>CM040406.1:35049776-36480716 GCA_022702515.1 Ilyophis sp. 1 JC-2022
CGACACTGCATGTTTAAGGAGACTTAAGTTTTCTTGTGTCTTGTGTTTTTATTTCTGCTTAAGACATTATTATTAAGATGATTACGCTCTTCCTCATTAAGAAAATACATCACTTCTCCAGCTGTGTAAGCAAAGTGAGTCATTGTTCATAAAAAGGGATTGTAAAGGCCGAAGCGATGCTCGACAAACCATCAGCCCATGCTCCACTCCCCTGGCCCGCTGCGTCTGCAGGGCGGTGTAATTAGAAGCCCAACAAACAGGGTTTTTCCTCCACTGATGTTAAGTTAAAAGCTGTGAGGAAGGATGGAAGCACAGGGCAGTGGCGAGTTGGGGACGTGTGTTTATGTGTGTGTGTGTGTGTGTGTGTGTGTGTGTATGAAGAGGGGCCGGGTGGGGGGGGGTGTCCTCATTCTAGCACGCGAAGCGGGTACCGAGGGCGCCGCAGGAGCCCAGCTGCCTGCGACAGGCCAGTGTGTCAGACAAGCTGCGCTCTTTATTCTGCTGTCCTTGGCCGCTGCTGCCGCACAGCAGAAGACCGGTCCTCACAATGTTAGCGAGATCAGCGCAGGAGATTAGAAACCAGCAGGAGGATGACATTTAATGTCAAGAATAAAGTCACCGGCGGGAAATGCATCAGTGAGCAAGTTTGCTCTTACAAAGCAACAGATTTCAGAGTGATTTTGCTTGTTATGTTATAATTTTTCTTGCAAGTTTTTCATGCCTCATGCCATCATGCCATCTTCATAAAAAAACATAACGCATACCGTTAAACATTGGTTACTTTTACCCGCAGAAGTATCAGGTTACTTAATTATTTTAAATGTTTATTGCCTAAATTTAAGGTCATTTAGTGCATTGTCATGTGGAAGAACACATTTTTAAAACAGTGACGTAGAATGAAATGTGTCATTTCTCACTTTGCATTGCCATGCTATTCAGCATTCTGAAACATTTTGATGCATAGAAACCAAACTGTCCTTTTGATTTAATGAATCAGGAAAGTTTATTGCCTCTTCTAACAATTGTAAATGATGTATTTCCTTTTCAGAGGCTTTGAAAATGCCCCCTCCCAAGCTCTAGCTCTCGTTCTTTGTTTTGCTGACCTTGTAAAAAGGATCATTCACTTTGCAAAGATTTTTTAATTATATCAGTTTTAATGTATGGTTTCAATTCAGCCAAACAGTTTTCGAGTGTGATGAAGGCCGTTGTTTGTGGTTTAAAGCAAGGAAATGCACTCCATAATAATGCTTATGCTTCCAGTGGCTGTACTACATATGAACACATTAATAAAAAATACAAACATTTCAACAAACACTTTACAGCAAATATAAATATCCATCTTTATATTGCGCCAGTACATCTTTCCCTGAGCACGGCAGTCGCAGATTGCATGTGCCATAAAAAATTGTTGTTTCTAATTATGTCCCATATTTATGTTTATAACCGTGAATACGCGCTATAATATATTTAGCTTCAAAAAGCCAAACAGCCAACAGCTCATCCGGAACTGCTGTGAATATATAAAATATATTTTATTGCGCGCAAAATATATCTGGGCCAATCGAAAAAATAAAATAAAATAAAATGCTGAAACTGAAATAACATCGAAAATGTCCTTTAATGTCCCCAGGCCTTGCTCCCTCTCTCTGACTGTGATCCGATTTAGGGTTGGTGTGAATCATGGGTTCGCCGTTTTAGGGTTGGTGTGAATCATGGGTTCGCACATCCAGAAAGGCCTCTCTCAGGGAGGTTATAAATACTGCCTTTAATTCAGCATTCCTCTTCAACGCACCACAGCCCTCTAATGCAGGCAGTCAGGCCTCGGCGTGCCGAGAGAAATTCTTCAGACAGATACGACCTCCCTCTGTGTTCCTTGCTGTCCTGACAGAAGTTTTATGATTATTAACCCCGACCCTTCGTCCCTCCCGAAGTCGACAGTGTGCCACCTGTCTGCATTCTGTCTCGTACATTTTGTCTGTGGTGGCGTTAAGGAACTTGCCTTGTAACCACAGGGTTATATGTTATATACATAGATATAGGTTATATTCTCTGGAGGAGCACGACTGTTGTACCCTTGAGCAAAGTCAATTTATGCATTAAAAAATGGATAGTGAAAAATTCACACAAGAAAAGCTATTTCAGTTGACATTGATAAAAGCAAATAAGAAAACAAGTGGATGTACATACAGTTTAACACAGTTTTACTTGTTTATGCATAAGAAAACAAGTGGATTTACATATAACTCCGTTTTACTTGTATATGCACAATGTGAATTTCCTTCAAATACCATACAGTGCAAAACATTTTAATGCTATTATTTTCATTTTGTTTCAGTGTTTTTTGACAGCTTCCGTATCCACTCAAAAGCTACTCAAGTAGCTTTTTGATGCTTTCGCTGGATGATGCACCATGTAATATAATACATGCAGGTGCCCTGTGTCCTCGCATAACGGTGTCCTCACATAACGGTGTCCTCACATGACACAGATGATGGGCAGATCGCTGTGACGACTCTGCACAACCTGCTGGGACCTTGACTGTGGCTGTACACTGAACGGTCAGAAGGCGTGGCGCGCAGGAGCTACAAGGGTGTTGATGAGTCTCTTATGTAACGTGTTAATGTCCCTCGCTCTCACCAAACACCTGGTTTGGTATGATTTAAATACACAGCATGCCTTTTATCTTACCCAACTCAATCGGAAGTGCAACTTTACTTTGTGACAGAGGACAGAACTGATGGAAATGGTGCACTTAGTTGCTTTAGTGAGAGATACGTCTACTATCAGCGAGGGGAATTGGAAAGATTTCCTTGGGCCAAAACAAAGCATAGTCACATGCACATCCAAACTATGCAGTAGGTACAAGACCACAAAAGCCATGAACAAAAATAAATGAAGTCGCCACATTACTCTTTAAGCTCCTGTGATAAAAATAAAAAAATCTCCCAAAGGGCCATTATTGCACAGTATAATGCATTGAGTCCAAGCTCCAAGAGCTCACAGAAGAGCAGGAAAGGTGGCTACTTAAGTGGACACGTAAAGCTCTGCTATAAGGCTGAAAGCTTGGTGAACTAGAGACCAATAAGATGTATTGAAGAGAGTAGAGAGAGGATGGCAGTGGGGTACTAGGCAGCTGGGCAGTACTGAATTAAAGTGCCAGAATTGCGACTGATTGAGAAATTGTCTTACATTGCACATTAATTACCCAGTTCCCGTCTTCTAAATGAATGAATGACCTTTTTAAAAATGAATTCTGCATTGAAAATGTTCAATTTCATGTCAGAACCGTATTACAGAAAGAGAGTTCATTCCATTAATTTGATTGAGAGGAAAAGGTCCTGGCTCTAGTGGCAATTGATAAAACAAGGGCAAGTCAAATAGAGAAACTCTATTCATCTGTCATAAAATATCATACAGCAGATTAAAGCTAATTCTATGTGATTTAAGACAATATATGACAATATCTTTCACCGCATGCTACGTTTGCATGTGTGAATCTATGAGACTTTACAATGTTATTTCAGTTAGACTTGCCCAGAGGACCAGGTGTATGTGCATATTAGAATGAACAGTACAGGACATTATACAAAGGCTAAACATTCGGTTTTTTTTACTCAGTTTGGAAAAACACAAAATGAATGGGCATTAAGACTAATCAAACAACTGCAATTTACCATCAAATAGGGAAAACATGCAAGTGTGAGATTGCAGATTTATGGAAGAGCTCTCATGTCATCAGTATTGCATTAATGTTACATGATATTTGCATGATGGCCCATGATAATAAATTCACTCTTCCCTTATACATCTAATTAGTTAAAGGCTAACAGCAGTGTCTGACCCCTATTCCTTCAGTACACCATGGCCCTGATTTACTAAGACCTTTAGCATGTTTAAAACCTTTTAGCACACGCAAAACTAATAACACAACCAATGATTGATGTTATTAGATTTGCGTGTGCTAAAGGGTTTTGCACATGCTAAAGGTCTTAGTAAATCAGGCCCTACATGTGTCAGTATCACCAACTCATAACGTGTAATGCCCATGCATTTCCACAAATGTACAAAGCAAGAATTATTAGAAACTGAGCACACCTTTTGATGGTAACTGGCTGTTCCATGGCAGAATAGTGTGCGGCAGATTATATGAAGGGATTAAATGCCCACCTGTCATCAGTGCAGGTGGGCACCAAATGGCCTGCTGGCTGGTGAGCAGGTTTTCCGGAACGCTGATCGTCACTGCTCAGAGCGAGTGTTCCTGTCTGGACCCACAGTCTGAGGGCGGCGTGCCAGCCCAGCAGCATGGACCTTGTTCACAATCAGGGTGCGTTTATTCTAGACATCTCCTCCGGACAACTTCCGCTGTTTATGCCGGTTGAAAACGACTGGGTTCCCGCCCACCACAGCTCCATGCCTGCATAATGAGCTTGTTAATTTGGTTTTGGTAATGATGAGTTCTTTTTCCATGGCGGTATCTCAGGAGACGGGAGGCGAAGCCAGAGCCAGAAGGAGGTGGTGATTGAGGAAGGGTCTGGAGGACCGGCTGGACAGCTGGATCTCCTGACCCTAGAGCTGGAAACTGAGACATCGGATTGGCTCCTCAGACGGAGGGGACGGACAGCCTGCAGGCCCCAGGCCTCATGGTGGATTCGCACAGTGCAGATGGCCTGAGATCTGTATCTGAGAACACTTTACCTGATGTGTTTTGGTCCATTTGCAGTCATGGCAGTGTGATGGAGGCTTGGCCATAGGGGAACAAAAAACCAAATTACAGAAAGGGTTTCTGTCTGACTTCATGAATGAAGCCATGAATAACCTCCCTCCCTCCTCTTGCCTCTGCACTTTCACTGATAGGCACTGACAAAGATAAGTAGTTGTGATATCATGCGGGAACAGTTTACAGGGCCTCTGGCTTCTCACTAGCGCTCACAAGAATGGCTTTTAATTAAGTCTATTAAGAAAGGACAGGGACTATGCTGAACGGTAGAAATTGACATGAGGAAGAGACAGGGCAGTCCATCTTCCAGACACATACCAGAGAAATGAAAAATACCCACTCTGTAATACCTTCCTTCTTTATTTGTCTGTAAAAGGAGGTGGTTTCTACGAACAGGATATTTACGAGAGCTACATTTAATAACGCTTCTGGGGAATTGGGGTTCAGAGGTCACTCTTGAGGTTCAGAGGTCAGTATTGAGCTTCCTTGCATGTGATGCTGGTGGTTCAGTTAGTTTTTTGTATTTCCATAGTTAGACAACAACCAATGTCATTTCTTCAAGAATTCTGTCACCTCTGTTTAAGCTACTGCACATTCACTGCATCAGTTCATGCACCAATACTAAACAGATACATTACTGAGAATTTATTGCACTGGGTAATTTATTTCTTTTCCTCAAAAGAGCACAGTTTAGCAAAGCTACTACATACAAATGGCCATACAACAGCATTTTTGTCTTAAAGTATTCAGCAAATTTAGAAACGTGATTTACTTGTGTTTTTTTATTGTACCGTGACATTTTGCAGTAGGGATGCTGCATTTTGATAGAACCTCAACCAAAGAGCATTAACACACAATTCAACCTCATTCTTTTTCTTTTTTTTTTTAAACAAATGAAAACAAAAGCCACAAAACTAACATAGGTACATCTGCTTGTTGCTAATCCAGGAGAACTACAGCACTAACATTCTAGAAAGAACAGAAATGGTTTTGCATAGCTTTGTCATGTTGGTAAGGCACTTTATTAATACTTTATAGTAGGCATTTTTATAGCATGTTCAACCTTTTAGCTGGACAATTCTTTTAAACTGTATTATTCATCTCAGCAAGCAGATTGACACCATGTATAATAAAACACAATTTCGTTCGATATAGATCTACTCACCCTAGGGTTTGGCATAAGTCTCATTTCCAACATTCAGTGAATATTGAAGTAGTATTCTTGTGCATATTAGGGTGGAGATTAACACCTCATTCCATAACCCCACACAATCCAGTGTTTCTCAAAAAGACAAAAAATTTGTGCAATGGTTTGGGGTTAGGCGGAGGAAAGGCAACGTGTTGTCAAAAGAACTGACCGTTCCAGAAAAGAGAAGAAAACAAATGTCTGGGCAGGTTGGAGTTTGCAGTTTCTTGTAAATTGGCACGTGGCACTGTACCGTAGGTAACAGGAAAACACCTTACGTTGATATGAAATGGTTATTCCGTAATACAAAAGGTAGCATTACGACTCGTGCGTCTAGTCCTTCTTTGAAGTTTAAGAGAGGCATACGTTTTCAGTGGTTAACTCGCATCACTGGGAGTACGGTAGTCGAGCTGGACGAGGTTTTGGGCGCAGTCTGCAGAGCGTCACCGGGGATGTTGGGAGCTGGGCGGGGTCGGGCAGCGTTGTGTCCTCTCTATCCCAGCTGGTCCTCATACTGCTTACGGAAACAGTCTCCGGCAGGGAAAAAGTCCCAACATCTCTCCTGGTACATCTTCCAAACGTACGACTCCTGGAGGGGAAAGAGAGACAGTGTATTGGTACGGTATCAGATCAGAGCAGCGGCACACATACAGTACATTCAACACTGTGCACATAATTAGCGTTCATAAATCAAAGTTGGAAACAGAGCTGTGTTGCCCGTTTTGCATATGACACTCTCAACGACTGTGACAATAACTGGGTAATAACTCTAATGACAATAACTGGGTTCATTCTTCAATGTTAATGTACCCTATAAAATGATAAGCCCAATTGATAACTCTAGTTGTAATAGCTCAACAGTCATGTGTAATGGCTAACTCCATCAAGGCCAATTAACCCCAGGCTGACCCAGGTTAACAGAGCAGACTGCAAACAGGCCATCTGTATGCAGGTGAGATTCTGCTGTGAAGATCGTAGGGAATCGGCAGGGGGTCAGCAGCTTGCTCTGGATGCGCCTGACGATGTCTCTGGAGTGACTGTGTGCTATTCCTTTGCTTCTGAATATCCCGGGGCTTTATGTGAGATATTTCTGGTGCGACAGTCACTCTTATTTCTCTCATAACGTGTTAAAAGAGCATGAACATTAAACAATATTCAAATATACTTTCATTTTCTGCCATGCCACACCTTTTTAATTATAAAAAGTATATTTGCCGGGAAATAATAAAAATAACATTTCTTACTGTACAGATAGTATTATACTATAGTACTGTATGAAAAGGGGAGGTCTGCAAATGGCATCAAATGTGGTTTGACCGCAATATTTTTATAAACAATTCAAATTATGAACATGCATCTGACAGCTTTGATAACCAAAAGTTTTTATGAATTCAAAATGATGATAATTAACTTGAAAATCAGTGTGAGTGAATTGTGTTATTGCAGTACAAGATGTATTATCAAATGAGTCGATATTAAATGGACATCTGGGGATTAAATTGCACGTACAATTAAGACTTTGAGTGTAATATGACTACTCCCATGAGAGACTCATTGAAAAAAACATCATAAGATGCCAAGAGGCACATTGATGCCAAGATACTCAGAGGCACTTAGTTTTTACTATGATTAGGATAAAGCATATGATTATGATTAATATTACTATTAAAATGAGTGGGCATGAAATAAATGGAAGGAATTTTGGTAGAAGTAAACAGGACATTGGTTGATGTGGAAAGCCATAGATTGTGCAATGAAGAACAAATGTTTGTGAAGCACGGGCAAATAAACAGTGCTTCATTACTACAAACATTTTGAAGTTTGGGTTATCTTTTAGGTTAATAGAAAATTGCAATTAACACAGGCCTTGTGATTCGTTTTGATTATTATATTTACCTAAATTGAACAAGTTATACATTCAATTCCACCCTGGGTCAAAAAATATGAATTAAATTCTAATTTGAATTAATGAATAGAATTGGAAACAATCTCAAAATCTGGTACCAACATTTTAAACTTGAGCTGTGCAAGTATCAGCAAAGGATGGTCATTAATTGTGACTTTAACGACTGCAAGTGCTTTGTGAATACAACATTATTTTAGTATGTAAAATAATCTAAATCCTTTAGTGAGTCTTCAATTCAATGTACACAACAAAGAAAATATTTTTCATGCATGATTAATTGTTTAATGTACAAGAGTTTTAGGTTTACTAACAAGTCAAGACGGCGGTGACAGGGTAGAACAGGAGGCGTACCTGACCAGTGTGCTCCGTCTCGTCCTTGTTGATGAGGTACATAAGGAAGAACCTGACAGGGAAACAGAAACAAAATGAATGGGTATACTATGTCACTGTTCATGTACAACATGGACAATAGTGAATTAATTCATGAATTACAGTGCGTTTCAAAGACCTTTAATGAGGGGACAAAAGGCTCACTTTAAACATCACCATTGTCCAGCACACACCTAAGCTAATATGCAGTAGCTATTTTATACAGTACACTCACCAGTTTTGGTGGAGCGACATAGATATAGTTTGCCAGTTAAAGGCATACTGAACTTTGTTTGAACATAATGTTGTATAGCTACCTAGCACCAATATTTGTTATAATATTCACGCTCACCTTCATGAGTTGCTCCAGTGGTCAGAAACTGACCAACGAAGAATGGCGTTTTTTCTCTCTCCATTCACTTCCATTGCATGGCGAAAAAGGTCTCAAAAGCACACTATTAGCACATAAACGAATGCAAACAACGCGGATTATGCCGATATATGTATAAAATCACGACATCCAGTACCGAACATTTGAAAAGATAAAAAGCTACATTCACAATATTTTACACTTTTTCCAAACACAGTTTGGAAGAAGATCCAGTCGTTAGCTGATTAACCTTGTTTCGTTCATGCGCTGTAACGGTCCCACTCACTTCCTGAAGCGTGCGTCATTAAACAAAACGAATAGCAAAGAAGCAAGCAACAGTTGCTAGTTCTCAGAAAATAGTTCTTCAAAATCAAATCAATCAAAAATTGGTTCAAAACTTTCAAACGTTCGGTTCTGGATGTCGTGGTTTTATATATCGGCATAATCCGTGTGCATTTGTTTTTGTGCTACAGGTGTGCTTTTGACCTTTTTCGCCATGCAATGGAAGTGAATGGAGAGAGAAAAAACGTCATTCTTCGCTGGTCAGTTTCTGACCACAGGAGCAACTCATGAAGGTGAGCTGGAATATTATGACTAATATCGGTGCCAGATAGCTATACAACATTATGTTCAAACAAAGTTCAATATACCTTTAAGCTTAAGGATAACCAAATGGAAATTTTTTGAAAATGAGTGCAAGTAAACTTACACTAATTTTCCACAAGGTTGAAAGACTCTGCAGAAGATGGCCATATAACAATTAAAACCTAACCTCTGCAAAACATAGCACCATTGTTCCATGACATCACTTAGCACTCATGAATTGGTCAAACTCATTAATTGAGACTGACTAAGAACCAAATCAAACTGAATGATTTGTAATTGGCTTTTTGTCCCACTAAGTTAAGAGAACTTGAGTTGGTAGGCAATTCCAACGTGACAGGTTGTGGTTGTCTAGACAGCTTTGGACCTGAATTGATTCTTCTGAAATCATTAGGTTTCACAATAGAGGACATTTAATATTGCTCCCACAGTGTTAGAGGCATTTCAAATGATGTCAAATTTTCTGTTGCAATAGCGGGTCTGTTGTTGCTAGAGTAACAGAGTTTAGTCACCATGGTTTCCTGGGACTGGCAATACTGCCTCCCTGTAATGAAGCAGCATGGTGATTCATTTAGAGAGGAAAACAATGGGCATCCTTGACCCTTAGTCATGCCTATAAGCTCTGTCCCCAACAACCAACTAGAACAGCCACAAAATCATGTTCCTATCAGAGCATTAAGAACTTCAGGTAAATGTTGCGTGTATGTCTTTTATATGGCACTCACTATGCGCTATGCACCATTTTCTCAGCAGAGCTGTATTTAAAAAAAAATGAAAACATCAAATAAAATCAATCAATCAATATGTCCGCTAAAACATTCAGTTCTTCAAAATAAATCAACCGTGAAGTATAAAAATGAAAGTTGGATGAATAATGTTTACGTCATGTTACCCACCACGGTTGATTCATATACTCAAAAGACAGGACAAAAGGTTTTTAACCACGGGAAATAGTCTTCTGTCACTGCTACATCCAATGTGTTGAACAGGAAAGCTAAATTTGATCTCAAGTGATCCAAAGTAAAATGTACAACAGGTAAATCCTGGAAAAAGAAAGTCTCAGGCTGCACCAGCACCTGGGCACAATACTTTTGTGTATGTGAATGGGCTCTTTAAGGCATGTGAGTGAGTGTGGCAGCGGGATACTCACAGGTAGTTGGCCAGGTTGTGCTCTTGTAAGGTATGTGTCTCAAAGCCATGTGGGGTTGTGTCAAAGTAGTCATTACCAATCCCACAGATGAAACATTTAGTCTGAGAAATAAATAAAGAGCAAATGTGTCAGCTGAGTGTATTTTAAATAATATGCAGATGTGAAACTCTTGTCCAAAAAAGCACACCCATCACTGGATAATAGTATTTTGTCACAATGTGAAACTCACATACATATGAAGTCATTATTTCATACATTACTTAATTATTGGGATACTCCCAGCTATGGGGCTTCTAAAGCAACACAAAACCTACAACATTTAAAGACCTGGTGTTTGTGTATGTACATTTTAGAATGGCTTTTTCAAAACACGAATTCATGTAGCTAGCAAGGCAAAGACTGCAGGAATTTTGAAAGAACTAGCTTGAAAATATAGGCGAGGGATAGCTAGCTTGCAAACTAAACCCAACCATATTTCTCAAAAAAAAATCCACAAATAATGACCGAGGTAGTTACATAGGTAGGTGTTATACAGTATGTGCTGTAATCAAACATTATTCAGGTAAAAAAATGTGGGGCACTTCACCCAACTTCATCATTTGGCAAGATTTGGCACAGTTTGGAAACTGCCTAGTCAGGAGCTTTTTCTGATAATATACTTTGCCTTTGTAGTGAAAGACAGCCTTGCAAAGTCCCTATCTTTACAATGAATGATGAGAGGCCACTTGCCCAGAAGCAGTGTTGGCATAGTAAGTGTACAGCAGGGCTTCTCTCTGTACAAAACTTCCCTCCTGAGTATATTTATAATGTTCTGTGAAATTATTCTTCCATGCTAGCTGTTGAGAACTGCTGTTATTTCCTTGCGCATTAATCTTAAATAAAAATACAATCCCAGAAGATTTGTAATGCTTTATGCAATGCCAAACAATATAAATTGTGGTTCATTGATGTTAAATCTTCTACAAATCTGACTGTACGGTATGGTGAATTATCTTGTATTATCAAGATAAACAAATGTCAAGTGTTTAAGAGCCATGGGGATCAAGTAAAATCTCTCCATGCTCACCTCCATGTCCTCTTTCACTTGCTCCTGTTGATCTCTCAGCTCCCCAAATGCGTCGATGATCAGACCTGTTTCAGCACATAATCAGGACTGTGAATGCCTCTTATGTCACAAAACAATTTCCAAAAGTGTCCCTGCTGAAACTGAACAGGGACAGTGGGATTAGTGCTATGATTCCTTGTGAAACTACAGAAGGTTATTTTCAGAGCTGAGCTGTGATGGAGCAGTTTGGGAATAATCCCCTAGCTTCACACTCTTCCTGGGCATCTCAGAGCCTGGTGAACGGCCAGGATAACTTTAAAATGGCGGGGCTTCACTCGTCCCCCTCCCCGCCCCATGGCGAGTGTACATACCCTGGATGATGGCCAGCAGAATGACAATGACAAAGAAGAAGAAAGTGATGTCAAACAGAATGCGGTAGAGTTCATAGGGGTCTCCTGCTGGGTCCTCAATCTCGTCACCGATACCACCGCCAGCACGCACACCAACATACATGTGGAACAGGTAGCACTGAAAAAAGACAGGGGAAGGAGATATTTCTTGTTGGCAGATGAGAAAATGCCTTCACACATTAAATGACATTACACTGCAATTGTTCTTATCCAGAGTGACAGACAGAAGTGGAGAACATCAGTGTTACTCTCAGGAATACGAAAATGCGATATCACAAAGGAGGCACAGAAGCCCATTAATAATCAATAAGTGTAATGTTAAACGCTAGGCACAGAATCTGAAGCCAGCTAATGTATAGATGGTTCCCAACATTTCCTTGTGTAAAATGTTCTCCAAGCTAACGACTTGTATCTAGTCTTGTCGTTGAGAGTGAAGCTGAATTTTATGACTGTTTGGTTAGGCAGATGGATGGAACACTCACAGTCATCATGTCATCACACTTCATGTCAGGCTCGTCCTCGTCTTCGCTCTTGTTGTAGAACTTGCGGAAGAAATTGAAGGCCACAACTGTGTAGAGGTACACTACCACAGCCAGCAGTCCCACCGTCAACACAAGCTGTGATTGATGGAGAGAGAACCTTCAGTTACTGGACTCAACTGTCCCAGGTAAGAGCTATCGCTCAGATTAGAAGGAATCCTTACCTGTTTACCATTGTGGGTGACAGAGGACAGGATGGTTCGCAGTGTCTTGAAGCCCATGGCAATATCCAGCAAGTGGGCAGCAAAGAAGAAGTTGTTGTAATGCCCCAGGATGGACATAGTGGTGTACCACACCAGGTAGAGGAAAGACTACAACAAGAGCACATCATCACCAACACTGTTCAATGATACAGGTATGTCAGAATGATAAAATTGTTTACTACCAACAACAAGCACGTCTACTACCCAGGAGCACACTCACATTATCAGTGAACACTACGCCCATCTTCCAGATGTGATACTTTGTGTCAATGGAGCTCAGCCTACCAGAAAAACATTCGTATTGATTTATTCGGAAAACACTTCATCACACACATCTCTACAGTCAATTATAAGGCTGACATGGTAAGATATATAGTGCATGTGATAACTCCAGTGACAACAGCACACACATTGTAGAACAAGTAACTCATCATTACTGATATAATGTGCAGCCAAACAAGAGTGCTAAGATATAACCATATAACCATCAAAACCATTATATGCACACAGACCTACATGTGCCTAGTGCCTACATTAAACCCAATGGAGTTCATTGTATTCCAGTTCTTTCATTAGCGAATATTTCAATGTTTTTTTGTCAATCTCTGAACAAGGTCTGGTGAAGCGGATAGGGATCTGTTTTGAAGCACTTGTAAAATTAGACCAGCTGGGTGGTGCAGGGTGACTACTTGAGATCATTTTCCTGCTGGACTAGAACCACAATCCAAAATTTCAGTCCCTTACCAGGACACCAATGAGGCCTCCTTTGCCACAGTCTCCTCTGTGGGGTTGAAGTCCAAGGCGCTCTTGTCCAGACCCAATAGCTCTGCTATACGTTCTGCCCCGTAGAGATCCCCATACTTATTAATGACCTGCACACAACGGCAATGAGCTGGGTTACAGAGGGAAGAGGTAGAACGGCATTACAGCAAGATGAGGCCATGCTGTACAACTCTGTTTGACCACTCAAGCGAATAACTTCTGTACTCCCGTGCGTACAAACTGCAAAATTCCACTTGCCTTGCGCTTCACAAATTTGTCCCAGTAGTTATTGGGGAATGATCTGTGTGCAATAAGAAAAGAGACACGTCACACTCCCTTGTAACCGTCCGAAAGGTGACAGAGAGGGGACAGTCAGCTGGTCTGAACAAGAGAGACCCAAACACTGCTCAATGCATCAGCACACTTCAGTTACCATGGGTGAAGGAGAGACCGTGTGGCTGAGCGGCTGCGGAATGGCAGGGGGGCTTTGCAGTCATTGTGCAAACTGACACCGACACTTGTGCCATACAGTGAGTTGACGTGCCCCATTGTCTCTCGTGCACAAAACAGTCGGAATGAGGCCTCTCCTTTTCTTTATTGGAACAAAATTAGAGCTAATTAAAAAAGCCAAAGAGCCGAGTTGAGCGCAGCTGTGAACGGCGTTCTTCTGTTGGACTTACGGGGTATTGATGACCAGTCGATCCCACTGCCCTTTGATGTCGTCATCTGAGGGCTGCTCCGTAATATACAGGCCGTCAAACTCCAGCTTCCTGGCAATCTCCTTCTCACGCTTAAACACCACCAGGGGAACCTAAGGGAGATATGATGCTATTTGAAGACACTACTCTTCTCACCTCTGCCTCAGTAATCTCACCAAATTAAAAAACAAACAGAAGGCACAGCAAATCAAAAATAATTTCTTTACTGTCTATTTGTGAGGTTTTTCTTAAAGTGATGGTCAAGGGATTCTAAAAACTTCAAATAACCACAACATATCACAGAGGGATGTGTCCACTACACACCCACCAAATATATTTTCAAGAAAATGTGAATAGGTATATTAATATACATCTCAAAGTCAGCTAATAAACTCAGTCCTGAAAGAACTCAGGATTGTAGGGGTGTGGTCTAAATCCAAGTGCCATCGACGTCATCCAGCCCTACATGTTTGAAACACAGAACTGTTCTCATACAGTTCTGTGGTTTGAACCATAGGTTTGAACCCGGCGAGGACTTCATGCAATCAATCCACAGTGCGGCTGCTATCAAGAGATAAATATCACATGCAAGTTCGCAATTAAAGTTAAGCTAACTTAAACGATAAGCAGTTTGATCTAACATTAGTCTATTTAAAGCAAGCTAAATTGACTGATGTTTCACCAAATGAATGTTCCACACAAATCATTAAATAATGGTAGGTTTTATTGAGTTTTTAAAATTTATTTAAAGGCCCATTCATTAGTTTCAGTTGCTAATCGATTGTAAATTATGTGCATGGCAACTAAGTACTTCGGTGGATAATGGTTTTCATCTATTTCTGTTACTGTAACCAGCCACTGAACAATATGACAACACAATTTCCAAGGCACGGTTTATTTGGCAAAATCTTAAGCACCACGGAGGGATGGATAAAAAGGTGAAAGATTGGGAGAGGGATAAAATTGGTATAGGAATAAGGAGAGTGGGAAAAAATAAACACTTTAGCTAACTAACTATTCCAAATCCAAATGCTGATAATGCAGACAACTATTCTCAAGGGCACACAAAACGAGTGTTTGGTTCAGACTTCAGACAGGATTTCTTAGTGGGACAGGACGGTTGTATTCGCCTCAAACTATGGGATGAGTTATGTAATGAGATCAAAGTATGTATTGGTTGAGGTTTCATGGCTACGTCACCATGAACCCATTTTCAGCACACAGGAAAAAAGAGATATAGATAAACTGAAATTTAACGAGATTGGAATGGAATTTATTCCTCACACTTTATTGGTGCTCAATACATACCTTAATAGCCATAAATAACGTGGTTATAAGCATATTATGGATTTTCCTTGACCGTCACTTAAATTTTTCTTAAAATTTACATTTACAATTCAGGCATTTAGCAGACCCTCTTATCCAGAGTCACTTACACAGCTTACTACCTTTTCACATACAATCCGTTTATAAAGATAGATATTTAACAGAAGCAATTGTGGTAAAGTACCTTGCTCAAGGGTACAATGACAGTGCCTCACCTGAAAATCAAGCCTAAAACCTTGGAGTTGCAAGCCCATATAAAAACAGGATAAATAAATGATAAAAGACTTCAATAAATGATGCTGCAATAGCATACTCTTATTGCCCTATTCAGGGTTTACCTGTGCAGTCATATGGGTTACCTTTAGATAGTAGTATCCCACCACACAAAGAAAAGAGATGATGGTGTGGAGTATAGCCAGGAAGCGTAGAGTTGGTGCCATGTAGCCAGTGCTCTCCTGCAACACAAAGTACTCCATACCACCCTCATCCTCATCTTCATCATCCCCATTCCAAGGGTCAGGGTCTTCGTCATCGGAGTCATCACCAGTCACCTAAAAAACAGCGGTCCTTATGCAACAGTTCAGCAGACTTAAAACTTAATGCACACTTTGGCACAGATGGATTTGTATGGTACTTTTTGTCTAAGCATCGCAAAACACTTCACAATCACGCATCAATTCATCTTTGCGATGTGGCAGCTATGTCATGCCAGCTCACCACATCACAAAGGTAGATTCACAAGAACTATATTAGCAGTTAAACTGTGGGGGTAATTACTTAACCAGAATGAGATAATTTGGTAAGACCATCAAGGTATTTAATGGAATGAACAACTAATTTGGAAAAATTCTCATCTGAAATTGTAACTTTGTGAGCAAAATCAGGTTTAAAGGGAAGAAGTGCCCCCTACTTTCCCACTAGCATCTCTTCCATCGGAACAAAATATCAGCTCTCATTGTCAGCATTCTAGCGCTGTTGTGCAGTTATGCTTAACCGCAGCAGGGGTTGTTACCTTGTAGAAGAGAAGGATGAAGTTGATGGCGAAGGCAACAAACAAAGCCAGCAAGCGAAGGTTGTAAAAGTTTCTGGCCAGATAGTTCTGAAAAAAGACAAAAGTGAATTTGTTAAATATATACATCAAACAAGTAGCTATTATTCATATTTTCTCATTTACGATCATGGCCAGCAATCTACATTGACGGTTCCTTCCTGTGCTCGTAGTCCACAAGCGGGAATTCTATGCAATTATACATAGGTTGATTGGATAATCGTATCCTCCTGACTCACCAGCATCTTGGTCTGGTAGACTTCTAGTCCAGCGAAAAAACTAGCCATGAAGGCCGCTGGGTCCTCCTTTTTGTGGCCCTGTCTCTTTTTGGGGATTTTCTTCTCCGGTGTGGGATCTGAAGGCTCCTCCTCCTTGGCCTTGTCCTTCTTTTCACCATCCTCTGCGCTGTGGTGTGCAGACAGGTACACGGGTTTTAGAAAACAGCGGGCAGTGCGTGAACAAACCCTGCTCACGACGAGAGGACACTCACTCTGTTTTTTCCGTCTCTGCCTGCTGATCATCCTCCGATTCCTCTTTGGATGCAGCCTCTTTCTGTGGAACACACACAGCACATGTCCAATCCCTTTCGCACACTGAACTTGCAGCACTTAAAAAAATAACATAAAGCCACACTGGCTTATATCAATATGACAACTTTAATGCATCGGCTAGTTTTCACTGACAAAATACTGGTTAAGTAAAATACACAATACTACAGAAGATGGCGGTGTCATTATTAGCATGAAGTGCAGAATCTGACCTGAGCTTTTTTCTGCTTTACGGCACTAGCTAACGAAGGTGCGTCAACCCCGACGACCTCAGAGACATCTCCCAGGCCAGGTTCAGGTGCATGCTTTCCCCCTTCCCTCTTCGGTGGTATGTTCATCAGCTCCGTCATCAAATCCACCTCAGACTGATCCCTTTTTGCCATCTGTACCATCTCTGCCCCCGATGCTGATTCACTCATCTCCATCTTTTCTGGCTCCAGCACATCGCCGTGGATGCCAAACTGCGTTGGGTCTGGCATGTTGCCCAATATGTCCGTCACCTTCATATTCTTAGCCCCCTCCACCAGGCCCCCACCAAACATGGAGGTCCAGAGTATGTGGAAGAAGCCCCAGACCAGGTTGTACATGAAATGGAAAAGGCCGATGAAGATCATCCAGAAGAAGGAGAAGAAGCCTTTGATCATCTCCCGGATGCTCATCTTCCTGAACTTCTTGTACTGCTTGCGCATGTTCTTGAGGGAGATCTGCTGACGGAAGTGGGCCAAGTTCTTCTTCATAGAGACGCAGGCGATGGTGAAGGCGGAGGATGACTCGAGGGCATGCTCCTCCTCTTCCTCGTCGAGTTCTTCCAGGACACTGTGGGCGTCATCCTCATCCTCCTCTAGCCGCTCCACGGCATCTGGCTCGGATATCTGGGAAGCAAGCTGCATCTCAAAAATGGTGTCCTCACAGAAGTTGACAAAGAGCTCCATCTTCTCGCTCTCGCCGCCCTCATTGACCACATCAAAGATGAACTGCCGTTTGGACTCCTTGACCTGCGGCTTCTCCCACTGAGTCCTGCTGGACTCACTAATCTCAAAGTATACCCTCTCAATGCGCTTGGCACCGCCCATGATCTCGATGCGGCCCAGGTAGGGCTCAAAATAGCTTAGCACACTCGCGGCCAGGTGCAGGAAGGCAGCCAGCCGTGAGTCGTGAGGCATGTGCTCTGACAGATTGGTTAGTAGCACAGCCACATTGAAGCCGATGTCCTTCGCAGGCTCATGGAAGCGCTCTACAAACTCCTCATAGTTGAACATATCATTCTCGTCGGCCTCCACGCAGGAGAGCAGGAACTCGATCTCAGACTGAGAGTACTGCTTCTGGTTTTCCATGGACTTCTGGAACTCCTTCTTAGAGATAACCCCTTTGCTATCTGGGTCAAATTCTTTGAAATTGTCAGAGGTAGTCAGGTCTTTCAGCTTAAGGAACATGTCAAAGAACTTGAGGATCATCTCCACGTTGCTAGATGATTCCACCAAGGTGTCCACCATCTGCTTGCCAATTGTCCCATTCACCACATTACCTGTGAGAGAGCAGTATAGCTCATTAACCTTCTGGAACTATGCAATTATTCACATGAGTCACATTGCTAGTAGTATGCCTACCATAATTACTGCAGCCACAAACATAATATTAAAAAGAGATAAATACATAAATAATTTATTTTAAAAACAAACACATGATTTCTGTTAATTCAGTTCAGTCTGTAAGATAGCTAATAGACAATGCTGGCTGTTTACCATAGGACATGTCAAGTTTATTGGAAATTGTTATAAATTCTAGCATTCTAATTCAAATAGCCTACTCCACCACTAGGGGCCAGCGAGGTAAATAAGTGTGTTGTCAAGGAGGAGAGTAACCACCAGATGAATAGAGAGTACTGACCAGAGAGCTTATGCGGGTGTGTATGGGCTTATGATTTAAAGAGCTGTGCCCTTGCTTGCCTGGTATGTTACCACTAAGGTCTTGAATTATATAGATTGTGATGCAAGCTATAATTGGTTTTGTGCCTTTGAAATTTGCTTGCTACTACTCCACAGCCACGATAGACGCTGTCTCAGATATTGCAGTAATATTCTGCCAGACAAACCTTCCAGAAGAGAAAGCATCATGACTATCATGTCCTGCTGCAGATCCAGCAGCTCCTTCAGCAACTCAATCTGGCTTGAATCCTATAGGAAGACAAAAAGCAGCTCGGTGACACATGAGAACAGGCCATTCAACCCTTCTCTGTGTGATACATAATGATAATAAATTACCATGATGCTAAATCTATTACCACAACATGCACCTCAAAAAAGGCTAACTAAAATAACCGGGAAATGGAGTTACGAAACAAATAAAAAGAGAGAAACTTTGAAATAAGAGACATTTTTTGGAGTGAAGTTGCATCTCTGATGTCTTATAAATGCTCCATTACTAGATTAAGGTTGCTCCTTTTTATATTTTATTGTCACTCTCTCTCAAGAGTCCACTTCTCATGTCTTATTGCGCATTGTGGCAATCAGAAAGATCAAGGCCTCCAATAGATAATCCTTACAGTCAGCGCTATCCATAAACCTGCACTAATGTCATTCTATTAGTCAGGAGCAGGTGGCAGCGAAAGCCTGACTCAATTTTGGACACCTGGGAGCTTAGCTCCCGGCGAGAAATAAAACTGAAGCACTTTAATCAGCCAAATCAAGCGCGCCCACAAACTGTCCCATTGAGCCACTCTGTCCAATCTGTGCAGGATACTCTGAAGATACATATTGAAGCAAACCAATACTGTGGCTGCTTTCAAATTTAAGATGCCACATGGCTCGCTAAATACCAGTAAGATTTAAACTGAAGCAAACCGACACTGTTTCTCATTCTTAAATTAAAATTCCACATTGTATGCAAACAGCCAGGGAGATTTACCCTGAAGGAAATCAACATTGCAGCTGGTTTTCCATGTTTAAAATACCACAATGCAGGTGTAATAAAGGGGTATTAATGGGTGACTTCATGAATTGACAGTATTTCTGAACAAAGGGAGACCTCTGGTGGCAGCAATTATTTTAAACAATAGATTTTATTTAATTCTGTAATTAATATGATTATTTAATTGTATAATCTAATATATAAATTGGCTATTCACGTTCAAACTGTATACATTATGCAATTAGTAATTACATTTAATGTATGTGTTTTACCTGCTGAAAGCTTCATTTGAGTTCTGGGGGCTGTATTAATAAGTGCATTACCTGCTGAAAGCTTCATTTGAGTTCTGGGGGCTGTATTAATAAGTGCATTACCTGCTGAAAGCTTCATTTTAGTTCTGGGGGCTGTATTAATAAGTGCATTACCTGCGAGAGCTTCATCTGCATGTTGGCAAAGACATGCAAGAACCCCACCACAGCATCCCACAGCCGACTGTGGGCCAGACTCTGCTGGTTTCCAATACAAGGGCCCTGGGATACACATAATACCAATCAGCCATGAAAATCACAGGGGTTTTCGTCAACAGGAAATGGATTATAGCTAGTAAAACATTAGCTGCCATATTTTAACAGCACAAATGAATCCCCATCTGCCGTGAAAGTTGTGAAACTGACTTAACACTTAATCCCAAACACCCCCAACACACCATGGTTCCACGTGGGTGGGATAACAGAGACTGTGCCTTCCAGAGACTGCAGTGTGAACGTGAAGCTCGCCCTTTTTCTGCGCGCTTGTTTCACAAGTTGTCCCTTACCTGAATGTACTCAGTCAGAGAGTTGAAGATCTGCTTGGCTACTGCCAGAGCTTTGGAGAAGTTGCGCTGCCCAGGCTCGTCCATGACGTCTTTTCCAGAGTAGTACCAGTAGAAATCGCTGATGGATTCCTAGCAGGATCAAGGTAAGAAATGCCCACCCAGTGTGTTAGCATGACACCAGTACAAATAAGTGGGACTCATTCACACTTTATTTTGCAAGCTGTATGTTTTTTGCCTTTGCTTGTGTTACCTGCAGACGGAGAAGGTAGTCCACAGTGCTGATGATGATATTGACTGTGGTGGTGTTTCCTGTCTGAGTACGGAGGAAGCTCTGGAAGTCTATGGAGAGACAACACAACCCTCAGTAAATATTTGATTTGGAAATTGTATCTGTAATGGAAATGTTAAGGTGAGTATCACTGCTACTGTCACTGAATGCTAATAAAGACCAACTGAATTTTTTAAAAACTGCAACGGTGAAAACTTCTGAATAAAGTTAAAAACATCCACACCCAACAGGCTTTGTATTAACACCCATGTTTTTTTTTGTCTGCCAAAGAGACATTTTAAATTAATAAAAATCTTGTCACATTGTTTGGAGTGGTGTTCTCTCAGCCATATTAAAGTTAATAGTGTGTTGCAATGCCTTTGACAGGGATACCAAGATATAACCCCTTAACCCCTGCAGTGGGGATGACAGAACCAATAATTAATTATTCATGACACATGATAAATTGCCTTCTTTCTCTCCACTCTGAGTTAAACTGTCAAGATTCTGTAGCACACATGCTCCTTGATTTCAGCACTGTCCTAACAGTTTAATTTAAAATATATATATTAAGGTAAAAAATGTGCAGGAATTAAGTCATGCACAGTGTTGTGGTGATGTTTCCCATTTATAATGACTATGTTTTTTTTATGAAAGCAGCACGTATGCTCTACTTGGCACCTACCGTTGTTGTGCCCTTCACAAAGAAGTTGCAAGAACCTAAAGAGATCCTTTGTGAACTCATCATTTTGCAGTACCTTGGAACCTTTGAAAACAGGAAATTAAAATGAAACAAGTTCCCTGACAAAGGAATAGGCAGAGACCGAGAGCTCTCCCCTCACACCTGACTAATTTTAAACAGCATAGCTTTCATGCCCTCACAATACTACTGTCTTTCCTTTGGACTGACATCACTGCAATGAAAGTATGCAACTCATTATGGACTCTGTATGGAATTTAGGCTGGGATTCTATAGGGAAATTAGGCAGGGATTCAATAAACAATTAACTTTGACAAACAATTTAAATAATTATAATATTTTTCTTCACAAACATAGCAAGTTCAGTGGTCACCAAAACTGAATCACAAAACTGAGCTTGTGAAAAAATATTGCAAGATAAAGTTAAGGACAAATGTTGATTGAATACTGCCTGAGTCTTATCAACTATATGATTAAAATAGCATAGCAAAGCTCTGTTTTTTAGATGAAAATGATAAGGGTGTTTTATTCTCATGAAAGTATCAAAAACATTTGAGCATTGTTAACATTAAAGTTCCCACACAAATGACAAGCACTACTGTAGTACAGGTGGTGAGTGAGTGAGTCAGTTCGGGTTAGTCTCTGGTTTCTGTTCAACATGCATGTTTTCCTGCCGACCGCAGCAGTGGGTTAAACACATCCAGACAGGGGGGGGTGGGGAGAGGGGGGGAGGGGAGGGGAGGGAGGCAGGGTTTGTAATGCCAGAGCATTCGGGACTGCAGCATTGCCAAACGAGTAGATTCTAAACCGTGTATTTACCCCGCTCACTCACGTTGACTGCGACCGGTGAGTACAAATGGTAAGAAGAAACAAACAAACACAAAAAGCAGACGTAAGCAAAAGAGAAGACATCGAGTTTCAATAACAAGTAAGAGACAGAGAGAAGAGGGAGAAAATTGACATCACTTTACGCTATACAGAAGAGACACTAACATGCGGTTACAGAGAATCTCAGCTGTAAGTTCTGCGCGAGTTCGGCAGGTGTCTGACTGGAAGTGAGACGATACAAGACTGAACTCATCATCACTTTTGCCTCATTATATGAGATGAAAATTAAATGAAGCTGGATTATGCACAGCAGAACACATCCATTTATGAAAAACTATGGGAAAACTATCATTGACCAAATGTGTTCAATCAAACTTTGACTGGATACAATCAGTTTGTCCTTAACTCTGACTTAGAAATAAATGCAAATGTTAGCAGTTGTGTAAGTTCAGCTATCACCAAAATTAACTTGCCGAATTGTATTGTATTTACTTGTGAGTCAAAGTCGAGGACAAATGTTGACTGGATCTACGGTGTGTTCATTTTAATGGGACATTTGAATGTGTGCAGAATCTGCTCTCCTTGACTGATCTGATATTTTGGGAGGTGAGTAAATTATACAGAGAGGCTTTATCTGCAAAACGACAGACACATTGACATGAATGGACATAGAGATGGGCCGTTTCCGTCAGGGATAAAAAGCCAAATGTGTTCAGCTTGTGCTGTGCCATCTCTCTGTGACCTCCTTTCAGCAGAGGGCAGAGTGAGGCATTCTGGGCCATGAACACGGGCCTCACCGAACAGGGCGCAGAGTTTGGCAAATTGCTGGCAAGTGGGACATCTGCCAACCAATCCTGAGTGGAGGACCGTCCTGTGGAAGGCTATTACTGCTTATGCTTCAGCATGTCACCATTTAACACTGAAAAACTATATTCTAGCTTTAAAGAGAGATGAGCTATGAGTTTCACTCTGGGCGTTTGGTCTGAAATATGTGGCCGTGCAATGTTTCTGCTTAGTCTGAGGTTCCCAATGGCTGATGCAGAATCTATCAGCTGCTTTTCCTGTCAGACATCTTTCTGTGGCTCCTGTTCTGAAAGCTACCAATTACACTCCCTCCTCTTCATCAATGTACAGTGACAGCTCAAATGCAGTTTTCCAAAGGGAATCCTAAAATCTGTTGTATTAAAGCCATTACAAGCATGTCATGCGAGTCCACTTATCTCAATCTACCTACTCTCACCTGTCTTTTAAAACTATTGAATCCGTATGATTCCCAGCCATGTCTAATGTAAAAATGGACTCACCAGATAAGTACGAACCAACTGTTAATAACAATTAATCAGAATTTTGTTTGAAAAGGTTTAGGAGATTAAGAGTTAGGTTGAAGCCTTCACGTCAATTGGCATCTGGTTCCCCACCCACTGGCATGGGTTCCCAGCAGAACCTGCAACAGCTTGACTGGATGAGGAGTAACGAGACCACGCTGACCACTGGCTGTAGCACAAGCAGTAAGAGCGTGGCATCAAAAATTGCATTATAGAGATAATGCAATTTTATACTTGCTTATGGTTTGTGCTGCATCCCTTCCCTGAAAACCAGGGGGTAGTCTCCTCCCACCCATCATAGGGAGACTGACTACCATTGCAATGGGAAAGTGTATTATGTTTGTTAGGACTTTGTGTCAATACATCAGTATCTAGACCATCACTGTTAGGACATTGCGTCAATACATCAGTATCTAGACCATCGTCTTATTCTGGCTGCATATACTAGAAGTTAACACAGTCCAAGGTGAATTTGTTGCTATTGCATTTACCATTGTGATAATACATCTTTCATTGTGGCTCCGTTTAAATGAATGAATGGTATGAAGTACCCATCCCCTTAACATAATTATACAGACATAATATTGCATTACAGTGACCTGCAACAAACATATGTATAAAAATATGTCTACTTTAGTGTTTTTATGAATGTAATAACTGGCTATTCCAGTGTAGGGCCTGAAGGGCATTCCATGGCCTTGACTATACAGTCGACAGGACGGACACACAGCACTGGAGCTGGCTGTGTGCTCTCCTCTTCTTCCGGGTGCCTCTTCCAACTTACCTGATCCTTCCTCAGTGACCATTCCAAGACCCTCTGCTTTGTTTTGTCTTTCAAATGCATTCAAGTCCAGGACACTGGTGGTGTTAGAGGAGAAACACAGGCCACATTAATCATGTGCAATATTCATCTGTCATTTTCTGGGAATTTGTCTTGGTCACACAATCAATGATCAAACTTTTTTCGTGTCATGGACTACCAAATTGGTCTGTGTATTCTGTGTTGTAATCATGCTACCTGCACGACTGCATGAGTCCAGATAAGCTCTTGAAAAAACCAACATCTCTCTTTTCCTTCAGGTAATTCAGCATTTTCTGCAAAAAGAGAAAGCGGTTATTTGATATATTCACCTCAGCTAAGATATGACATCTAACAGTCTTTTCTCAGTCCATCATCATTGGCTAGCTGACTTTATCCTTTGTACTGTTATCATTTATTCTCAAAATGCAGTTTTACAGTCTCAGTGACTGTAGAGACATTCAGTCACATTAATGGTAGTACCTGCTGGACAAGCACATTGCCCCCATTGAGAATGGAGATTCCCAGTTTGAGGGTAAAGGTCACCATGGGTCCTAGCCGACCTGGGGAGGTCAAGATGAGCACAGTATTTGCCTGTAAGTCTGTGTTCGTGCATGCTCATATGCATGTGTATCCATGTACATATGTGTGCGTCTGTTTGAGCATGCATGTATGTGTATGTGTGCGTGCGTGTATGTGTGGCTGTGTATGCGTGTGTATGTATTGGTCCATGTGCATGTGTGCATGCATGTGCATGTATATATGTGTATGTATATGTTTGTGTGTCTGTGCATGTGTGCGTGGGCTTGTGAGTAAGCTTGTGCGTGTGTGTGTGTGTGTATGTGTGTGTATCTCTACCTTTGCTGGCACTGATCATCTGCAGCACCATCTCAGCCGCCCCGCGGTCATGCAGTCTGGCCTGCTGGTACAGAGTCTTCTGTTTCTCCATCTCCTTTTCCTGTGGACAGGAACACACAGCTAGGGCAGGAACACACAGCTAGGGCAGGCACACACAGCTAGGGCAGGAACACACAGCTAGGGCAGGAACACACAGCTATGGCAGGTACACACACTAGCCTGCAGTCACCTTCTTCACTACAATTATGAAACTTCAGCAAAAATATGGCTAGATGGCCTCCAAAAAAACTCACCTCAAATGTCTTTTCTTTCCCTTCCTCCTCTTCCTCCTCTTCGTCTTCTGCACAACTCTAAGGAGGTAGAGAAACAGCTAATACAGATCATTGTAGAATATACTTTCACTTTCATTCATTCATTAAGCCAGGAGTATTTGCATACAGTGCATCACATTATGTTGTATGAAAGCCTACCAGGAATAGATCTTTCATATGCAATCTTTAATCTTGCAGATAGCTCATCACCATACAGATGAGACAAAATGGCCTCAAATTATAGCTAGAGAGGTAACTGTGAAATGATGCTTAACATTTGCTGATGATCCTTTGGTGTCAAAGTCAAATTCCCCGCTGACATTTTACCTGGCTAACCCACAGGTCCCACACAAAGAAAAGACCTGCAAGCGACGCGACGGGTCAAACAGTTCTTTTTACGTAACTCAAAATGTGCACTCCACAGCCTGAATAATTACAGGGCAGGTCATGAAATGGACGACATAATTAATGTAAACAGTAATTCTGAAAATATAAAAGAGACACATTAAGGTTACCGCAATTACTAAAATTCACTATCTAAGATACTACAATGTATAAAACATTATAAAATCACAGTGCAATTTATATATTTAGATGATAATGTGATCCTGTTCTGTATTTCCTTTTAACAATGGTAACTTGTTGTCTTGTGCCTGTCTCACATACCTTTAATATACTGCATTATTATAAGACCTCATTTTAACCCCTTCTTTAGCACCACCTTTTTTGAACACAAGAACACAAAAAAAATGGTTACTGTTCTTGAACCCCTTTGACTACAGGCATAATTCTGGTCTTTTCTGTAAGGTAACCTTTGAGAGTTTGTTTTCCAACAGTCAGAATTACTCTAGCATTACTGAAACAAAGTGATAGAAGCTCAAACACAGTGGAAGTGGAAGTTTTTCTCACCTAAAATATTTATTTATAATTTGTTTTGCCAGGATGAGGATACCACATATTATGTGACCAGATTACTTAAAAGTTTCACCGTAAGAAAACGCATTGAATGCAAATAAACTGAACCACTTCCGACCCAAATAGCCGGTGCTAGTAAAAGGGTTAATTTCTTTGTTATATTTTTTAGCCTACATATCTTATTACTTTTATAATTTATCCTCCCCCTTGTTTGCTGTTACTTTGTTCTTCTATTTGGAGAGTGCTTTGAAAAAAATTTACAAAAAGTTATTCATGAATAAATGTATTATTATTGTTATTATTATTATTATTATTATTATTAATGGGTGCTCTGTTGTCGCTTACTTTCTATGTTCTTTTTTCATATAGTAGTTCATTCATGTTTTTCATTCAAACTAGTTTATTTCAAATGGGTACAAATTTATTTTTAATTAAGTTCATGTTTTCAGTTGAGACCTGGTAACTTAATTTCATCCAGAAAAAAAAAAAAAACGAAATATCAAAATGCTGAAATTAATGTTGAAAAACAAATGTTCCTTCTGTTGCAAGAAAAAAAATCCTACACCTGGCAAGCCCAATTAAATGTTTTGTGATCCCAATTTTTATCCTTATCACATGTCACACTGCATTATCACATGTATTTCATAGCAATTGTGTACCTTAGCCATCATATCAGCATAAGCAATGTACAAAGGATCTTCGTCCAGGGCACTAAGGAGAAAAACATACAGTCATATAAATTTGCATGAAAAAGGGCAGCATAAACATAAAATGACTTTTATTTTGCAAATCCTGCAATCCTCACTATTTGATTAAACACTTTGTGCTCTGGTTCCAAAAATTGCTGCAGCAAATTAGCTCAGTGCAGAAGTCAATTAACTGACAGAGTTCCCCTGTACAGATGGAGCCTGCAGTGCACGCAGCAGGTGTCCAGGTGTGTGTGTGTGTGTGTGTGTGTGTGTGTGTGTGCGTGTGCGTGCGTGTGTGTGCATGGGTATGTGTGCGAGTGAGCGTGCTTATTTATCTCACCTCCGTTCTGTGAGAGCATTGTGACTGAAATGCAGTATAAGCTGATGAAGGGGATCTGGTTGCACCTCTGCTTCCTCCTCCTCCTCTTCCTCCACCTTCATGTGGACCTTCTATATAGAAACACAGGATAGTCAGTAGGGTGCATTGTCACAATGCCCCCACACCCAGTCAATGGCAAATGATCACACCAAGCACCTACGTACATCTAATCTGTGAACTACTTTCTCACACTGTTTGATTTAGAAAAAATCTGTTAATAGATTTAGAAAAAATCTGTTAATAATAACCATATATTATTAAAAATAAAGACTACTGTATTACAAAAAATAAGGCAAACTCAAGAAAAAAGTTGCAAATACTAACACTGTCTAATACTACCATAACCAGTTTTGATGCGGTGCTTATATGAAGGAAGTCTGGCTTTCACCTTTCTGCTGGAAGGTTTTTAATAGGTTTTTAGTATCATTTTGTTGCTATTCTTATAGAATTACCTTCATCAGATATGTTAAGATCATTCATAGGTCACTTACCTTTTAACACATGCAAAAATTCAAGTACATTTAAAGTAAATGCACATTGAACACACGCACTAAAGTTCTCAATGAAGCTTTGGTGACACAAAGTAGTATGGATCACAGATGGTCAGGCTAGAACATCCATACACCAGAGAAGCATGCATATAGACACACAAGCACACGCAAACATTGTGATGGCAAGGTAGCATCGGTGTTTGTGTGTGGGGGACAGTTAAAAAAGATGATGGTAGTTATGAAGCATGAAATCATGATGACTATCACTACTGTAAAACTTCACCTCCATTACAGCCACCAGCTATGCAGAGAGGGCACAAGCTTTCTAATGTAGCAGGAGCTAAAACGGCTACCTATGGCATTTAACAGCACTGTTTGCATATTGTTCTGTTGTGTTCGGTAAATCTCAGCTCAGAAATTATTTTGTGTTCTGGTCCTAGATTATAACTATCTGCAAAACTATTATTATTATCATTAATGTGTTCTGTGAAGGTGAATAAGTAAAACGCCCTTTACAGATAATACTGAACAAATCAAAGCAACCTAAATTTTCAGGATGGTTTTAAAGCTTAAACACTCAGGATTGTTAAAAAAAAAGTATTCGCTTTTTTTATGCTGAAATAAAAACAACTAATTTAAGCCATTATTATGTTTTCATATATCATGTGAGCATGGCGTTGATGCTGTGAAAAACAAATTTACGAAAGTGGCTACACCTTCCGTAAATTTCAACAGTAAGCCCGAGCATCTGGGTGGATGCTCTCTTACGGCGGTAGGGATGGGCCACAATTGTAGTGAGGAAGGGCACTGTTTGTGCTGACGCTGGAGGAAATGACACGCCCGCCCTGGGTGGCAATGTGCGACACGAGCTGGAACAGGACACGGATGACGGAGACACCAAAGCGGACGAGGGGAGAAGCGTTTCCCGCGGCTCGGCAGGAATTGTGCTTGCGAAGCGTTCAGTGGCGAGACCGACCCACAATGCACAGAGGCCAGCGCCGCGGGCTCGGTACTTACTGCCAGGTCCTGCACTAGCCTCTCCTCAAAGGAGTACGTCTCTGTCTCTATCCAAATTCTCTGATAGCCCGTGAGGAAGAGGTTAATAGAGCGATGCCTGGGGAGGGGGGGAGAGCGAGATTAGGAAGGGTTAACAGGATGGAAGGAGGAAAGGAGAGGTAGAAGGGGGGAGTAGGAACAGGAAGGGCTGAACGGAAGCTGTTAATCGTTAGTGTGGGGGGCACTGACTCATCCAACTGGTCACCCTGAGAAGGACATGGAACGATGCAGTCACATTCTATGACAAAGCAGTTACTTGACAACAGGGAAGTTAACTTCTTGTGAAGAAATTTGGTTGCCTACAAAATCAGAAGTGGTCATTTCAAAGACTCCATTTAGTGACTGAACCTGGATATGATGCCTGGACATGAGTAAATATGGCATGATTCAAAGGGTACATAAGTATACTAAAACTACATTTCACAGAACTCTGCAATGTACACTTTTTTAAACTTTTGCTCCCAGTTTAGAATTTGTAAGGCTATGGTTACACTAGTCACTTCAATGCGATTTCTATGCGACTGAATTAAGTGACAGGTCTTGACGCGCTCAAATCGGATTTTGTTCACGTTGGGATCACATCTGCCAAACCTCTCGATGAGGTGGCCTCCACTTGCAGAATTTCTTGTAGTCACCAGAAAAAACGTCAATAATCACGCCCATGTTTTACTCAAATTCTCTCACTTCCAGGCTTCTGTACACTTTACGAACAGAGTTGAGGGCATCAAACACCTCATGGACTATATGTCCTCAACCCAAACAAATGAGCAATGGTACAGTAGCGTGACCCTGTGGCATACCACCATAGCGCAATAACCACTCTTTTGTGCTGGGTATGATATGAGTATGACGACGGTAAAGACAAGACTGCAGCTGTTCACAAATGTAGTTGAAGGTGTGCTTTCGCATAAGAAAATTGAGAACCCAGTCAGGATCTGTGAAATCATAAACAATATGGCTCCACCAGTGCTGGCTACATTCACGGACCCATACTCTCCTCTCCACCAAAAACAGCTGCTGCACCCAGAAGTGTAACGCTCGCATTAACTGCACGCCTCCACTGCTGCCTCCTCATCAGTGCAGGCCTTGTGCGGACCCTACCTCGACTACACAATCCGAACAAAATTTTAAAAAGCACAACCTCACAAACACCGAAAGCCATTTTCCAGGACGTGTTTTATGTTAATATTTAAATATTGCGCGGGATCATGAAATCCGAAACACGACCTGATCACAGAGATGGCATAGAACTGTGAAATGTGGACGCGACTCAAATCTGTCTCGATGTGATCGGAATGTCGAATTCCGATTCCAGAAGTCACATGAAGTGACTAGTGTAACCGTACCCTAAGACATCAATGACACCACCTGACGTCAACCACTTTTTAACTCCACAGTCCACCAGCTGAGCTGGCAGAAACATTGAGTCAGAGGAGGACATTATGTATGCAGCTTGCACAGGCAGGCTGTGGGTGTCCGATTCACTACAGGGGATTGCTGGCGCACGACGAGACATGGCCAACCAGCAGAATTCATTTCTCCCTCCCTGGGCAACACTATGGCCAGCTATGCGCCCCCTGTGGGGCTTCCATTTGCATGGTCCTGATCCGATACAAGACCATGGAGCCTATGCACAACACCGATTAACAGGATGAGCCACCCAGCAGCCCAAAGAAGGGCTTTCAATGCATTCTGAAGTCAAACACAACACACATTTCATTAAAGCTAGAGACACATATTTCATATGTTGTCATTTGCATGTTCAAAACATATGAAAATGTCAGAAAATTATAACAAATGTAATGTAGTAGGTAATCATATTAATAGCACCAGAATGCAACACAGACCTGTTTGGGTTTAAGGCATTATTGCAGGTTATAAGAAGTATTAGGATGCCCTACTTTCAGACTTGTCAAAAGTAGACCAAAACCAAAGAGCCAGAGAGTGCCCTCTTGCCTTCTGGCTGACCAATCAGAATGTCAGTGGGGACACTGTATGAGTTACAGTACAAATCATGATTGGGAGGGGGGAGGGAGAGGTCACAAACGTCAGCTCTCTCAGTCCTACATTACCGTTAGCATGGAGAGCAGACTGTCATAGTCTGTGTTCTCATGCATTTTTTCCAGCCAAAAGTGTTGGTAGGCGTTCAGGAAGTAATTGTTATTTTTGTGCCTGAAGGGAAGTACAGTGTGGTCATTCAAGAGAGAACAAAAAAGACATGTCAATACAGTGTATGTAAAATAGGATATTATGCTATAAACAAAAAAGGAAGCCCAACCTCAAAAAGGTTGGCACGTTATGATCAAGTTGTGAAGGGAATTAGCATTAGCTACTAGAGGCTAGATCCAAAAAGTAAAGCTGATGGACAGTCCAGTATAGAGGGATTAAGACCTATCATGTCATGGTAATGAGGCACTTAGAGTTGACCCTGACACAGTCAGACAAACAAGGTTACGGTCAAAATTTTAATGGCAAACAGTGTTGATTGGAAAGGAAAATATTAAAAGCCATCAAGTTCAGATAAAACACCACTGAATGTCGAGTACACCTACCATACAGATACCACTAGCATTCCAGTGTACTCCTAACATTCTAATTGCTAATATGCTAACATTCTTCTAGCTACAGAATATGATAGTGATGCCAACTTATGCCGCATTTAATGATGAACTGTAATCCAGAAGCAAAGCAATGGTGACAGACAGCCCCAATGAGTCATACTGAAAGTAAGTACTGTACGAACCAATAATAAAACATGAAAGACAGCAGGCGGGATATATAATTGTTTTTTCCCCACACTGTTTCACCTCCCGGGTAAGTCTGATAAATTTACAGTGCACCAGGGCATGAAATTGTTAGTGTCCTTTTCTCTTTTTTGATAAATGCCCAAGGTAAGACATTTGTCCAACACACTGAGGGGAGGGAAACTACACATTAATACAGGGGTCAAACACTGGGTAGGACAAAAAGAGTCCAAGGGCTTCACTGAACAGGAACAGTTGCTCTGAGAAGAAAGAGGCAGTTGTCCGTCTTTGTGTGTTGCAAAGCCCCAGCTGGTCCACAGTTCTGTTACAGAATTATTTCCTTTTCTGGGGCTGGATACTGAGCCATGCTAAAGCAATGCTGAATGCAGCTCTCGAGAGTCAGAATGTCTAAATAATACCACTCATTAGGAGTACAGACTGTAGGCTGTAGGCAGTCTGAACTAAGAAAACCAAAAGACTACATGAGAAACGTCCACTTGAATAAACACAGGGTTATTCCTTAGGATGAGGCATCCTTGTTACTATGGATATTGTATGCGGTATACCTGGGTAAGTTGTAGAGTGGAGCCATGCGGAAGCACGCCACCACTGCGCGTTTGCGTTGTTTGGAAAGGAGCTTTTGCCACACGCATTTCTTGGACCTCAGTGGCTGCTCCACCTGGTGGTCGGGAAAAGAAATGTTCAGAATATAACTGCTGTAAACTGCAGTTGGTTAAAGGGATAGTTCTTCCTGGGTTTTTAAAATATTATTTCAGTTTTAGTGCATGTTTATGATTAGCCCTGACAGTTTTTTGTAGAAGATAAATTATATTTTAGATATAGTTTTCTGATCAAACTGCCGGTTTTACAATAGGGCATGCGGTAAAACAACTTTCCAGAGCTGCTTTGGAGGCAAAGTGCATTTTCACACTTTAGACCTCAAACGCCCTCAATGCCCTTTACCAGCCAATGTAATGCCAGCAGGTCACCAGAAAATAAATGCAAAAAATCCTTTATTGCACCCAAAACTGGGCCAATCAAAAACTAAAACTGAAATTATATTTTAAAACTCCATAAAGTGAGCTATCCCTTTAAGCAGCCATGTGGTGGGGCCGCTGACCTGCTCCAGGTGGAAGACTGCAGCGGAGATGCTCTGCACTCGGGCCACGGTGCGCTCAGGGTCCGGTGGACCATCGCTCTTCACCACCACGTCCTTGTACAGGTTCAGCTGCCACCTCACTGCAGGATCCTCTGACTGCAACAATAATGACATCAGGGTTATTCTTTATCAAGCCAGGTCAGAAAAAATACAACAGCAGCCACTGTATTAAAATGCAGCATGTGCTAATGACTCTTGGCAGTAGTCCTGGCTCATTATAGAAGAGCACACAAAAAGTACAACACATAACGGTTCAAAATGGTTGAACATGTAACTGACCATGGCATGTACCCTTTTATTTTCACCTACATACCTTCTCTTGCAGGTGCAGATTATGCCTCAGGTGGTTTCTGACCTCATCGTCCGTCTCTTTCTGTTGAATAATCAAAAGGAAAAAAGATGTTGAAAAACACCTCGATCTGAGCCCCACCTGGGCATGTTACGAACTGGCCAGTTCCCTCACCAGACTGTAGCGGATCTTGGCCAGAGAGATGAGCTCCTGGTCCCCCGGAGTGCACATGTTGAGGCCGATGGGCAGCAGCTTCTTCAGGGCGGCTACGATGAGGGAGGTCTGGACGGAGTAGAATTCTCCCCTCCGCTTTTTGTGCCTCCTTTCCTGGTCCTGACCCCCTGTCTGGTAAGAAGAGTCACCTTCAGCTGTCAACTTTACCCTTAAGGGCTCAAAATGGTAAAGCAATCTGATCATGGTGTGAAACCTACTCTTACTGGAAATTGCTGTTTTTTATTGGGGGTGGGGTGTGGGGGCTCTTGGTTGTGTTGCAATGGGGTTCTCATTGATGATTAGGCGGGAGGCAAACATTTTGACTGAATACCCTTTTGGAGTTGAGTCATGACTGAATTTTGAACAAATTATTTTGCTCTGGCAGTCAACTTTGATGATTATTAGGTGCTCCAACTGATTTAAATCATATTTTATAGAAGCACTTAGATCAGGCTGAATGCAGCGCTGTCATTTGAAGGTGGAACGGTAGAACTGCCAATCAAAAGTAGTCCTGCCATTTCACATTCTGCATTTTAAAGCAACTTTACTTCTGCAAAGCCATTTGTTTTTTAAGAATTATTCTCCTTCAGCCGAATCTGCGAACGAGGCTGAATACTGGGGCCAGTGAAGCATTTATTACACAGCATTAGCCAGGATCTTTCTCAATCAATACAACAGTATTTTATAAAGCAGAGGTATGTGTTGAAAAGGGAAAAGTGAAGTAGCTGGCAGAAATGGGACATATATCTAACTAAATCAAGTGGCGTGGGGACGCACACAGTGTAGATGTAAACACAGAGGCAACAACGGACAATCGGAAAGCTGAATGGCCTTTTGAAAACCGAGTACTGGGAATGGAATAAACACGATACAGAAGGTTATTCACTGTAAAGACAAGCTGATGCGTTACACAGTGTGACGTTCTATGGTCTTTTTATTCACCGATACAGTATGCAATGGGTCTTTCCACACGATAATGAAATGAACACTTTATGGTCCCAGTTGTAACCAGTGAAGTGATGCACAATTAGCGACTGACTGGTGAGATGTGTTTATCACACACTGCAGACTGCAGTACACTGAGGCAGGCGTTGCTAGGAAGCCTGCCTGTAAGACACAGCTCATGCACTCTGACTGTACCTTTCCCAGAAATGACTGTATGAGGGAGAGAGCACAAGTAAAAGGCACTTTGAGTTAAAAAAATAAATATAAAAAACACTTCACAAAATAACAGACTTGAGGAAAATGTCAAATATTTTTGCCTTCATTTTAAATGCCACCGTTTTATTGAATCAAGGGAGTTGAACACTTTAATGTTCATTTTCATGGGGCTCATTTGAACATCAATAACAAATGATGGTATGGCATTTCATGTTTTTATAAAAACAGCCTTAAAAAATTTCAATACATTTAAAAAGTACAATATGTACAATTATTACATTATAATTTCCATGGGTTTATTGTACATATTGCATAAAATAGTGTAAAATTACACAGGATCATAAAAAGGATCATACAATATAGGGATAGGTAACAGAGCATAGCATATGAGGAAACCCAGATAATACACATATATACAGCAAATATATATGAGACCACTAGGTAAATATTTTTTTTTTTAAATCCAATAGTTTATAATATATGGCGTATGCTTTGACATATATTAAAGCGCGTTGTTTCAATTTGACCTAAATTCTTGTCACTTACGTGATATGTTATGTGTCATGCCATGTTACATATGGATAAATAATAATAATAACAATAATTATTATTATTATTATGATTATGATTATTAGTATTATTATTATTATTATATTAGAAATATAAAAATGATGGGTTTAGTGTATTACCATATACGGACATATATTACCTTTATGGACTACCTTTTGGACTAACTTTTGGCCACTAGGTGGAAATTCAGACCCAGAAATGATTCTCTCTACTGTATTAGGAAATAGGCTGCATCTGCAAAAGTCAAACAACAGTCCACTGCCTTCCAAAGTGCTGACAGTGAACAGAGAGAGGTGGACTAGCCAGGGATATATTGTGCAGATAACCAGAGGGGATTCAGACCGCTGCACTAGGCAATTAAGGTCTCCATGCTGGATCAGGGACGTGCCCTGTTCATTAACACAGCCCTGCTGGAGGATATATGGGCCTGATTTCACAACTGTACCAGAGTGCACTCTTTTACCTTGGACATCTTGGTCTTGCTATCTCCAGTTAGGAAGGACAGGTTGTTGATTTCATTCTGAACCACAAAGTTTTGCTCTTCTCTTTTGAAGTTCTGTACAGGAAAGACGGATTGTGAGATAAGAGACCACTCCTCCATGACAATCTCATGTTTTAAAATAAGCGTAGCTTACATGGGACTTGCACCAGAGGATGAAGATCTCTGCCACCATTTTAAAAAGCGCATTGGAGTCGGTGTCCGGCTCCTTCAACCACCGGGACCTGGAGAAGATGAAGGGAAACTGTAAGCGGTCATGGCAGACTGGGATTTTGATTCTACGGTCAAACAAGAAGCTGAGAGGTACTGGTTTTCTGGAAAGCCTAAGATGCTGATTTACTAGCTGTCCAATCATAAGATGAGAATGTGGTAGCAGGAATGCTAGAGCATTGGGTGCTGATTGTCTGTTGGCTGTCACCTGAACAATAGATCAATGCACATCCTTTCAGGCCTCCAGTCAAATGGGTTGCCCACCCACACAGTCTTGTTGAGGAAGGACATGCTGGATTACCTGTTGATGTCTACATAGCGGATGAGCATCGGGTAGAAGGCATAGAGGTCCCGGCAGAGCACCGCAAATTCATCCAGGATCAGGAGCTCCGCCTCCTGGGTGTCGCCCTTGCTGTCGGCCTTCAGGAGCTCCTCCTCTGCCACCACTTTCACTGTCTTCTTCTTCAGCTTCTCCAGTGTGGGCAAGAAGTGGGTCCTCAGTAGGTCCGCCCTTGCCTTGCTGATGATGGGCTGGGCATACACTGCAACGCCACAGAGGGGGTCATCCAGAGAATACAGTACAGACAAGATGGCTACAGCCATTTCAGAAAAATGTATGGTTTTCATTATTGTCCAAGCTCCATTCATTTATATCTTTCACTGCCTTATTAAAAAAGAATGTGGTTCTATGACTATTTTATCTTCAGTACATGTCAACATGTCTAAAAAACATTTCTATGACTGACGTTAAACAAATGTCACACAAAGGAATTCTACTTTCTGCACCTTACTGAAGTCAACTTACTGAAGTGTACTTTCTGCACCTTATCTACTGTCTAGAGCATGGGTGGGTGGGCAATCTTATCCGAAAAGAGCCAGTGTGGGTGCAGGCTTTTGTTTTAGCCCAGCACACCCAATTCTACTTATCAAGATCTTGATTGAAGACCATTAGTTAATTAGTTGAATCAGATATCTTATTGCTAGGCTAAATCAAAAACCTGCACCCACACCATTCCTTTTCGGATAAGATTGCCCACCACTGGTTTATAGACTAGTTCAAACAAAAAATGGTAAGTCAATGCAGTAGAGGCTTCACAACCACTTTACTGGTCTCGCTGCTTGCAAGCAAATTAGAGTTTTTTGTCACTGGCCATATGATTCTGATCTCATCCCATTGTGGCAGTGGCTGAAGCCAAGTCCCTGTTGTACCAGGCCTGCCCACCCACCAGCGATCCTCTTCATCCAGGAGGCCTCGTCAATGCCCAGGTTGCTGTTGAGGATCTTGAGGATGTTCCCCAGGATGATGCTGAGGTGCTCGGAGGTGACCGTGGTGCAGCAGCTGCTGCTGCTGCTACTGCTGTGGGACGTGTTCTCCGGGCCCTTCTCCCACCAGTAGGACAGGTAGTTGCAGAGCATGGGCAGAACCACCTCGATGACGTGGGGCATCTCAGTGTAACGCGCTCCTGACTCAGACATGTCATTGATGTCCTTCATCAGGCCGTCCTGGCGGGGCATCTCCGGGCACATCTCCTCCACCGAGTCTGGCATGCTGAGGACTGCGTACACAACATGCAGGCTTAATACCTGAACACCACTTACTCAGCTCATGCATGTGAGATGTACGTATTTGGTGGGACTGTGATGCCTGGGGGGCAGAGTACGAAGGAGTATCACTGAGTTCCGGGTTTTACTGTGCAGTTATCCAGCTAATATAGTATATCCCCAGTTCTCTTGATGCAGCTTCTAAAGGACATTGTCCTCAATTGATAAAAAAGTACTTTGTATATTGTTAGATCAACCAAAACAAACTGTCAGTTGAGATCAAATCAGATGAAGACCAGCTGAATGATGACCGGTGATGAAGGGCAGTAAAAGGCTGTGATGGGGACTACTCACTGGCTCGCTCTCGAGGGGTCTTGGTGTTGAAGACAGACCAGGGGTTGTGCACGTTGAGGTGGGGCTCCAGGAAGGCTACAGGCATGGCTCCTGCTAGCGTGGCCAGACATTCACCCAGGGCCGGTAGCTGCCTGAGGGCCACAGAATGAAGGTTAGAACACCCCCACTGTCATATCACAGCATATGAGACATATTCAAACATCAGGCCTAATGTTAATGAGAGCGTTCATCTTGTTTTAACCAATAAACATTTTTCTATCTTTTCTACAAGCCAGTGTTAAGCCTTTTTCCGTAATTTCTGCATTCTTACAACCTTCAATACTGGATGAAGCACATTGGACAGCTTGTAGCTAGTGATGTTAGCATTGCTGACCGTTTTAACATTTGTTTACCATGTGGTTTCAGCCAATTTGAAAAGTACCTCTCCACGTAGATGTTCTTGCCTGTTCCTAGTGCATAAAGACTGGTCAGGATACGGTAACACGACAACTGGACATCGTCCACTGAAACACACACGCAAGCCAAAGTGACTAAATCAGCATCCCTTAAGAGCACATTTTCAGTTATTGAGAGCTTGCGTAACTAGACTCCTGAAACAGTAAGTGGGTCTGGTTAAGGCTCATAACATTAAAAAACACTTACACAGCAGGTCCACCCCGAAGTGATACTGGGTGATGTGCTCGAAGAGCGCGGTGAGGATGGGCAGCAGGGCCACGGTGGTGTAGTTAATGTTCTGGGACACGCCCTTCATCTGGCTGCGGGAGTGCGTGAACTTGCCCAGCTTGAGGTTCTCCAGAGTCTTCTCCAGGTCCTCAGCCGCATTCTCAAAGAAAGTGCGCAGCCCTGCCTTCACCAGATCTGAACCTGACTTCATCACTGTCCTGAAAGAGCAGAGGTCACCGTGGAAACCCAGGACCCACCCAGGACAAACACATTGTTACACGAGTTCCAGTTTTACATCTTGAAGCCTACAAAGGCCTTTCCTTTACTCTACACAAGGGTAAATAAATTTAAGGGAATGTGACCAGGCGAGCACACCACTTAAATGGATGATTCCAATGTACTGTCATATGGTTTTGTTTACCTCATATTTTACAGACGTAAACGATTAGAATAAATATACATTGTCAGATATGGTGGCATGCTTCAACTCTATAATAGTCTTCTGAATAGTAGTAACACTGCCATTTATGAGCACCCAATGACAGTCTCACCATTAAGCAATTATTAGCATAAAAAAAAACATAACACAATTTTACATACTGTTCAGTAGAGGACAAGGCAGACAAAAAATGAGGGCTCCTATGCTTCACAACACAAGCATGAATTCATGTAATTCAAATGTAGCCTGCAAGAACAACAAACACCACAGCTCCCTTAAGGATAGCATTGGCCTTGAGCTTAATGTTGTGTGGCCAGTTTGTTGTCCTTATTAAATGCCAGGGGGGAATTTTTATTCCAGATCAGAAAGCAACAGGGCCATAAAATACCCAGTTATATGTCCTAATATTGTCACTTCTGCAGTTACGAGATGCTTTGTGACATTAATCAAAGTAATTGAAAAGATTTGTGTTGCTTTTCTGAGTTCCAGCTCTTAATCCTGGCAGTCATCTTACCGACACCATCCTTCACATGGTGAGGACCCCGCTCACTGCCCCGCCTCACAGATGTATGTTTCTAAACTGGCTGAGATTGAGGGGAGGTCTTATTGAAACTGAGCCCACATGACAGAAAGCTTCCAATAAAAAACAGGGAGGCGACACTGAGAAGAAACTAGAAGGAGCAAACTGCAGATATGATGAATAGTCTGTAACATAGGAAGGGACATATTGAAATAATAATCAGAAGTTCAGTGAAACCAAGCGAGAGCTGCTACCTTTCTTATCCATATATGATGGATACTGCATGTAGCTTATATTCCAAAAATAGAAAATCGGAAAGGGAAATATACTGAGTAAGGCTGCAAGCTGCATGTTAGTTGTAGCAGAGAAAACATCGCCTCATACCATTATGGATGTGATTGTGGCTGAAATTAAATCAAAAGTGACAAAAAATTCAGTCACGAAGCCCTGCCTCTATAAATGGATTTAATGTGACGCATACATGTGGCCATGCACACAGGTTGGGGGAAACATTTTCTTCAAGCAATATCGTTCACACTATACCTATTTAACTATAACTACAGTATGACTTATCAGAATATATCTCATATGGGTGAGAAATTAAATTAATTAATCTCTCTTTTTTTACCACAACACAGTCATTTATTTAATGGAATGTGCACTCGCTTGACACCCTTGGCCCTGAGTGAGCAAGAATATAAATACTGTTGAGTTAGCATGGAAACTGGATCAATCAGGCAAAATGTTCAGAAGCCCCAGAGAAATCTCATAAATCTCCAAATGTGTGGTGTGGTGCTCTTTTAATTTCCAGCTAGCCTGTAACATTTGGTGGCTAACATTATATATGAGAATGCTAATGCTAATTCATAATGTAATGTATGAATGCTAATATTTTATTAGCCATCTTGTCAATAATGTTGGCCATCTACACACTATAAGGATGGTGCCACCTGTTGTCCATCTCAACATAGTTCTTACTGTTATTTCCCCTTAAGTGCCTAAAAATTTAACTATATGGGTTATGTATTTTATCACCAAAACAAAGATCTAATTTACCCAAGTCTCCAGTGTGATAGAAAGGCATAAGTACATTTTTCTAAAATTTTGTGAGACACAAGTTTACATTAACTTGATAGTGCCAAGTGGGCATGCTCACAGTAGATCACGCTGCAAATAATTATTCACAGCTGATTTTCACATAAACAGGCCAAAATCTCACAACAAGAATTTTTTTTTACTGCCAGCCATGTGGGACTGATGTGTGAGACGTGACTGATGTTGAGAGGCTGAGACTCTTTGTTCAGAAGGTTATTAGCCGGAGACGTACCTGGTGTCGAGTGTGTGAGCCAGGATATGCAGACAGCTCACCATGGTAGCCGAGTCACTCCCTTAGAGAGGGAAACACAACACCAGTGGAAATCCACATGATTAGTCTGAAGAAGAACGCTCGAAGAGCCCTCCAGCGGGACGAGCAAATAGATGAAGCAGTAGTGTCCTTACCAAAGAGGGAAATCCTGTGTCTGACAAGAGCTGCCAGTTTACAGAAGAGGCTGGAAGAGAGGAGGAGAGAGCAGGAAGAAGAGCAGTGAAGAGATACAGTTAAAGACAGGAAGAACAGAGAAGATGAGAGGAGGGGACACAGTGAACGTAGGCTGTAAGAGAGCCATTACTCAGTAATGTGAATCTGGCTCATGTTTGCAATCAGCAGTGAACAAAGAATGGCTGGGCTGTTCCGTGCTGAGGTATTAGATTAGCGGTCTGGTGAAATAACACATGCTGGGCTTCACTGGACCTACTGTGTACATGTACGTCAATGTGTATGTTCATATTTGTGTGTGTGTGTGTGTGTGTGGGGGGGCATGTTTAGCCTACTTCATGGGGACTAAATGTCCTCAAGAGGATAAAAAAAGGTTGTCAAATGCTCCCTCATGGGGACTCGGGAATGGTCCCCATGAGGGAAAAGTGTAGGGTTAGGGGTTGGGTTTAGGGCTAGGGTTACAATTATGGTTATGGTTAGGGTTAGGATTAGGGGTCAAAGGTTATGTTTAGGGTTAGGTTTAGGATGTCCCCACAAAAATATGAATACAGGACTGTGTGTGTGTGTGTGCGTGTGTGTGTGTGTGTGTGTGTGTGTGTTGCATGTGTCTGTGTGCGCATGCGCAAATGTTTTGGTACCTGGTGAGCATTTCCTTCTCCTTATTGGAAGCGTAACCACTGCCACTCAGATTTGAGCTGGGAGAGGATAGGAAGTAGAGGGAGTGGTTTTTGAAGTACTGGTCAATCAGGGGGAGGAGCACCTGGTGAGGAGGAGCAAGCACAGATGGAGGTGAGCACACATCAAGTAAACACCAGCTGGCCCTGACACACTTCAGCACAATCATTAAAGAGACGGTAACAAACCTGAAGCCAATCTCACAGATTAACTGCATACTTTAAATAAAAAATGGTTTCAAAAGGCAAAATAAATAATAATTTAGATTTTTATCATTTATCTTTTTTAATTTATGGATTCTGACCTTGGCAAAGAACTTGATCTCTTGTTCGTGTGGGGATTTATCCGTCTTCCCGCTGGTGGCCATGGCCTCTGAAAGGACAGGGTCAAAGGTGAAGCATGGAGCTCAAGCAGGGTTGTGAAAAAGGTTGGACAGGCCCCAGTCGGCCTCCTCAGTACTGGTTCACTGTGAGGTAAAGAGAGAAACCGGAGCCCGCTCCATCGTGCAAAGATGAAGCACAGCGGCGGCGCCTGGCCGTTAATCAGCACCGCGCTGTCGTCCCTCTCTCTCCCGTCACGAGATACAGCTGGCACAGATAAGGTGACAAAGTGCCCGACGAGCACAGATGCACAATCACACACACACGCACGTTGCGCGAGCACACACAGTAAGCGGTTCCACTGGATGAAGTGTCTGAAAGATAAATAATCAGGGGCCCTCCATCGTCTGTGTTTGGAGGCCGTAAATGTGAGGTCGCCCCACTCACCCAGGTGGGCGATAAATTCCTGCGCCGAGTCCACGTACTTCAGCAGCTTCTTCAGAAATTTGTATGCAAAACGCTTTTCCATGGAGGAAGAGTCCTGCACCATATCCTTCAACCCTCTAAATTACAGAGAAAAGTAGAATTACAGAAAGCCGGTGCTGTGCCGGTATGCGGCAATAACTTCTTAACAGATAGTTCTGATACTATTTCTGCTGTATCATTCCTTCGCTCATTTTTATTTCTTTATTTTTCTTGAGAGAAGAGAGGGCTACTGCACCTGGTGATGGTGTAGCCGTTGATCTGTAGGAAACGGAAGAGGTCCTGGGCCTTCTCTCTGTCCCTAGCCTTTTCCTTGGCGGTCAGCGTGTCGTAGGGCACCAGCAGGGGGTGGGTACCACCTCCTAATACTACAAAAAAACCCAATGCTAATCCTGGTACTTTATTCACCATTGCTAATATCAGTGTCTAAATACAGCTATGTGTACAACAAAAGGAATTGGTGCGGAATGCAAGCACTTCCTCACAGAAATGCATTTGCTTTGCCCTGTTATCTAGTCCAACTATAATGACACATAAATACTTTGACGGGGTGTCGTACAGTTCAATAAATGGCACCATTTCTAATATTGAGAACGACTCTCCGTTTAAGAATGTTTTATTCACCACCAGTATGTGATTTGTGTCAGAAGCCTCTGGCCTTTGTCAGCAGTATCACAAAGCAGATGCTGCGGTGGAAGGGATCCATGATTCGTGATAAACTCGTTATGCCTGAGGTCTTTTCTCTAGCTCCATTGTCTCCCCTCACGTCTCTATTCCAAATACAAGAAGACTGAGAAGGACTAAATCCAGGCTTGCAGGGAAGCATTTCCGTCCATGTAAATACCAGCTGAGCCCATGTCCGACTGATACACTGTTAGTGATTGATAACAGCACAATAACCCCCACCTCTGCTTCCCAGCTCCGTTTTCTTTTTCTTTGCCCAAATATTATGGTAGTTTTCTGCCACAACCTCCACCATGCCCTTTATAAAATAAAAATAAATCACAATTAGATACTGTATATGAGGACAAAGATAAATCAGTGGCACAGCTCATCAGCAGATACATTTTGTAGATTAACTATACCTGCCTGGGTGTAGACTACAGGCCCAATACAGTAGATGAATTATTTAAAATTAGTTTTCTTTTCCCCATACTGACCTGTAACTCTCTGGAAAGAAGCACATTGCTCATGTCCAGTGGACATGGGCTGAGGCCATTTCCCTGTCAAAATAAAAGACCACAAATTACTTACAAAAACACACAGTATGAAACTGAAAGAAGCTAAACATCATGCACGCACACGCACGCGGCATACCTGAGAGGACTGGGAGATCTTGCGCAGTTTCTCACTCTCCCGTTGCTGGAACATGGCCTCCCCTTCCTTGGTCCTCTCAATGTTCCAGCTCATAGCTAGCATGCTCTTCAGAGACTCCTTCACAGGCCAGCGGTAAACCTCCCTCTCCTGAAGAAACGCACACATAAACGCGCCCTTCCTCATCCTTTCGTTCTCCGACGTCACCTCCAGGTCAGACTGAACGGGTTTCGCTAAACGCTAAAGTGCAGTTTTGAACGTGCTGCGCCGCTGTACCTTGTCGGTGAGGGATTTGTAAGGCCTCATCATAGGGTGTGTCTTGGCTTTCTCATCCACACTCTCCCCATACTTCCAGCCCAGTGTTACCTGATGGGACAAAGAGACAATGCTCTGAGGTTGCCTTTTTTCTGCTCATGATAAAGGAAACTGACAGAATATCCAGGAGCAAAAGACACAGGCCCCTGAACGTAAATGGTAATAAAGTTTGACTTGAAAATGGCTAGGCTTTCTAAAGGTCTATTGGACTGAATTTTAAACAAATGCCATGGCAATTAGCCTCTGTGTTGACTTACCTTCTCTGCGCACCATTTGTCATGGGAATGCTCGGAGTATTTGTTGGCAACGTGTTCCATTTTTTCAGGGAGGGAAATGCTGTAAAGTGGGTGAAACATAATTTTTTGAAGTCTAAGACATCAAGAACATACAATCCAAAGCATGGAGGTGCTGTGAACAGCCACAGCGAAAATGGCCATATGAACTAGAGGAGGCTCACACTGACACATACACTACATTAAAATTTTGTACAATTTATCATATTATTGATTAATAGTTTCTTTGGTCATTTTCAATGATCTCATTGTTCTCTTGCACACACACACACACACACACACACACACACACACACACACAATGATATCAAAAAACAAGTAAGTACTCTGGCATTACAAAACACAGACTATAGTACAATACAGGAAAATGCACTCATTGGCACATATTCTACTGCGCTACACTATACATTCCGCATACATTCACATGCTCAATGAAACATGCGGCGTAGATGTTTTAAATAAAACATTTGACTCAACCTACATTTATAATGGTGTTTTTATGTCTGTGCTGCGGTTGTAAGACTGAACCTGGCAGATTGGGGCCAGAGACAGAGAGCACAAGCTCATTCCTTTCTGCAGGTGCTGTAGAGGGAAGCGAGCGAGTACATATGCACTCTGTAGCTGTAATAACCTCAGCCTTCTCAGGGTGTTCCTCTAAATAATGCAGCTGTCACTGGGGGCAGGCTGTTGCTGTGCTCCTCGCCCGAAGAGAGTCGTGTTTGCAAAAGCAGAACCGCGCAGTGCCGGGCTCGCGGAATAGCGGCGATGCGGTGACCTTTAGGAAAGCTTGTCCCCGCCCCCTCCCCCCGCCCCCGCCCTTCTGGGCTACTCACTTTGACGTGCTGATGGGCTTGGGGTCGAAGTTGCCGTGGGCGTCCACCGAGGTCTGCTTCTCCAGGGTGTTGGAGAGGGAGGCGTCGACGTAGTCGGGCGGCAGGGCCCCGGCGATGGCGCTCAGGCAGGGCATGGCCATTTTGAAGAGCTCCTGGTCGTATTTCTGCACCAGAGACAGGGTGCCGATTAGAGGGGCTTATGGAAGGGGTCAGTAACGGGCTCCTGCTCTGCGCCAGAGATAAAAGAGTCACGAGAGGCAGGGCCGGATTAAGACCCTTAGAGGCCCTAAGCACTAAAAATGTTTGGTGCCCCCATACATTTGTAATTCAAAATATAAACAATAATAAACCATAAAATAAAATTTTATTTATCGAAAATTCGAAATTAAACAAAACTTACAGTAAGAAGGAAAATAATATTAATTTTGAACGCTTCCATTTTATTTATAGTTGAATTATTTTCTCCTACTTTTTTTCCTTGCAAAGTCTTTGATCAGATCCTCATAACCAATCTTACGTAACACATCTGCTTCTATACATAATAGAGATAAGGCATCCAGCCTGCCTTGTTGCATAGTTGTTCTGAGGGGATTTTTAATATATTTCAACCGTGAAAATGAACGCTCAGCTGAGCAATTTGTGACCATTAATGTTAAAAATATACGAAAGGCAATGTCTACATTTGGAAAGGCACACTCAATATTGTCTTCTAAAATTATTTTATAAAGTTCAGCATGACTGAATCTTGTTTTCACATTTTCTGTTGCACTGAACTTATGGCGCACATATAAATGAAACTGCTGAAGCTCAGCTGAGAAATTACTGTTGAAGTCCTCTAATAATTTAAATGGTAAATTCGGCTATGAAAAATTTCTGAGGTGCCCCTCCTTCCCTTGATGCCCTAAGCACGTGCTTATTTTGCTTATAGGGTTAATCCACCACTGACGAGAGGCCACCAACACTTACAGCACTGTCATTCAAACAGCAAGAGGTACCATGGATAAAGGATGAAATTGCTGATGGCTGGTAAAATATTCATGTTTTCTGCTTGGCATCTCAGAACCTTGGCTTTCACGTGGGCTTTCAATGTGTCCTCATAGATTCACCATGCCATACGGTACCATTTTACCAAAGGAGGAACTTTATTTCCCTTGCAAAGCCTGAGGTGTAGCAATTATGAATCATGAATAGATGCATCCTGAAAATGTGTATTACTTCCAAATGTGTATGGGCAAGCTTCTCTTTTCTGCTCAAAGCGATCTCTGCGCCTGTGTGACAGAGCTTTGAGCCTTTAATTAATGGCTGCACTTATTATTGTCATTAATCATTTGCTTAGAAGAGGCCCTTATCCAGTGCAGACAGGCTGCAGTGGATAAGGGCCTCTTCTAAACGTATACTTCACTTGATATCCATTTATACAGCGAAGGCAATTAAGGTAAATTATGGACACAACAGCAGGGTCCCACATGATTTGCTCAACCGGCAACCGTCTGACAGCTTTCACCTCAGTATATCACACCATCAACCCTAATACTAATTAGCATTAGTAGAGTCAAATATCAGCAATGTTTGTTCACATCAAACTATGTCCCATATTCCACCGATAGCTTATGGCAAGTGCAGAGCATTTCATTGGGTATTCCTGTGATGGCCGCGCTGTACCTTCTGTGAGAGCGAGTCGAAGATGCCCCAGAAGAGCTTCTTGGTGAGGAGCAGCTCCTCCTCGGACGCCATGCCAAAGCCGCCGCCCCCAGACGGGAGGCAGTAGTACTTCCAGCTCAGCTCGTAGTGATTGGTCAGCAGCTGCGGAACACAAGAGATGAGAATTAGCCTCCTGTCGGTCATTGGGCTCTCATGGACTTCCTGTTGCGCAGGAGCTCGGATGACACAGAAGACCAGAGTGGCGCACGCCCACCCTGTAAAGGATATCTTAAGTTAATATCATTGGAAGCGTAATGTACTGTTTTACTGCTTACAGTTTTCTCCCTGTGTAAGATTTATTTTATTTGTGAATTCTCATTTACAAATGTAAGGCTACAAGGCACTTTTATGTTGAAATGTTCAGAGACTTTTAATTTGAAATACGTATTCTTACTGAAGGTCAAACGATCCCGTCCGGTGGCTCAGTTCACTTGTGCAATTAAGGAGTGAGAACAAGCTATGTGCTGCTGAAGAGACAAACCACGGTTATTAGAGGTTAGCTCCTAGCTGGAACGGGAACAAGGTAGTTCTCTGAATATTGTTTTGAATGTATAAACGTTTATTGTCGAGAACTTGTTTATTTGAGCATGTAATGGGTTCGTTGTGCGAAATTCTACTTACTCGCATACGTGGGGAAACGAGCTAGCGTACACTTGCATAAACTAATACCTCACTAAATACTTACCTGTATTGCCAATTAATTTAAAAAGAGTATGTTTTATCCTGCTTTGTGGTGATTATTATTACAAGACTTTCGTTATAAATGTAATGGTTTAGTACGTTTGGTCCACTCACCACGTGTTACGGTTAGCTGTCCACGTGCTTGCCTCATGCGCTGTATAAGAGCTTAATCCACGAATTCTGCTGTCATAGGATATATTTGATGATGTATGTATATTTGTTATAGGATAAATGAAATTGTGTATTATTGTCAATTGTTCATAGCTCATATATGCATTGCATATTTCTTTTCGTAGCTTTTACGGTGTGTTTATGTACAAGGAATAAAAGGCTTCATAAACCATCAGTCGGCTTTACCATTGTCCAGCTGGGTACGCTACAGTAAAAGCTTCATCCCTCATCAACCCTGACGGCCTGCTGCCTTATCCGTGTGGCTCCCTGGTAGAAGTCTACAATGGAAATGACTACAGACTTTACCACCGTACAGTTCCACGGATTCTGAGGCATCGACACCGGAGCTTCAACTGCCAAGCCTTCAAGTGCCATTAGTCAGCGGTCGAATGGATTTGATGCAATGGTCAATTATGGTAACATCCGCATATGAGTAAAGGTAACATATCAGAATATTACACACATGGGGAGGAGCTAAACAACAAAGACTATATTGAATAACGTGAACTGTGAACATTTATGCTCACCTATATCTACGGTACAAGGAAAGGGACAATTTAATCTGCAACTGCAATTATAAATGGACGTTTCATAATTAACACATGTTTTACCGTTTTCAATGTTACATTTCAATTGTACTTATGTGAATGTTCTACTGTTTTACATTTATTTAACAGTCATTCAAAGTAACACATGAAAAGTGATACATATTTACAAGTGCAGTCATACTAATTCTCAAGTATTTTGTGTTTCATATTTCCACTTTACACATTTTCCTCGCAATCTCCCAGTGAATTGAATGCAAAATGCTAGGGTTAGGTATAGACAACAAAGACTTAGGAGAGTTGGAGAAACAGATTGATAGTCTTAAGCAGGAAATACAGGACTTGAAGAGTGCTCTCCAGGGGGAAGCGGAGATGTCAGAGAGACAGCGCCTGGAGGAAGCCATTCAAGCCAAGGAGCAAACCTTGATTTATCTCGAAGGTGAACTTGAAGAAGCTGATGAAGAAACCCAAGGCCTTCGACGCTCCAGTCGTAGACGAAACCCTACGTAAAAGATGCTAGCCCTTCAAACAGAAGTGACAGAGAAAAAGGTAAAGGGGCTTCTCTGCATGTATGACCAATGGAAGATTCTAATGCGCACAGCAAGAAATCAGCTAAAATCAGACATTCCTGAGAGTGAGCTAGGACTTCTGATTGATACACTGGTGAAGAGTAAGGAAAATATTATGACTCTTTTTTTGAAATTAGAGATCGTGTCACACCAGACACTGAAGTAAGACGACGGGTCGATGCATGTGAGTCTATGACAACTAATATTCTCAGAATTGCTTATGAAAGGATGATCGATGTTGATGGTGAATTTAATGCAGTAAAAGAAAAATGCCGTCTTCGTGAACTGCTTGATTGTGATTATTCTCATTCCGTTTATGGATCTCCCTCACGAATGAGTTCCAAGTCTAGCTGTCACTCCACAACTTCATTGGTGTCAGCCAGTCGTGTAGAGGCAGCAGCGGAGCTTGCTGCAAAGGAGGCTGAGTATGAAATGCAGTTCGAAGAACAGAAGCAAAGGAAGGCTCTGGAGGCTCAGAAGTGTGAGTTGGAGCGACTGCAGGCGGAGAGAGAGGTTAGAGCAGCTCGAGCCAGACTGGAGGTCTACAACCAGGTGACCAAACGGGAAGGTATTATCCAGACCAATGACTGCAATAATAACGAAAATCACAGGGTAAGAGTAAATGGGTCCCCAACAGTAATTCACCACTCCAATGTCACATCACCTTCGCACCCAGATGTCTCTTCCCTCACGCAGGCCTTTCAAGACAGCATAACACTGAACAGACTTCCCATTCCAGAGCCATTTGTATTCAATGGAGATCCTATCCAATTCATTGAATGGAAGGCTTCCTTCACATCACTTATTGATAAAAGAGCCATCTCTCCAGCAAAAAAGCTGTATTATTTGAAGAAATATGTGGGTGGTCCAGCACGTAAAATTCTTGATGGCACCTTTTATAGGAATGACAATGAAGCTTATGGAGAGGCCTGGAATAGACTGAATCGGCGTTACGGCCAGCCGTTTGTCGTTCAAAGAGCTTTTAGAGAAAGGCTTACAAATTGGCCTAAAATTCAACCTAAAGATGCTGTAGGGCTCAGAGACTTTTCTGACTTCTTGAACGCCTGTCAAGATGCCATGCCTCACGTCAAAGGTCTTGAAATCTTAAATGATTGTGAAGAGAACCGAAAGCTTATTCAAAAACTACCTGACTGGGCAGCTTCACGCTGGAATCGACAGGTAACACAAGCCCTGTATGGGAAACAAGATTTCCCCACTTTCAAAGACTTTGCTACCTTCATGGCAATTGAAGCTGAGACCACCTGTAACCCGATAACTTCCTTCCATGCTCTCCGGTCCTCAGATTCCAACACTGAGAAGCAGAATACCCGGGAGACCAAAAGGGACAAGGCCAGCGTTTTCAGCACTCAAATTGCCACGGACAGTGAGAAGCAAGGGTTAGCTAAGAAGAGTCCAAAACCTCCATGTGTGCTCTGCCAAGATAGTAGGCACCAGCTCCATGGCTGTTCTAAGTTCATGGCAATGTCTCTGGAAGAGCGACGGAAATACATTAAAGAGAAAAGGCTCTGCTACGGCTGCCTGAAACCTGGGCATGGCGTTAAAGATTGTCGCTATCGCCATATCTGTGAGGTCTGCAAGGGAAAACATCCAACATGTCTCCATGACTTCAATCACGTGAAGAGGGAGAAGCCTGCACCTCCTACAGTTCCAGCTCAAAGCAACGCAAACAATGCAGCAACGGCAACATCACTCAGCGTAGCTGGAGAAGGATCGTCTAACACATCCATGGCGGTGCCAGTGTGGGTGTCAAATAGGAACAAACCAAGTACAGAGAAACTTGTCTATGCGCTGCTAGACACTCAAAGCGATACAACATTCATTGATCAGGGAGTGAGCCATGCTTTGCAAGCAGAAACATGTCCAGTGAAACTGAAATTAACCACCATGAGTGGAAATGATACAATACTCAGGAGTGAAAGAGTTTCAGGGCTTCGAGTTAGAGGTTACAGCTCTGCCACTTATGTTGACCTTCCACCAGCTTACACAAAAGACTGGATACCTGCAAATCGGTCTCACATTCCCACCTGTGCAACAGCAAGGCACTGGAATCATCTCTCAGAAATAGCAGACGAAATTCCACCGCTCAAGGATTGCGAGGTAGGCCTTTTGATAGGCTACAATTGTTCTGCAGCGATGGCACCAAAACAGGTAATTCTAGGTAAAAACGATGAACCCTACGCCGTTCGGACTGTTTTAGGATGGAGTACTGTAGGACACTCCTCACCATGTCTGGATTCTCCAAGCACCACAAGTCTGTGTCATCGAGTCACCATCAAGGAACTACCTCCAATTACCCCTGCACAGGCCATTCGCATTCTGGAGTCTGACTTCAAAGATAGCGGTGTAGACAGCAAGATGGTATCTCAAGATGACATCGTCTTCCTCAACATGATGAATGAGGGTATACACAAAAACAGTCAAGGCCATTATGAAATGCCTCTGCCCTTCAAGAAGAGACCCAGCTTACCAGACAACAAGCAGCTGGCTACCGTGCGACTTAACCACCTCAAAAGGAAACTGCTTAAGGATGGCAGGCATAAAGAGCATTACGTTAAATTCATGAATGAGGTAATAGAAAGGGGAGATGCAGAGGAAATTAAAGACCATGGAATTGAAGGTGAAAGATGGTACATTCCCCATCATGGTGTCTACCATAACAAGAAGTCAGACAAACTGCGTGTGGTGTTCGATTGTTCTGCCAAATACGAGGGAACTAGTCTGAACGACCACCTACTTTCAGGACCTGATTTGACAAACAACTTGACTGGTGTTCTAATAAGATTTCGACAGTACCCAGTTGCATTGACGTGCGATATTGAAAGGATGTTTCATCAGTTCCACGTCAATGAAAATGACCGAAACTACCTGCGCTTTCTTTGGTGGAAGGGAGGGGATTTAAATACACAGCCTGAAGAGTTTCGTATGAAGGTGCATCTGTTCGGTGCCGCTTCCTCTCCCGGATGTGCAAATTATGGGATGAAGCAATTAGCGAAGGAGAACAGAGACCTTTATCCTCTTGGCTCACAGTTTGTTATGAATAATTTTTATGTTGATGACGGGGTCACAAGTGTGAAGAGCACTGAAGATGCTATCCAGCTTGCAAGAGAAGCTCAAGAACTTTGCACCAGGGGTGGTCTCAGATTGCATAAGTTCGTATCCAACGACAGAGCTGTCTTGGAGAGCATACAACCCTCGGAACGTGGAGCTGACGTGAAGAACCTTGACCTCTCCTTTGATGACCTGCCATTAGAGAGAGCGCTAGGTATTCAATGGGATATAGAGTCTGACTGCTTTAGACTTCAGGTCAACCTCAAAATTCAGCCTGAGACCCGCCGTGGTATTCTGTCTACAGTTGCCTCCTTATACGACCCTCTTGGATTCGTGGCTCCATTCTTGCTGAAAGGGAAAGGGATTCTTCAGGATATGTGCAGGCGCGGCATAGGCTGGGACGACCCTCTGACGGATGAGCTTCAACCACAATGGGAACGATGGAGAAGTGACCTGGTCAATTTGGACAAGATTACCATACCACGCTGTTACGCACCTGCAGACTTTGGAAAGATAATCAAAACTGAGCTGCATCATTTCTCTGATGCTAGCACGAAGGGATATGGCCAATGTACTTACCTGAGACTCCAAAATAAAGAGGGAGATGTTCACTGTGCCTTAGTCATTGGAAAATCCCGTGTCTCCCCAACAAAGATCACAACCATTCCCAGATTGGAATTGTCAGCTGCAGTCGTTTCAGTGAAGATAAGTGATATGCTCAAAGAGGAGCTGGGATTCCCTGATGCCAAGGAGGTTTTCTGGACTGATTCCAAGGTAGTGCTGGGATACATTAACAATGAGGCACGACGATTCCACACGTTTGTGGCTAACCGGTTGCAGAAAATACACCTCAGCACGACTCCTCAGCAATGGAAATATGTTCCCACGGATGAGAACCCTGCTGACCATGCTTCCAGGGGCCTAACTGCCAGTGAACTCTCATCTTCCATCTGGTTCACAGGGCCCCAGTTTCTGTGGAAGAAGGAAATCGTACTACCAGAAGATGGGATTCCGGAGTTGACAATAGGGGATCCGGAGGTCAGAAGCGCTCAGGCCCTAAAAACAAAAACCACGGAGCAGGTGAGCATTGTTGATCATCTGAGCATTGTTGATCATCTGTCCAAGCTCTCATCCTGGTCACGGGCTACCAGAGCCATCGCACGCATTCTTAGACACATCAGCAAAAACAGATCAAACTGTCTCACTACAGTAACAGAAAGGGAGAATGCTGAGCGCGTCATTATCAGAAGTCTGCAGGAACAAGTATATGAAGATGAGCTACAGCTAATACGCAAAGGAGTTCCACTGCCGTCCCACAATGAATTGTACCGCCTCGACGCTTTCCTTGATGAAGATGGTGTACTCAAGGTGGGAGGAAGACTGCGCAACTCATCTCTCTCCAACTTACTTAAGCATCCTGCAATAATTCCAAAACATCACCACATATCTAAGATGATAATCGCTTGTTGTCATGAAAATGTCAAGCACCAAGGCAAAGGCCTTACCATTAATGAGATAAGGTCAAACGGCTACTGGATTCCAGGGATCAATCGGGCTGTAGCCACTCACATTCGTCAATGCATGTCCTGCAGAAGGCACAGGAAACCAACAGAGGAGCAAAGAATGGCTGACTTACCTCCTGAACGTTTGGACCCGTCACCACCATTCACCTACTGTGGAATGGATTGTTTCGGCCCATTTCTTGTAAGGCAAGGACGAAAGGTGAACAAGAGGTATGGTCTTCTCTTTACCTGCTTTTCCTCCCGCGCTATCCACATAGAGATGCTTGACGACATGACGACAGACGCTTTCATTAATGGTCTTCGATGCTTTATCGCCATACGTGGTGCAGTCCGTCAGATCAAGTCTGACCAAGGAAGCAATTTCATCGGTGCCAAAAACGAACTTAAGGAAACGCTTAAGGAAGTTGATACAGAGCGGCTGGTCTCATTTCTTTCTGAGAAACAGTGCGATTTCTGTATGAACGCACCTCATTCAAGTCATGTTGGCGGTGTGTGGGAGCGTCAGATACGCACAGTGAGAAGTATCCTTAAATCCACTATTGATCTTTCTTCTGGTAGGCTGGATGATGCATCTCTACGGGCCTTCCTGTACGAGGCTATGGCAATAGTGAACAGTCGTCCCCTCACCACTGATAACCTCAATGACCCAAACAGCCTTGACCCACTCACTCCTAATCACCTTCTTACTATGAAGTCTATCAGGGCCTTACCTCCTCCAGGTGCATTCGTAAGAGAGGACATGTATGCTCGCAAAAGGTGGCGACATGTGCAGTACTTAGCCGAACAGTTTTGGAGTAGATGGAGAAGGGAGTACCTTGCCAACATCGCCATCAGACAGTGTTGGCACACCTCACGGAGAAATCTTCAAATAGGAGACATAGTGATGGTGCGAGATGATGATCTACCCAGGAATGAATGGCGGTTGGGTCGAGTTTCGGAGACTACTGCCGATAAAGATGGACTGGTAAGAAGAGTGCAAGTGTGCCTTGGTGATCGGAAGCTTGGCAAGAAGGGTGAGCGTGTCCACAAGCTGTCAGTAATTGAGCGCCCAGTCCAGAAGCTGGTCCTTTTGTTAGAGACTAGTTAACCTGCTTCCTAACTCGTTATAACTCCTCTAAGAATTTTAAGTATTAGGTACGGTTTGCTATTTTCATATGTACATGGTCACACCTGTGCCCTAATGGGTTTAAGGTTATTTTTGGTGTAGAAATCATTTGTGCTTTATGCAAACTATGTTGTTCTGTAAACCACTCATGATTTGGTGGGAGTGTAAAGGATATCTTAAGTTAATATCATTGGAAGCGTAATGTACTGTTTTACTGCTTACAGTTTTCTCCCTGTGTAAGATTTATTTTATTTGTGAATTCTCATTTACAAATGTAAGGCTACAAGGCACTTTTATGTTGAAATGTTCAGAGACTTTTAATTTGAAATACGTATTCTTACTGAAGGTCAAACGATCCTGTCCGGTGGCTCTGTTCACTTGTGCAATTAAGGAGTGAGAACAAGCTATGTGCTGCTGAAGAGACAAACCACGGTTATTAGAGGTTAGCTCCTAGCTGGAACGGGAACAAGGTAGTTCTCTGAATATTGTTTTGAATGTATAAACGTTTATTGTCGAGAACTTGTTTATTTGAGCATGTAATGGGTTCGTTGTGCGAAATTCTACTTACTCGCATACGTGGGGAAACGAGCTAGCGTACACTTGCATAAACTAATACCTCACTAAATACTTACCTGTATTGCCAATTAATTTAAAAAGAGTATGTTTTATCCTGCTTTGTGGTGATTATTATTACAAGACTTTCGTTATAAATGTAATGGTTTAGTACGTTTGGTCCACTCACCACGTGTTACGGTTAGCTGTCCACGTGCTTGCCTCATGCGCTGTATAAGAGCTTAATCCACGAATTCTGCTGTCATAGGATATATTTGATGATGTATGTATATTTGTTATAGGATAAATGAAATTGTGTATTATTGTCAATTGTTCATAGCTCATATATGCATTGCATATTTCTTTTCGTAGCTTTTACGGTGTGTTTATGTACAAGGAATAAAAGGCTTCATAAACCATCAGTCGGCTTTACCATTGTCCAGCTGGGTACACTACACACCCTGCCTTGTTCACTGTTCATGAAATGCGCTACGTGCTCACTGATGTGCATCCGAAGGCTCAAACTGCTGCTAACATGGCGATGGGAGATGGGAGCTGGAAGTGGTTCTTGGGTGTTAAATATACAGGTGCAGCTCAAAAAATGGTCAAAAGGAAATCAGCATCTCCATAAAGCTTGTCAGCAGAAGGAAGCATGAAGTGCTCTAAAATTTCCTGGTAGATGGCTGTGTTGACTGTGGACTTCAGAAAACACAGTGGACCAACACCAGCAGATGACATGGCACCCCAAATCATCATTGACTGTGGAAACTTCACACTGGACTTCAAGCAACGTGGATTCTGTGCCTCTCCACTCTTCCTCCAGACTCTGGGACCTTGATTTCCAAATGAAATGCAAAATTTACTTTCATCTGAAAAGAGGACTTTGGACCACTGAGCAACAGTCCAGTTCTTTTTCTCCTTAGCCCAGGTAAGACGCTTCTGACGTTGTCTCTGGTTCAGGAGTGGCTTGACACGAGGAATGGGACATTTGTAGCCCATGTCCTGGATTCGTCTGTGCGTGGTGGCTCTTGATGCACTGACTCCAGCCTCAGTCCACTCCTTGTGAAGCTCCCCCAAATTCTTGAATGGATTTTGCTTGACAATCCTCTCAAGGCTGCGGTTATCCCTGTTGCTTGTGCACCTTTTCCTACAACACTTTTTCCTTCCACTCAACTTTCTATGAATATGCTTGGATACAGCACTCTGTGAACAAACAGGTTCTTTAGCAATGACCTTTTGTGGCTTACCCTCCTTGTGGAGGGTGTCAATGACTGTCTTCTGGACATCTGTCAAGTCAGCAGTCTTCCCCATGATTGTGTAGCCTACTGAACCAGACTGAGAGACCATTTAAAAGCTCAGGAAACCTTTGCAGGTGTTTTGAGTTAATTAGCTGATTAGAGTGTGACACCATGAGTTTCCAATATTTAACTTTTTCACAATATTCAAATTTTCTGAGACACTGAATTTGGGTTTTCATTAGCTGTAAGCCATAATCAAAATTACAAGAAATAAAGGCTTGAAATATTTCACTCTATGTGTAATGAATCTATATAATATATGAGTTTCACTTTCTGAAATGAGTGACAAAAAATATTGAACTTTTTCACGATATTCAAATTTTTGAGCTGCACCTGTATATGTGAGTGTGTGTGTGTGTGACCGTTTGTGTGTGTGTGTTATCACGATGGGGTGCTCTTCCCAGCGTCTCTGTGGGAGCACAGTCACCAATAGCCCCCGCTGACACAGTGACATTTAGATTCCTTGAGGGGGGGACTTTGCCTACTCAGAGCCAAGGGTAAGAACTGGGGAGGGATCTGAGATGCGGGCCGCTGTCGTAAACACTTCCCATCACAACCCATCTGCCGCTGCTGCACAAACACCAGAGTGCTGGCGACAGAGAGAGAGAGAGAGAGAGAGCTGGTGGTTCCCAAAACATCAAAGAGAGGAAGAACGCAGGCCAAGCTGTCCCAGCTGTGCCCCCTTCTCAAATTGCAGCTCCTTTCTAGGGGAGAGTCATTGCCGGGGGCCTTTCTCTCCTGCCATGTCCGCTGCCACATTTGCCAGATTGTAATTACAGTCTAGTGTATCTGATCCCCCCTGTCTTTTCTCACACCTGGCAAACACACATAAATGGGCCCTGAATGGTACAGGCATAACTGTGTGACCCCACACTGACCGGTCGTGTCCAGGTCCGCAGGCCAGACCGAGCTCTGTCTCTAAGAGACTGGTCACTCGCTCCCTCAGTCACAGACAGGCAGAACTTCACGGCACGGCGCATCTGACATCGGCTTTTGATATCGCACTCCTGTGCCATTACCCCAGTCCCCCAGACACTAAAGTTGAAGGGCAGACATCTGCTAAATTTCGGAAACAACCTCATCGTCGGTTAACGGGGAGCCGTCAGGGGAAGAAACCGGCGTCACGTGATAGACAAAATACACAGCCAATAACCGTAAGTACCGCGGCGTATAGAAGCAGGGGAACATCTCCATCCACCAACCACACGCCTGGAGGCTGCAGCAGGGGGCATGACGTGTGGAGAGAGAAGAGGGGGGGGGGGGGGGCGCACCTTCAGAGGCATCTTGCAGTACTCTGTCAGCAAGGGCACGTCAAAGACAAGGCGGCGCAGAAGCTGTTGCAGCATGGAGGGCCGCAGGTACCTGCGGAACAGTGACAGGTGTCACACAGCACCGCATTGAGGACGACCCCTAACATGCTACGCTACATAGCATACAGTAAGTTAGAGCACACTAAGACAGTGATAGACTGGCACAACACTGGAATAGATGAAGTGAGATGAGAAAGTACTTATGTGAATATATGAATTACATTAGACCTGCAGGAGGGACTTAGAGCCAACCCATTTGTGTTTATGTTAAACAAAGGGGATTGAACTGAAATTAGAAGTAGGCATTGAGGTGCACGATGGGAGCGGGCGGGCGCTCTTACTTGCAGATGGCGAGCAGGCAATCCTCGATGGCGTCGCGCTGGGCCTTTGTGAGCGAGCGGCCCTTGGACAGCCGGTAGATGGTGTGCAGCGTGGAGTCGATGAGGGCGGCGTAGTGCTCGGTGCCGGCGAAGTGCGAGGCGCAGCGGGTCAGCAGCGGCAACATCGCCGAGCCAATGTACCTGTTCATGGCCAGCGCCGTCTCTGTGGTGCTCAGCGCCTCCTGCAGACAGGAGGGTAAACCACAGCCTGTTGTCACGCCATCACAGTCACATGACTTTGGAACAAGGCTGTCAGAGGATGATTTTTTCAATAACTTAACGTTTGTGAAGCTGTAGTAACTAATGTAGTAAGTGTCGTAACTAATTTCTTCCACCTCAAAAAAGCTAAAACATTTTAGCTTCTCTTCCTATTAACTGCTTCTTCATTATGATGATGATGATTGGTCATGTTACAATATAACTTATATTTCATATGATGATATCGTTTCATCATATGATTTCATGTGATATTATATTATAAATATGTAAAATAATTCTTATAAGAATGATTATATGATATGATTTTTAGCTCCGTGCCCTCCTAGCTTTGCAAGTGAAACCACTCACATTTCTTTTTCTAATTTGTTTTTCATTAAATCTATTAATCCAGTACTAACGCTCTGTTGTGATGATGTTTATCTTTAGAAAGCCTCAGCCTCTGTGAAGCAGTCAGCCAGATAGAAAGGCATGTCATAACCCACAGGCAGTCTAGACACTGAGCCACACACATTGTGTGTCAATCAGTCAAAAGTTTTTTTCGTTAGCCGTGGGGTTATCCCCCCTTCCGTGATCCTTAGCGCTTTTCAACATGGATCAGAGGGTTGGGTGTCCGGTAGGCGATACGGCAGCTTCTGGATTACGGGTTCATTTTTAGCCCTTGTCACATTAACACGGGGGATCGTGTTAGAGGGTCGCCCGACAGAGGTCAAAAACAAGCAGAGTCGGGGAGATTCAAGACCTTATCGAGGGTCCTGCCGTCGAGGGAATCACCAACATCCACCTGCTTCCTTAAATAAATCGGCCCAGCTGCTCGTCTTGCAAGTGCTCATGACGGCGTGCATTCCACACCCCACCGCAACTTTACAGTATGTGTTAAACTGGCCCGTTAATATATACCACGGGGAATAAAGGAGCCAGCCCCAGGGGTTGGGGGCTCGGAAACTCTGAAAACTCTGCATTAGGGCAGAAAAGCCCTGCGGACCCATCCCCACGTATTAATACCAGCCCAGTGTCTGAGAAGACGCACTCAGAAATACAGCTAGCCTACAATGGAGATACATGTTTCGTCTTGAAGGTACAAATTTCCCAAATGTACCCTGAAAGAGCAATAATGTTTTATTTGGGTACTCATAAGTACCTTTTCAAGCTAAAAAGGTACAAATGAATTATGTATTGCTGGCTAGGGGTACAATTGTATGTGCCTATAGGGTACCACCCCAGTGACAAGCGTTCGTACCCAGTGCATGGGTGCTGACCCCTGGTGATTGAAACATTACTTGATTTTCCACCAAATAAATAAAAACAAAATCCCCTCAGCGGCAGTTGAGTCATGTACAGGCTGTTAGAGTACTACTACTAAGTCCAAATGCTGATCCCTAGTGATCAAAATCCCTAGCTAAATTTCTGCCGTGTGGCTCTAATTCTTGTTTTCATGGCCTGACTCACCGTGTCCAAGGAAGCGGACGCCCGCAGGTCAGGCAGAAATCCCACCTCCAGCAGGTGCAGCAGGAAGCTTTGGTCCTCGATACCATACACACGGTCCAGGAACAGCACCATGGGGGCCTTGTGGTCCGGACAGAAGCTGGCCGCCATGTCAGGCTCCGTCACGGTGCAGTCTGAAAGAGGGGTGGAGGGAGAGAAAAGAGAGAAAGAAATTGGAGAAGAGATAATCCATGTACACAAAGAACACACATCCTTGTAAAAAGTGAAGGATTCATGTCATGAAAGTATTCTTTTTTTCACAGGCCTGTATATTACAAAAGGATTGTCCATGTAGTGCTGTGTCAGCAGTCACACTTACAAGCTTTCAGAAAAACTAGATTTATATGTAAGCTCGGAGAATTGATTGGTGGGGAATACACTTGAGTGGAGTTTTAAGTGGAAGGCTTAATAAATCTCAGGAGAATAAATCCAGGCCTGCTCATACCATGACACTGCTCTCTCTCCCTAGTTAAACATATGCTGCGTTTATTAATTTGCAATAGTACAGCTTGAGAATTCCTGGTGCAACATGGGAGACAGCAGCAGTCTGGCGGCTTCAGGCAGCATCCGACAGAGGTGGGGGAAGCACTGGGGAGAGCACGAGTCTAACACGGTTCTATTGCATCCTGGACGAACAAACAGAAAGTAAGTCTCCAGAAATCTGGCTGCGCTTAGGTGAAGAACACGTTCAGTCGTGGGCGTGGGAGGGAGAATCTCAGTCAAATGAGTCGTTCTCCTTCCCTGCTGGTTAAAAGCAAATGAACAATGAGTTTTGAGCTTACAGCTGAGCCTGAGTGGGTGCAATCAGACAGCCAAATCATTACGATTAGTGCGCACCGCTGTGGAGAGAAGTCATCCGCCACAAAAGCAGGATTTTCGTTTTGATGACGGTAACCAAGGGCACCTTGAGGAAGGCGTCTACTGGGTACTGAGTCTTACCTTTATTTGCTACTGGCAATTTGAGGGGTATGCTGATGATGCCCACCAGGTCCTCTGTGGGCACCAGAGAGCGCAGGATGGCACGGATTCGCAGGGCCTCGCCTTTCCCCTTGTTGATAAGCTGCAGGACAGAGATAACACTGCAGCTCAGGGTCATGTTACCTGGCAACTGTGGCACAAACACAGTTATCTTTATTTGTGTTCTACAAACGAGTATATCACAATAGAACAGTAATCACACAGAGAACATGTAACACGTTAGATCATCGGAAAGAAATTTGTAGGCTTGTTGAAATGTGATGTTGTAGAAATGTGATGTAGTAGAAATGTGATGTTGTAGAAATGTGATGTTGTATAAGTGCTGCCTTCTAATGAATAGTGGGTGAAGTGGGCCCAGGTTGTGCACTGAGAGCGGTGACTTGCTCGGCCTACAGTGCGACATCGCTTCGACTCACGTGCATCTCCGGAGCGCAGCGCCCGAGCAGGTCGATGAGGGCCGAGTAAAAGGACATGATGGCGTTCCCCATGTGCACCACCTCCTCCTCTTCCTCGCCCTCAGCGGACCTGGCCGTGACAGAGAAGAGAGGGGTTTCAGGGGCCTGGCGATGCCGGGAGACATGCTGAGACGGCGGGGTCGTCGCGGCGGCTTACGCGACTGAGCTGATCCCCTGGGCAGAGCTGGGAAGGTCCATGGTGGGGTTCTCTGAGATCTTGATGGCCTCCTTCATAGCAGCCAGCAGCCCATTGCCCCCTTCCCCCCGGAGCGCTGGGCCAAAACACTCAGGACGCCGGATCAACAGTTTCACCACAACGCTGGAGTTTTCCTCGACGCTTTCGCCTGAGGCACCACACGCACACACATGCACACACACACATGGTGCATTGACTGTAACAATATATTTTATTTCATTTAAACTCAGCAAGGGTATCTGCTTCTGATGAATCTGTATACATTCACAGTTGATGTATCTATGAAACTGCTAATGAATCTTTCAGAAAAAATGACCAAATGAGTTTGAAGTTAACTCTATGTTTGGGTCACTGCATTGAATGGCCTGAATAATCTTGCTCCCAATGAATGCAGCCACCTTGAGTCCAAGTAGTTAGCCCCAACATCTCTAACACAGCTCCCTCTCCATCCCCCATAAGCCAATTTGAAGAATTTATTCTGATTTAACATTGAAGGCTATTGAAGTCTCAACAATACACACACCCTGGTAAGCATGAACATAAACCCAGCTCTGTAGAATACCTGCACATCATCATCACATCTGTAAGAGCACTAAGAAATACAGAGTGGTATACTCCTTGAAGTCCTGGAGATGCTGCTGGATTCTGCACCACCCAAAAACCCACTTACGCAACGTAATGAAATATCACGATCAATGAACCCGGACGAGCATGTGATAATATACTCTGTTTTAGCTGATCAAGAGACAACAGAAAGGTCTGCAGGAACGTGTCACTGCAGGAACAGAGTTGCTTTCTCCTGTTACAGGATGAGTAAATCGTCAGGATCTCATACAGGCACAGAGGGGATCAGGTTTCATTTTGTCTGTATCCAGACCTGTACGGTTGTGATCTCCTCTCCTGGGTACTACTTAGCCTGGCTAGCAGGGCAAACACTGACCAAGCGGTAGCTAGGTTTAATCTTTTCACATAATGGCAGAGTCTAGAAACAACGTTGGTTGGGTAAGCTGATTCCGGTTTGGTTGCCGGGTGCAGAGATTTCCCAGAGCCACTAAAATGCTGCCAAGCTGTCTGTCTTCTTGTTACCTGGGAGACTATTCCACAGTTTGCCCTTGCAGCGCACTCATCAGTCAATACAATCAGCCTGGGTTTCCCTGCACTCCGCAGAAACGGGTTAACACACTGAAATTCAACCGTGTCTGACAAGACATACCGTTGACGAAGACTGCAAACCGGAGGAAGGACAGGTAGCGCTCCCCTTCAATGGGGTTCCAGCCGATATCGGGGTATCCCTTAGCCAGAAGCATGGGGCAACTCTGGAGCCCACAGCCCGCCAGGTACGTCACCACCTGCCCCACACAAACAAATAACAGTTATAAGCACTAAATTACTTCACTCAACATTACAAAACGACACAAAAACAGCTTTCAGTTCAGAAATAACAAACATGTGTACACAGAGACAGACACACACACGTACACACACACACACACACACACACACACATACACACACGCACACACACACACCTTCTCCAAGTCCGGCTCTTCCAGTGCGAGGGCCAGCCCGTTGTTGTCCATCACTGAGGACGCGGCCACATCCAGGGGAGTGGAGCCCCTCATGGCCGGAGACGCTGCATAGAGTAAAACACTACTTTACTGCCATGTAATGTCACTCTCCTGACTCACTACAGCCCTGTAATTGAGAGTAGCACACTGCCGTGCAATATCTGTATCCCTACTTATTAGAGCCTAGGGCAGCAATGTAGTATAATGGCTCGGGAAATGGGCTTGTAACTCAAAGGCTTTGGGTTTGATTCCCAGCTGGGGTGCTGCCACTGTACCCTTGAGCAAGGTACTTTACCGGAGTGCAGGGTATGAATTAACCTTTAAACACACCTTTAACCTTTTTGGCCACATAACCCTTTACAATATAAACCAACCTGGTTGGTTACTTACCAAAGTGGCTGCTAGAGTAAAAATATTACCGGCCACAATTAAAATTTTACCAGCATTTGGCTGGTGGCTGGTGTTAATTTCACACCCTGCCTGAGTTGCTTCAGTAAATGTCCAGCTGTATAAATTGACTGATTAAGTTGTCTCGTTCTAAGTCTTTTAGCGTCTGCTAAATGCGAAAATGCTATGTTATGTAATGTAATGTAGTGTAATTAGAAAATGTAACATTACATAATGCAATGTAATTAGAGTAGTCCGATTCAGAATTGCTCACTGCTGAACTGGCATGCAATGTCTGTCTCCTAATTCATCACAGCCCGATCTCAACACCATGTCTTCATCGGAGGGTGCCATGTTAACACCCACCATAAACCTCCCTGGAATTCTGACTCAGAAACTTTAATGAAATCCAGGAAACAAAATCATATAATGTCACACAGGATGTAACATGAGCGTGTAAAGATAAGTGCAGTTCCTGGCACAGACAGCAGGGGGAAGCATTTTCACTCCCTTTGCTGCTCTTGGTTCTATTTTTGTCGCCAAACTGTTAATCTGTTAACAGCTGCATACACTGAATTTAAATGAAAGTTTCAAGTGCTTCTTCACAGGGATTACTAACACACTTCCCATGTTTCAGTGAACTGGTATACACTGACAATGAGGACTTGCTGGGCAGAAAATAAAACCCTTCTGTACGTCGCGCTGAATAAGAGCGTCTGTTAAGTGATTGTAATCATAAATCATAATGTAATGCAAGCAAAAGACACAGAAAACTCCAGAGAGCTAGCTTCTGTCAACCATTCCTCAACTGCACTCAAATATTAACACGCATGTCTTGTATGTGTTGTTCATGCAAACTCATATTTTCAAGGGTATCTGAAGGATGAGCATAAACCCATATTAACAAAAGCGCCCAGGCTCCCTGGCTGATCGGTAAGACGTCCCCTGCACTTAATCTCATATGAGTGAAAAACCGCAGCTGCTCCGGAAGGGAACGAGACGCTTTCCCGCCCAACCAGGCGTGCAGCGTGGTCCTCAGTGTTAACTTCGCCCCTGCGTCTCCTGCCAAAACGCCCGGTGAGTCACCGCTCCCTCTGCTGCATTCTAAAACAATACAAACCCCCCCCACCCACAGCCCCCACGACTCTCCGCCTAGCCCACCATGTGAAAGAGGCGTGACCCTGATCTGTGGCCCTACCTGCTCGGCCCTCCTCCAGCACCCCACTGCGTTATGGGATTACAATCCATTACTGAGAGTACATTCCGCTATCACATGCTATTACGACCACTTTGTCTCCTCTACCAAACTGCCTCTCAACACGTCCCTATTTGAAACGACTACATATATAAATTGCCGTACTCACATAAAAAAAATAATTTAAAAAAAGCATTCCAAGAGTGAGTAATATAACAGCCAGCGTTCAAGGGTTTTAATTTTCTTTAGTTACCACTGTGATGTGACCACCTTCCTTTGAGTAATATTTTTGTATTTATTTTAGTCACCATTATTGTTCCAATGGCGATCGCAGCTTTATACAGCAAGCTGAACTCCCACCCATGTTAAATAACTATAGCATGATAAAAAACTATAGTTTTCAGAGAGCATTTGTGAACAGTTCCTTAATGGCTAAAATGGCCTTGTGCAATTGATGTACTCAATAATTTACATTTTGGTAACATGAAAAGCCGTACTACTTAGTTTACAGCACGTTTCATCTGCACCTTTCAGGAGTAATGCACACAGCATAGTAAAATTAGGAATTCAAATTAATGTTAATATTGAACGTTAAAATGATGTCCCCACCACATAATCCTAATTCCTATTATTAATGGTAGATTGAATGTTTACTTGAATGAATTTACTTATCGTATTAACTGTAAAATGGTAAATTATAGTAAATGATTATACTGGTTATGATACATTTCTGGTTTCAGAAGTACATCAGAGTGTACTACAATATATGTACAGTTGTGGTGAAAAGTTTACATACACTTAGGTCATTAAGTCATTAAAACTAGTTTTTAACCACTCCACAGATTTCATGTTAGCAAACTATAGTGTTGGCAAGTCAGTTAGGACATCTACTTTGTGCACGACACAAGTCATTTTTCCAACAATTGTTCACAGACAGATTATTTCACTTTTAATGCACTATATCACAATTCCAGTGGGTCAGAAGTTTACATACACTAAGTTGACTGTGCCTTTACATTTTTTATATTTGGTCGCATATCCTTTGGCTTTGCATGCCATGACTTCCTGATGTCTGTGACCCAACAACATCAAAAGACTCTTGATATCTTATTTTCTGGTACTCTTCTCTCTGCATTTAAATGGATCTCTATGGGAATTGGGGGGGTGGGACTAGATTTAGCTGTAAATTATGCTGGAACCGTATTTGCAATAATTGTTGGAAAAATGACTTGCGTCATGCACAAAGTACAGTAGATGTCCTAACTGGCTTGCCAACGCTATAGTTTGCTAACATGAAATTTGTGGAGTGGTTAAAAATGAGTTTTAATGACTTCAACCTAAGTGTATGTAAACTTTTGACCACAACTATATGTGCTGTAATATGTTATATTTTGACACAGATCCATCATATTTACTATATGAATATTATGGAGTATAACAGTTTATTATCCTTTACAGCAGTACATATTACTGTATACTCTGGCATTCAAGTGAGTCGCTATCTGTTGTTTGTTACCTAAATGAAAATGTAATAACAAGGGAAACATAGCTTTAAGTCATAATAAAACTATATAAATATTCAAAGGTTCTCCTCGCTTTTATTTTTATATTTTCATAAGCATTACATGGCTTTCCCTTGGTAGTTGCCAAGTGGAGGTGTTACCATGGCAATTTACCACTGCACAAGACCTGCAGAGCAGCAGATAGAAAATGTGTTTTCATCTCACTGTAAATACATATACACACAGGCACATACACACACACTGCATGCACAAACGCTAACTTGTTATTGTTTTCTTTTGGTAATAATATACTGGGCGGGTAGAGGCGGAGCCCAGAGTCTTGACCCACCTAGGCCCACACTGCTGTTCTCCAAGAGGTAACTCAGGTGGTCGAACATGGCCTTCTGGTTCTGACGGCTGATGCGACAGAAATAGCACAGAAACCGACAGCAGCTGGCCACCATCTTGGGAAAGGCGATCTCCTGAAGGGCAACAAGGTCTTCCACATTACACACTGCTCTATTTTAAAGGCAAGGCAATCTGCAGCATTTCCTGGACCCAAACCCATTCATCTTCTTCTCCAAAATATAGGGAATGTGACGATGCTGCAGAAACATATTATAATCTGTACAATTAATTATTTTTTAGATTCAATCGATAGATCAATATATAACCATAATGAATACACAAACATGTTAAGTTGATAAATAATCCATTTGACTGAACGTGAACAAAAATGTAAACAGACATGTTAACATGTCTGAATAAGATGTTTTCACACACGTACACAGTAGTAGCTCTTCATAAAGTTGACACTTTGCAACACAGACACTTTGTATTATCAACAAAGAGAGCCGGAATTCATAATAACGCCACAGGCCTCCCTAATTTGATCACTGTAGAGAAATTATGGAAAGTAATGACTCAATCTGGCATTCCCCATTGTCTAATTTACGCGTAGCTTCTGCACTGGCATTGCTACGGATCTCACCAAAATCCTATATCATACCCAAAAAGGCCTGGCATGAAGATCCCCTCCACCCCTACCCCACCCTAAGCTCCATACTCAAGTATCAGAGTATAAAGAGCTTCTGCTTAGGGAGTATCTCCACCTGCTGAGACTCACGTCTTCATTACTGGTACTCCTTACTGCTTAGTCCTCCCAAAATTCAGCTGGGAGCCCCACAGGGCTAGCTTACTCTGTAATGCGGCCACTTGCCAGCTCAAAGCCACTGCCAGAGACCTCATCACAGCATAAAACTAAAGTACCTCTCCTGTGTTCATTCATATGCCAGTCATTTCCACTTCTGGAACCAATAGGGTCACAGAAAAACTCATTTTGAACCATGCGTTTTCCGGCTTTAAGAAATTAGTATTAGGTGGCTTCCATCCTTCTAAAATATAAATTTGAGGTGTAACTTTTTCTTGCGGCAAGACTAATTTTTTTTAACTAAGATAGTTCTTTCATTAAAAAGTTGGAGTTTTGGTAGGTAATGGAAAGATAAACTTAATAAAATATAATTTTTCACAGTGCTGTGGCTATCAGGAGCAGCAGTATTAGTACCTGTGACTTGCCTCCTCCCAGCACGTTGACCATCACCTCCATCACAGTCTCGTGCATGCCCAGGACCCGCATCAGGTTGGGGTGCTGGTAGAACACCTTGTTGTTCATGATGTCGCTACAAACAGGAGATGCACAACTTAGCCCTCATGTTCCTCGGGTCAAATATTACCCTTTTCTGAGTTTAACAGCAGTGAAAACCCTTTTTTTTTCAGCATGAAATTCAATTAGTGACAGTACCATTACCCTTTTTTACATTTTTATAAAAGTGGTACACCATCAAGGTACTTTATCTTTTTTTTAACCCTGCACTTATAAAATTAGAAGTCATAATCAAAATGATTACAACAACAAAAAAAAAGAATAATGGTGTGTCTTGTAGTAAAAAGTGGTGAAGACTGAACAAATGCAGTCTGCCTGGACTATGAAGTAGGAAAGCACAGTTATTCACGGCTTTGTTGATGAATGAACAGGTTATTTCTACATGAAAAATAGATTCATGGTTTCGAGTTCAATGAAGCAGCTTTATCACAAGGGGCCTGGTGAGGACGGGTCATTTTCGACCCTGTGGACACGGGGTGCATACATAAGACGAAGACAACACAAAGGTTATCAAACATTAGCATACCCTTCGATTCGTTCCTGACCAGTTAAACTTTGCTAAAAACTAATGCACCATATCAGTGGGGGGAGTGAGAGCTTTAATTGCATTTGGTGCGGTTGGGGTGCGGTTCAGGTGTGGTTCGGTCCCTACCCCAGGCCATTGATCATGAGCTTCTCCTCCTCCTTGCCCATTCGCACGCTGAGCAGGGAGCGGATCTGGCCCAGCGAGGCCAGCAGCTTGATGGTGTCCTGCACGGAGGCGGCACTGATGGTGTAGCTCCTCCTCATGGCGCGGAGCAGCTCGCCGATGCTGTCGTACTGCCGCCGCAGCAGGCTGAACATCACGCGCACCAGCTCCGGGTCCTGGATGTGGCACTCCTGCGCCCAGCTCACCATGGTCTGCGAGATCAGCTCCTTCAGGTTGGCTGGGGAGGAGGCACATAGGCTCTGGTTTCACTCAGGCTTACACATATCCATATTATAGTGCATGTATACAGAAGAAAAAGAGTATTCCAGAGCACTGCTATTATGCTCCCAACTAGTGAGCAATGGCAGCAATTTTTATCATTCACACATATGCCTTTTACAATGAAAATAAAGTATAGTCAAGCCGGAAAGTCTGCCCACCCCTTTCACCTTCTCCACGTGTTATTACATTACAGACATATTCTACAATAGATTGAGTTCATTTTTTGTCTCAAAATTCTACACAAAATAGCCCATAATGACAAAGTGAAAACATGTTTTTAGAAAGTTTTGCAAATGTATTAAAAATCGAAAACTGAAATCTCTCATTTACATAAGTATTCATACCCTTTGCTTTAACATATTTTTAAAGTATCATATTTAATATTTGGTCGCATATCCTTTGCATGCTGTTACTTCCTGAAGTCTGTGACCCATCAACATCCAAAAACTCTCAATATCTTATTTCCAGGTACTGTTACAAGCGATACTATAAGCTCTCTGCATTTGAATGGATCTCTATGGGAATTGGGGGGTGAGACTAGATTCAGCTGTAAATTACACTGGTACAGTATGGAACACATGGCTGGCTAAATGGCTGTACGTCATCAAGGGTCTAAGGTATCAAACGAGCCCCAAACCATCACTCTGTTACCAGATATGGAGTAGATGTGAACGGATCACTGCAAGGGTTATTTCTCCTGACTCATTTTCCTATAGAACTCTATGGGGGAAAAAGTCAGGAGAAACAACCCTTAAAGGGATCCATCCACATCTACTCCATATCTGGCCGCAGAGTGATGGTTTGGGGCTCGTTTGATACCTTAGACCCTTGATGACGTACAGCCATTTCGGCTGACTTTCCGGCTTGACTGTATATCTATATATATATATATTAGGTGATATAATGACCAAGAAGAACCTGTTAAAACGGCTACTGTACTTTGCTGTATTTATCACAGCAGTACTGCAGCTATACCATTGTGTCAAATACCACTGAGTCAAAACATTAGACACTAAAGTGCTTTGTTTAGGTTTTTTTTATATACACATTTTATTGAAGAACCAATAAATTGTCTTTGAGAAGATGCACTCCTGGACTGAATAAAAGACTCAATAAAATAATTACGCTGAAATGCTTCGTGTTTTAGAGTACAAGGTTGAGATTTTCCTCAAGGATGTTGAAAGCACAAATGGCAGTGTCTAAAAAAAGCCCTTACACTGGTGCCCACAGGCTACCATCAAGGATTCGGACCCATACAAAAGAACAGATATTCCGCAGTTTAGTTCTGCGGTGTGTCACTGTTTATACCCTTGTGTTATCAGTGCAGGAAATAACACTCTTTAGCATCTGAGGTCTGGCTCGGGGCTCCAATGTGCCTCTTCAAACACTGCGCCGAGGTCCACAGCAAACAATGCTCTGTAGAACTCAGTCCTCCCTTGTGTTGTTGATCCCACTTGTAACCACTGTGACAAGTGCAGACCACGATAAAAGCGAATGACTCAAAGAAGCAATTAAGAGCTCGTCTCAGTGATGCAAATCGACCTGTGAAAAAAGTCCCCTTTGTGCTGTTGCTTTTAGAAGCTTTCCAGCATTTTCAACTAAATAAACAAGGGAAAAACCCTCTTTGTGCACCACACAGCAAGGGCTTAATGTCTAGAGCCAATTTCATCAATTGCGTCAATGACGCAAAAAGATAATATTTTACTTCCACTGACTATTTACCAAAATCCCATTTATGCTGCGGCAGTGCTAGGCAGTATTCTAAATATATATGTAATATCAACAATTGCATGACTGTGGATATTATGTATTATATGTATATTATATTTATATGATGTATTGTATTTATATGTTTATATATCGATAGCATTATATTTGCAAGTGGTTACCTAAGTCATCTTTTTGGACATCTATTATGAAGGGCGAACCTTAAGGCTTCATTAAATCCAAATCAATATGCCAGCGACCCTGTATGAAGGCTGGGAAGTCACACAAAAGAGGGATCCGATTTAGATTCCAAAACACTTCCATACAATTGATTACGGATATTTCAAACCAGAGACTGCAGTTTTAAGGGCTTCCTCCTAGCGAGTCCAAAGCAGAAGCCCGTGTTGAGCACATTCCGTAACTGTAGCCACATTCACAAGCTATTGCAGGCGGAGCAGGGTTATGCAGTAGAACGGCTCCGCTCAATGTCAACCGGCATGACCGCCGAGACCCAGAAGGGGTATGAAACTGTGGATGCTCGCGCGCTCACTGCTAAGCGCATTACAACATTTCTATCGCTCCAGAAGCACGGCGTTCGTGCCTCTGCCGGGCTGCCAGGAATGACAATGAAGTTATTCTAATGAACAGCCACGCGGATCACTGGAGCGAGAATCCTCTCGGATGTGCTGCTCACACGTGTCTTCATCTGTGGTATTCTACAGGGTGCAAAGGGAATAATCGGAAAGGTGTAAATAAAACAGGCTGACCGCCGGCTGCGCGGACTGACAGACGCGCAATATATCAGGGAATTTTCCGAGCATTTGTATCCGATTACTCCCAGCAGAGCCTCACGGGCCCCATTGTTTTCATACAGGCGCATTGACCGGAGAAGAAGAATTTACGACACCGTCCATCATGCCCCGTTTCCCCTATTTTGGCTGCCCCTACTCAACAGCGGTAAATAATGTCTTCGTAGGACCCGCCCCCTCAACCAAACCCCGACCAATTAGGCCGGCTGCATTCCTGCAAGCTGCGAATATCCCTGGAGATTAACAGGGCGACCTAGCATCAGCGAGTGAGGAAAACAAACTGACATGACGGCTTACTGATTGTAATTGGAGCCCCTGGTGGAGGCTGTAGGGCCGGGTAGGGAGGGGGCTACTGATTCAGCAGAATCCATTGGGGAGCAGCAAGTAAGAGAGAAACTGCCATCCTGTCCTCTTCTTTCAGAGCGAGCCCAGTCTTCCCATGATTCCAAGCGAAGAAGCAGCTCCAGGGCAGCTTGTGCAGCGATGTTATTCCTCAAGATGTTGTACATGCATATGTTACCTCGATATTTATGGCAGAAACTATCTCCTACAATGTATGCGACCTGAAGCCGCTCAAGGAAATATGTATAGGCACAATATGAAAACAGGTATTGCTGCTTATAATTACAAATAAATGCCATGACATTTATGTATTCCTATGTACAGCCTCCAGAAACACAGCAATGCTGTACAAGCTGCTTTGTAGATACTTGAAGTGTGCTTGGGATTGGGTGGGATTTCTTCATGCGGCCTGATGTGCCCTATAGTGCCCCTGTGTTCACACTCCCCACTGAATCATTATTAATTCAGAGCCAATAACGGCCACAGAGCAAACATGAACCGCACACGCTTCCCAAACAACACAGGGGCTAAAGTACAGAGGAGGTCATGTCATCAATATTGTACATTGCAGTGACAGACCATTTCTAATTCTGGATTTCAACAATCACTGAAAACTGTGATAGAATATACTGAAAGGTCAAAAAAAAGAAAACACACACACACACACACACGCACACACACACACACACACACACACACACACATTGCTTCTGTGTTCTTTCCCTGTAAACAGGAAACTGTAGCTGAGGTCTCATATCAAAATGATTCTGCATTCACCAACATGCTTTCTTAGACAAACTAATATACCACACGACAAACTGAGAAAGTCAATCTCCCAGCTCTTACAGGAGTAAGGTATGCACTTCAGTGGCTATACATCACTAGCCTATGGCACTCCTCAGAGCAAAAAATGAACTTTTTAATATCAAACATTTCTTCTTGACTGCTGCCACTGAGAGTTAAGGAGTGTAAAAACCAGGAATTTTATTTGCTGTCAGGAGAATGTCTATTAAATAGAAAATCTGATTCCATACTCAGACAAGGAGATTTAAGCCCTGTCGACTTGCTTTCCTCTATCACAGGTGTAGTTTACTAGTTGAACCAATTAAATGGGGAACACACTTGTTGAGCAAGTAAGAAATGAATATGTTTAGCCTACATAGCAACCATAGCGACAGTCCTTTGTCCTGGGTTCATATTATTGCTTGCCGGTGCAGAAATCTCAAATCCCAGTTGAGATGCTTCATTTAATTGATTTTCACCCATTGAAATGGAGCAATATATCATCTCTACTGAACTGCTGATGGGAGAAATGTTAGTTCTCTTTAGTTAGGCTGCGCCCAGGTACAGTGAATGAACCACGTCACCTGTGTGAGCCCAATGGGAAAAACAATTCCTGTAAAGAATTAATGGCAAGCTCACCATCACATCACTTTTCGCTTCGTTCGCCTGAAGAATATGTTAATTCCCTTTAGACACAGGGAAGGTATTTTATGATCGAGTTGTTGTAAAATAAGAATGAGAAAACCAATGTCATCTATGCAATGGAGAACAGCCAAGGGCTCGTGCCAGTTTCTCCCTATCTGACCTATAAGCGTGTTCCCTCAGGCAGACTGCAGCATGCCAATATGCACAGCAGCACAGAGGTCTACAACAGTGCTTCTAAACTGCGGTCAGGACCCACTGTTTGAGTGTGAGAGAAGCCACATAACATATTACTTCACTTTCCATTCACACCCGTCCAACACGCATGACACATTAAACATGACAAGTTACATGCACTGCACTAGTGTTCATTCAGTTGTTTTGATATTTCTATTCCATATTTGAATGTAGAGTTTTAGATAATGTGCTCGGCAAGTGGGCCTTGGGCTCAGAACGTTTGGGAACAGCAGGCTGGAGCTTCTTGCGTGTTTCAAAGGGTGAAGAAGCCAAATTGCACTGTAACTGTGCAGAGGAGAGCAGATGAAAGAGTGAATGGATGGGTATAACACAGAGCTGTAAAATCCATGGGTCAGAAAAGTAAAAGTCCTGCCATATGTTTCCTCCACCCATTAACTCAGCCAGCTGATTTCACTAACTGAAGAATTGTGCTAATTAGCAAATCCAGGTGATTGGAACAAAATACGGGGGAGGACCTTTACTTCCTGAACCTGGATTCTACACCTCTGATATAAAGCACAGATAACTCTCGCCATCACGCTGAACCAAGGCCAGGCGCACCCTACCATAATAAAAATGAAACCGAAATTTAAATGGAAATGACTGATACTGGGCAGCTGTACCATAGAAGACGACAGGAACAGTAATGTAGCTCTGTTCTGCTCCCTGTGCTTTTCAGCCTTTTCCATCTTCATTAATTAGCTAGAGTGTTACGATATGTCTTTTGCTTAGCCTATCACCATCATAGCCAATAGGAGTACATCAGGCAAAATGCTAAACGTTGACATGTAGCTTTAAGCTTTTTTTTTTTTTTTTACATGTATTGATGTACAAGTGAAAACATAGAAAATCAATAACCACCGTTTCTAAACAGTACTCATCAAACAAACAACTGATGGTTTAGGACAGAGGGAGATATATAACCACATACAATGGTCTTGAGAAGCAACAACTCCCACATCAATTCTTGCATGTGGACAGATTGTAATTCCAGCCTTACTGGGTTCAGCCTGTTCTTCCTCTGTTGGATTCTCCTCTGTTTTCTGTGGGGGACCTTTGATCTTGTACACAAGGGCAAGCAGGCGGCCTTTGATAGAGGTGTCCTGCTCCTCTTCCTCCTCTTCAATCGGGATTCCTGGACAGAGTGATAGAAACATTACACCCATTGATAAACTAGGGCTCTCTGATTAACATAGCTCTTTTGTGAGTCCCCTGGGAATCAAGTGTGCCAGGCGGTAGAATGGGAGTTGCTCCTTAAAAAAACTGGCACTTAAATATCTTTATGGCATTGGTTCCCTAACAAAATGGGCTGGGTGTAGCTACCGATCCAGGGCAGAGAAAAGAGGCTGGTAAATTGCAAAAGATGACTGGGTTACCCAGGTGTTGGCATTGAACACTAAATTGGATTCCATTTGGGTGTGCTAGCCAAAGATGAGCACTGCGAGTAAGCCAAAAGTATTACATCTGAATTTCCCCACCGCTCAAGGCTTCTCAATTATTTAATGGTACACGGTGACATCATGTCTGTCAAGTTTAAAAAGTCTCAACCAAAAATGAGACACTGGACTCCACAAATTTAGCAGCAGAACACCATGTCCTGGTATAAAAAGAAGAACAGCCCAGTCTTCTCTTAGATCTGAATGTCATTATACTGTAAGAAGTACTGTCATAAGTGATGAGTATTTGACCTTTAAACAGAGATGGGCTGTTTAAGTCCTGGAACGGTAACATCCTGCATGCTTCAGTTCCATTTAGCAGCAGATTTACACAAAGTAGAGCAGCGGAATAATGACCTCAAATAAAAAAATCAATAACTGAGGCTGAATGACCCTGTGGCTCTTAATAATTAGGGCTGCCAAAGCTTTAAACAATGGACGTTTGTTGTTGTGAGGCTTATACTGTTTTTTTCATTACCTTTTATGTACACATTATTTAAAATGAGTATAGTATTAAATTACCTAATTTACAGGCTGAAGGGATAGTGTGATATAAAAATCATACGCTCGCAGCATCGTGATGCAGCCTGAATAAAAATGTAAAAAATAAATGGTTTTCTTTTGCATTACTTATCCTGTCCTGTGACATAAATGTTATGCGCTTCTGAATCATAGCTCTCATTTTCACATCATTAACACTGTGACCTTCAAAGCTAACTGAAGTGCTGCCTCTCAGTGGCGTAGCCTGTAGAGCTCTATCCACACGCTCATTGCGAGCTGCGACGTCAGCGGTTCGAATCCGACCGCGCGTGTCTCTCCCTCTCTCCCGCTACCCAATCTTCCTGTCTCTGTACACTGTGCTGTCCAATAAAGCTTAGAAAGCCCTAAAATATATATATTATATAACTGTTGCTGAAGCGAAATGAGAACCAAAGGCAGCCGATGGGCCTGAAGTGGCTTCGCTGTCCGCATGGCCGTACCACAGTGCAGGCGCAGTTCATTGTGGAAGTCATACAGCTCCTCTTGGATCTCCTCTGGGCAGGGACAGTCCTCTCCCATACTGAAGTTCAGCAGCATGTTAATCTGTAGGGAAGAGATTTCCTTCATTTTCCTCCACAGCATCCTCAGTAGAATGTGTGTGATCCTAATCATCAACAGAATCCGCTCTAAATGTAGCCTTCCTCTGGACTCCATCGAGAAAAAATACTTTCACATTGCACATTTTACAAGACAATATTTCTTGGAAAACAAGAAAACAGTCTAAGTAGAGCCACCTTCATTACACTTGAGGTCTGATAATGGTCCGGTGATAACGTGTTCTGGAGTAGACTACATGGGAAAGTGCTTTGGGCTGTGGTCCAAAGTGCAAAGAGCTGCGGTTGAAGAAAAAAGAAAAGAAAAGAAAAGGAAAAAAAGTGTGTCACTCTTCCGCACGAGCAGAGTTCAGAGTGCTTTATGTTTGGAGGAGATGGGAAAAGGTGACACAGTCCGTGAAATACGTGAGGTGTTGGGCATACGTGCACCACGCCTTGACCATAAAAAATGGCTTGAGAAATGAGGGAATTTCTTTCTTGGCAATGAAAGCTGTGAAAAGCAGGGGGATTTCAGTGTGGGGGCATCGACGGCACAGCAGAAAAGGGCGGATCCGCATAACCTCGTAGCATTGACACACGGCAGGCCGAGTGAAATTGAAATGAAAACGCGAAGGCTTCGGGGAACAATGGGAGCCATACTCTCTCTCACTCCTAGAGACTGGAGCTACGCTCTACAAATGCTGCTGCTGAGCTTAATGACACAAAACCAATAAGACTGGGGCTGGGGGAAATCAATTACCCATGACTGCGTGACCATGATATTCCCAACCGGTTCCCCACGCGCGCTTGAACGTGGGACCACAGGAGAGCTACGGTTGAGGAAGTTGGAACAGCAAGGGGGTTGGCACTTGCACATTTGCAGCAAAGTCTCAGCCAATGAAGTGTTCCCTTGAAATGGACGACTTCTACTGCTGTGCTGCACCACGGCCCATTTAGTGTTAATGTGCAAACTCCAGAGATCTAATATCAACGTAACAAGGTTAGCGGGCACAAACCCCCTACAGTGGTACCGGTCATTGGGAAGTGGGCAGCTTTTCAAGATGCAAATAAAAGGAAAACTCAATTAAAGTATCAGATAGCTAGCAGACTGCAAATAAAACTGCCAAGCTGTGACTTTCAGATGTTGTAACTGCACAGGAGATTACATTAAAAATAACTAAATATAGCCCACAGCCCCAACTGTCTCTTAGAGTCAGGTTAAACACAGGTTTGATCAAGCGCATTGGAAGAGTAGGGGGTTGCCTGTGGCTTGTACCTGCTCTTGTGGTGGGGACCGAAACTCTTTGGTCTTCCTTGCCGTGATGGCGGCGGACATGTTGAGGGCCTGCATCAGCTCGTTGTATCGGAACTTCTGGTTGAACTGCAGCTTTGACACAAAGCTGTCGGAGAAGGACACGATGGCCTCGATTCGGTGTTTCAGCTCACAGTCGCAGAAGTAATGAAGCAGTTCACACATCTGAGGGAGAAGTGGGCGATCTGTGAGATTTCACAAATCTGCAGGGGTTTTCCATATTCATAACGCTGAGAAAAAAGTATAATCTTTGACTGGATATAACAAATGTGTTAAACCTCCTAAAAGCTCCACGGAATTAAGCGGAAGAGCCACTAAGAGCCGAATGAAGGTCTATTTTCATTATTTCTGTGGCAATATTGACCATTTAATTCCTGGAAGATAGGCTACGACCAGGGTGTGAAATTAACAGCAACCACCAGCCAAATGCTGGTAAAATTTTTATTGTGGCTGGTAAGATTTTTACTCTAGTAGCCACTCTGGCTGGTAACCAACCAGGTTGGTTTATATTGTAAAGGGTAATGTGGCTGGTAAAATGTTGAAAATGGCTGTTAACTGAGCCACTCTGGCCAGTGGGTGAAATGGCTATGGCCATGTTCCACAGATTTACCTGCCGTTTGACGGACTCTGGCAGCCTCTTCTCAAGCAATCCCTTCACGGGCTGCTTGCCATCTTTGGCCTCCTCCTCCCCCGCCTCCACGGCCTTCTCCTCATTGCTGGTCACTTCCTCCTTCTCGGTGGCCTGCTCCGGCTCCTCCTCCTTGTGCTCCCCGAAGACGTTGGGGTTGATGAGCAGCAGAATCTTCCGCACGTCCTTGCTTCCCAGCACTCCCATGATGAGGAGCGTGGCGATCAGCTTGAGGATGGGCACGAACTGGAACTCCACGCTGCCCCCCACGGGGTCGCGGATGTGGTGGCCGCCACCCTGCACCGCCTCCGTCAACATACTGATGGCCTTCTCCTTCAGAGTGTCCAGGGGGATCTCGGGACTGAAGAGGTGCTGGTCGCGCTTGTTGCTGATGAAGCAGAGCGGGGCGAAGTTGAAGCGGGGCTTTAGCGAGGTGCTGAGCCCCACACCCGGAGGTCGGTGCCTCTTGGACTCGTCGGGGAAGAGGCGTATGCTCCGCGTCTCGTCGGTGACCGGGATGATGAACTCGTTGTTCATCATGAGCCGCGCCTCCTTAGAAGTCTCCAGGTGGATGCTGATGAGCACGTCGTAGAAACCTTCGCGCAGCATGCCTGAAAGGTACTGGTTGTCGATGGTGTAGAGCAGCTGGGATTGGTCCAGGTGGCTGCACAGGGCGTGGGCCACCCGGGTGTTCCCCAAAGCACAGAGGGCGCAGTACAGCTTCAACGTGTGGTAGTGGAATTTCCTCAGGTCATCAAGTTCTGAAAGCTCCATTATGTCCACACACCTGAGAGACCACACAGGGCATATTACATATTACAGTATCACTGGAAGTCATTGTGAATTGCTCCAATGGGTTTGTAAACACAGCTGGGTTTTATTTATGAATAACAAAAGAGCAATTTTTGAAACGGGAACCAAATGAGATGCTTAATTTACTATTCTCTTGCTGTTTTCCAGTGGAGGGTAATGGTGGTTGTTTCTAATAGACTTTGAACTTTGAGGCTTTTTATCCTCCTAAGACCCGGCAATTAATTTTTGGCCCCTGTAGGGGACATGAGTCCCTGGTCTTAATCTCAAAAACCATATATTTTACTATGCTGAAACCTACACGACATTAACTAAAAATTTAATAAATAATATTTTAAAACATTTTAGACACTTGTATTATGTCTAAAAATCAAAATAATTAAGCTTGTTTCTGTCTCAGGAGGCTATGAATTAGTTTCAGCCACACCTTTGACCAATATTACAAGTAGTATATGTCATGTGCATGTATAAGTATAGTTGCAGTAATCTCTCAAGGGGTCTATGTTGGAGTGTGTATGCACATGTGTATCTGGTTTTGTGTGCATTTCCGCATCTGTGTGTGTGAGCCCACATCTGCGTAGGGTATGTAGTGTGTGTGTGTGTGTGTGTGTGCACATATGTGAGCAGGAAGTGTGTGTGTGCATGTGCATGTGCGTACATGTGTGCGTGTGCCTGTGCATGTGTGCGTATGTGCATGAGTGTGTGTTTGCGGGTTGTGTTTGTGCGCGTGTGTGTGAGTGTGTATGTGCATGTGTGTGTGTGTACATGTGTGCTTATGTGCATGAGTGCGTGTTTGCGGGCTGTGTTTGTGTGTGTGTGAGTGAGTGTGTATGTGTGTGTGTGTATATGTGTGTGTGTTTGTGTGTGTGTGTGAGTGTGTGTTTGTGTGTATGTGTGTGTGTGTATGTGAGTGTGTATGCGTGAGTGTGCATGTGCGTACATGTATGTGTATGTGCATGAGTGTGTGTTTGCGGGCTGTGTTTGTGTGTGTGTGTGTGTGTGTGTGTGAGTGTGTGTGTGTGTGTGTGAGTGTGTGTGTGTGTGTGTGTGTGTGTGTGTGGGTGTGTGTGTGTGTGTGAGTGTGTATGTTCGTGGGCTGTGTGTACTTCTCCAGTCACTGACCTGTTCTCCTCAGGGATATGCACAGCCATCATCTGCAGTGGCTCCAGACACAGCACCACCCAGCCGTGCCTCTCGCTGACCCGGGCCGTCTCCACCTTCAGGAAGGTGTTTGGCATGCGGCTCCACAGCACGGAGATTATGCTCTGCACGTCCAGCCGAGGGGGGCACTGTGGCACTGGGTTCTTGTGCTCACTCTTGAAGATAGCCGATGACAGGGGCATGGCGTTCTGCATGTGAATGACGTGGGAGGTCAAGCAGGTAATAAGGAATACAAATATGACAGAGAAGACTAACCGATATTTGTGCTAAAAGCCACACAAACCTTTATCTTTGCCAACTCAAACTGGAACAGGTTGGAACTGGTTGGCCGCACAAACACTGCTGGGAAGAGCTTTGTGTTTGGTTCCACCTAGGGATAAGAGCAAAAAACAAAAAGCAAAAAAACATTTCAACAAAACCTGCATTGCTTACAACAAAGTACTCAGATACCACAGAACGGGGTTGATTCTGTTTCTTCATTCAGCCCGGTCACCTTGTCCACAGTCCACTCCCGCTTTCCCTCAGACTTACTCCGCTTGGTGATGCAGAGCCAGTGAAGATAATGTCACCCTCTGGCAGCTTGGAGGCTTCAGCTTCAGGATTAATACAATCCGTTGGGATTTTTCAGAGGAATTGGAATTGGGATGTCATTTGGTGTCAGGTGGCGCTGAGAGCAGCCGCTATAGCGGGGGTGCGGGCTGACTCATACGTACTGTTGCACTGCAGGCTTTGGGGAACATTGAGTAAATTGTCCTCTTCATAGTGATGTTCAGTTCTCAGTCAACAACTCTGCCAGAGACATTCTCTCCACACAGCTATAACAGCGCTCTTCCTGCCCTGCAGGTTGTTCTTAGACAACCGTGTGATACTCTGCTAAACTTGGTAAACAGAGTGGATGCTTAGTGGGTACCTGGTATGTGGTTGACAGCTCCTTGCCATTGGCGGAGAAGGAGACGTGGCCCGTCATCAGGTCGATGAGGCAGCCAATCTCAAGGTCTACATTGCTGCGACTGGAGGCGTGGGAGGCGCTAGCAACGTCTCCGCCCCACACCATATAGCAGTTGCTCCTCTTTAAACTGGATGAGGAAAAAGATGGAATGACTTGTCTCAAACAGTCAACTACGGCCTGCATTGATGGGAAAAAGGTGGCTTCCGTTGATGCACGGGGGTGAACAAAAAGCTGTGTTGAAGCCGAACACGTACCTCTCATGGACTCGCCCGCGCTCATCTCCCAGGGTGACTGTAACTGTTCGGTTCTTGCTGAGGTTGAAGTGGTTGCTATAGTAATGGTAGTCCGGGGTGACCCACCCAACCCACACACAGGAAGGGTTCTGACCCGCAAACACTCTTACAGAGTGGTAGTACTGCAAAACACAACACAATCGGATATATTGGTGTGAATAGGCTCCATTACCTAACCTTAAAGGGTAACTAATGCCTAGGATTATTTTTTCTTAGCTGTAAACTTGTTTGTATGCCTACAGTATAAAAAAACGTATTCATCCATTCCGTTATTTCAACAATTCTGAAATAATAACATAAATCAGGAGAAACTGGTAGAAAAGCGTCTTTGTGCTGCCCCTAACGGTTGAAATTTCCTTTCTGCTCCCCACATTGCCCCCGCCCCAATTGTGATGTCAAAGTACCTCTTTTGAGGTAACTCTACGTCATATGGATAATTGCTGTCGCCCACAATGGAAACAGCGGGCACCTGATTGGTTAGACCCACTACGTTACTTTCATTTTGGCTCCACGTTTTTAAACTGGAACAACGTTGCGTCCTGTTCATAAACTCTCTTATTCCACTTAAATAATCCACTAAAATATGTTTCTGAAGATATTTGAGGTGAGAAATAGGCCATGCACTTGCTGAATCTTGATTCATATTTGATGTGCAATGTCTAGTTTGACCGTTTGATCCGAGTTACACATAATCATTTGTACAATATGTGTTCATTTATGCAAATGACGATGGACACAGCTCCTCCGCCCCCACCCCTCTCCCTCGCTCACCCCACAAAGTATTTTTCAAAATTGTTTCGTGGGCGGAGACAGGCTGAAACAGTGGGTGTAGTCACCCTTTAACCCCTCCAGCAAAAACAACAACAAAACATGTAGTCGCCCCAAAATGTATCGATCATTATGAACTAATTAATTAAATGTACTAAAATAATACTTGAAAAAAAAAATATATACTCCTCAAAAAAAGTTTGGAAACGTTATTTCGGTCGATTATTCCTCCTCTTTAATAATACCAATTGGTATTGTATTTTATATCGTTGGAAAGCCTGATTAGTCACCTTTACAACGAGGTACAACTTGTAAGGATCATGCATTCGTGGAATGAGCAACACAGCTAACCGTGTGGGTAGCGGCCCAAAAAAATGTGCCAAAATCCCCTGCAATATTCTTCTGTTGGTATTCACTCTCGTTTTGAGCTTCAAGTGCTGGCAGGTGTATGCCAGTCACAGGTGTGTGACTGGCACCTGATTGGCACCGAGGAATGGGATGCCATCCCACAGCAGTGTGTGACCAGGCTGGTGACCAGCATGAGGAGGAGGTGCCAAGCTGTTGTGGCTGCGTATGGATCTTCCACACGCTACTGAGGTCCCTGACAGTGTAAAATGAATAAAGTGTAAAAATGGCCAATATGTGTTGTTTTTTCCTTATTACTGTGGGAGAGTGCAATCATCCAGTCCACCAAGCAACTCAAAACGAGAGTGAATACCAACAGAAGAATATTGCAGGGGATTTTGGCACATTTTTTTGGGCCGCTACCCACACGGTTAGCTGTGTTGCTCATTCCACGAATGCACGATCCTTACAAGTTGTACCTCGTTGTAAAGGTGACTAATCAGGCTTTCCAACGATATAAAATACAATACCAATTGGTATTATTAAAGGGGAGGAATAATCGACCGAAATAACGTTTCCGAACTTTTTTTGAGGAGTGTATATATATTTTTTTGCAACAGTTGGGAGGAAGGCCCAGGCAACATTATGCTTTACCGTCGTGATGCTGCTGTACTCTGCTCTTCTTCCATCCTCAGAGTGTTTCAGGGACTTCATTGCGTGCCTGAGAAGTAAGACCAGTGAGGATATCAGTTGCGCTATCTTTATGTGAGGAATACCGATAGTGACACGGTGAACTGAGCCGGAACATGCTCGGTCATCAACTGTTTTCATGCCTCAGTTATTGCTGAATGGTACGAGGCCTACTGTGGGCGTCAGGCGCTCACACCTGTGTTTGGGTTTCTGGGAATCTTCCTCGTGCACTCCGTTCATGTCCGTTGTAGAGCTGCTCCTGAAGGTTGTGTAGAACTCCACAGGCATGCTCAGACGACAGAACACCATGTCAGCATTACTGTTCTGGGTCCCGAAGGTCCTGTGGGTCACTTTGAGACAGGGCGGGCTGTCAATAGTTCCGTCAATTCTGGTCACCTGCAAAAACTTGGGATTTAAATTCTGCTCTTTGCTTGAATCATTTTTTCACATGTTGGTCATCGCCAACGGTGAGACATTTCCCAACTGAAATGGAATGTTTACACAGGAAAATATGAGATTGCTCGGTTGGGGTCAAATTAATTTAATTTCAGTCAATTCAGGAAATTAATTGAAATTAAATTTACGAAATGACAAATCCTCATATAATGTGATGGCCATTTTTTAATTCATGAGCTGAATTTGAATTTGTTCAAATTCCGCTCTGTTGAAATGTCTGAATTTAAATTTCAATTATCCAAACCCTGACAAACTACTACTTGAACTTTGGTGATATTTTAAGTTTTTCACAAATTACATAAAACACACGTGTCTGTGTATTTCTATATTTGTTTGCCATTACCTCAATGTGGTTATGGTCCTTTGGCACGTTGACAAAGGTTGGTAGGCGCTTGCTGAACCACATGGTAACATCTCGGTTCATGTTGACGGAAAAGGGCTCAAAGCCTTCCTGAAGCCCACACATGGTGTAGTACTTAAAGGTGCTCGCATCCTTCCCAAGGTTCATGCGGCCAATCTGAGAGAGGCCCAGGCTACACACAGGGATGAAGCCTAGGGAAAACAGGGCTGCATTAATACACTGCCAATTTTCTCAAAAAAATAATATATATAATAAGGTTTTGGAAATCAATGGAACTTCCATTTCAATTAATGTGCAGCAATTTTCAAGTGTCACATTTAATAAAGGTCATACCATACTAGGGGCAGACTTATTCAAAGCGAGGTTGTGACCTAATCGTACGCTAAAGTCGCACACTTTAATGACATTACTGAACGCCTGCAGTCTAATCTCTGTGCCCAACGCTCACCATCTTCGGTCTCAAAGTCAGCGAAGCAGAGCTCGGAGCCCTTGTTGGTGATGAGGATCTCCCCGTTGAGGGTGAAGATCATGGACTTGTCCTCCATGTTGATCATGCAGCCCACCACATCGCCGGCATGCCAGTTGCGACCGAAGAATCTGCTGCCCTTGTGCAGCCGCTGACCCTGAAACCGCCAAAAGGCACGCTGCTGTCTTCACTGCTGAGGCTGCGCGTGCCAACGTCACATGACTCGCTACTCACGTATGTGCTGCTGAGCACCGAAACTCGTCTGAAGAGAAAGCAGGGACTCATGCACCCCTCCATGTTTGGTAGAGCTGTGCTGACAATCACTGGAAGATCTATGCCAATTTTGCTCTACACAGCAAATCACTTCAATTGGCTGGCTGTCATTGAGTGTAAAAATTACATCTACAACGAAGCTCCATTCTTGTACATCATTACAAATGCTCTCATCAAAAGGTGACAGAATGGCGGAATTTAATCCAAGCCATGAGCCATAAAAAAACATTAACAATTTCAGTCCAGTGTTTTCATATAATCGATGTAATATTATACGGAGGGGGGTGGGGTCTCACCCTGAACCCATCAAAAACGTAGGCCTGGTCGTCCAAGCCCAGCTCGATATCGGGCCTGCAGCCAGGCCGGGCCCAGCCCACGCGCATGTCCCCACCCGTCACTGCCTCAAACTCGAAGTACCACTTCCCGGTCTTCACGGCGTACGTCTGCTCCACACGGAAGAACCGTATCTTGTCGATGCTCAGCCTCTCACTGGTATGTGCCGCTTGGAAGAAATTGGACAGAATGGCATCAGGTAACTCATTCGCCCTTTGTGTTTTCTGGCAAGACCGATTAAGCTAAGTCTTAGCGATCAGCCCTGTAAGACAAGTTGTTGTGTTGTGCCAAAACGTTGCATGGAATTCTCTGGAACAACAAACACCTGCTATTTTCCCCCCATTTAACCAACATTTATGTTTAGCTCGTGCGCTTTTGAAGTGGCACTGACAAAATACAAATGTCAAAAATCCCACCCAAAAAACGATCTCATCTGCGCTGAAAGGGGAATCTACTCACCACTCTCTTGGTCAGGAGGATCAATGTTATATCCGTATCCAATGAGTGTTCGGATAGCCTCACGGAGGCTGTCTCGGTTCGACTTCTTAGTGCGCTCATCTAATAAAGCATACGGCACTAGGCGAGGATTGCGCTTGCTCTTCACATCCTTCACAGAACAGAGGCAAAAAAATCGATTCGCTGGCAGATGCTAAAGCACGGCACACAGTGCCCCTGTGTACTGTGTACTGTGTACTGGTGTTTGTCACAAGCGAGCTGTCAATTCCCCAGTATAATTAAACACCTCACTTGGCATTTGTCATTAGAGTTGTCTCAGAGCTCTTAGTTGCATTACCATTCTCCATGGTAAATTGCATTAATACTGTGTCTTTCAAAGATCCCAATGCACTTTCCTGTAGGGAGCTGCTTGATTCACAACTAATCCACATCCCCCACTGAGGCCAGCCATTTTAACCTAGATCACTCACCACACTTCAGGTTGTGGGGTCAATTATATATTCAGCCATTTTAACTGGGTGTTTCCAGTCAAATTGAGAAATTGCCAAAGACACCATGGAACACCTCTGCTCTTTGAAACAAATGCCATGCCATTTTTTAAGATCACAGCCAGTGAAGACCTCCTGTCATTACAATATGAAAAATGAAATCTCCATCATAGAACTCCCATCACTGCATTAGGGGAATATTTGTATTATTTTTTCCCCTGGGTCCAGTGTTAGAGCCTGCCCCTGACTGGCCCATTAACGCAACTTCTAACATTAGGCTGGTCTGCCATGCAATGAGGCTGGTCTGCCATGCAAATACAAAGCAAGTATACCCTCATTCAGCTTCAGCCATTTTGCCAAGGGTTGTATAGCTACTGACAGAAATGTGTTGTTTTAAATTGGTAGTATTCTATATCATTTGCTATCCCCCAAATTAATGTGGACTCATTCTTAAACAGATAAAAATGTATACACACTAAATAAAACTATTGTATCAAGCCCATAAAGAACACAGAAACCTTATTACTTCTAGTAAAATCAAAGCTGAAACGCTCTTTCAAAGAATTGTACCTGCTGAATGCCATAGGTCCATCCTTGTTTTATCCTGTCCTTGGCCCAAACGTTGTGGGCATTCTCGGCCAGTTTATCAACCAGAACTTCCTGACCAGGGGTCAGTTTCACATCAGAAAGCTCCAGTGGCGTAGGTTTATAACCATTCGACATCATGTAGCTTTGAACGACAAATACAGGATGTCACCAATAACATACCATTCTCTTAGGAAAAGCATCCACCTTATTACACAAAAGGAGTGCTTGCGAGCAACTTTCTTTTGAATGTAGAAACAAAAATATGCAGTTGACATGCAGCCTATAATGTTTCTAGTGAGATGTGTACATTGCACTCAGTTAAGGCCTCCATTGCATGATCCTCTAACAAAGCTATTATTGTTCTGCAAATGGAAAGAGACTCACTTCTTGGGAAGTTTCATCTTCTTCAAGTCTTCTTCTGCACTGATATTGACGTGGACAACATGACATCCTAATGCCAACAAGGTCCTGAGGAACAGAAAGGTAGTAAGTGAGCACCATCTGAACACCATAACAGTAGAACGCATCTGATTATATATGAAATTGATGGGAATTTCTGGAATGTTGATTTAATGTGGAATGACAATTTCTGACCAGGATGGGAATTACATGGGTGTTTTCTCATGTTGGTATTATGATGATTTTCTGTACAATTTAAAGATAAGATTGAGTGGAAAACCCTCAGCCCTTAAAACAGAAAGTCTAATTACCTACTGTAAAATGAAACCTTCTTTTACAGATAATAAAATCACAAAACTAATCAATGTTGTAACCAACAGAGTCATCACTATGTACTTACTGCAGTCAATTACAATGTGGGTCTACAGGGTTCATTTTTGGATCGATGCAACCCATATTTACCGAGGATCAGTTGACATAGGTGGCAGCATCAGCTTCATAATGATACAAATCAAAAAGCTAACATTCTTTCCCATTTAGCCACCTCTCTGTGGTAGAGTAGGTTATATACATAAATAACCATATCTACATGGAACATAATAATGTGAGAATAACCACTGAAGTTGGAAAATAAAACAATAATAACAAATAATAATCAAACTTTCTGTAAGCTACCGTAGATTTACGTACTGTTTTACTAGTGCTCATGAAGCAGTTGAGGTGAATTTAAGGATGAATTAAAAGGTGAAAAGTACTAAAACAAGGGGATAGCAAAGTTTGAACATCACTGGAACAACACATAAACAGTTCGTGTGAAGCTGTAAGCTTCAGTCATTTTATCTCAAAGACAAATAGTGGATTAATAATTATTCTTGTCCAGCACTGAACCTCATTCTACCACAACCTAGATTCAACGTACAACCTTTGACAGCTGTGCTTTAGTGGATGCAGAAGTACATAATTGCTTTTCGGCAATGAATGTACATCTCCTTTCTGTCAAGCTTCACTTGACGAATCTTCGCATGTAACTTTCATGTCTTGTGGTCCAGACAGAGATTAATTGCATGACTCTTGATCTTTCAATTTCATCAAAAAAGCTCTTTCCCCAACTCTGAGTTTTCATTTGTGTTTCCTTTCCTCAGATCCATCAGAAAGGATCAATAGCTGACACGGACAGTGGACAGAGCAACACTGCGGCCCCGCCCCCACCATTCCCAGCTCAGCTGGACATGCAGGAGGGAGCCTTTGTTCCGACTAGACACATCTGTTCACCGGCATCTTCTTTGAAAGCAGACAGCATCGCGGTGGCCTGTCACAGGAGCGATTTTCATTCCAGGGAGCTACTGTACTCTACGAAGCAATATATTGTTCTCGCATTTCGCGCACGCACAATACTGTAGAAGCTTGCAGCACGCACCTCTTCAATTCCAACCCTTCGGACCAAAAAGAGCAAGTACAACAGACCCAGTAGCTCAGAGCTTACTTTAAAGTTTCAGTTGACATCTGCAGGTTATAATTCTTTTCAGTTTCAGGGAGTTTGGAGAAGTCCACAAGGCAGGGATGATGCCGCTTGTTGTCATCTCGCATCTAGGAAACATATGCAGAGAATTTCTTTGTATTTATTGCGACTGAGAATGTTTGTGCAATTTACATTCAAAAGGACAGGGAGACAGAATTTAAACACACAGCAACTGTAAGTCATTGAAATGGTGACTCTTGGCAGTGTTTTCTATACATACCAGAGGCTTACAGGTATGCTGTGCCTGAATACTGAGAAGATAAAATCTATTCTAGTGGATATGGTATGGATGCGCATAAGCAATTGGAGATGAGGAGCCTGGAACACCAAGTGAGAAAACTAATAATGTTTTTTTACCATTGTATCTTTGTGTAAAATTATCCACTTGAAACAACCCATAATCTGAAGCAGAATTATATTTACATTACCAAAAAAACATCCAGTGGGTTTTTTTGTTTTTCAAATCTGTAGTCAATTATTTTAATTAAATGAACACCAGTCAGCTCATTTTAAGCAACAATTTTACTTTTAAAAGACTGTTCTCCATGTTTGAAATGGACTATCACTAAAAGCTCCTCAGAGAGAACCCACTAGGTAATCATTCGCTTTGACTTCTCAACTGGATAATACGTAAAAAGGCATAAAAGGATGTTCTCCTTTCCCTCTCAAATGCTGATGGCTGGCTCTCATTGGTTTCTGAACTATAATTATTTCTGGAGAAAGGGAAATGTTGCTGTGCAAATTGTTAACAACATTCCCGGAAATTGCGGACGTGCAAAATATGGCCCATTTAAATAATTTACACTGCGGTTTGCGGGTTCAGAGTATGCAGTGAGTCTGACTGGAACACTGCAGCACTTGACTTGCTTAACAGATGTCTGCTATTAGTGAATATGCTCTGGCTAAAAGCAAAACACAAAGTTAGGAGAAATGGAATGGAATCTCCAGGGAAACAAGAGCATTCTGTACAACAGTGGGGTGAATAACCACCAGAAATTCAAAGATATCACCCTTGCCACATCTGCACCACAGAGTATGGTGATAATCTACCCTGCGCATAGGGACTATTCCACACTGAGCAGTGAGGACACATTAAAAAGTATAACAACATATGTAACAACTGTAAGATCAGAATCATGATTTAATTAATGCGAGTGTTTGACCTTTGTGTGATAGATGTCTTCACCCCCCATAAAGTTGTCTATTAAGGCCTTGTAAGGCAGCCTGCACTGGGGGTGGAGCCATTTCTCACATGGTTCTTCTCTGGGGGAGGAGCAAATAGAGAACCTGGGACTATTTCCTGGAAAGTTCAGGCTGGTAACTGTACACTATGGTTATGGGCATACTTTTGGCCTGTCAGAAATAGAAGCCAATTTTCAGGGCAGCAGCCATAAAGAGTGGAGAGAGTGGCTGGATTAATCACTGCCTTCCTAAAGCATGATATCCTTGATTTTGAGTACTGTTGACATACTGTTTCCTCTTCTTACTTGTAAATTAAGCTGCCTAGATGTTAGCTTAGCCTCGTAATTTTTTTGTCCTTCTGTGTGATAGATTTACAGAATGATCGCCACAGGATAAAAAAAGCAAACAGCAAGCAAACTAAAATGGAATCACTAAAATGAATGGTCAAAATGTTATGAAGGAACAGAATGTGTTTTTTTTACTTACCCTCTGTTATTTTGAACCGCAAATTATAAAAGAGAAAGCAAAATGATGTATAGGCTTTTGTTTGGCTTGAATGGTGATAAAAGATTAAGTTAGGTTAGATTTATTGACATGCAGATCACACAGTTCACATTATTGTGCTTGTGCATTTTTTTAAACAGCATCTGGCAAAAACATTACTCCTCTTAACTGCAGAGGTAGTACAAGATACACCTTTGACATCGGAAAATTTTATATTTGATAATTGTACGTTCTAATTTGTTCAAACATTGAAGTGGAGTGATGTAGTGCAATGATGTAGGGTGATGACTGCACCTGTTACTGGGTGTAAGTGTCCTCCCCAACTCATCCTAGCAGCACTGAATACAAGTGCCGAATACTGCTCTGCCCTTTATTACTACCGGGCAGTAAATGTGTACAGTAGGTAGAAACAATATTGACTTTGTGCTGGTGTCTGTGAATACAGTGGACATTTATTTTCTATAACAGAATGAACAAGTTGACTTACCTTACCGTAAGACCAGCCAAGTTCAATCTTGTTCATACCCCATAGTTCATGGATGTTTTCGGCTAGTTTGTCCCGGACTTTATCGAGGTGAGGAGGCATCACAATCTGAGTGAGAGAAACACCAAAGACAGCTGTGCGGTGAAACTGGCTCGGGTTTCTTACGCCATGTAGCAGAATCATGCACCACTACCTATTACCAGAACCTATGAAGGGTTGCAACTAACACTCAGCTATCCATATCATTCAAAGACTTGGGACACTGCTGCAAAGGCCTGCATACCTGTATGTACCATAGATAAAAGAAAATTCCATATTATTATTTATAAAAAAACACAAACAAAAAGTTAAGCGATGGGTTATTATGTCAAATATAATCTGCAAGGAAGTCCATCATAGATATGTAAAGTAGTACACAGTTAGAGAATGGATGAGGTTAGTGGAGTTGTACACAGATGGGGCACTGGTGTGGTTACCTGGCTGGTCTCCACAGGCATTGGTATGAAGGAAGCCTGTGACATGAACTGTGTGGTGCCCAGCAGGTCCCTCACACCATCAAAGTCACGCTTGTACTCCTTCACCGGCTCCACGCGCATTTTCTCCTTGGGCAGCAGGGCCTCGTAGCAAGGTGCATATCCAGAGGGTGGCAAGAACTTAAAGTCGCCATGGCGACCACCCAACAGGAATCGTACTCTGAAAAAATCAGAGCCAGCCAGTTGAGCAAACAGCCACTCGAAGGCAGACAGTCAATTGACCAAAAGAGCACCTCGCTAATAATCTGTTCACAAAAAATATAGGGCATGCGGTCTCTGCCCTCACTATACCTCAAATGCTCTCTTTATCCATAATTCAGTTCACTCAGATGCCCTCTACCCACAATGCACTTCACTTAGCCAACTGTTACCTACAGTGAAGTTCACACTGACACCGTTTACCCACAGTACAATTCCCTTAGCCACCTTTTACCCACAGTACATTTCACTCAGCCACCTTTTACCCACAGTGCACTTCACATAGCCACCTTTTACCCACAGTGCACTTCACTTAGCCACTTTTTACCCACAGTGCACTTCACTCTCCACCGTTTACCCTACAGAACTATATAGTTCTGTGGTTTACCCACAGTACACTTTACTCTGTCACCTTATACCCACAGGTATTTCACCCAGATGCTGCTCACAGTATTCACTATATATATTTTTTTTTTTTCAAACTGGTACTGTGATCAAAGAAAATAAACAACAAAATAAAATAATTGTATTAAAAGAAGGAAAATCGAGAATAAATAACAGAGTCGCTAGACTCTGGGGATGACAATAAATCATAAATCAGTCCAGTTGTACTGAGGCCATGATAACGGCAGTGTGAACAGACACAGATCAGTGGGCCACACGCTGCGTCTGCACTCCTTTCCTTGATTCAATGTTGCTTCTTGTATAAAATGAGCAAAGAAATTACGCGCAAAAAGTTTACACTAGTTTGTACTTTTATTCATTTAAGCCACTCTGATTTCTTTTTACTCAATTTTTGAAATGTCTCATTTGCAAGTAAATGAGGATTGCGTTATAATAACCACGACTGAAGGCAGTCATGTGTAATCGGGAACTGAAAACACGCTGCACCTCCCAAAGTGCCCGTTCCCCGCTGGGGCAAAAGGAGTGATCGCAGCTGACAAGCCTGACAAGGTTCTGGCTGTGAAGTCTGGGCACGGAGTCAGCCTGACAGGCGTAAGAAGAAACAGCACAGGGAGCTTTTTTTTTCATTTAAATGGCGGGCCGCTGTGAGTTGGCCCGAAATAGCAGTCGAAGAAGTAGTAATGGTGACGTACTTCAGGACTATTCTGAGTGCGGAATCAATTATTAAACACTGCCCTTCTTCCGCTCCCTCTCTGAGAGATGAGAGGTGAGAACGTGCCCCGCCCCAGCGGGAAAATTGTTTCAACTCGCTGCTTTTCCCTTTGCTTCAGCTCTGATAGCAGGCGGGATGAAAGTGCTAAATATGGGCTATGAAATCTCACAAATCAGCAAGCGTCATTCCATACGAATCTCTTTTTACATTACAGTACAGGCACAAGTGCACGTAAGTTTTTTTTTTTTTTTTGCATTTCATACATCATAGTATCCATTATATACAGTCAGATATATACTGAAGCAATACAAGTACCTTGCTCAAGGGTACAACAGCAGTGTCCTATTTGGGAACCTGCAACCTTTGGGCTACAAGCCCAATGACTTAACCATTAGACTACACTGCCGCTTCCATAAATGTAACCTTAGTCTCCCTTGTGAAAGGTAACAACTGTAACCACTCGGCCACAGGTGGCCCATAACATGTAAAATTATATGAATTCACAAAGGCAACAAAAGTAGAAAGAAATTCAATGAAATGCTAATGTTCTGTTGTTAAACTGTAGTGGCAGTAGGGATAGAAAGTAGATCAAAGAATAGCCTGAGGTAGTACATACTGAGAGTATGTCAGTGTGCCTAGAATGCAGGGTGAATCATTGGAACCATGTAAGCTTGCTGGAGCTTGAAATTCCTACTGCAGACATGCCAATCATATAAGCTGAAGTAACCATAGCAACGCCGATGGGAAGTAGTTCTAGCACCTGTGTCCAGGCTCCTTTAACATTGCCGATACACGTCCAAAGTAAAGAGAAATATACAGTATATGTGTCATTCTGTAAACAATTTGGTGTGTGTGTGTGTGTGTGTGTGTGTGTGTGTGAGTGAGTACATGTGTGTGCGAGCATTCGTGTGTATGTGTGTGTGTGTGTGTTTGTTGTATTTTATGCTGCATCTGTGAGTGATTGCGTGGCTAGTTGAGAAGACATACTTGACCCCAGCAGAGAAGCTGACAACAGGAAAGAAGAGCCCATCAGTGTTGAAGTTCTCGAACATGCCCTGCACGGGCTGCCCGTTGATGCGGAAGGAGATGCTGGGGGCTCCCAGGTCCAGGCAGCAGCTCACCACGTCGTCCGAGCTCAGCAGGTGCTGGCTGATGGAGGCTACCGCCCGGGGGATCCGACCTGCAGAGGGCACAAGAATTCAGATCTGAACTCGCTGGAATGCCACACTGGCGCTCTAATGTGTGGTGCGTGCAATAAACTGACTACTATCCTGTCATTATAATATGGATTTACTGCCACAGTGGCACACAGTATACATCACAAAAACTTTATAAAAATATGCCATGAACTGAAGGGAGACCGACATGACAGGATGAAGATCTTGGTGAACGAGCAAATGAGAATAAAACGTAAAAGTCTTGGTCAATTAACAATAAGGATAACAATTTTAACTCCTCAGCTAACCATTGAAGAGTGATGGGGAGTCTTCAATATTCTCACTATTTGCTTCATGTCTCATTGAACAGCACTCCACCTTAAGAGTTGATATGACCAAGTGAACAACTTATCAGCAATGATGGTCAAGTTATTTTACTACAGGTTATAATCACAAGAAATGTCACTGACATATCACTACGTCCCCTGTTTAACACAGTGGAAAAAGAGATGTACTACACCTGACAGGAACCCACCTGACCAGAGGTGAAGTCCATCAAAGCTGTAGGAGTACAAGTCGTCCCCCACGCCGTTGCCCCCCCAACCCTCGCCACCCCCAGGATAGGGGGCGTACCCTTTGGTGTTCGCCCAGCCCACACGCAGGTGGGAGGGCTCACTGGTCAGGAAATGGTCCACCTGATCAATCATGAGCTCGTAGTACCACTTCCTGTACTGTGCCGAGCCCTCACTCATGCCCAGGAAAATATTGGGCCTCATGCTGGAAAGGCAAAACAAGAAACAAATCAATATGAAGGGTCTCTATGGCAACAGGTGACACAAGTAAAGAACAAGATCAAGGCAAGATGAAAAAAACAAAATGCCTCCTTGGTATTGTGTTCTTCAGTTTATCATAACAAATTAAACATGAGGCATGTGTACCATGCAGTACTGTACCCTACTTTTGCACGTAAATATCCTTTTTCATTTAGATATTGGATTGCAAAAAACTTACTAGAGAGTCGTGGACCCACAGCAGTAAGGATTGTTACCTTTGGACATCATTAACCAGTCGCGTCTGGAGAAGAAGGTCCCTCTTTGGGAGGAGGTGATCACAAATGAGGTTCTGATTGGCTCTTACAGCCACACCATTGCAAACACAGAGGGAACAGAGAACATCCAAAATCTGCATAATAGTCAAGGACAAAAGAGAAGAGAGAGAGAGAGAGATGGAGAGAAAGAGAGGGAGAGAGAGAGAGAGAGAGAGAGAGAAAGAGAGAGTGTGTGTGAGAGAGAGTGTGAGAAAGAGAGAGTAGAAAGAGATAATTCTTATCACTGCTTGGTTTTTTCTCTCTTCTCTCGTACATATCATGTGCATAAGGCCATGAAAAGAACTTCATTAAGCAAATTACTCATTTTTAAATGCCTCGCAACAGGACAGAGGACACCGTAGATGTATCCCAAGATGAACTCTGTGGTAGTCTTTTATAATTCCAATAATGTACATGCCATTACTCAGAGATGCTTATTGATAAAAGGCATACTTGACCACACTTGATATATGGATGTATATGAGGACACACAGCAGCACTTCACAAGTGAAAGAGATGAAAGTAGGGGGAGGATGGCCAAAGCATGTGCATTAATATCTATCACATATCACATCCACAGCAGAGTGGGAAGGGTATCCACTGGTTCTCCGTACATTTGAGCAGTGAATGCCAGCAGGTGTAACTGTCTCCTACACATCATTACGATCTTACGAGACTAATATGAACTAAAGCTGACTTCAAAGTACACTGCAAAAAACAAGTGTTTTTAACAAGTGTTTTATTCTTGTAATGAGACTTAAAATCTTTTTTTCTCTCAAAATATCAACTTAGTTTAAAGTTATCTGACTCCATTGGCAAATCTTGAAATAAGTAAAACTTTCACTTCCTTGGTAATCTTTTTGTCTTATTTAGCAAAAAAGTAATAGAAAGAATATTTTAAGTCTAAATATAAGACTGAAATGCTTGCTAAGATTGACATATTTTTTGGTTTTTGCAGTGTAAATGTGTAGATCTCAGTCCTGCTTCTTATAATGTAAGAAAACCTCTGCATTATAATATTTTATGTGAAGAAATTACTCTACAGCCAGCCATTATCTAAGCATTAGTTCATTCAAATCCGCTTGAAAGTAAAAATGATCTTCCTTCTCTTTGCTGAAGGCTCTACCCTGTCACTCCTGATTTTTCCCCTGGAAACTGCAGTACAACCTCTCCATTAAGCTGCATCAGCATTACTCTGAGAAAAACCTGTTGCCAAAAACAATAGCACTTGTCCAACTTACACAGTACCCCACTGTGTAATTCATATTCCCCTTTCACTTTCATATTCTCCCACCCAGGGACACATTCTCTTTCAGGGCCCAGGTGCTTAGCATGCGCCAGGCGTCCGCGAGAGAGAGGCTCCTTCTCACCTTGTGGTTCCGTCCGTGTTTGTAGAGCAGGGAGATGATGGACTTAATGTGTCCTCTCTGAATTATGTTGAGCGCCTCCGGGCTTTCGATTAGAATGCAGTGAAGAACCTCAAGAATTCCTGCAGCAACAAATCATTTAGCCACCATGAAGAAGACTGGGGGCGGCCTAACAAGAGAGCCTGACAATGAAAGGGGACTAACGAAAGATCATGCCGATGTACGCTTATTTCATCGAGCACAATTCACTCACGGGTACAGCCTGCACGTCGCACACGACCGTTTGCGGTCACACGGAGAAACGACGTGCTGCTTCTTCAGTAAATTTTCGCCGGTCAATTATTATATCGGCGCTGACACGGACTCGGTTTGTGTAACTCTCCCCGTTCGTCGGAAATAATAGTGAGCAAAATCAATACCAACACATCGGCGCTGGGGTGTGAGGGGAAGATGGCACTGGGAGGAAGCCGTAGCTTGCGGATAACATAGCTGTGTTTGGCCTGGCTGTCTGGCCCGAGCCCAGCCTCTGGGGAATGAGGACAACACTGGCCTGATGACAGGGGCTAATGACCAAGTAAATCCCCTCTGATTAGCGTAGCCTTCCCACAGCTTTAACCCGTTTGGCTCCGCTCACCTACGTGTCTGAGGCATGGGTTTACATGCAGCATTTCGCCAAAAGCACAGTACCTGACGAGGACTCCAGTCTCTCCAGCTTGCTGACCAGCCAATCCAGGTTTTGGGAAAACTGGGTGCAGTTGTTCCTGTTCCCACGGATGAGGGCGGCTAGAGGAGAAAGGGAGGCAGAAGGGAGATAGAAACATTGGTGTTGCTTGCTGTACACTGTGGCCTTCCTTTGATGCATTTTCCAATAATTTTACTTTGCCAAGGCTCCACTCCTCCCTACGCGCACTCTGCTTTCAGCTCTTAATCCCGAAGCCCAGGGACTCGGCACACCTCGAGCACGCTGCTCCCACTCACAAAACACACCATGAATATCAGCCCCCTCAAGTCTCCCGCTATTGGCCTTCATTCATATTAATTAAACCAACTAAGAGGAAAAGGGAAGGTACAACACAGAGAGGTAAGAGAGAGATCCCCAGCAAAATGATAGGGTCACCTAAACTTGTCAGACAGAGGACACATTCATTTAAGAAAGTACTGCTCTTGGTATGTGATGGGAATATGAAAGGAAACGTGGTCTGCACACTAATGCACCCTGTGAGGACGGCGAGAATAAAGAACGCATCGAGGGACGCCCAGCTGTCTGAAATAGGAAATGAAAATGTATTACACTCGAAAATGAAAAGCCTCTGAGAATAGCGAAGACATCCTGGATCTCAAAACGATCCAAAAAAAAAACTGAAATTACACACATTAAAAAAGAAACAACATGAATATTTGGGGTTGTAGCCAAGCCTCCCTTTTCATTGAAACGAGGAAATGCTTTTTTCGAGTAAAAAACTGAAATACACGAGGCGCGTGGAGAAGGCAGGATTTAGCTGAGGGTGGTGATCAAAATTGATGGCATGTTCGTCTGCTGGTTCAAATACCACACGGCGAACAGAACCACTTTCTTCAGCTGAGAGTGTTCCCAGCTTGAAAGGCTTATGGGGGGGAAGGGGAAACACTGTCTGAATTTTGCACAACACAACGGACCTACTATCTGCCTGCTGCCACCAGCTTCACCACCCAGGGTCTGTGCTGAGGGACCAACCCTGACAGCGACTCCTGCTGGCGAAACACCGTCCGGGGATTTTTCCAGAAGCCATAAATGCCATGTGACCCCCCTCCCCCCCACACCCCGTCTCCACTACCTGACTGCTTCACAATACCAGACAGCCCACGGCGCAGAGCCTGCACTAGCCTGCATGGTAGCGGGTTCAGAGCGGGCCACGTTTTTCATTTGCGAGGAGCAGCGGCTCCCGACCCCAGTGATTGATTGCAGCGGGCCTGTCGTCGGGGGCCGGGGAGACAGGTGCCAGAGGCTCTGCCTCTCTTACCCAGCAGCTCATATAGCAGATTGAGAATGTCCTTCCAGGCCCCGGCCGCCTCTTCCCCGGCGCTTTCCCCGAAGTGGGCCGCGCTGTTGTACAAGTTCAGTCGGTCGATGCAGTTGGACACCAGAGTCAGCATTCCCTGGAACACAGAGCTGTCATTCTTCCGGGTTCTGACCACGCGTTTCAGCTTTTCGATCAAACGCCTGAGGCCCCCCATTCTCCCACTATACCGTCTCAATTTAACACTTAAATTAGTGCTAATATTAAATATATGTGTGCTCAGAAGCAAGCGAGAAAAGAGAGCCATACAATTGATAAAATTTCAAAACCAATTTAAGTATTCAATTCATTTATATCAGCTCTCAACAGTGAAGTTATGTCTTCACAAAATGATTGAAAGAAAGAAGGGAGAACCTCAGAGATGTGACTCAGACAATAGAGTTATTTACTGAATTTCATGCTATAGGAAATAATCCTTGGTGTTCAATCAACAGGGAAGTATTGACGTGCAAAATAAACATTGAGATACATGTTGAACACAATATTGTATAAAATAACAGAATTAATGATTGATCCCCATTGCCTACTGAAGCTCGCCTCTCATGAATACAGTTTTGGTTAAAAAAAAAAATTATTTGGTGAAAAAAGGTTTTGGAGAAATAACAAATAAATTTGTTTAATTTTAGCTGATATTGTTTTCAATATAAGTACTCAGTATATCATTGTTTATTAAGGCAGATATAAAAAAACGGTTGGTTTACAAACAAACCTGGCTATCTAAAATTACTCTCATTGATGGAAGAAAAAAACAATTGACATTTTATCATTTATGAGTGTGATTCTGGACAGAAGAAGCCCAACAATAAAAGGTTATTGCTTCGTTGTCAGGGGCAGTGCAACTTGTTATTTAAAAATGGCAGACTCTGAAATGAGATGTGGCATCACAAAAAAAATAAAATACATAAAAACATAAAATATAGTGTCTTGGCAGGCAGGTGACTACCCCCATTTCTTAAAAACAACCACTTACAAAGATTGGCTGAGCACAGTGAAATCCCTTCGTTAAAGCAGCGAATTCACAGACACCTGTCCGGCCTAAAGAACTAGCCCTTGGCCAGCGCAAAGGTTCCCCACATTCCGCTCTGTGTGACAGGACTTACTTCCTGTTTAAAGAGGTTTTGCCGGTTCTTGAGTGAACGCAACTTGATTTGTTTCTCCTCGTGCTCCAGCTCAGCATCTGGAAGCTGGAAGTAGGTGATGAGGTCATTCAGGGTTTGCAGGACCTCCTCAATATGCAGGGCTACCGCCACACGATTCTTCCCTCTCAGGCTGTCCAAGTCTCTGGGAGAGTAGAACCACATGTGAAAATGAGGAAAGCTTACACGTTAGTGTCAGAGTCTTCAGAACCGCACACGGACAAGAAGACCACTCACATGTTAGTTTCAGAGGCTTTAGAACCACACACACTCATGAAGACCACTCACACGTTAGTGTCAGAGGCTTTAGAACCACACACGCTCATGAAGACCACTCACACGTTAGTGTCAGAGGCTTTAGAACCACACACGCTCATGAAGACCACTCACACGTTAGTGTCAGAGGCTTTAGAACCACACACGCTCATGAAGACCACTCACACGTTAGTGTCAGAGTGAAAATCTCTTAAAATCTCTTCTTTCGCCTTTTATTATACTATATATATATAATTAAAATATAAAAAAAAGTAATGTTGGCATGCAACATGCCACCACATGCGCGCGCGCGCGTATATATTTTACACACACACACACGCACACATATATATATATAATAAATAGCCTGGCCCCCGTAGTCATCATTTTTTTTCCATCTGGCCCTCAGTGAAAAAAGTTTGGACACCACTGCTTTAGAACCACACACGCTCATGAAGACCACTCACACGTTAGTCTCAGAGGCTTTAGAACCACACATGCACATGAAGACCACTCACACGTTAGTGTCTGAGGCTTTAGAACTAAATGTAAATATGGGGTTCTGACATAACTGTCTTAACTGTGTGAGTACACATGTGGGTATATTTAACATAAAATTATGTATTTATATATAAATAGCCAAATTATCTTCTTGGTGAAATTAAATGCCTTGAATGGTTTGAAAACACTAAATAAAAAAAGTTTTTAAAAATTCAAAAAGTTATATTTTTGATATATGTTATAATTAGCTCAGGAACAAAATCAATCTGAAGAAGATACATTTAACCTTTGATTTATTTGAGGATCTGGATGTAGGTGCAGTGCTGTCAATGTGCCAATGAGACCAGCTACAGTAAATACTTTCTGGAACTTGTTTCCAACAATCATTTCCCAGACAAGACTCTTAAAACAATAAATAAATTAATCTGCTCTGTGAAACTAAGTTCACTTCATGAATAAATGACAATGTCCACTGGCAGAATGAAACCTTTGCAAATAGCTGTGACAGCACTTGTTGTGTTTCCCTTCACCAATAATGAGTGTGAATGGAGTTGTTGCTTTGTTTTCAGTAAAATATTTTTGTTACAGTGGCTATTAGCTAGAACAACTGGGTAGTATCCAGAGTGTAGTGCCATACTTTATCTTGCATAAAATATTGTCCAAGTTGTAGTTACTACTGATCTATCATACCACACAGTTCAGATGGCCATGTTTAGAAAATTAGTGTACTTCACTGTTACTGTATATGGTTTATGTACTGTTTTTTATACAGCTGGTGTAGAATACTGCAAACACCCAATCCACTGTAGGAGTCGCTCTAGCCTCATGAGGGAATTCTCTGCTGATTCAAGCCCCAGGCAATGCTAAGGCCAATTATGCGCTACACAGTAGGGCTGCCAGCCACAGTCTGAACTGGCACAGTCAGGATTTGATTCCAGACTGCAAGGCTCATCACTGTACACAAAGCATTAGTGCTTTAGCTATATACACCACCAAATAGCTACACCACATTTAGCAATCAACTGCCAGTAACGGAGACTAATCCACAAAATTATATTCCAGCGCCATAACTTCTCTCTCATCAATTTTTACTGAACATTTTTTACTTGAGAAAAGGCCGGGAAAGGTTCAGTTCATGAAGAGCTATATGGGTCACAACTAAGCATAGGTCCACTATAAAACAGTGTGTTCTCCAATGCTTCATCTCAGCAGCGCTACAGCTCAATCATGGCCGTCTTTGCTTTGTTCTGGTGTTCCACCAGCGACTGAACCGGGAAAATAACTGCAATCACTGCAAAAGCTCTATAATGCTGACACTTGGAAAAAGAGTAATATTCATGGACTGATTTTATCTTTCCTTGATGAGTTCTAGAAACCATTAGACCAGTGTATTGAGATGCTAAAAATAGCCGGCTGCGCTGTGGTTCTGTGTAAGTGACTAAGGGGTGTCGTGCAATCAGATGAAGTGACACGAGCTGCGTTTTGGCCTGAATGGCCGGTGTATGGTCCCACCTGATGAAGTGACTGAAGAGCCGCGTGGTGTTGCGGATGATGCGCGCGGCGCGGGACTCCTCGTGCTGACAGCGCTGCAGGGTCAGCCCGTCGTCCATGTGGCCCTCCGAGTGGAGGCAGGCCTGCACGGGATCCACAGATGTTATGCTGCAGCTGTACTACAAAGCAGCTTTTACCAGCTGCCAGTCAGGTGCTCAAACTCTGACCGTCCGGAGCCATTTTAATCCCGAGTGGAGAAAGCCGGCCCCTTTTCAAACCTGCGCTAAGTAGCGCAGCGGGATCTGTGCTCTGCGAATATGCGTAAGGTTTTCTGGGCGGGGCTTGCTGATGCGCCTGTCCGGGCAGCGCGCCGTTTCTGGAGGCTTTCCCAAATACGGGCGACCTCGCGAACATGGCCTCCATCAGCATGACTAATCCTCCGCCTGACAGTTTTCCCACCTGACCTCTCCTCATTATCACCTACGAAATGACGGCTTCAGAGCTGTCCGTGCTAAAGCCGGTCCGGCCCAGAGAGACCACAGAGAGATGGGAGTGGAGTGAGGGCACCAGCCGTCGCTTCTGGCAGATTCACATGTGCCAAAGGCAAAAGAAGGGGCTATTGAGGTGAACTATTTAAGATACTTGATATATTGCACAACAAAGAATGACCGCTGCTTGGCAACCACTGCAATATCTGGACTCTGTGCCTGGACTCTCTGATTGGCAGTCCCATAGTATATGTACTATGAGATTCATCCACCAGCACTTTGAAGTACTGTATATACAGTATACTGTAAGTCAACAGGTTACTCTATTGCAGTGGGAATTTAGGGACCAAGAGGCCAAGCATTAACCATATTACTCAATACTCAACATTTACAGTGTTGAAGTAACCTAAGGTCTTACACTGTTTGAGCAAGGATTCCCACTTCAATGAAAAGTTGATATGAATTGTTACTGCCGGTTTCATAAATAATGAACGCAAACTAAACAAATGTACATTCTGTGAGTTGCCTTAGATATGATAATCAACACAGATTCAAAACCGCATTCATTCCTTACCCTCCTTTTGAGTGGTCCCAGGCGAGAAGATTTTACATCAGGCGCCAGGTAGGACAGCCATAACCCCGTGGCCACATGTAAGACGAAGCAGATCGAGTCTCCATACTTAATCTCTGCCACCCCCATGCCTTCAACATCTCGCTTCGGGCTGGAATCCTGCTTGTCCTAAGAGGAACAAGCAACGCAAATAAAAATTTCACACGGGTGACACAAGGCACCATTTTGAACAAGGGTTATCGAGGAGAAATCTTTAGTCACAGAATTGTAGTTTGTTCAAATGATATAACTATTAAAATCACATGTTTGATTATGCCAAGCTGCGGGTGTTGCGAGACCGTGATCTGTGAAAGCAATTTAAAACCTGCTGACAGACCTAAATCAGGGTGGTGGTACAGGCCTTCGAAAACAGTGACCTCTTTTTCAAAAATGATTCATAGTTAAAAATGAGGGACAGTGAGGGGGGTGAGAGAGAGACAGAGAGAGAAAGAGACAGAGAGAGAAAGAGAAATAATATTGGCACTGAATAATATTGAGAGAAAAGGTTCACCTTGATGACATAGTACCTTATCATTACATTTGTATCACACATTCAAAACTGAAAACAATGAACAATTTTTCAAATACTAAAATTATTGTAATGTGATACAGATGATTAGAATACACACATCCTTTCGAAAAATTTAATTTAAGCAGCATATACTTGTACTGAGAGTGTAATTATCAGCGAAAACCCTTGAAAATCATGATTAGTACATGCTGCAGCTAGATACAGACTTGTTGTCTAATTCTGACATTGAGAGTCCTGCAAATCAGTAAAAAAAAAGCACAAGATCTCATATATTACACCAAGTACATTATATCAGTTGTTTCAACCAACAGATATGTGTTCATAATTACTTATTGCATATTACTTACTATATATATTGCAAATGCAATACATTTGTCAAGGCTAGAAATTTCCCAAATATAAACACCTGTGGAATTATTTCTTGCGCTTAAGTCTGTGGGTATGTCCAGAATATACATGCACATGAGAAGGGATTAAAAGTGTTATATTAAAAGACTAAATAAAGGTAATTATTGGTAAATAAAAATATTTGCAAATAGTTCCATTACCACCTGGAACTTTTAATTTCTAATCCGAAAGCATAAAAGGTTCCAATAATTTTCTGCACAGATTGGACAACAATCCTGACATAATGATATGACAAATATGCTGTAGAATGGCTCACAGCTAGTAGGATCTTGTCTGAAGAACTATCGTAGCTCATAACCACCTGACTCACTATAAGATCTACACTGCTATGTAATTGTAATGTACGATTTCAGGAACAACACAACTAAATGTTGAGGCCAATAATAATGTGATAAGTGACTACCTCATATGGAAACAGACACAATGAGCAAAACCAAAGTCACTTGAAAAATATAGCAGGGGATTCAAGATGTATTTCCCAATGAGAGCTAGAGCAAATATAATGGTTAGAGTCAACTGATATTACAATCCCTTCTAAAAATGGGAATAAGTACATTCACTTTTTTTATTTCTTCATAGCTTTACTCGGTGGACTGGGCAGTGTCAGTGTTTTTGAACTGAACCTCACCTTTGAGGGTCTGAAGCAGAAGGCAGTGGATTTGGTGTCAGATTTCTCCCGGTCTTGCAGCACCAGCCCCCTGTCCTCCGTCAGTGCCAGGTAGTGACCCGTGGTGAGGTGGCGAAGGCGGAAAGGCTGCCCCCAGCGAATGTGACTCCCGCTCCAGCTGCCAAAGGCAAACACAACATCATCCAGCCGCACGCAAAATGTCAATATAAAAATCCCACTACTTCACAGCGGATGCACTGGTCTTATGCCAGTGCCATTAATTAAGCAGTTGGACAAAACAAAAACTGTCTGTCTAATCGACAGAATGGAGTAATGCTATTAATAGCAATAAATCCATCTTCCCCATGGGTGAGTGATGACTTGAGTGAAGTGTAGATTTCTCTCTCAAAAAAAGTGTGACCTTAAAACTAGGATCTCTCTGGAAAAAAATACATTACATCATAACTGTTGACATTTTTAAATATACCTTGAAAATTAGAATAAGAAGATGCCCTTTTTAATTTTATCTATTTTGAGTGCATAGTGCGACAGGAGATGGGTGAGCTCACCTGATTCTGAGTGGCTCCAGTCTCCACAAAGACCTGGCTTTAGCACCTGCTTTACCTGTCTCATAGTTCACTATCCTGTAGGGATGAGAGCATACAAAAGCAACTTAATAGCTGGCTGTTGGACACTAGTGCACAAAAGAAAATCTCTGTCAGATTTCTATTATTTAAAAGGCCTTATTGCCTTCCTGTTTCACAATCTGTCATTACTTATCTTTACCACATTGTATGCCATCAATGGCAGCACACACAGTGACAACGAAAAAGAAGCTGCCCGTCATGTACACATGTGACTCAATCGGAAGGTACACAATACGTCATTCTCGCTGGTGACAATTCTCATTAATGTTATTGATGAACCTGGTGAAAATTAAGAGTCTTATGTATGTCCCCTCCCTATTAAATTTCAAGGACACGACTAAAAGTAAAGCCAATGTTGACAACTAATATTTAATCTGCGGAGTATTTGCCAAAAACCATTAGCTAAAAATAGGCCACTTGGCTCCAAAAAAGACGAAGGGTCCCATCACATCTCCAGTGCCTGGCGATGCTTCTCGGGGCCTCTGCTGCGACCCATTTCTGTAACCGTGTGCCATTTTCCTCTGTTTACTGTCATCTGTAGTGCTGCTCATCTATACATAGAAGGGTAACCATTTTTTTTTATTTTCCTCAAGAGATGGTGACTCACAATGAGTTGTGGCATCACACTGCTGTGCCCCTAGCATTTTCCTCATGACTGTTTTTAGTTAGATAGTCTACCAGCATGAGGCAGCCTCGGTGCTCTCCTGTGAATCCTGTTCTGATGAAGAGCATTGAGGCATGCTGACTGCACTGATGTTTGGCCTCCAGGCCTAAGGAGGGTGCTCTGTCTTTAGCAATTAATTCGTTTTTTTCCACAGACTATAATTTCATATACCATTTACATTTAGGGTAAATATTTACACAATGCTAAACACAATTAATGCTAATGGAAAAAGGCTCCTTAACAAGTGGCAAAAGAGGTACAAACCAAGAGAAAATGTAAGCTACTTTTATATGGCTAAACTGGAATTCTCATGTGTTTATTATTAAATGGGTCTAGTCTCAGCAGTGAATGTCCAGCATTCAAAATAGATGGGCCACGGACTACTGGATGGCTGGATGTGGTGCATGGATGAGCTTTATGGCCTCTAAATGACACTTCTAAATGACACTAAAGTATGTTATTTCAAGAAAGTCAAAGAATCATTAAGAGTGAGAAATCATCCAAATAACCTATTGATTGTCAGCCTGTCCTAGATTTCAGAGAATTTCAGCACTGAGTTTGCGAATTAAACTGTGCTAGACTGATAAGAGACTACCTCAAATGGAAACAGACAATGAGGAAAATCAAAGTCACTTGAAAAATATAGCAGGATTCAAGATGTATTTCCCAATGTGAGCTAGAGCAAATATAATGGATAGAGTCAACTGATATTACAATCCCTTTGAAAACGGGAATAAGTACATTTACACTCCTTGCAAGCTCACCTCTGTTCCTCTTCACTCTGGTCAGACCCTGGAATGGTAAGGCTCTCGTCATGCCCATGAAACAGACGCATCACGTGACCACCCAGCAAGTATCCTATTGGAGGAGGGAAGAAAATCACAATCAGAAAAGGCAACAAAGAATTACTGAAAAAGTAGAGAGTATACGAGTTGATTTACCCCCAAGGAGTGCAAGTCATGTTTTAATGGGAAAACTCCTATCATAAAATTTGAATTAAACACATTAGAAATATCTTGAAGCAATCTAACTAAGCCCGCTTGTATTACATGTTTGATATATATATATCAAACATGTAATACAAGAAAATTATACATCTCCACTCGGACTATTGAGGAAACATACTGTTTATATAAATTTTAAGTATTTCATATTGAATTTTAATTCTCCAGATCTGTAAATTTCCATTATAATTATACTGCACCAATATAGAGTATAATTATAGAGTAACCTACTTTAATCTCCAATTGTATACAGAACAATAGAAATAATAACCCTGAAAGTTTTCCGAGAGTTATAGAAAAGAAAATGACAGTATTCTAAGGTTGTAAATGGTTTTACACGTAGGATGCAAATAAAATAAATATATGCAATAAAATCTAGTTGAGAAAACAGGCATATATTCTTAATGCTTTTCCCCAAGTTTGGGACACCCAATAATGCTCACACTGTCACAAATATATTTTACAGTAGAAATAAAAAAGGCCTGAACCCCCTAAAAGCTAGCAAATGAGGTAAAAACCTCCCCAGTGGCAAGAAAAACTCCCAAACTCCTTAGTAGGGACCCGGCTATAGAGGGAGAGCCCATCTTCTGCTGGCCAGCCATGTGTAATAGTTAATGCAGTTAAGAAAAAGGTTAAGAAAAATAAGCTGCCATTTTAATGGCCTCCTGTACAGTCGGTCTGTATAGGTGGTCAGTAGGAAGGTGTCTGGGCAGCCCCAGTTTAACTGTCGAACACCACATCAAACTTTACATCACAAACAACCTGCTCCACTGCTGGACTCCATTATAGTTGGCATAAATGGCACTGATGGGAAAAGTAAATAAACTTTCTAGAACTGTTTACAGGAACAAATAGAGTTAGTGCCAAAAGCATGAAGTCTTAATAACCATAGAAGATTCCATGCAAGAGTAAGAAACAATAACACTACCTGACAGAGGGGGTAATATGGCCAGGGTTCTCTAAGTAAAAATGGGCAATGGCTGTGTTGTGTTTAAGAGAAACCCCTGATCATTGGAGGCACACGAGAATTCATAAACATGGAGATGACTTGATGAAAGAACAAGAGTGTGATTGACCACATCCTGATAAACAGTAATTGAAACAGATCTCTGCAGGATTTTAGAGTACGAACAAAATCAAACATCAATAGCAAGCATAGCATGGCCATAGGGACTACAGCACAGAAACCGAAGAAAAACAGGAAAGAAAAAAAAAACTGTGCAGCTGTTCAAAACTAGACAGTATAAATGAATAAATATTTCACAACTGGGATTGATATTTTCTGCATAGTGGTGAATCTCAAGCTTGGGCTCGTTTCACAGAAAGTTACACGTGCGAGCTGAGATCTGCGAGATGCAATAGATTTTCCCTACTCTTTTATGTTTCACAGAGACATTACCGGTACAAGCCATGAATGCATGTTGCAGAGCACATTCACGTAGGCAGTCAGCAAATCGACAATCATTCTCATCACCCTGCCTCGTTTTGGTTTTGTATCAAACTTTTGCGTTTGTGCGCAACATTGTAGGTCTCCTCTGCTCTACATGGGCTGGCCACGGGTGTCAGGAGCCAAGGTTGCTAGGGCTATCTAGGGGATGGAAAAGTCTGGCTTATGGTCAGATTAAATTGGAATTACACAAAATATAAAAATGTCAGAATTTATTTTATTTTATTTAGGTATTTGAAGATATTGCAATCTGCGAGTGAAAATCCTCGTAAATCGCTTTCGTGAAACGAGGCCCTTATTAGCACACACAAAATTCTATAACAAAAATATATAGGCAAAATATTTAAGATCTATAAAACACTACAGAGCTATAAAAGATGTATATGATCGTGTCACTAGCTGTAGTGAATATTGTAATTTATATTTGGATGTCTCCCTGAACATATCCAACAAAACTTAACTTTCTCCTTATTTCTCCAGTACTTCATTAATGACACACTGCCCTTTCTATACAACGACAAATATACAACTATTCATCTTTCTACTGCCAATCAACAGACCCAAACAAGTGATTCAGCCCCTGTCATAGCATGCAGACCCAATACACATGATGGGAGCCTCAAGGAAATAAAAACAGAGGGAAATAGCAGTCTTGATACAGCTATTCTTTTTTTGTTGCCTGGGCCTTCTTTTCAGTTCAAAATACTAATAATGCAGAACCCCATTTCTTAACAACTTGTTTTGGGACCCCAAAAAAAGATTAATGTCTAAATGGACACCAGCTAGATAACTATTATGGAATAGTAGAACGAGGGCAAAAGACAACGAACCGTAATTTAAATGGCATGAAGCAATTTATGTCTTCTGAGATTTTGAGCCAAGAGTTGACCGGACTTTCTTTGTTAAAAAAAGAAATGTAAAAAAAAAAGACGCCAGGAAATGCTGGATACTCCTCTACAAAATGAACAATGACAGTACAATTTATATCCAAACGTGTTATAAATGAAGCGGTCTAACAACAGCTTCCTCTGGAGGACTGCAGCGTGGCTTAATGCAACTGCATTGTATGTTGCTCTGGATACGAGCATCTGCTAAATGGCAGTTAAGATGTAATGGCATTTTAAACGGTCAAATCTTGAATTAATTAAACATGCAGCTTTGATGAGTAGAACAAAAGGTGTTATAATTCATATTTAAAAATATCAAAGGGTGGTTTTAAAATGGAACCCTATGGGCATAGTGAATGGTGTATGGCTAAACAATCATAACATTAAAGTGATTGGGATTTTAAACGAGGTTAAAATTATCTGCTGGGTGGCACATCCAGCTACAGCAGAGGTTTTTAGTGCCATGATGCCCCAGAGTCCTGTCTGTGCCAGTGATGACTGGCTGGGATTGCAGTGGGGCGACACGCAGCTGTCCTTAGCATTAGTGATGGGAGAGTGAGATTTGGGAAACAAAAAATGATTGGAGCTACAACATGCCATCAGTGACTCATTCATTTGAACAAATCATTGCTGTGGAGAGCCAAACCTTTTGACTTGTTTCAATCAAGTCAATGACTGAGTTTCAGAACATAACCCTCCTATTATGTCTGGGGTCAATTTGACCCCATTCAGTGTTTGTCAGGGACGTCACAGCGACACAAAAAAAGGTTTCTATTACAATAATTCTGTGTCAGTCTAAACTGTCAGGGACAATTTGACCCAAACATAAAAGGCGTCATAAAAGTTCAACATTAATGGGTTAATGGGGTTCTGAGATCGGACTCTCCCATCACGTCTTAGCACCACCCTGGGAGGCAGGGTTTCGCTCAACAGGGTTTCACCATCTCGTCACACAGGAGCGACTCATCTTGCTGACTGGCGCCTGCAGAAAGTGTAGTCCTCCAAATCAATGACACTTCTGCTGGAGAACTGAAGAGTGATAAGATGCAGCTGCTGGCAGCAAGTAATTCAGAGGACACAAGCGCTAGCGCTAGCCTACAATCTCCCAAATGAACAGAGGAACTGATAGCATTACAAAAACAATTGGCCATTCAATTTAGGAAAGACAAGTTTCAATAAACAGAAATATGCTGGTTAAAAAATGGGTGTTTCAACATTTTTGGATATTGCAACCACTTTGTTTTTCCCTCAAATGACCTGCCATGCTATTGAACTGAGCTGTGCCGATTGCTGAAAAGTTACCTTCTTCCACACTGCTGCCTGAGCAGGTAGGGTGGACGTTCCACAGAGTCTGCATGAAAGAGGCATCCACTTGGATGTTTCCATTGGAGATGGACAGATGCTGGATGGGGAGAGCACAGTTACTAACATCAATGAAGAGACCCAAGAATACTGAATTTGTAAATGCATCCTCGTATTAAAACATGGTTTGGTTTCTGGAGTAGGCAATATAATTCAGTGGGTCTGATCCCAAAAGTCTCAGGTTGCAATTCTGCAACCCTGCACAGGTCATTTTGTGTGCATGTAACTATATTAGAATACTGTGTGTGTGTGTGTGTGTGTGTGTGTGTGTGTGTGTGTGTGTGTGTTGGCAGACCAAGTGTTGGCAGACCCTCTTCTCCTAAGGTCAGTCCCTACCCTGCAGAGTCCTGTAACAGTAGGACACCAGGGAAAGTGTTACTACTGGTGATCAGGGGCCTTGGATTAGCTCTTATTAAAACACAGCCGCTTGGGAGAATGCGCGGACAAGGCGAGCGGCGGTAACGTGAGAGCGAGGCTCCCCTGAGGCATGCCGTGTCCCTCATGCTGGCCACGTGGGGACACTGCTTTTACACCCTGAGGCGACTTTTTCCGTGCGTCAGACGTGGGGATGCTTCCCGGCGCTGGGATTCCAAGGGTGTGAAACTAGTGACATCATAATGGTTCTATGGGTCCAGGGAGGTAGACGTGCAAGGCCTGTGGTTGGACGGTATGTTCTTCTCTTCTGTATTACATACGCCGCAAATCCCTTTCTGTTGGGTACGACTGCAGTGCACAGCAGAGCCATACATCAGTCTTAAGACTTTCTCAGGCGCAAAATGACGACAAAGGAAACTGGCCTATTTCTTGTACTGCACATCGCGGCGAGCTGATCGCATCGGGCCGGTCGGTGACTAGACACGCGACTGAAATCCACAGAACCGTTCTGTACGAGAAATGTACGCCAACGGCCAGTTCATCGGAGAATCCGATGACATTTAATTCAAACAGCACTTCCACTCTGCATTGTGCCCATCTGGTTTTGCTATTGTAGCAAAGCACTCTAGCACGGTTAGCATTTACAAGCATTTGAAGATTTGGCTCAGAGGGTCATTGAAGCAGGCCTTCAGCCCCTCTGTGTGTACTGCTTAGTGCTCAGTAGAGCATGCATGCCAGTGTTCCTCTAAAGCATGCTTCTTCTCATCCACTGCAGGCCTTTTATGTGCCTTGCTAAGTCTTTATTCCAAATCTTTTGAGACCCTAAGGGCACACAATGACAGGGCAGCTCTGCTCACCAGATAACGCTCTGTGGACACGCTGACGAGGATGAGGTCATCACCAATGCGCACTTTCTCTCCTTCCGACCTCTGCTTGGATGCAGGGTGGATAGTCCACCAACAAGCTTCACCTGCAGGGGGAAGTGATGCAGAGATTATATCATAAGAATTGGCTAAATAATTTCACTTATCCACAAGGAGATCATTCAAACACACGCGCGCACATTTGCGCTCACAAAAATACATACACAGAAAGCTACATTTATCATTTCCATTTTTATATTCATACGTTTATATTTTGATAAAACTGTATATAAAATGTATAACAGAAATGATGACGCATCAAATCCATTTAGCTCAACGATATTAAAATATCAGAGGTTCACCAAAGAAGAGGTTAAAAATGTTCTTAAAATGGAATGCTGTATAATGCAATAGGAGGTTTTAGAGGATACTGGGATTGTAAATTATCTTTAAGTTATAGAAAAATTATAAAAACCAAAGTCAGCATAGCCCGAATATATCCATTAGTACTTCTATAATCTGGGGACATTATTCATGAACCATTAACAATGGTCTTTTAGTTCACTATCAAGAATCCCCAGAATTCCCTATTGACAGGGATCAAGGCAGTTTAATTCCAGGAAAGGGGATAAGAGCAGGTGTGAAATGAACACCAACCACCAGCAAAATGCTGGTAAAATTGATTGTGGCTGGTAATGATTTTCTACTCTAGCAGCCACTTTGGCAGGCAACCAACCAGGTTGTGTTATATTATAAAAAATAATGTGGCTGATAAAATGTTGAGGATGGCTGGTGACCTTTAGAATCCACAAGCCACTCTGACCGGTGAAAAAGTTAATTTCATGCCCTGTAACAGGGCTCCTGGCGGCACATCCAGCTAAAACACCCGTCCTTAGTGCCACGACTCGCTCCACGGTTTGGAACTGAATCCTGAAAAACCTGGTGACATTAGTCCCGTGGGGTGATACACAACTGGCCACATGGGTTACCCAGGGATTTTAGCTTGCAGGATATATCCCATCTCATTGTGCAAGAGCAAAAACTGTAAAGCAATTGCTGCACAGCGCAGACTGAGGACTTCGGAGTGAAAAAGAAACAGCAACTAGCAGCATGTGCTACAGAGGCAACTGCATTCTCCCAAATAGACAGGTTGGAGGAGTTACAGCATGAGATGAGCCAGTCTATATTGTCTTCTAAGTAAATAAGTGAAGGGAATAAAGAAAACTTTGGATGAAATATATTTTGTTAAAAATAAACTAAAATGACAGGCCAGTTTAACAGCATCTTATGTAATATACTGGGATCTATGAATAGGGACAGGTTACACAATATATTACTGTATTATTTTTGTTGAGAGGGATCATGTTAACAATCTTCTTCTTTAAGACTGCTACTAGGTTTATGATCCTGTATACACGTTTTCAAAACGCATTCAGTGAAATATGTTATCAGTGACACAGAAGGTATTAAAAGAGTAATCTCAAAGTGGAGTGTCAAGGCACAATTCAGAGAGCAGCAAAAGAGACATTATATCTGAGCAGTTCTGAGAGCTCTGTTTTTCCTGATTTACATAAATTACCTTGATAAAGATAATTGTGAAAAAGCCTTTACATTTGCAGAGGACAAAAAAAACATGGCAAAATGTGTAGCAAATAATTTGGAAGCTATTAAAATTATTTTAATATAATTAAATATTATAAACAACTCCTTAAAACTTAAATAACAAAATGTAAGTAACATTGTCAAATTATTGGGGGATGTTCTATACATAGACAATAATAATTTAAGACCGTATAATTTTATGGCAGACTCTAAATTAAAGCTTAAAGCATAAAATCGTCTCGGATTAAATCAATGATCAGGAAGAATCTGGATAATGAAATTCGCGTGAAGTTCTACAAGGCCTTCATCAAATCTTACCGTGATCCAATACTGTGTTCAATTCAGGACACTATACAATTATGGCACAGAATCTCTTTCTGTTTTTTATAGGTAGAGTACAGAAAATATTTTTTAATTAGTTTGTAAGCAGAATAAGAGGACAGTGGCTGTAAGTAGATGGGTAAAATTAAAGTTAAATCAAAGGCAAGTAATATTTAAAAATGAAAAAGTATCTTGTTACAATGGAACCAATGCGCATATGTATGTATTACCTGTTGAATCCTCTTGTACTCCCACATCAAAAGACAGTTTATCTGTCAAGGATCTTGACGTCTTCAAGCAGGTTAGGTACTGCAGTGCACACAAATTGATGTTAACTGTATTCTTACATATGGAGTATATTTTCTCTAAAGTCTGTTATTACATCTTTATAATGAAGGTCAATCAAATCAAGTAAATTTGTAGCATGTAATCCAGTGAGTAAGATTTTTATTAATCTTAGTTTTTCTCATGGAATGTGCCGGAGTCTCCAATTTTGTGCATAGCTGATGTTGTATTAAAATGCAGCATTTGAAATCATATGATAAATTATTCAGAATATTAAAGCTGCAGGTAGATATATACAGACCAGTAATTCAAACCATATAACATTCTCATTGTTTGAACTACTGTATCTCTCTTCCATCCTTGACAATAAGGAAGTTAATACGCAAATATCATGGGTGACAGGAAGACTATATTTCTCTCTTTATGAGGTTTTACAGCTGCTGAGCATTCTTACCATCCCACTGAAGGAATGCCTGAGGAGGATGGCGTGGCCATAGAGTAGGGTCCTGTGTCCACCCCCTTGTGCTGCCTGTGAAAACACCACGCCCAACTTAAGCGCCGCCCTCTCACAGGAGAAAACTCTCGCCCTCAGAGCGCCCTCTCCTCAGTCCATGAGAGGGTCTCATGTCACACGGAGAGGAGTGTCTCTGAGGACAGGCTGTCCCGCGGTTCTTTCAAGGAATTCCTATTTATCAGTTCAAAGCAGCGAAACGCATGCACCATCAATGAGCGCTTCCCTGTTCTTCCATCGAACGGGAAAAATTTCATCGCAGTACCGTTGATGAGGAAATGACAGCTCTTGGGAACAGTTACTTGGTTGGCAAGAGCAAAACATTTTATGAAATGAAAAAATGAAGCCTTAAGGTTCTCAGTATTTTGGTATCATGTAATTTCTATAAAAACCAAGTGGTTTGTCAAACCAAGTAGTACACAAACCATTTAGGCTTAGATCCGTTTTTAAGCCTTCTGTTATGGTATGCATTAGATTAGACAGCCAAGAATACTTACCTTTTTTATAAGCCTCTAGGAAGCATTAAGATATGAAAGAAGGACATTTGTCAGTATTTGATATTGTTTGGCGTTATGGTAATCAACATATGTGGATTTTACTTTGGGATAATTTTGGGTAGTTTTAGGAAAATTATCAACCCATGACGTCATGAGGTATATATTATATCTGTATTGTACTGAAAATGGTGCATGTCTTTGATGCCATTCAATTTTCCCAAAAGTTTTAATGATGGAAATACATTCCTTTCGTTGAAGGTCAAATTGGTACACTGAGATCACGTTGGTGTCAGCTTGACTTGAGATAAAATGACTTTGAACAGACGGCCACATCAATGCACAGACATCATGAAATCTTGCATCGCAAAACTTTTTTATCTCCAAGTACAAAAAAGGCTCAGTTGATGCAATGCCCCTTTTTGTTTAGTTGTCATGGAGTACATTTCCAGGCAACCGCTTTATCTATGAATAAGTTTGTATGCTTCCGGAGATAACAGCCTCACATGGAGCTCTGTTAATTATCATGGTGACTGCTGTACATGTGGGAGTAGGAGCAGGGCTTTATGCGAAACATAACGCTGGCCTTAGCCTCACCCAGCCCCGACGCTACATCCAACCGTAGCTTCACATTCCCAGTACGGCCCACTGCATGGACGAAAATGGAAAGGGCGTTTGATCAAAGAAAAACGAAAACTGTATCTCGCCCCCAGCTGTTGCCTGGAGATGACGCGCTCATAACAAATCAAGAACTTTGACCTTTTGCTGCACACCAGCGGCTACCATGGTCTTCAGCTCTGACTGGGAAGGTCTGTGGGGTGTCTCCTTAACACCCAGGAGGATTGACCCCGATCACGGAAAAAAAAATCATTGCTTGGCATTTCCTGCCACTGGACATCAGTATTATATTGTTTAAAGCTTAGTGATTGCTGATTATTGCTGACCTGTGACCAAGACCTTATCCAAAACGGTACAAAGTTCAGATTTGTCACAGGCATTCATGAAAGCCGATAGGAGTGCATCTTTGTGCCAAATTCATTTTGAGAGGCCCAGCTGAAACATGGCCGAACCTCAAAAAAAAAAAACTTGACCTCAAATTTCTATTAAACATATATACGAAACATCGTCTATTAAACAGCAGCAGACAGCTTGATTTACAAGTACTCCATGTCTAAAAACTCGAGAGGTACAAGATTTTTACCCTAACAACTCCCACCTCCAGGGGGAGACACTTACAATGTATGTGCAGGCTTCTGCAACACCTCTGGCTGCAGATGTAACAACAAACTTCAAACACAGTGCGATCTGCTCAACAACAGTAAGCATTGATTCCAGAACCAAGTCCGATTCTAGAACATTTCCTCTTTCTTGGTACGTTAAGACGTTAAAAATCAAAGAATGTATAGACGTAAGAACAAGAAAACATAGCATACTGTAACATTCAGAAGACACAAAACCCACTGCGCCATGTCCAAAACAGCCTCTTATGCAATTGCTGAGCAAATTGAGTTTCCCACAGCTCCATGTTGATTGGTGAGCCCCCACCGTGTTATTAGAAAGGCACTACCATACAAATTTAAAACAGGATAACTAGGAAAAAAAATAGAAAAGGCATCAGGCTGCAATGATAACACCTAACTGAAGCCCATTGTGTCAAACAGGTATTCCACAAGCACTGGATTTAGTTTGGTCAGTTGGCTACAGTTGTTTGTTACACTGATCAAATCCTGCCATTCCCTCCATTTCACACTTGAAGTTACAGAACAAGGTGCTGTGGTAAATCTTTTAAAGGGGAACTCCAGTGGATTGTTCAGCTCATTGTTTTCTTTTGTCATATTACAAATATTCTTACAGCAATTGACAAGCAGAAGTGTGACTTGGTGGCAAGTGATTAGCCTTTTTCTGTCCATCCTGTCTTGCTAAAAAGGGATGTGGTTGTAGAGTGACAGTAATGTGAGCAACAAATTATGACAGGCTGTCAATCAAGCACCAGTGCGGCCCATCAGAACTGCAGGCAGCTAATGTTAGCTTCCTCAGGCTCAAATTCACAATCAGCTTCCTAAGGTATTGTTCAGCATCCTCATCTCCACTTTTTACTTGGCTTGAGATGCGCTTGGGTGGCCTAAAAGCGTGTCTCATGCCAAAAGCGTAAGAGTCTGCAATTCTGTATTAGATGCACAGAAGCTGAGTTGGCTATGGTTAGCCAGGCTAATGTTTGCTGGCTAATGTTATTTTTTGTTCTTGTAGCTAGCTCCACTATAGTAGTAAGCAAGTTCAATGCTGACTATTAGGCAAGGAGGCGGATGTGTGATTTATTTGTGTTAATATTAGCTGCCGGCAGTCCTGAGTTGAGCTACAGTGGTGCGTAGTTCAAGGTCTGTAACATTTCTCACAGGGTAACTGTGTTACAACTGTAACAATGTAATTTAGATATTTTTAAATGTATGTAGAACTGTGATTTCATTCTATAACTGGAAGGAGTCCTTATTTGTGTGGCTTAGTTATATGGCTACCTAGCTGGTTAGCTAAGCAACTGACATCTGTTGATGGAACATAAATCACTATTTGCACCAATCAGTGCAAATAATACCCTTGTATTACTTTAGCCTTGTATTACTTCCCCACATAAATGGTAGTTGATGAAAACTGTATTTAACTAATTCGCAAAAAGAAATAATTGAAATTGGCAATTTCAAGAAATAAAGTAAATAAAATAAAGAAATACCATTCCACACTGAAGCCATGGCATCTTGAACGTGCGAAATAGTCTGGAATTTCAGCCCAAGTGTAACACTTTTTCATATAAATATATAGTTTAACACTAACACTGCAGAGTACAGTATTTCCAAACTGTGAAGTGGTGTTTTCAACTCAAAAAGCATTTTTCACTGGAGTTCCTCTTTAAGCAGAAGGAAAATGGTTGAAAAAAAGGCCCCAGGAAGACCAGGAGTAGGCAGTTTCACTTGAAAATGTTACATTTGACAACAGGAGCCCTTCGCAGTCCTGCTTTAGATTTGTAAATTACCATGAGCTGGCATTCTGAAGCATGGTGCAGGGTGCCTGCTTTGACAAGTACATGCAGCTCCATTCATGGTCTGAGATATGTACGGGCTCCATAAAGGTCGGTTGACTCACTCACATTAGAAATGGGTGCCTCAACTATTTCATTAATTTAAGGAACATTTTCTATTCTCCTTCTATTAAATGTCAGACTGTGGACATCCAGATTTGCAATTACACTAAACTTGACGAAAGACAAAAAATATATTTTTAGATACTACCGAAATGTCCACAGGAATTACTTACTCATAAATTGGGAAAGAAACAGACAATGAAATGCCATATTATTTAAACCTGTCTAACAAGCAGGCTATTTTCAATACAGTTTAATGGTTGTCTTATACACAGAAAAAGGAGATGATTTATGCTTCTACTTTAGGTTCAACCTAATTAATTTACAATGTTAGATAATTGTATGGTATTTTAAATTAGAGGTGATTGGTAATCTAATTAAAGACAAACATTACTACAGATTGAAACAGTACACATAGGCTAGCATATATTTTCAACACAATAAAATAAATTGCTTACTTTTTTACAACTGCAGCAGATTACATTAAGAATATCAAATATATTTAATTGGAACAATGTAAAGATAACTGCCAAGTGCAGAAGATTTGTTTGCAAATAATTTGCCATGTCATTAAAAACGGACACCGTTAGTTCCTAATCCAGATTATCAAAAAATGGTAATTACTTCTGCAGCACACACCTTACTAGAAAGTAGCCTGTGCTGCCACTGAATTTTCTGCCCACTTTGCTCCCATATAAAGATTCAACACTTTCAAGTGAAACGGGCCTAGTAAACTGCTGCATTAAAAAAGCTTACATGCTCTTGTGAAAATGTCAGGAGTGTTGAATGAATGATGAACATACCCATCGGTCTTGGTCAGGAGGCTAGCAATGTTGAAAAGACATGAAAATGATACAGCAAGACAAAAATCAATTACTGCTTTGCTGCAGCCCAAATTAATCAATGGTGAGACTCGGAGAAGAGCAAAAAAATGAACACAGGTTCACATCGCTGTACAACTGTGACTCCTATTGTAACACTATTCTTACCTGGCTCAGCACAACATTTTTCAAGAGGCAAGTGAAGGAACTACAGAAATGGGAAATGTCTGATTTCGTAGAACAACTTCGTCACAAAATGAAAAAATCCGCCATGAATCAAAACAAACGGCAATCAAAGATAGCAAAAACATAAAAGTGCCATAAAACCTGTGTATCCTATTATGTAGACATTTCATGTGCACGCACATGCATGGATCCAGGGAAATAATTCTTACGGTAGCTCTCATTTTAAAGCAACTAGGTTTTATGATTATCTCAGTTCTGAATAATATCTGCCTCGACTGCATAGTATACAGTGTAACCTTTTAATCAACTGTGGACATTCTCATCATTCTTCCACACAGAGTGAAATTGCACAGCTAGAATATCACCATGGGATTCTGGGAACATTAGTCAGGGGAAGGGTGGAAGGGAACATAACCAGCTGGCAAAAAAGTAATTGAGTCTCCTCTCATGGTAGTGTAAGAACAGACTGGTTTTCTGCCTTCATAAAAATAAATTAGGTATGCAATTGCCCTCACCCTCAGCTGCTAACTATCCTACACAAGTTCAACCAGTACAACAGCACAATCAACAGCAAAATTATTTTATAGCTACCTTTAGGCTGTCACAGCTACAATGTACTTTCTTTGTAAGTGCATGATACAATAAGAACTTACAATGTTCTCAGTACAACCATACAACGTAAATAACAAGCAAAACATCCTATCACAACACTCGAAGAGAGGCAGCAGCAATCAAAAATAATTCCCATGTGTTTTCTTCTGACAAGAAACACCTGACATCTGTATAGTCCTCCTTACCTCATAACCACTTCCATTACCATACAATCCTTTTCCATATTGTTTTGCCTTTGTGACGTATGTAGAGAAAAAAAAAAAATTCTACAGGTATTTTTTGATGTTGTGGATAAAGTGTAACCAAAGTGTAATTTAACCAAATGAACAAAGATGTTGTTGAAATAAAACTGTTAGGTACCTCGAGGGGGGACTGGACCCAAATGCAAGATGGCTCAAGTGAAAACTCCACCAGGAAGACAGGCAAGGGCAAGACAAAGACAGACGAGACAGGAACTGACGAGACACTTGGAGGGTCAGGGACTTGGAGGGTCAGGGATTTAGAGGGTCAGGGACTTGGAGGGTCAGGGACTTGGAGGGTCAGAAACTACACATAAAACCTCTAACAAAATGTTTGCGGTGGAGTTGGTGGCCATTGTATGTTTGTTTATGTTAGACTGTAGAACCATACTTACTCCTTCACTGTTCGGCCCAGTCTTGGCCAGCATCTCCTGTAAGGCCCGCACAGAAAGGGACTGCTCCAGCACGAAGTTACAGATGCACAAGTCTGGAGGAACATACTGCAGGAGACAGAGAGAGAGTAGACAAGTAAATCAGGTTAGAGTCATCTTTTAGTGCATCGCCACTGCACAGAGCACACCGAATCTAGGCCTACTATTACTCGAGCTAAGGTCAGCTGGTGACCTCACTGCTAAACAATCTAGAGCAGGGGTAGGCAACCCTGGTCCTGGAGAGCCGCAGGGTCTGCTGGTTTTTGTTGTTACTCGCCATTTAATTGATTAATTAAAGCAGTTGATTACACAGTTAACTCACCTCACCTGCGGCTCTCCAGGACCAGGGTTGCCTACCCCTGATCTAGAGCAAGCTGATTCATAGTGGGTTAAACTGTCTTTTATTCAATGCTGATTACCTAACTATCAAGACAGCAAGTAATAAAATTAAGGAAATCCCAAAAAGTTTACATAAAATAAAATTGTAGTAATAAAAATAAATAGAATCTGTACAATTTGGTCAAACGTGATAAAATCTTGATACAGAGTTGTGGATTTATATTAGACCATCTGCTGCAGATTATTTTGGAAAATAAATTAATTCTAAAATAAGATGAGGAGACAGAACATGCAGTGTAAAAATGTACATCCAGCCCCAATGGACCTATTGTGGCAGAGTGATGTGTTCATCATTGCCTCAGCATATAAAGACATTCACTATCCTTTGTGAGAGTTTGTAAACCTCAAAAAACGTGTGTTTATTAGCTAAATCCATTATTAGCTATAAGCCACAGTTACACTGAGTGAGCACATTGGCAGCCATTGATTTGTTTGTTTGTTTTTTATGCAGCACTATTTTAATTTATCCACTTTTAGAGCCATGGCCACTGCAGTGAACACTATACAAGTCGTATAAAGCATACTGTGGACTCTTGCATCTAGTGCTACCAAATTCTCCCACAACACATATTCAGCACATTGCATTGCAGGAGTAAGAGAGGGTGAAAGAGAGGGAGGAAGGGGTGGGGCAGCTTCAATACCACACTTCTGTGAATTTAAAGAGCGCTACTCTGCAGTGTTCAGTCTCTTGAACGGAATTGCTTCACACAAACCTCCAGGTTTGCCTCCATCCGTCACAACTTGTGGTGTGGACACACATCAACAAAATAATTACAGCCATTACAAATTAGGCACCGCAGTGGCCAGCTACCTGCAGGGGACAGAATGCATCGCATTTGCCAGAAAAGCTTTCAGAAAGCTCCCAAGCCACTGCGCTGCAACGCTGCATGTTGTGCACTTTTAAAAGGGAAGTACATTATCCATTACTTCATTCGTAGATTTAAAAAAAAACTATAAAATGTAAAACAGGAAAATATGACAAATATCTCCAGAATGAACAGATATTTTTGCATTAAAGTGGTTTTTCCATTTTAAAGTTGCATTAAAGTGGTTTTTCCTAATTCACATGTTTTATCACTGTTCAGAACTAGGGCATGTAAATATGTATTCTGGCAAAATTTATCTTAAATGTATTTATTTGTTGCTTTGTTTATTTATTTAACTACCTATTTTTTTAGTTTGCCTGTTAAAAAATATACTGCAAAATATCAACTTCATTAAAGTGCTTTTTCATTGAAAAGAGCATATAGCCTATTTATGAACAGCAGTGATAGGGTTCTCTTGGGGTATAATTTGAATGCTTTTTGTTATATAACAATTACATTTCTCTGATGTATGTCTACCAATTGTGTATTTCCCACACAAACTCTGTGGAGGGATCCAAAACAGTGCATGTTGAGGAATGTCTAATGAGCGTTGATTTAATAAGGAGATACAAAGACAAATTCAGAGTGGGAATGCATATGCACAAGAGTGTGCGCACATGCAAATACCCACTTATGGGCTCTGTGTGTGTGTGTGTGTGTGTGTATGTGTGTGTGTGTGTGTGTGTGTGTGTGTGTATGTGTGTGTGTGTGTGTGTGTGTGTATGTGTGTGTGTGTGTGTGTGTGTGTGTGTGTGTGTGTGTGTGTGTGTGTGTGTGTGTGTCTGGGAATGATGCATAAAGGGCTAGTCTCTATTTAACTAATATCTACTGCAAAAAAAAACTAAAGATAAACAGAAGAAAACGTATCCTGCAAAACAGTATGGCTATTTATGCATTCTCCAACAGGACAACTGGCCACAGTCAACATGGGCAGGTTTTGGGTACAGTCCATTTGATCTGGATCATAAGAAATACAACTGCCCCTCAGCACAATAGCCTCAGTCAGATGTACCACGGGAGAGTGAAGCTCAATCAAAATCAAAAAGGGAAAAGAGTATTACTGCTCTTTTCATAAAATTCACCTTGAGTTCTTATAAGGCTTTCCTCTTTATACTAGTGCTGAGCTTGTGCTGATAAATAGAGTCACTGCCATCCTGAAGACGGATTAATTCCGGAAAATGCCATTTCATCAGCACCATCATCAATATGACAGGCCGATATCAGATGCACATGCCAAAACAAACGCTTTTTTAAAAATCTAATGAAATGTCTGCATTGCATCCATATATGAATAACATGACTTATTCATGGCTACTAGCATGAGGATTTGATGCCTTGATGGAGATAGATTTGAGTTCCTTGCTGAGCCATATGAAACATGCCGCATCAGCAAAAAAAAACATCAGATAACCTAAGAAAAGGGAGAATTACTAAAGGGAACTAGCAAGATTGATGTTTTTTATTAGGATTCCTATCTAACTACCATGTGCTGACTGTGTAACTGCATTCAAATCATCTTCAGTGCCTGCCCGGTAATCTCAGATCCCTTAAAGCTAGCACATGCAATCTCTACCCTACCCTTAATAGGCAGCATTCTGACAATCTAAGGTAACTGGGCAACTCCATTAAGACAATGTACACTATCTCAATGATCTCGCCATATCACCATACCCCCCATGACAGGACCAAAACATTTAGAACATCCAAATATGGGGGGGCCTGGAGTCAAATAGGAAAAGTAAAGACATAACAATTAAAGAGAAATATGCCTGGTCTAAAATGTGGGCCAACAGCCAAACAGGGCAGTGCAGCAAGCTGACAGATTGAGGCAAAGGAGGAGACAAGGACCTGTAATAAGATCAATGACGCAAACGCAAAGGTGTCCCCCTTTTTACAAATGACAAAAAAGTAAACTGTACTTAACTAGATCAATTTGCTGCAGTTGTAGTTCTGAAAACATGAGCCATTTGAGCAGCCCTCATTTCTTTGTCTCAATCTCATACACTGCGCCATCTGGACATCGGGTAATGGCAAATTATCCTTTAAACAAATGGCAGATTTCTCCTTTTTTAATCTTTTCCTCCTTGTTCTCCCCAATTTGGAACGCATGAACAATCATACGCATCTTAACACGCGGACTTGCAGGCACACAATCAACCAGCAGGGGTCGCAGGCGTGTGATAAGGCAGTGTTTCCCAACCGGGTGTACGCGTACCCCTAGTGGTACGTGGGTGGTCCCCAGGGGGTACGTGAAAAGATTTTTAAAATCAAAAAGAAAAGAAAAAAAAAACATTTAAAAAATGTAGAGGAAAACTGTACCAAAATAATGAATAATGCATAATCTGTAATAATGTAACCAAAATTAGGGGAATTAAAATTAAGTAATAATTTGCTGGCTATATATTATTATTGGCTATACTTTTTCGTATCGCGCGACGTTCAGTTTCCCACCGGACTGTCAGTTGTTACTCCGCTCACGAGCACGTAGTGGCGCGCTGGTTTTCTTGCTAGCTAGCAAAATATCAAGCCTCTTTCAAAGTTTCAGTTAACGTTATGGATAAATGGCTGAGTCGAGCTGGTTCATCCAGCAACAACAGCACAGGTGATAATGCTGAATCAGGAGAACCCGTTCAGAAGAAAAAGAAAACGGAGAAGGTGAAGCATCGTCAGTTTGGTGAACATTATGTGCTCTCTGGATTTACTGCCACAACTACAGAGCGGCCGCAGCCAATGTGTTTCCTCTGTGGCGACGTGCTTTCGAATAATAGCATGAAACCGTCCCATTTACATCGCCACCTCAGTACTAGGCATCCCTCCTGTGTGGATAAGCCCGTGGAGTTTTTCCATCAAAAGCTGGCTGAATTTAAGGGAAGCCAAGAAAAACTAAAGAAAGCGACATCGGTCTCAACCAAGGCTTTGGAGGCATCATATGCCGTGTCGCTACTCGTGGCTAAGTCGAAAAAGCCATTTACCATAGCCGAAGAGCTAATCTTGCCTGCTGCTGTCATTCTCGCAGAAACGATGATCGATAAGAAAGCAGCTGATGTCCTGAAGAAAGTGCCGTTGTCAAATAATACTGTGTGCCATCGGATCGACGACATGGGAATTGACATTATTGACCAAGTGGTGGAAAAATTGAAAGCGTCTGGTACGTTCGCTTTGCAGTTGGACGAATCAACGGATGTCAGTGGGGAAGCACAACTGATTGCGTTTGTGCGTTACAAAGACACTTTGGAGATGAACGAGCACATTCTGTTTTGCAAGAAACTCACGGGGAGAACTACCGGACAGGACGTTTTTAACGTTATTGACAATTTTTTCTCTCAACACAAGCTGGATTGGAAATCCTGCTCTCATGTGTGCACAGACGGCGCTTCGGTGATGACCGGCAGAGTGAATGGATTAATGGCCCACATCAAAAAGGTAAACCCTGATGTTACATGGATGCACTGCATGATTCACCGAGAAGCATTAGCTAGCAAGAGAATGAGTCCAGAGTTAAACGATGTTTTGAATGATGCCGTAAAAGTGATCAACTTCATACAGTCCAGGCCTTTGAATCATAGACTGTTTCAGTCACTTTGTCAAGACGGTGGGTCAGAACATGAACAGCTACTGCTTCACACCGACGTCCGGTGGTTATCCCGAGGGAAGACGTTACAGCGGCTGTTCGAGCTACGCAATGAAGTGAGGGAATTTCTGTCGGAGCACACGCACCCCCTTGTGGCTATGTTCAACGACGCTGACTGGGTAGCTCGGCTGGGATACCTCTCCGATATTTTCAGCAAACTCAACCAGCTGAATCTCTCTCTTCAAGGTAAAGACACACGTGTTCTTAGCTTGTATGACAAAGTATGTGGATTCATGGAGAAGATCAAGCTCTGGCAGAGCAAATGTGAAGATGGGGATACAAGTTGTTTCCTGCAGCTGTCGCATACATTGCTACTGGTGAATGTGACAGAGCTCCAATTGTGAAAATAGTGCACACATTTGTCCAAGCTCAAGAATGAGTTCAACTCCTACTTCCCTGATATTGACAACAAGTCTTCCAAACTGGACTGGGTGCGTAATCCATTTGTGACGTACATTAACAGCAGCATTCCTGCCAGACTGCAAGAAAACCTCATAGATGTGTCCTCAGATAGGAGCCTGAAGATGGGGTACTCAAGCACACCACTGACACAGTTCTGGTGTGATGTGGAGAAGGAGTATCCTGAATTGGGGAAACATGCCCTGAATGAACTGTTGCCCTTTGGATCCACATACCTGTGTGAGGTGACATTCTCCACCATGACCCACATCAAAACTAAACACAGGAACAGTCTCAACTTGGAGAATAACCTGGTCACAGCTGTTGCAGCAATCTCCCCCAGACTCACAAAACTGATGAGTGAGAAACAGGTTCAAGTGTCACATTAATTGGTGAGTTTGAGCCTTACTTTTTTTTAAAAAGTCTATAAACAATGGCTATTATAATTGATATGATTAGTTATGATTGAATATGATTGAAGTGTCACATTAATTGGGGAGATTGAGTCTTACTTTTTAATAAAAAGTTATAACTAAATTAATGATATATAGACTTAATTATATACATTAATGACATATCCTGGGGATCACCACGATTGATTGCGTAGTAGGGGGTACTTTAGGTTGGCTTGAAATGCTTTGGGGGTACAGTACTTAAAAAAGGTTGGGAACCACTGTGATAAGGTACCGTCAACCCAGGGTGCGACTGAATACGATCCCTGTTCCCTGCCCCCTGTCCCCTATCCACTCAGACCCCTGTCTAATATGTGCCCTGTCCCCTCAATTAGCAAGCAGTGTGCAAAAGAAATCCTGCAAAACTCTCTCCAAACTAGTGAGGTAATTAAAAGTAGTTTGTAATATTTTTATTTATAAATTTCTTTAGTTTTATTGAGAATATCAATCAGTTTATATATGACAGTGGTTACAATGTATAGATTATGAATGAAGATAAAATTTACAAAAATAAAAAGAGAATAGTTCGTAATATGTCCCGTTCTTGTACCACAAGTTGTGGTTTTTACTTCCGGTTTCCGAACTTTTCGGATGAGTGCACAGTTCTGTGGAAACGTGTGCTCCTGAATCCCCTCAACAAAAAAATAAGGGCTTCATCCTGGGATTTTAAGTGCCCCCATTTGTGAGAAAAAGTCGCCCACTCAAAAACTTTTTGACTAACTCAAATATGCGCCCTCAAAGAGGTGGAGGGATCATATTCGGTCACGGCCCCGGTGTAACTGCCGGAACCGGAAATAGGAGAAGCAGTCTCCACAGTTACACCGGCTGACTGAACCGATCCCATCCCTGGCTGACACGAGAGCCAATCGTGTGAACCTTCGGCATCGCTGGCCACAGTTGGCACTGGCACTGCCCGGAATGAACCCCATACCATGGGGCACATCCACGCACTAGAACAGCGCCTCAACAGGATGAGCCACCCAGCACGCCCTATGACCGTGTTTTTCCAGCTGACAGACTGAGAGTCAAATGCAATCGACACGGATTTTAATAGCAATAATCACATTGGGTAACTTCTGTCATGAAACGCATATTTTTGCTCGGATTCACACCATACATCAATATGAAATCCAAACTTCAACCACACAAATCAATCTGGGCCGCAGGAAATATTAAACTAAATCAATGCTGCTATGCACTGTTTTGGCATTAATGAGCCATTAATTAAATGGTGATGAAATAAAATATCGAAGACATGAGGAATCCAGACAGTATAATGCTTCCAATACAATGTGGGTGTGATATAATGTTTGGTGGCACAACAATGTCACGTATATTGAGAAAAAGATACCCTTGGAGACAGACTCAAAGCCAAACACAAGTGGCAACGTCAGCAACACTACTGAAATTGCACATAACTTCCGCACAACTAAAAGGGCTATCCCTGCTTTTCATACAGGCAGTAGACAGTTCCTACAGTAGCTTATGTATTTCAGAGTTCTCCTCATCAGGATGATAACTGGATTTTAAAAAAAGCCCACTTACAGAATGTAAGCGCGATTGTCCAGAGCAATTAGACTTTCGATATATGAAAGTACATCTGTCCTGCAATAAAGTCAGCTATAGTGTTTTTGTCATCCACCAAAGTCTTTATTCAGTTGGCATTTATGCCATTTTGTTTCTTTAATTATTGGCCTGTGACGAGAGAGGCTGTTAATTGCTACTGGCTGTCAGAGGTGGAAGCCCCGCGGTTGGCTCTGTCCTAATTAGGTCCATTAATTCTCTTCCCTGGCCCTTATCGCAGTGCACATCAACTTTCTTTTAATTGCCCGCATTTCTTCTGTTCTCCAAATCCTCAGAGATCAAATTGCCATCCCTTCTTCTCCCCTCTGCTACCTCCCCTTTGTCTGCTGTCCGTCCAGGCATGTCGGACATCTATTTCTCCTCGAACATCTCCCCAAAATCTCCCCTACGTCTCCTCTGGGAGATCCAACGGTGTATCCATTTAGCGCACACAGGCATCATTCCCACTCTCAAGTTTGGCATTTCTTTACAAAGCCCCCCTCTGGTTGGCCTCTTTGTCATGCCTGCTTTTTTATTTATCATCATCCATCCCCAAGCTCTCTTCTAATGAGAGAAAACAAAATTGGGGGCGGCACTTCCCTATGGTGAGAAGCGGGCACTGATGACCTGTGGCTCCTCAGGAATGATGTGAAACTCTATCAGGGTGAGGAGAGGAACTGGCTAAGCGAGAGAACGCTGCTAATAAGAAGGACGTCGAGTCTGAACGTACAGGCAGGGCTGGGAGGAGCGTGTCCTCAAACCCCAGAGGCCACGGACGGGAGACAGGTTTACGGGCGCACGTCTGAATGCTGTTGTCTGCTTAACACGCAGACGGGAAGCCCAAGCCGATCGGCGAGCTGCTCTGTAAATATTGCGTCACGTCGCCCTCGTTCCTCACTGCCCCTGGGTAAAAGGTCAGGCATTGTTTATCGGCCGATTCCCAAAAAGCAAAAAAAAAACAACCAAAATGATTACGTCCCAACTTGCTACTTCATGATAACACAGCGGGAACAGACTACTAGACTGTCAATGCACCTGAAACCCAGACTTACACCAAGACATGTTTAGTTTGTTCAGTGCTAGCACACCGCCTGACGTAATGGGAAAGGCTGCTCAGAAAAAATTCTGACAAAAGGCTCGGTCCCGGGTTTTACACCTCAGGCAGGTTGGTAATAGATTTCCTCCCACTCTGGTGACGACTTCCCATTCAAAGCCTGAGGACTTGGGGCTGTCACAGATATGACGGTTCTGAGGCACCATGACCCAGTGCCTGGTGGTGCCACTTTCACTGTCAATTCTACCTCATTCTGCACTATAAAGAGAAAAATCATATATCCTCCTGAGACCCCGCAGAAAGAAAGTTTAATTATTAATTTTTTTTTAATATAATACAAGTGTCTTGGATGACAAAAACATATTTTCAAAAATAGTCTAAATTTTATTTTTTATTAAAAGTCTCTTGTAGTGTATGTTTCAGTATAGTAGGATATATGGTTCTTCAGATTAAGACCAGAGATTAATGTCCCCTAAAGAGGACAAAAAATGAATTTTCAGGTCTTAAGAGGATATTCCCAGTGAACTCAGGTGCATCCCCCTAAAGCGTGATTGGTCCAAGATTTGCATCGCTCCCTAGTGAAGACCTCTGAATGCTTCCGCCCCTTCCTCCCTCCAATCACCGCTGAGAGGTCAAAGCCACTTTTGCTCCTGCGGCAATATCTCTCAGCGGGATGATGTTTTTCATACAAATAAATTGCAATGAAGACAAATCACCCAATGAAGGAGCAATATATCATCCCTGTCCACTTTAATTACAGTCTGATTTGGAGCGCGAGCCTTTGATTTCATTCCTAGTCCTCTTTCCAGGCCGAGAGCATGGGTGGAGAGGAAGCTTCGCGCGTAGAAATAAATCACTCTCTGCCGTCTTTCATTTTTGTGCGTCTGTGGTGTGCGCTTGCATCGGAGCCACGCAGAAATGAACTCAAGACAATGGCAATGGATTATGATTCAAAGAACAATCAATGCGGAAAATCCAATTACGTTCTGCCGTCAACAATCTGCTATGGGAAAACAGTAATGTAAGGTTAACGAAGGGCTGTTCATTGGTGTATCCTGATGTAAAGAATAGCTATTTCACTCTATTTGTAAACTACATGCTGATAACTGCAATATTGTGGCCTTCCACAGATCCCGTGTTATTCTCAAGGGACTTAAACAAACAGTATCTATTTCTAAACAGTGGAAGAGAAAATATTACACTAATTACAGTAATTGGTTGAGTGTTTATGCTAAGTGAGAACTGCTAGGCACTGTTACATTCATGCCAGCTTGTACAAAACATATTATTAGTTGATCCACTGAATAAATTCATGCGCATCTATCCATAATTATAAAATTTTACAATAAAAGATGAGGACTAAATAGTTAAGACCAGGAAGGCACGGCTCATGCAATTGTGCTAAACTCTTTAGAACCATAATGTCACGAACCCAACACGGGCTGAACCCAAATGCAACGACCAAGAGACAGGGAAACAGAAATTAGGATTTATTAGGAGCTTTGGGGTAGTCCCAAGCTGAACACAAGTTAACACAATGGTAAAGCGGATGGAGGATGTAGCGAACTGCTCCAAGCCGGAGCTGGACTCGTACTGGACCAGGAGGCCCACACTGGAACAGGACCACGGGAACGAAGGGTTGTTCCGAACCGGAACTGGACTTGATGCAGGAGGTGAGTTCCGAACCGGAACTGGACTGGATCTGGACCGGGAGGTCCAACAGGAACTGGATCACGGGAACGAAGGGTTGTTCCGAACCGGAACTGGACTTGATACAGGAGGTGAGTTCCGAACCGGAACCGGACTGGATCTGGACTGGGAGGTCCAACAGGAACTGGATCACGGGAACGGAGGGTTGTTCCGAACCGGAACTGGACTTGAAACAGGAGGTGGGTTCCGAACCGGAACTGAACTGGATCTGGACCGGGAGGTCCAACAGGAACTGGATCACGGGAACGGGATCTGGACCGGGGGGTCCAACAGGAACTGGGCTGGAGGCAGAGCACCCAACTGCGCAGGCAACGTCAATTAGTAGCAGGGGTACCGCAACACATGCAGGGAGACTTAACTGCTACAGGCTGGATAACTACAAAACACTGGTCTAGGAACCAAGGCGTTTAACAGGGAAAAACCCACAACAGAGCTTTCAGTGAATAGTACCAGAAAACAGGAGACCAGGATACACACGAAGTACGTTAACGAACTGGCGCCGAATAGCAGCCAGCGGGAGGTTTAAGTAAGGGAGTGAAATTGAAAACAATAACGAAAGCGTGAGGAATGTAACCGAGAGTGATTGACTAATTGACTGGTGCGGAATGCATGCAACAAGGGGGAAAGGCGATAGGCTGAGGCTGAACCTGAAGTGGGGGAACAGAGAGAAACAGACAGAAGGGGCACGCCCAGCCTGTAGCGACAGGGAAAACACGGACACAGGGAATCCGACATGACACGGGAGGAAAGGGAAAAACATGGAGAACGGACAGGAAGGGAGCGGAACGTTACAGTACCCCCCCCTCAAAGAACGCCACCTGGCGTATCTGGAGGCCTAGTCTTGTCCGGGAACTGGTTGTGGAAGTCGGAGATGAGAGTGGTCCAGAATAAGGCTCTTGTGGAGCCAGGACCGCTCCTCCGGGCCATAACCCTCCCAGTAGACCAGGTATTGGAAGCCCAGGCCCTTACGGCGAAGGCTAGCGGGCTCGGCCGCTCAGGACAGGAGGTTAGCTGGTCCCGCAATTTGAGAGGAAGCAGGGAACGGGACGGGACTGGTGGCGTGGAACAGGACGGGCCAGGAGGCCCGGGACCGAAGGGGCCCGGAGGCACAGACCGGGACGGGACAGGGGACATGGACCGGGGCGGGACAGGGGGCATGGACCAGGGTGGGAGAGGGGGCATGGACCGGGGCGGGACAGGAGGCATGGGACGGGAAGGGACAGCGGAGCTGGGACGGGACGGAACAGGGGAGCTGGGACGTGACGGAACAGGGGAACTGGGACGGGACGGAACAGGGGAACTGGGACGGGACGGAACAGGGGAGCTGGGACGGGACGGAACAGGGGAGCTGGGACGGGACGGAACAGGGGGGCTGGGACGGGACGGAACAGGGGGGCTGGGACGGGACGGAACAGGGGAGCTGGGACGGGACGGAACAGGGGAGCTGGGACGGGACGGAACAGGGGAGCTGGGACGGGACGGAACAGGGGAGCTGGGACGGGACGGAACAGGGGAGCTGGGACGGGACGGAACAGGGGAGCTGGGACGGGACGGAACAGGGGAGCTGGGACGGGACGGAACAGGGGAGTCAGGTGGAGGAGTCCGGAGTGATGGGTGGTGGTCGGCATGACGGCGGGGATCCGGTTGGGAGGCCTGGGCGGCCTTCACGATCTCCTCGATCTCCCAGGACACCGCAGCCACCATACAGGATGTAGGTAGACTGGGCTCCGGATCAGCAGGACTGGGAACGTTAGCTAGGTCGGGTACAGGATGGACAGGTCTGTTACACTTGGCCCCCGGGGGGGGTAGAGCAGAGCGGAGACAGTTGGCTAAGCAGTGACCGCTCCATGCCCGGATGCGACCGGCTCGCCAATCGATGTGAGGGTTGTGAAGGCGCAGCCAGGTCTGTCCCAGGATCATGGAGGACTGCTTAGCATGGATAAGGAGGAGTTGGATTGTCTCCCGATGATTGCCAGACAAACTAAGCTGAAGGGGAACGGTGGAGTGGGTAACTAACCCCAGGCTCCTACCGTCCAGGGCGAGAGCAGTGATGGGGTTGGGTAAGACCTCCGTGGGAATCCCGAACCTCCTGACAAAGGTTATGTCAATAAAATTAGCATCGGCCCCGGAGTCAATTAGGGCAGATGCGTAAGCGGTGTTGTCCCTCCAAAGGAGAGTGGCCTTAAATTCAAGGCGGTTCTGGGCAACATAGTTTGGGATAATAGGGCTCGTCAGTACGCCCAGCTTTACTGGCGAGCCATCTCTTTTAGGACGGATGGAGCAAGAAGCGATTTGGTGGCCTGTCTTGCCACAATAGAAACAGGACTTGGTGCGGAGCCGACGTTGGCGCTCCTCGGCGTCCACAGTGATCTTGCCCAGTTGCATGGGCTCCTCCTCGGGAGACAAAGCAGTGTGGGCCTCCTCCTCGGGAGACAAAGCGGAGACTCTCGGCCCCTGGACGGGAGAGGGTTGTCGAGCCCGGGAAGGGGCAGAGGTCGGATGAAGGGAGGGATTCTTCCCTCGCTCACGGGCCCGGGTTCTGAGACGGTTGTCAATGGCTATTGCCAAACTGATGAGGCAGTTGAGTGAGTTGGACTCCTCCCGAGTAGCTAGCTGGTCCTTCAACTCCTCACTGAGAGCCTGACGAAAGGCCCCCTGAAGGGAGGTGTCGTTCCATCCCGCCTCAGCAGCGAGGGTACGGAACTGGATAGCCATCTCCGCTACACTGCGGCCGCCCTGCCGAACCTGTAGAAGGCGCTGGGAAGCGTCTAGATCGCCGACTGGGCGGTCGAAGACGCGCCGCATCTCCGAGGTGAAGAGGGCGAAGTCGTTGCATGTAGGAGACTGACTGTCCCAAATAGCTGTGGCCCACTCCAGGGCACTGCCTCCCAGGCTGCTCATGATGAAGGCGATCTTGCATGGGTCGGAGGCGAAGGAAATGGGCTGCATGCGAAAGACGATGTCGCACTTCATTAAAAATTCGCGGCACCTCCCCAGCCCCCCGCGGTATAATTCTGGGTGTTGAACTCTGGGCTCCCGGCTAGGAAAGGGAACCGGAACCTCGGGAGGCAGTTCGGGTGTTGGAGGGGTCGGACCCCCAGGGATCCGAGGAAGAGGCAGGTGAAGCGATAGCTGATCAACCTGCTCCGTAAGCCCCTTCAGCACCTCCAACATGTCGTCCATCCGGTGGCCATGTTGGTCGCTGACCGCGGATTGGCAGCGGAAGGCGTGGCGAACCTGCTCGAGGTCGGCTGGGTCCATGTTTTTGGCCAGTTCGTTCTGTCACGAACCCAACACGGGCTGAACCCAAATGCAACGACCAAGAGACAGGGAAACAGAAATGAGGATTTATTAGGAGCTTTGGGGTAGTCCCAAGCTGAACACAAGTTAACACAATGGTAAAGCGGATGGAGGATGTAGCGAACTGCTCCAAGCCGGAGCTGGACTCGTACTGGACCAGGAGGCCCACACTGGAACAGGACCCCGGGAACGAAGGGTTGTTCCGAACCGGAACTGGACTTGATGCAGGAGGTGAGTTCCGAACCGGAACTGGACTGGATCTGGACCGGGAGGTCCAACAGGAACTGGATCACGGGAACGAAGGGTTGTTCCGAACCGGAACTGGACTTGATACAGGAGGTGAGTTCCGAACCGGAACCGGACTGGATCTGGACCGGGAGGTCCAACAGGAACTGGATCACGGGAACGGAGGGTTGTTCCGAACCGGAACTGGACTTGAAACAGGAGGTGGGTTCCGAACCGGAACTGAACTGGATCTGGACCGGGAGGTCCAACAGGAACTGGATCACGGGAACGGGATCTGGACCGGGGGGTCCAACAGGAACTGGGCTGGAGGCAGAGCACCCAACTGCGCAGGCAACGTCAATTAGTAGCAGGGGTACCGCAACACATGCAGGGAGACTTAACTGCTACAGGCTGGATAACTACAAAACACTGGTCTAGGAACCAAGGCGTTTAACAGGGAAAAACCCACAACAGAGCTTTCAGTGAATAGTACCAGAAAACAGGAGACCAGGATACACACGAAGTACGTTAACGAACTGGCGCCGAATAGCAGCCAGCGGGAGGTTTAAGTAAGGGAGTGAAATTGAAAACAATAACGAAAGCGTGAGGAATGTAACCGAGAGTGATTGACTAATTGACTGGTGCGGAATGCATGCAACAAGGGGGAAAGGCGATAGGCTGAGGCTGAACCTGAAGTGGGGGAACAGAGAGAAACAGACAGAAGGGGCACGCCCAGCCTGTAGCGACAGGGAAAACACGGACACAGGGAATCCGACATGACACGGGAGGAAAGGGAAAAACATGGAGAACGGACAGGAAGGGAGCGGAACGTTACACATAAGTGATAATAGGTGCTGCAGTATTATCAATTTCTCTGTAAAAATCAAACATTCAAATAATGGGGAGACTGTACATTTACAGTAGAGAACATCTGTGAGAGAAGGGGAATGGGAGAAGGGGAATGAGAGAAGGGGAATGAGAGAAGGGGAATGGGAGAAGGGGAATGGGTTAACTGTTTGAGATTTTTTTTCTATTTTGTGATGTGGTTCATTATTTCTCTCTCCCACTCCTTACATCTGCTTGCTCGTGGCTGCTCTCAGATGGATTGAAGTAACAGAGTCGAATCCGGAGAACTTGTGGTTGCCATGGTGCTCAGCGTGCAATTCTCTCCCCATACACTCTATACTCTATACTGTAAATTCAGCCTTAAATTCACTACTTCCTCTGCATTAAGGCTGCAGTTAATTAAAATAAAAAGGATTATGTTTTGGATTAAAAAAGTATTAACTGACGTGTTAAATGACATTCCTTGGGTGACAAACAACTGCATGTAAATCCCGCCCCGTAATTTTGTTGGGGCGTTTCAGTTCACCACCTTGTTTAGGTAAGTTGTGTTGGTTTCCTGTATGATGAATTACAGAAACTATGTGTTTTGAAATATAGACATACCCTCGCATGCAGTAGTAGTGTATGGCTAACTAAAGTATATTTTTGATTAGCCTAGGGGTTCCAAAACTTTTGCCTAACCTGATCACCCTGCATCTGAGGAGCTACACCTAAATAAGATGGAGAGCCTTTGACACCCAACAGGCTGCAATGCAGTGGCTACTTAACACACTATACATGTTAGCACATCCTTATGTCATTACATCATGGATCACTATTACAGAACTATTTACCTCAATTTAATATCCAAAAATGAACACAATCACAATACAGTGCAACTCACTTTTAAGAACAAACTTGTGTGTATTTATTTTAAATAATGATGAAACTTTTACATCATTTTATTATTATCTATTTTTAGGAATGGTCTTTTCTGGCACACAGCCCACTGTCTCAAATGAAACCCAAAATGATTTCTTAATTTAAAAACTAAAGTTATTCTGTTAGATTGCATTGCTAATACTTGAACCATTTCACTCATTGTATTGCAGTCTTTTCGGTTTGCATTAGTTTTCTGTCTGCTCCATTTTTCATGACTAACTCCCTGTCTAAGGGATGCTTACAGCCTCAGCAGGTTTACTTTCCATGTTTGAATTCATATTAAAGTATTAAATGTCTGACTAAATACTTGGTGTATGGTGGTTACCTAATTACCTGATGTGTGTCTGCTGTTAGCAGCAGAATCAACTCACTCTCGCTGAAGAGTGGTCCTCACTTGTGCAAATGTTACTTAACGTGTACCTGTTTATTGACAAAATAATTCCATCTGTTATATTGTTATTGCAAGGCACGTAATAAAAAAATATATTTTGCTTCAACTCCCTCAAGGACCCTCAGGGTCCGTGCACCCCAGATTTGGAGCCCTTGGCCAAGCCTATGCTTTGGTTTGGAGAGTGAATTGCAGTAACTGAACTATAAATCAAACACATACTTCTGGGTTAGCTATCTGGGTTAGCAAGCACTTATTCTTTTGCCAGAGACCAGTCAAGACCTCATTTGTTTGTGCCTACCTTTGCCTCTGATGTGGGCTCCAGGTAACACAGCCGATTTCCGAGTCCCTCTGCAGTCAGGCAGAACTTGCGATTTTCTTTCTGGATGCTCGCGACACACTGCAGCACCACTTCATCATCCTGTCAGATGACAAAAGTTTCATGTAGTCAGTGCGGCTGGAACGCGGGACAAAACCCTGCAGCACATGGAGAAACCTCACTTCCAAAGAGCTGATTCTCAGCCCCCCTCTGCTGCTGAGCTGATTATGCACTCGCAAGCCACTCTTTATTTTAGAGTCTAGACCTCTCCTGTCACTTCCACTCTCAGAGTGTGCAGCCTTGGGATTACACTTCTCAGCTGTAGGTTAATGGGGAAGCTTCAGTCATGAATGCATTACCTGCTACATCATGTCCTGCTCTTAACGCAGACATGTGTTTAAACTCCTCCAGCCGCTCTTTCTTGGAGGATCGCGGTTCCACGGGTATATTCAGGAAACACCAAGAGCATGCATGTTGGCTCACTGAGGTAGCCTCAAAGCCTAGACTATTAATTCTGTACTTTCTGCCCAAAACAACTCACCAATGACCAGCTTACACAGCTGTAATTCTTACAAACACAAAGACTGTTCAATATGTATTGTTATGCATATGTACAGTTGTATAAGCTTCAATACACAGGCACTCATTTTGCTGATAATACCTCTAGCTTGCAGTATCCTTAGAAATGATAAGAAACATTTCAAGACACTAAAGATATCAGAACACATATCCCAGCTGGTATATGCAGTTCATCTAACAATATAATTGGGAACTTTGTGCTTAGAAATTATTTTCTGTTGTGTTCATTCTATTTGATAGAATTAACACAACAGAAAAAAATACAATAAACATAAGACAGACAAGCAAGTTAGTTCCAGATAATAATAACAATAACAACAATAATAATAATAATAATAATAATATAATTATATTATAATAAAACACTCATCGTATTCATTAAAAACAGCAAATTAATAACTTGGTTGCCTTAAACAGAATAATATGTTTATGTTTGGTAAAACTGGTTAATTATGATGGCTAAATTTTACATTCATGAAAGTGAAGAATGACATCATCCATAAATTCCTTAATCTGTCTACAGCACATTCACATCCTACTCTGCTAACAAAAGTAGGAATCTAACAGAAGTATATTTTGTATATTTATATTTATATTATAGTTTGATTGGGAAATCCATTGGGCCTGCTGTTGACACTGTTTAAACAGCTTAAATGAAGCTGAAATAAATGATTGGAGTGCTCAGTTTAAAAAGGAAATAATGATACAACTAAAACTGTGCTGAGGAGCTTTCATTGCGGAGAGCAGTTACAGCTCGCTTTAGGGGGGTTTAACTCACAGGGAAAAACAAAGTCAGCATTCTTTCCTTTCGTTGTCCTGAAGATATCTTTTAAAGACACACCGATGAGCTTTGCAGACTTAGTTCTTTTGCTATTCCTTTGCTAGCTCTTTTTATAAAGCTCATTAGCTACAGCACAATCTGAATAGGGCTGACAAACACAAACAGTGCTCTCTGAGATTACTCTAAAGGAGGTTTATACAGTACAATCTGAATAGGGCTGACAAACACAAACAGTGCTCTCTGAGATTACTCTAAAGGAGGTTATACAGTACAATCTGAATAGGGCTGACAAACACAAACAGTGCTCTCTGAGATTACCCTAAAGGAGGTTTATACAGTACAATCTGAATAGGGCTGACAAACACAAACAGTGCTCTCTGAGATTACCCTAAAGGAGGTTTATACAGTACAATCTGAATAGGGCTGACAAACACAAACAGCTAGTGCTCTCTGAGATTACCCTAAAGGAGGTTTATACAGTACAATCTGAATAGGGCTGACAAACACAAACAGTGCTCTCTGAGATTACTCTAAAGGAGGTTTATACAGTACAATCTGAATAGGGCTGACAAACACAAACAGTGCTCTCTGAGATTACCCTAAAGGAGGTTTATACAGTACAATCTGAATAGGGCTGACAAATACAAACAGTGCTCTCTGAGATTACTCTAAAGGAGGTTTATACAGTACAATCTGAATAGGGCTGACAAATACAAACAGTGCTCTCTGAGATTACTCTAAAGGAGGTTTATACAGTACAATCTGAATAGGGCTGACAAACACAAACAGTGCTCTCTGAGATTAATCAGGTTTATACAGTACAATCTGAATAGGGCTGACAAACACAAACACTGCTCTCTGAGATTACCCTAAAGGAGGTTTATACAGTACAATCTGAATAGGGCTGACAAACACAAACAGTGCTCTCTGAGATTACTCTAAAGGAGGTTTATACAGTACAATCTGAATAGGGCTGACAAACACAAACAGTGCTCTCTGAGATTACTCTAAAGGAGGTTTATACAGTACAATCTGAATAGGGCTGACAAACACAAACAGTGCTCTCTGAGATTACTCTAAAGGAGGTTTATACAGTACAATCTGAATAGGGCTGACAAACACAAACAGTGCTCTCTGAGATTACTCTAAAGGAGGTTTATACAGTACAATCTGAATAGGGCTGACAAACACAAACAGTGCTCTCTGAGATTACTCTAAAGGAGGTTTATACAGTACAATCTGAATAGGGCTGACAAACACAAACAATGCTCTCTGAGATTACCCTAAAGGAGGTTTATACAGTACAATCTGAATAGGGCTGACAAACACAAACAGTGCTCTCTGAGATTACCCTAAAGGAGGTTTATACAGTACAATCTGAATAGGGCTGACAAACACAAACAATGCTCTCTGAGATTACCCTAAAGGAGGTTTATACAGTACAATCTGAATAGGGCTGACAAACACAAACAGTGCTCTCTGAGATTACTCTAAAGGAGGTTTATACAGTACAATCTGAATAGGGCTGACAAACACAAACAGTGCTCTCTGAGATTACTCTAAAGGAGGTTTATACAGTACAATCTGAATAGGGCTGACAAACACAAACAGTGCTCTCTGAGATTACCCTAAAGGAGGTTTATACAGTACAATCTGAATAGGGCTGACAAACACAAACAGTACTCTCTGAGATTACCCTAAAGGAGGTTTATACAGTACAATCTGAATAGGGCTGACAAACACAAACAGTGCTCTCTGAGATTACCCTAAAGGAGGTTTATACAGTACAATCTGAATAGGGCTGGCAAATACAAACAGTGCTCTCTGAGATTACTCTAAAGGAGGTTTATACAGTACAATCTGAATAGGGCTGACAAACACAAACAGTGCTCTCTGAGATTACTCTAAAGGAGGTTTATACAGTACAATCTGAATAGGGCTGACAAACACAAACAGTGCTCTCTGAGATTACTCTAAAGGAGGTTTATACAGTACAATCTGAATAGGGCTGACAAACACAAACAGTGCTCTCTGAGATTACTCTAAAGGAGGTTTATACAGTACAATCTGAATAGGGCTGACAAACACAAACAGTGCTCTCTGAGATTACTCTAAAGGAGGTTTATACAGTACAATCTGAATAGGGCTGGCAAATACAAACAGTGCTCTCTGAGATTACCCTAAAGGAGGTTTATACAGTACAATCTGAATAGGGCTGACAAACACAAACAGTGCTCTCTGAGATTACTCTAAAGGAGGTTTATACAGTACAATCTGAATAGGGCTGACAAACACAAACAGTGCTCTCTGAGATTACCCTAAAGGAGGTTTATACAGTACAATCTGAATAGGGCTGGCAAATACAAACAGTGCTCTCTGAGATTACCCTAAAGGAGGTTTATACAGTACAATCTGAATAGGGCTGACAAACACAAACAGTGCTCTCTGAGATTACTCTAAAGGAGGTTTATTCCTTTGTGAAGTAGACTATAGTGCTTTCCGAGGACAGCTCAGGAGGATGTGGTCCTTTTTAAAAAAAATGCGTATTATTTCAGAAAACCAACCCCTCATCATACAAAATTATGAGACCATCCCCTAAATGTTGATCAATTTGAGAATATTGTGAAACTTTTAATATCAAAAGTAACGTGCAATTGTTTCATTTTAGAATGTATTGACTGTGCTCACATAAGATATGACCCTGACCAAAAGGCTAGCTTGTTAACATTAGTATCGATGCGTAGTATCAAACCCTGAGCATCCCAGTCAATGTACTTTTCATATATGGATTTGACAGTTATATAACATTGACATATTTTTTTAATTAAAGTAATTAGCATACGCTAAAGCAAATAGTATTATGTATATTTATATGTATGAATATATTTACCCAAACAGGGCCTCTGACTGTAAACAAACAGGGCTCCCTCACCGCACCCGAGTATATAATCTTCAAACACTGAAAGTGAATACCCTGCTTGAATCATGCTGACTCCTGGGAATGCCAACACTGTAAAGAATGAAGCAGTTCTGTAACTTATGCATCATGCTGATATAGCTGCACTGATCATATCTATAGCACTGGACGTTGATCCGCTGAATGGTTTTAAGGATAGAATCTATTATACAGCACATTAGTCTATAGAAAAATATGTAATAGTTTGTAAACTGCGAAAGTAAACCATAGAAAGAGAGAGGGAAACAGAAGACCTTTGTGGACAAACAGAAAAAAGGTCTTAATTAGTGCTTAATACAACATCCGTCAGTTTTAAATCGAAATAAATATGTACTGGGTGCGCTCACCAGAAGAGCTCAAGTTACTGCATATCCAATGGTGTTTATCTGGAGAAGGAATGACCTTTTCCAGTAATGCATCAGATTATCAAAATGTTTTGATTATTCTATGCCCACTTAATGTGGATGTGAGTTTAATGCATTTATCATCAAACGCATTTGAAGAAGCAACTATGTTTTATAATTACTTGGATCGGCCATTCGATATGTAACATTTCCAACCTGCAATGGTTGCTGTATTCTAAACTCATCGTTTGACCAATAATCTGAACGTTATTGGGGAAAGTTATATTAATTACCAATCTTTTCTAAATAGTTATGAAAATGATGCTTACTTCAATGCATAATTGGTATTGCTGCCAGTTTAACACATATAATTTACTGTAACCACAACACCAGAACTAAGAAAAAATAATAAAAATTATGAGAAACTAAAACAGATGAAATATAATATAAGGTTCAATGGTTCTTTTGAAATGAACACCAAACCTCTTATAGATTCAATCTGCCCTGAGGGACAACCCTAGTTGTATTAAACAGAAAAAGATTTCCTAAGAGATTCATTAGTTATTATAAAAGATACAAGGTGAAGCATATGTAAATAAAAAAAGTAGAGTCGAGTAAAAATGTCTTAATGTTCACTGCTGTGATTCAGCCGTTTGTCACCGGAAGCCCTCTGCTTCAAGAACAGCAAAGTAGGAAGGAACTACAAACAGAATTTGATATACAGCAGCAATACAAGCCATGTTGCTCTCACTTTTGAATTTATTCCAGGGTGTCACAAATATAAAAAAACAAGACATCATTCAAGCATGTGACCTTGTCAACAGAGCAAAACAATGTCTGCATCCTTACAACAATGGGAAAATACAGTAAAGGTGAATGTTTTAATACAGATGGGTATTCATTGTAAACATAAAAAAGTGTAGCCTATCCATTTTAATGGGAGGGACTAAGGAAACAATATTTCTATACTGTCTTTCCATACAAATATTTCTCTAAGACTGCATGAGCAACCATAGCCATAATCCGCAGAGCTGGGAATTCCACTTGGGATTGGGGGAAGTAAAATTTAAATTTTGGGGGAGAATTTTCTCTGTCGTACCTCAGATGACTCTAATTTCCCTCATTCTCTACGCACAAACAATATCCTTCGAGCTTGTACTTAATAGCAGCACTTCCGTTAAGGGATTGCAAATAAATATGTAAATTATTAATTGGGCAATCCATCACTGCTGAGTGATGCATTTCCTCTTAACGTGTTAATAAATTGCAACTCAACACGTGGTTAATAACCATTAACCATTTTAGCATTAAAAAGGGGAATGTATTGCACTAATACAGTGGGGAGAGAGCAGTTCTGCTCTGCAGTGCCTGGCCGCATGCACAGCGCAAGACCGATTTCCGTCGGCTAGGCAGTTATTGCCACGAGATCCTCATACTAAAACTGTAGAATCTGTGCACAGGCACTTTGCGAAATCTGTGTCATTCCCCAAGTCTGGTAATTGTATTGATTTACAGAGAGAGAGGGGAGGGGTTGGTGGCTTACGTTGATTTTATTAATCTTCCATGGGCCAGAATGTGCTGATCCTGCTCCAAAATGAGAGGCTGCTTTTATGGAACAATAGCAAGCTGCATTATTAAATCTGAAGAGATTCTGGGAGAGAACAGGAGTTGCGCACTTTGGAATGGTACAACATACTTTTGTGTTGCTGCATGAATTTAAATGAGACAAGTCCAGGGAGGTCTCAGCCTCCCCTAATGCGCTCAAACCCCCAGAACCTCTTACTGCACACCACATTAATCATTCATATCAGTCCCGGAAATGCCCCGGAATTATTTCATTCTCTGCGTTAATATGTCACTTTGGGGGAAAAAAGGAAGAATGTTGATCAATCCATTTCTCATTCATTGCACTGATTTATAGAGTTTTCCACTGCAGGCAGGTGATGCCTGTCGTATTCCACGTTACCACCATGAAGGCAAAGGTTATTGGAAACAAAATTAAAATCAACAAGGATCAATAATATGGAAATCAGACAAAATTCTACAAGCAAAAAGGACTGTATCAACATCATGCTGCGAGCTGCTGACTTGATACCCCATGGAGCCTCTGGATCCTTCTCATTGGTGCCATATGGGAGAAGTATTGATTTGTGTTTCCGTTACTTTCTTAGCCATCTGCTTGGCTAGCTCACGAGCCACATTAATCAGAACCAGCGGTTGCCATGGTTTGGCCGAGAGTCCCCCTCTCAGTGCAGCATTAATGCATTAATACAGCAAAAACCTCCCACCCTGAAAGCACCTCGCAATGCAAGCTGTACCTGGCCAGCACGGAGGAGAAATCCCCCTTAACCACCATCCATCGTTAAAGAATGGCTTACAATGGATCTCATGTGTTGGCGCGATGCTTATATGCTGGTATCTGCCCAGCTGGTATAAATTAAAGATTCATTAACAACTGTTCAAACCCACAGTTTTCCCAATTCTGAAATGATTCTCTAATCTGGGATTTCACTGCTAATTCAATTCTACCAACACCTAAACCACTCCAGCGAATAGAAATAATGACACAAATTTCATTGGTTTGACCTTACGCACCATATAGCCTCATGGGTACACTGTATCATGCCTTAACAGACTGCAATCTCTCCTGAATGACTCTATCCTAATACTATCTTCTTACAACAATGTTTGTTGAATGGAAAGGGTCTCAGCGTACTGATGATAGCACTACTGCAGGAAGAATCTCTTCTGTCAATGCATGAGTAGTTTTTGTGTAATAATTTTTGCTTAAGTGCACTGAAATTATTTAATATCTTACACTGACTCAGGAAGAGATTTATTCAGCTGGACTCTGCTGAAAGATGCTATCCAACAACTGTCCCAAATGGAAGTTGAGCCCAAACCCCTAATCCCCTTCCGTGCTACACCCTCCACCCCAGGCCCCCCACCCCAAAATAAAGTTCAGTTTATTGGCCACTTTACTACCTTGTGCTCAGCTTGACACACAAACAGTACTGCCAGGGGGTATGATGACTGCTGGCTGCCAACTTTACGATGCAAGTCCTACAAGGGCCTAGTGGCTAACTGAACTCCCCAAGGGGGAAGGGGAGCCCTTGCTGGCTAGCAGCCCCGTTCCCCTTGTCCTATTCAAGGCGTGTGACCCTATTCCAGGCGTGTAGATTCCCCAGGGGTGGAGTAGATGAGCTCACCCATTGAGCACTCTCCTGTGGGCATCGATAGAAGACCTCAGGCTTCAGAACGTGTGCTCCCCAAAGGCAGGAAGGGTCTCTAAAGAGATTAATACAGGATCCTGCACTTTTGATGACAAGGACTCCACTTCCTTCAGTTATCCACAAATCTTATTGGTGGAAAGAAATGTCACCATTACAATGAACTACAGATTTGAATCAAAACAGACAGCATAAAAGCAAGGCTTAAATATGTATTTTCAAAACACTTGTTTCATCTAAGCAATCTCAGATTTCTCTTTCTTTCAATTACATAACACCACAACATCTATAAATAAAAAATAGGATTCATGAAAAGATTCAGTGAAATCCAGCATCTGTTGGACACCCATATTTCCATTCCAATTTTCCATCAAAAAATTAACTTCATAAATTCTCTGAGAAAATAATGTGTTTTAAGCCAATAAATTACATAAATAAGTAGCACTGATATAACAAAAATAATTTAAACACAGTTTCACTATGTGAGTTTACCTAAAATATTACATTCCATGGATTTTTCATAATTGTAAGTCCCATTATGTACATAAGAGATAACAGTAAGATACTTAAGATAACAGTAAGGCTATCCACCAAGGAAACGGTACATTAATCAATTTATTTAATTGAAAAAATTAATGTTTTTTTTAAAAGACCAGTGGTTTCGAATGCCATGGTCATCAAAATTAATAAAACATTTTCAACAGGCACTTCAGCACTTCATTGGTTTACTTAATGAGACATTTTATCCGTTAGAGCAGATATATGCTAGCCTTGAGACAAACATGACAAGCACTGTTTGTCTTGGTAATTCGATATGACCTCCTCAACATCAACCCAAGACTTTATTGCATAACGGCTGGAAATTCAATCAGGCACAAGCTAAACATCTGAGTTTCACCAACTTGAAGCTTTAAAAGGTGGAACTAAATCTTGCCTTCTTCTCTTATTCCAGTTAAAGAGGTTTCTAAAGCCCGATGCACACTAAGGATTAGATGCCGTTCTTCAGACAAACTGTCTGTACTCAGCTTTCCTGTGATTGAGAGACTTAGGCGTGTAAAGCCTCCTACCAACCAAAAGATGTAACGCATAGATATATGTAACAACAAACTACAAAGATTTCTTCTCCTTCAGTCACTCTCTAAATTGCTCCCATGCCAATGAATCTGGTGGATCTGCTGCAAAGTGATCTGGGGGAACTATCTGCTAGTTGGCTGAAGAGTCGCATCACAGTCTATGTATAGTGCTGGGGAATGGAGTGGCTCTTCCCCCTTACCCTGGGGCAGCAATCTGAGCTAGACACACAGTGTCCTTCCCCTTGCAGAACTACCCCCCAAGGCCTACACAAACCCTTCCAGGTCGGGTGGTCTCATCCAGGTGGTGCTCATTGCCCTCAAAACCACCCCCAACCCCCACATTGTCCCTTCCAGGCCTGTTGCCCTCTTCCAGGTGGTGCTCAGTGTCCCCAGAACCACCTTCAACTCTTACATAAACCCTTCCAGGCCTGTTGCCCCCAAGCGGTGCTCAGTGCCCCTTCATAGACATTGGCAGTCTCCTCTATACACAATTCCAAGATCTGGTTGAGTGGCAACATACTGTACCTTCTCAAGCTCTGAACGCAAAACACAACTGCGTTAGTGCCCCGCGTGTGGCATCCTTCTTGTGTTCCCTCTATCCGAAAGCTTTAGAGACAAGAGCAAGTGTCCCACAACAAGTGTTCAGCGGTAACCTGAGAAATCCCAGAGCCCTGCAGTGCCGCAACAGATGGAATTCGCAAACAAGTGCATGAACTGCACCCCTGCGCACCGTTTCTTTCACATACGGGACAAAGCATGCACATACCTCAGCTGTCTACAGCAGATCCAATAGACAACCAATGTACAGTCCCCCTTAACAGAAGAATTTATTAATGTTAAAACTATTTCTGTCAGCATGTACATCTTAGTGCTACATGTCAAAAATGTCTTCTGTATAGCATTGTCTCATTAATGTCACACGAGGTGACAAGTGTTGTTTTCAAAAGTTAGGTTTTTTATTTTTTTCAGGGGAGACCAAAGAGTGAAGTATATTCTCAGGATGAAGACATGCACCAATCAAATTTACCCCTACAAAAATCACACGGTCAAACTAGTCTGCCTACACTGTTAAAAGCACACATGCTAACCCATGTTCATTAAAGCTCAAGTTAATTACATATAGATTTTTTTAATAGCCACTGTCTTCATCTGAATGTGGATATTCCAAAAGCCGGTGCACACAGGAGTGATTCAGACAGACAGACAGAAAGAAAGAAAGAGCACCGTCCTTTAGTCCTAGGGAGAGCTTTACATGTGTGACTCACTGGCGCTAACGCGCTAAGAGCACCATAGCACAGCAGCAGTGGGGACGCCGGCTGATGAGCAAGCTGCCTGAGCACCAACACCGCATTCCCGCTCCCTGGAGTGACACGATAAATTAATCTCAACATCCATTAAACATTTTAGGCTGCTTTAAACATCTCGCTAACGGCGCTGAATATGACAGCTTTACGATGTAATGTTGAAAGTGTATGTGCACGCGCGTGTTCTATGGCTTAGACCCGCGAGGCAGGTCTAAGCCATAGAACACTAGTATTATCGGTGGGATCTGCTTTTGTAAATCACCACTTCAGCTCGTGACGTTTATTTCCCTCTCCTGTAATGGGACTGATGTGGAGAACAATGCTGGCAGGGTTTTGATTAGCCTTTCCTGTGTCGTTTTATTACCAGCACGTCGGCTCAGTTATATCTCCCGGTTATAATCCTGCAGTAGTCCTTTCTGAAAGTAGCTGCAAATTGCATATCATCGCTACAGAAAGGCCTGCGCTACAGTGCATTATGTTCCTGCTGTGGACCATTGCATCACTGCTGAATTTCAGGCGATGGGAGTTCAGAGGTCACCAGCATGCAGCAAGCATCACCATTCACAACTACAGTCTGTTATCCTTTCAGACATGGGTTCAACTAGTATTTGTTTCGGATTCATATACTTTTCTGCGTTTGACTAAGCTTGCCTGGTGTATTGGAACAAATTAAATAATGCTAAAAGTGTAAACCCCGCCCATATACTCCTCCTTGCAGGCTCAAATTTTCCAGCCAACATCAATAGAGCACAGAAAAGTATTTGAATCCAAAACGAATACTATTTCAACTCAGATCTGTATCCTTGTCAAGTCAAGATTTAAAAAATGTAAATTATTTAATTTAAATTGTTAAGATTTAGATAATCTATTTATTAAATAAAACCAGTAATCCATACCTCACAGTAGACAGTCAATACTTTTCAACAGTGTTTGAAGTAGTAGTCACTGATTTGAGTGATGGGTAAGAGTAACTATTTCTAGTTATGGTTCACAGGGGGGAAATCACCCTGAAGCAGTAGCCAATTCATTTCTAAAAGGCCTTGTCAATGGGTGCTACCTACTTATCACTCTAAATGGGCTTTCACATATATACAACTGCCTGAAAATGTCATAAAATGCATTTTGCACAGATTACACTTCCAGTGACAAAATGGCTCAGTGTCTGCCTGTCATGAAGTAGACTTCCGCCATAGCTGTATGACGGGAAAACAAGGAACAGCTTGCTCATTTCCCTAACCCCCCAGCCACGACTGATTTGCCATGGGAAACACAGAGGAGGAAAACGGCTATGTTAACAGGCATCTGCGAAGAGATGGACATTTTAAGTGACAAACACGTTTGATGTCCTGTGGGAGGGAAATGCAAAACTGGCGCTGTCATGCCCACTTATCTGCAGGCCCCCGGCAGAGTTGGGCAATAACTGGTGAAGCCAACCTTCTACCCTCCTCAAGCACGCCAATAAAAACTCCCAACCATCTCCCACCTCCAGTTGAACGTGCTACTAACCGGGCGAGAATGGTCGTAATAGGGTTGGCTGAGCAAAACCTGGCAAGCCACCTGTTGTTTTACAGGCTACTCGACAGAGCCCCTGCTGATCCCCTTTGAGATCATATTGCAACGAGAATGAGTTAACGAGAATGATCTCTGTACCCCAACCACGGCTAGCCTTGTCCACTGTGACGTGACTTTGTCTCCTGCGCTAGCCACTCACACACACCGTGCCAGTCAGTTTTTGTAAAAGAAGTAGCCTTGTTTCTGAGGCTGTATTAAACGTACAGGAGATCGCACTGCGTCCAACCTGTGTAAAGAGCTGGAAACACCGGGGGTAGTTCCATAACGTAGCCATAGGCTGGATGTCCACTGTCAGAGCACCCATTTCTAGTTTATAGATAACTGTGGGTGGGATTAACTGAACTGACTTATAAATTCAGTTATACATTTTGTTTATAAAAAAGAAAATGTATCAATTGCTTTGTAACTGATTTCACAGCTCAGTTTTACAGCTGTGCTTGACTCATCTTGCCTGTTTCAGTGGAGGAGCTTTTTCAGCTACACACTAACAGTCTATCTGTGTGCCTGTGTCTCGGTCTTAGGGAAAGGCAGGAGACCTGCTGCGTTTCAATTTCTCGTGCCGAGCGTGCTCATCTGCTCAGACGGGGTCCAAAAAGCCGCACATTCTAATTCAAGCCTTACCTTTTGTACGAAAGGCAGACGTGTGCAGAATTCACTGCAGACACCAGACACATAAGAGTGCTTGGGATATTGGTTCAGCTGGGTCAATACTAAAAAAGTTTGTTATCCAGAGTAATTACTTCTCTCACTTAAACCAATTAAGGTCTCCTCAGCTATATATGTTTGTCACTAACTTCCTGGCCATGTAAGGGAAACTCAACCCATATACTATATATTAGATATTCAATAACACATGCATTAAGTTTACCAGACAGCCTTTGCAAACACATTTTTATGTATGCCCAATCTATCATTGCCAGAAGTTCTTTCATTCCAATGAAAGAGACTGTGATCCTGCATATTATATACAGTTGTACTGCCCATCTCTTTGTGAGAGACAAGCAGAAGACCTCACAGTGAGGGTATCCTGTGAACCAGAACTGATCTGCCACTTTGTCAAAAAATAATTTGAGGTGAGCATGTCAGAAATGACAGCCCTGAGCTTTACACAGTCCAAAGCACTCTGCCATAAGAAAAGAAAAACCGTAGAGGTTATATTGATCAATAAGGTGATGCTGGAGTTAGATCTCGGAAAACGGGTGCAAAGTTAAAGGCTTTTAACGGCCTTTCCTCGAGAGCAAATAAAGTAATATAATGTTGCTAAACACAACCTCGTGGCACTGGTTTCCTGGCGTTACAAATTGGAGTGCTCAAATTTCCCTTGCAATCACGTAAAAGAAGGGGGATGGGCTGTGTAAGTGCGATGCAGTAGCAACAAGGCCCTAATCAATGCTGTGCTGGGGGTAACCATACGTAACTGAACAGCAGCAAACCACACATCAAAGCTTCTGTTTGACAGGCCTCGTCCTGAGACCTAAACTGGCCAATCAGGTGTCGCCTCTGCTTCCTGTCTCCAAGACTAATGGAATCGACCCTCGAGACTCGGGTGCAGCCCAGTGTCTTAATTAGGGGGCCACGCTCTCCATTAAAAAGGTACGGGAGCAGAGGTGGCGAGGCCTGATTACATATGAAGGCCCAAGATCCCTTTATGTCAACGCTTATCAGTGTCATGGCTGTATATTACGATAATCAGGGCTCAGCACTTCCTATCCTGGCTTACGTTTGCTGCCGCGGCAGAAAAATGTATTGTTTTATTACACACATCATTGACTCTGCTGCAACAAGCCCAAATAAAAAACGCAGATATCTGGGAGTCTGTGCTCATGATGACGGGACAGCACAGCGGTCGTTAAAGAAGCATGAATCTTTTATGAGATGAAGAAGGGTAGTGTCGCAAATATTGGACATCAGGCTTAGTGGCTGACAGAAAATAGAATCCTCAACAAACAGTAATTAACTCTGTACACATATTCTGATACTGTTTGTGGAATTGGGAAATGCAGAGGGGAAGCAAAGTCAATGCATTTGCGAGCAGTAGAATCCACGTTAAATTCAAGATGAGGTAACCCATTTTCAGTTTTTCCGCCACTCTATTGCGATGTGCATGTCCGGTAAGGCCGAAAAACTCCCGTGTTCAGATTTAGGAGGTTTATTATGGAAAAGAACAGAAGAAAAAGTGTGACAGGCAGTTTGTGAGTGTTTAAAACTTTTTGTTTCTACTTTTGCAGTTCTTAAGAAAAAACACGAGATTACAGTTCGCCATCATTGGAAATACTACTCAGGCCCGTGCTGTTTCTGTGAAAACCTAAATTTCTAATATCAAGATTGTAGTGCATTGAATGCTCTTCGATAATGAATGGGGGAATAAATACATGTCAGAGCTATGTAAAAAGGCACCCAATATTACTGTACAATGGTTTTAAGTAGGCTACTTGAACAGCACCAGCAAAAACAAAGAAAATGTCCTCTGAACAAATTTAAGTAGTACAGGGGTTCAGGGATTAGACCTGCAGAATGACTACCTGATCAAAAATAGCTTTATTTTGCCTCAGAGACACATCAGTATCCAGTGTGCTTAGTACGGGAGTTCTGTTAACTTCAGACTCAATACTGCTGACGCAATGCAGAGGCAGGTATGGAAAGTATGTCAACACTTGTAATGCGTGAGTAAAATCGTACTCTGCTTCGGTGATTTACTTACTTTACTAAATCGAGAAGAATGTTGGTTTACTTTGAAATGCGATCTGCTCTGGGTGTATTTGCCAGCTTTTGTGTCTACATACTGGGCCGCACACTGCTATTGCGGAAAAAGCATAAAAAGCGGCTCTGCTACTACATTAAAAGGACTACAGTTACTACATTACCACTCCAAAGAGATCAAGAGACCCACAGCAGTGAAATAAAAAGGGAGAAGAAATTGCTTTCTTTCAGTACTACCTGGGCTGCTGTTAATTTTATGAGCAACGCTTTTCTTTTTCAGTAGGCGTTTGGTGGTTACTAATCCCGTTAGCACGCGGACAGCTTGGCGCAAACTTCAAAAGCGGCCCGCGCGTGTAGAAAAGGCAGAGTTCTTCAAAGAGGACGACGACGCACCGTGAGTAAAAGTGAATTCACTGGGTCACGGCCCCGCAAACGCTCTCCCCCCACCGGGTAAGACTGCTGCAAATTGGATTTTACCAGTCTACCGCTTGCATTATCATTGCCCCAACGTCACATTTCATGCCATGGTGGCCAGGGTGGAGGGCAAGCCGAGGAGTCTGGGAGTGCCAACCACCCTCCCTCAGCCCACCCTGCAACATGCAACACGACATTGCAGGCCGCTGTGGAGGCTGAAACACGTTGCGCCATTTGGGAATGTCACTCTTTAGCTCTAGAACACACAAGTAGAACATAGCGGAAATGAACCATGATCGCTTTGGAAGTAAAATGTTTGGCAGTCCTGCAGTGCGACAGCTTGTTCTGTGGCCCTCCACCAGGCTGCGCTTTCCCAGCATAAGCAATAATAATGATGATTCTTCTCCGGCTCATACAGTAAATCCACATCCTGAGGCACTTCTGAGGCACTTTGGTAGCAAGTTCGCTCTAACAGTAAAATTATCTTTTTTATTCCCTTGCGTATGACTCTGGGCGGATGTGAATATGCACTGTTAATGACATGAAATTGCAAAGTTACATTTTTTTCTCTCAAAATCAGTCTTCACCAAATGTTGTCATTAAAATATGAATTAGTGTAGCTGGACATTAATGATGCCTGACAGAAATGTCACAGTACATGACAATCTAGATCCTAACTTTTTTGTTCCATGAAAAATGTGGGCAAACTGCCTTGAGATAATTTATTTTCCGCTACGACATTTTGGACAAGGGGGAATGTGTCGGATCACATTCCCCCTTGGCCAAAATATTGCTCCTACATTTCCACAGGAGGGATATACAGGTGCAGCTCAAAAAATTTGAATATCGTGAAAAAGTTCAATATTTTTTGTCACTCATGTCAGAAAGTGAAACTCATATATTATATAGATTCAATACACATAGAGTGAAATATTTCAAGCATTTATTTCTTGTAATTTTGATGATTATGGCTTACAGCTAATGAAAACCCAAATTCAGTGTCTCAGAAAATTAGAATATTACATAAGATCAATAAAAAAGGATATTTTAAACAGAAATGTCAGCCTTCTGAAAAGTATGTTAATTTCTATGCACTCAATACTTGGTTGGGGCTCCTTTTGCATGAATTACTGCATCAATGCGGCGTGGCATGGAAGCGATCAGCCTGTGGCGCTGCTGAGGTGTAATGGAAGCCCAGGTTGCTTTGATAGCGGCCTTCAGGTTGTCTGCATTGTTGGGTCTGGTGTCTCTCATTGTCCTCTTGATAATACCCCATAGATTCTCTATGGGGTTCAGGTCAGGCGAGTTTGCTGGCCAATCAAGCACAGTAATACCATGGTCATTGAACCAGCTTCTGGTACTTCTGGCAGTGTGGGCAGGTGCCAAGTCCTGCTGGAAAATGAAATCAGCATCTCCATAAAGCTTGTCAGCAGAAGGAAGCATGAAGTGCTCTAAAATTTCCTGGTAGATGGCTGCGTTGACTGTGGACTTCAGAAAACACAGTGGACCAACACCAGCAGATGACATAGCACCCCAAATCATCACTGACTGTGGAAACTTCACACTGGACTTCAAGCAACGTGGATTCTGTGCCTCTCCACTCTTCCTCCAGACTCTGGGACCTTGATTTCCAAATGAAATGCAAAATTTACTTTCATCTGAAAAGAGGACTTTGGACCACTGAGCAACAGTCCAGTTCTTAGCCCAGGTAAGACGCTTCTGACGTTGTCTCTGGTTCAGGAGTGGCTTGACACGAGGAATGACACATTTGTAGCCCATGTCCTGGATTCGTCTGTGCATGGTGGCTCTTGATGCACTGACTCCAGCCTCAGTCCACTCCATGTGAAGCTCCCCCAAATTCTTGAATGGATTTTGCTTGACAATCCTCTCAAGGCTGCGGTTATCCCTGTTGCTTGTGCACCTTTTCCTACCACACTTTTTCCTTCCACTCAACTTTCTATGAATATGCTTGGATACAGCACTCTGTGAACAACCAGCTTCTTTAGCAATGACCTTTTGTGGCTTACCCTCCTTGTGGAGGGTGTCCATGACTGTCTTCTGGACATCTGTCAAGTCAGCAGTCTTCCCCTTGATTGTGTAGCCTGCTGAACCAGACTGGGAGACCATTTAAAGGCTCAGGAAACCTTTGCTGGTGTTTTGAGTTAATTAGCTGATTAGAGTGTGACACCATGAGTTTCCAATATTGAACGTTTTCACAATATTCTAATTTTCTGAGACACTGAATTTGGGTTTTCATTAGCTGTAAGCCATAATCATCAAAATTACAAGAAATAAAGGCTTGAAATATTTCACTCTATGTGTAATGAATCTATATAATATATGAGTTTCACTTTCTGAAATGAGATATTCACATTTTTTGAGTTGCACCTGTACATCAGAAAACCTGACAAGAACACTCATACAAAGACAGCCTGTCACCACTGGTATCAAGAGTCATAACACCAATGTCAAAAACAAGACACCAATGTTCAAATTGACAGCGATAAACTTAGAGAGGACAAGAGGCTTCACACACATCAATCTGTTATCTATTATTGCACTATTCAATAGACAAATCACTCAACTGAATGACAACGCCAAAACTGTACCTCTTCAAAAGAAAACAATTTTATTTAATTTTATTTAAGGTTGAAGATATAGCAGTAAAGGTACCAGCAATAATTATGTTTATTCAGATCAGCTTTGATTAAATGTCTGGCAGATGCTTTCGCGAATGAACTACGGCTTGCCAACTGTACAGTTAACTGGATCTACCGTATCAAATGCTTTTTTAATGGTGGTCAAGTCAAAACATTCATTTCAAACCCTTTTTTCACCCCCAATTTACAACGCCCAATCACATCCGTAGGACTGCCCCATCGCTGCAATTTACTCTTGTCAATACAGGAGGGTGTACGTTAGTCTTCTGAAACGGCGAGAGTCAATCCATGCCACAGGGACCATCACTGCTCTGAGCACAAGTGCCGTAATGGGGTGTATGTCGTACAGGGGCCCATCTCCTTTGAAACTTACAGGCACAAGCATATTCATTTCCAGTAATAGTCCCGGCAATTTAGTACTAACTTAATGTAATAGATTACAGAAAGAAACTCATAGAGACGTGTGGTTTGGTTAATATATGTATCACTGCTGCAGCAGCATCTGATGGTGATAGAATTCACAGTCACAAATTGTTCTCCACAAATACAATACATAGTGTAGAGATATATATCTTTATATGCAGCTTTTTAAAGGCTAATCTATCACAGAATATATTTACTTATGTATATATTTAATGTTATACTCACGGTAATATGTCTATATAGAATATGTCAACAGCATTTCAGTTGAATGAATATATTTCATAATAAACCTCATATCAAACTGAAATACAAATCAACCAGCAGTGGAACGGCCATACCACTGAAGTCAGTCTTCAAGGAATTTCTACATTTAGAGACTGGATCAATACCTCATTAAAGCATACACCCAGCAGCCCAGCTCAAATTGTGGCGCAGGCTAAATTCCCCCCGTAACTTCTCAGTCACTACCCTTCCTTGGGGAGAAAAATAACTAATCTTTCTGCTGACATTACCAATTTGACATTCATTTAACCTTATGCTTTCTTGCAGATTCTCTTTAAAAATATAATGTGATATACGGGAGCACACTTTTCAGGAAGTACGCAAACATTGTGGTCGCACAAATATGACGTGCAGCTTCACTGATGTTTTCCTTCAATAACAACAAAAACAACACATGACATGGCTAGGGCATCTTACGACACTTCCACAGTACAATTGGAAAATAGTACGTAGGATATTTTTTTTGCGTACTGCACGTCGCGTATTAAACAGTGCACATTAAACAGCACACATCTGCCAGTACACAGGACACAGGACGCAGTAGATAGGGCTCTGATTCAGACACGGCCTCAGTCTAACAGAATAGTGCTCATTATGACAGTTAATCACACCTGAAAGCTACAGCTGTTCTGCCCCATATATGCAAATTAGTTTGTCTTATCCTCGGGATCCTCGAGATCATGTGTATAAATTCCTTTTTTCAGTTAACACAGATTCATTACTATTGATTTTTTAAATTTGTATTAGTACATTTAGAATATAATAATATCATATCCTTTTTGAAGTGAACAGAGGCCAACACTTTAGCCTTATATCAGAAACTATCTTATGACATGAAATTGTGAAAATATTTTCTTACATTATCTCAAGCTTGTTCCATTTTAGTTCCACTTTAAAATGTATTGTTGTCAACAGAGAATAGAGGCATAAGGTTTGCATTGAAAAACACATTGAGAGCTGTCATCATACAACAGTGCTCTCTCTCATTTTCAAACCTTGGCCACGTGGATCATTCATGTCTGATTTCAGACAAAACTGAGTTTTATCAAACACAAATACAACTGAGTTTGATCAAGCACAGACAAAACTGAGTCTAAACCAGTCTAAACCAACATAGCCAGCATAATCTAAGTGCAATTTTAGTTAAGACAAAAATTGACCACAATTTAAGAGTGAACGCAGGTCCCACAGGGTGCCATTTAAGAGTGAAATTGACTCCTATTCTACAGGGATCCAGCAGGAGATTCTTTCATTGAGAACATTCTGTCTCTGTCGGGGTGATGACTCGTGATGACTGGTATTTCTCCAAGCCCACACTCTACACTTAAGGTGAAACTAGTCATTGCAAAAAAAACTGCAGAGAACACAACCTTGGACCATCTGAAGGACCTCTGGAGAGAGAGAGAGGAACCTTACTTTATCTTCCCCCAGCTACCATGTCCATCAAGAGAGCCTCTGGCCCTGCGGACCTACACCTGGCAAGAACCGTCAGGTCCAAAACAGATGACAATTCCAAACAGCTGGAATCCAAGCCCGTCCATTTACAGTAATCTATGAGGTTTCCATGACACCATAGAAGCCAGCTCAGCAGGGCCTGATCTAAGAATACCGCAATTACAGCCCAGGATACCCCGGTACAAACGAAGGGAGCAAGGTGTTGGGGCTCGTGGAGCCCTCTGAACGATCCAAAGAGAACATGAGTCACGGCAGGGCCTCGTGTGGAAGGAGCGCGTGGGAGTGGAGACGAGGCAGCCGTCGTTTCGCTGGCATTAAAAGAACACAGCATGCGTTGCGATGTGTGCTCGCTGCAAAGTAACCTCTGTTTGAAGCCTCTGCCTACGTGAGCTGCCCTGATAGACAGCGAGGCCCTAATTAATATCAGCTGCCTCTGCGCTGACAGCTCGTTGGTGTGCAGTGCGGAAGTGCGCCTCTGCAAAACGTAGCAACCGCGGCTCTGCCAGTAAGGATTAATCACATTCAAATGTCGCCCTTTCTGCCACTGCGATCCGCCCACTACCGTACAACAGAGGGAGGGCCTTTAATTTCGAGCTAGTCTATTGGAGCGCGATAGCTTCCTGTGGAGGGTGCTCTACTCAGCCCCAGTTCTGATTTACAGGTGATCAAACTGCGGATCACGCACTGCAGAAGGGCTCACAAATCAGACGCCTTCCTGTCTGAGGCGAAAAAAACGAAATCTAACTTACAAATAAATGAAGGCCAGGAAGTGGGGCGACCGGCTTGTGATGACGGCTCTGCGGCACCTGTGGTCAGCTCGTCCCCCAGGGGCAGTGATTGAAGACCGTCCTTAATCAACAGCACCGGAATTAGAAGGCTGGTCTACGAAGTTGCCGAAGTCGAGAAACTTTAAGGGCAGAGAAGGTGCCCGTCTACACTGGCACTGCTGGTCGGGAGCTGCTTTCTCTCTGGGCACCGTTCACAGCTGAATCCGCATCACACCTCCCTTCCCGAAGTGCACATGGGCACCAAAACCCTGGGAGATCATTTCATTCTAGGTCCTGAATTTGATTAGGCCTATGCTTCCATATCTGCCAGAAAAAAAACATTTCAAAACATAATCTTAATGCCACACGGACAAGGTTAATTTGCAAACATATTGATATTTGAAATCACCATGTCTGCCTGGACTAGTCGACTAAAAAATCCACCTGTCACTCCTCAGGCAGCTGCTTGGTAATATAGTGGTACAGTTTGTGTCTGAGCAACATCGAGAGAGCTTATGGCAGAAGGCCTTCACATCATCGTACCCGTCAGTATTCAGCACGAAATGAGAAGCTGTTGACTGCAGCGTATTTAGCGCTCACATGAGAGCTGTTTCTCTTCCTGCAGCATCAAATTACCTGCGGCGCAGAAAGCCCTACTATCTCCCGGGTTTACAGTAACACCGTGACTAGGGTCATTTCTCTCTTTTCTCATGGGAAATAACTTAATTTAGTTGCTAGAGATATAAAGCAATAATGCTGCCTGCCCTCCCATTTATTGAAGGCTTTTGTAACAACTCAAAACACACATAGCCTACAGATCGCTCCTACAATTACCACTTGCTGACAATAATGTGACAGAAAAGAAAACATCAAGGGCATCAATTAGAAATAAATGAATGGTGGATCCTTAGGTTAAGCCTGTGCACTGTGTGTGCATGAGAGAGACAGGTGCGGAGCAGTGGGGCTTCACTTCTGAATCACAATGATGAATAATTGCTGTGCCGCGTCTTGAGCAGTCCGGCTCTACGCCTTCTCCAGACATTCACACACCGTACAGCCCCCAACCCCCCCCCCCCCCCCCCCCACAACAATCATCCAGTCAGCTGCTGCCCCGTGTGGACAGACCCAACACACCGCTAAGCTTTAAAGGCACAAAGCATTTTACACTCCCACAGGCTGACAAGCTGAATCATCAAGCCTCCAGCTACTGGAAGGATAGAATTCTTTCAACAATACTGCACAACACACCGTGGGACACGTGTGAATCCCAGCTCAATAACGTGGAAGGAGGAAGTACAAAAATTCTCAGGGTTGTCTCAGGTTCTTTAATATTGCCCTACTTTGTGGGTAGCGATTGTTTTCATTATAATCTGAATAGCATTTTTTTCCTAATGCTGGTGTCAAAATGCCAGGCCCGCTAGCGGTATACAAGCTGATGATATTGCCATGCGCCAATACCAAGGGACTGCCTGCAGACGCCGTGGAAGCTTCAGCTTTTTAAAGGCTAATTTTAAACCTTGGAGCCATCTCCCGGAATGCAAGACGCTTCCAGAACGACATAAACTCCAAATAAGCCCATTGCTATACTGTTCAAGTGGCTTCTGGATCACCTGGTTTTAAAGGTGCAGTTTGCGCCAGTGCCTTTGGTCCCTTTCCATTGTCACCTGTTGCACACCGCAAGATCAAAGCACAAGGCGGTATTCGCGACTTGATGAGGACACAGCTCAATGCATTAATGAGGTCTCTAACCCCTTAAGCGCACTTCTAAAAGCTAACGTTACGCTCATGTTGAAAACTGGATTGGGTGCGATTTCTGATGCCTTGCTACATCTCACCCACTTATTCCTAATGGCTCTTAAATGGAACAGTGCCGCGATGAAACCTGGACAAGTAGCGCCAAAACACAATCGGCAACATGACGTGGTGGGCTCTAATAGCCATGGCTCAGCCTCGCACTTTAGAGGTGACTGATGTTTCACAGGTCGTGCACTCGGTCCATTAGTTTTCACGTCGCTTGTTTGCGGAACGCATTCGTTTTGATCTTATGCTTGCGCACGCACGAGAAGAGTGATCCCAAGGCAAGGACAGGCACATTGGAAAACATTTACTTTACCTGCATGTCAGACTCGTGTATTTATAGAACGCTGTGACGTACCACCTTACAGCCGTAATTCAGCCGGCGACACAAAACTAAAACGCCTGAGGTCAGGAGGGAAGCGTGACGCGGGACAACCGCTCAGCTGCTCGTGAGAAAACCTGATCAGTCTGTACACATGCATGTGGAGGGGGGTGGAGGCATCAGAAGGGGGGCCTCGGGGCGGGGGGTAAAAAAAACTGAATGCATCCACATTCCATTGCACGTCCCTCAGTCAACAAACATATATAGCACTTGACCAGATTGGCTATCTCCCATGTTGTCATTGAGAAAAAGTCAATTTCACTGCCGGCTTTCACACCTTTATACATCAGCCGCGAGGTGAGAAACCAGAGCCACAGTGTAATATATGGCAAGCCTGCTAGCTTATAGATTGATCTGCTCCAGCATGCCTTCAAACTGTTCGGCATTCGAAGATGCAATTGACTGCATTTCAGTAAAAACTCAAATAATACTGAAATTGTAATGATAGGGGCCCATTTTCTCAGCATGCATGCCAGGCTTACACAAGACTAGCTAGAATGGTCTGAGGAATTTTAGCTAGTCAAGGGCTAAATTTGGAACTAATTTCAACTGTGCTCATAGAAAACAGACAAATGAAAGATCTAAGTAAGAAGGAAGTATCAGTATTTATCACACAAAAATATCCAAACAACAACAATGGCGTGCAATTTATATATTTTTTGTAGTCAACCATAAAAATGCGGTCCTTTGCAATACTACATATTTGTATTCAACCTGTATTGACTGTCATATGTGATCATATGGGTTTTACAGGTTGTTAAAAGGCAAAGTCCAAAGTACATTAAAATGGAATTCTAGTTAATGTCAATAATTCTACTGATACCCAAAAACCAAACCAAAAAATTTTCATGAGGGTAATCAAATCCTAAATATAAAACTGTGTGACCTGTTTGCATATCCGGAATTCTGACATCCTATTTTGTGACATACGGGGGATCAGCAGCCAATGCACAGCTTCCATTCCACTGACAGTAGACAGGTAAACAACAACATGGCTAACCTATTCTAGAAGGAGTACTTTCTCACTGAACACCTTATACAAATATCCATACTGCTCACATTGACCAATGTTATTTGTTTATTTAAAATGCACATTGTTTCCATGAGCAACTGTCAGACACCAATGTATTTTTTTATGCACAAGCAATGCAATGAACTCCATCAAATAAATACAATGAAATCACACAGCAAAATGGCACATTACTGCTCACATCTCTAAGTGCACTAATCAAATTACATGTATTATCAATAATGTGAAAAAACGATACTAAATTGTTTGATTCTTAACAAATAATAAAATGACCTTTATCACGCCAAAAGTACCTTTTGAAAGCATTGTGAGCTCACTGTTACTGAAATTATCAAGATGTGTTGAAAGACATAGAAGAGATGCACCATCTATTGAAAAATCTGTTACTTATTTTCACATCATTGAGTACTTGCACAGTAGGCCTACTCAAGATAGTCATCTACATTGGTTGATTAGCAAGAAGTACTAATTAATCTGCATAAAACAAGAATTTGGTTCGCCAATATTCTATTTTTAAAAATTGGCGATGGTCTGATAAAATGTGTCACTCAAAAGAAATGAGCATCTAAGCCAGTTATTCTACACTGTGATCCCTATCATCACACTTTCACCCAAACAAGAGAGACACCAGGCTGAACTTTCCCTTACCACCATCAAGTGATCTGTTCCTCTTGCCAATTCTTGCCTCACTCCAGACATACATGCCAATGTCTACCGTAGTAAAGTCGAGAAACCGAATGTGCTGGTTTGTGTTGTTTTTGTTTTTATTTCTCCTCACTTTGACACTGAGGTTAAGTATATTTAAGAAAGCCCTTTGCACAAATCACTGTTGTCATCAGACAATTAGCATGCCATTGTGACAGAGGAATATATGAGTCCTGGGGAGACATGGTGAAGGCATGCTAACAACTGGAGGAGCTATCAATCTGTCATACAGCTGTTGTATAACAACATCAGAGTGAGTAACACATTAACAACACTTTATGGTGGACTGAAGCAATTGATCATTGATTTTCGAATTTGGCTATGAATTCCAAATATAAACAAAGCGTTATACAAACTCCCGTGAATAAGAAAAATTACCAAAGGTAGTACCCAGCCACCTAATGAAGACATAATAGCCCTCTTAATGTGTACTGACTTATGGCTCTACTGCTGAGTAAGGCACCGTTATTGCAGGTGTGCCAGGGTAATCTCGAACAATTAGGGGCAATCATAAACAATAGGGACAACACTGTACACGCAAACGTATTAAAGATATCTAACATATCGTATCACATCTGCGTAATTAATATGTGTCGAACACCAAAAATAGAATCGTCAATAAGAACTGATGTGTGAACGGAAATGTTCAAAATTGCATTTGCCCAAGGCACACCAAAGCCCCAAAGATGCAGCGACGTCTGAAGAAATTAGGAGCAGAAAGCATAGCCGCTGTCAAAATTACAGCGGCGATGAATAACGTCACACTTGTTACCAAGTGTCTGCGCTGTTCTGTTACAATAACAAACACATCGAACAGTATTATATTCAAAAAACATGACAAGTTCAACTTTTCTACCGATAACGAACGGTGAAATATATTGTTCTTGCACCAGAAGACGGCAAACTTTTATTTGAATCCCAAATCAAAAAGCACACCATGTGAACAGCGTGTTAGATAATAAAACTGCAAATGATATTCACAGTAACTTGGGCATTCAGTTCATGCGCATTTATAATCCGTACAAGACAAATTGCGACAATCACAACGAACGATGCGCAAAACAAAAGGATTGCCCTTTAGCCAAACCAGAAGGGACGCACGAGAAACAGGTATCATACGCGCAGCATTTCAGTTAAAATATCCAAGAAACGTCGCAATTTATTCGTTTTGGAATTTGCACAGAAGCTGATGATGCTTCGGCATAATAGTATGGAATAAAATCGTGTCTACGGGCTTGACGATAGCGACGCTGCATTGACATAGACAAAGGAATACAAGACAATTACCTTAAGTACACCGAGGTTTTCAACATTTGGTAAATGAAATTACCGGAATTACTTACAGTTCTTAAGAACTGAATTTCATCTTCCCCTTCTCCACCTTCAGCCATGGCTGTTGAGGAGCCTGCTTAGACTCTGATAGCCTCCACTGTCGGCTCGCAGCACCGTGCTGCTGCTCCTCTCTCCAAACGATATTAGCATATAGCTAATCCACAGCCATATAGGGGAGCCCGGGCAAACCTACTGCACTGCAGCCTGTCACTCAAGCCTGCTCACTGCCAATGCCAAGGGTGCCTCTCTCGAGGGGACAAACGAGCATCAGCTCTCGGTGATGCTGATGCAAAATAAAGCGTATTCTTGCAGTCAAAATATGGCACTGGGGTCTGATCTCTGACGTCACTTCTGGCGTCTATTAGTGCAAAGCTAAAAGTGAGCTACACTTTAATTGCGAGGATTGTAGCCACGTCCTGGAAGAATGGCTCTCTCCTGTAGTTAATGGTAGGACAGCTGCTACAGCTTTTGAATCAGTGGCTACAGTGCCTCATGCTGCAAAAATGCAGGACATTTAGCATGTAAGGGCAATAAGTTTTTACGGTTCAATTAGCCTAATGTTAGCACGTGAGATAGTAACATTTCAGTGGTGACTTAACACGGATAGATGGATGGATGGATCGATAGACAGACAGACAGACAGACAGACATACGATGTAAAACTGTAAGAATTGCAGGTTGGCCCAGAATAGGACTTCTGTAGTGAAAATAAACAGGACAATTGTTAAGCTGTTAATTGTTAAAATAGTACAGTTCCTGTTCAAGTATAGGTGACACCAAACATAGCCTGAAAAACTATAACATATAGGCTAGGTTGCAGAATTAAAATCCCAATTGAACCATTATCAGCTACACTCATTAGTCCATCAACGTTCTTCTGCCACTTTCAACACTTGCCCATGTCTACTTTCAAGCGCAGTAGGTTGGGCTGTCAGAAGGTACATCAGGTTAAGTTTTCTGAAAGTGACAGGACGCAATAAGTCTTACCCCACAAGTGAAGAACTGGACCGGAGGGCTGTTTGTTTATTTGTTTGCATAATGACTGTATTTTTTATTGTTTTTGTCTTGAAAAACAAACTGTTGTAGTTACCAAATGTGTATGCATACTGTACATTCCATTACACTTAATTTGAAAGAACAACATATCCGGAACATTCCTGATTTGTATTTGGTGCCAGTTCTTCTATTGCAGTATTGCAGGCACCAGTGGCCAGAGGCAGTCGCCAGAGTGGCAGAGGAGACCGTACGGCTGTGCCCACATGCTTCAGGGGGACTGGGCATGAAGAGAGTCAGCTGGGGATTCCGCCACCCAGCTGGTCATCATGTGACCAACCTGCGAGTGAGAGTGCAGAACTGAATGGCATAGAAGCCAGCTATTTGGGGAAAGTTCACCTGAGCCAGTCAGATTCACTGTGGCCCCATTGCAGAGTAGAGACACTACGACATGAGCTGTAGGTAAAGAGGTAAAGTCAGACAACCATTTCTCTGATTTGAATTTTGAAATGTGGCAATAAGGGCAACTGGATACTCAAACTGGGTCCTGACATTGGCTTATAAATAATAATATATAGCCTACCAATGACACAAATGTTTGTAAAAGTAGGTTAGTCTGTATCATAATTATTTAATATGATGTATTTCAGACAATCCCGTTATTAAAGTCACACCAAATGCACATTATTTTTGTTGGTATTGAAATATGCACATCTTTAAATGTGTCTTTAAGAAAACTCTATTGTCAAAAAGGATGCTCCGCAAATGGATAAAAGCGTCGAGGTTGTGAAGGAACATTCATTGTCAGTCCTCTGCTGCCCCCCAGCGGTTTTGTGTGAGCCTGCCTTTTCGAACAGTAGGCCTATATCGTTAATTTTTACCTAGACACGGATAGCCTTATTGTAGGCTTCGTGCAATTACTATATGTAAGAATGTGTCGCGCGCTGGCTAGATGTAGCAATGGAACCAGTTAATTTATGCAATAGCGTATTTATATATAATTCATGTTCATTAGCAGAGGCTGTCAAAGTAGGCTACGATAACAAATCCCTCTATCGCGCGAGGATCGGCGCTGTTCTCCCTCAACTAATTAGATCATGCGTTGGGATTTCAGTCTCCATGCATGGCAATCCAATAAAGTGTTTATTTAGATAACAGTTCGTTCGCTGCCTATAATATGTGATATGTTAGCACATATAGTCACCTATAAATGGAATGAAAGAAAGAACGAAAACATAATGTGGCATGAGCAAGACTTTAACTGAATCAAGAAGGGTATAGATCTTACTCAATCTTGTGGAGCCCTGATCTGATTGAGCTCCATCAATAGCAGCAAGACTTCAGTCTGAACACAGAGCCCACCCATGGATAACTAGAGTCACATCCTGTCACAGGGGATGCGGCAGAGGTCAACCCTTTAGTGTAGGCCTAGACACGCCTTCCTCAGGAGATGGATACATGAAGATTTTTATGTAAACCTGCAGTATCCCATACAACCCAATCTGCACACATAAAGCACCTTTTCCAAATGAGCCACTGTGGATTCAGCTTTGATTATTCATTTCCATTAAAGAGAGAAGGCAAGTAAGATATTAAGATAATTAATTTTGATTATTATTGTGTTCTGGAGCCCAGACATTAGAGATTCATGCATGTCATTGCTTCAAAGAGCATACTATGCCAGTTTTGTGCTTTTTCAAGTTGAATGTATGTCCACATGCATGCGTGCTAAATCAATTCTATTACAGCACACTAACAGATTTAAGTTTTTATTTATTTATTTTTTTAAAATCTGTTTTTGCCCTACACCTACCAGAAAGACTGGGTATGTGTATAATTATACCTCCGTTAAGAAGCTTTCAAGGTTTTTAAAAATTATTTTATACAAATTCTCACATGACAGATTTCAGAAATTGTTTAATATACTGAAAACATGGCATGACATTTGTTTTATTTTATTGCAAGAAATAATTGAATGGTCTTATTGTGATCCGTTCCTGGTCTTCCATTTGTTTGTTAGTCCACCCCGTGTTTTCCCTCTCTCCCTCCACCTGCATTGTGTTTCCCTCTCGTTTCCTCATTAGTTTTTGCCTCACCTGTTCCTCGTTCTGTCTTTGTTAAGTTTGTATTTAGTCTGCCACGTTTATCTGTTCGGGGCCAGACCGTCTTGTGGTGTACCTTGTGTCTTTTGTGTGTTCTCGTCATGTCTTGTCCTGTGAGTTTTGTGTTTGTTCCTGCCCTGGCTTCCGGTTCCTGCCCTGGTCCCCTCTTCCTACCCAGGCTCCCCAGTTCTCCCCGGCTCTCCTGTCCATGGCCAGGCTGCGTGCCTGTCCGACCCCCACGTCGTGTCCCTCTGACCTCCAGGCTGAGCGCCTGGCCCTGACCGTGCGCCCTCGCGCCATCTGCGGTCCCCCACTCCTATTTCCGACTGCAGGTCCCTGCGCCCGTTCAAGTTCCTGACCCTCCTGGTTCCTGACCCTCCTAGTTCCTAGTTCCTGACCCTCCAGTTCCTGTCTTGCCCATTTCTGTCTTGCCATTAAATGTCCTCCCCGGTGGAGTTTTCCCTTGAGCCGTCTCTGAGTCTTGCATTTGGGTCCAGTCCCCCCTCGAGGTACCTAACACTTATTATAGTGATAACAGCACAGCACATTTTGGATGTATCACATATGCATAATTGGTAGGTTATTTCATGAAGCAGAATTAAGAAATTAGCCAGCTAAATATTGTCAATTGGATGAAATGTGATTTGATGAAACGGAGCTATTTTAAAGTGTTTCAGAAAATTACCTCCTTTATTCCGCTTCAAAAAATGCCCTCAGGTACTAGGAATTTCCAGAAACAAGAAAGTGAAAACATCATTATAGATTATAGATGCGTTCAAGAGGAAGCATGTTAAATAAAATATCCACTCATATTTTGAGTGAACATAACAATCACTGCTGCAGTGAGCAACAAAACTACAGGCTCAAGTAGAAAATGTAAATGTAATGGCTTCACTTGGAATTGAAATGGCACTTTGAATTTTACCAGACGTTTCAGAAGACTACAATTTAAAGGAGTTCTTTCTGAAAACGTGAATAACAGTGAACACGATTTGATGTCCTTTGCTGCCCTCTTATGGAACTATAATGGTTGAAATGTAAGGGTTCTGTTCAAATGCACCCTCTAGTGGTAGACTTATTCATTATGAAACAAAGTAAATGTACCGTTGTGCTGTATAATAATATATTTGTTCCACATTTGGTACATTTATTGGACCTGCTGTAAGATGAGTAAGTGTGTCCATTAGCAGAGTGCATGTGCCTAATTACAGTCCTAACTGGTGACTCACAAGGCACAATTTGGGATTCCAAATATGGGAGAAAAAAATTATTTTTGTTTGTCTGTTTTTAGATCATGTGAGGTTGGCATTCGAAATGAACACAGTGGTGTCATTCTTAATAAGAAAAACTGTAGCACAGATCATTAAGATGAGGAACTAATTTTCTGTAATTCTATAATGAAAAGATCCTTTAATTGCATTGCATGCATAATCAGCCATGCAATATTTACCTGAATAAAACAAATACAACATACATACAATGACTGTTTTCTATTATGATCATTTTTGTTTGTGTTTCGTATGAACATACTTTGAAAAGGAATCAAGGTTCATGCTCTCAGAAGAGAAGTCGCTGCCATTGTCTCTAGTGGATTACATTTAAAGAGGCATGAAATGGGAAAGTCTAGCAAGACTAATGAGAAATTATGAAATGTGCTCAGCTTCACACAGTGAGAACAAGAACATTAGCAATAAGTTATTCAGGGAAAAGTAACAAATACATAGAAGTTATTGCACTTAAGGTTACATTGATATGGTTCAAATGAGAATAGCTAACTATTGGTAGCCTTTAAGACTGCCGGTGCAGGTTACTGTTAAAAGGTTGGTGTCAGGGTTAAGCTATGGGAAGAGAAAACTAGTCAGGACAGCTGTAGGTGAGGGATAGTTAACCTGCAGCTCCAGACACAGTAATCGGGGAATTAGTTGTTTATTCTTACTCAACTCTGTAATCAGTCAACGTGTAAAATAAAAACATGCAGAAGTACCATGTGGAAAGCTTCTGCTAAAACATCTCAATATGCACAGACTTGTGTTCAGAAAACCAATAGAATTGAACAGGGCTATCTTTAAAAATGTTTTAAAAAAATTTTTTGATAAAAAAATATATAATAATAATAGTAGTAGTAGTAAAAAGGCAACATAATTGTATTACCATATCTTATTGTGTCACTGAGGGTCTTTCATATTAATAAACGTTTTTATTATAAAAGGTGAAATTGCCTTTAAACATTACATCTACATGGGTAAGAGTTAATTAATCTGCGGCCTTTCAATAGTTATAGTAGCTATAGATGCTAAAAGGAATATGTTTAAGTTGCCATTGCACTTGCCAGTTTGATCCATTCTTACACAAAGTATTTGAGTGTTATGACTCACAAATCCAAATAGGTTCTTCACTATTAACGTGCAGTTATTTCTCAGTATTCAATTCGGCGCTCCACGCGCCTCCAGCCACTTTTCAGTTTTAATAACAAAAACAGTATTTTCGCTTTTCCTTATCTCCATACCTACAATTCTATAGCTGTAATTTAGCCATGCCTTCTTTCCCTGTATCACGATACTTCTGGTTTGGGTCATTTTTCGGCGCTCCAATCGGAGCTGTCCAGAGAAACCGTCGGCTTTCCGAATGGCTCTGGTCCTTGCCTGTCATCAGCTGAGAGCGCTGCTCTATGAGAGGCAACGGTAAGGGCTGGCAGGACAGAGGAGATGCGAGAATTCACCTAGGTGCGAATAGAATGTAAGTACTGGCATACATGTTTTTGTTGAAAACACCTGTCTGCATCAGATGAGTTTCTAGGAAGGTTTTCGCGTCTACACACAGCCCACTTTGTGATAGAATAGTAGCCTGGGTTATTGCATTAATCTGTTAGGATGCGCATGCAAAGTTAATGCCGCACTGTTTTTTCACGGGTATTATATTAGTGAAGGGGTGCAACAAGAAGCATCTTTCAACAGTTTATGTAGGGGATTGTGTGAAATAGTCATTTCCCATGCAGCATGCAGTATGCAGCATAGATTTTCTGCGTTTGTGTGGGTTAGCTATATTGCTTACGGCTACATAGACTACATACGTATACGTCGTAAACAGACGCAGACTGGCTAGAAAATGTTATAATTTATGTCCTCCAACTTAAGAGTAACATTGTCGTATTTAAAAAAACGTTTATATTTGCAACTATGAAAATATAAGCGGTATAAAGTATTGATCTATAATTCGTGGTGTTTTCGGTAATGCTAATCATGATATTTCCGTTCCAGATAAAGCATCTCGTTGTGGGACATTTCTGCTGCAGCTTGTGTAATGTTGTAATGTTGATGGCTATTGGTTGGCTAAAGCGATCTTCGTTAAACGCTCATATTATTATTTTAGAACGGAGAACGACGTTGTCAGTACTTTGGAACGCTCTTTGTGATTGGGTTGCAGTAGAACAATTAATTGCCATCCGCTCTCCTAATTGTAATACATAGCCATAGTGCCCATGGACACTTAGACTTGACATTTATTTATAACAACCATACAGGCATTTAACCCGAGCGGCTGCAGTGATGCATAAACTGAAAACCACGGAGAAACTTTGCTGCGCGCTATTGTTTTTGCGTTTTGTTGTATAGCCTATGGTATGCTATAGTCTATATTATTACTGCAATTAACTGCTTTTTTACACTGAAATTAATGACATTTATTTACAATGTATTTAACATTAGCCTAAGGTCTATATCTGTCCTGACATCATTGACTATATTTATGTTAACTTATCCTGTAGGCTATCTTCGCCTACTGTATTGTATAACACCGTTCGCTGTGTTTATCTTTTACAGAAATTTAATATAATGAAAATATACTTAATTAAAATATGTTATCAAGCTATTACTACACTTCACAGTCGGCTATGCGCAAATATACAAATTATTGCCACTTGCACTTTCAGATATCACAGTATATATTACTACACTAGCCTCCTGAGAAAAATATTTACCAACATATTTAGGTGCAGTATATTGAATTTCCATAAGGCTATCCCCAATGACACATAAAAAACTGATAGAACTTTGGTTGATGTCTGGTCGAGAAAGCAATGATTAAATCCGATTATATCGGTTGTGTGGACAGAATGTATTTCTGCAACCTGATTGAAAAGAAATGCTGCTGTTGATGTGCTTACATTTTTCTATTTTTATTTGTGTACTTGAAGAGAATACTTATTATATTAAAAGATATAGCCTATTTTATTCTTTATGGCATTCAAACAGTCAGGAGTAATGTTCAATGTATCTGTAGCATGAGATGTAAAGCGGCATTTTGTAGTTTTATGTCTAGCGATTCTGTGGGAGTTTGCAGTCACAAAAGGCATGCAGGCCTGTTCAACAAGCAGATTAAGAGGCTGGGCAGGCTTTTTCAGTTGTAGTCTTTCCCACATTTACCCCTTTCTTCTCTCTCTGTGACTGGATTTCAGGTTCCTGATGTGTGCTAAGCTTATTAGCAGAGACTTATTCAGTGTCTATTAAAAATCAACGTGTGGCCTTTCAGAATAGCAACTTTTTAAATTGGCAATGAAGGAGTTTGTGTGTTTGTGCGTGCGAGACATTCTCACAGAGTTTATAACAGTTATAACATAACACTGTTATAAAAAACTATAACAGTTTTCTGTAGTTACCTTTGTTATCTAGCACTTTGGTGATGGTCATTTATGTGACTTGTAGTCTGCTGAGTAAAATGTTCTACATTGTAGAAAGTAAGTAGGCCTACTTTACTGTGATTACACGTGTGTGCGGCAAAACAGGAATGAAAGAATTAAAGGAAAGTTAAACACGAGATGAAAGCAATTATCCACAGCAAGTGCGAGATGTATTTCAGATTTCCAGTAACTTGTTTTTTCCTCTGTATTGAACAGGGGGGGATCTTTTACCATATAAAATTCAACAGCTGTATTGATCTACTGGAAATGGGTGCTGGGTTGCTCTGCATTTTCTTTGTCACTTAAGCTTTTTATAGGTACAAAGTAAATTACAAAGGGATGTAATTATATATGCAGAATGACAGTGTAGCGTCATTCTGAATAAATAAGTCAGCGTCAAGAAAGGCCACTGTTGTATTTACAGCCTCTTCAGTAACGGCCTCTTCTTTTCTTCTGACAGGAGCTCAATAGTCTGGAAGATGGACACCCAGTGCTTTGAAGGCTCCTACTCCTCCTCTGCACTGAGCTCAGTGCCAAAAGCAGGGCCCTCCAAAGACTGACCACTTAATTAAAGTGAATGAATAATAAGATGGCGCCCACCATGGAGGGCACTCACACCGTCTTGCGTCTGCACAATCCCATCCGAGAGCTCAGCCGCGTCAGTCTGTATGTCCCTACTGCGAGGGGGCGGAGGTTCACGTACGAGGGCAGGGCTCTGTCCGGGGCCCAACCCACTAATTGCCATGACCGGAGGGGGGAGGGGAGAGCAGAGGAAAAACAGAAGGGCCAGTCTTGTAAGAATGCAGGCGCGAGCCAGAAGTCCAAGGAAGCAAGAAAGGGTGCCATTGCGGAGCTCCACCGGCTCGCGGCCGAGCACCACCAGTTGCTGGCTGACCTGTTCGCTCTGTGCACTGACTGCACTGCTCGGGTCAGGATGGGCAACCAGGACGGAAAGCCCCTGGAACTCAAGGAGGGTGAGATGAGCCCACCTGTGGAGGCTTTGAGCAGCAGCAACCTGCAGCACTCCCTCGCCGTTTCCCCAGAGCACAAGAGAGCTGCCTCACAGACTCGCAAGCTGAAGAAGCTGGGTGTGAAGAAGGCCGACAGCGCTGAAGAGTTCCTGCAGAACAAGATGAAGAAGAAAGTAAAGGCCGCCAAGATGGACTCTGCCCAGCCAGGGGAGGCCAAACCAGGGGTCCATTCACCTGAAGATTCAAAGAGCCTGGGGACCCCTTGCTCTACACTGGGGTTTGACGTGTCGGGAATGGGTTCTAATGACAGCAACCTCACTATGGAGGAGAACTTCAACGTCGCTCAGGAGGGTTGGGAGTTCATGGTGGACTCCCGCAACTTCGAGCCAGACATGGACCTTTGTAGTGAGCTCTCAGAGTATGACAACGAGCTTTACCTGGGCTACGGTGTGACCTCCAGCTTCCTGGAGGAGGTGCACGACCAAATCCAACAGGAGCAAATGCTCAGCGGGAGCAACCTACGCCCTTTTTTTAACCAGGACAAGCAGGAGGAGACCCAGCAGCCCCCTGCAACGTCGGCCCACCAGCTGTATGGCCAGATCAGCAGGAGGGATGCGGGGGTGCGAGTGGTGGCTAAGGTGCAGGAGGCAGAAGGGGTGTTGCAGTGGGTTAGCCACACAAGCCCTCATGTCTCCGCAAACTCACAGCTTTCATCCTCTGTGCCTCGGGAGGGCACGGTGACCCGACACACCCAGCTGCAGGCGGCTCTCCACGCTGAGGATCAGTTAGCACAGGGCGAGGTGCTGAACAAGCACCTGTACAGGGGGCTGTCAGGCGACCTGGAGGAGGACGAGGAGTGGAGGGGGCTAGGGGGCAGCGCCGCGTTTGGTGACGGCGGGGGAGCGTTGGAACCCCCGGGGTCTCTGCGCCTAACCCTCCAGCGCCCTGCCGAATCCGCCCCAGGCCGTAAATCGGGGGCCTTAAAAAGCCCTTCCTCGCCCTCTCTTTCAGGGATCTTCAACACCTCCTACCCCATCACAAACAGCCTGCAGAGCATGTCTCCTGTGCTCTCGCCTCTGTCCTCCAAGCTTCCCAGCCCACAGCTCAACCACCGCATTGTTCTGCTACCCGAGGAGGACGGGGGCCCAGACAGGGGCGACAGGAAGTGGCCTCAGGGGGCCGCCTCGTACCTCGATAGCGGAGACGAGCCCAAAGTCACCACGGAGGTCATTGATAAAAACGGCAACAAAAGAACCATCACACGTTTGGATCTGAACCTCAGCAGGCAGGGGGGAGGCTCCAAGTGGACCGCTCCCAGCACAACCGTGACCATGCCTTCGACCGCAGGTGAGTGACTGTTACTGAATGCGTGAGCACACCTCTACTTTTCCTGTTCAGTGTTCTTTCTCTACCCCACACACACCCACGCAATGATTTTCCACGCTTAAAGCATTCCTTTACACTGAGATCAATAGATATTGTTGGAGACTCTCTTGCAGAATTCAGGCTATGAGATAAGAAAATGAGCTTTGCTGGCCTTTGAAGTACTGTGAAGTCTGTGCCTTTCTAAATTTGCATGGATAATACCTGCAGCAATATGAGATCTAAGTCCAGTGAAGCCTGTGCGCTGGCTCCAGAACTTTTAATCCCGTCTGAATGGAAAGAGACTGAAGGCGCAGTACTGCAGCACATTGACTGACTGCCAAACAGGTCAGTTATCGGTAACAGAAAAAAAAAAAAAAAGGAAAAAAAAAATCTGGGCTTTTAACATAACATTTTTCATGTGAGCTAAACCCTGCTGTGTGCAGCGCACTGCCCACAAAAGTGTAAGACCTTGCACCGCCAACGGCCCTTATGAAAGATACGGTTACATGCAGCGCTCCACTCATTCGCTGATGATCTTATTTTAATTGGGACGGCTTCCCAGCGTCAGGCTGAGGGCTGCCCCGGTGTGCGTTTCCCCCGCCGGTCATGTGACTCTCGGGTGAATGGTGTCCAGCGGAGTGCAGCCAAGTGGAGCAAACCCGGATGAAGTCAGTGGCTGATGCCCCCTGCTGATTAATCGTTATTAACTATTTCAGGAGGAGTCCCAGATCAAAGGCCCGATGTCAGTGTACAGATCAAACGCATTCTCTCCCATGAACACAACTCAACTAAAGCGCTGCCAATTTGCCCACTCAGTCATCCACACCTTACAAAATGTTCCACAGGAGTGGGAGGGAAGCAGTTATCTTACCCCACTGGCAAATCATGGAATGAGTAAATCTCACCCCACTGGCAGATAGTTTGTCTTATTTAGCAAAAAAGTAACAAATAAGATTCGAAGTTCAAATGCTTGTTAAGATTTGGTTTTTGCAGTGAAAGATTAGAATTTGGGGGTGTTTTAAGAAAAAGTGGACTTCTGAATTGGAGGGCCAGAAATGTTTTTAAATCAGTGTGTATGCAAAGCATACAGCTTCATAGAATTACATAGAGTGATCTCTAAATGAATGTGACTCCCCATATCTTATCCCTTCTGGCATTACGCTTCCCCCACTCTTCCCCACCACAAAGCCTCAAATAGGTCCACTTTCTGACAGCCACTTTCCAGACTGTTCCTACGATTTCAGTGGCAGTCTCCCATCTCTCAGCCTCAGTGGCTGATCTCATTTCAGCTTGGGGACGAGGGAAACAGTCCTCCATTTCACTTTTCTCATTTTAAACAATGGAGATGGCTCAACAAGCCAGCTGATTGTATCTGGGTCTGTCTTGTGCTTCATTTTAAAGTAGTTACATCATTACACTGTTTAACCGCATTAATGATCTGTATCCTTCCTATTCAACTCCCTGTGATTGAGTTGACCTTTGTGTGACAGTGAGTGAGCTTGTTTTTTTACACTTTATTTTACAGGAAAGGAATTTCAGAGGTATCTGTATTCCAGTCAGTTTTACAAATCATTCACATGCAGATGGGTATATTCAAAGTTACATTGCTTTCTTAGTACCGTCAAATAATGACTGGAGCATAATACTGAAGCAATATTTTTTGAGTCACTTGTAACAATATTTATAAGTTATCAATTTCTTAAAAACGTCCCAGAGCCAAATAGGGCATTGATATTTTTCACTGTAAGAAATTGGCCTCGGTTATAGAATGAATGCTGAATCATTGGATATGCCACTATAGGATTAACTACATTGAAATTGAAAGCACTTTCATGCACTCCCAATCCACACTTGGGGCAGTGCCCATTTGACCTTAGAAGCATGTCACTGTAACACAGCCAAGATTTGCATGTACTGATTCATCTGTACTTCATCTGGTGGAGTTCTTACCTGACCTCGTAAACCCTTATGTTTATCTCTGAAGAAGTCCATGAATAATTCTGATATTATTCAAGTATAATCTGCATTTATGATCAGGAAATGTATTAAAATGGCAAATATGTGCTGTACAGGCTGCCAATGTCCAGTTACATAATACCGTATTAATTGATCTTCAAAACTCATGACTCTGCTTGTGACTTGTAATGAGTGAGTTCTGGCACGCTGCTCGGACAATGGCTGCTTTTCATTGGTTTTAATGTGGCATGTGAATGTTTTGTTTGTTTTTAAATACCTAAACAAAGTATGCCATCAGTGCCTTCCATGTCATTCTATTAGTATAATTTGTTTCCCCCTGATAATTATGAGTGGGAGAAAGGGCTTCTTCATGGATATGCCCCAGACGTTGCCTTACTCTGTGATTCAGGCCAAAAAAGCCGGTCAATGTGCGATAGTTTAGCAAAGTATTCAGAGATCCTCCATGCGTAGAGAACACTGTGGGCTATTCATTATTTTGATCCTTGTTCATTTAGTTGGGTACAATTGTCAACTATCTATTTCTATTATTTTGTAAAATAAAATAGAAATAGATAGATTCATTTGAATATGCCCTTCTGACTCACAGAGCAGGACTGACAAGAATGAGGATCCTCACTCCCTCACAGGGGAGACAATAACACAGAATGTCACGGGTGTATCAACCCTCGTTATTCAAAAAAGGCTAATACCATAATGTCATTTGTTTGGTAGTTTGCATACTCCATGCACTAAATGCAGTCACACTGTGGTGGTGTAATGACATGACTTCTCTTGAAGGAGATATGCATTAGCATTGCTTTTGCAGTTATAGTATATAATGATAATAGGACTTGATTAATGGGAATGTGTGGATTTGCTGTCAGTGGCTGAAAAAAATTTACTGTAGGATGTAGCTTGGTATGGGTATAGAAATTCAACTTATACCCATTCAACTTAGCCAACAAACATCCATATTCTTCAGCTGCCTCATATAGAGCAGTGAGATTAATTTCAAGCTGATTTTTATGGAGGTAGATTTCTATCAAAAATAAACAAGCACAAAAGTATAATCCACAATTGTATTTACCATCCACACACACACACACACCTCTCAATTTGTGTTCATAGATATAATCCACAATTGTATTTACCATCCACACACACACACCTCTCAATTTGTGTTTCGTAAAAATAATCAGTCATTGCACAAAACTCCTATCAGATTGCATGTAGCTAGCTAGCTAGGTTACATTACACAGGGGTAGGTCCGTACATTGATAGGAACTAGGAAGTACAACACTATGAGCTAAAATAAGGAGAGCACTCCATGCAATTTGAATTATCATTTTCATTTAGGTGTCTTATCTACTAGCTAGCTAGCTGAACAAATAAAAGATTTCATAGGAGACATCGGTATCAGTGAGAATAGCTGTCAAATTAATTTAATTGGCTACAATACTTCACATGGTTGAGTTTGTTTTACATAATCTTTTCCATGAGGGGATAAAAAGTTATGTAGCTACTGTGTACGGACCTACCCCTGTGTAATGTAATCTAGCTAGCTAGCTACATGCAATCTGATAGGAGTTTTGTGCAATGATTGTTTAAAAAACTTGCCATCGCAAGATTAGCGTGGGGTTAACTTTACAACCGAAATAAACTCAAAACTCGGTTGTTTTAATTAAATGTACCATGAATCCACTTCTTAAAGATAATGTGCAATTTTGGCCACTTGTTCTAAAAGTGGCGCTGATGAGCCGAACACACAAACCGCCGTGTTATGTAGCACCAAAGAAGAAGAAGTTTAGTTTACGAATTGCAAGTTAAGCGAGCGTGAATCGACACGGTGAAAAACAGCGGAATATTTGTCTCAAAATTCTGTCCGTAAATCCAAGCAGATCAAGCGTGTCTTTTGATCGGCAAATGTAGATTCGCCAGTTGATGTGAACATTGGAAACATATCTGTAAATGTTGTTTGCATTTGTGAATATAATTTTTGCATTCATCCAAATGATGATTTACGAAACACAAATTAAGAGGTGTGTGTGTGTGGATGGTAAATACAATTGTGGATTACATCTACGAACACAAATTGAGAGGTGTGTGTGTGTGGATGGTAAATACAATTGTGGATTATACTTTTGTGCTTGTTTATTTTTGATATAAATCTACCTCCATAGATTTTTGGTAAGACATTATTTTTTACAGAAATAAAGAATGTGTTTTTATGAAACTCTTGGTAACTTGTGGTACTCTTAAGGGCTTGATTTACTAAGACCTTTAGCGTGTGCAAAAACCTTAAGCACATGCAAAACCAATAACATGACCAATGGTTGGTCATGGTATTTGTTTTGCACCAATCATTGGTTGTGTTATTAGTTCTTAGTAAATCAGGCCCTTTGTTTTCCATTTCTGTAAAAAGGCACACATCTTGCTGCATTGCTTCTGGAAAAGTACTGTCGGCTCTTTTTAAAGCAATAACAAAACTTGCTAAATGACCATTGATTGGCTAACCCCCTTATTTTGCCGAAATGTCAGTGTAATGGATGACATTATGCACTTTCCTGCAGAGTATGAAAGTAGCAACAAAGAAGCTTCTCCAGTCTTGCTGTGACTGTGTCAGCTTAAAAGATCACAATTTAATATGGATTTTTGGTTCTGTCCCAGTTTTGTCCTATGGTAAACTGAAGCAAGATCGCGGAATAATTTGAATGCACTATTGTGTACTCTCTTTGCATCAAACAAAGACTGGCACATTGCCGGCTGTATTTACATTCACAAGGGAATGTGTCTGTGTGTTGTGCCAGGGAAAATATCGGGCTTACTGTTAACCGCTTCATGACATACATGAAAAATTGAGAGTGTGTTATGCAATGATAAATAATGATTCCAGTGGTGTTATTACAGTAATAGGCCATTACAATGCCTTTATATTTTTGCTGGTATTGTTTGGTCCAGAGAATGAGGGTTATCAGTTGCACGAGTCTTCCAGCATTTACATGAAAATAAGTTTTAGTACTTAGCCATGTTTTAGTACTAGCCATATTCAAGGAAACATTGCAAGAGCCCTGCCCCGATTCCATACATAGTCCCCCTCACAGCTGGCTGACCTCCACATGCACAAACAGACGACAAGCCTTTGGAAGACAAAATGGACACGTAAATTCATATGTGGCTTATATTTGTGTTTTTTCAGGGGGTTGTGGATCAATTAAAGGAACCGGCCATGTCCAGACTCCACTACAGAACACAAGGACAAGTAGCATCGATATAAAAATAAAACAATAAAATCCTACCCACAAGTCACTCTCTGGACTTACTTGAAGAGGGTTTTGTGTCAACGATGTAGCCTCAAAAAATCATCTAATGTCTCCTGGCTGTAAACTGGAAAGCTTTTTTTTTTTTCTTCCTAGTGCACAAAATCTGTCTAGATTAGCATCGCTACTGTAGACATAATGATGATGCCCAGATAATGCTAATCCTCAATTGAAGATTTTCTATCATTCCTGGGACATGGTCAATCGTTAATTACACTTGAAATGTTAACAAGGTCAAATGAAAAACAGAGACAGAAACCTGGGCTGGGTATAGCCTGCTCTTTGTGGTTTATTCTGCCAATGACCTGCAAATTTAGATCCTATCTTTTTAAACTCTGTCTCTTGGTCCCTGAATATTCAATATTCACGTGTTTAATTTCTCAAAACATGTAGGACACCTTGAAGGATGGAAGCAAAATTGGAAAATATTATATCAACAGAAACATGAGGGATTTGCCCCTGTTTAGGAAGTGATAAGAGTTTTTAAAATATCAAATGCCACTTTTAATATATTGAAAAGTACAGAACAGATTATAGCTGGAGTACATCCCAGATTTCCTATTTGTATTTTTGACTAAATCTTTATTCTTGTTGGCATAAGTTTAGAATAAAAGGTCACTGGAAACTTACAAACACAGCGAGAGGGGAACTTCCTAAATGCCACGACATAATAGAGCCCACTGTCTTGTCTTACTCATATATTTCCCAATTATCAGGCATCCAGTCGCTCAACAACTGCGGTCTGCCAGCGTTTCATAATTGGCATTTTAGCAGACGTTTGAGGGGAGGCAGTTCAGATCAGCTTCTAAGAGAAGTTAAAGTAGTTGGGTAATGGACCTGACGCTGAGGACCGCTGTAATGCTGATATGCAGTTTGCACATTGCTGCTGCTGCTGGCAGTTCAATAGTTGCTTGCTTGCTGGGTGTCATCATTGGTACCGAGTGAGCTGATAGCTCGCATTGGCAGAGGGGCTCAGCGTGTGCAAGTGACCATGGTTCTCTCATTATTTTTAAAGTGTTAATGAATGCCCTCTGGATGTAGCCCCAGATGTACTGTAAGTAATACCCTTATTATATAAACCAATCTACATAAAACTGACCACTCCAGAGAACAAGTTGTTTGGCATCTCCATTTCGGTATCTAACAGGAAATGAACGGCACACCCTCGGCTACTGCTCCCTCGGCTAACCTAAATGAGTAAGGACAAAGAGCAGTTCTTTGCAGATGACTGTAGTGGTGTGTGTCAGTACAGTTTTGGGAAATGAGGATGTGCTCTTTGTTTTGCTTGTCATAGTGATGTGTGAAGCACTTTTGAATGGAGCTCTTTGATTTCCTCCACAAGGATGTGACTGCAAAGTTGTAAGGGAAGATTTTACATTTCTCTGTTCACATTCTCAGTTCTGCCTCTTGCACATACTGTCACTTAATTAATCATGAAATGCCATCATACAAAGGACATACGTTAGCTTGAAAGGTGAAACGGAGCTTGTTTTTTTACAGAAGAATTCTTTGATACAAAAAGCAAAAAAAACTAAAAACATTTAGTGTACAGTGCCTAACAGAGTAATATTTGGGATTGTATGGAACTTGTGATTTTTCTCATTAAACAGGATGTCACGCTGGTTTTCCTCTAATTAAAATAAATATGGAGGGGGGGTCGTGGGGATGGAATTCCCTCATTCAGTAACACATGAGCTCTCTGTCCCAGAAATAGAAAGGACAATATTTTTTCATGGTGGAGTTGGTATGAAAAATGATTGTGTGAGGATCTGGTACACTACATTGCTGATGTCTCCCTCAGGGCTCTTCCATACTCTCCGTACAACTCTCCTTACCCTACTGCTGTAAGCCACATCGCTAATGACAGTTAGGACAGCAGGAAATAAGTGCATCTGGAAGTCTGGTTTCATGTTTTCAATTTAAATTTATGGGTTTTCAAATTGCAATGCCAACAGGATGGGAGGGTCAAATTACCTATAACTGAGATAAGTAATGTGAGACACACTGGGGAACAAGACAAAACCTTAGCAGCAAAAGTAATTTGTTTGATTAGCTGTGTGCGTGCGTGCATGCGTGTGTTTTCAGCTATATGAAGGACAAAAGAAATAAACCAATTTAATCATTTTTTTTCAGTTTATGGTCTCTCTTTTGCAGAACCAGGATACATTTCATAAGGGTTCCCCATCTTTCACATGCTTTTTAGGAGATTGTATCGGGTATCACAGTCCAGAAGGGAAATGAAACAAATCCCTCACCCTAGGCTGCTTGCATAGGATATGATAGTGTCTGTTCTTTTCTTTGGAAGGGGGAAATTGATCATATTTTTCACGTGTGAACACTGCATCGATTAGTGGTGCAGAAAATAGTGGCTGACTCAGATATATTAAAGTACACACACACACACACATCAGCTGCAGCACATGTGACGTAGGGATGACATAAGCCTAGGACAGCTGCTGATTTAGATTGAGAGAAACATGAAACAGAACATGTTATTGAAAAACATCACTCAGGTTGACTGTGACTCAGTCAAACACAGCTCCCTTACCCATTCTCACTTAGCCGAGGTTTCTAAAGGAGTGCTCATTTCTTAGCCTACATACAGTCTAGCTCCACTGGGCCAGGTCATCCTGAGTTTATTTCAGTGTAACATGGAGAAGAGTACAGGAGCCATTTCACTCAGCCGCATCCGAGCAAGGCTGGCGTTCCTCTCTCCGTGTCAGGTGGAAAGGATGAGTTCACGCAAGCGGCAGAGATTGATAGTGACGTCTGCGGCGGTCTCAGCGCATTGGCCTGCTTTCTGATGTGAGAGAGGTGTCAGGAGACCGTCCCCTGCACCCTCCATTCCTCTCTCCACTGTCTGTCTGATAGCTGAGCTGCTCACTACTTACAGCCTGATTCGCAGCTTTTCAGATTATGGGCATGTCGATCAATCACAGCAGAAAAGCGGTTCAATGGCGGAACGGGCTGAAAGGGGTTTGCCTGTTTGTGGGGTTGCTTGGATACAACTGCCATTTTATGCCCTGGCACCCCCGTTGTTTGAGTCCAGAGAGGAATGTCGATGATGAGGTGAAGCTAAGGCCATTACCTGAGACTGGGTACCATCAGTTGCCATGTTTTCAACAAGAGAGTGAAGGCAGCATCGATACTGTACTTAAGTTTAAGATAATTTATTTAAGAAAGGGATCATGCACATGAATAAACATAACGTAGCCTAACATGTGCCAAATTTACCCATGAGTGCTCATTTTCATATGTAGCTTGTACCTGGGCAGGTTGATGGAAAAGCATAATAGAACATAAAAGTGACATGTCCAAGCAATTGTTCGCATTTGGACATAGCACTAAGAATGTTCAGGTGTTCACCTAATAATCCACTTGGTTTTTCCCGAGGATCCCACAGAATGCCGGCATGATTCACGTTCGGAGAATCTGCGGTGCTTAATAGCTAGATTTAGTGCGCGTTTTTGTTTAATTACCGTATACAAGGTTTATCCTGAGCGCACTATGATTCGACAGGGGAGGGAGTACATTTGAACAGTTGTTTTATATCGTCGTATGGCAAGCACACTGCTGTTGTATTTGTTGAACCAACGGAAAAACTCACCAAGCCTGACGGCTTCAATGGCGAGCGAATTGCTGTTAATTTCAGCGAGTTTGCGTCCCGATGTCTGCCTATTGAGGAGGCCATCGCCAACCGGTCCAGGATTAGGCCTAGTACATCCCCGCGAGCAGAAGTGTAACAGAAAGGTATCCAAAAATTTCCCAGACGAGTTTAGAAGACATTAACTTAATCATTTTGGTTATGTGAGTAGGGTTTGGAGTGATTTCCGCTCGACCATTATTAAGAACACCATGATATGAAGCAAACTGTCCGATTGGTATGCCCACGTATCCACACAGAACAAGAAAAACACTAGTCCACGTTTGGTGGAACAGGTGTAATAATTGTTCACTTCTTTATGTTGAAATGAATCAAACGTGTTTTCCACACACGACCTCACTGAGATCAGAACGAGCGCCGCGGTATAAATAACAGTCAAACAAATTTTGAAATAAGACGAGTTGTGTTGAACAGCATTACGGTTTCCAGTTTGGCGCGGTTGTTGCAGGAGAGGAGATTGAAAGGCACAAGGCAGAGGGGCAGCACCTGCCTTACCACACTTCTCTGGGTCCACCATATTCTTCTATGACGCTAATGAAAAGACTGCTCACTTTAGCGAGTGAAATATTAAAAATGTTTAATTCAGTCTACATCCAAATTTCTACATTGCATTCCTTTGGCTGTTATTTTGTCCCTCGGTGTAGTTTACTGTTATATAGACACAGTCCTAATCTTGATCAAAATGTGTTTGTGAGTAATTTAAAAGACTCCATATTTGAATTTACTAAGATTTCCGAGTTTAAATGTGAATGGAAGGATATTTTTTATACAGGCAGCAGATGCAGCCACTGGCTACAGAACAGTGGCTCGATTTAGCTTCAGCAGCAGCTGCTTTCTATTTCTCTTGTGTGTTAGCTACTGTAGTTTTTGCAGGCTCCAGCAAATGGAGAAGAGACCTGGCTGCACTATAAACCTGTAGAAGAGGGCACCATGGGAGTGTGACGTAATGGCCTAGGAATCTTTGGACTTTTAATCACTAGGTATTGATTCTCATACTCGGCAATGCTGGCTTACGACAGTGAAAGCTATTTGAATTGCTATATAATGTTTAAGCTATGTAAAGCATCCTTCTATGACTAATATTCACTGGCAAAGTTCCTCTGCTGGGTGAAGAACCAGGGGCAGCTGCACTTCCCCTTCTAGCCTTAGGGTGGCAATGTTACTCAGTTTGCAAACTTTGCTACAGGTTTGTTATTTTATAACACATCATGACATGTTCTCATGTGACTGTATTTAACGTTAGCGGCGGTGAGAAAACCCATGCATAACATCTGCTTTATATTATGCCTGTGTTTTGTTATTGCTAGTGTTTTTAGTGTTTATTTTTAAAGTGAGCCCTTTAAATTAAAATTAAGCTGATGAGGCGTCATTCAGAAGTGGTGTGATCTCAGACTGGTGAGGGTAATGTAGTGCCAGTGAGCACTTTAACAGATTTTTGTATATAATTAAGCTGTTGTCTCTTGGGCTGTGAACAAATTGAATAGAGCAAAGGTGACATTTGTGTGGTAATGTCATTTTAAACAGTTACGTTTAGTTAGAGAAGTATAAAAATAGTCAGATTTTCCCCTCCCATAGGGAATTCAATTCACATTTTATATTCAGTTGGCGGAGGTGGCTACTTCTGTGGATATGCAAGGTTCCCTCTACAAGAGAGGACAATAGCCCATTAAAAACGAGTACCACGGTTAGCTTGGAAAAACCTGCGTGCTTTTGCTAGTTTCTTTGAGAATTGGAGGAGCAGTGCATTATAAGCAGCGATCCAGAGACATCCAGGACAGGTGGCTGAACCCCGAGCACTGACGGTGAAACATAAACCCAAGTCACGGTAAGGCAGCAGCACACAGCCTTCCCTCTCCGTGTTGACATGGTGACTAACACTCAGCACAGCTCATCAGCTGACTCTTTATGGGAAGCTGAAATGCCTGGCGGGGGAAATAATTTCTCCATCAGAGGAGAGCGAGAGGAATTGACGAGGTCAGGAGTAGAATTTAACTCATTCATTTGGCTTTGGACTAACTATGCAGTCAGCATTTTGAGGCCTCCAGCTCAGCATCCGTTATGATACATTATCATGTTAGAGTTTTGCTAGCTCAGTCAGGCTTTTACATTCCTTTCTCCGAGGTCTTTTGTACAGTACCTCTTCATAATATTCATCTCCCGCTGAGTGCTTTCTACGAATGTTTGGTATTCTCCGGTTTGCTGCTCTGATATCTTATTCAGTCAAAGACCGTACATTCAAATATAACCCCTGTGAGTTTACATTTTATAGTAATTTATTCATTTGACTGTGGCTTTCATCCAATGTGAGTGCTCATTTATCCAGCCGAATGTATTTACAGAAGCAATCCATGCGGAGCACTACGCTGTGCTCAAGGATACAGCATCAGCTGTGTCAGTGCCTCAGTGCTCAACATGGGCTTTGAACCCGTTATTTTTATCCGACAGGAGATATGAAACCTTTCCTCCGGTAAATGGAAGGCATGTTTTGAAGCTGTGAAGCTATAATGGTCGTGTTGTTTAGGGCTCCGTCAACCTGGAGATGCATTTCAGGTCGTTATCTCGCTCTCGCTCTCTTTCTCTCTCTCTCTTTCTCTCTCTGTATCTCTATTTTTCTATTTCTCTATCTCTCTATTGCTCTATCTCTCTATCTTTCTCTCTCACTCTCTCTTTCTTTCTCTCTCTGTATCTCTATTTTTCTATTTCTCTATCGCTCTATCTCTCTATCTTTCTCTCTCTCTCTCACTCTCTCTCTCTCTCTCTCTCTCTCTCTCTCTCTCTCTCTCTCCCTCCTCTCTCTCTCGCTCTATATTTCTGTTGTGTGAGTACATCTCCCCGGGGTGTAGGTGCAGACTTTATGTTTTTGCTTCTATGAGAGTGAATGTCACTGTGTGTGGGGTGTGTGTACGGTAGATATGCACAGAGAGAATTACTTTGTCAATGTATGTGTTGGTATGTGCATACATACATGTACATATGTGCATGCTATGGTGGAAATTTGTGCACAAAAAATGTCAATGTGTGTGATAGACTGTGAGTGCCTGAATATAAGTGTGCATGTGTGGGTGGGATTGTCATCACGTGATGGGTTTAGTCTAGAATAGAGTAGGACAGGCCTGGGTAAAGGAACGACCTGCAGTGTTTGAAGCTGAGCAGTGAAGTAGAATGCAGATTTCATCTCTAGATCCGAAAGATGATCTTTTTCATCAGTGTCCTGGGGTTAGTGTGTTTCTCCATTCGCTAGGCCTTAAGGGAATCAGGAAATGGAGCGCACATATTTGCTCCCTGACCATATATGTGAGGATTTCATTGGCTGTTCATACCTTGCCTTGTCTCCCACTGTCCTGTGAGCTGTGAGTGCACTGATTCATTGTTAACATGCTTAAAGGTTTCACCATTGAATGTTTTGCAAGCAGTGGAGCTTGAGAAATGAAGCAAACATCTTTACCAATCTCTATCCGATCTATGCTCATCCACATGTGTCATGAAATTACAATTGTTCTTACCATTCAATCTACATAATCTTAGGAGCACATTGGAACTCTATACACTGTTCTGTCAATAAGAGATTTCTGCTCATGACTAACTTATGAATCTTCCAATATTAATGAGTGAGATAAAAATAAGACGTAATATGAAATATTGAAGGAGTGAAAATGAACATAGAGAATGTCACAGGCATTCCCTGATGAAGTCTTTGTTTCTGTTCATCTCATTTGAACCAGTAGGCACACACTGCGTCAACAGGCCCCTCTACCCCAGCAATGGGTAACCTGCAGACTCTCAGTACAGTTTGCTTAAATGCAAACTGACAAACCACTCGCAGCATTTTCTACAGAGCCAGCTGAAGTTCATTGTACTTAAGGGGCACAGCATCATATTTGATGGATTTGAACGAACAACCCCAACCCTCTCACACACACACACACATACAAATGCAAATGCATGCACAAACAGGCACACCGCCCTGGATTCAATCAACATTTGTCATTACCTTTTACTTACAATTAAATTGAAGTGTTACTTTTTTTTTTCTTCTCCATAAACAAGTCAAGTTATGGACTAATGTTGATTGAATCCAGGCAACATACACAGACATACGCACGCACACACACACACACACCCTGACCCAGCCCATAGGCCACAAATACAGAGTCATATTGACAATGCCTGCACTTACAGTATTGATTCACATAATCAGTGAATGCAGTGCATGTACAATACTGCCTTTTTAAAAAATGGGATTATACTAATGGTTTCTGAACTGAGGTCGTTGTCTATAACAACCCTGGGGTGAGGGATGTACTGACTCTGCCGAATTGATCCACGGTACATCATGGCTTGTTGTATGGGTATCTTGTGCTTATGGGGAAACCACGTTTCATTATTACAGGCTCAGTGCAAAAGCTTGTCTTCAAGATGGATATGATAGAAATATACATTTCTTATCTGCTTAAGAGCTAGTTTATTCCTGCTGCCAGTATAGGTATCAATTACTGCGATGTGACCTTTCCCAAAACGCCCTCATGCGTACCCAGTCACCTCAATACCAGCTGTCCGCTGACTATTTGTGCATTCGTTGTGCAACGACATCGATTCCCTCACCAAATAAAGTGCATTACGAAAAGAGATTTACAATCTAATCTTATTACAGATACGCTTTTTCTTGTTGCCTCAGTCATGAGTTTGTGTCTTAGCAAATGTGAGCACATGAAAGCGCTGGTTTGTCAGATGTGGAGGGACGAGACAGAGAGGGGGAGAGAGAGAAAAAGTTCTAACATGGTCTGGCTGCTGCTAACAGAGGGATTAAAGTCTTTTTCCACCCAGTGGAGTTTTTCTGAAGGTCGACTGAGCGACTGAGCTGGGACTAGAAGAGGAGAAAAAATACTCACAGACCACATGTGTGATTGTGTGAGCTGCGGTTACATTAAAGACTTTAAACGACTTTAAAATAAAAATTACTTCACCGGTAATTACTATACATCCTTGGGGATACCGGATAATCTGTAGGCCCTTTGTGTAAAGGCACATGGATGTAAATCAGAAGTATCGTTGATAGTTCTTTCATGGTAGCTGAAAATGCTAATGTCACACTAATGTCTGATTTTCTCCAGGCATCAGAACTGAGTGTTGCCGGCTTCACTAAAACTAAATTTGCAAAAACTTCTCAATAAAAAAATTATTATTATTATTATTTTTAAATAACTGAGTGTTGCCCTGTGTTTGCTCTACAGAGTCTGACATCTGGCTGCTGGACGCAGATGATGCCATCTCTCAGAGTCACGAGGCCCCGCCCAGAGTTCCCAGGCCAGACCACCTGGACATTCTGAGGATCACTCCTCCAGAGGATGACATCATTGGCGACACCCCTTACTACCCTACCCTCGAGCTCACAGTGAGTGGCAATGTGAATGCGTTCAGATCAGCTGGGCTCTATCCAATGGGCTGGGCCCATGAGGGCACATGACTGAAAGGAGAGGAGGGGATGGGGTCACAAGTCTGGTCCAGGAAAGAAGTCATTTTCACTCTGAGCAGAAATAGCCTCTTTCTGAATTTTGAGGGACTGTAACTTTTTTAGGGCTTGTATTTTAAAGAGCGCTGGACAGGGGATTGAGTTCTTTTTACACACAGAAAGCAATGTCTTTCTAGTCATAATCAGATTTGTAAGGGGATCCCATCCTGAGCAGGTCAGTCTATAAAGGTGTGCCCCACAAGCATAGCGCCAAGTCTGAGTCTCTGCCATGTTATTAGCTGACTATGACCAGAAGACTTCAGCATTTGCCTCATCTCACTCTGGGTAAGTTTGGTTTAAGTCAGCCAGGATTCCTTGGGTTACCAATACATTTGTTCCTCCCGACTCCATGTCAAGCACCTACCCACAGACTACCAATTATCATCAGTGATATATGACTCTCCTCATGTTGATCCTTCATTACCCTGAGGACTGAAGGGAGTAGAATAGTCATTGGCTTTGTGAGTGAGTGCATGGACTTCAGCTGCAGAGCGTCTTGCATGAGTGCAGACATCACCAATTAAGTAGCGAGCACATGTAGGGGTTCACAAAATATTTAGAATAATGTGTATAAAAGCAAGGTTGCAAATGTACAGCTGAGATACACTCATGGCCTGCAGATATATCGAATATTTGCATTCAAAATTAAGCTCATTCGTCATCAGTGGATTTTTAAAATTGACTATTACATTATTGAGGTGTTATGCCATGTCCCAACACAGCATCCCTGTGTAAAACAGGTCCAGAATACTTAAAATAGTTTTCATCCTTCATCAGCCCTATCTATCTGTGCTCACTAAAGTGTCCAACACCTCAGTAAGAAACAAGCGACACATTTCACAGCTCCAGGTGTCCATCCTTAAAATCATGTCGTAGTACCCTTGTTGCTCTGGGTAGTGTAGTGTTTATTTCCCCCTGACCTTTGTAGCATGACTTACCAATGCATCTTATCTAGAGCAGAATGATATGATAGATCTTGTGCGTTGACTCAGATCTATTCAGAGCCGGGCAGAGGTGCACCTTCTATGTAATGAACAACAAAGCACTTATCATGCATGTTTGTCTGCATTCCAGTGCCATTGACAGCGTGACCATGGACAATCTCAGTAGAAGATTATGTGTGTGTCGAAAAGTCTGTCATTCTCAAAGCGTTTCCAAAAAAATACAATTATTTGACTGGTTCAGGATATTCTGCCTGTTTAAATATAGTAATATTTGTGGTAGTCAGTTGCAGGAGATTGTTAGTTATTGTTGCAGTTCGCTTCAGCTTGACATTCAACCTATGGTAGTTCCACCCTTGCTGAGTCACTGCTGGTGAAAATGGTACGAGTATTTCATTGTGTTTTTGAATTCCTTTGTTGTCATAGTAATACACATCTGTGTGGCTGAATAGAACCATATAGCAAATGCACATTAGCATGGGTTCAGACAGCCCTCCAAATTGAAGATGGAACTCTATACTAAGACCTTCAGCCTCTCATTCCACTGTTTTTTTCCTTTTGTTTTTAAGGCCCACTCAGTAATTCTGCTTGCTAAAAAAAAATTCTAATCGCTTACAACGAGCAAAAAGATATGGTACTATAGTATAGAATTATCCTAATAAAAATAATGATAAAGATCCTCATGAAAAGCACTTCAAAGGAAAAAACACTGACACTACTTCATTGTTCAGTTATATAAAACATAAATGAAAGGAAGTCTCTGGAATGTCAGCTTTAAAACTGCATGCAACTTAGATGCATTTTTACACCTGCCATTTCAGAGACTTGCAATCACATATGTGTTTTATAAAACTGACTGCCAATATTGCATGATGTCACGTGAAGATCTACCGCCCTGTAGGTTTTCACTGCAACTGTAACAAAGCACATCTCATTCAACAGCTAGAGAGCTCGCTGAGCTGCTAATTAGTAGATTTGGGTGTGCCAAAATAGGGTTGAAATGAAAACCTACAGGGCGGTAGATCTCCAGGAACAGGTTTGGGGACCACTGCTATAGACAGTGCATGGGGAGGAAAAAGAAACACGTGTCATTTATTTTGCCTTAAGAGATATTGTCTGATATTAAAAGGGATTTAAAATAAACTCACAGATAAACTGGGGGCTCAGAAGGCCTAAGAGAAGAGTAATAGTATTTAATTCCCTAAGTGTAAATCCATCAGGTAAACTGGGGGCTCAGAAGGCCTAAGAGAAGAGTAATAGTATTTAATTCCCTAAGTGTAAATCCATCAGGTAAACTGGGGGCTCAGAAGGCCTAAGAGAAGAGTAATAGTATTTAATTCCCTAAGTGTAAATCCATCAGGTAAACTGGGGGCTCAGAAGGCCTAAGAGAAGAGTAATAGTATTTAATTCCCTAAGTGTAAATCCATCAGATAAACTGGGGGCTCAGAAGGCCTAAGAGAAGAGTAATAGTATTTAATTCCCTAAGTGTAAATCCATCAGGTAAACTGGGGGCTCAGAAGGCCTAAGAGAAGAGTAATAGTATTTAATTCCCTAAGTGTAAATCCATCAGGTAAACTGGGGGCTCAGAAGGCCTAAGAGAAGAGTAATAGTATTTAATTCCCTAAGTGTAAATCTGGGGGCTCAGAAGGCCTAAGAGAAGAGTAATAGTATTTAATTCCCTAAGAGGTAAACTGGGGGCTCAGAAGGCCTAAGAGAAGAGTAATAGTATTTAATTCCCTAAGTGTAAATCCATCAGGTAAACTGGGGGCTCAGAAGGCCTAAGAGAAGAGTAATAGTATTTAATTCCCTAAGTGTAAATCCATCAGGTAAACTGGGGGCTCAGAAGGCCTAAGAGAAGAGTAATAGTATTTAATTCCCTAAGTGTAAATCCATCAGGTAAACTGGGGGCTCAGAAGGCCTAAGAGAAGAGTAATAGTATTTAATTCCCTAAGTGTAAATCCATCAGGACACAAGCCAGTGCAGAAGTGCTTGTTCTACGCTTTGGGGACCACTGGTCTATTGTGTAATATTTGTGAATTAGCAGGGACACTGACAATGTAGAAATGTTTTATTACCTTCAATTTCGGTTATAGTTATAATGGTACAGTTATAATAATAATAATAATAATAATACATGCACTAGAATCCATTTCAGTCCAAAAAATTCAGTCAATGGGGTTTATTTACAGATTTAAAAATAAAATCACCCACTGTTTTGTCATGAGTCATAAATTACTATGACAGTCCAGCTTCTTATCGGGAAATACATTACAGTAAGTATGGCTAATTGATTTTAAATATAATTTTGACTGTTTTCCATTCTGAAATGCTGTCAGAGAACTATAAATGATATGTAAAACAGAAGCTTGCCATTAAAATATGACATTTTTGCATAAATACATTTTTAATAATAGCCCAGATTCAAATGTACAAAGGATTGTTTATTACCTAAATGACTATAATATCAGTGCATAGCTAGAAGTGGGAGGTTTTTTTTTAAGGCCACAATATTTAAAGGAATGTGGATGGATCTTAAATTTTCATGGCAACGAATGGCCTTAACCAGGCTTGAAATTTCATTGGTGAAGCTAAAGGACCAAATAACTCATTACTCATAGCACATTTTTCAGGCCTTACATTCCCTTATATACTGTACAGCCAAGTATCAGAAGTACTGCTGTTAAGTTAGTGTCGGTTCTTCACTTGCTTGTGGACCGCTGTACAAGATTAGATTTTCTTTCAACTTGTCCGTGGCACTGATGCAACAAGTTTCAGTGAAAGCTGTTTTCGAATCTAGAGAGGGCTAAATACTGCGTGTCTGGAAAGTGAATGCATTGTGTCAGTAAGTAACGCTGCAAGATAAGGAGACCTGTCTGTCTGTTTGCGTTGTGCGTACGCTAGCAGAAATACAGTATCTGTACCATGACAGATAACCATCTCCTCAACGTACTAACAGAACCTGATATGACAAGGCTATCCTCAGGGCCGCTCCCAAACATAGCCACCCATGTACAGACAAATGTATTTCCTTCTTTCTGACAGCTTTTAACACACACTTCTTACACACCTAAATTCTTCTGTCCCCCAATGATCTATAATAATAATAAGCTTTGACTCTTATTGGTAGCTATGTGCCATTTCTCTACAAGCAGTGGACAAATGTTAAAAAGCAGCCAGTGCTAAAACTATACAGTCTTGTGTTTTTAAGAACTCGTGTTATTATTTGGTCAGTTGCTTCATTGTTGTTTGTAAAGTCAGTGGCACTGACAGTGACAGTGTTGTAGTTCAGGAAGTATTGTAGGCAATTGTACATGTTAGTGGTTAGTATTGTAGGCAATTGTACGTGTTAGTGGTTAGTATTGTAGGCAATTGTATGTGTTAGTGGCTGTTCTGAGATGTGTGGAAATCACACATTTGTGCTGAGAATTATCTTTTAGTCAAGCCTTGAGCTCAAAGGTACAAGTTAGCTGCATGATGTAGACTTACTGCACTGCTCTGTGTATACTGTTAGTGATTCTGCTTTCATCTTGGTGTTTAATTGGAACTACAATCATGGCTGCCTTGTTAGTGTTCATTCCATTCTAATAGCATTGCAATGGATAATCTTGATTTGAACCAAAGAGCTTTGAAATTAGACACTTCTGGACCCCCCACTGAAACCATGACACAGCAATTATATCGAAAGACCTTATGGCTACAGAGGAGAAAACATTTAACAGTTTAGCAGTTAACAATAGCTCCTTTGTACCGAAATAGCCTTGCCACCACATACATTAGTTTGTTCAGGTCTATTTCACTATTATATTTATATCACAATGTGTATTAGTAACCATTCATACAAAAAGGCAAGGCTATATAAACCCCCTGTTCCCAGAAGGCAATCGGGAATAAAAGGAGATAATGTTAACATTACTAGCATTGTTGTGAAGCTGGCAGCTTCTTGTTAATGCATGTATACCATTTCCAGAATTGAATAGCACAGGGTGGCGCTCATTAATACCATCCATACCCTCTGGGATAAAAGAAGCATATTCCCTATAAGTGCAATTTGTACCCTTATAAATGGGTGCGAAAACAGAATTAAAGTAGAAAATAACTGAGACAGTTTCTCTGGAGTTACTGATGGTGGCAGATCTTTCTGTTGAAGCACGCAGGGCCGGACTGGCTAATCGCAACAGATTATGTCCTGTGGTGTAACAGCACACAGAACGGTGCTGCACTGTGCCTCCCAATCGACCTGACCTGTGGGAGATTAGCGGCTGCGCTGTAGCACTCTGTTTCACCACCGCAAAGGATAGGAGCGTCGTACCTGTCCTGTGGAAGTTTCCAGTGGAAACCAGACACCTTAATTGCCACCGGTGTTCCCTCTCTGGCAGGGAGGGGTGGCGGGGGAGGGCGGGGTGAGCGGTGGGGTGGATGCCGATCTGCATTCCTTTTCAAACCTGGTGGGTTCTCTCAGGCGGCACAGAGCTCTCCTGTGCACACACGGATATACCCGAAGACAAGGGAAAACACAGCAGTCAGAGGACACAAAGCTGCCCACGACTTCGCTTGCTTCACTAGAGGAAGAGAGGTGGAAACTTCTGGATCCCACGGCCTGTCTTGCTCTAGTGGCTGGAAAGAACTGCGTTTGAAGTTTGTACCCTCCTCCTGCCTGTTGTGATCTCTCCTCGAGAGGCTGAAAAACTCCCTCTTCCTGGTTTCCCAGGGAGATTATTCGGAGGCATGCTCACTCCGTCTGAAACTCCCTCAACACCGGCAGGATCATTACGCGAATTCATCGCCGCTCGGCTACGTTTTGGACACCTGGAAAACAAATTTTCTGGCCACTGAAGCATGAATTAAGGGAAAAGCTTTTGTTTAAAATGCCAATATTGCTGCTTAGAGAAAATCTATTAGTATCTATTTGTGTGTTGCCAACAGGATTACAAGAGCCCAGGGCCTATCATTGCAGCCCTCTTGGGCAGAGTAAGAAGGCCCAGAGGATTTGTACTGACAAAGGCCTTTTGTTAACTGGACCCACTGAAATTGGACCAGGAGCAGGTTGTAGTGCTGGAGGTGTAGAGATGAGCCCTTTGTCAAAAGTCTGAATACTCACTCTGTTTTGGATTAACCTTCTGTAGCCAGGCTACAGTTTTCCAAAAAAAAAAACAGAATATCAAATGAGTCAATTATGGTCTTCACAACAAAAGAAAAATATGATTTAAAATTATTTTATGATTTAAATCAGCCTCTGAATTGGTTTTTATAAAAATGGAGAATGCCGACAATGACCCAGAAGTTCAGGAGAAATATCAGCCCAGCTCATTTTTCAGTATGTTCACCACCATATTTTCACAAACTGGGACAGAGAACATGGAAACACAGGATCAGACAGAGGAGAGCGCGGTGCTCACGTCTTTCCGGACCCTGCCCAATGAGCAGGAACACACTGAAGGGGATGGTAGTCCCGTCACCGATGTCTTTGATGGTGATGGCCTGAATGAAAATGACATGGGCCAAGACGTGGGAGGGGAGCATCAGAATAGTGAGGCATCTGAGACCGAGAGCAGGGAAGCATTTGAGTCCTGTAGTAGTGGGGATGAGCCTTCTCCCAAATCACCGGTGGCTGGGCCTACCCCCACTGAGCTGGCAGTAGATTCTGATTTGGTCCAGGTGACCATGGTGGAGACCTACAGCGACACGGAGATGGAGGATGGGGAGGGGGAGGGGGGTAGCAGCTCAAACCAATTAGGAGAGCCCGTTTCCCTCAGCGAGGTCCACCCTCTCGAGGACAATGAGCACACGGCAGGCCTTAACAAAGATCAGCTGCTGGACTCTGAAGGTGATTCGATTGAGTGGGACATAGAGGTTCCTGTCTTCAGGCTTCACTCACTTGAGCAGAAACCGTTTAAGGACGACTCTGTCCCTCCCCAGACGCCAGATAGTGCAGAACGTGCCGGTCAAGAGGATCCCGCCGTGCCTTCCTGCGAAACCGACGAGCAAGTGCCTGCTATTGACCACGGCCCTGACGTGGATCCGGATCTCTGCTTGCCAGCCATGGGTTCCCAGTTTTCTTCACACGCCAACGCCAGCGATGCGCCCTCCAACCGCTCACACTGTGACTATGATGTCAAGGATGTCTCGGCGATCTACCACGTGTATTCCGGACTCCGCTCATCGGGCGTTTGTTCCACCGTCATCCACCATGCAAACCTCCCGCTCACCCCCGCCCTGATGCAGGCCATGTCTGAGGGTGTGGAGGAGGAACCAGGCTGCGGATCACCTCACCACGAACAAGGGAAGTCAGGACTATCTGAAGGTCCGTTTTCTGCAGATGACCAGACAAGTGTCAGTGGACCTCTAGGTGCCACAGAAACAGACAAGGTGACCTCCTCCAGCCTGAAGGAGCAGCCTGGCATCGAGGTTAAGGAAGGCCCTCCAGGGATGGTCACAGAGCCACACATACAGGATACCTCTGCTGAAACCCTACCAAGTGTCATGCCCTCTGTGCCTGAGAGCCAGAAGAAGATGCCTGCAAGCACCGGGAAGCCGACGGACCCACCCCTGGGGACCCCCTCACGGACCACGTCCTTCCAGCTGCCCGCCCTCTTCAGCGGGCTGAGGGTGCTCAAGAAGGGGGCCGTGGGGGAGGAACGGGAGACCGTGTCTGAGATCAAGCACAGAGACACGGATCTAGCCCTGCTCAATCTGAAAAAAACTGTCAACAAAGCCAAGCTCTTCTCCGAGCAACTGCCCAACAGGAAACGTCCAGAGCCTAAAGGCTTGCCGGAACCAAAAGGCAGCCTCCTGGGGCAATTCACCCAGTTGCTGAACCTGGACAGACCAAAAATCGAGGATAAAGAGGACTCCACATCAGAGTGCAAGGACAAAAGGGACCCTGAGGAACAAGATAAGGGTGCAGAGGAGGACACTGAGCCAGCCTCCCCAAAAGAGGATGCTGGGAAAACCACAGAGACTGCATTTGACGCCTTCAAGTCTCTCTTCAGCTCCAAGACCACAAAAAAGTCTGCTGATTCTGTGGACCTGGATGCGGTGAAGAGGAAAAACAGAAATGACAAGGAGGTGCTGAAAGCCATCTTTGAAAGATCTTTTTCTGGTGAAAATAAAAGCCCAACTGAGTTAAACGTATGTATTTGTTCTTCTGACATTTTCATGTCAGCAAAACTAAAGCAGTTTGTACTGAAAGATAAGTGTTGTCTTGAATCTCCCTATAAAGAATGCTGACCTACTAACATGCTTTTGCCAAAACCTCAAGAATGTTTTTTTTTTCTCTCTAACTTCCAAATATTGTTGAGAAGTTTTAAAATTATGCTAGCTTAATTATCTAAATTACTTTTTTTATCAGTAGGTGAATCAATCAGTTGTTCATCAGTTATTTCTACCATTGAAGTTGCTTCATACAGAATTCTTCATATAGAGTTAATTTAAATGACTTTGGATGCCCTCAAATCGCTCTCTCTCTATTGGCTTCTTATTTGTCACTCTTGTCACTGATGTCTCTGTCTCCAGTCTGAGGTGATCTCTCCATCAGACAGTGAGGATCGGACCCCCGGGCGTCTGCAGGCCATCTGGCCCCCTCCAAAACCCAGAGATGAGGAGGAGAAGGTGGGCCTCAGATACACTGAAGCAGGTGAGGACCAATGCTGCACGCTGCCGTTTTCGTCTGCTTCCAGGCCCAATTATTGCACTGATGTCTAGCTTAGTGTCTTGGTCCCAACAAAAATAAACACCCCTCCACCCTTTGTAATCTAGGACTGGAGGCAATCCTTCCAAAACACTTCATTTTAATGTTTAAACTAATTGCAGGCTAACACAAACAAGTGGTGAAACACTGTATGTGTTATGTAAGGCTAGCCAAGCACATACACATGGTATCTGTGTAATGCATCTCCTAAATCCATTTAAAGCTGGAACCTGCTAAAGGGGTTATAATGCAGTTTGCTGGACATCTCGTGACATCACAGGACACAGTAGGGCTCAGAGAGGTTGCAATTCTGGGATAGAGTCAGCCGGCCACACCTCAGTCATGCTGCTCAAAGACATGAACACACACAAACAAGCTGAAGTTGTACTGCACAAAAAAATGGGCAGATCTAATTACGGCTGTTAGTCAGTTTCTCCTAATGCTTTTACTGTTGAGTGGAAAGACCTTTGCAACATGAAACCAACTCCACTGGTACAGCCAGTTTCACTCTGCCAGATAATCCAGGCCAGTGTACTTTGAAGAGTAGATTTAGTGGAACAAAAGTCCACAAATGAATAGATAATGTATCAGCAGGCAAGTGTAAGCGTGGCTATCCACACAAGTTGATAACATTTACTGTACATGTACATATACACAAAATACAAACATGTACTCTTGTGGTAATCAACTATCAATAAATCAAAGTGTGTTGATGAAAGATTGTATATGCCTTATGTTTGCGGTTCTCAGGAGGGGTCAGAGATCATTTGACATTATTTTCGGTCCTGTTTGAATGAGCTATTATGTGGCCATGTCTTCACTAAAGTTAATAAACCCACTCTGAATACCTCTTCTACTAGGAAGTATTCTTCTTAACCGCAAAAATGTTCACCTTTGTGTCTTTTCTAATAATACTACGTGCAGTAAAAGTGTTAACAGACACATTTGTAAATGTGTTAATATTCAACTCTTAAAAGCACTGACTGAGCGCAATTCTGGTGATAACAGATGACATACCACAGAGCTAGTATAATGTTATAATATGCTGTAGTATAGAACTGTAGTATTATTATAGTTGTGTTCAAACATATCTCACAAGACATGCACCCAAGCAAAATGGACAATTGGAGGCAAGGAAGGGTCAGGCTTAGTGGCAGTCACATGGATGAACCTGAAATAGGAGATGCTATTTGAGGACACAGACACTGTAATAGTTGAGGTTTTCAGTATGCCTGGTTTGTGATGTATAGAAATAGTCACGTTGAGTAGAATGTAGAAGAGATACATTTGTCACTTCAGGAAAACCATGGAATGGAGGAGAGTTGTTCCTTATGAGATTTGTTAAATAACTCAGTGGGCTGCAGTACACTGTAGTGAAATTGGTCCTGATAATGTAGGTGGCCCGGTGGACATTTCAGGAAGAAAAGCACTGTCTCCCATTACCACAATGCTAAAAGGTCATGACCCCCTAGTGAATGCACAGTACAATATACCTGCCTGGCAAGTATGACGACGACACTGCCCTCACTTTTACGTGGGTGTGGGTGTCAGTGTGTGAAACAGCTTGGGTGTATCCCGACCCTGGCATTAAGGCCTGGTTCTTGTCCAATTTTTTATTTTTTTTCTGTACAGCGTCCTTAGTCCTCTGTCGGATTTGCTTCTTTGGTGAAAATTTTTGGTGCCTTTAAGGGACAGATTTTCAACAGGAATTTTCTACTTTTTTCTCCGTTAAGCACTCGGCTAGCCGGTTAGCTAATTTGACTCACTGCTCACAATCTGCTATTACAAGCCAGCAGTGTCAGATGTCACTATAGCCTTTCTGAGTCTGTGTCCTTCTGTTTTTTGTTTCTCTCCAACTTTGTGACAGTTCTCTGTAAAAAGCGCTATACAAATAATTTTTTTTTATTTTGATTTTATTAATTTGGCAGAAAATATACCTAGCAAGCAAGTTGTGAACTGTAAATGTGGGTATGATAGGTATAGGAGGTAAGATTAATTTGTATGACTGACCTTGACTTGTTATTAATGTTATAGAAAAATCATTTAACATTTTAAATGAGCTAACTGTGTGTCCCTAACAATAATTTACTACAATAATACTGTGACCTCTCCCTGAACTTTAGACCCATCCTAATTTTCAGTGACCAGAACCAAGCATATATTGGACCGAAGGCACAAATGCTCATTGGCTATAGTTTGGGCCAGAAACCGCCACATCTGCCCCCTGTGGAAGTAGTTTGAATTGCATTATCTTTGTGACAGTACAAAATTCACGCGAGCCGTTCTGCAACGGATTTTTCTGTAAAAAAAATAAATAAACACTTAAGGTGACTGATGAATTTTCTGGTGAAGAGCACTGAAGCTGTTTTGTGTTTCACAGAGCACCAGGCTGCCCTGCTCCAGCTGAAGAGAGAATGCAAAGAGGAGGTGGAAAAGCTGCATGTAAGTGAGTCAGTCTGATCTCTGCAGTGCACCTCACTCCCAGCCTCAAGATTCCCTGGCAATGTTGTCCTTTTGTAGTTGAGCACACACCATCTCAAAAATCACTCCCGTTCTGCATAGTGAGAAACCTCCCAAGTGTTTGTGTAGTAAAGAAAACAATGAAACGGAGCATGAGAAATTCCACAGGCAAAGAAAAATCCTGTTCATTTTTCTTTCTGCTGGGCCCCAAATCAAATGTCGATTAGGGTTCATTGTTGAGCAGTTTGGACTGATCTCCAGTTGCGTCATTTCATTTTGCCGAGAGTAAAATTACTTTGTACATTGAAACACAGGGGTTTGAGGCAAAATAAACGTAATATCAAGTTGCTAAACGTGCATTTCTTTACTGGCAAGATGTCCCATAACCATTTGAATTTACAAATAAATTCAACCACTCAGTTTATACGCTGGCATAAGTCCTGCAGTAACTTTCCAAACTCACTAGATGTCACCAATTGCAAGGAAGAAACATTTCTGAATGCTAAAATCGACTTTGCCTAGCACTAACTGACACATTAGACACACTAGAAAGGCCATATCAAATGGCTTTCTATTCTCACAGTGTATCCACATAAGACACAGATATTTACTGTGGCAAATAACGCACCATATGACTGATGGAAAGATTGCAGTGCTTGCAGGCACGAACAGTGTGGCTATCTCTGTACAGGTAGTATTACTTAATAATGCATCTATCACCAAATGTCAATACCACTGAGGCTGATTTTCAAACCTTTCTGTTCATTCCAGCCCTTTTTATGGAGTTAGATTTTTATCTGTATTGTACAGCAGGAGTTCCCAAAACTGGTCCTGCAGAGCCCCTTAATTCCAATTCTCAAGTAGAAATGGCTGTTCATTGTGTTAAATGAACAGCCCCAGACATTTTAAAGTCTAATATTATATTTAATGTCTAATATAATCATTAATTAAAAGATTAGTTGGGAGGAAAACATTCTTTGGGTTGTGACAAAAACGTAAGAAATATCATATGGCTAAGTTTATATGGAGTTTTTTATGTAAAATTGAGTCGGTTTGCCAGTTAGAACATAGTTTACTGTATTGTGTATTATCAGTTGTTACAAAAGACAATTCAAAGACAATAGCTGGAAGGCTGAGCATGGGCAGAATCAGACCCATTACCTCAAAGTGAATATCACAGAACAGTCTGTTCCCATGGAGATCTATGCTCTTGGAAGATCATGCTGGAAGAGATAACTGGCCAGGATGTTCAACAATAAGCACTGGCTGCTGGACATTATTAGGTTTTATTGTTTTTGAGAAGAATGTTTTGGCTATTTTAGCAGGGTAGAGAATCGGCAAGTAGCCTAATTTTTAGATAAAGATGTACTGTGGGCTTGTCTCATGTGAGCTATGTTTAGACAAAGCAGTCTAATGCAATAGGAGCTTTGTAGGGTAAATGCATGTAGGAGTGCAAACCTAAAACAACATTTTGAAATGAAATGGACAAGTACAAATGTACTGACAGAGAGGAGTCTGTGGAGGAATAGAACTGAAAATGAGTATACTGGAGCAGTTCGCATTGGCTATGTGTTTGGGCCCGCCATGTTGTCTCTGTTGAATCACCCATCTAGCCATCACCAGAGAGACTTGAATTGTGGCCTGCACCAATTTTACGACTAACACAATAAGCCAGCTGCAAGTGTGTGTCATTGTTGGGTCTTTCTTATATGTAGCTGTCATTTAGATGAGGATTAACTCAAAACAAAGTAAGACGTTCAGCCGCTCAAGGACAATGCGGAGAAACGGTATGTGAGATTGCTATTTGTACTCATCATTTATAGGAATATTCTCTTTGCGTTATGTGTGCAAAAGGAGCCATTTTCTTCTTGATTAAGCAGGGATTCAGGAAACGGAAAGGTTCTGCATATTTTTTGAAAACTCATCTTTATTGGGTTAACTTATGAACTTCAAGTACCTACCCAGAAAATGTTGGGACACATACCTTCGCGAAAATTCTGCTAGATGTGGAGGAAGACTAAAATAAGATTTCTATAGTGCTGTAATTGCTAGCACATGTAGTCAGCTTACCTCCTGCCAGTTCTGTGTATGAAATAAGATCACTCTTTTGCATCTGGGATTTGGTGGCCATTAACAAACTGCAAGCATCCAAAGGCTCGTTTGTACAGTTGTGGTCAGAGCTGTCTCTTCTCGCGTTCCCTATCCGTTATTTTTGTGATATATACTGTCGAGTCTTTATGTGAATTATAGTCAAACATTAAATATGCTCATATATTAAAATTAGTTGTTTTGTAGTAACACAGAGGCTGTCCAACTGAACGGAATGGTAGGCAGTCAAAGTTGGAATCACTGTCTCGAGCGAGGCCTAAGATACATTTTATTTAATTCTAGTGTCTGTTCTAAGATTAGCACTCAAAGGTACTAGTCTGTGAATAAACATATGCCAGCAGTCGTTTCAGTAGTATTACAGGCCTTTGTCTTCTTCCCCTTTGTTTAGAGAAAATGTACGGTTTGTGTCTACAGTACATGTTTTATTATAATGCATGGATAGTTTATTTTAAGGCATGCTGTTACAATGATGTAGCACTGCTGTTCAATTCCATACAAAAAAATATTAAATATAAACCTCTTTGGACATGCATATACTGCCATTTTATATCAGTTTTTGTAAGATTATCTTCATGATGATAAATTGATGGTGAAAATTAACTATGAATAACATCCTAGTGTTATATCACCGGTGTCATTTGTAATGAACCGTATGTGCGTGCGTGGTTGACGCACTTCAGAAATTGAACATGATTTTCACATTCATAAACATAAACTTAAACACTGTGAAACTACAGTAACGTGCCAGATCCAGGCTTGTGCTGGCCACATGCTAACGAGGAACATGTGTTAAACATATTGCAAAATTGTTTCCTTCCAAACCAGAGTCTGGTTTTCAATTTGACTCTCAGTCTATTTGCACGCATACTCAAAATCCCATTGTTTCAAGCACGGCTCGATTATTTTGATGTTCCAATGTTCAATAAACATTCACCGTATTAGCCCTTCATTGGCAATCAACAATTTATCTATTGTGCAACATGTGGAATGCACTGGGATCTGGACATGAAGATAGCATTAGTATCAAACTTTATGGAGAAAGAGACTACTCTGTTACTATTAAAGCCATCAGTAGTGGCTTCTATATTGCGCATGAATGTTGTGCCATACCAGCAGGGCATGAAATGTACTTTTTCACTGACTGGCTAAAGTGGTTTGTGGATTCTAAAAATCACCAACCATTTTCAACATTTTACCAGCCACATTACCTTTTACAATATAACACAACCTCTGTGGTTACCTGACAAACTGGCTGCTACCATAAAAATATTACCAGCCAGAATCTAAATTTTACAAGCATTTGGCTGGTAGTTGGTGTATCATCATGATCCATTTGGAGTTTAGGGTTGTTGTTCCTCTGTGTGTAACTGGGGATTTCTCTGGCCCTGCTCACCACAGACAGACTTCCAGCTCAAGGTGTTCCAGGTACGAGGGGAGCATGCGGTCACAGAGTCAAAGTTGGAGGGAGTCATTGCTAAGATACAGAGAGACTTGGCCTGCAACGTGTGTCACAAACGTGGCGAGGTCCGGGAGGTGTGCGTGTCCACAGAGGACGACCTGCCGCCCAAGACCTTCCGCAACGTGTGCGTCCAGACGGACCGGGAGTGCTTTGTCAAATCGCCCGAGGGCGAGGGTAGCAGGGCCGCCCAGAGCCCCAACCAGAACGTGCCCAAAAAACTCAACCTTGAGTCCATCAACATGAGCCTGGCAGGCAAAACGGGAAATGGCTCAGGACCGGTGCCTCCTCCTCCTCCACCTCCTCCTCCTCCCCCCCCTCCACCCCCACTACCTGGTGGTCAGATGGCACCACCCCCTCCACCACCTCCACCCCCTTTGCCTGGTGCTTTGGTCCCACCCCCTCCCCCGCCCCCTCCCCCACCTCTTCTTGGGGCTGGTCCCCCTCCTCCACCTCCTCTCCCTGGGGCAGGGCCCCCTCCTCCCCCACCCATGCCGGGTTTTGGACCTCCTCCCCCGCCCCCTCCCGCCGGAGGGCTGGCTTTCAGCCGCCCGGTGGAGAAAGCGCCACGGAAACCAGCTGTGGAGCCAGCATGTCCCATGAAGCCGTTGTACTGGACAAGAATACAGATCCAAGGCAATAGGTATGTACTCACTCTTGATTTGAGCCTCGCAGGAAGATTCAGAAGCAATGCAGGCAGAATACGTTTTGTAGCCTTGCTTAGCCCTCTATAAGACACCTGTCTGAAAAGTCTTGATGTAATAAAGTTATATTGAGAGTGCTACATACAGTTGGAACAGTCTGAGTGCAGTGTGTTGTGTGAAAGCTTTATCGCCCTGTATTTCTATAGAGGGATTAACAGAGGAAGTTGAGTCCTGGTTCACACTCTGTAGATCAGGCTGATGGCAAAGGATTGAGTGGGCGACAGCAGTTTCATGTTATATATAAATTTTACAGTTGAAGTGCAAGTCAGCAAGCATGAAATCAGTCAAACACAGATACGACTGGATAAATCCTGAGTTCCATGTTAAAGCCGTTTGCAGGAAGAACTTCTGTGGCAAATTATGGGGAATACCCTGTTTTAAACAATGCCAGGCCGACACTCTCGTGTATGTTTTATGACCCCATCAAACCGTACGTATTTGGGTTGTGTATAAAGGAGTTAAGGGCCAACTTTACAAGGGAGCTTTAAGCGAGAAAGAGATCCTTAACAAATTATGAGGACTCACTTACATTTGGACTTAATTCAATTACAGTTTTCTGTTCATACTCCGTGTATTTAGGGGTCTAATGAGGTTCACCTGTTGCCGTTCTCCATGTGTCAGACTCAATAGCCATACAGCTATTTAGATGTGTTCCTCTGAAAGCAAAATGGAGAAATGTTTCACAAGGTCATAATGGGGTTTGTTAACTCGTCCTGGCTGTTCTAAGACACTTTTTCATCATGGGTGTGAGTTGCCAATTGCAAATTGGTCTGATTGGACTTGCTTGACACTAATAGGACTGCTGGCAACATGGTTGTGTGGTAAGCCAACCTTTTACTTTGATTGTCTGTTTCACTCCATCTCAGCAGTTGTAAAATGCTGCTGGTGAAAAGTACCTTGGACGTTGAGCGCTCTACTGAAAACAATCTGCACTGCCAAATTTTGACTTAATGGCAGCTCACAAGTACATGCGATTCCAGCGTGTAAGCCATCTTGGATTGTCCGCCGTCTTGAATTTTGGACTTGCATGGGGGCCTGCATTTAAATCTAAGCCCATTTGATGAAATGCTATGCAATATGCTACACATATTGATACTCTTCACCATGTTTCATAATCATCAGATTGCTTAATCTGGGCAACTGGTGACACAAGAGAGCTCATACATAGAGCACTCATATTATATTAAACATTTGCTAAGAATCCATACTTAGAATATGTGATCCAAGGGTGTTGACATGTCTTGAAACGACTGCCTTTTTAAATTGTATGTAAAACACCTAAAATCTACTTCAATTTTGTTTGACCTATTTGCACAATAATTTATATGGAGCATCTTTAGACCTTATTTCCATAAAGTTACATAAACGTGCTGTACAGAAAGTCACTACAGCAAAAATATAACAGAGTGGCACTATTGAGCTGCACTCAAATCACTGCTGCATGTTGATGTGGTGGTACAGCCCCTCAGTAGACACAATTTGGAAGTGTGGGAGGTTATTTGACCCCAGGAATTACTGCTTGCAGCTATATTTAACATATTTAACATTTAACATATATTTAACATTTATCTTTAATATATTCTTATGGTGGCTGGGACAATGTTTCCACATTACAGTTTAGCCCTGGGCCAAGCCTAGAGCCAATCTCCTTTTTTTAAAATCAATTCTCATTAAGGTACAAGACATTTAGACATTTTCTATATTGAAACCTCTCAGAGTTTCTGTATATCCAGTCAAGTCAGTTGCATTGGGTAGAGATTGGACCTGGGCTAACTATTTTTTGAAAATATAATTTTCAGTCATAAGGGTAATATTTCATAAATATTTATACAATATATTAAATTATAGATTCACCACAGGGCCTTGTTAAAGTATCAGTGTGAAAAAGTAATATGTTTTGTGGACAGTATACTTCAGGGATGTTGTCAAAGGTAAAAATGAACTTTTAAGCAGAGAACGGCATGGTTCACAAGTTCACATGAGGACAAGAACAAGACCCCCCCCCCATCCCTAGATGACACATGAACACTCTGATGAACTCTTGGTGCATTACCGATTCCTGTGCTAAATTACTTATATTCAGTCAGAAAGCATTCTGCTTTCATTATCAGCCATTGAAGGTGTTTTATTACTTATCATAGCTTGCAGTCACTGTGTTGGCTTCTCTGTGTTTTGTTTTTTTTGAAGATGATTGAAAAGCAAGGTAGGCATTTTAGCCTGACCTCTGTGAGACTCTTGTTCAAACCATCTGACTTCTCTTGTTTGTTTTTGATGTTGCTCAGCAACAGAAGAACCCAAATTTACCTCAGCAGTTCAGTTTCAAATTGGCTTTTTGTTGACATGGGCTGGGACCAGGAATGCCATTGGCCTTAGAAATTTAGACTGTATCTTGAAGTGATGACTTTCACTTTAAAAGCAGGCCAGCCCAGGTCTGTGTTTTCTTAGTGTGAATCCACACTTGAGGAAATGTCAACCATCCTCAAAAATAAATAAATATTGGATTCCCTGAGCATACGTTACATAAACTGAAACGAGGTTGTTTATGTCAGTGTTTGGCTTGAACTGCTACTTCAGAAAGGTCGGAGAGCTTCTGTAAGGCCTTGTCCCCCTCATCAATATGTCACTACTGAAGGGAAGTTAAATTTCATATCATGTGCATTTATATCTTTTGCATATTGTACAAATGCTAAGATGGTATTTGTACTGAAGCCAGCGTTGCTGTTCCTCTCACCAGTAATAACACGCTCTGGGGCTCTCTTGAAGAGCCGGATATCATCAACACAAAAGAGTTTGAGGAGCTCTTCTCTAAAGCAACACTGCAACCAAAGAAGAAGCCCCTGTCGGACACCTATGAGAAGAAAGCAAAGGCCAAGAAGGTAAGTTTTTCATTCTGTTTATGCATCTGCAGATGGCGAACTGTCGAGAATCTTAACTTATCCTGCTCTAGAGGACATAGGAGTACATTGCCTGGACTTGGTTGTGGATGTTCATTTGTAATAAACTGATGCAATCAGCTGCAGATATTTTAGTAGCAGTGCAATTTGGTATTTGCATAACTCAGCTCACCGGTTCACTGCGTGACTGAAACCACTAGGCATAGGAGGCGCAAACATCCCGGTGAACATTTTTGTGGTGAAAAGTAGGTGAAAAGTCATTTAAACGCCGTTTCGGCATTCAGGTGAAACCCCAGCTACATTTGGCTGAAAAGAGCTGAACGTTTTCTAGCCAACTAGGATGTAGCCAGGCTACATCCAGGTAAAATCTGAGCTTCTAGATGTCTATACTCTGGCTTTTGCTCACTGGGATGGTGGTAAACAATGATGATTGGCGGCCTCACTCACATGAAAGATCCCGGTAGCTTTGTGAACGCTTCTTTCACAGAATAGTAGACTGAGCAGTGTGAACTCTGGATCTGGAACTCCCGTTGTCCGTACAGACTGTCTGCATCTTTCAGAAGGCTCAGCACTTTCCTGCCAGGAAGATGGTACAGCATAGCTTTGTGTAGTGATACGTATTCATGAAGACTTATTCAGTTTTAAGTCAGGGAGTAGCAGATGTCATTTAATTGGTGCCACCAGAGGGCGTTTGAAGCACATGGTGAAGGTGATGGTCCCTCCAGTTTAAAAAGGCTTCTCTACACCTCCCGGTAACTTCCTAAAAAAGTCAACTTGAGGGGGCTTGACATAGGTATTAGTGGCAAAGAGCCATGCAATCGAACGGCAAATAAAATTTCATTGCCTTCTTTAATTTTTTTTTTAGCGCAGGGACCTTTAAAAACATGGAAAAACAGTCAGCGTGTGTTTCAGCACAATGTTTAAGAGTGATTTCAAACTGAACCCAGGGGGCTGCTGAGAACACCAAAGTTGTGAAGTGAGCATAATAAAGTGAGTGCTTCAGAGCACTGTGGGCATTACAGGATGTTGTGTCTGTTCTGTTACCCCACTAAGTTTGGCAGCATGATGATTCATTTTGAATGTTTTATTTGAGAGTGATTTGTGAAACAGAATAACACAGATGAATTCTTATACTTTGAGGTTTTTTTGATAATCCAAATGTAAATTAACTGAGTCCATGCATCTGACTAGTGGGTTGTGACCAATAGGAAGCATGTGCTGTGCTACATAGTCAGATTACTCATATTCACCCTTGGGAAAACTTGGACCTAAGTATCCTGCAGTGCCCTTCTGTGTGTACCAGTTTAAGGGCACATTAAGGTGAATACCAACCTTAAATGGAAACAAAACAAGAGAGAGCAAAGTGTGCCAGCTCAATCCCTGGAAGGGAACCTTTCCCACCTCCACATACTGTCTAAATTCTGGCTTTTGCTTTCTCTTGTTTTCTTTGAGAAACTACGGTAAAAGGGCACAGGAGTTCTTAGGTTCAAGTTAACCACAGCTGGGCAGGATCTATATTTAGACTTTTTTACCAGCCACTATCAGCTCTCAGAACTGAGACTAAACAGAATTCTTTCTGATTTCTGACAAAAATTTCTGTCAAAATATTCAAACAAGAAAAAGATACATGCTCTTTGATAGTTGTTAGTGAGTTTGTGACCATATGTGTACTTTTTTTGTGTACATTCTTTAAGCGTACGTGGTCTGCGTACAGTGTGTGTTGAAGATTTTTCACACTCCCGAGAACACAACGTTCTGTGCATGTTTTGGAAAGAATATGAGCTGCAGGCTGGAGTGAAAAGCTCACTGTCCTGTGATGAATTTAAGTGAAACTCAACCAGAAGCAAAGTTTCCCCCTGAGCCATAGACAAGCTGGAGCTTCTGAAAAACACCTCAAGCAGAGGAGTCACATCTCTGTTGTGAAGGCAATAAATGGGAAGCGTTAGATGAGAATACTGGATGTTGCCGTTTTGTGAGACTAAAGGGGGCTCTAAGCCTAACCCCAAAAATGTAAATAAAAATAAAAATGTAATACTTGCGTAAATATGTGAATTTAGCTTTACAAATGGGGTTATGTTGAACACCCCCATAGGTCCTTTTTCTTTTTACAGGATGGTCCTGGGCTGTGTTTGGTATATTAGTCCAGTCCTCCAGCAGTCCTAATTTTTTCAGAAATATGAATATATGTATTTGGGGACGTGCATCTTTATTAGGAATTGTGTCTGTAACGCTCTCGTTGTTGTCCACTGGCAACCCTGCATCATCGCCTGGCATCCAAGTGGTTAAAAAGAACCAGCTGGCCGAGTCTGTCATTCCCCCCCGCGAGTGCACCTCTCTGGATCAATGGGACTGGGCTCCAGGTCGCCAGTGTCTGCATATCAGTCTCTGTAGCAGTCCCACAGCCCTCCATCCAGTCTGGTCACTCCGAACAAGTCCATAAAAACCGCTGCCCCGACATCCGATCTGACCCAGCTAGCCACTGATATCCATACTGCCAATCCTCTGCAGTCCTCAAACTGCAGCGCGAGCCAGAAACACTTTGCTCTTCTTTCCACTTGTAATTCTCAGCCAATTGCGAGTCGTGACACACGCATATATAATTTATAGGAATGTTTCCGTTATCTTTACTTTGTTACCTAATGGTAAGAATACTGGGACTGATTAAAAGAAGTGGAAAAGGGCGAAAAGGGTGCTGTCTTTTAAGATATAGTACATTACTATTGGAACCACTGTCCAGATCGGACCTTAAGAGATCTATGTTCTTGCGGTTAACCAGAGAAATGTTACCCATTAAAATGGAATGGGATACTGTACATTAGCCTGGGTTAGCAATGGGGACCATGTGTGCTTTTACCAGAGACGGTTCTCTCTTTCTATTGCTGTGAGCTCACTAATGAAAGTGAAATTGGGTGTTACATTAGCCCTCCCACCTGCTGAAGAGCCCAGTAGTTGAGATGTAGACTGTTTCTCAATTTTGCTGCCCCCTCTTTTCTCCACAAGGATAGACCCTGTTGTGCATATTTAGTTTTTTGGAACTGCTGGACAAAATCATCTGATTAATAGCTACAAACGAGAATAGCAGAATAGTATATGTTTCTTTGGGCTATCTGGAGCCATTTAGCTGTTTATACATATTCCTTTATAGCTATGGAAGGAAAAGGTGAAATAGTCATGACATTACATGTATAATCTATAATCACAGCTGGATTACTGTATATTATCAGTGTCTGTATAGCGTGCCATGCTACGCATACTGTCCCTTGCATACCAAGGTGTATAAATGTGAAATGAAGTGGTCGTTGTTGTATTGAGAATCCCTCTGACAGGGTAGTATTTGTCAAATCTGTAGAAGCTACGTTAGACAACTGGGACTGGGTCGGAACTAACATGTCTGGCCCAACGTTCACATTGTGCGTGGGGAGATGTTCCCATAAACGTGAAACAAGAGGAAAATTTGGCTTAGCCCGCTGGCAGGCAGGGTTCTTTTGTAAAGGTCAGCTAAACAAAAGTCACTTGTTTACATTTTTATACTTTTCCCTGAAGTTAGTCCTGAGAGGTGCGAGCTGCTCTGACTTGCACTTCCAGGTTTGTGAGATGACAGCCCTTTGACTGGCACAGGAAGGGAGGAAAGGTGTTTGCCTGCCAGACACCCTCAGCATTATTTGCACTTCCCCCCAACAACCAATATCCCAGACTGGGCCTAGAGAGACAAAGGGTCAATGGAGAGAGGCATCTTGCCTCACTTGGCAATATCTGCCCCCAGGACATCTGACAAGCCAATAGTTCCTGCCCCCATCAATACTGGTCAGGCTATTTGAACTCAATCAATCATAGCATGGTCTCCAAGCGAGTACGCGAAGAAGCACCGCGCAATTACATTTGCCACACAGGCCGATGTCTTCATTAAGCAAAGTGGCTGCCTGTGATGTGGCCACTTCGGGGGGCCGTACATACCTTCCGCGCTTCGTGAAAAAAGTGTTGCCAGATTATGAGCGATTCCCTGCCTTCGGGGGGCCGGTCCTTGGGGACGTGTAAGGAAAGGGCTGGAATGCACGCGCGTTATGGAAATGAGCTCTTCTCTCACGTCAGTCTGGAGGCGCACAGAGCCACCGCTCCGCTACCAAGGAGCTCGAGTAATTTGTATCATGTGTCCAGACCGAATCAAAAGCCCCTGTTTACTCGAGCCCTCGCTTCGCCGGTGATTATCATATCAAAGCCGCGGGGATGACATGGAAGGGAATGGCGTTTCTGTCATCTCTTAACTGCGAGCCGGACCGGCGGTAATTGCAGGCATGTGGCTTTACTCAGGGTCTAGCAGGACCGGGCGGCGCTGGGATGACGGGCTGTTTGAAGCGGAGGGGATGCGCGTGTCGATGCATTTTCCACATAGATAATGCTGTGGCAGCAGAGCATTCTGGGGTGGGGGGCGGGGGGGGGATCAGATAGCCATCGCGGCCGCTTCCGCTACAACTTTCACCACGAGAGACATCCTCATTGTCTCTGATGTACTCCCATTGTATGGGGAGAGTAAACGGTATACAACTGTTTAAGTCCCCATGATCGGCCCTCTTTTAAACATTCGTAATTATTGTTACTTTTTTACGGTGGCTTGTGTTAAATCAACTATTTCAAATATGAATCCAATTGGGGAATAATACTTCAATACGTGTGTGGTATGTGCATTCAGTCCAACCGTACAACACTGGTGTGTGTGGTTTGTGGTTGTCGGTTTATCGTAGATTACTTATTTTTGATTGGCAGGAATGTCTGAATCGGGTTTCACTAAACAGGCAGTCATTGTACCTCTTTTACAAATGTTGCACTCTTGAAAGTGTGTCTAGCTGGACAGTGGTGGAACTTGGTACTTCTCTCCATCAGTGTGGAACAGAGGTTTGCATTCACAAATACAAGGTCATGCGTCGAGGGCATCCCGTCCTACAGACCAAATGGGTGTTCCTCTCCACATCATCCAATGCAACACCTTTGAAAATGGGCTTCGTAGACTCATTGAAACAATTAGCAGTTTGGTTGAAGCCACAGGGCTGCTGCGGTTACAACCAAGTTTGCCATAAGATGTATGGCTGATGTGGTACATGTCCACATGTGTTTCTCTAAGTATAGCTGATGTTGACTTGGCAGCCCTGTGCTTGTTGTGGTCTGGGGTTTTGCACCATGTCAAATGTGTAGATGATTCTGTACCTCTAAATAGGACAATAAACAGGCTAGTGGTTAGGGTTAGGGGTAACGGTAAAGAGAAAGTCCCTACTTTTGTAAAAATAATTATTGTATATATCATTCTTTCACCACTACCTTGTATTTTCAGCAGAAACATTTTTTTATCTCTCAGTATGCTCAGCTATGCGATTTTTCATATGCCTTCTGCCGTGTAACCCGAAGAGTCGAGTAAACTTCTGTGATTGGCTGGTAAGAATCCTAGTGTCCACTGGAGGGCGCCGTTACATCTTGTGTCCGAAAAACACAGACCGGGCATGTGTCAAAACTTAAAAGGGGGTTGACAGCGTCAGCATCCGTCATAAAAAGTTGCCAGTGTAAGTGGCTTTGAAAATCTCAATTAGTTCGGGCTATTGAAAGTTCCCAAATGGTTGGCCACTGAATTACCTGGTCGTCATAGTTGCCCTCGGTGCCCATGGAAACAGTCGCTGGAAAGGATTGCTGGCAAAGGTTAAAGTGTGGCCTTTGCAAAGAAGTTAATTAAAGGTGTTAGGGAAAGACTCACACTTTCACAGTTTCCCCTTCATGTCTCTGTAGTGGGAGATCACCAGTGATATTAATAATGGCTGTTGAAGCAGCATGCATTCTTACCTTCGGTAATGCAATACTCACTTCTAAGGCTTCTCTCTTTGGTTCCCACTGGATGTCTCGGTAGCTAAAACCAAGTTATAACAGGCACTTCGACCTAATGAAGAAGGTTGAAACATTAACTTTTAAAGCGGGGCTTTACCTTGCCAAAAACTGTTTCTAGCTTTATGGGTAATTCAGTCATAAGTAATTGTGACCATGTGTAGGCACAAATAAAAACCCTGTGAATTTATAGTTTGTTATAAAAACCCAAGCCTGCTCTTCCAGATTGAAAAGATGTCCTTTTATGGTTTCATTTTTTCCTTTAACTTTCCTGCTGCTTAATATTTTTGACCATATCATCACACGCATGTTTTGTGAAGATTTCCTTTGTGTTTCACATTTTCACCCAATCGGAATGTTTCTTCCCTACTTCGTTCTTGCCGGTGTCATTCGATAGGGCCTGAATTGCAAGCTTTTTCACTTTTCGTCGGTCCCTTTCAGTCGCCGAGGTTCGCGCCATGCAGGGTCATGTGGATTTTGACGGTCTATGGATTTGCCCTGGGTTGGGGTCAATCTGCGGGTCTCTGGGAGATGTTCAAATTACATTTTCCCCCTTCTGATGTGAATCTTCTGCTTGAGTGCATGAGTTTGGCTGCAGTATGCACAGGCTTCAGTAATAACAGAGATGTTCTTTTTACTGTGAATAAGAACACTATTGTATTACTGCTGTTAGATATTTACTTATTTGGCAGTCTCTTATCCAAAGAGAAATACCGGTCCACCTTGACAAGAAATATATGGGGCTTGATTTACCATGCGCAAAACCAATAACAATGACTGGTCATGGTATTTGTTTTGCACCAATCATTGGTTATGTTTTGTGCGTTTTGCATATGCTAAAGATCTTTGTAAATCAGGTTCATAGTGTGTAATCACAAGCAACTAAACCAAGTAACACATCAGTTCTCTACCACAGTGCTGAAAACCAGAGTGTGCAAACATAACTGCGACAGCAGCTGTTTTATCACACAAACCTAAGAATGATCGTTAAACCAGCGGCACGGTACCTGATAGTCACTGCGACCCAATGTGTTTGTGTTTTTCATCGTTCAGCTCAATAACGGGATCGTCATAATTTCCCCCTATGTTTCAGATCATTAAACTGCTAGATGGAAAGCGGTCTCAGGCGGTGGGGATCCTGATTTCTAGTCTGCATCTTGAGATGAAGGACATTCAGCACGGTGAGAGAAGAATGCACTTTCACTCCATCGCTCTTGTCAACTTGTAGACAGTAATTATCATCCCGCTGAAATGTACAGGTCTGTTTGATGTGATGCAGGCCAATGGACTACGACACCGTCTAGATGCAGAATTTTCTGCTTTGATAATAGGGGGGAAAGCAAATTGTAGATGTGGAGATAGATTATATCTTTCAGCACAATGCCTATTCTAAAGCTGTATTCATTGGTGCCGCTAGATATCGGCATGCAGGTAGTTGTTTTATTAACTGAGTCTGGCTTTTCAGATTTTTCTCGTTTCCGTGGTAGAGAGCAGTTTCCCAGGCAATTGTGCTGCTTGTGACCAGCTATCATGTATTTCCCTCACTTGGCTCGTCTACAGCAGGCACCAGCCAAACATAAATAGGGGTACTTTTCCTTCAATCTGCCGAAAAAGTACAAACTCTTCCTCGAGGTCTAGGAGGAGAAGGTTACATTTGATTTGTGACCACTCTGGAAGGGGGCAAATTGTATATAAAAGAAAAAATTTATTTATATCGTACTAAACTGCGTTTCTTTTGTAGTTTAATTTTAATCCTGGGCCTTGTTTACGAATGTAATGGCGTCGCGGCCACTGCGGAGGCAGGGCCCCTCGCTCGGGAATCAAACAGAAGGAGACGTCGGGACAGCGTTGGTGTTCCCAGGAGAGCGCCTGGCAGTCTGAGCGTGCGGCAGATCTGTTTATTGTTGCCACTGACGGTTTCCACCGCCTAATGGGAGCGACACCCCGCTAATGATCTGAGTGTATATAAATCCCGCCGTCGCAGCCGGCAGACACCGCACCGCCACATAAAAAACGCTCGACGCAAGCCAAACAACACATTGGGCCAAGCTGCGCTTTTTGGTTTAGTTTTTTTTTCTCTCTCTCTCGGTGTGGAGGTAGACAACCCCCTAATAAAAGAGCACAGCTCTCTCCCAGCGTGTGCCGACTTCCTTCTGCCTTAATGGGAGGTGTAGGTGACATGGACAATCTGAATCTGACAATGCTGGAGAGCCGCCTAATAAGCACTTCTAAAGGCCCCCGGCCCGGCCCCGGCAAATTAAAAGGACATGGGACATGTAATGTAATTACGGTCTCTCGGGACCAGGAGGTGCGGAGAGGGCTCTGGTTACTCTCTGCTGTCGGTGGGGCAAGAGGGAGCAGCGGCCAGGGGGGACCTCCCGGGCCACCTCAGTTCAAGGCGAGAGGGCGGCTCCCCGCGCCTGGTGTGATGAGTGAGTGGAGTGAAATGGAGTGAGGCTGCACTGGGCAGCCTTTGATCTGCCTCTATGGAGGTACACCTGAAGCTCCCTCAGTCCCCGTGTTCCAAGCCCCTCCTTTCGGTGTTTGATTGACGGGTGGCATGAAGCTCATCCTTTTTAATCAGAGCTGGGGAACGTTTCCCTCCGTCCCCCCATTCCAACCACCATCCCTGAACCAGGCTCGCTAAAGGTGGCCGGAGATCGTAGGGCCGGAATGCCGAAGGCCCCGGTTCTTCGTATTATTTTCAGATTTTCCGATGGAGCCCAGAGAAGCGGGATGGGAGTTCATGCCTGAGGAATTGCAGGGGATTCGCCGTCAACTGCCTCTCCTGTGCAGACAAAAGTGGAGTGAACTATGGCAGGGCACAGGGGACTTTTGGCTCTCTCACTGATCCCAGTGTGACCTGCACTGAACAGTCCCCGACCCCAATGGCAGAATGATCAGTGTCAGCGCCAAAAGCTATACCTCAAAGCCTCCTCCTCCTCCTCCTCCAGTTCTCTGGAGCACGCGTCTGCCTCCCTCTCAAACACAGAGCAGAGCTCAAACACTCCCCCGCTGTGCGATTACAGTGCGCCGGCGGCCCTATCTGTTACTGTACCTGCTGAAGCCCCGCAGTAGAGCCGACAGCAGCCTCCCGCCCCCGCCAGGCCCCCGCTCCAGAGGTCATTACCGTGAGCTGCGGTTGTTCCCGCCACAGGCCCAGGGGTTAAGCAGTTACAGGCTCTCTCCTGTGACCCGTGGCCGAGAGGGGCTTAGTGCCCCGCGCGTAGATTAGGGCAGAGCCACCGTGCGCGGGCCCCTCTCCCCACACTTCGACTGCCCTCCCTCACTTCTGCTTGCAACCCAGATCCCACACGTCTGCTGTGATCACATACGCTGTGTGTGTGTGTGTGTGTTGGTATGTGTTTGTGTGTGTAGTTGCTTATGCATGCTTATGCAGCTATATTTCATTAGTTTCAAAGTCATAGATAGAATAATGGAAAAATTCTGCATCATTTTATTGGAAGGTAAACAATGAATGTTTCCATATTACGTATTTTAAATGAGCTTTTATGGGCAGGTTTTACATACAGTATTGGGATTTTATAACCAGTTTATGTGTTTTTTGTAGTGTGCAGATCACAACGCACATTGCGTTCCCCTTCGCTGTGCCTGAATGATACAGGCAAACAATTTACAACACAAATTCAAGTTGAGAAAAAATCCTTCTTCTTTTTGTTCTTCCCGTTGGTCTTGCTCTCTGAGATAAGTGAAAGTCGAACTCAGCACACAGCCAAGGAACTGACTCCTCTATTCAAAAACCTGCTGGATGTTTGCTTGGAACTATATGGAAAAAGAAACAGCATGACTACATTGATTTACCCTCCTTCACTTTGCAGCAAAATTCATGTAGGCATGTCCTTCAAATGCATGCAGGAGTTAATTAAGACGGCATGCTTGCTTAGAATAATTCCTCTTTATAAGAGAATGCCTCTAATAAATGGATTTTCTATTCCAGCTGTTTTGACTGTGGACAACTCTGTGGTGGACTTGGAGACCATCGAGGCTTTGTATGAAAATGTGAGTATTATGGAATATGCTGTAAAGTAATCCCATATCATGAGAGAAACCGGACAACCTTTGCTCCCTTTTAAGTTTTTCGCTGTGAATTTTTAATACCATGCCAGTATTTAATGACATCAGTGTGCTCACTGCCTGCGGCTTATGTCGGGTGATATCATTTTTTATGCTTTTCTACCGCTCGCCGGTTACTTTCGTACTGTCACTATTTTTTTTTGTTTTGTTTTGTTTTTTTCCCGTATTGCTATTGGTATTTTCACAGTATTGTTCTGAACTCCATCTTGGAATATTTCCTTTATCTTGTTTAGTCTCATTTGCTGCTAGTGCCAGACGCTTTGGTGAGGCTTCTCTTGTTTCGTTTAAATCACAGAGGGCCCAAAGCGACGAGCTGGAGAGAATTAAGAAACATTTTGAAACTTCCAAAGAGGATGAAGTCAAGCTGCTAGACAAACCTGAACAGTAAGACACATTCTACTGGGTTTGTAATATGGGTATCCATGGAAGGTGTGTGTGTGTGTGTGGAGGGGGGGGGGTCGGGGGATTGTTGTTATCGCTGACACTTTCATACATGGAGGAACTACTAGGGGCCCAATCCAGAGAGATGCACCCTCCTGATTCACAGATGTAATCATTTCGGACAGCCAAAGTAATTGAGATATTGTTTATAATCGCCACTGCGATTGTTCCACAGCCTTTCCAGTAAAGAGTAAACCAAACATCACTGCGGCAGCTCTGACGTTCATTCCATGTCTGTTTCGCCATCCTTGAATAGCTTCCCTGTTTCTGTCCGGTTATCTCCTCACTGCTGGCAGTAGGACTTTACACAAGCCGTACAGTCCGCAACAGGCCCCGCTGTTATGCTAAAATTGCAAAAGCTTCAGAGGGCCTCCTGTTTGTACAGAGGCCACGCTTCATGACAGATCACCGCTGGCTCTCCGGGATGGATCCGGCCAGGCCGAGCATTCATTCGCCTGCAAGTGAAATGTCACGGCGGAGCTGCCATGTTTGAGTTGGCTGTCACGGGGGGAGATGAGTCACATCCCTTTAGTGTCCGACTGCATCAGCCAGCTAATCAGTGAGGATCTTACTCCTCTTCCCAAACATGTTTATGTTTATGCGAGCGTCGCTGACTCGTTGGGGCTTTACCTTTGATCAGTCACGGACAGGGCCTGCGCTCGAGCCGCTCCCCAGCCGCTGTTCTCAGCCCTTTGAAACAAGGGGGCAGAGTGTCTCACGCACACTTTTGCACGTTTTCTTTTTCAAAGCATTGAGATTGTCTGAATCATTTGACTGTGTGCTCAGCGTAGTTCGGGTGGAGGAAGCACCCGTGAAATGAGGGGTCTTGCTGTGTTGCCTCGTGCTTAACGCGCTTGCGTCTGTCCTTCGCAGGTTCCTCTACGAGCTCTCGCAAATTCCTGATTTCTCCGGCCGTGTCCACTGCATCATATTCCAGTCCCTCTTCTTCGACGGGATGTCTTCCATCCGCCGCAAAGTGGAGATCGTTTCTCGCGTGTGCAAGGTTAGGCCTGGGCTGTGACCCCACACTTTTTATTGCTCCGTTCATCAGCGCTATCAGTAGCCTGGATTATCCCACTCCAGGAACGACACGCATGCATCATGCTGGACCCTGACTGGCAGCGCTGTGATCTACATCGTTGAGCGCTATGTGGGCTAAGGGGAAACAGGGAAATCGCTCCTCTTGCTCCATTCTCAAAATAACAAACTGGTGACTTCAGCCTTTTTTCTTTTTATACAATACATTTCTCAATGTCATAGCGCTGTGTTTAGGGGATAAAAGACACAGGCCGAGACAGAGAGGTTGCTTCATCTTGTGATGTAGAACAGGACCATCTGGGAGTTGTGGTTAGGGCTCTGGACTGGACTCATAAGGAGAAGTGGTGTTCAGCCCAGCCTAAGTGCTTTGTCAAGCCTGCAGCTTTAACCATGCCTCCTATACAGCAATCCAGTGGTGTGAGTGACGTCATTTCGTTTTTGCATGATTTTAACTATGGCCTTGGCTGTTTTAGGGTCTCCTGGATCATGACTCAGTGAAGGAGGTGATTGGGCTGGTTCTGGCTTTCGGAAACTACATGAACGGCGGGAACAGGACCAGGGGCCAGGCCGATGGCTTCGGCCTGGAGATCCTGCCCAAATTGAAGGATGTCAAGAGCAGGGTATAGTCCCATGGAATGAATTTACTCTTCCCATTGGGTTATAGTCCCATTGAATTAACTGTTCTTCCGCCATGGCTGCACTGCAAAAACCAAAAAAATAAGTAAATCTTAAAAAGCATTTTAGTCTTATATATAAAGTAAAAGTTTTATTTCTATTACTTTTTTGCTAAATAAGACAAAATGATTGCCAATGAGGTGAGAGATGTTTACTAATTTCAAGATTTACCAATGGGGAAAGATAATTTCACTTGTCAAGCAAAAGGTAACTTAAAACAAGCTAATATTTTCTACTTGAGAGAAAGAAAAAAAAAAGATTTTAAGTCTCATTACAAGACTAAAACACTTGTTAAGACAGACATTTTTTGCAGTGTGTCTTCCTAGGTTCATTGGCATTTCCTGTCTTTCAGGACAATCGTACAAATTTGGTGGACTACGTGGTGTCATACTACCTACGCAACTATGACCAGGTAGAATGCCGCCACATTGAATGAGTGAAGAAGTCATGCTCTTGGTGATAAAGCCATGTACTGGCAGGGTATGCGCATAAAAGTTTATTGTGACGCTAAACCCGACGGACATGCAGATGCCATTGTTTAGTGATGCATAAAACAACTGATAATCTGGCACATATGACTGCGGCTCATGTGTTACTTATTTTACATAACTGGTCATCTGAAGTGCACATGAAAACTGCATGAAAGTGATTACGATTAAAGAAAGCAACGGCCATATTGTTGCAGACTGTATAACTAATGGTGAGCTTTGTTTCTATACGTTTGAGGCATGACACTTCTATGCAAAGTAGCAGCGAGCTGGGCCATTGGTCCTAGTGTTACATCTTTAACTGTCAGTTATGAAATTTCTGTACTTGGAGTCATTGGATGGAATAACAAGGTCAATGCTGGTCCTGGCATCAATCTAAATTCTGCTCCAACCAACAACAGGGAGTTTTGTAATTAATTAATAATTAACTTAACATTTAAGTTGATTTCAGATAAAATTTTTGAATCTAGATGCCAGGAAAATCTACGCACGTATCGACACCAGTGTATATTTTGATTGGACTCTGATTTCCTCCTGTTCATTCTCAGGATGCAGGGTCAGATAAGAGTGTATTCCCTCTGCCTGAGCCACAAGACTTCTTCCTGGCGGCCCAAGTGAAGTTTGAAGACCTTGAGAAAGACATCAGGAAGTTGAAGAGGGATCTGACAGGTAATTGGCCACTTTATGATCTCAGTGACATGATGTAGAATTATTAGGAGTTTTAGCTTTATCTGAAAGTCATAATACAGTAATATTAACCCTTGAGACAAATGGCTGACCATCAGGAAGGTCTATCTTATATTTTTTGCTATGTAACAGGCAAGTTATTATTTCCACACCACTACTGAGGCACTCATGTTTGACGAGAGCATCTTTCGTTATAGTAGTGTATCCATTTCATAAGAACAAAGCCATTTCTGTTCCGTACGTTGACAGTTTATATGTCCGTCGGAGGTGTGAACCTAAAATTTGACCTTGGAAGTAAGTGAGTAACATGTTCAACTTGGCAATTGGTGAGATGCTGGCCTTTGTGTGTGTGCTTGTGTATGTGTGTGTATGTGTGTGTGCGTGTGTGTGGGTGGGTGGGTGGGTGCATGTGTGCGTGTGCGAGAGCCACCTGGTCCACCCAATTGACTACTAGCCTGTCCAGAGGTGAAAGGCTTTGAGTTTTAGTCTGCTGCCGAAACCCTCCAGCCCCTTTGCCTGTGATTATTTAAATCAACCAATAACACAGCATATGAAAGCAATTAGGCCATTTTCCCCTCAGTTTGCAGATTTCTGTTAAACCCTGATCCTCTCTGACCTGCGGGAAAAATACAAAGAGTCTACAAAAGAGTCCCGGGCCCACCTTGAGCTGTCAGTCATTTATTAGTCTAAAGCCGAGACTGGAAGACAATAAATGCAGCATAAGAGCCTTCGCATTTGATCTCTGTAGCATAAGCTTAAAAGTCTCTTCCGAATGCCCTTAGGATATTGGCACAGCCCAGTAAGAAAATTCTTTTACTTATATATATATATACACAACTTCAGGTTTGGTTCTAATTATTATCTTGGCTATCAGCTGGCGAACAAAGTAGCCTCGCATTTTTAGTAATCATAATTTCAGTAATCACCAAAAATAGTACTTTTATTTTGAAATAAATGGCTTCTACAGCCAGTTGCAATTTCCATACTTGAAGTGTCAAATCAATCTGTCTTTGTCATCCACCCAGCATTGCAGGTCCTCAGCAGGTACCTTTCCCTAAATGTGAGGGAGCTGGCCCCAGTGCATTGAGCATGGGAAATTCCACCACTGCTTTTCCTCCCTCTTTGATCCATAGAGAAAGGTCACTTGAGGGGTGTATGGCAGGGTCTCCCCTTCCAGACCTTGGACAAGGGAGTTGGCCCCCTCTGTCTCCCATCCCCATCTCTGGGGTCCGTCCCAAAGCGGCAGCGCCGGGTCGTGATGATTTATCCGCTGCGATGTTTGTCAGGGGGTCAGCGCGGGGAGGAAGGGATCGGTTGTTGTTTTTTCAGCGCGGTCACACGGGAGCATGCTGGCCCCTGGCTCTCCGACCCGGCCCCGCTGCCCTCTCCCTGCTTCTCTGCGCGGAAACACGATCTCTGTTTGATCAGCCTTCCTGCTGGGGGGCTGCTTTTCGCTCCGCTGCCCCGGGGCCACTCCTTCACTGCTCCCCTACACCAGCACGTCCAGGCCCTCATACCTCCCGTTCAGACGGCATCCTCAAATAGTTTATCAGCCAAACATGCCGTGTGTCATCACCACCTATGGTAAGAAGCGAGTCTCCTCTGCAATAAAGTTTTCCTCAGACAGTTTAAAAGTGTCATGAAAGCAGTTAATTGAATGTTGAGGTGTCATGCTGTAAAATGGCAGGTCACTAACTGTTATGTAACGGTGAATATTGCAGGGGGGTTTGTGCACATTCGCCTCTGGTAATTGGGGCCGCTGACTGCATGTTACGTTCCTCAAAACCGATGGAATTTCAACATTAACGCTGCACAACACGGGGTAGGTAATCCCCTCAGCTTGTTTCGTGAAGCCGGCTGTGTTACCCACAGATCCCAGCGCCGAACGTGTCCCAGGGAACTGGTAGGGGCTGCATTCCGGGGGACAGAATGTGGCTACGGAGGGGCTCTTTCATCCCTCCTTGAGGAAAACCGCACGTAAACATCACTTTAACTGCGGCGTAATTGAAGCGGACAGCGAGGCAAGACGCTCTGGGATGAAGAAGTATCAAATAAAAGTGAAGAGTCAGAGCTCATTTGCTGCCGAGGGGAGTTTAATGTTTCACAGAAGGCTCGTACGCGGTTGGACCTTCATCACCACGGCAAATCAGACGGTGTCTTTATTTTAAATGCCCCTTAATGTCAAAGCGAGGCGAGGCCTTTACTCTGAAAGGCGTTTTACCGTGGAAGCTCCGGCTCAAAGGCCCATGTGTGAAGTCTTTTAAATGGGCTCCGAGTGGAAGTTCCTCTGCCCCGGTGCACACGGCAGCCTGCCCTGCTCTTTGTGGAAAATCATCACCAAACTTTAATGTGAGCTTCCCGCTTTATGAATATTCACAAGTCAGCTTTTGCCATAATGTGCCTAAGATTAATGGCAATTTATTATAATGATTTAATTTATACAGTGCCATGTAGATATCCAGCCCCAAAATAATGGAATCAATGAATTGATGCGTAATGGAAATATAATAGAGCTTATATAGCAGTGCATTTACAATTATGAGATGAGATACACTTCATCAAGAGCAAGGGGAATTGGTTTGTTAGTACAGCCCAAAACACAACCGAAAGCAATCACATACCCAATAAAATAACAATAAATATCTTGCATAGATAAACAAACCGATTGTAAATGCAATTTAAAATTTTTTAAATGATTGTATTGACTAATATTTTCTATAGACTCATTCACTGTGCTGTTTTTTGAAATAATATAATTCAATGTATGTTCCCATATAAATATAATTATAAAAAGGTATAAACATATTATAATTAGACATAATAATAATAATAAAATGTATGTACGTACGTACATACAGTAAATCATCACAGTAAGAAACCATAAGAAAACAATAAGTAGTTGATTTCTGATAGATAATTAGTTTATATTCACATTGAGACATATTCACATTTCTGGCCATGGATAAAGTGGATAAAAAATTATATATTCCTTATTTGGCAGCTATTCACAGCCACTTTACACATCCTATTCTTATTGTACTAGATTTTCAAGTAAAACTAGATTAACAAGGGGTGCCAATAATAGTGGAGGGCACTGTATATAATATATCCTTTATTTAACCAGGTAAAAGTCTCATTGAGATTAAAATCTCTTTTTCAAGAGTGACCTGGCCAAGAGAGCAGCATAATCATTGTTAGAACAATAAACACAAACAATACAAACAGACGGATACAACTGTCACACACTCCAAACGAATGAGCAAAATATCCAGGTAATATGCAATACAAGGTCAAAGACAAAAATCCAGTTATGATACATAAACGGGTACATTTTCTAAAATGATTTCAGTGAAAATTTAGGAGCAATCACATTGACCAAGAGTACTATTTTCACGATCTTTTAAAATTGACTTAAATTCCCCCATAGTAATCAGTTCTGACAATTTCAGGTCCTTCTGTACATTATTCCAGCGTATTTAAAAACTTTTTAGCCTAATTCTGTTCTAACTCTGGGGACCAACATCTGTAGAATATTGTGAGAGGCCATATTGATTTAGGTTTTTGCGCATGTATGTACACAGATAAGGAGGACCCAGTCCAAGGAGGGATTTATATATAAAAGCCAACCAATGAAAAAGCCTGTGGACATGCAGAGATTGCCACTTAGCAGCAGCATACAGAGAACAGTGGTGTACAAGATTGCAACAGCCAGTCATAAAACGTAATGCACAATAGTATACAGTATCCAACTTCTTTAGGCACTGGCCAGGTGGATTCATAAAGAGCAGATCGCCGTAATCCAATAAAGGTAAAAAAGTTTCCGAAATCAAGTATTTCTTTGCCTGGAGGGAGAAACAGGATTTATTCCTAAATAAAAAACTTAATTTAAGTTTCAGCCTGGAAACAAGGTTTTCAATGTGTGATTTGAACGACAAGTTCTGATCAATAATAATACCTAATATTACCTAATATTATATGTTTTGACCATTTCAATTTCAACCCTTTGAGCAGTTGAGATTTTAGGAAGATTAACTTTTTTCCATTTGAAAATAGCATTAATTTGGATTTGTCTGCATTTAACACCAACTTAAGTGTTAAATTGGACTGAACAACATCAAAGGCCGACTGCAGAAATTCAAGGGTTTGTACTACTGAAGGGGGATGAGCAATAGATAACTATAATCTGCATAAAAATGGAATGCAGCACTCCATATATGGAGAACAGCAGTGGTCCTAGTATGGAACCCTGGGGCACGCCTTTTGATACAAGGAGGAAGGAAGAGGAAGACCCAGCAAACTGGACCCATTGTGTTCTAGCTGACAAGTAATTTGAAAACCAACTTACAGCATGCCCAGATAAGCCAATATTGTAGAGTCTATCCGCCAAGGTGACATGGTCAACTGTGTCAAAAGCCTTTGATAAATCAATAAAAAGATGCACAATATTTTTTTCAGTCCAGTGCCTCAATAATGTCATTCGGCACTTTAATGGCAGCGGTTATTGTGCTGTGTTGTTTTATAAAGCCTGACTGATGTTTGTGTCCAACTGACCATTTGTGTCTAAAAATTCTTTAAGTTGTTCACTAACAAACCTTTCAAGGACTTTAGCTAAAACACATAATTTAGAGATCGGCCTGTAGCTATTAACAACTGAGGGATCCCCTCCTTTCAGCAAAGGGAGAACATAGGCAGATTTCCATATGTTAGGAGTCTTATTGTTGGAAATGGTAAGATTACAAATATGAGTTAGAGGTTCTGCTATAAAGTCTACAGCTAACTTGAGAAAGTAAGGATCAAGATTGTCAGGACCTGCGGATTTGTTAGGATCCAGTTGTTTTAAGGCTCTATGGACCTCTTATCACATAAAGAGGAATAAAATTGAATGGTTGAACCATATAATTAATTGGGGGTGGTGAAGAGTGAACCCTCTGCTCATTAGGCTGCTTTGGATCTGGATGTAAAGACTCAAATAAAAAACCTGAAGAAACAAGAGGTTCATTGAAGCAGTTAAGAATGGCTGATTTATCAGTTAGAGTAGATGAGTCTTTTACAATTCAGGCTGGCAACTCATTCGTGGTTACACTCCGAAATGAAGATTTTATTACTTTCCAGAAATTCTTAGGATCATTTAAGCATTGTGATGTCATAAGCAGTGTAATATGTTACAGCATCTACATTCTATTGCATGGGTTTTCAAAATGTGCCCATTGACTTTCATTAATTTTTTTGGTGAGAAAAAGGTAAATTATCTAAAAAAGTGTATATGGTGTAAAAAGTAATAGCAACCTGGAGGGTGTATAAAAGTATAATATGAGATATGAATGGTGTTGATGGTGTGAATGGTGTAGGAGGAGATAGGTTCTCAAAAAGTGGCGGAATAATAAGCAGTATGGAGAGTAACAAAAGCTGTGTTTTCACAACCACACCTAATGAAAGAGCTTTTTTTAGTTTTTATAAAATATATTATAAAATATTTTAATATAGCATAAAAAATTCTAATGGTTAATTTGAACGGATTTTAAGTAACAAGGTTTTAAGTAAAGTATTTACATAACAAGAAATGCTTGAAATTAACATGAATGCAAGCCATTTTTTTGATGTTATCCCAACAACAAGAAATGCAGCTAATTTTATGCACTCTGAAAATAATGGAAATTTCTGGATTTAGAAGTGAAAGCTGTATAGCCTACATAATTGGCCATGGGATGCCTTAGAGACTGTCGGTGTGTACATGTGGAAGCGGCTGTTTCTCAGTTGGCTGGGAGAAGAGATAAAGTCTTATGGGTGCTGTAGCAGCGCAGTGGGTTGGATATTTCCCACACCACTCAGCCACTCTAATTCACTTGCAGAGGCAGCAGAGCACAAACAGATCCACTGCTAGGCCACCCTCTCAGATGCTGACACTCCCATATGCCCTCACTGACTCTACTACACACCACAAACTGACAATCCCGTATGCCCTCACTGACTCTATGACACACCACAAACTGACACTCCCGTATGACCCCACTGACTCTATGACACACCACAAACTGACACTCCCGTATGCCCTCACTGACTACTACACACCACAAACTGACACTCCCGTATGACCCCACTGACTCTATGACACACCACAAACTGACACTCCCGTATGCCCTCACTGACTACTACACACCACAAACGGACACTCCCGTATGACCCCACTGACTCTATGACACACCACAAACTGACACTCCCGTATGCCCTCACTGACTACTACACACCACAAACTGACACTCCCGTATGACCCCACTGACTATGACACACCACAAACTGACACTCCCGTATGATCCCACTGACTCTACGACACACCACAAACTGACACTCCAGTATGTTCACACTGACTCTACGACACACCACAAACTGACACTCCAGTATGTTCACACTGACTCTACTACACACCACAAACTGACACTCCCGTATGACCCCACTGACTATGACACACCACAAACTGACACTCCCGTATGATCCCACTGACTCTACGACACACCACAAACTGACACTCCAGTATGTTCACACTGACTCTACGACACACCACAAACTGACACTCCAGTATGTTCACACTGACTCTACGACACACCACAAACTGACACTCCCGTATGATCCCACTGACTCTACGACACACCACAAACTGACACTCCCGTGTGCTCCCACTGACTATACTACACACCACAAACTGACACTCCAGTATGTTCACACTGACTCTACGACACACCACAAACTGACACTCCCGTGTGCTCCCACTGACTATACTACACACCACAAACTGACACTCCAGTATGTTCACACTGACTCTACGACACACCACAAACTGACACTCCCGTATGATCCCACTGACCCTACGACACACCACAAACTGACACTCCCGTGTGCTCCCACTGACTATACTACACACCACAAACTGACACTCCAGTATGTTCACACTGACTCTACGACACACCACAAACTGACACTCCCGTATGATCCCACTGACTCTACGACACACCACAAACTGACACTCCCGTGTGCTCCCACTGACTCTACGACACACCACAAACTGACACTCCAGTATGTTCACACTGACTCTACGACACACCACAAACTGACACTCCAGTATGTTCACACTGACTCTACTACACACCACAAACTGACACTCCCGTATGACCCCACTGACTCTATGACACACCACAAACTGACACTCCCGTATGACCCCACTGACTCTACGACACACCACAAACTGACACTCCCGTATGACCCCACTGACTCTACGACACACCACAAACTGACACTCCCGTATGCTCCCACTGACTATACTACACACCACAAACTGACACTCCCGTATGACCCCACTGACTCTACGACACACCACAAACTGACACTCCCGTGTGCTCCCACTGACTATACTACACACCATACACTGACACCATTGCACTGCAGGTCAGTGCAAATGGTTGATGTTATAGATGTTTCTTTCATGTTCATTCTCTGAAACTCGGAAATTACTATTCGTCCTTTTTTTTCTTAAAGAGAACAAAAAATGTTCAAATATACAATAGTTCTAGGGTAAAAGTGAAAAGGTTTCTCAGGTTCATTATGATTGCTACATCAACCAATGCCATCTGCAAAGAAGCATTATTTAACTGTAGAACTTGTACTCCTTTATTTATCTTATAAATTGTATAGCATGCTCAAAGAAGTGAACTCTTTATCGGAGTCTCAATGAACAGGTAGTGTATTAATGTGTGTGGAATTATGGGAAGAATATATTCATTACGGTAAATTACAATCCCAGTGACTGCACTACAACCTTACCTTTGTACAAGAGCTGTCTGGCTGGCCTCAGTCTGTGAAGTAGCTGGAATTTATGCTGAGGGGGGGATGGAATTGAAAGCCTGGCAGCACACTGAGGTTGTATATAATTGTGGATTATCTGTAGAATTCCGCTGCTTTGCTTGGATGATCCACGACGCAGTGTAAATAACGCAGACCTGCTAGGCAATCTGACTGGAGAGCCTGACCTCCTTGGAAAGGCTCAGACACAAAAAGACTTTCCAAAACATTATCACACTAGAGATTAAAACCTGAAATAGCGCTTGTGTGTGTGTGCGCGCGGCTCCAAGTTATTATTTATCTGCCCATGGTTGTGTTTTCACTGAAGAATATTTGCTTTCTTGGGGCGAAATGTGTTTTTCCTTTTTGATATGATAAAACTCTATTATGATGCTATTTCTAAAATTGCAAAAAACATAAAAACAAACAAAAATCAAAAGAGAAAGGCTAAACTCACAGCAGATGAGTCGGCACCCCATTAATGTGTATCAGATTTTGTGTAATTGTAGTCATTGAAGGAACTGTATCACATGTTGTACCACCATGTAAGGATTTGTAATGCACCCACATTTATTTATTTACTTATAAATTTAGTTGGTAAGTTCAGAAATCCAATTCAAAACCTAAATGTTGTGTTAATTGATTGAAAATGCATGTCTGAAACAGTAATATGCTGTTCCAGTGCTACACAGAAAAGGATTTTACCTTACCCTAAATTTATTATTATTATTGTTGTTATTACCTCCAGCAACAGTGTTGCATGGAACCCTCGCTTGGTCATGGGGCAAGAACTGATTAACTTTTCACACTGGCCAAAGGGGGGGGGGGGTGGTAGTGGCGTGGCTTTTCACAAAAAGGCTTATAACTTATGAACGGATTTATGTAATACCACAAAACTTTGTGGAAAGTTTGGACATGGGGCATGGATGAACTGATGAACTCTTTATGCCGATTGCCCAAAGGGAAGTGTGGCAGTGGATGTTGCTTCTTACAAAAAGGCATGTAACCTCTTAACAGATTCACATAACACCATGAAACTTTGCGTGCCTATCAGCAGGGGTGTCCTGGAGACCTCCTTTCTGGCCACTGAACAAATATAGTGCTGATTGGCCACGTGGTGTTGCAGTAACTGACTAAAAAGCTTATGGGTGGCTAGAATTTAAACAGATATATCTCATGCCCGATTTGAGATACGGTCATGAAAATGCATGCATCTCCTGATGTGAAATGATTAACTTTTGGTGAATATCCATGTGGAACTGTCTTGACAATTACATGGTGTTGGCAGAGGTATGCATTCTACTGAGTGCCCTCTTCTAGTTTATTATTATTATTATTATTATTATTATTATTATTAGTATTAATGATATAATAATTATAATAATAATAATAATCAAAAGAGATCATTATTATATACTGGAAAATGCAGTGGAACTTCCTCAATGGGCATTTTAAAACACTAGGAGACCATTTTGCTCACCTGCCCTTTGCTGCTATTTTGCTGCATAACCAAAAATGTAAATATAGTGGCATTGTCACTGTCACTACAGTATTCAATACTGGTAAAGGATCCCTTCTTACAGTGAAAGGCTTGACTGACCAAACCTTTGAAGACCCGGAACTGGTTTTCTGGGGGTTTTTTTCCCCCAACTTGAGTGTATGTTCTAATGACGCAATCATCTAGTGTGGCAGTCTGCCTAATACACATGTCACCAAGGACATCTGTCTCTCTCTCTCTCTCTCTCTCTCTCTCTCTCTCTCTCTCTCTTTCTTTCCCGTTTGGTAGCGACTCTCTGGAGTCTCTCTAATGCATCCCTGGCGCCTTTAAGATATGATTATAATCCTGCCCGTCTGATTTTTGTATCTTTTTATTCTTTGTTCGTAGTGTAGCAGGTAAAGCTGGCTGGATCGAGCAGCTATACCCGTGCTCTTATGTAATGAGGGAAATGGTCCATCTCACTTGTCCAGAAGCTTCATCTCTGTCTGCCCAGTGATGAGTTACACGACTCCATGATATACTGTATCAACATTTTATCTGCACTACATCGATGCTGTGTCAACTGGTTTTCACCGCAGCCCAAGATGCGTGCCAGAGATAAGTCTGAGACAATAACATTCTTTACCTATGAACACAACATTCGTATTGTGCAGCGTAAAGACCATGAAATCTAATTAATCTCTGCCTTGTCTCATGCTTTGAATCTACTTCATGCTTCGGTTGAGTAATCCATATCAATGTTTGCCCTAACATCAGTGAACTCCTTCTTTTGTTTTTGTTGGGGCTTGAACTTTAAAAATAAGCACATGGTTCATTTTCCTCTGAAGTGCTTTCTGCCTCTGCTATCACGTGATGATATGCGGAATTATGCGGATCGCCTCTTAATATTCGGATGGACTGATGTTCGAATTTACATTTGTTAGAAGCCGTATTCCCGGTGGACAGGTTCCCAATGAATGTCGAATTTCTTAACGGTGCATTTTTTGTTTGAGCTCTTGTAAAAATAAAAAATGAAAAATTATTTTAATGAGTAAGTACCGAGCATGGCATGTGACTTCTGAAGGACAACACAAGGCTTTTTAAACTTGCCATTATGTTTTATTTTTATTTGCAGGTTAAGTGACAGCCTTGCCCTTTTTCTTCGTTTTGATAATGCAGGCAATGGGCTCTTGCCTGCACAAAGGCAAAACCAAAGTTAAGACACAAAGCGCTCCGCTCCCTCCTCCACAGTTTACACAAATGCTGACTGAAAACAGTATTCTTTGTAATCTTATCTGGGGGGCCGATGCTGATCGGCCACAGTCGTGGAGCTGCGGCTCCCACCAGGGTGTATTATGACTGCGGCGGGAGACGGGTCGCCTGTGATCTTCTGATTGGACAGGAAGCCGGAGGGAACAAACGGCGCAGACAAAAGCGCAGAGCAGCAGTGCAGGCAGAGCGCAGATATCTGCAACCAGCATCACGGCATCATCCAAACAGCCGATAGCCGAGGGGGAGCGCCGAGACGGCCTCTGGCTCAGGTGGAGGGGCGTCTGTGTTTTTCGGGGATTTATCTTCGCCAGCGATGAAGGAGGGGATAAAAAAACGAGGAGAAGAGAAACTCACCGTGGACGCTCCTGTAAATCTGACCAGGCTGCGAAATCCAGCAACGGATTGACATGACGAATAATTTCTTTTAGATGTCAAAGTCTCTGAACGCTGTATAATCACCGCCAAAAGAAAACGAGTCAAGAAGTTAGCCAGCAGCAGAACCGGTACCGTTTTCAGTACAATACGGTAGTGCTTACAGTAGGATAAAGTCATTTTCAATGGAGAAGGAGACCTTAAAAAGTGCGGGTCTTGTGTGTTCTCTGGTCTTGATCAGGGGGAAGTTTTCCCTCAGACCGCATACCCACCGGTAAGTTGATACAGATCTGCGGGCAGAGAGGGCCCGATTAACTCTAGCCGGCCAATTAGAGAACAGCATGGATTTATTTGCCGTAATGGGATTAGCCCGACCGTGGGGAGGCTGGCAAGAGCAGGAGCGGGGCCTGTAAACAACGAAGGAGGAGTAATTACGCTGCGTTTCCGCAAGGACACACGCTTTCAAAAAGAGCCCGTCCCCCCTGTCCCGTCCCCCACCCCACCCTATACGGAGACAGTGTCCCAAATCCGGGGAATGCTCAATTTTTTTTTTTATAGAGCTGCTGTTGTTTTTTGGAGTTTCCTTTTTGTGGTCTTCACTGTCTAGACCACAGTTTGCTTTGTTCAGGGGTAGCCGCCACAAAATTGCAGCCATGCCATTGTGACTACTCTTTAATACGTAAGCAGAAGATGTTGGGTGGTGGGGCGGGGGATGGGGAGGGGGGGTGTGGATTGGAGTATAATATAATGTCCCGGATTGTGAAAGCACAGAGTTTGCTTGTTTAAGGTTACTTGCCTAACTGGAGGCCCTCTCAGGTGTGTGCACCTGCAAGCATCTCCACGAATGGCGAATTTATGCACCTGTACCATTTTCTGCACTCAGCTAGACCTCCCCGAGATGGATCTCATCTCAAACGCACCATTTAGATAACAGCCGGTGACCATTATTAAAAAGAAAATTGCAGCAACGGTGAGTAATATTTCTCACCCACCTGGACATGAACTTCATCAAATATCCCTATCTAGCAGCGTTCAGGTGGTTTAATCATGCAGGCTGAGCCTTATAGCCAGTCATACCTGTTTTGAGTGTTGGCCCTCTGGTCAGTGCCAGCTCTCCTGTAGTACACTGGTGGCTTGTAGTGTGAATAATATCCGTTAGTGTTACAGGCTTGTGTATCGGAGGAGTGCTTCAGTGATTCAGGTCTGGGTTCAGGAGTTGTGGCAGAGAGTTGGGTGGGTCAGGAGCAATTGCTGATAGCAAAAAAACTAAAGTAAAAGAAATCACTCGAAAGTATAACCCTACAGTAATTATTTATTTCTAATGCCTCGTTGAGAGCTTCCTTTTTATCTCCTTGTTTCCCTTTTTGTCAGCACTCCCCCAGAAAGACTAGTATACTGTCCCCTGCTAATTGCAGGCATTATTTGGTGGAATAGTTTCTGGTCTCTTTCATCCGCTCCTGCACTGGGAGAGTAAGCACTTCACAGCGAATTCATGCTAGAGCTTATCTGTACACTGAGCAGTGCTGAATATGCCATCTCTGCAGCCCCTCTGCTGTGGGAACTGAATAAAGAGTGCTGGGTAAAGTAGTAAAGTATAGTATAAACACGACAGAGGCACCAGACTAAGTTAACTCATATATACAGTATTTTAGAGCAGTTTCTTCTTGCGTTTCGGTATTAATGACCCATAGTCAGCCACTGAGTGTCAGAAGCTAAACGTTGTTTGTCTGGTTTTATATGTAATATGCTCTTTGTTGTTTGAAATGTCCTTTGTTCTTGACGCAACAGAATGTTGCAGGGGTAGCCAACGAGCACAGTGTAGTTAACTCAAACCTTGAGCCGTCAGTCTTCCTGTTGTGTTCTGAAACTCTTAAGTGTGCACCTATAACCAAGCAAAGGTATTTACTGCAGTTATTAATGACTAACAGGTTTTTAAAAATATGTGAACTGTATTCAGCATTCTACCGCAGATCTTTGATGGCAGCAGAATAGTTTGGTCAGAGTGTTGCCAAGCCATTGCTTGTGTGAGCCGCGTAGTTTGGCAGCACAACAAAGACCATTCAGACCAAACAACAAACAGGATCCCCGGGCTCTGCCATCAGCGTGTGTACATGGGCTAGCCTGGGCCCAGTGCCGTCCAGCGCCGTTTCCAAGTCGTCTGAGCACAGAGCTGCTGGGGGCAGCGAAGCAGGGTTAGTAGGCCATGGGGGGCTTTTTAGAGGCCTGTTGCTGGTAACCCTTCTGAGGGAAGGACGGCTCTGGGGCCGAATGTGAAGAGATGGGCTCCCTGCAGTGTGAACGCTGGCTAAGCTTCACCACTCACAGTGTCAGCCTGAGATTAGTTTTGCGAAGGCCAGTGATAAACACAAAGTCTGGTCCATAGACTTGCCTAACGCGGTAAAGAGCTGCCCACTTTGATAAGATGGCGCGTTTGATTGACGTGCAGTATAACCAACCACAGACCGTCTATGGTCGATTCAGAAACAGCGCTACAAGAACAACAGACCCGCGTGAAACAAATGTGATTTACACAAATGGCACGGTGATCTTCAGTAAACAGTCCCAACACACCGAAGAAATGTTATGCACTTCAAAAACTTCAATCCAGCGTTAAGCTCTTAGTCTTAGTCCGAAACACTCATTGTTCTTGATGGATTCGCAGCATTCGCTAGCTACCAATTAGTTAGCACAACTTGTTTCCCGGCGGACTGATGAAAACAATGCATTGTGTCGTACCGGAACTACGCACACTCCTGTGATTGACAGTGCTGCTAGCCAATGAGTACTGACTGTCAGTTCCCAGTTTCCCAGTTTATTCAAGCCTATGCATCAGACACTGCGTATGAAGTGCATCAGAGCGGCTGAGGCTGAGACTAGCCTGAGATAGGTTTGCTTCACAGGGGGCAGCAGGTGCTGTGGGATGTTTCAGAGAGGTTTCCGAAACCGATATTTCTGGGTACTTCACTGCAGAGTCTTAAACGTTTTATCTCCGGACAGCAGTATTTCCCAAGATTCCTGTCTTATTCTGTAAGCTCATGCTTGTCCATTAAGTACCATCAGAAACCTTAACTATTACCTCCAAAGAAAATTATTCTTCTTCTAATAGCAAAATAAAAAAATGTCTTCAGTATGCATGTTGAGTGGAAACCAAACTGTAAAGGTTTATTGAATAGCCATCTGCTGGTACTGCGTTCGCATACTTCTTATATTGTGTTTCCTCCCCACAAGGCTTAAGTTCATTATGAACGTGTGAATACTGCTCACACTAATTAATTGGGTATATTTGTCATTAGTGCAGCCTTGTTCTGTTTTGTTTAGGACAAAAACACCCAAAATTCAGTTTCAACTCGCATACTCTCTCCCTCCAGACGCATACTACATTTCATTACATTCCGGCTGGAAGAGAATAATGCATTTGCCTTTGTTTTACAGCTTGTGAAAAGAATGCGGAGAAGGTGTGCGCAAACTCCTCGGAGGAGCACCTCCAACCGTTCAAGGAGAAAATGGACGCTTTCATCTCAACCGGTGAGTAAAGCAAACAGGAAATAAAGAAATTCCCCCACCCCTTGTGTTGACTACCAGAAGGTGATATGTTTTGTTTGAGTCAATGCTCTAGCAGACGCTGTGGATTGGAAACATAACGTGTCACCTAACCCGAGCCCGAGCTTCCCTTTTGATCCCAAGCAGGTCTGCTAATAAAGCCAGGGGCCGGTGCGGCTGGACTGATTATGTTTAGATGTGTTTAGACTCTCAGAAGGCTCTGTAGACCCCTTTTCGGCTGATTATAACGACGGCACTTGGAAACTGACATTCCCAAATGTGCTATATTACTCACAATGTCTCAGGCAATTTGGGTCTCAAGTGAGAGCAAGTCTCTGGAATTGATTCACGAGGAGCCTTCACTCTTGTATATTTAGAGAAACTCTAAATCCTAAGAGCGAGACAGTAATGATGAATTCTTTTTTTTTTTGTAAACTAGAGGCTGTCTCCACACTTAACCGAGGAAGGAAGTCTTTGATGCGCATTTTTATATCTCCCAGGATGAAACATTTCCTGATCTTGTGAGAGGAAGAGGGAAAATCGTGCGGATCGTGGCAGTCGGGCAACTGAGTTCGGTTTACTCACACGCGATCCATCATGGCGTAATTTTGCGCTTTAATGCTTATTTTCATACTGTGCTTACTGGCTTAATTTCAGTATGGTGGCTACGGCATAATCACGTTGGGCGGGCAAAGGAATGAGGAGAATGTGCACTGTAAGACGTCTCGGGTATGAAAAGTAGCAAGGCATAGGATACTGCATATATCGAGTTCACCTGTAAAGCTGCAGGCTTGTAAACACAAGCTGTTCTCAGTGTCATGGTCGGGGGGACCACCGTGGCAGGGTGCACCTTGTCACACCTCCCTCTCTCTCTTCCTCTCTCACTCTCCCTCTCTCTCCCTCTCTCTAGCTCTTTATACCATCTCCGCTCCCTAGATAAAGTCGCAATCATCCTGCTGCCATGGAGAATATCTCGATTCATCACTCACTGAGCCTGATAATCATCTGTGGCTTTTTGTTCTTTGGAGAGATGGTTCCTAGTTAGGTTGAGGTTGCAGACAGTGTGAGATGGGAATCGGGGAGGTTTTGGCAGTCGCCGGGAGGGCTGAACGAAACGGAGTAAGCCCAGGGCAAGAGGGCACAGTTCTTCAGCACAGCTGCTTTGAGTTCCGATGAACCAAACCAAACTGAATATAAATGGTAATGTACCATTGGTGTTTTTAATGCTGTGTCATTACCTGAGGAAACAGAAGAACTGTGAAAGGGGCGGTTATGAGCACAGAATGAAATGGAGCAATGGAGCAGGAGTCACTTTAGAGCAGTGGTGTCCCCGGCATTCATCAGCATGGTTTCCCCCTCCCGCCGTTGGTTGTAGGTTACGGTAGATATAATATATACATACTTTTTCGGATATAGACGATTGTAATTGTTGATTGGGGGGGGGGGGGGGGGGGGGGATTGGGGGGGGGGGGGGGGGGGGGGGGGTCTTTGGGGGGGGGGGGGGGGGGGGGGGGGGTTTTTTTTTTTTTATTGGGGGGGGGGGGGGGTTTTTTTTTTTTTTTTTTTTTTTTTTTTTTTTTTTTTTTTTTTGTTGTGCGTGTAAGTGTGTCTGCGTTTGTTTGTTGTTCGTTCGTTAAAAAATAAATCCCGTTAACCACGTCACGTCGATACGTCAGATCACTAAAGTTCGTTCGGCCGGCAAAAAAAATGACGTGGCTGGCCGGATTCCACGTCTGATAATTAAGTTCTCGCGGGCCACAAAAAATGACGTGACGGGCCGGATTTGGCCCGCGGGCCGGGAGTTTGACACCTATGCTTTAGAGGGTCAGAACATCCCTTCATATACGTCTCAGCTTTCACCATGTCATTGCCGGTACAACAGGAGCAACTTCTTAATTTCCAAAATTCTCATAGTGATGCACTGTGGGCGGCAAGATGGTCACAAAATGTACTTGGGAGTTTTTTGTTGACATTTATAACTGATGAGGCATATGACTGACGATGCATTGCTGGTTGATCATTTCATAACCCATGTTTGGAAATTACCATGGACTACAAGTATCAAAGAAACATAAGTGCAACAGCTGGTGCAGTATTATTTTGTGTTATTCATAAACAATCACTCAAGTGTGGTGAAACAAACATGGCAGTCATAACCCATTCCACAAATTAGGTTTCTTAGAGTTGTCAGCCTCGATTTGGCAGGATATAAACTTTTGCAAACTGTCATTGACTCTTTGCAAACGCTACCAGGAAAGATAAATTCAGATCAATAGTACTATAGTACAGCACCCTGAAAGACAAATACTTTTGATGTGAAAACATATCAAAGCATATCACTAATTTTGATACAATTTATACACAGCTGACCATAAAATGTTTGTGCACAGGCTAGCCTAGACAAGAATAACAAGAGTACAAGATTATACCCTGTTTAAAACAAGCCTTCAACATTATTATAATGGACTGTATAACAAAATGGTTATGTATTAGGTGTAGTATTACAATAATTTATTGAGCCATTAAATTGACTTTAAGGAGGAAACCCATTTAATGTTTCCGCTCCAGTAACAAACATTTGAATTTATGGAAAGGTCTGAATACTGCTCCCATTTGCAGGAATTATGGGAATATCCTATCATGAGCATCAGCAATTAGTTTTAGCAGCCAAGTGTAAAGCATTTTGCAGAAGTGGGAAAGAGCCCTGTGCCTGATAATAACCTTCTCTTTTGTGTGAAAAGGAGGAATTAATTTTTTTGTAGAAGCCAACTCAAAGCTTGTGGTTTGCTTTGTTTATAGGGAAGCCCAGATATTTTAGTAGAATTCTTGCCGTTCATTAATGTTAGTTTTAAATGTATTTTGGGGGAGTGGTGTTTTAGTCACTTTTACCAAGGAGCTCTCAATGTTGTCAGAAATGCGACTGGATTTGAATCTGTGCTTCGACTCAAGTTCGGGAGAGAGTAACATTTCAAGTGTTAATACTTGGGTGTTAACATTTGAACAATTGAGTTTGAGTGTTTTTAGACACATGTAAACTAGTCCAACAACATACTTACGTGTCGTTTATTTTACAAGATATATTTGCATGCCTGACAGCAGGTGAATGCACGTCTAACTCCCAGAGGGGATTTTTAACAAAGGATTTGCATTGTTGTGATATCGCAGAATAGCGTCTAAAAATCTGGCAAAAGTTAAATCATCCTTAATACCCACCTAGTGGGAGAAATTGCTTTCCAAAACAGTAAAACAGTTGGGCTGGATCATAACATTTTATTTGATTCTATGCTTGGACTGCTAAGCCGGTTACACAAACTAAGTGCTAAATACCAGAAACGTACACTCTAAATAATTGTTGCATTTATGCCTTATTTAATGAGAACATTTTATACTGTAAGGTTTATACCACAATGGAAAAAAACGACACAATTATGATTTTATTTCAATGCTGGCGGTGTTGAAAACATTACTCTATAGTTAGTGTACATTTTGTAACACTTTTAAATGTGTTACTCTGACATTGAAATTGAGTCCTGTGGGCTCACACTTGTTAGAGTTAAATAAACACCTGCACATTTTCTGAGTCATGATTAATAATTTAGTATTATGACTTTGAAAACACTGAATGTTTTCATATAGAATAAATATAAGAATATATGAGTAACATTTTTATGTTGACGTCATTCTTGTCTATGTATTGTTTTCATAGTTTCATAGTAAAATAACAAGGGACATGTAAGGTAGGTCTCACCCACTTCACTGAGTGCCAGCAGAGACTGTAAGATACATTCTGCCTATTGACTGGCAGGGGTAATGGGCAACATCCTGACACCACACATTTTATAGGGTTTTTCTAGTTGTGATCAATGAAGGGTTAAAACCTGAGACGGAAGTATGCTCTCAGAAACCGCAGAACCTGATGGAATTGCACAGAAAGCTCTGCCAAGAAGCATTCTGAAAAATGAGACTCCACCTGTGTGCAATCTTTACCTTCACCACTTTGCAAAGATACCTCAGGCAAGATAAGGAAAAAGATCCAATTAGCTCTTTTTCTGCACCACCAAGAGCTGCCTGATGACAAACAATAATGCCAGGGACCCCTGTCTTGGGAAGTCCATAGGTTTGTAAGTGGAGCCTCGTTTCTCTGGCCACATCAACACCTCTTTAATCTCCCAAAGTGTTCCTGACAGACAAAACTGTTAACATCACGCAAGCAGATCCAGGTTCTAAAGCAAAAAAAGGGGAATTTCATGAATCGCTTGCGGTAGGCTAAAATATATTGTAAAACAATAGCCTCCTTCTATAAAAGATGCAAATTAGGCATCTTGCGGCAAGATTGCGTCCATATGTTTTAGGTACAGAAGGAAAATGAAGGAAGGGTATGGTGTATAAGTGGCACTTTCAAAAGTTTTTGATCCAAGCTTTGAAACAGTCAGTCTGTGGTGGCATTTGTCTCTGAGCTATACAATGTAAGTGGGATTTTCCATTGCCTTGTTACAGTTTGTTTATTCACCTTTAACAGCACACATCTGAATGAACATGAGCATAGTTAAGCATAGTATCACGGCTTCCAAATGGTCTGGTGGTTGCCACTGGCTACAAAATAGTGTTGGTTACCGAAAACACCTCTTAAAATAAACTCCACAGGGATACTTTCCCATTTCTAAACAATTCCTGCAACAGAAAGTAGAAATTAACAGCAACACTTCTCGCCCTATTTGAGTGATGTTACTATTATTATTACCTCTGGTAAGCCCATGTTCGAGAGAGTGAAGGATCAAAAATGGCTTCTCTCTAAGGTTCTCTTTAATATCAATTATTCATTATGGTCATTATTATTATTAGGATCTATCGTTCACAATTTATACTGCATGTGAATTTTCCGTAGTTCTATTTAATGAGACAATTAAAATCATGTAATTTCTGAATGACATGATTTAAATTACCCAGCACCTCTCCACAGGATCGTAGCCTTCAGCAGTCCACCAGGTATTGAAGGCCACGGGCCCGACGACGAATGTCCAGAATCTTTCTGACGGTATAGGCCTCGCCACTGTCAATGAGTCGGGGGGGTTCAGGGGCAGGACACAAAAGGTGGTGACAACAGGTTTAAGTCTGGAAATGTGAAAGGTAGGGTGAATTCTTGGAGACGCATGGAGGCAGGGAGCTTGAGGCGGACAGCAGTGGGACTGATGATTCTAGAAATGGAAAAAGGGCCAATGTAACGGGGCGCAAGTTTACGTGAGTCCACTTTCAGGGGAATGTCTCTGGTAGTAAGCCAAACGCGTTGTCCGACCTTGTACTGGGGTGCCTTGGATCGCTTACGGTCAGCAGTCTCCTTCATGCGTGCGCTGGCCCGGAGCAGATTGCGAGGTGTGATCCTCCAGGTTCGAGCGCAGCGACAAATAAAGACCTTGGCCGAAGGAACCCCCCCCCCTCCTCCTCCTGACTGGGGAACAAGAGTGGCTGGTAACCTAGCCAGCGTTCGAAAGGAGATAGCTTGGAGGAGGAAGAGGTGTGACAGTTAATGGCATACTCTGCCCATGGCAATTGGTGGCTCCATGACGTGGGGTTGTTAGAGCATAGACAGCGGAGAACGGTATCAATGACTTGATTGGCCCACTCAGTCTGGCCATTAGACTGGGGATGGAAACCTGAAGAGAGACTGACTGATGAACCTAGAAGTGTGCAGAAGTTTCCAGAACCGTGCAGTGAATTGAGGACCTCTGTCTGAAACTGTCAGTGGGGATGCCGTGGAGTCTGATGACGTGTTGTACAAGTAAGGATGAGGTTTCTTTGGCTGAGGGAAATTTAGGGAGGGGAATGAAGTGAACTGCTTTAGAAAATCTATCAATGATGGTGAGAATTGTGGTGTTGTTGTTGGGACAAAATCAAGTGCAATGTGTGACCAGGGACGGTGAGGGATAGGAAGTGGCGGTAATAGACCTGAAGTGGGTTGACGTGAAACCTTATTCTGGGCACAGACTGAACAGGCAGCGACAAAGCTCGAGATGTCCTCTTTCATGTTGGGCCACCAGAATCTTCGTTGTATGAAGGTGAGGGTGCGGTTTATGCCAGGGTGACAGGCGAGTTGAGACTAGTGACCCCACTGAAGGACTTGGGACCGAAGAGGGAACTGAAGTTGACTGTCAAATTGGAACGTAACCAGTAATACTAATGAACACATGTAAGGAAAATAATAAAGTAACAGAAAATAAACAGAACCATAACAAGCATATAGCATGTTTGATGAATATTGGATTTAAAAAATATATTATTAAGAATGAGCCTAATATTGAACATTTTCTCAGCAATCAATAACCAGTTTCAATGCTTGCTGACCAAATTTGACTTTATGGAAATTAGCATGGCAACATTTTCAGATGTGGCCATGTCTGCAGCATGCAGCTATTTATTTTCCAGTTTGTGTTGATTATATGGGCTGTTACACTAACGTAATGTTGCCTTTCCATTCATCTGCAGTTAGAGTCAACCTCCTGCACATCTTTGACTTTTCTTTTACTATCACGTAAAGCTGGGATAACAATTGTGCTAAAATGCAACTGTGGAACCTCCCAAAGCTTTCTGGAAATGTCCTCAAATCTGTTGCCTTTACATAGTGATGCGATCTTTTAGTATTATTTAAAAGATTTTTAAGAAGTGTAAGCTGACATTTCTCTGCAGTGGAGGTGTGGTTGTGCTTCATTTGTCATTTTGCTTCTGCCTTGCATAGAAATCGGAAATATCTGACTTAAAACACACTGCAAAGCACTCCAGCTTTCTTGTCTGCTTGCCATCAACTGACAAAAAACTTAATTCAGATTTTCCCCTTCTCCACATACACAAACACAAGTTGATTGTATTCCAAGCCATTTTTTTCTGAGCGACAGCCAATCCTCAATCCAACAGTACGTCATTCTATCGCTGTGTAATGGGACATGAACTCTTGACCCTCCGAACCAATCATTTTTTCACTTTGAACACACAGCAGTCCGTTGCTGTTTTCATACTCTTCCTGTAATTTTTGGACCTAAAACGTTTCTGTGACCCCGAACTGTGTGAAGCCTGAGTGTGGGGCCTGTGTAAAAGTGGTGGCCTACTCGCAGGTGCACCAGGGTCTTGCTGGGAGTCTACAGTAGGGTAGCACACCTGGATTAGTGAAGGAGCAAGTGGAGCTTGCTCTTAAATCACACTTTGTGCGTGCGTGCGTGCGTACGTGCGAACGTGCGAGCATGCGTGTGTGTGTGTGTGTGTGCATGCACATTTGGGTCTGTGGGTGTGTCTCTTGCTTCAAATAATGTCTGGACAATTTGTTCACCTCTCTCTCTCTCTCTCTCTCTCTCTCACACACACACACACACAACCACATGTTTAATGTTTTGTTATTGGGAAAGATAGTACACATTTTGGAGTACAGCCACTGGCACTGCCCCATCCCCTGCCCATTCTTTGTGCAGTCTCTACCTGTGTAGTGGCGGCTGCCCGGTGTATTTCAACACGGCTGTGGAACAGTGACCAATAACTCACGTGTGAGCGGTTTACGGCCCCACCACTGTGACAGGTTCAAGTGACCGCAAAGGCAGCTCCCTCACAGCAGGGCCCACAGGTGAACTTGAACGACCTGAGCATGGGCTTTTAAACCGGGCTGTGATCTGACAAGGTTTTACATCTCAAGAACTCATTGAACCATTATCCTGCAATCCATTACCCTTCCTTTACCCCCACACCCCCAACCCCTAAACCCCCCTCCCCCCCATCTCACTTTCTGTCCTGTTCTCTCACTGACGTTTTTGAACATTTATTAACGCTCAACATAAATCACAACATCTGAACTTTATATAAAGGTGCATGGCGAGTCCCGGGCATGTTTGTGTCAACGCGTATGAACTGTACCAGCTGCAGCTAGGCATTTTATTTACCAAGTATTTCCTGCTATTTCAGGTTGGGCACTGAGCTCACTACCAATGAGAGTTATGGTTTTATTTATCCTGGTATACTGGGTTCAATGAGAGAGTCTTTCTTTCACAAATATGCTTTTGAACAGTCTGCTTTGACTGTGTAGGCTGTAACAAAAGCAGCAAACAACAGTTCCACTCCTCAGTTTTCTATATCCTACCCAGAGATCTTGTTTTCTCGTTTGATGTTTCCAACAAATATTCAAATATTTAGAGTGCTGTTGGTTTCACAGCATCATAATGATGGGGTCGGGATTGGGGCGAGGGGGCGGGTGTTAAGCAGACAAGGAATACAAAAAAGATCTGAGATCAATTTGAACCGAACCTCCATTTTGTATCCTCCATCTCAGCGATAGTCTTACTCTCTCTCGCTCTTACACGTGTTTTCAGAGAGTCTTGACAGGAATTAAAGGTGCCAGATATCGGTACAGGGATGCTTCTGTGCACGATGACTGCGTTGTGAGGTTGCGAATCGTGTTCCTGCCATTAGCGTGGGCATCCACATTAAGTACCACTGGATTCGCTGTGTCTGGGTAGCAGCGCTAGCTTGTACAGGGGAACATGTGCTTCAGTTTAGCACACCCTGTTATTTATAATTTCTCGCGACGCATCAGCTCTTACAGTAAAGCCCCACAGTGACTCATACAGTGGGATCTGTGAACCGGTCGCAGGCACATTCAGGTGTTGTGATGACCCGGCATTCCCGTCACATGAATAGCCAGTGACAGTGTCATCTTCAAAAGAGAGAGATCGTTTCACTGAGTCCTAAAGAAGATTTAATCATCTCCTCATGGACGGCGAAATGGGCTGTCTAGCCTGTACAGGAGATGTCCGAGGGGATATCTGGAGAATATCCAGGAGAAATGAAGACCTTCCTGTAATGGTCTGGTCACGGACACTTTGGCCATCATTCTGTGTGTCATCCAGTCTGTTACCACATCATGAAACGAACGGGTCAATGGCTATTTCTCCTCTGAGGTATTTGTACAATTTTGACCGAAACATCATGTTCTCTGATATTACAAGGTTAATATTATGTGTATTGCATTATATATGAAAGATAAGATACCCCAAGTGTTTGCATTTCCTTGTGACAGATGACTGTGATATTTAAGTTTACAAAGATTAACAGTGTACAGATGGTTTAGAGTGGTTGAGAAACACAAGAACACTGACTCTGTGTGAAGATTTAGACGTTTCACGCTTGATCCTGCGTTCTCTTTTGGAGCGTGATGGAGTTCCACTGACAATCTGAGTATAAGGAATATTACGATAGCGTGGTACGTTAGCAATTAGCGCGGTATGTCCAAGTTCCAGTCCTGAACAATTTTGCATGAAAGTTGTTTACCAAATTATCGAGGAGAAAAAGGACGGAAAGCAACGTGCCACTTTGTACTTAACGTCAACGTTTTTATTATCTGACTTTTTGGTAAAAAAAGATGGTTTGGTAAAGTGTGTCAGAGTTTTAAAGGTCCTAATTTATTGTCCCTCTCAGCATGCGAGTCCCATAACTTTCTAGTTAGCCACTCCTGGTTTCATGTTTACAGAGGGAGCGGGGGAAGAGAAAACTCACACATCCTCTCTCTGGGCTGTGTCCCAGGAACTGCGGTGCCACCTTTGCACAAAGCTGCGCTGGAGGAATACCTCAGGCGCCAGTACACCCCCGCCGTGGCAAACGCCATTGGTCACGGCACTCCCCTCCACTCCCCCTGCCCCCTCCCTTCCAATGCAAGACATGGCTGTCCTTCCTTCATTAGGCTAACCTTCTTTAAGTCAGTCTGCTTACCCATACATATTTTTAGAAAAAACCTATAGGGTGGAGGTGCCTCAAGCTCACCCTCTCTTAACACACCCCCAAACCTGCCTTTGAACAATTTTTGGGAGACTTCCCCCTCTTAAATCTTCAATTGGGAAAGGTCCCCTCATCATTGTAAAAAGGATGAATCTGGAAAAATGCAATAAATCTGAGATCACAGGCACTCTCTGGCCCTAGATAAATTCTTGCACCTCGGCCTGGCCCGCTGCACACATCTGCCTTGCATTTAGGCCCTTTTACATGGCATGGCTCCACAGGAGTCCCTGCGCTCTCCAGCCCTGCTCCTCCTTAGCCCTGCTCCTCAGCTACGCTCCTCACTTCTGCTACTCCTCAACTAGGCCCTTCAGCTCCTAATCCTTTTCAGCTCTTCAGCTGCGCTCTTCTTCCAGGTTCCTCAGCTCAGCTCCTAAACTCAGCTCAGCTCCTAAACATCAACTCCCTTGTCCTTCCCGCTGCCCCACAAGCCCTTGCCTCAGATCCCTGCTCCTCACTACCCTGCCATCACAGCCCTCTACCCACAGTCAAAGTGCCCTGCTCCTGAATTCTTCGTCAGCAGTCCCCCGGCCCCCCTCTCTGTACTGCTCCCCTGTTTGGGCACCTTTTTACGAGCGGGCCAGCTGTGATCCTCACAGCGTAAACACTGACAGTGGTGAAACACGAGTCCCTCCACTAAAGACGATCAGTGGAGTTCTGTAACATTCATGAACAGCTTCACAGTGGTTTGTGGACAGTAAAAACCTAGCCTGGGAAACAGAGATTCCCGAGCAGAATCGGCAGGGGGGTTTATAATGGTGTCCTCTCTATACCACCCATCCTTTCCACTGGTACACCACCCCTGGCCAGACCACCCACTCTGGGTGGGACAGGGGACTTTGCTCTCTTATTTCTCTTATATTGTCTCTTATATCTCTCATATTTATATCTCTTATATTTCAGTATTACGCATGACTTGAAAAACCGATAACTGCTCTTCTATTACCCACCATACTGCATGTCACCAGATGGCTTGCCGTTACAACTGAAGTTTGTAGATACAAATATCTACAAATATCTCTTTCTGCTTTTACGAGAGGCTTCCTACATAAACCTCCATAATGGAATCCAGACCGAGCATGCCATTTTTCTTTTGTGTGATACATAGGCCTACAGTATATGTAGCCATGCTGACACCGTAATCAACTAAAATAGCATTACTTCAGTGTGCATGTCCCTGTTTGACTTCAGCTATGTTTCTGTACTTGGAATGTAACCAATTATTTATTCACTTTTCCAGCGCAAAAAGAACACAGTGCAGAAGATGACCATCTCAAAACGGCGCAGAAAAGGTACGGGACAATCTCTCCGAATCATGACGTGCTCGCACTTTATTTAATATCAACAATTACATTGTTTTTGCATAGTAATTCAAATTGGCTTTGACCAGACTATGCCTTTCTTTATCTTTTGAATATGTCTTACTCCCATACTGTCATAATGCTCTGTTTCCTAGTGGAGCCTCAAAATGTATGGAATGGAACGCTGCCAAATGTAATTGATAGTCGGCGTCATACTGCCATCGTCAATTATTTAGCATGTTTCACACAGATAAGAACCATTCAGCTCCCAGTATCAGATAAACGTAATACCAGCGATTTGTATAGCTGTCTGTAGCAATTAGCGCTACCTGATAAAGAGTCCTCAGATAAGAGAAACTCCAGCACAGGGCCCTTCCGCTGGGCTTCAACATCCAGACTAACTTGGGGCCCTCCATCTTTTACCAAATACATGGGTCATAACCCAGCGGCTGGATAATGAATCCAGGACAGGAAACTGGAGAGATGCCTGGAAATGTGGACCAGGACGGCTTGTGCGCATACCTTCACCCGTTATGTTCTACAAACCCGCTCTCTGTCCTTATCTTCCGTGTTTGGTAGGGCAGTGTCCAAAGAGTCACGACGAGAAGCGGCCTCTCTTGATTTATTGGGAAATTTGTGAACTGGCAGACGTTTAACTTTTGTAAGGGGAAATGATATCTGGAAAATTTCATATTGGAAAATACACTGGAGAGGACAAACAAAGCAAATTGATTATTTTCCCTTGTTTAGATAGAAACCGGAGTTGTTTGCTTTAAATCGTAACTATCTCGATTTGAAAATAAATCACAAATAGCACATAAAAGGGCAATCCGAAATACACTAGACATTTGAAATGGGAAACTATAAACAATTAAGCCATTGCTAGTTTTGGACAATACCGTAATTCAGCGAACGCTTCCAAATGTTTCCACCTTGTGGCTCAGTTTCTAACCAATCAAACCGCATTCTCAAAGGTTCCCTTGACCCAGGCTTTCACAAAGGCCTTTGATGATTCCATCTTCCACGGCTTTTTAGTGTTGCATCTCTCTTACAGCTTCAGTGTCAGGTCTTACCCCCGCACTAATGAAAGTGCCAGGTTCAGAATATTGATCAAAAGCGCATGGCAGCTTTATGTGGGGTCTTTAATGACGTTCGGCTTTTATTTTATCCAAAACCAGAGGCATTCAAGGGGCTTTCTCACGTTCCCACCGACACACCTCGTTAAAATGACATGCTGGTGATGCGTATAGCTCGAGCCATATGTCGGGATCCTGGTTGGACCCTAACGTCTGTCCTGATGGGGGAAGTCCACACACAGTGCTGGACTAAAGATGTGATTTTTTTTATTGGTTTATTGCTTGCATTGCTCAAAAAAAGATGTGATTTTATTTTGTTGAAGGCAAAATTTCCCAGTAACTGCAGTGCAAGCCTGGCAGAGCATCAATATGGAAGATTAATAGAAGATTAATTCAATTAATTGATTGTTTTAGTTGTTAATAGCCAATATATTTTCATGTTGAGCTTTAGGAACGTATATTTGTTAATATTTCAATGAATAAATGGTGTGACAACGAATAGAAAAATGCCTACCTTATGGTGGACAAACCAGATATTCATATAGCTTCCCATTTCATATAAGCGTTTCGGAAATGTTCTAACATTTTTGTTTGTAACTGTTCTCAATAATGTATTCTTGCATAAGACGTGTAATTGGAGTATCATAATTGCATTATTATTATTATGCCAACTCCTCAGACGTTTGGTCAATTGTCTGGGTTAAATAAGGAGAACAGATTCTATTTTAACATTAAGTATCATTATTTTGTGGGTGATTTTGGATGTAGCAATACTAACAGCCCATTGGCCAATATTAGGATAACTCGTAGGGTCACTGTGATTCATTCTTATATTATTCAAAACACAGTGAAAACATACTTTGCATGTGGACCTAATTTAATTATCAAACTTTATCATTTTAACAGTTAACCAATCAGAATTGGCCCCAATAACCACTCAGCACTTTTAAACCAAGAGCACATCCCTAAGATGGAATGTGACGTAAAAGGCACAACCACCATCACGGCATCCTTAATGAAAACCACGGAAAGCTCTGCACCTATCCCTGGTTCTTGTCGGACAATGTTCCCCAAAAACGAACATTGAAATAAATCTATATTAATGAGTTATTTTATATAGTTTATATATTTTATATATCTTGTGAAATGAGGGGGTTGACTCGTCTCAATCAGTACCAATGTATAGCAGCCACACCTACTGTGATATACTGTTGCCATTTTACTTCAAAATCTTCACTACACATCAGCTGAGATGGAGGATTTGTTTGTGCCATTTATCTGTGGGACTGTGATCGGACTGAGAAATCCAGCTTGGGAATTTTTTGGAGGAAAACCAGAGAACCTCCCCTACTCTGTGATAAATGCTAAGGGATCTTTAATAACCACAGTGTACCAGGACCTCAGTGCTCATCATACAGTGTCTCCATCACTGTACTGGGAGGGTGTACTTTTCTTCTCTTGGTTCAGAGAGAACTCCTACTGGCCTGCCAACACCAGTTTCCTTCCACCCAAAATCTTCCTACTACAGAACTGCACCATTCATTTATCATCTTACTTGTAACAGTTTTTTATTTAAAAATATCCACCTTGACCATAGCGTGGTGATTTGAGGACTAAAAAAACCTGCTGGATTGCAGGTTGTGGATTAGATGTAACTGGGCCAAAATCACTATGGTCCATCATACGTCTTCCACCCCATCTCTACAGGTCCAAACTAATCTAAGCCATTTTCCATTAAGCCGCTGTTTCTGTTCATACATGTCTCTATAGAAACTCCAAAAATGACTTACAGTAAATATTCCGTACAGTACTGTGAGCCCTAATCTGCCATGAGAGGGGAATTAATCAGTGAATTCAGCTGAGTAATATATTCAGGGCTGTAGTATATTCCATAGTTCAGCCAAGCACTAAAAGAAAAACCTCTGCCATTGCTGGAGCCTTCTGACTGTTTGTTTAAAGTTTCAGTTTTACTCAAGAATGGGAGAGGGATGTGAAGGATTGTGTATACATTTCATGCATTCCATTTTAATACCAGCGTGATCTCCTTAAGGAATTGGTATATGGAGACCAATGCCGTGGTTACCCGACTTTCACCTCAACAAAAACAGTCACATTTCACAATAGCATCCCAGCAGCTTTCAGGTCACACTGATCTCTGCCCCAATTCCACTTTCAGTGCACTTTTTTAGACCACATTCCGTGTTACAATTCTTTGTCGGAATAAATCCGTGCAATGTCACTGGCAAGCATATTGTGTGGTCCTTCCATTGCAATATGATTGAGTAACAGCTGTTTATTGCTTTGGTAATTCACATAATTAGTTTCTCAGACACACTCTACCAGTGCATAACCCTTGAGTGTATGCTACCCAGCATGTATCAGGAAGGCCGTTCTCTCCAGAACATACAATCTTAATTTGCTAATTTTACGTTTCTCTTTTGTTGAGGTTTCCTTATGCATTCAGATTTAATGGCCCATTACCTTTACCCTCATTTATGCTGCTTCCCTTCACATGATAGGCAGGTGCTCTTTAGTTTATTTATGGAGACGGCTGTGGGTGACTAAGGCCATATCTTTGAATTGTCAAGGCTTTTCATACTCTTATTGGTCAAGCTTTCATCTTGAAGCTTTCATATTGTACATTTTCAGCATGTACACACATGTGTGAATGTGTGCGTGTGTACTATGCTGTTTGTGTATTTATTAATCTGCATTCATGTTGGGTATTTTTCAAATATTCCTCAGAAGTAGGTAGAGGCCCCTTTTTTTTGTCCTTCATGCCATCTGATGAAGCAATAAAAATTCTCACCACAATGACGCCGTACTGATCTAAAGGTACAGATATCCGAGTGCGGCCGTGGGGATGCTAAACTCAACACAGGCTCTACGTGATTTGTGTCCATTCTGACACATGACCTGAGTCATAAAACGATCCAATACAAAAGAGGGATAATTAATCATGGTGGGCCAAGCAGAGTCTACAAAGGGCTTGAGAATTGATGTCAATTTAGTAAATCAAAGCTCCCGGCCTCTGTTCCTGGAGTTCCGCTTGGGTTCGAGGGAGAGGGAAGGATGATCTACGACACTATCTTCCCAAGCGCCGTAGTGGCGGAGTGCGTGACGGATAACCGGGAGTGGAAAGTGGCTTCACTCTGGAAACTTCTGCCGTGCACATTGCAGTCCTGCTAGTATGTCTTCCATTAACATCGCAAAAGCCACTTACCATCTGGAGGTCAAAAACTGTTTGTCGATCCCAGCACATCCCTTGAATCATGGCTCCTTTATATGCAGTGCATGACAACCGGGGCAAGGGAAAGTCTTTAATGTATAAGGTGGAGAGCCTCCCTGAGCTGAAAGAACCACGTTTGTGAAGAGTCAGCTTTGGTTACAATTGAATTAGCCTCAGTATTTGCCCTACAAGCTGCCCTGAGGTCTCTCCAGTTGGAGATTCTCCTTATGTATGATGTATGAGAACCATGAATCTCTTTCAGTGTTCCAGAACATCCCTGCTATTTCACTTCAGCAAACCCGAGGCTCTCTGTGTACCTTCTGTGTGACTTTAACTGGTTTTTAAACACTTAGTGTTATTTACTGCTTTTTCGACACAAATGAAACAAACGTAATTTAAATATAAATACATATGACTAAGAGCAGGGCGTTGTTTTGTGTTTTGTCCTCATGAAAGAGGCCATGGCTCATTAGCAGACCGTTGGATGATGGCGGAGTGTTGGTTAACCGCAGGTCTCTCCGTGTTAAGTTTCACAAAGCAACAAGACAATTCAGTGACAGATGATATACCGCAAGACATATTAATATATGGGTTAATCTAATTTGGTACATTGGAGTACATTGGCTGGCTTGAAAAGCATTATTGCACATACATATGCGTAGAAAAACTTTAGACATTTAGGCAGTTCAGGGTGTATGTATGTGTAGTTACAGAATGTATTCTGCACGTGTGTGTATGTGTGTTCAGATGCATTCTGCACACGGTTAGGTGTGTGTACAGTATGTATGGATACGTATGCTGAACATGTACAGTATCTCTGTGTACACATGGCTCCACAGGTATGCACTGCATGCTTCACACATATGTGTGCATGTATTGGTTCTTCACCCATGTGAAATCTGCAGCCATCTCACTGTTCACACGCCGTAATCCCCATTCCAGGATGGAAGGGGAGGCAGGAGAAAAGACTGAGAAAGCAGCCGTGGTGAACAAACGGGCCCTGCAGCGAGGCTCACTTCCCCATCAGGCAGAAGAGGTCAATGTGATAATCGGAGCCTCTACTACCGGCTCCCCTGTAGCCCAGTGGGAGGCCCTCTCACAGCCTCTCTCTCTCTCCTTCTGCAGCTTCCAAGACATGGTGAACTACTTTGGTCTCAAGCCCAAGTCTGGGGAGAAGGACGTAGCACCCAGCTACGTCTTCATGCTGTGGTACGAGTTCTGCAACGACTTCAAGAACATTTGGAGTCGGGAAAGCAAGATTATCTCCAAGGAGAGGTGAGCAGCATGCCATCAAATGCAGGAATTATGAAAAGTGGGATGTGGTGATACGGTTATGGTTATACTTTTCAGAGCCATAAATTAGATTCCCATAACCCATCATTTTTTTAACCCTAGCTGTGGTTTTGACATTGTAGGGAAAGAATAAGAAATTATTTGTCTGTGCCTGTGAGGCAAGTTGGGCCTTTGCCCTCTAAGTCAAAGAAAGGGCACCTTTTCAATGCCCTTCAATTATCTGCTGAGAGGAGCCCCCCTAATGTAGGCCAGACTCCTACACATTTCTGTGTTGTGTGAATCCCTTTAACTGAGACAATGTGGCTTCTGTAGACAATGTGGACTGTTTTTGTACCCGTTATTAAAGTAGAGCAAAGTTGCATCAAAGCAGAGGGGGGGAGGCCCGGCCTAAGGCTTGGTATAGCGTCAAAGCCTGGGGCTGGATTTACGATGTCTCAACTGACCCGGGGCATACTAACGGGGGTGTCAAACTGTGGGACAGCACCTCTCTCTGCGGTCGCCTGGCTTTATTAGCAGGGCGACAGAAGCCCATTAAAGGGAGGGTGTTCCAGGAGAAACTCTTAACTGTTGTCATGATCTGAAGAATCCAAGGAACCGGGTTAATACTGTTGGTTTATAGACACGGTTCCCCTGTAAATCTCTCTCTCTCTTGGCTAGTTTTAAGTCAAGGAGAGCACCCACAATTTGAAAGCTCCGTAATCAGAATGAATAATGAACTAGATATTACATATGCATTAATATAATTGATGTAGTTTTGTTTAATAATGTTATTATAGATTACAATCATTAATCACGACAGAGGATACCAATATCTAGTAGTCAAGCATGATCATAAAAATAAATTATTATATTTATACAATTTTAAACCGGAACCCAAATCAAACCCCTACTGATAATAATATTAGATAATAAGTGATCACAAAGTTTTTTCTTTAAAATGATTGATTATGCTTTACTATCATTCAGATCTATTTTTCATTAAGACTATATGTGAATTTTCTAATTATAATTATAAATCATAATATAAATCCCATGATTTTGGAGAAGAAATGATCCTATTCTGAAATCAGCTCCTAGTCCCTCATTTCAGAAACACAGCATTGAGCAAAAATCAGCAACGAAATGTAAAAACTGCTATATATTGTTTCATAGTCTGTGACAGGCTTGCATGGGGAGTTATTAATCCATTGCCACTGGTACTAGACAGACAATAGTATCCAAGATGTTAAACCAAAGGATAATTTCTAAATATAGCCTACATTCTGCATTTCACTGGAAATTTTGAATAGCAGTGGCAGTAAAATCTACCCAATCGGGGCTAAAACTGTCATTTTTGTATTATGTTTGTATTAGGATTTATATACCAACTGAGGGAAACTGTTATATACCAATAAATGTAGGTTGTTGTGGAGTGCTGTTGTAGGTCAACTTGGAATGTTTTCAAAGCTCTTGATGAAGAACATTTATAAGCGTTGTATCTGGTTCTTCCCGTGTATACCACGTGAATTCAAAAATGTTTAAATACAAGTTTGCCAAAAAGCCAGCAGGTCCTTGATCACTTGAACATTGATTGGTGAACTATTGCCTTAAAGAAGACTGATGACCTTCAATACAGAATACATTTCAAGGATTACATTGCAATAATAGTTAGCAGCGTTTCATTTTTAAGGACTTATAGGACAAATATATTATCGCTTTTGCGTACTTTGCTTGAAATTGGAACATCGCATATGATGGAACAGAGCTGCTATCCCTCCCTAGAAGGTGTCAAAGTAAAGTGGTGAGTTAATGATTCAGGTGCCTTTCCATGATCCTTTGGGTTTTTCTCTTCATTGTTTATTAGGCAATCATTTCCCATTTTACCCACAGCTGAAGGTGCTTATGTACAATTACCTTTATTTTAAATACTGTTTGCAGACCCATAAATCCCTCATGTTTGTGTGGGTTTTTTTTTTTTTAGAAACTCACTAATTATCCCATAAACTTACTGTAATTTTTGTTCTGTTTTCTAATGTTGGCTACATGTAAATTCTAAAGAAGGGTTAGAAGAGTATCTGCATGATGGCTAGTGTGTGTGTCAATGGGGGGGAAAGGTTTCAAAGTAACTATACAATACAGGATAAAGCACCTGTGCAGAACACCTGTATCATCAATAAGTAGGCTCTTAAGGGGGGGGGGGGGGGGTGCATTGCATTTCTTCATAAGAAAGTGAATGGTCAGAAATAGGCTGTATGAGCATGTTCTGCCAATGTTTTTCCCCCCAAGCTGAATTGAGTTATTTAGGCATTATTAGCCTTTGGGATGCCGGACGGTATTGCACTGTAGGTAGATTTTTCATTACAAGAGACCACCCGATAGGCACTGGTCCCTCACGGCTCCTCCATTGCACTGTGAGGTCTCTAATATCCCAGCTACTGTGAGTTCCTCCCCTGGGTATCCTGTAGCACTTAGTTGTTCTCCCTTGCTTTCTGCAACTGACTTCTTTGAAAGCGCTTCCTCTCACTACCGTGTTAATAACTGTGTAATGAATGTTGAAAATGAACAGCTGTGAGGCAAGAATACAGAGGAGAGAGAGCTCTTTCTAGGACGTTCCGTGTTTAAAAAAAAATTTACTGAATGGTGTGTCTCGGCGGCGTAGCCTGTAGAGCGATGTCCACATTGAGCCGCGATGTTGGCGGTTCGAATCCAACCGCGCGAGCTTTGTCGCGTGTGTGTCTCTCTCTCGCTCCCATTCTTGCTGCCTCTCGACACTGTGCTGTCAATTAAAGCTGAAAAGCCCTAATATATATATATATATATATACAGTGCCCTCCACTATTATTGGCACCCCTGGTAAAGAGATGAGTAAAAAGGGTTATAAGAAATTCACCGTTTCATGAATTAGCTTAATCTCACACTGAAAGAAATTGAAAAATCCAACCTTTAATTGAAGTAAACTTACAATGAGAATTTTTTTTAAAATATATTTGGTCGCATATCTTTTGCATGCCATGACTTCCTGATGTCTGCGACCGAACAATATCATAAGACTTTTGATATCTTATTTTCTGGTACTCCTACAAGCGATACTATAACCTCTCTGCATTTGAATGGATCTCTATGGGAATTGGGGGGTGGGACTAGATCTAGCTGTAACTTACACTGGAACAGTATGGAACACATGGTTGGCTAAATGGCTCTAAGTCATCAAGGGTCTGACGTATCAAACAAGCTTTAAACCATCACTCTGCTGCCAGAAATACAGTAGATATGGATGGATAACTTGAAGGGCTTCTCCTGACTTATTTTTCCATAGAGTTCAGTAGGAAAATTTGTCAGGAGAAACAACCCTTAAAGTAATCCATCCATACCTACTGCATATCTGGCAGCAGAGTGATGGTTTGAGGTTCGTTTGATACCTCAGACCCTTGGTGACTTACAACCATTTTACCAACCATGTATTCAATACTGTTCCAACATAATTTACAGCTAAATCTAGTCCCACCCCCCAATTCCCATAGAGATCCATTCAAATGCAGAGACGTTATAGTATTGCTTGTAAGAGTACCAGAAAATAAGATAGTCTTTTGAGTCACAAACATCAGGAAGTCATGGCATGCAAAGGATATGCAACCAAATATATATTTTTTTTAATTCTCATTGTAAATTTACTTCAATTAAATTTTTCAAATTTACTTTTTTCTATATATAAATGCAGGGGTGCCAATAATTGTGGCACACGTGGTTTTGTTAAAATAATTGTATCTTGATGAGGGATTATTTTTTCTCATAATAAATTTACTTCAATTAAAGGTTGGCTTTTTCAAATATTTTCAGTGTGAGATTAAGCTAATTCACCAAATGGTGAATTTTTTTTAATAACCTTTTTACTCATCTTTACCAGGGGTGCCAATAATAGTGGAGGGCACTGTATATACTGTATAGTGTATATATATAAGTTACTGAATGCTTAATTATAAATAAATGGCATTAAAATTGAGAAAGGAACACCAGGACCCGAAGCATCCTTTAGCATATGCGCAGGTGTGAGCCCAGATTTGCTGAGGATGTCAGTGCTGGGCTGTTAATTATTAAACTTTTTTTCGTGGGTGGGATCTACTTAGATATGCATCTTATTCTGTGATCTACTTAGATATGCATCTTATTCTGTGATATACTTAGATATGCATCGTATTCTTGCTGGCTCATCTGCCTCTGGTGTCTGTAATTTTATAAAATAATGTCATGCTCGACCTTACAAAGGCAACAGGGTGGTTGTTTGAATTTAGCTGTTCCTGGGCCCTACTGCTTGCCCCGGCTCAGAATCCACCTAATCGTGACGATGGTAACACAAAACAGGGGCAGCCTCTGGATTTGGCCCTAATGATTTCTCCTCAGCCCGGGGGTTCTTCGACTGCTTGGACTCCACACTCTGTGCCTCATTTAACACACAAGCAGGAAATCAGATTAGGTCGCTAGAACAAACTGTGTGAGTTTTGTAAATGCGCACATTTATTTCGCCTTCCATTAATCAAGGCTAAGTCACCTGTGTCCATATTTAACAGTCGGCAGTCTCTAGAGGTCCTCGCCCGACACACCTCTGCCCTGCGCAGTGTTCCCCGGGTTCTACCGTGCTTAATTCTTTAAGCTTCACCTTCCAAAGTGCAAGTGCAAGTATCCCATATGGTTTCCATCAGCATCTTTTGCTTTTTTTGAGGAATGGTGTTTTCAAAGTGTTTCCCCTTTATTGTGAAGTATTGCTGAAGAATCGATTTTGGACAGTGAATGATTCTGGGAGTAGCCACAGCATGGGCAGAACTGTTTTTGAACAGAAAGTGGTGTAAAGACATTTGCAAGAGGTGCCAGGCGAGGCTCTCCCTCAACCAGCTAAGCGTCCGTCTAGGTTTAGCTGCGGAGAGCTAATAAACTGAGAGGGAGGAATTCTCATTAAGTATCAAACAAAACCTGGGGATGGGACCCTGTTGCTCTAACCAACATGCCACCTTGCCATTAGCCAACATATCATTAGATACTGTCTCTAAAAACCCACACACTATTCTCTGTGGTTTAGGATTATTTTCTATTTTTATTTTATGTCTGTTCTCAATCATTACTATTGATACTTTGTTGTTGTTTATGATTGTCCCTGTTCTTCTAGGCTGAAGCAGGCTCAACAGACTGTCAAGAAGATCACTGCAGATAAGAAAGTGGAGACGAAGAAGATGAACCCCAACAGTCTGGTAAGCGGCAGAAGCTCTCTTTCTCTCCATTTTACAAACTGCAATAAAGAACAAAATGTTTTTATGAATTGTTCTGTATTGATATGTGTTTTTTAGGTCAGTATGTACCAGGGGATGTGTAATGTTTGTAGAGTGTGATCGGGTTTGTTTTTGCTTTACAAAATGCAGTGGTAGGCCTACGTGACCTCTCTCTCTCTTTCTCTTTCTCTCTCTCTTACACATTATTATTGATGTTTAAATGAATAAAGTTGAGTTTCATCATTTGTTTCTCACTTGCTTCTGAGCTGGTCTAATCCAATTGCAGCCTGCTAAGAAACTAAACTTTCATAGATAATCATTCCAAGCTAAAAAGGTTTCTCTATTATTACCAGAATAATGGCTATTGATTTTAAATTGTGACAGTGAATGTTTTTACAGCTTTAAAGCACTTATATACAGCACAGGAATATTTTTTATGGCACACAAATACAGAAAACCTGTAATGTGGAATAATATGGAAATTCATATCAAACACTGATATGACAAAACACAAAATCATTTTAATCAATATATTGTACATAAATCTACATTCATCATAAATTCATGTATGTGCAGGTATGCACCTCACTGACCAAAGATTCCAGGTAGTAAGTGAAATGTTTTAATACCAAATGTGTCATTTGAAAATTAACGCCTCCCCATTTCTACCCACAACAGAAAGATCGACTTCGCCAGAAGGAAGCAGGTGTGTCCTCCAGCTAGCTAGAAGAGACAGATGAGTGAAGAAAGAAAGAAAGAAAGAAAAGAAGTGTGTTTCACCTCTAGCTATACAATCCTCACCTTTTCCTCTGGACCCCATACCTCAGTGCTTACTTTGCCTCAGTGCCAAGACCTCACTACTTTCCTGTCCTACTGTCCAGACCTAGTACTTCCGGTTTATAAATAGACCACGTGAGAGAGGATGCGTCTCTACTATTTTCGGTGTGGGAGATGCTAACCATTCTCTTATGTGTCAGAGAAGAATATATAAGAATATCAGAGGAGATGGAAGACAGTGACATGAGTCGAGTATCCCGTAGCCAGTATCATTTTAACTGCATCTCTGTTGATTTTTTTTCTTGAACTCAATCAAATGCATTATAGCTTGGTTATATGTAGCATACAAAGTTGAAATGGTTTTAACTCAAACTCACCAGTTACATACATGATCAGATGAAGAACTGATGCAAAACATGCCACAAAAACATGCCATTCATTATCTACAATATATGGGACAGAAAAATGTTTTACAATATCAAAGCAAATCGATGTGTGTTGATACAGCGTACTTACAACCCTCATTGGTCTGCCCCTTCTGTGGGCAGATTCTGCCAAAATTGTTAAAAATGCTCCAGGATGAAGAATGAATATCATGATTAAGAAGAAATTCCCCCATGTTGGACTGTAATTGTTGAGGCAGACTGTTTTTTTTTGTTTTGTTTTTCTAAAGCTTGGCCATAGAAACTTTGTTTTTTCTGGACTACAGTGACCCCTGCAGGGGGAGGACAGGTATTGCTAGATGATGACACCTTTTCTTGAAGACTATTCCATTGCAAAGTGTGCAGGTGGACTGGGCGCTTCACTGACTGGTTTGAGTACAATATTCGTTATAATGGAAAGTATTTGAGTTTTTAATCTAATGTGTATATAAAATAAGTAGTTATTCTTATAGAATCCCTCTAGAATAAATGGATATTACCTGTTATGAGAATACGCATCACAATCCTAAGCACTTTCCAGCTTGCAACAGCTTTACTTGGTGTGCCACTCTGCAGCCTAAATGGTAGTGGTTCAGATATATTGCACTTTTGTAAACCTCTGTTTTAATTCCTATGCAATATTTTTCTCACTAAGTATACAATTTGTGAATAACAGTATGATGTTATACAAACACATCCATTTTTATTTTAGGAAGAAACCATATATATATTTATTTAAGTATTTCTATTTGAATGTATGAAAATTGAAAGTTGTCATGGAGAAAAAGCTAAAGGTAAATAATTATAAATGAATCGGGTTTGAAGTATATGTATATATAAATGAGAGATTTATTTTATGCCTAATTGTCCATTGTATGGCCATTGCAGATGTATTTTTGTATATTACTTCAGCTCAAGTGTGAATAAGATATCAACATGGCTAAATTAGACAAGAGACATATTAAATTCTTAAAGTTGCCACTCCCATGTAAAACCTGGTTATAAATTAAATATAAATTGTAATAACAGCCTAGCTATTTACAAATGATTGTTTCTCACTTAGAAATTGGATTGAGCGATTACACTCTTGCAAAAAAATAATAATTTAAAAACTTCAAATTAGTGTAAGTGTATATAATAAGAAGTTCAGACGATCTTGTTGAACTTCAAACGCAGTATGTTTGCATTAGACAATGCATAGACCCTGGATGCATACCCATTTTGTATTGTGTTTATCAAGAAAATCAAAGGCATGATTAGCTTTGAATATGGAAGTTGTAATCAAGGTTAGGTTTGACAGGATCACTTATTTGTGAAGGATGGCACTGCTAAAAACACCCTTAATGGTTATTATCAAATGTTTGATTTCAAAAATGTTCATTTTCTGATTTCAATAGTTTTGATGGATTAGCAATTAAACTGAAATTGTGCCGTATCAATGCATTCCCAACTGCACTGTGACAAGAATAATTTCTATTCATAATTTGTTTTCCTGTGATTTTTAAGATGAATCCGAGATCACTGACTGTTCAGATGTTAGAGGTTATGAACTATTGTATGTTCTGATGAAATTATTTAATTTTCATAAATTTGTTAATCATTTTGTTGGGTCAAAACAAATCAATTTTTGTATAAATGGTGAAGTGACTGACACAGATCTGCAATTTTCACTGAGATTTTTTTTTATCAAGTCCATTAAACATGGAAATATTTTTGTCCTCCTATTTTTAAAGTTCTCTAAGCTCACTCCTTGAGCTCTCCAATCCATAAGTTCACATATTGGCTGGTAAACTAGGCTATATTGGAGCAGAAATAGAAAATTAATGTATTCATAATAGCGGCTCAATGAATTTGATTACTTAGCCTAATCCCTTTTGGGCTCTTCCCCATAATATAATATGTCATGTTTTATTGCTTTGTATGCATTAAGTTGATCTAAGAAGGATGAAGAAAAAATCTTTTAATTTTGTGCCAAAAGATTAATTTTAATGGTTAATTCAAGCTTCAACAATATAACTATATATAACTTGCCATGCAAACAGTAATATGCGACATAGTGTACCTCTAGGCAGCATAGCCTATGCTGTGGTTCATTGTTTGCTGAGTTTTTGTTCTAGTCTTTTGAGCCATCGAAAACTTTTGGACGCAGCTACCAACCCCTGGCAAAGAATTTCCAATGAGTGCTGGTTGAGGAGTCTGGGATTAAAGCAATTTGTTAACGTGACTAGAAACTCCCTGGTTTCCAGAAAAATAACTTGGAATTAAGCTATTAAAACAATTTGATCTGCATGTTCAGCTTATGCAATGCCAATTCGATGTCAGCAATCCAATTTGTGTTCAGCACGAATGCATGTAATAGCCTACTGATATCTGTTTGATAGTCAGCAAATAGTGACTAATTTTAAACTTAAAGGCATGTAATTAGCCATTTATGTCTGATTAGCCAATTTGTGAAAGTGAAATGTCAAAAAGGAAAATTGGTTTAAGATAGCCCGAGACTGGTGGTTCTATGGACGTATGTATTTATTTTATTTTACTATTTTTTTAATAAAGTAGTTTTCTTTATAAAATATCGTTTTCGTAGGAAATTGCATTATACAGTTCAAGAGTGATTCTGGTAAACCGCCTTCGTCATATTCTGGTTTTAACCGTTAGCTTTACATTTACCCTACATCATTTTGTAGACGCTCTTACCCAGAGCGACAAAAAACCTGCTATGAATCACATGATTGGCATCCACTTATTTAGGGTTAGTAAAGACTCGAGACATAACTACATAGTGCTAAGGATCCGTCAGATTCTGTCTATTATGGTAGCCTAGATTCTGACTTCAGATTTTGATTCTAATGCAGATACATAGACTCATGTCTATCCTAGAATAACATTAAACACTTATTTAATTGTTCCATTTCTTAGTTGTATTTAAAATTTAAAAAGTGATGATACACATCACGTGACCTCATAAACAAGTGACTTGTCTTGTTGCCAACCATACCATTTGGCAGGATCTCTTTTTTTCAGCTTTAGTCACGGCCGACGAAGATGTTAGAACAATAATTGTAATTTGCCAGTTATTAAATGAGCTTTCATTAAGAGCGACTGCTAGTGCAACTAATTATTGTAGTGTAATATTTAGGCTACTTTAGTGGATGGCATAGGCCTACTTCAATTAGCTTGTTTAAGAAGCAGCACATTGCACTTAAACACAGATGATAAAGACCTATCACTTTGGCAGGTTTTGTGAGCCAGTGGAGAGTGTATAGTTAATCTGCATAACATCTTTTGAAGGGGTGATTGAAAAGGTTGTTGTGCTTGACATCTAATCGCGTTTCTCGGGGTCTTTCCTCATAAATTACATCGTTTAACGACGAAATGTATCCAAGGCTCTAAGAAACGTATAAAAGTCCCAGCAAGAGGTTGGCTCCAAGCGAGAAGAAAGTAAACCATCGCCAGAGAAGATGTCTTTTATTTGGTGTTTCGGGTTAACTTGATGCATAAAATGCTCTGCATGAAATCAGAGTCTTCGCAATTTCCAAATAATTTACGAGCCATTCACCCTTGTCGTGTCCGCCTGTTTAAATTGTACAACAGAACTTCGCGTGGTATGCGGGTGTTATGCTAGTTCTGAGCAACCGGCGCAAAAGTTCACTACAGCTGAAGTTTTTCCAACGTTTTAATTGACTCATGGAAAAGCCGTGATCCTGCTGCAATTTGTACAACAATGTGATGTATTAATTTACATGAAGTAACAAGCGTTACCCTAAAGATTAGGCTATATATCGGCTCTGTACAGAGAAAAGAAAGCTGTTTGAAAACTATGACAGTTATTAGACCAATTATAACGTACATTTACATTTGAAACTTAGTGTACACTTGTAGTTCAGTCCTATTGATATCTTATAACATAGGTCAATTCAACACCTTTTCTCTCAAACAGCAACTGGTACAAGACAACTGAGACCAAGTTAGATTCACAGACATGTATGTAGCATACATATTAATAATACAAACGTCTCATAATTACATTAAATATTATCATCACTGTTCTCTTTTCACATTCCACATAGTGGAAACTATCTATCCACTCAGTCAATATTTAAAGTCTGGCAAAATACATTATGCGCAGTTGGGATAAGGAGATAAAGCATACCCCATTGAAGTGGTCCGGAATATGGCTGGTACTGTCCAACTTGTTTAAAAATGGATACCACTATATCGTATCCGCTGACTTTTCATGTAGCCTAGGTATTATAGCCTACACGAGCAAGCCAAGTTCTGCAGTCTTCAGAGCGGATGAGAGCAGTGAATTTGGCTATATGTCAAACCACGGTTTGCAATGTGTTAATTCCAAACTTATGTTGTACCTGGTGAACTGCTAGATTTGGTGATATTGATTATTCGCATTGTCGAACAAAAACGTGCCCTGTGTAGGTTTGGTCATGAACTGCGTGCATTTAAATACTTTAACTCTGACTTCTTTACTGAAATAATGTATTGACTTCACATCATATGACATCTAGGCCTACGTTCTCTTTTTTTGCCTTGCTGGTCTGAAGATTTCCCAGAGTTCTGCTGGGGCAGATAAATCCCATAACAGCCGTGTTGTGATACGCCGTGGGTGAAGTTATCCCTTTCTTGTTCAATAAAGAGCCAGATTAACACAGTATAATACAATTATTGATCTAGTCCAGATCTATTGAAATGCAGCGGCACTGCTTTACGCGCTGGACGCGTTTCTTTTTGGTGGGAGGCTGCTGATCCGGGCAGTTAAGAGTGAAAGTCATTGTGGTGAATCTTTTCGGTTTACAGAAGGAACAAGACTGGAAGGCACCTTCCTCCCTGCGAACATGTCTGGGGATGTAGAACGAATTGCATTGTCCATAGCAGAATCTATTGATGATTGTGCGACTGATGCATCCCTCCTCGTGGATAGTTTGCTTAAGCGGCTGAGTCTTGCACCAGTCGCGTTTCAAGTAACGGCGCTCCGTGACATGCAATGCTTCCTGGCTGGACTCCAGTACCTCCTCTGCAGGCGCAGCAGACCCCCTGCCTCGCCCCCGGGACCCCGAACCCGCCTGCGGTGGCTGCGGTTGCTGCTCTGATTCGTTGGGATTGTTTTTGTCGGGATGAGGGATGGCGCCTTGGGAACCTCGATTCCTCTTGCTAACCACCGGGCAGAAGAGCAGCCCGAAGACGAAGACCATGGCACAGAAGACACGCGCAGATTCGGTCATTCTTGAAGAAAATAAAGGGAGGACAAAATTAGTTTATTTTAAAGTATAAGCGACAAGAATACGCATCGTAGTTATGCGCCAGAAGTCACCATATAATTCACAGCATGACACAAAATAGCATACTTGCTGATTTGCAGGCCTGTTTAACTTTTAAAGATAGAAACTGAATTATTTAAAAAACGTATAAAAGAGAACAAAGCAGCCTGCAGTTAACAACTTATATTGTGGGTATGCTTTCCAGGTAATATTAAATAAATTGTCACAAAGGCTACAATCCACATCCTGGTAGTGCTTATAAACAATTTTAGTTACCGGGCAAGGAATGCGCGTAGGCTACTTAGCTCAAAATACAACTTTTAAACGATGAGAGTGTCGGCCGACGAACAATTATTCACAACTTGTATATTATTTTCTTATGTTTTTGTTTTGGGCACACAAAAGCAATAACTAACTAGTCTAATACCTTGCTGCAACGTCGCAGTTTTTAATTCAATATATAGAAATATTTTGACAACATTGTCCATGGAACACTCAAAGCTAAGCGTTTTAAATAAAGTGCTGTTGAACTGACAGAAACCTATATTATACTGTAGCTTGAGGATTTTTTTACATACCCAGTGAAATTACATTACATTACAGTTATTTGGCAGACGCTTTTATCCAAAGTGACATACAATAAGTGCATATTGAAGGTCATTGATACAACTGCAAAGCAAATCCGACAAAGCGCAACTTTCCCACTACGTAGGAGCTATCCCTAATAATGAACATAGAATACAGTCGGCTATACATTCTATTAAAATAGCAAAAAACACAAATAGAAAATAAAATAAATAAGTAATGTCCTCAACAAAGTTGGTTTGAACGTCTGTCACCTGTCGGTGCAGGCTTTGTAATTCATCGAAGCTAACGGATTCGTAGTTTTACGCATGTTAATATATAATCAAAATTAACGGAAAATGCGTCAAAATCACTCACCTGTCAATGCTCCAAACAGAGGCAAACGTAGCAGTCTCCCGAAGGTGTTCTTTTTATAAACTTTTCCCCAGACAAAAAAAAAAACTAAACGTGTGGACTGTACAACAGTGGGGGTACGCGCTTGTGGGAGTCTGTAGTTGCTAACGATTCCATAGAAAGAGAGACTGGGTTTAGTACAAATTGCAGCAGCGCCGGACTGTCTCCTTTTTAAATGTCTGCCAGCTGAGATGTGCAGAACACTTCCCTCCACATTATTGGCTGGGCAAGATGCGAGGAAAAATCTAACTATCCGCCCCCTCAACACTTCCCCGAACCCACTTGAGAGAAACAGTCCACAGACGCAGTTTTGTGTGTGCGTGTGTGTGTGTGTGTGTGTTAGCGGGCGTGGGGGTTACAGACCACAGAATACATTATGAAGAAGAATAAATCTGCGAGTTTTACGTCTGTTAAATGATGTAAGCTACATTAGTTATGCAACTCATCAAATCAACGGTAATTGATTAAATTAATTGAATGAGCTAAAGTTGGTAATTTCCAAATTTGTTGAAATGGTTAATTTTCAAGATGTTTCAAACCGACGATTAAGGAAATATGTAAACAAAAAATATTTAAAAATAAAGAAAAAGGAACACGTGTAAGGGATAATACCACAGAATAGGCTACGAAAATTGTAATTGTATGTAATTGCAATTTTAGATGATACGTGTAATTAAGAATGATTATAGTGACACCGCTTTCCAGTTAAGGATAACATATATAGCCTATGATGTGTAGCCTATGTGTATAAAGATACTCTATATAAAAACATATAAGTAGGCCTGCCCTGTGACTTCCCCTGTTCTTAACTTAACTCGTCAAGCAGCTTGCTGCCATACTCTTGTTAAGTAATAATAATAATAATTAAACGTTATTCATTATAAACAATAACACAAATGGTGCTTGTTATTATGAAATAATTATATTCTAGTTGATATATTCAGTCAGTAATGAATGAATGCAAGTAGGCCTACCTCCGTACCATTAAATGTAAGTAGGCTATATAGCTACATTATTTACATAGATTTAATTATTTTTTATTAAATAATGTTTTAACTAGGTTTAGTTAATGTATCTTATATAAGAATTCTACAATTCTTGAAAAATAAATGTCGCTAACATCAGTCTCTAGAAAAGGTGTCAAACTCATTTCCATTTCTGGGAAATGCAATATATTTTCGCTTACAATTTTTCCTCACGTTTCCAATTGCGGGTTTAAAGCTGGTTTCCTGTCAAAAACCTCACAATAACCAGGATCGTTTAGAGGAACCTTTTTATAGTTTTAAAGAACAAAAAGGTGTATGTTTTACAGTTCGCATTTTGATGAATTCCTTAAATTCCAGATGTAGCTTCACTGACAATAATGTTATATGACATGTAGCCTAATCGGCAAAACCCGGAATTTAAATAGCAATGTGCATTACCATTCTGTTTGAGCAATTTTGAATATTTCAGGTTGCTAGTGAGAAAAATTTTCATTTTACTTTTAAATTTTGCAATATTATTATTATTTAAATATTGTAGGGAAAATTGATTTATTTTCACAGCCAGACATATATGGGTTTTTAAGGTCAACATTTATTCTGAATAATGCATATTTTAGGTACTGCAGAAGGAATCAATAGATTCGATAAAATACCACAGTTGGGTGGTGCATTGTAAAATATCAAGAGAATAATGTACTTTTTCTGACGTTATAATGTACGTTATCGTGAAATATTACATCTGCTCTGCCACACATTTGTCATTGTTTTTGCTGTTGTTATAGAACAATCAGTTGAGGGAAAAGTTAATGTTATTCTCGAGCAGGGGTAAAAACGTGGTCCTGGAGTGCTCCATCCAAACCTAGAACTACATAACTGGATTAATTTGAATAAATCACATTTAATGAATGCAGGTGACCATGTGCTTGAGGCACTCAGTGTTTCTGAGTGTTCTAACTCTTTTGATCAGGCTCAGATGGAACAAAAACCAGCAACGGCACTCGGCACTCCAGGACCAGGGTTGCCTACCCTTGTCCTAGTGTGCTTTTGCCATAAACTCCTGTAAGTTTATTTTTGGCAAAGGTGTCCTTCAGTACAAAACCTCAAACTCTACACCCTCTGTTTGGCTCTTCAAAACCCTGTTGTAGTCGTAATGCACCCATATGCTGAACATATGGTTAGCAGTCACTTCCCCAATGCTAAGATTGCCCCATAGAACACTCTTGCAAAGAATACCCAGGTGCAAACACAAAATATTATCCGCATTGTGGCATTAAGCTCCCACTCATACCCGTAATACCAAAACATATAAATCCATAATTCTCCTGTGCTACACCAGATGTGCACATTATCAATTGCAGTTTTTTATTGGACTCAACATAACTACATCACTCACATACAGAGAGAAAGCATCACCCTGTGATAACCTTGCTGATATACAGGCAGTAGGACAGTGAGTGTTAGAGGAAAACAGGGCAGTAAATAACAGGTGGTTTAGTGGGGCTATAATATGGCAGCTGGGTTGAAGAACTAGTAAGAGTGTCTAGAACAGCTTAACAACAACTGGAAAAGCTTCTGATTATGGCAAAATGAGTTACTTGAATTGGAATAAAGGAGATACAGTAAAACTGTATTGTGTACATACACTTATAGCCTCGTTCCCTTATTTCTTTTAGATTTTATTTTGGCATCACAACAAAGGTTTTTTTGTTTTTTGTCATTTAGTTATGTTGATAAGACCCCCCAAAGTGATTCCCTGTTCAAATGTGACAGCATGATGTGTGCAGTTCTGGAACTGGCTCATTATTTCTTAGTGCTGGCGATGTTGGAGTTATCCTCTTCTGAGAAATGGGGGACAGATTTTTTAGCCACCACATTATCCAGTCTCTGCCCCATCAAATAAGGATTGGTGCTCTGGAAAAAATGTGAAGAGATAGTGTTATTAGAATATGGTCTAAATATGAAGAAGCATTGCCTGATGGTATAAGTGGAGAGAATACGCTGAATACATGAGTTTAAACGTAATGCATACATTCCCAAGGACAGAGTTTGTTGGGGCTTGGCTACAGTATTTCTTTACCAAATGTGTCACAGTCAAAGAATGTGACGGGTTTCCATTGAAATTAAGTTTATAAAGTGATTAGTACCCTCTTCTTTCTTTTTGCTCCACCTTTCAGTTTCTCATACAGCAGCTCCTTGTTCTAGAAGAAAATATTAAGAAAAATCAGCCATATTACAGATATATTTTGTCATGAACATTTATACTTCACTTCTGCCTGCTTCAAAGCTTTATTGTGGCAAATAAAAGTAAAAATATCAAAGTTCTCTTTTTGCAAATGAATGCCATTGCTGTCAACTGTTTACCACTCATTATGAATTAATTGATTAATCGAGAATTTTCTATTCTATTCTATATTGCCATGAGAATGGCATAAAATTACACTTTTTCAGAGTAAACTACAAATCTGAGTTACCCATAAACATGTATTAGATGTAGTCAGACACTACTGAGTAAACAATCAGCATAATATAGTAGTTGTCACATTTCACAGGCAACCCTTGGGGTGGGTGAAAGACATTGCATTCCCACTGTCTCAGGTACAGTCTTACACCGACCGACACTAAGCTCCTGTGAAGACGAGGCTTTTTACAGATAGGCCCACACAGGAGATTATTAATCACACACCTAATAACAATGTGTCAGCCCTGTTGTGATGAGAACACTGGGTGTCCATTGGATCAAACTAATGTAAAAAAATTTTTTTTTTTAAACAAAAAAACAAAAACAAAAAGTGCTCTTTGAGCCAGAGGGAAATCGAAGAAGTCAAAAAAAAAAAAAAATTTAATAAATAAAAATAAAAATCCCAAACTCACGAATAAGAATCTTGAAAAGTGAGAAAAATATGAATAATAGAGCTTATCCTCGGTATTCAAGGCACTCTCACGTGAAAGACGAAGAAGAGAAAAATGCATTTTAAAAGACTGTATGTTAATGGAATATCCCACAGGAATATTGAAAAGAACATGAACAAAAACAGGCCAGCATGTTTCGACCACATGGGTCTTCCTCAGGGCCTAACCAAAAGGAAAGACATCATACATATAGATTTAGAGACCAATGTGTCAGACCTGGTTGAAAAAGGGTAACTCACATAATTCTGGACAATGTAGCAATGACGATGAGCATGTTTGCCAGACTGGTCCTATACAGATTATCCCCAGACTGAGCAGTTACAACCCACATTTTCTCACTCACCCACTTGGCCAGCATCGGGTAGTCACGCTCTGGGTCAAACAGGCGCTGGTGCTGCTGGAACTCCTTGCTGAACCTGGCCGTGTTTGGGGAGTTCTCTAGGCATCCGTCCATAGCTGTTTGAAATTCGCAAACTTAGCAGACCACCTAACACCGTCACTGGCATATAAAACTAATCACCAAAACACTACTGCATGCATATGTCTATACCACATACCAAACGACTAAACGTGACCATATTCAACTAACATTGCCACAAAAAAATCTAAACCAGTACCCCTGTCATATGCTGACCGTTCACACCACAGCACCGTTGTATATTACCTATTTAACAAATACATACCATATGCACATGCTGAGTGTTTAACAAGTCAAATAATCTGTTGGTGGCGTATGCATGAAAGGGAATTTCTTAACTCCCAAAACAGTGATCAATCCTTCAAAAAATAAAAATAAATATTTTAAAAAAAACCTTGTTAAGACAAAAGAATGTAGGCCAAGAAATACTTCCGAGTGTTCATTTTCGGGCTTTCACTGCACAGTTTACAGAAAGTGTTGGGCCAGTTTGGACCGGGTTCTGCACGGATTCATCTGAACAGATCTCCCTGGAGACTTGGCCCAGATCACAGCTCTTGCACTCAGACTTGCCCTGCCAAACTGCCCAGACTTGGACCCCTCCCAAGAACCATTGTCAAACCAGATCCGCCTAGCATCGATGCGCATGAAAGATTAATAACGGACCTTGCTTGCATCTGCTGCCCGTAGCCAAGCGATGACCACTGGCCACAAAATGCCAGGGAAAAACAGGTTATAAGATGGCACCTTGACTGTGCATCATTCCCCTATTAACCGTGTCACATCCCATCACATCACGTGTCGCATGTCAGAGATCCACCTGCATTGAATCGTTCTGAACTGGCTTCAAAGCCAAAACCCCGTGCTCGTCTGTGCAGAGCTGCTCTCAGAGCAAGCGAGGATAAGGTTTGAGACCTGGTTACAGAGAGCGCCCTTCTGAGGCCTTCTGCAAAGCTTCATGGCTGTTTGTGTTCTGAAGGGCTTGTATTTGACAGGACCTAAAGAAAGGCAGGGTTGAATGCCAAGGGGACAGCTCACGCTGCGCTTTTTGTGTGAAGGCTCTTTGTGAGGAAGATAAACACATCAACGGCTCCTCAAGTGCAGCGTTCTGCGCAGATTCTCTTATCAGCCTCAAATCTACAAACCGTTAGCAACCTAGCGATGCTTTCATAACTGGTGTTGATGGACTTGGAATTTGACTAAAACACAGTAAGCAGTTGCACATGGCACAAACCACATGAAAGGTCCCATAGAAGTCTTGTGTAAAAATATTCCATGATTTCAATGCTTATATAGCGTCAAGCATTCTTGCACCTCATAATTCTTGATGGGTATTACAGTGTTTCTCAAACTGTATACATATAATGAACTCAAGTAGATAATTAGTGGATGAGAACTCTTAAAAAGACTTTGGTATGTAATTGTAGCTGCAATAAGAGTCAGTCCTTGGTGTTTATACGCTTTACAAATGAGGTTTCTTGGACAGGACTATCCTACGTGAAGAGAAAAGGGACTTTTTAAAGGAGTACAGGGTTATTGCCCTTTTATGACCCCTAAAATGACAGATGGAGAGTTGTTATTGCCATAGGCATTTGAAGAAGTACTGACGGTTTGAGAAAACTGCGTAGGGAGAGAGATGATTGTCTTCTAAGAGAGAGGCCAGTGTACCAAGGAAAGTGACATGGTAGTAGTAGTAATAGTAGAGTATTAGTAGTAATAGTAAAGTAGTAGTAGTCGTAGTAGTAACATTATGCAATTTACCAGACACCCTTGTCCAGGCTGTCATAACATGCATGTCACAGTTGGATAAATGGATCATTCGATAAATATTGGTCAAGATTTAAGAAAGTAAAATCCATTTAATGTTGATATACTAGGAATACTGTAGGGAAATCATGTAAATAATTTTTGCTAAATGCTTACATACTATCATTATATAAATAGTGGACAGTATAAAAATGGAGAATGGGGGATTACTTAATGTACTGTTTAAAGAGGTTTGTTCAAGAGAAAGAAGGCAGGAACCCCAATCCACCAGGGAGCTAGAGCATGGAAAATATTGAGGTGGAAGTATAAAAAGAATTGATGGAAAGATGGAGTTTGGGAATAAAGAGTGAACAGAAAGAAGCAATCAAGTGAAAATGTTCTTCACATAGAAACAAACAGTTATGTGCATCATGTGACATTTTATAGCCCTACCTGTTTTGCCCAGAGGACAGGGGTTTGGAGGGTCTGGATAGGCCTGGTCCTCCTTAGGGATGTTGTTACCTGTCAACTCAGCCACAATGTTGGGAATGTTTCCATAGGGGCCAATGTGCTGGAGTCCCTCATGAGCACCCCCTGGTGGAAAAAGTGGTTGACTAAAGGTTTAAATAATCTGTGTATTGGGAATGAAGAAATCTTCTCATTTTATAACTTCTTCTTTTACTGCATTACCAAAATGCAACAAATATGTTTTTTTTTACATTCACATTTACTATATTTTCCAGGGGGTTGTTGAAATATGTTGGAAAAAATACCTATCGAATAACCAACTGATCAGATAAAAACAGCATTTCAAAAGCATTTTTTAAATGGGTTATTTGTGAGTGTTTCTCAAATCATATACTTTTTGAAAGCAAATGTAATTATTTTGGAACACACAAGAAGAGTTTTGATCTTAAGTTGTCTGGGGAGACATTGCAGTCCTGGGAAGACCCTGTACTCTACGAGCAGGGAGTTTTGAACTGGGCCAAAACAAAGAAAAAAGAAGCATCATTGACACACTTGAAATATTATATCCTGCCAAATCACTGTATTCATCCAAATTCCAAATTTTCCAAAACAAAGACAGAGGTTATGCAGAATTATTTGTGGCTGCTTTTATGTGCCACATTTCCCAGAAAGGGAGAGTTAAAGCAAAACATCAATAAAATAAGTACATTTTTGTCCTGAATACATAGCCAGTTTAGACTCCACCTTTCAAATATTCATTATCATTTTTGATTGGTTATGACTTATGACAAATAGAGCCTTGTTTGGCCAAACCATATTATTAAAAATGTCTAATTCGATAAATTAAAACTTCAGGTATCGGGTTTCTAGCATAATATGTTTCTTGGCCGTTGATGTTCCCAATATTACATTTCAAGTTATTACAATAATCAAGTTATAACCAGTGTTTCAATATCGGATTTGCTTCCCCTACAGCACCCTCTTCTGGAAAAAGAGAATTAGTACAGAGTTGTGAGTTTGTGTCCTAAGGTTAATTGTGACTGAACTTATGAACTTCGTTATTTTGTGCATGTCTACCCTCATAAAATACCCCAGATATGCAAAAAATTAAGTAATTAATTAATTAATTTAAAAAATGTATTAAGTAGCACTTTATTGTTTTTAAATTATGAATATTGGGTGAATAAAAATACTTCCATTTCAGCTGTAAAAGTGGTCAACTAACCAAAATGTTGTTGTTGTACATTATAATAATCACCAAGGGCTCTTTTGCAAGATTCTAAACAAGATAATAGGCCAGGCTGACAGCTCAGGAACGCCTTTGGCAGTGTCACATTTTCAGGCGATAGATCTGTGTGGCGTTGTGGTGGCAATACTACATTGGGGACAGTCTGTACAGCAGGCAACCACAGCAGAGCCAGTCCACGGTGGGTGACCTTATCCCCCAGAGAGACACTTGTCTGGAATGTCATGCACCAGCCACTGAAATGCACATACAAATGCAGTGCTTGAGCCTCTGCAGTGCCAGCTGTAACGATAGTGGTGTGAAATCAAAGGAAATAAGAGGGACAGGTGCCACAACCACAGTTGTTTGGCTTGTATGAATAGGAATCTTTGTAGCATCTACATAAATAGATTTTATTTAAAGGCTATATTTTTACTTATATTGTACATCTATATTAATATTGTAAGCTATTAAATTATACTTTGTCACTGAAACAAATTAAACCGTCAATAAGCAGTGCTCATGGACAAGCAATGAAGGCGAAAACAGTTCGTTTATCAGGTTCACCATTGAAATGATGCTCACTGTTGTGTTAAGCCCGTTTCCTGATTATTGGTTGTTTTGTTATTGGACATTATTTTCTTAATTTTGTCGCTACATTTTTATGGAGCTGATCATTCTAATTTACTTCTTGTTCTTATCCGTTTTGCCTACTTCTCTTAACCATGTTTATACTGGAATAATAATCTATGCCTCTGAACGTTCAAGCAATCGTTAACAGATCAAGTCACACCTTCTCGGTACAAAACTTTAGAAATTATTGTGATAATGGAACTACGAGACATTCATCCACCTTGAATGCTTTGAGGTCCCACGACGTTGGTGGCCTGCTGTGCAGTGTACTCCACTCTGGGTCGCGCGATTCCCAGCTGCTCCATGACACCGTGCAGAAGGCGCAGTAGGTTCGCTTCCGATATCTTGTCCACTGCGCGGATGCTGAGGCCAGACGTCAGGGTCGAACAGACCAAAGCGCAAAGCACAGATCTGTACAGCCACCCGGTCATGGTCCGCATCGCCGCTGTCGCCTGAAGTGAGATCAAACACTAAGTCACTTCAGGGAAGGCGACACTTTAAAAACGTAGAGGCCAATGCATTTATAGGCCTAGTGCATTGGAGAAAAACAGCCAGAGGCATGTCCCCTGCGTTCCACTTCATGTTATTATGTTAATTCGTATGAAATTAGTATTTTCGTTTATTTCAGATACCTCTTATAGTCGATGGCAATTTGCTAAAATAACCTTGCATTTACGAAGGAACTGTGATCATATCAGCAAATTCGTTCAAATAAATTTACCAGCCTCAGGAGCTGGGCACGATACCAACCAAATTATGTTCATCAATCCCCATGTTAAAATTGACGTCGTAGTTCGCAATTGCCTATACACTCGGGTGTAGCAGCTACATAAAGGTCGATTAAGGCTAGAAGAAAAAAAGCGAGTAGGCTATTGTATGCCTATTGGTTTACAATGAAATTGTCCAAATCAAGCCTGCGAAGCAATTTTATTCAGAACAGGTAGGCTATTCCAGTTACTCTCGTAGCCCAGCCTAGATGACTATTTTCTAAATAGCCTATGTGAATTTAATAATTTAATGAAAATCATAGATGATCCATATTTGAAACAAGAACCTTAAGCTTCGGTGTTAGCCTAAATGCTAAGCGCACTGCCTAACATCTTCCCGTCGTCAGCGCAAGGACATTATGCCGTTCAGTTCGCATCAGTGGCCGAGACATTGTAGATTCAAGAGCACTAGTCATCTATTAAGCAAGAGCTATACATTTTAATACATTTCAAGCTCCAGACTTTTAATGCTCTTAAGAAACCATGCCTGTACGAACGAAACGTTTTATTTCTAAAATGCGTCAAGATCATTATTTTTTGGCTTACCATTGTATCTGGATGCGGGGAGACTGAAACAGGACGGTGTGATTTTCCTCCTGAATGCAGCCCCGTCACGATTAATATGCTGTTACCAGGGCAGCCAATCCCGCTGTTGTAGCAAGCTGCTATTGGCCCCTGAAAAAAGCAGTAGACTCCTCCAGGTGCTCTTTTCTGGTTAATGGAGCCCAATGTTGGAACCAAAAAAACCCATTTCGTATTTGGTGTAAGGACCGTTTTGATGTAGCGACACACAATGGTTTTCCTCGAAGATGCAGGTTTACCAATCCCATTGCTTCAAATGATACGTGGAATTTTGTGTATAACACCTTGCAGTCTATAGGCTACATCCATCTAAATTATATATAAAATATACAACGCAGAGGTCGTCTGTAGCAGCCTACTTTTAGTCTTTAATGATAGTGAGATTCCCAGTGGGGTACTGCCTTTGTACGCTTGAGTAAGGTAGGACATTTAATCAGAAATTATCCAGTATAAATGGATATACAACCGTTTTAACGGATTATATGTAATTTATATATGAATAAAATCGTAAGCAGAGTAACTTGCCATCGATAAGAACGTCCGCCAATTGCTTAATATGTAATGTACATGCACAGTACCTTCGTTCACCCACATCATTTATGTAATGAAAGCATTGAAAGTGCAGTAGACATATCCGATTCAATATTTTTATCAATTTAGCTGCTAGTCCAATTAGACGAGCTGCAAAACCAGCTTGAAAAGCCAACATCAAGGTCTCAAATTATCCACAGTGCAGTCCGTAAGTATTCGGAACGTGACACAATTTTGGCTGTGTTCACTCTGTACTCCAGCACATTGGATCTGAAATGAACAAGTGACTATGCGGTTAAAGTGCAGACTTTCAGATTTAATTTGAGGGTTTTTACATCCATATCGGATGAACCGGGTAGCAATTGTGGCCCTTCTTATACATAGTCCCTCCCCCCACCAGTTTAGGAGACCAAAGGTAATTGGACAAATTAAAATGAATATAAAATAATTATATTTAATATTTGTTTGCATATCCTTTGCATACCATGACTTCCTGATGTCTGTTACCCAACATGAAATGACTCTTGATATCTTATTTTCAGGTACACTTACAGGCGATACTATAACATCTCTGCATTTGAATGGATCTCTATGGGAATGGGGGGTGGGAGAGATTAAACTGTAAATTACACGAACAGCATGGAACACATGGTTTGCCAAATGGCTGCAAGTCATCAAGGGTCTAAGGTAGCAAACAGGCCCCAAATTACTCTGCTGCCAGATATGCAGTAAATGTAGATGGATCCCATTCAGGGTTTCTGCTCCTGACTTATTTTTCCATAGTTCAACAGAAAAATGAGTCAGGAGAAACCGTTTTCATTTTAAACGTTTTGCTAATGCATCAATATTGTCCTTCTAGCCTATGCCATATCATAGCACTATGTGATACGGTCATTGATAGCTATATATCAATAGGCTAATCTATCAGATAAATAGCATTGAAAAATAAAAACTAGCATCAGTGTAACATGTTACGAATTGGACTGCAAACATTTTTTTCCCCATTTCATATATTTAAAAAAAAATCTTATTTCTGAAGTGAAGAATCACCTTATTGGTATTTCCTAAATAAGTTGTCTGCTATCCTTCCTCGTGACTTCAAGAAGCCTGCCAGGTTTCTGTGCATGTATCATTCACTCAGCCAGGACCAGCATGGGGTGTCACCAAATTAATATAAGTACACCAGTTGTATTTTTATTTCTATTTGCATATCGATGATATTCGCATCAGTTGCTAATAGTGAACTTGCATACCGCACAAACAAACCGATGACGGCAGCTTGATAAGAGTTAGCTTGCTTAACCAATCACACGTCACACGCTAAGTGAGCACCGTGCAACTAATTGGAGGCGTGTGTCTCGACCTTTTGGCACAAAAATCAGTTACATAAACTAAAATATGAATTACCAACATCTGTGCATAGTTTATTGCAAGTTGGATCTCCACTTAAAGGGTAGTTCACAAAGGAATAATTCACTATCGCTAATTGTGATATAAAAATCACAATTTGTCGATAGATTTCAGCTTTAGTGTATGTTTTTGATCGTCTTAGTTTTTGTGCGCAGCAAAGGATAAATTGGATACTTGGAGAAGTTTGACAGCCTTACAATATGGTAGGCTTCAGGGCATTCAGGGGTTTGTGGCCTAAAGCAAGAAAACATTCAGTGCAGGTTACATGCTCAATCAAACAAGAATAAGCCTTAACATAACTTTTTGCTGAATAATTTGGTAAAAATACATGTTTACAAGGTCAGTAGGCATAACCTCAGAGCTTTGGAGTTACTTTAAATGCATTTGTAATTTTATTTATTTTTGCTTTAGATCACCCCTGAATGTCCAGAGTACCGCTGTTGTGAAGCTGACAGGTTGTCAAACTTCTTGAAGTATCCAATATATTCTTCATTGTACAGAAAAACTGTAGGCCAATCAAAAACACACTAAAAATGTTATATATATAAAACCCAGAAAGTGAACTCTTTAAGCTTAATTCTGTATATAAATGCTGTGAGCAATACATTTTTCCATTTTGTTTGGCTTCACAGAGATAAAGTTCAAATACAAATAATACTGAGGGCTAATTAAACCTTATTCTTAAATATGTCCAAAGCTAAAACATTTTTACAAATATGAGCAGTATCTGACTGACCAAAATCTAATAGAAATGCATAAAACACTTTTTTTTTTTAAAAATAAAAAAATAAAAAATTGCTGAATTTCTACCAACACTAGTTTTTTCCATTCCCCACACATTACTTTTGAAAATAACCACAAAACAAAATTAGGCATAAATAATTCCAGACTCAAAATCCAACCATACATGCTCAACCGTAACCTCAACCTGCGCAATGAGCACTATAGACTAAAATAATTCTCAATCGCATTCAACCCCTCATGCACCAATACTAACAATGTACAAATGCAAACCCGCTTTAAAACATTTTGCCTGCCATATAAAATAAGGTCCACAAATCAGCAGTTAAATAGACATTATGCAATCAGTCACATTGCAGAAAACAGCATTTAGAAATCGAGTAAACAAATGAATAGGTACTTAGGAAAGTCCCATTTAAAAATTGAAAGGCCTGAAGTAATTTAGTCCATCTTAGCAAGACCACAACACTGGACATAGCATTAGGTCAAGTGTGAGAATCATAGATCTATGGGCTTGGTGGCTGAACGTAGTAGCCTGCCTTCAGATAGGGGATTCTTCGGCGAGCCCTTATACCGGCACTTTTCCTTCTCAGCAATTCCTCGGAGAACGGATATCCCTGGGTTAATTTGAGCTGCGGTTGTACCATTCTTTTTTGGCCGGGGGAGATCACCTTTGGCCTTCTGCTGTACCTTGTTGGTCACGTCGCCAAGTGCGCAATGCTTGCCTTGACATCTGATGTAGGCATACTTCTTGGGTGGGACAGGAGGAGGAACCCGTGAGCCATTCCGCTTGTCAGAAGGGGCATAGGAAGTGCAAGCCAGCTTCAGTTCTGCACCCTTAGACAGACCACTATCACAACTAACCGACTTCACAATAGGGGACCCCACAGCGGCGGTACATCTCCTTGGCAATGTTGGTCTCCTCTCCCCCAGAAGAGAGTTGATCCTTCTGACGGATTGGCTGACGGGGGTACGCTGGAACTTGAGGGGGGACCGGCAGCAACCCTTTGGGGAGTTCAAGGTGAGCCTGTTGAACCGTTGGACGTGATCGACCACCCTCAGTCTGTGCGTCTCAGCGGTGCCTGGCGAGTTTGCTGGATTTTGCACATGTGGTCTGGAGTCAGGCTCTTTCACAGACTGGGACTCTGTGACTGCTGGGGCTTCACTGGCAGTAGGTAGTGGAGTCTCCAGCTCCTGAACAGGCACTGCGTTTCTGTATGGCGTCGATTGCGCTTCTGACGACGGACCAAGTTTGAAGCGCAGAGGGCTGATGTCAAGGGCTTCAATGAGCCTGCTGCTGTTTACTTGCTCAGTCTCTGCATCATTCTCACAATGGAAGAGCCTGCCGTCTTCTCTCTCCGGTGAACAATCCAATGGTCCCGTCTCAAAAATGGCACTGTCGATATGCAAAGGAGACAAAGGCAGTATTTCTATTTGATCAAAGGTGATGTTCTGGTCATCCACTATGCTCTTCTTTAGGGTTGGCATGTACACATTCTGTTCGTCCTCCACCGATGCATTCGTTCTTACAGATGACTCTGGATGTATGGAACCGCAGGTCTTGTTGGTTGGCTGCAGTTGCCCCTCCTCTCCAGAAGGGGCGCCGTGGTCCTCAATGAGCGAGCACAGATCACCGCCAGACTTTGTGAAGGCTCTCTTGATCTTGAGGAGGGTGGGGCCGGTCACACGGTCACTTTCAGTGAAGGAGCCGTCGCCCTCTAGGCTCTCGGCACTGGAGACACAGCAGAAGCGTTTCGGCATGCTGCCGATGATTGGGGGCTTGTCCGGGAGCAGGACAGGCTCAGAGAAGTAGTTGTTCTTAAGGCACATCCCCACGGGCGTGTCCAGGTAAGAGACCGTGCTGAAGTTCCGGGGTCCAACCGGGCTGGCGCCATTCCAGGATGTTTTGTGTTCAGTGGAGTCGCACTGAGGGGTGAGCAAGTTGTCCTCAGACTTACTGATGAACTTGGAACCTGCAAAGCAAAATCAGACAATAAATGTTGCTTTTTTCATAGTGATGACACTAAATCGGGAAAAATACCAAACACAAAATAAAAGGAAGTACTTACTTTTTGAGGCGCTCTTGATTCGCAAAACCGATGGACTAAATGCCGTCTCTGCGGTGAACCGAAAACTGGCGGCGTTTTCTTGAGTGGCAAGTCGCCAGCCAATGGTCTCTGATCCTTTTGGCACCGGAAGTGAATGCGAAATGACACTCTGTTGGAATAAAGGTATCTATCTTTTATTCTCTAGTTCGAGTAACCGCGCGCAATGTGCTTCGCACATTTAAATTTCTACCTTCGTAAAAAGTATCAAATAGGAAACTTTAGCTACTGTACATAACAATCACATGTGACTAATAAGATATTCAGAGAACCCCAAGGAGTTGTTCATTATTATTTTATTTTGTTGTAAATACACATTCCAATATAATGCATTAGAAAAACCATTTTACAAAAATGTTACAGTTCACTAAACAACCCACACCAAGATACAGATGTACATTGCATTAAAGTGCATACAGTATTGTCTATATTAACAGTTCCTTTGTTTTTAAATATTAAAAATAGATATTTAACCCTTCAGTTAGGATTGACAGCATGAACATTATGTCTTGTATATTATTAAAAAATGGACCAACATAAAATTTACAAGAGATGCAAGAGTTTTACACAAGCATCATTGCACAATGTGGAAAGATTAAGTGAATTATGTGAAAACAATACATTGATATACCAATAATTTAGTTTTGATTATTAAGAAATTAGTCATATCATTTTGTTGTTAACTTGATTAAGCCATTGGGACACAAAATTATTATACAACATGTGCCCAAAATAACATTGCTTAACATCCAAAACCAAAAGTACAATATAACTTAATTGGTTAGTGTAAATGTGTAAGCCATTTAAACACTTTAAAACACTTTAAAAACAAAAAGGTTAGAAACTTAAATCACATCACTTCAATAAAGTAACGTTCATGCAAAACCGTACCCACATGCACAAGCATAATTGCAGATTATTTCAAGATCAAGTGCTCACAATGAACTCATCTGAGGTCACATGACTAGATTTGAGTACCCTCGGACCTACGGCAACCGAGACCCGAGACTCATTCAGCACAAGTCGGACTTACAGGGTCTCTGCTGCTCTTCCCTAGACTGAAGCGTAGCCGCAGGGACTTGCGGACGGCCTCTTTCTTGGTGACTTTGGGCGAGAAGCAGCCAGCCTTTCCCGATTCAACTCTGAAATTCAAGACGCAACATTTAAAACACGCAAGTTAAAACGGTCGCGGGATGAGTGAGATCCATTCAAAATTCTCAGGCACCACACTTGACATTCTTATATCTAACGTTTTAGGACATCCACTCATCACCCACCTGTTGACATGTTTACAGCTGACTCGTCTGCTCTTTCTCCTGGCAGAGCTGGCAGACTGCCTGCCGGCCATGCCCACTGAAGGAAATGCATTCTGGGAGGAGTCCAGGGACACAGATGGGCTGGATTCAAGGTGTACTAGGAGGAGAGCAAGGGAAAGTAACATCAACAACACTGACCTTCATGGGCCACTGAAAGCCCTGCTGGAGAAGCTGCCACTCCTATTAAGAGTTAGGGTAAGTATACCTAAGCTAGGCGTGGAGCCGCTACCAAACAAAACATTTGGAAGCAAGTCCAGACCGAGGTTCTTCTTGAGGGATCTCCGCTTCTTGTTTGAGAACCCAATACTATGGGTAGATTCTGGACCAAGCTTCCGTTTGGTGTTTGGAGTCATAATCACAGGCGTAGCTGATGAAAAGTTGACAAAGTAGAAAATAGAATTAAACTTTATTCCATTAAACAACACATTTTCAACATGAACAAAGGCGACAGAAGAAGATAGGCGTGCGACTGGAAATGAGGAAATTAGGTTGATTAAGTTAATTCATTCCATATATAAAATACTGAGCAGGCATCATCGATTCATATCAATAAAAATATTGAAATGAGTAAAAAAAACAAAAGCAAAGAATCAAGAAAGCAAATTTAAACAAGCACATTTTCTTAACATTGCCAAAGAGGTGCATCTGCTGGATGAAGGCATTCACTACCATCAGCAAAAAAATTAAATAAAAAAATTAAAAAAAACATAATTCAAGCGACCCTTCCTCAAAGTTAATTTATAAAAATCGAATTGGAGTATTTCACCATACACTAAATTTATAGTCAATTATGAGCAGTTTCCTTGAGGCAAAACTGGGTAGTTTGAACATGTAGACATATCAAGAAGGCACTGTTGGGAAAATTTTAGAATGCCATAGGTCCATATCTCTACACCTACCTGATCGGTCAGTTTGGGCTGTATCTGTGGGTGTTCTACTACTTTTTAACTTATTCAGAGCTTCATTTACCATATCTGGAACGCAAGACATAATACCGTTTCATATGTGTGAGACCTGAAGTTTGTCTGGAGCTCCGAGTGAGGAAACTACCAGAGGATTAGGCTTGACTTGATGCGATTCACATCATATTTCACATTTACACGGCATACTAACTCAGATATAAAACTGAATTACACACAAGACAACAGAAGAGTGCAGGTTACATCTGGGCAACAACTCACCTCCAACACTGCGCCTCCTCCTCTTCTTGACGCCAGATTCCACATCCCCATCCTCGGTGGCATCCGGGAAAGGAGAGCACAGTCCAGCCTCGCAGCCCAGCATTGCAGGGACCTTCTCCGCGATGAACTGAGGAACCACACCTGTAAGAAGCGGGGCGTTCAAAGTCGTGCTCCACAGCCGGACTAAACGCACTGTCGCTGAAATAAGCAGCACGCACACCGCTTTCAAAAGGAAGTTAAGTTTCCGTCCTACCAAAGGCCGGAGCGTTCTCAATGAAGCAGTGCAGCACGGCGGCCTGTAGCTTGAGGCGCCTCTCGGTGCCGCTGCTCATCTTCTCCGTCCGGTCGCTGGAATGGAGGAGGTTTGGTGCAAAAATCACGGAGAGGTTACTGACGTCCATCTTGTTATCTGCGCATCTGGAATCAGGGGAACAAAACCGGCAAAAGGGTGATCAAAAGCTCCACCTTGTTATCTGCAGATCTGGGATCAGGGGAACAAAACCGGCAAAGGGTGATCAAGGACACCGATTTCACCAGCAGGGCCACACCTAGCAGTTGCATAATAAAGGCACTCTACCTTTGTGAAACGTTCTTGAGGAAAATGAAGAAATAGCGCAGGGCATGCAGGTTTCTGTCGGGCAGCACGCAGGACAGCAGCAGGGTGGCCGAGGTCCTCTCCTCTGCGGTGGGCAGCTGCTGTGCTTTTAGCAGAGCCTCGTGCAGCTCGGCAGGGATCGCGGGATCAGGCAGCTCACGGAAGAACTGCTTCTGGAGGCCAGCGACATCACAGGGGAGCGCCGTGGGAATACACTCCTCGCCCTGGTCCAGCTTTGCCTGGAGGACCAAACACGACTGCTTTAACAAACTTATGTACAATAAAAATGGCGGCGGAGTAAGCTGCTTGACAAAATGGCACAAATCTTGCAGGAGGGAGCAACCTGTCAGACGAAACAAAATAATAATTTGTTTATTGTTATGCAAGACACAGAATGCCTCCGCAACGCTTGAAACAGATGATAGACAATGAATATACAATGCACTGAAAATGCTAAGTATTGTAGCCATTCACTGTTTGTTGCTTAGAGTGCTATTCATGTATTCTGCATCATGCTTAAACTATTTTACTAGATTCCTTACTCTTCATAACCACAATGAATGGACACAACCAACTATAACTTACTTTGAGGGTTTTCAGGCGAACAACAGAGCCAGATTTCCTAAACAAGCCCTCTGTGTCGATATGCTCCATTAGACTTGTACAAGTATCCACCAGAAAGCTGGGGACAAAACGATATGGGACAAATTATTATAGATCAGCACTTGACAATGTTAAGATGGAGTGATCAAAATAGTTTGGCTCCATTTGAGCAATTTCCTATACAAATGAATAAATTATGTGAAACACACACACAAAATTAAAGAGAATACAGTTAAATCTTTACTACAGCATAACTTCATAACATTGGCCTTATTACATTAAATGTGCGAGTGAAGTATTAAGAAAATAAATGCCAACATTCTTACCAGGGTATGTTCCCATATTCAGCCACACTGTACTGCTGTAAATTATCCAGAGGCACACCAAATACTTTGCCCTATGAATACAGGAGAAAATAGATATTCATCAGTGGAATTAATAAACCATTTCACAACATAAAGTGTCTTAAGGTGTTGGGCCACCACGAGTCACCAGAACAGCTTTATGCACCGTGGCATAGATTCTACCGCTAGTCAAGCATCGATTCTAGTCGCGGGAACTCTACTGGAGGGATGGAACTCCATTCTTCCAAAAGATATTCCCTCATTTCGTGTTTTGGTGATGGTGGTGGAGAGCGCTGTTGAATACTTCTGTCCAAAATCTCCCATAGGTGTTCAATTGGGTTGATAGCTAGCGACAGCAAAGGTCATAGCATATGATCCACATCATTTTCATACTCATCAAACCACTCAGCGACACCTCGTGCCCTGTGGAAGGGGGCATTGTCATCCTGGAAGAGACCACTCCCTTCAGAATATAAATGTTTCATCATAGGATAAAGTTGATCACTCAGAATAACTTTGTATTTATTTAAGGGGACAATTGGCCTAAAACCATACCAGAAAAACGCCCTCCACAGCATAACAGAGCCACCGGCCCTCACTGTAGGGGGTTCTCATTTAATTTCCAAAGGAAGCAGTGCCAAGCATATAAACCAAATAATCAAAGTCTGAGATGAATGGCGTTTCACATTCGTCTCTCTTGACTCCGGGATGGGAAAATAAATAAAGATCAGTAAAAACTTGCCAAGCTCCAGCGCAATTTTAGTGTATCCTGTCATCCTGTGGTAATAATGACAACTAAGATGACCACATCCGGTCTGCTTTAAAAGATCGGTTTATTAAGTTATATCCACATAAACATAGCCCACGTGAACAAATGTTAAATGTCAGGTAGGAGAGACCGCAGAATATTTCCCATAAGATTTAATAACACAGAAGATTTTTAAGCGAATGTTTCAACGGAAGGCATTTTTCAAAATTTTCTGGATCAGCAAAAAAATTCTCCGTCAGGCATGAACTTTGCAATGCTTACTTTCCACAGCATGCAAGTTGTTAAATTAGTCCCACCTGATTAGTCTCTCTTGTGCTTTACAAAAGCGTAAAGCGTAAATTGTAGTGTCCAGAACGGAGACTTCGACGTATACAACATTGTTCATTAGAAAAACAACTAGCCGGTCTTAATAAGGACTGGTCATGCAAATCGATTATGGCTTGCTGGCCGTTGTGAATCGTTTTTCTGTAGGCAGTATTACAATAATGGTTTACATTGCAGTGGTAGTGTTTCCAAGTATAGAAGACATTTTATATAGAAATAAGAAACATCTATTGCACAGTAGATAATGTCAAAACTGTCTTTGTAAAAAGTAGAATAACCTTGATAAGGACATTGTACTCAATGCCTATTTGCAATTTCCTTGGCAAGCAATCGTCGGAAACAATGAGGTTTATAATACCATATTTTAGTATTTTTTAAAGGACCCAAGAGAATAGTCGGCAGCATGTACGTACAATGGGACTGGGTTGTATTTGTATAACGTTGCAATGGATTAATTTGTCTACTTGTTTAATGTGGTCCCATAGGACAAGACTTGTCTGGCAGTTATCAACATATCTTAACTTAAATGTAATGCACTAAACATGCCGAGCTAGGAAATTGTCAGTTTGTTTTGCAAACTTTTTTGCAGCTTGTTTCGCAACTGGTTGAACGGTTTGGCTGCTTAAAACACAGCGAAGTTATGTGGCAATCTCGTCTGCTTAAGAATGGCTGGGTAAATATATACACTATTGCCTTTTACATTACCTTTTAAGTTAAACAGCCACGCTTTCCAACACTTCACAGTTTGAGCCTAAGTTACCAGGGCCCCGTTTTCCAAAAGGATCTTAGATAAAGATAGTTTTAGGCTATTTTGTTTTTATACTAGTTTCATTGTTTGTTTTTTTGTATTTCCTCCCTCTATTTTTATTACTTGTTTTATATAATATCAGTCAATTTTAATAATTTTAATCATAAAATGCAGACAGCACAAACACAAAACACTTTTGGGAAACGGGGCCCTGATATGTTCAGATCTCCTAAGGCAAAAATCATTTTCCCCATCAGCATTATGGTTGCATCAGGCCCTCAAAGGGCGGGTTGGTGTAACTAGAATATAAATATATATATATATATTTTTTTTTTTCGCGACCTATTAGTAATTGGGGGGGGGGGGGGGGGTTTTTTTTTTTTTTTTTTTTTTTTTTTACAATTTTATTTTTTTTTTTTTTTAAACGTGTATGTATGGTGTGCGTGCGTCCGCGCGTTTGTCTGTTATATATATCGTAAAAAAAAATCCCCGTTAACCAGCCAGATATACACACGCGTCAGATTACTTAGTTCTCGCGCGCGCAAAAAAAACGTGGCGGGCCGGATTTGGCCCGCGGGCCGGGAGTTTGACACCTATGTCCTAAGGCCTCAGCCTGGGGCATTAACAGCCAGTTGATATCATGAACGCAGCCTGCGTATGAAAAAACAACAACAACGCGCTACCCTGCGTTTAGGAATGATTTGCATGCGTTAAGCCACAATAAGTTATATCGTAACTTACCTGAAGAAACACAGCTAACAAAAACACTACGAACACAGCGTTAATGTTAACGTAGTGTGGTTTCCGTTTAGCTCACGATAAATTGACTGTTAACACCTCAACGACAAAAAAGGAACTGTTCGGTCACGTTAATGTTAGTCGATTTGTTAGTTAACCTACCCGCTTATTAACTTAGCCATCTAAGGGTAGCTAGCTCAGAAACATAAGTTTAACGCTTTTGTCGCGATGGGTTGTTGGCTAACGTAAGTTAAAGAACTTCGTCAAGAATCCAAAAAGGCCCGTTTAACCACCAACGAAGAAGCCAGTTAGCAAGAAACATAACTAGCCAACAACAACAGCAATTTAACCAATGTCGGCTAGCTTTCAAACTTACCGAGTGGCTGACTGTCAACTTGTTGCTCGCTTTGCTTTTGTTCCAGTTTTTCATCTTTATTCCGTACGTTGCGCGGATGTGCTGCACGACGGCCAAGCGCATCACATTTCTATCTGAAATCTTCATGTTCTTTGGTTAACGTTAAGTATTTGAGCTTACCAACTTCTCCAAAGCAATTCAATAACGCTCTGAATATGTTCACTAAACTATCACCCGCCTTTCTCAAATCTTATGCGTGATTTTAATTGATTCGACAAACTTTGCTCGACCAGTGAACATCCTAGCTTGCTAGCTAATGTTTGCAAGCTATCCACCCCATCTGCCACATACAATAACCTTCTTTCACCTTCCAAATCCAATTTCAATTCTTCACTTCATTTCATTTCTCGACGACTTTCGGTTACGTTTCGCTGTCTTGAATAACTATGTATTGGTCTAGATGTAAGAACTAGCTACATTCTTACCTAAATTACTGAATTATCGATTAACTACACTTAACACATAAACACTACCCATTACAATCTTTTCCCCCTCTGCTCAATCTGCTGCGTAGTTCCGCAAACAATTCAAACGGCAGCGATTTCTGCATCCGTACTCTGATTGGCTACAACAGGTTCAAATATCAGGACCCAAGTCTCAGAGCAGGCGGCCGTGGCGGTGCCTGCCCGGTTAGGTCTGGCGTTGAGCAGTTGTTTACTTGTATTTCCAGTCCTCAGTAAAGTTCTATTACGTTTTGTTGTGAACACTTACTGTAGTGCAGGATGGTGGAGTTATTTTTTCCGAGTTTGGGACGGGTAGGATTAGGCTATTTGTTTAATTTATTCCTAGATTATTTTAATTGAGCAACATTTGTATTTATAAACTGGTGTAAAGGTTAGAGTAACATCAAACAGTCTATGCATCAAACCCAGGGATAATAAAAACATTTAATTGTACTTGTCAGATCAGGGAATTCATGTCATGCTTATTTATAAGGCACAATTTATTTTATTGGATAACAACGCACGTGCTTATAGCTGCATAAGTAATGCGATGCTGCCTTGTCAGTAACAATGACCAAGTTCACAAAGATGTAAAGGGGTATTTCCAGTATGGTAGTAGGCTATACTATATTGTATGCAACTGCTAAGTGATTGTAATGTAACGTAGCGGTGTATCGTTATTGTCGATAAAATGATTTGTCTATAAAATTACTATTCAGTTTAATTAGATTATTTCTGGTGGTGATTTTACTTTCATTTAAACAAAGAAAAAGCACAAAAATTACTGTTACAAGCATCTATTTTTATTACAACAGTACATGTATATACAGTAAATGGCACAGTACAAATGCAGATAGCGGAGTGAATGGAAGAGGGTTGATTGTTTAGAAGCACTTCCTGTGGACAATGGAGGGGCCTGCCTCGTCGTACTCCTGCTTGCTGATCCACATCTGCTGGAAGGTGGACAGGGAAGCCAAGATGGAGCCACCGATCCAGACAGAGTACTTGCGCTCAGGGGGGGCAATGATCTAGTGGGAAAGCAGACAAAAGGACATTTGTTACTTAAAAATACCAGATCATTATGAAAACTAATCTTTTCTGAAGTTGAAATTAAAATAAGTTCTGAATGATTGACTCAACATGACACCACCATGATATGTGCCTTTATTTAAATTTATAATTGCTTCTGTTAGTGATAAACTACAAAGTGGTTTCCCTCACCTTGATCTTCATGGTGCTTGGGGCCAGGGCTGTGATTTCCTTCTGCATGCGGTCAGCAATACCAGGGTACATGGTGGTACCGCCGGACAGGACATTGTTGGCATACAGGTCCTTACGGATGTCAATGTCACACTTCATGATGCTGTTGTAGGCAGTCTCATGAATACCAGCAGACTCCATGCCTGCCAGGCAAATACAAAAAAGACAAGTCACTTAATGGACAGAAACATGTACAATCAGATCAAATTTTCTATCCAGACACCCCATAGTGATATTTAAGCAACACATCAAATCCTGTGGAAAACATTAAGAAATTCTGATGGGTTTTTTTAAAGGAAGTTTTTGTTTTTAACAAGAGTTTCGTTTTCAGTGACACTGCAAATTTAATAGTGGATTACAATGAAAAGGGTGAGGGAGTGGGACTCACCAATGAAGGAAGGCTGGAAGAGAGTCTCGGGGCAACGGAAACGCTCATTACCAATGGTGATGACCTGACCGTCAGGCAACTCGTAGCTCTTCTCCAGGGAGGAAGAAGAAGCAGCAGTGGCCATCTCATTCTCAAAGTCCAGAGCCACATAGCACAGCTTCTCCTTAATGTCACGCACGATCTCACGCTCAGCTAGAAGGGACAAGTTTCAGAGAAGATATAAGCAACTTCAGTGGGAAGACACAGTTCATTGAGATCTCAAGCAATCTGTGGCTGCACTATACACACATACACCATTTAAACATCAGAATACACAAATTAATGCACATATTTCTGGCTATAAATAATTAATTAGCCCTACAAAATGTAGTCTCTCATACATTTTCTCACGAGAAAAGGCTTCATTTTACCACATGATTGTGAAGTCTCTAATAGAGGGATCCACCAAAGTAGCCATGGCCTTTGAATGGTTGCTGCTATATTTCTTCCATTTACTTCCATTTAAGTTAAAAGTAGCAATATCTACAAAGTAACTAAAATAATCTCACTCCAGAAGATGCCACATTGTCATGTTCATAATAATAGCTCACATGGAGGGCACCTATTTCTTAAAAGTCAGAGAAATGTTAAGAATGCTATTTGATTCCTCACTTATCTGTGTTTTTCTTACCGGTTGTGACGAAAGAATAGCCTCTCTCTGTCAGGATCTTCATCAGGTAGTCGGTCAGATCGCGACCAGCCAGATCCAGACGCATGATGGCGTGGGGCAGAGCGTAACCCTCATAGATGGGGACGTTGTGGGTCACACCATCACCAGAGTCCAGCACAATACCTACAGACAGACAACACTCTCAGTCAGCCTGCATCCTTCCATGTCCTCAGTGTCATATGTCAGTAGCCCTGTGTATTTGTTACATCGTAAACACACATTACTGGTGACATTAACGAATGCAGGTGGGGCGCACACTATGCCAATAGAAGATTATTGCTAATCCTTTGCAATGCAAGAGCAATTTGTCTAGCTGTCTGACAATGACACAGATCTCTTTTAGCACTATGTCATTTTGTACTTGACCTCTTTTATCCACATGAGTACCACATTTAAAATTTATCTCCAAGTCTTAAAATGATGAATTCTCTCGGCAACACTTGGCACTTTCCTGGAGGGATTGGTACATTCTTTCCAATATTTTTGTTTTTCTTACAATCATTAATCATGTAATAGCATGCAATAGAAGCCCAAATCATTGTGTCGGTTGTTTCAAGCATCTACTCTGAAAGACAGGTAAAGAACTCAAGTACTGACCAGTGGTACGGCCAGAGGCGTACAGGGACAGCACAGCCTGGATGGCCACATACATGGCGGGGACGTTGAAGGTCTCAAACATGATCTGCAAGAGGCAATGGCGTTTTTAAAGGTGTGCTGCATTGATAGTGTGGCATCTTCTTCAAGTTAAAAGTAGCAGCTTGTTGCAAGGCTGGAGTATTCATTTACCTGGGTCATCTTCTCTCTGTTGGCCTTGGGGTTAAGGGGGGCCTCTGTGAGCAGAGTAGGGTGCTCCTCAGGGGCCACACGCAGCTCATTGTAGAAGGTGTGATGCCAGATCTGAAAGGGCACAAAAAGAGAGGGACTCAGAACAAAGATGAAATAATCTAATATCTGGACCACATTGGAAATAAGACTTATTGTGCTATCCTTGATGATTTTAAGATGCATGTATTTTGTACCATGTATTTTAATAACTGTCAAATAAACTAAACTAAATGCAGTGTTGGATGATTATGAATGTACTTACCATATTTATTTGGCAATTTTGACTAAAAAACCTAATTCATAGTGAATTTAGTTAAAGTAACTATACTATTGTATACAGGTTGTGCTGTACAACGACAAACTGCATGCACCATGAGAGCAAGAGGGAGAACAAATGTACATCTAATGTAATTATTTGCTTTCTGCATCTTCCAGACTGTCTGAATGCTAGTATCAGAAGTCAGTGACGATCATCAGTGGCTGAAATATATTGGCGGGCGGTAAGAGTGTGCATTCTAAATATCCTACCTTCTCCATATCGTCCCAGTTGGTGATGATGCCGTGCTCAATGGGATACTTCAGTGTAAGGATACCCCTCTTGCTCTGGGCTTCATCTCCTACGTAGCTGTCTTTCTGGCCCATACCCACCATCACACCCTGGGAGAGAAAGCAGAATCAGGTCAGGAGAAGTAGGCTACACAACCATCGTCTTGGCCCAAGTTATGACAACATATTGCTTACGACTTGTTAAAGAGTGTAGTTTCACAGCATTACTGTGCATTCATGAGAAAATGAAAAATGTAACTGGTATATAGTTTTGTATTGTTATTGTGAATATTACCACCATCACATAGAAGATATAAATCCAGTGTATAAACTATAACACTAATCCTGTATTGTATAAAGCATGTTATTTTAACCATGTGGTTAAAGTAGTTAAGCAAATTGAGTACGCTTTTTTTTTTGTTGCGTTGCTTATGGAGCAGTCGTCTGGGGCATACCTGGTGGCGGGGTCTCCCAACAATGGAAGGAAAGACAGCGCGGGGAGCGTCATCTCCGGCAAATCCAGCCTTGACCAAGCCAGAGCCGTTGTCGCACACAAGGGCGGTAGTCTCGTCGTCGTCACACATGATTGATGTTTTCTGGGATGGTCTTTGGAGGAGAGAAATACAGAATGGTAAGATAAGAAATCACTCTTTGGCGGAGGAACACACACATGCTAATGCAGACGGTTTGAGTAAAAGCAAAGTAAGTTTTTTTTTTTTTTTTTAAACGAACACTTGAAACTTTTGCATTGTTTTAAAAGCAGTTACTTTAAAATTAAACTTTAAAATGAAAATGCATAGAGAGCAATATGTATATATTTTTGAGAATTAATGGTTCAACCTATTTAAAGAGAATTCAGGTGTATAGATGTTGATGTAATTCGCATAATATAGGTTGTATTGTATTAATATTATACAATGAAATATTATTGTCTCCCCCCCTCCGTGTAAATGGCACTCGCTCGTCCCGACTGCGGAGCTTTTCCACCCTAGCTCCCCAGTGGTGGAACGAAACATTCCCCCCCCCCCCGTTCCCCCCCCCCTGCCCCTACTCCCGCGTCGCTGGCCGAAAAACCCTTTTTTCACGACTCCACCTGGACTATACTTTATCTAGGACCTCAGGTTGTGCTCTTTTTGAACTGTGTACTACTCAGTCAAGTTTATAATAGTTATAATAGAAATAGAATAGTTATGATTTATGATTTATCACTCTTTTGACTGCATTTGTGTTCATTACTAGGGATAGCTGCTACTGTATGGGAAGAATGTGCTTTCTTATCTGTTCTGTAGTTACTTCGATGACCTTTCTGTATGCACTTACTGTACGTCGCTTTGGATAAAAGCGTCTGCTAAATGAATGTAATGTAATGTAATGTCTAATAAAATGCACGCAAGACTTGTTTCCAACAAAGTTGCGGTGGGAATATATTTCAATACCTTTTCTACATTGCATTTCTTTGTTATTTGGTTAGATTATAAAAGTTGTTTTGTTTTGTTGTTTTGAATTAATTAATTATTTCTGAATAGAAACATATTTGAATTCCGATAAAGATGCAGTGCATTTAAATTGTATGGGGCAAATTAAATAGTTTAGTTGGTTACTGTATCTTAAGATGTACTGTATCTTAATATCTATATTTTAATAGTTTACTGCCGCAAGACATTAGATCTGTCTAGGTGATACCAAAAAGAGGTATATCAGAGCCCTGGTCAAGCTGTCTATTTTAAGCCCTAGCCCTGGTAATTCCAAACTGGGCTATACCCAGAGTTGCTTAGACCTCCCCTATCTGCAACTGCTTCCAGGGTGAGACCGCTTGGCTCCTGACATGTGGCAGCAGCAGACTGATGCTTATGCAGCTGTCAGCACATTGTCACACCTCTGGTCACAGCATAGCCCCCAGTCCCTGCCACTGACAGCTTCATTCATTACCCATTGCCCTGGTTTTGATCCACATGCCTATTGGATCCTAGAAACTCATCAACTTATTGTTAAACATTCACATGCCAGACAGGGGCATGGCACATGCTCTATCACAATAAGCTTATAGAACAGCATGTTTGTAACTTATTTTGCATGTTTAAAGCTGCAATCATATTTTCTTGCTTATATATTCTGACAGGTATCGTCCACCACAGGGCAAATAGAAATGCAATACCATCTTTGACTATTTCCAAGTATATTTCCAGTTGATGTGCAGCTCAGTCAATTTATTTAAAAAAAAAAATCTGTTCTTCCACCTTTGATAGGATCAGTGGAGGAGAAAGCTATAAGCAAGTATATAGCAAATTAAGTTCACAACATGTATTGCATATCAAGTCTATTGGCTGAAATCTGTCTCATCAACTAGCATGATCCTCTCAGCATCAAATCTATAGTGATGAGAGGGCTAAAAGTGGGCAACCAGTCCCAGCAAGTCTGGAGTAGTCCAAAAAGAGAAGGAGTAGCAGGCACTCACCAAGCTGTATCGCAAGACTGATGCTTCCACTGGGACAAAAGGCGATAGGGAGAGGGGCTTCTTAAATAAGCCGGGAGCCAGGGGGCTAGGGGGCGGGTCCAGGGGTTCACACAAGCCCAAATTAGAACTGCTAAAAAAACGTTCAAATATATCTGATCTGCTATGAAGAGGCACCACTAAAATGGAGAGATGGATCCTAGGACAAGCCAGGCCTGCCTGTTATAAAAATAAAATTAGTCATAAATTGAAGGAATTATTTAGTTTAAGTCAGTATGTTTGGTTTATATTGTGAGCTGGAATTTTATTTTGAGTTTGCAATTTATTTAATTGCCATCAAGTATTTCCTGTCCTAATATTATTTTCATAACACACTTGCTTTTAAATACATACTTTAAAATCTAGGTCTAGAGTGCTGAATACCAGAAATTTATATTGCTTGTGATTTTCTTTCACAAGCCCTGATAAAGTTGGTTAAACCTTTTTAAAAATCTCAAAGTTTGTTTTTATGAAACACTGAATTCATTTCAATGTCATGATATTACAAAGACATTCATTGAAATGCAGAAGATTTTAATTTAATTGTGGAAAATTTTCTTCCTTTTTTAGTTGTTCAAAGCCTTTGGATTCATCGTAGTATGTTGGCTTTTCTTGGTCTTTTAACTTTAATTTAAATAACAGCGAATTCATTCAGCTGACACATAAATGACATACGTTTTTTTGTGTGGCATTTTCTATTTAATGTGGGAAGACAGCTGATTTAAAACACATAGACAAACACACATATGCGTAAGCTCTCAATGGTTCATATCAGTCTTTGTTTATGATGTCTAAGAACTGGATCGACAGCACTTTCTGGTAATGGGCTCTGACACTCTTAAGTCTTTTCCAACACACAATGTAAATGATAGGCAGGGATAGGCTATGAAATAATCAGGGAGGGTCCTTGCATGGACGTATAAGTGACACTGTGTGATGTCATTCCATCGATCCAGCCAGTCGCGCTTGAATGGCCATCCTGGAAGCCAGGCGGTAACTGCAGATTTGTAGGTCTGCTTAAGGAAATGTTTGAAAGGGGCTCCCATCCAGTCTGTAAAATACTGTATATGTCAGTGGGCCAATGTACTGGTATGTGGGACGGGGGGCCTTAAACATGCTGGACAGCTGAGAGTTACACCGACCCGGCCCACCTCCGTGCTGGCTGTTAGGGCGGCCCCATGGCAGCCGCTGCTAGGCTCTGATTGGCTCAGCTCTCTCCTTTTAGGGTTATGGTGTGTAACAGGTGTCATTCAGTGTGCAACCAGTGTGACTTAACGGTGTTGAAGTTGCTGCTGAAGCTCCTTATTTGTCACCCCCCTCCCGCTACATTCTTTTATTTTACCCCATGTGAAAATACTGTTTTTATTTTTTATACAAAGCCTTCAGACCTTTCTGAAATAATTCATTGGCAACAAGTTCAACATTTCTACTTGAAATAAGCATTTCTACTTAAAATAAGTATCCTCATTTTTTTTGCAACAAGTTTGATTAACAATAGCATTATGTGATGTGTCCTTTTCAGCATCTTATCTAAAGTTCAGTTTTATCAGTCAAGTGCCTCAATTGTAATTTTATACAGCATGCTCAAATTTTAACTTTCAGTAACATTGAAAAGGCAGGAAATAGAACAGTGCTGTTGTGAGAGCAACACATGAATAATCAAATTGGACTATGTTAAATACTTTACCATTTAAGCGAGTAGCCATTGAGACAGCAGGGGTTATTTGTTGAACCAGTGTTCCATCAGCTTATGTCACAGCAGAATTATGTGAGAACATTTTTCACCTCTAAGCAGTCCCACTGGATGGTGTTGAGTGCCTATTTTTAAATGTTTTTCACAGTATCAACATGGATAGTTGGTACATGCAATCCTCCAGGATTCCTTGCACTGTATACTAGTAGCATCCGATTGATGTTCCACTGGAATGACACTAATTCGGTCATATGTATATGGCTGAAGTTGATGACGCACACTTATAGGTGCAAACACATCAGACTTGGTTTGTGTGCAATTAACCTAAACACATGTAAACCCACACTTTCTATCTAACAATGTGACATTCCAAAGTAAAACCTGAAAAATGGGTAATACAAAATATAACGTATTGATGGATAATCCTCAGAATTATAAAATTACAAACACATAATGGCAGTATACGTATTAAATGATGTAAAGAATGACAGTTTAAGACTTGCTTAATTTATTTTATATTTATGAATAATATCATTGTGTCAATGTAGCAATACTGATAGATTAAAATATCAAAGCTGCAGGGTCAGTTTTAGTAGTAAGGAGAGTGACTGGACATGACTTTATGACTGAGTGACTTGGTCGAAATGTCTGCTTGTCGGGGGATTTCTGTCCTTATACGGTCGCGCAGGGGGGCGACCGGGACAGATGCATCTACGTCTCTGACAGCCACCCCTCCAGTCTTCCTCCCCATGTCTCATTGTTGCAGCTGTTGCCTGCTAATGCCTTCTCACATTCAGCACCCCTTGTTTATTTGCCATCCCAAAAGTGCCCCTGCTTCAGACAGATCAAAACAGCATACCAGTCAGTCTATAAATAACACTGTGCAGAACAATAATTTCTCACAGGTCTGGAAAAAAAGTGAATTCAACCACTTTTATACCAGTTTACACTCAAATATGTATTTTGTGCATTCATTATTTACATAAATAAATAAAAATATTACAGATTAAAAAGTTCAAAAATGCATAAATTCATTGCATAAATGTATGTGTGCACTGGCATGGGTGGTGAATAGACATGGTTTTACTTGTTAGACTTTGATTGATTTTGATTGCTATATGTACAATTATTCATACTTCAAAATCAGCCTAGTACTTGGTTATCAAGAGATTTTTTTAAATCCAAATTGAGCTGCTAATTGAATTGGAGTAAACATGTTGGAGATAAAAATTTACCTATTTGCCATGGTAACATTAACACACACACCCACACACATAGAAATTGGTAGTATTTTGCACAGTAAATTTCGTTTTGTAATGATTTCTAAATAGGCTACCAAAAGGTATATAATTTCAGTTTATTTTACCACTGTTTCAAATTTAACAATATTGCACAAGTAAAATGCATTTATTGGGATATCACTATCAAAGCAATATGCAATGAAAATGACCATAAAAAGAGTCCTTCAGATAATGTAATATCACACATACATTTGTTTGCCAAATTGGGGTCGATTCCATTATATTTATGGAATTCATTGGAAAATACTCAGAACATTATGGGAATGTCCTATGAATGACTTGAAATTAATTTCTGGAATTGAATGAACGGAACCTTTTTTTGGATTGTCCCAACCTAAAATGTATTGCTTCGTTCTGTCTGCTTCTGCAGGCAATTGCTAAACTAGAGCCAAAATGGCGCCTCATATGACGTACTGTTTAGGTCCGAATACGTAATGACGTTTGTGTGATGCGACATGACGATTGCCACGCGACAGCATATGCAACTGTGTTAGGGCTCCGTTGTAATATCTGAAGTTCTGCTGAAAGTTTCCATTCGCAGTATCTGCAGCCGAATACGAGATAGACGCAATTTCGCTATGGAGCAATTAATAACAGTTAAACGGTATTATATGTAGCAAGTAAGTTGTGAAATATAACGATGGCGTCGTTATGGAAAGGGGGCGTGCGAGAGTAATGTATCCTGTAACAGAATGAGTTATTTTCAAAGCGCTGCAGATGAGCTCGACGAGTACGCTGTTCAACAAGAAAATGAACTTGAAGCACTTGCATCCATCTTTGGAGATGATTTTGAAGATATTCGGAAAAAACATCCATGGAAGGTAGCTGCACGTCTATAGCAATAGCTAGACAGTTAACTTTATGGTGTATTCAAATGATCTTCCGAGAAGAAAAAAGAATTTGAATGTGACACCCCGGCGATGAGATGGTGACGAGTTAATGACAACGATCTCGGAAATCCGACATTCAACTCGGGCACCTCCTGCGGTCCCCGAGGTGACGAAAATGCGTCAAAGGTCAAGGGTAAACAGCTGAGCATCTGTAAACATGAGAGAGATCTGGAGCTAGAGAGACCCATTGCGTGGTGTATGTAGTCTTTCACCTTCTGCGTTTGTTTTAATCTTCAATCGTTTTTGCATACGCTATTTAAAACATGTGGAACTGAAAATGCTTATTAGAGGCCAGCCAAACAAGCATCAGCTTTCTGCGGGCGTCTATATATTTTTGCCGATGACCATTTGAACACCTTTACCGTAACGAACGGGACCAAAACATCACGCACAATCCTCCCGAGTTGGCCACTTGAATACACCATTAGCTATCCTGCTAATTGCCTGGTAAATGTAACGTTATTGGTTCCGTATACTGTTCGCCAAAACCGAAAATGCAGACCTGGTACCAACATAATAATAAACCAGTTGAGAGGATCGGAATATTTCTCCAGCTATTGCTTGTTTTTCATTAGCACCAAGGACTCACTTTTCTGAAGTGACTTGTCAGAGAAACTACCACTAGTTGTTTTAGGTCTCTGGGCATGGCTTTTAGTTTCTGCTGGTCAGTATGCCCATACTGCTCCGCTGTAATAGCCTCGGTGCAACTTGTTTTTAAACAAGCGTGAAGCATGCAAAAACAGTCGCAGCTGCCTGGTTTACTTGGAACTGACAAGGTAGATGAAAGTCTATTATGTGTGTAAGAGCGTTGGTGTTTTCACATGTGTTCCCAGGTTAAAAGGCCACCAGAGGTGTACCTTTGCCTGCGTCCAAAGGGACTAAGAAGTGGACAGGAAAGCTATGTGAAGGTGGACTTGGTGGTCAAATGCCCACCTACGTACCCTGATGTGTGAGTGTCCTATCTTATAATCATAAATAATTTGCATACCTTTTACTTGAAATAGACTCCCTTTGACCAGTGAGTGATCGTTGTGTTGTTGATGATATAAATATAGCGTTTCAAAATCAATTGGACTAGATTGAAACAGTGCTTTTCATGACAAATTCAGCACATCTAAACATGTAGGCTAATTTAAAATGCAAATATATTTATTTCTAGCCCATGTCTAAGAACTAGCCCATGTCTATCACATCTGTGGACTCTCATTGCATATTGCATTTACACTTGACAGTTGTCATTGTTCTCTGCACAATGTCTTGCCCATACTTTGGTAGGACATGTTTCGTCGAATGCAACCTATATTATTTGGTGCCAGTGCAGTGATGATAACTGACTTTCCTTTTTGGGATTCAGGCCTCCGGTATTTGAACTGAAAAATTCCAATGGCCTTTCCAATGATAACCTTCACAGCCTCCAGACAGAGCTCACCAGGTTGGCTGCAGCCCGTTGTGGTGAGGTAAGTCTACACTTTGAAACTCAAAATTCTTACTATGCCTTTCTGTAATACTTTTATGTGCATTCTATGCAGTGTCTTTAGAGCAGGTAATCATTCAGGGTTTTCATTGAACAGAGGCTTTGTCCAACACATTTAACTGTCCTTAACTTATGTGAACAAGTTGCAGTTTAGATCAGTGCAGATTTAGATCAGTGGTTACCCAATCTTCTGTTCCAGTCTAAACTAGCTGTTTGTTTTTCACTGTTATTTAATACGCGCATCTTTCAATGTTGAGAAATGCAATTTTGTCATTTCATTTTGTGTTTAATGTTCACTTTTTCTGCTGGTCTTCTCTGCTGGATATCTTCTGAATATCGCTGGTCAAGTTTGTGAAGGCAAAATATCTGTATTCAACACATTATCTGTGAATTTCCAAATACAGAATTTGGGTTCAGATAAACCCCTTATGTAATGGCTTTTCATATGTAGTTTATGAGCCACCTGAACCCCTTATACGTCCCACTAGTGTGGGTCCCAATCCATAGTTTGGCAACCATTGATCTAGATAGAATAATTTGGTCGACCAAGATTAAAATTCAAGTTTCTAAATCCCATGTCCAGACTTTTGAGTTCCGATCTAAATAGACTAATTTGTCATATTGCTTCACAGACAGGTATGACTCCCAGATATAAAAATGGACTTCTCTCAAGGGTAAAATACCAGATGTAAAATGACAGAGAGACCTCCTTTCGCACCTGAGTCGGTGTCTGTGACCTGAGCTCTCCCGCCTGCCTCCCATCCCCCCCAGGTGATGATCTACGAGATGGCCGACTTTGTGCAGGGCTTCCTGACCGAGCACGACGTGCCGCCGCCCAGCTCCTTCCATGAAGAGATGCTGAAGAACCAGCGGCGGCTGCAGGAGAAGCTGGCCCAGGAGCAGCAGCAGAAGATCGACCAGCGGCGCAGGCAGGAGGAGCAGATGGTGAGACTCGGCGCGTTCCGCCTGCGATGCGCTCCCCTGCGTCGTCCGCACTGCTCTCTAACCCCTCGCCTTCTTCATCTCTCCAGCAAAATGAAATCTTAGTTGAGATTCATAGAAGAGAAGAGGAGAAGAGAGAGGAGAAGAAAAGGAAAGAGATGGCCAAACAGGTACCTGTATTGTAGTAAGCTGAGGTGGATGCCATTTTACTTTGTGAATAGTTAAAGAAGTGCAGAAATGTGTGTGCGGACGTGCACTGGCAAATATGCGCTTTTTTACACTTTAGTATTTTGTCTCCATTAGAATGTATGGGTAGTTTCTGTCCATTTAGACCGTCTGTCGCTTGTTTAATCTTTGCAAAGCAACATATTTGTATGAAACATAACAAGACGAGTTCCATTATGAGGGGCCTTAGAGGCCATAATTCCTAGACATACTTTAGGGCAAGGGCTCACACCCATATGAAGCTCTTCACACCCTTATGAGGCACGTTCTTATGCAGTGTGAATGCATGCACATACACAAGCTTTGAGTAAAGGCCGTGACACATCGAGGACGTAACGAATAAGCGAGGCGAAAGTGCGAAAAATTCGTCGGCGAATATTTCGCGTAAAAACCTGACACATCTGCAACGATGCGAAAAAGCAAAAAACGCGTGTTCTTTTTCGCGTTTGAAAATCCGTGCGAATAAAAATGGATTACTCTTCGTCAAGCGATGACGACATGGTTATCCGTTCGGTCCATCACGGAACGAAAGTGTATTTTTTTCCCTCTACCAGAACGTTAAAAACAGAGCATGCTTAAATTACATTGGCAAAATATTGAACCGGGCTTATTATGTGTCCGTTTTTACTTATGTAAAGTTTGTTTTGTCTACAACATGCTCTCCTTCTCTTCCCTCCTTTTACGGACATACGTGTTCCACTGCCTCTTGATCTCTTCCACTAATATAAAGTGTTAACCACAACATAACAATACATTACGTCATTTCAGCAAACATCTTTAAAATAAATTTGTCGTAGTCTATACAGTGTAGCAACTCATGAAGTCTGAAGAGTTTTCTCCAAAACGATCGCTACAGGCAGACCTCGTCTGTTTTCCTCGTTATTTATATAACTTGGCTATCAGTAATCAGGAAATCCACACAGCAGTCGGAATAAGATTTTTGTGGAACTTTATAGACTTTATTTGCCACGCACACAGACAACAGTGTTCGCTAGCTTTCATCCTTTGTTTTCACCAAGGCAAACAACCCAGCCGGTGACAGCGTAGCCTACATGAACTCGCCTAAAGTAAAACAATAAATAGCTATGCTTGTGTGTAATCGCCACTGGCTTGTTATCTTCTTTACATGAATTGCTATCAACGTTAACGTTAGATCTAAAGGTTAGCTAACGTTAGCTGGCTAAAATAGCTGGAGACGACTTTTAAGCCAATGCTAATAACCTATGGGAGCTGATCAGATAGCAAGTTGTGCGTATTGCAAACATTTAGCTATAAACCCACCATCTTCATAGCCTATTTGCTCGGCTATGGTTTTCCACAAATTGTCCTTCAAATCGTTGTCTTTGTAACTATTATGTCTCTTATCAAAGAGGACGCTATACTGTGACACATATAAAATCAGTTGGTCCGCCATATTGGATGTTGGAGTTGTGGCAGTGCGGTGACGTCAGTCATGGAAACTTGTTATGATTGGATAGATACATAGTTTCGCAAACGAAAACTCGCAAAAAACGAACTTGCTGCGAATAAATTAAATGCAGCTTTTTCGCAAAGGACATAGTGAATGTGAGAGCATTTTGCATGCATCTGTGTATGTGCATGTATTCAAATGTATATGAATGTGCAAGCGCAAAATGAATTATGGCCTAAGCATATTTCCTGGTAACCTCTTTAAATGTGACTGGGAAACGGTGCAGCATTAACCTGGATGTTTGGGTGACCAAAAACCTGTTTCCTCGGACTGAATAGGAGCGCTTGGAGAGTGCGTTCCAGCCTGCCTCAGAGAGTCCGGTGCTGGGAAGCCCCTGTCCCAGCGGGCCGGCATCAGAACAGACGGAACCCAGGAGAGGAGGCGGCAACCGCCGAAGGACCAACTCCAGCAGCCGCCACAGGCGAGGGCCTTTCACACTGCCCTTAATGACCATACAGACAGCCATGCAGTGCCTGCTCTGTGCTTAATTCTGCTGTGTGTTGATTCTTCCTGACCAGGCGGGACACGTATCACTCCTTCAGCAGCAATGACGACAGCCCCCGGCCAATGGAGGTCTTACATTTTAGTAGCAGTGCTTTGGGTGACATCATTGTACACAGAGGAAAATGCATAGGTAAGTCCCCCCCCCCTCCCCCTGCAAAATTATGTTCGCCATGGCTGGAATCTATTTTATCTATGTGTATTGTCTATTTTTGCTGTTGTGTCATTTGTGTTGCATCTTTACGTAATTCATTGGCAGCGTTGGGGAACAGGGTTGGGCGATATACCGCAACAATAATTATCCAATACAGTAACGTATAATAAAATATATGTTATAATAAAAATAAGGTATTGCCTTTCTTTTAGTCTTTTTTTTTTCTTCTTTACTTATACCTGATGTGGTTAAACATCCAAACTTCAGAAGCCATGAAATGCTTCCGGGGAAAAGCGTCACCACTGTTATCTATTGGGTGTTGATAAGACGGCCAATCAGCAGCGAGGCATTGCAGCTTCCATGTGATTTATAAAAACACATCACATGATCGCATGGAAGCTAAACAATCTTGCTGCTGATTGGCTGTCTTATGAACAACCAATGGTGTTTTCAATGGGGTTTTTTTCCGGAAGCATTTAATGCGGCCTCTGAAGTTCAGATGTTTACTTCCACATCAGGTATAATTAAAGAAAAAAGACAAAAAGAAAGGCAGCACCCCACATGGTGATGACGGCCGTTATCGCATTCGATAATTATCATTGCGGTATATCGCCCGTATATCCCCTATTGGGGAATGTCAACTACAATCACACAAAGGGCTGGAAGGTTTAAAGTCCCAACTTATTTACTTTTCTTAGAGAAAAAGAAAATGGACGAGAGATGTTTTTAACCTGTGCTCAAAAAAACTGGAACTGTGCCCCTGTAACATATAAATAAATCTGGTGTCGGCTCATGGAAAACAAGGACATGGATGTCGTTGTGGAGTGAGAGGTATCAATTTATCTTGGAGATGGATGACAGCCTGTGGTTAAATGTCAGGAAGGTAACTACCTGTTCTTGGAAAAATATCTGCTGTCAGGGTGAACAGGATTTAGGTTGTATTTGATTTATAATCTCATTAGCCTGCACAAATATGTGCTCAAGGTTTGTTGGAGTCTGAAAACAGTCATTCACTATAAGCAACTGAAACTATGTTTTCATACCATAGATGCCAACACTATCTAGTCCCCGCTGTGGATATCTGATCGTTCTTTGCTCTTCTTCGTACTCTGTGAATGCTTTCGCCATCTCTGGCAAAACTCAGTCAGCGTTGGTTTAGCATAGTAAACAACACTTAGCATTCGTTCAATGTTGCCGTAACTGAAAAGCAGTATTAAGAAGAAACTAAAACCGTTATGCTCTTTGTACTGCCATCTCATTATGAAGAGGTCATACCTCATAATATCCCCTGATTGGTTAGCCCTGTTGGTGGGCTGGAAGTGATTCTTTTTTTAAATCCTGCATGCTAAGGCCCAGTAGTGCAGTGCTTACTGGGATAGTTTACCTTCTGGGGTTTTTAATCCTGCATGCTAAGGCCCAGTAGTGCCGTGCTTACTGGGATAGTTTACCTTCTGGGGTTTTTAATCCTGCATGCTAAGGCCCAGTAGTGCAGTGCTTACTGGGATAGTTTACCTTCTGGGGTTTTTAATCCTGCATGCTAAGGCCCAGTAGTGCAGTGCTTACTGGGATAGTTTACTTTCTGGGGGTTTTAATCCTGCATGCTAAGGCCCAGTAGTGCAGTGCTTACTGAGATAGTTTACCTTCTGGGGTTTTTAATCCTGCATGCTAAGGCCCAGTAGTGCAGTGCTTACTGGGATAGTTTTCCTTTCTGGGGGTTTTAATCCTGCATGCTAAGGCCCAGTAGTGCAGTGCTTACTGAGATAGTTTACCTTCTGGGGTTTTTAATCCTGCATGCTAAGGCCCAGTAGTACAGTGTTTACTGGGATAGTTAACCTTCTGGGGTTTTTAATCCTGCATGCTAAGGCCCAGTAGTACAGTTTTCATTTGGCACAGTTAGTTTTTGTGTTCAGAGAAGGATATTCGAGATATAGGTACAAGCTGGTTTAAAGGAAAGATATTTTCTTGTTTTGGACCACAAACACCATGATTCCCCTATACCAGCCATTGTTAACCCAGCAGGTTGTCAGAAATTTCTGTAAATATATCTATCATCACACACACAACAGGTCAGGGCCAGTTGAAAGCGTACACTAAAACAGAACGATATTTCAAAACCACAGAAAGTGAACTATCCCTTGAATATGTGTGGGCTGCTGAGAGCCAAGCCCTGGAGTCCAGACGGCTCTCTGCTCTTAGGCTTGTATCCCACTTATCCACTGGGCGTCTATATTTAGAGTTTTATCTTATCTTCTCTCACTGTAGTCCCGAAAGGCTTGACAGCAAAGGACTTTACTTCCAAAGTTTTACAAATGGCTTTGGATATAAGTTACAACCTCACAATTCACAGTTGTGCAGTAATGTATAACAGACATTAGAGCCAGATTGTGACTCACTGTGGGCTTTTGCTGACTTTCACGGTTATTATAATAGGAATATACTGTAGTTAAACTGATTGTAATGGCCATGTCATTGGTGCCAAACTAGAAGTAAGGTGGCCGTACAGTCAAATGCCGCTAGTTCTTAATTGGCTCCAATTATGCGTCACAGACTGTCTCATGCCTATGGTATTATATTTTAGAGAGGGCCGTGGCTACTGTAGTTCATACACTGTCTAAATGCACATAAAACATGACCAGGTAGTTGGGTGTTCGCACCCATGTATTAATTGTAAATTTAGATATGGTGATCTTATGAAAAGTGTGGTCTTGCGATTCAGCCCAGTGTATTCCAGAGAGCGTAGCCCCGTGTGTGCCAGTGATGTGTGTGTGCCTGGTTCTGTAAGGTGAGAGCGAGAAGCTGGGCCGCAGCGTGTATTACGGGTTCGAGGCCACCACAGGGGACTTTGTCGTGGTGTACGAGTGGATCCTCCGCTGGAACAAGAAGATGGGCAAGTTCTTCACCACACAGGAGAAGGAGAAAATTGAGAAGTGTAAAAAGCAGGTGAATAACACGTAGAGGAATACAGTAATAGTCGGTAATATTCAGCACTTTACTGGCTGCTGTGGAAATGGCAGATAAGTGTGTTTGCCCAGAACCATGTTTTGTAATACATTAGATTGTGTAGTGCTGTCTTTTACCAAAAAAATGAATAGGCATTTTTATTTCTGGCATTCAAACCAGTGTATTCTTCTCTTAAAACTCAAAATCTAAGGGTATTAGCTTTTTAAATTCATGTGATTTTTGGTTTTTATTGACAGTCAATTGATGATCACAACCAATTATTTCTGTGTGTTCAAATTATTTTTCTATTGTTTTTCAAATGATCTTTCTAGCAGCTAATTCAATTAGCATGATTCATAAGCTGAATGCAAAAGGCCATTTGATTATGCTACATTTAAATGACCTTATAGTACACTTCTACGCTTGGGTCAATCACTACTGAAAATTAAATCTTTGAATTAATTGTGAACGCACTTTCACCACTCATCTATCTCCAGATACAGGGAGTGGAGAGCGAGCTCCACTCTTTACTGAAGCTGGACCACCCGCACCTGGTGCACTACACGGCGCTGAGCCATCGCGAGCAGGAGGACTGCTTGGCGGTGGCGCTGCTGGTGGAGTATGTGGGCGGCTGCAGCCTTGCGCAGGGCCTGGCCCGGAACGTGCCCGTGCCCCTGGAGCGACTGCGCCAGCACACCGCCCAGCTGCTGGCCGCGCTGGACTACCTCCACGCCAACTCGGTGGTCCACAAGCAGCTGTCAGCCTGCAGCGTGCTGCTGGACGCCGAGGGCAACGTGCGCCTCACCGACTACAGCCTGTCCAAGCGGCTGGCCGACATCTGCAAGGAGGACGTCTTCGAACAGGCGCACGTGCGCTTCTCCGACAACGCCCTGCCCACCAAGGCCGGGAAGAAGGGCGACGTGTGGAGTCTGGGCCTGCTGCTGCTGGGCCTCAGCCAGGGCAGAGAGGTCAAGGAGTACCCGGTGTCCGTGCCCGGCGGCCTGGCCGCCGACTTCCAGGACTTTCTAAACAGGTACCCGTGCCCGGGGCCAGTGTCTGATTTGGCCTCCATCAGCAGTAGCTGGCTTCTGCTGTTATTTGAGTCACGACTCGTAATGCTTTGTTATCCCTTTAGTTTTTGATGGGTTTTTCCATTGGTGTTAAAATGCACAATTAGGAATAAAAGGTTTTTGAGTTCATGGTCCATTCTTATTCTCAATGTGCCTGGATTTTCTGGAACGATGTTTGGTTTGCCAACCTAGGAAGCCAGCTTGAGTTTTCCCACTAAAAACCATGTCGGACTTTCAACCTTTGTGCCTGTGACTGTGTACAGATGGGGCCTGGGCATTGCCAATTTCTGACTGGGCAGGTTTTTGTGCCAATGCTGCTGTTTAACAATGAGTTATAGGCTCCCGTGGGCCATGCCAGGAATGTCACAGATGAACGTGAGTGCTGTAAATAAGTGCAGTCTGGAAGTTTCCACGCGCGGTGTGCAGCATTGTTTTCTGGGCCGCAGGTGCGTGTGTCTGCACGACGCTGACCGCTGGACCACTCAGCAGCTCCTGGGTCACGTCTTCCTGAACCCTCCGGCCCCCAAGACCCCCCCGCAATGCCAGGAGGATAGTCCAGAAGGTTGGGTCCCCATCATGCTCATTTTCAGCACCCAGCAACACGGTCACACACACCTACAGTGTTTAAATAACACCACCATCCTTCCACTTAAGACCGCTGTGACACGCGCACCACTTCCGAGTATGGCTGGCGTTAACATTATCTTTGTCAATTGGAGAAAAGCTGAAAGCAGGGCGTCAGTTGCAGAGACGGTTTTGGTTTGGGCTGTGATTGACGGAATCTTGTGTTTTCTATCTTTTCACAGATGTGGGCGTTGACTTCGCCTCCACTGTAATTCCGCGCAGTTACATCCTTAACGCCCCCTTCAGCACTCAGATCCAGAAGCAGTTCTCCCGTTACTACAATGAGTTTGAGGAGCTTCAGCTGCTGGGGAAGGGGGCTTTCGGGGCGGTAATCAAGGTAATGCACTTTTTGCATTTCTTAGGTATGTTCAGATTTTCGTTGCACTTTTATGCTATTTTAATCTCCGTCACGTGCATTGTCTTCCTTCCTTCGTCTCAATGCAGGTCCAGAACAAGTTGGATGGGTGTTACTACGCGGTGAAAAGGATCCAGGTGAACCCGGCCAGCAAGCAGTTCCGGCGGATCAAAGGGGAGGTGACGCTGCTGTCGCGGCTGAACCACGAGAACATCGTGCGCTACTACAACGCCTGGATCGAGCGGCATGAGACGCCCACCACCGGGGTGATCAGCAGCGACAGCTCGGCGCCCACAGACTCCCCGGACAAGCCCCTCCAGTGCCTCTCCATGCTGAATGAGCTGGGCCTGCAGGACAAGGTGGAGGAGAACGCGCCTCCCCCCGCTCTGGCCAGCTCCGTGGAGTGGAGCACCTCCATCGAACGGTCCTCCAGCGCCAAGTGCAGTGGACCCGACCCGGAGTCCAGCGACGACGACGACGATGAAGAGGAAGAGGATGTCTTCTGCCCATCCTTCCTGTGAGTCTCACACCCACAGGATCAGAACGCAATATTAATATTAATATTTTAATAGTTTACTTTTTTTGTATCCTGCTATGTTTCGGTTTACTGCCTATTAATTTGAGTGTTTACATATGCTGCAGACCTAGATGAGTGTTTTCAGGGCATCAAGATTGAGTTTTTGGGATGTACATTTAGGCATATGTATGGTACTACTTTAGGTAAGCTAGGTTACAGGTTTGTTTGTTACCAGTTGGCATATGTTATAGATTTCTGTGCTTAGATGGAAATCCACGCCAATATTACTGGTTGGTACTTGGAACTACTTTTGTGTGAGTTTGTGATTTGTGTATGTGTACTTCCTGGTTTTTTGTATACTTTCAGGTTTTCATGTATGTCTTTGGTCTGTTTTTTTTCCAGCCCATCCAACAGTGATTCTGAGAGCGACATCATTTTTGACAACGGGGATGAAAGTCGAGACAACCTTTCCCAGGTATGTGTTTCGGTTGGCTACCACATTGTGAAAGTCTGTCGCCGTGTTTGCAAGCTCACCCAGTGACTGAGCGCTGCTTTTCCAGGTGGAAGAGAGCAAGAGGCACGGGACGGACCCCACGGAGAGCACCACCTCGGACCCCCCCCTCATAGCGCACTATCTCTATATACAGGTGAGCCTCGGTTCACTGAAACGCTCGAGCTGACGCTGCTGTGGATCTGTCTATTGATCTGAGGCTTATTCTCTGCAGATGGAATACTGTGAAAGAAGCACTTTACGAGACACGATCGACCAGGGCCTGCACCTGGACGGCAGCCGCCTCTGGAGGCTGTTTCGAGAAATCCTGGACGGGCTGGCGTACATCCACGAGCAGGTCCGCTAATAAGAGAAACCCGCTTTCGTTTCTGTCAAGCCTTTGCAAATTAATTGTTGACACTTTGAATGCACAAGCTGCCGTATGCGGCAAAAAATGGTTCCTCGAATTCAGCGAGGGCAGCCGTGAGAATGAGGGGATGAGAGGATGGAGAGGCAGTGTCTGTCATGTCCAACTAGCAGGGAGAGAGCGCCTTACAGTCAGGCGACTGGGTGTGTTCCAAATCACAAAATGACTCCTGTCAGGCTGGATAACACAAAGTACAGTCCTTAATGTTTTTTAAATATTTTTATTTAATTTAAAGTTGAATACCACCCATTTTCAGCATTGAAATGATAAAAACTATACCCCCTGGTTGTTTTAAGGTCCATAGAACAAATCCCTACTCTTCTCTGTGTCTGAGAAAAACCGACTGAGTGACTGTGGTTTACCGGCCAGTGAATTGAGCCAGGGAAGGTGGAACTCCAAACGTGAGATGGCTCATTTGCCCGGAAACTCTAGTTCAGATTCTCCATTCATTTCAACTGGACGCTCTAGGGGGCATGGCAAAGCATGCACATCGGGTACGTCACAGCCCAGCTGCTCAAGGGGCTTGCCTGCTCTTTTTCTCAGACACAGAGAAGAGTTGGTATGTGTTCTATGGACCCTAAAACAACCAGGGGGGTATAGTTTTGCCCATTTGAATGCTGAAAATGGGTAGTATTTCCCTTTAAGGAAACTCCATAATGTGTCCTTGAATTCTCAGTTCAGAATAATAGTATTTTTTGGTGTAATTATGTTAGGACGGCTAAATAAAGGCATGTGTTTTTAGGAGACCAAATTGTAGCACAAAAACAGAAAAAGGCAAAAGACCTTTGTTGGTATTACAACATATGCATACTTTTATGAAAGGAAGCATGAATTAGTGTGTGTGTGTGTGTGTGTGTGTGTGTGAGAAAGTGTGAGAGAGAACATGTGCATGCACCGGTTTTGAGAGTGTGCGTGAGTGTTGCTATTTATCTGTCTTTTTCATTAAATGTGACTGTTGACTCTTCTCCCACCAAGTTCAGATCTTTAGCCTTGGGAAATCAATCGGTGTCTTTGTGCCAATACGCTCTTTTCACTCGTTCGAGTACATTGGAGACAGAGCTCTTCTGACCGAAGAGTCCAGTCCTAAATGTGTTCCTAATGGAAGTGTTTACCGGGAGAACGAGCTGACGCATGGTCAGAGAATGACACAGAGCACCAACCACGGAGTATAATGCACACTCATTTACTTTCTGAGTCATAGCACCAGTTACCTCCCTGACATGAATTTGCTTTTCAATTCTTCTGCAATAGGGGATGATTCACCGAGACCTGAAGCCTGTGAACATATTCTTGGACTCTCAGGACCACGTGAAGATCGGAGACTTTGGCCTGGCCACGGACCACCCCGCTAACGTGGTATGCTAACGTTGGGTGAGATGGGTGGGCTGTTCTGCGCAGCGATAAAGGATAAGGTCGTACATTGAGTGAGTGTGATAAAGTAAAGGTGTTCCTCTCTCCTGTCCCGCAGGCTGCAGGCAAGCTGGAGATTGAGGAGACTGGCTCGTCTCTGATCCCTAAACCAGACCCGACAGGTAATGAAAAACCAAATTCATGGTCATTCTCCTCCTGTTTCTTTCCCTCTGGAGTTTCTCAGGCCCTGTCTGACTCACTATGATTTGAATGAAACCTGCTTTTTTGGATGTTGTCGTGCATCAAATTGTCAAGGTTTTAGACTCCTTAATGCGAGGCGCTTTGCCAGTTAGAAACCGAAAAGCACTTAACATCAATAGGCATTGGCTGTTCGTCTTCGCTTTGTCATAATTCACGTTGACTGATCCTTGGAAATTAGTTTTCCAGTTGTGGGGGAAAAAAAGGTCTGGCTACCAGTGGAGATTGCATTACCCAATCCTATGAGTGGTGCTTTTTGTGATTAGCATCTTTATCGTCCCTGCTGTGTGATGAGAGAACATCATCAATATTGTGTGGTTACCCCCCCCCCAAAAAATAAAAATAAAAACCCCAATCATACTGACTGCGTCTGGTACTTGAATTTGTTTTTACCTTTTAGGGTTGTTTTAACTCGCTTGTTCCTAGTTCGGAAATGCACTATGTACATCGCGCTGGATAAGAGCGTCTGCTAAATGACTGTAATGTAATGTAAATGGTCGTTCTGTGAGTCCCCCGAGATTCCTGCCATGTAAGATTGTTATGCCAGGAGCAGCAGGACAGGAGAGCCATGTCTGATTTGTTTACCTTAATTTATGCCGAATATTTTACACGGGGGGATTGTTCTTTTCATGGGGCTGTCAGATGACATATCCACCTGAGGAATTTAGTATTACAGCGAAGCGCTCCGTAGCGCAGAAAACAATCTGGATCATCATGGCACCGCTGCTATTATGGCTGGGAGGGCTGCGAATAATTGACCATTGACATTGGTCAGTTGTGCGGACATCTGGCTGCCCGGTACAGCCCAATAACAGAGTGGAAAGAAGCAATAGTTTAAAGCATGGGGCCTTCCCAAACAGAATCTCTTGTTTACAGTGCATTGAGTTCCCTGTCCCAAACAAAACTTACATTGAGAGGGTTTCTTGGATAAGTTTGGCACCTCTCCCATATTATAATCCTACCATCTTTTTCCCCACACAGACAACATGACAGGCATGGTTGGCACTGCCTTATATGTTAGTCCAGAGGTGCAAGGAAACACAAAAGCCACATACAATCAGGTAAAATAGTTAAATGCAACAATACTAGCATTTCACAGTGAAATGTGTTTGTATGTGTGGCCTGTGCATTTGTCATACCTGTGTGAACGGGAATGTTTACTTATACTGGAAACGAATGACATACATAGCAGCCCCAGATACAATAATAAAAAAATCATAAATGGAGTCACACATTTGTAATTTAGCAGATGGCTGATCTAATTTTGATTGGAAGTGACACGTGGTGTGTATTCTCGCTCTCCCCTCAGAAAGTGGATCTGTTCAGCCTGGGGATCATTCTGTTTGAGATGTCCTACCGGCCCATGACCACTGCGTCCGAGCGCATCTCAGTCCTGAGCCAGCTGCGAACGGTCAGGCCCTTTAACCCTTCAAGGGACCGAACACGGTCTTGTGTTTGAGCCACTTCCATCACAACACTAAACTCTGTACTGTTCCATTCTTTCTCCAGGAGGCCGTTGAGTTTCCACAGGACTTTGTTGAGTTTGAAAGTGGAACACAGGTAATCATTGTATACATCAGTGATACCGTTTTGGGCAACGCATGTTTACTTTAAACAAGTCTTATCTTGACATGTTTCTGTGCGTAAATGCCGAGGTAAACACGGAAGGTGAACAACAACAGCAGCCCTAAGATATGTTTTGTTACGGAAAATGGGCTGTAATTGTAGCGTACATTATTAAAAACAAACATTCAACACTGGAAATGCATTTCAAGTGACCCTAATAGCAGCACTGTATGGAGGTAGATTTCTATCAAAAATAAACAAGCACAAAAGTATAATCCACTATTGTATTTACCATCCACACACACCTCTCAATTTGTGTTCGTAGATATAATCCACAATTGTATTTACCATCCACACACACACACCTCTCAATTTGTGTTTCGTAAAAATAATCCACAAGTATGTGTTTTCCATCCACACACAAACACCTCTCAACTTGTGTTTCGTAAATCATCATTTGGATGAATGCAAAAATTATATTCACAAATGCAAATAACATTTACAGATATGTTTCCAATGTTCACATGTACAAATCAAAAGCTTGGCTTGCGAACTGGCGAATCTACATCTACACGCTTGATCTGCTTCGATTTACGGACAGAATTTTGAGAGAAATATTCCGCTGTTTTTCACCGTGTCGATTCACGCTCGCTTAACTTGCGATTCGTAAACTAAACTTCTTCTTTGGTGCTACATAACACGGCGGTGTGTGTGTGTCGGCTGATCAGCGCCACTTTTAAAACAAGTGGCCAAAATTGCACATTATCTTTAAGAAGTGGATTCATGGTACATTTAATTAAAACAACCGAGTTTTGAGTTTATTTTGGTTGTAAAGTTAACCCCACGCTAATCTTGCGATGGCAAGTTTTTTAAACAGTCATTGCACAAAACTATCAGATTGCATGTAGCTAGCTAGCTAGATTACATTACACAGGGGTAGGTCCGTACATTGATAGGAACTAGGAAGTACAACACTATGAGCTAAAGTAAGGAGAGCACTCCATGCAATTTGAATTATCATTTTCATTTAGGTGTCTTATCTACTAGCTAGCTAGCTGAACAAATAAAATATTTTATAGGAGACATCGGTATCAGTGAGAATAGCTGTCAAATTAATTTAATTGGCTACAATACTTCACATGGTTGAGTTTGTTTTACATAATCTTTTCCATGAGGGACGAAAGAGTTATGTAGCTACTGTGTACGGACCTACCCCTGTGTAATGTAATCTAGCTAGCTAGCTACATGCAATCTGATAGGAGTTTTGTGCAATGCCTTTTTTTAAAACTTGCCATCGCAAGATTAGCGTGGGGTTAACTTTACAACCTAAATAAACTCAAAACTCGGTTGTTTTAATTAAATTTACCATAAATCCACTTCTTCAGAATCAGAATCCCTTTATTCGCCAAGTATTTACATACGAGGAATTTACTGTGGTTATTGGTGCGTACATAAACCAACATAAAATAAAATAATATAAAACATAAAACAAAAACAAAACACATGAAGTTAAAAGTAGTGCAAGTTTCAAAACAAGTAGTGCAAGTTTCAACCTTAGATAATATAATATTATATAATATATGCAGATAAAGATAATGTGCAATTTTGGCCACTTGTTCTAAAAGTGGCGCTGATGAGCCGACACACACACCGCCATGTTATGTAGCACCAAAGAAGAAGAAGTTTAGTTTACGAATTGCAAATTAAGCGAGCGTGAATCGACATGGTGAAAAACAGCAGAATATTTGTCTCAAAATTCTGTCCGTAAATCGAAGCAGATCAAGCGTGTCCTTCGATCGGCAAATGTAGATTCGCCTGTTCGAAAGCCAAGCTTTTGATTTGTACATGTGAACATTGGAAACATATTTGTAAATGTTATTTGCATTTGTGAATATAATTTTTGCATTCATCCAAATGATGATTTACGAAACACAAGTTGAGAGGTGTTTGTGTGTGGATGGAAAACACATACTTGTGGATTATTTTTACGAAACACAAATTGAGAGGTGTGTGTGTGTGGATGGTAAATACAATTGTGGATTATATCTACGAACACAAATTGAGAGAGGTGTGTGTGTGGATGGTAAATACAATTGTGGATTAAACTTTTGTGCTTGTTTATTTTTGATAGAAATCTACCTCCATAGCACTGTGTTTGCATTTGAAAGGGAGGTTGATGTGTGGTTTAAATTAGGAGTTGTCTTCTGTTTGCAGTGTCACAGTTAATGTCAACGCTATCTTAATGATTATGAAAAGCACAAAGAGCAGTGAAAATGTTACATAAGGAGAGTGTAACCTTTGAATTTACAAACTTTGCACAGGGTCTGTGATAAGGTTATATGTGCCACCTGTTAGGCTTTGTAAGAATTTTAAAACGGGGCCAGTTCAGATCTAATTCACCTTCTCATTGCTTGGTACCCTTTTAAAATAGATTTTTACCACATCAGATCCACGTCACAAGTTTTGCTCTTCAACGTGAAAATCTGGTGACCACCGACATTAATTTGCGATAGACAGCGACAGACAGTGTTTTAGCAATTTCTGTGGTTTCGAAAATTGAACTGCTGTTGTAGTACGTTGTATCACAATATACCATGTTAATTGATACCTCTGACTAGTCCCCCAGCAATCGACTGTCTGCTTGTCTCCACACTTCCCAGAGGAAGGTCATTGGCTGGCTGCTGAGCCATGACCCCGCCCTGCGGCCATCAGCGGTTGAGCTGCTGAAGAGTGAGTTGCTGCCCCCTCCTCAGATGGAGGAGTCGGAGCTGCATGAGGTCCTGCAGCACACCATGGCCAACGTCAACGGCAAGGCCTACCGCACCATGGTCAACCAGCTCTTCTCCCAGAGCATCTCCCATGTCATGGACTTCACCTATGACATAGACATGCACAAGGTACTGGCCACTGTGCTACACCTGTTTGTGCTTGTCAGGCAATACACTGCTGCCCCCTCCTGGAGAAATGTGTGACAGGGGCAGACTACTGGTTTGGTACAATGAAGACTATCACAGCGAGGGAGACTCTGGAATAAAATGGCTTGGTGCAGAAAAAGTATATTTCCCCTGTAGGTGTCACTGTGGAGCTGAGGATTTTATTCTGTCATGTGTGCATTAGTGACCTGACACAGAAAGGGATTATATTTTAAATTTGGCGAGTTGTATTGAGCCCATCCTCAAATTAATTTGTGCATTATTTTTTCAGGGAAGCTTTAATGCCAGCAGTGTCAAATTACAACAGTATGTTTATGAAACCATAACCAGGATCTTTAAAAAACACGGTAGGCAACCCAGTGCTTTAAATTTACTTGTGTGGGTGTGTGTGTGGGCATGTATGTACATATGCTTGTGTGATGTGTATGTGTGTGTGTGTACACATTGATTGTGTGGGCATTTTTAATATTCGGTCGCATATCCTTTGCATGCCATGACTTCCTGATGTCTGTGATCCAACAACATCAAAAGACTCTTGATTTTTTATTTTCTGGTACTCTTACAAGCGATAATATAACGTCTCTGCATTTGAATGGATCTCTATGGGAATTGGGGGGTGGGGACTAGATCTAGCTGTAAATGACATTGGAACAGTATGGAACACATGGTTGGCTAAATGACTCTAAGGCAGGGGTCTTCAACCTTTTTCAGCCTAAGGACCCCCTTGGCCGATAGAAACAGAGCGGGGACCCCCAGATATTTAAAAAAATAAAAATAAATGGTTGCATCATGGGAATCATTCTTTTTTTATATAGTTTTTGTCAACAAAAGTAGCTTATTATTGCCTATTAATGCTTTGAATTTACTCAATATTATATATTTTTTTATATATTTTTTTAGATTAATTTTTTTTTAAATCCCACAAAAATTGGGGGACCCCCTGCAGTACCTCCGCGGACCCCCTAGGGGTCGCGGACCCCCTGTTGAAGATCCCTGCTCTAAGGCATCAAGGGTCTGACATATCAAACAAGCCTTAAACTATCACTCTGCTGCCAGAAATACAGTAGATATGGATGGATAACTGGAAGGTTTTCTTCTCCTGACTTATTTTTCCATAGAGTTCAATAGGAAAATTTGTCAGGAGAAACAACCCTTAAAGTGATCCATCCATATCTACTGCATATCTGGCAGCAGAGTGATGGTTTGAGGCTTGTTTGATACCTCAGACCCTTGGTGACTTGCAGCCATTTTTCCAACCATGTATTCTATACTGTTCCAGCATAATTTACACCTAAATCTAGTCCCACCCCCCAATTCCCATATAAATTCATTCAGATGCAGAGATGTTATAGTATCGCTTGTAAGAGTACCAAAAAAATAAAATATCAAGAGTCTTTTGATGTTGTTGGGTCATGGCATGCAAAGGATATGCGACCAAATATAAAAAATCATTACTTTATTCTATATATAAATGCAGGGGTGCCAATAATTGTGGCACACCTGGTTTTGTTAAAAAAAAAAAATTCTTGATGAGGGATTTTTTTTTCTCATAATAAATTTACTTCAATTAAAGGTTGGATTTTTCTTTTCAGTGAGATTAAGCTAATTCACCAAACGGTGAATACCCTTTTTACTCATCTTTACCAGGGGTGCCAATAATAGTGGAGGGTTCTGTACACGTATGTGCATAATACTTGTGTGTGTGTGTGTACATTGTGTGGCATGTACACTGCCTGGCCAAAAAAAAAGCCGCCGTTGCACCCGTCATGCATAGTGCCCACTGTACAAACCTCTAGAGGCAGTGTTATGATCTGGGGTTGCTTCAATTGGTCAGGTCTAGGCTCAGCAATGTTATGCAGCAATAAAATGAAGTCAGCTGAGTACCTGAATGTACTGAATGACCAGGTTATCCCATCAATGGGCATATTCCAGGACGACAATGCCAAGACTCATCGGGCTCAAATTGTGAAAGAGTCCTGACCTTACCCCCTTTGAAAGTCTTTGGGATGTGCCGGAGAAGACTTTACGGAGTGGTTCGACTCTCACGTCGTCAATACCAGATCTCGGCCAAAAATGAATGCAACTGGACGGAAATAAATGTTGTGACGTTGCATAAGGTTGTCGAAACAATGCCACGGCGAATGCGCGCCGTAATCAAAGCTAAAGCTAAATATTAGAGTGCGCAACTTTTTTATGGGCCAGGCAGTGTATGTACATATACTTGTGTGTGTAAATTGTTTGTGTGGCATGTATGTACATATGCTTGTGGTGCGTGTGCGTGTGTATACAATGGGGGAAATAAGTATTGGACACGTCAACAATTTTATTATCAAACATATTTCCAATGTAGCTATTCACATGAGATTTTGACCAGACATTGGTATTAACTCAATAAAACTACACAGCTAAAGAAATTGTAATGTTCAAATTCTTTAAAAAAGTTATGTGCAATAAAGTGAAATGACACAGGAAAAAAGTATTGAACACGCTAAATTAAATGTATTTAATACTTGGTAGAAAAGCCATATTTTTTATATTTGGTTGCATATCCTTTGCATGCCATGACTTTATGATGTCTGTGACCCAATAACATCAAAAGGCTCTTGATATCTTATTTGCTGGTACTCTTACAAGCGATACTATAACAGCTCTGCATTTGAATGGATTTCTATGGGAATTGGGGGGTGAGACAATATTTAGCTGTAAATTACACTGGAACAGTATAGAACGCATGGTTGGCTAAGTGGCTCTAAGTCATCAAGGGTGTGATGTATTAAACAAGCCTTTAACCATCACTCTGCTGCCAGAAATACAGTAGATATGGATGGATAACTTGAAGGGTTTCTTCTCCTGACTTATTTTTCCATAGAGTTCAATAGGAAAATCTGTCAGGAGAAACAACCCTTAAAGTGATCCTTCCATATCTACTGTATTTCTGGCAGCAGAGTGATGGTTAAAGGCTTGTTTATTACACATAACTTTTTTAAAGAATTGGAACGTTACAATTTCTTTAGCTGTGTAGTTTTATTGAGTTAATACCAATGTCTGGTCAAAATCTCATGTGAATAGCTACATTGTAAATATGTTTGATAATAAAATTGTTGACGTGTCCAATACTTATTTCCCCCATTGTATGTGTGCGCATGCTCAGGTGTATGTCTGTGGCGTAACGAGCATCTCGCTGCCCCAGGTGCGGTGCGGCTGCAGACTCCCCTCCTCATGCCTAAGAACAGGAAGCTGTATGAAGGTTCGGAGCTGGCCTGTTTCATGGACCACAGCGGCACGCTGGTCAGCCTGCCCTACGACCTCCGGGTGAGGAAACGGGAAGTCATAGACGCTCGGCTAATTAACCCCGTACGAACGTGCAATCAGAACTCCCGCCTCAGGAAACCACTGATAGCATAACCACTTCCTCCGAGTGATTTATAATAACCTTTTCGTTCACTGTATGCTCTCTGCTCAATGACCCCGGCCCTTCTAGTTTCGGCTCATTTTTCCGTCTCCACTCTTACAGCTGGCTTTTGCAAGATTTGTAGCGAGGAACAACATTACCAGTCTTAAAAGGTGAATACTCTGCGGTGCGTACTACTCTGTAACATACCACAGGTCTGTCGGCGTGCAATAAATTTGCAGAGCCGTAATGGCGGACGATTCCTCGGTGGCTTGTGTGCGTAGGTACAGTATCGAGCGGGTGTTCCGTCCCAGGAAGCTGGACCGCGCCCACCCAAGGGAGCTGCTGGAATGCGCCTTTGACATCATCACCCCGGTCACCAACAGCCTTCTCCCTGACGCCGAGGCCATCTACACCATCTCGGAGATCATCCAGGAGTTCAGCGTCCTCCAGGTACCGTCCCAGGCCCGGGCCCCCAAAATCAGGCACGGTTCTTTATTCTCCCATCGCTCTGTTTAACCTTCTTTTTGTAAAGGCCTTTCAGAACCTGTGAGTCACGGTGCCCAGAGCATTGATCCTGCGCAGGAGAGCGCTGACTGTTGTTCAACGGGCTCTCCGCCTGCGTTCGTTTAGAGCTTGAGATCAGTGCCTGCCGTGTTTATTGTTGTAGCGCATGTGCTAACGCCCAGTCATTGGCGATGACAGGAAAGGAACTACAGTATTTACCTGAACCACACCAGCCTGTTGAAGGCCATCCTGCTCCACAGCGGGGTCCCCGAGGACAAGCTCAACCAGGCCTCTGGCATCCTGTGTGACAGCATGGTGAGTATACGGACCCCCCCCCCACGCTACTCGCACACATGACTTCCATCGCCATACCAACAGCACTTAATGTTCAGCCTGCGTGGGGCCAGGCTTATTTTTTTTACCCCCCACAAAAGAATGATGGAGCATATGGACTGAGATCATGAAGTTAGGCTGAGGACAACTCCTTTGTGTCTTCTGCTATTCAAGGGAGGTCACCGCTATAGTTTGAGAAATTTGCGACCACAGGGAATTGTCAATCCTACGCCTCTCAACCCCACTCCGGCAGAGAGGTCGCAACCAAAAACCGTATTTTACGAAGTTGGACGTTTTCCTCGTGATTTTTCTCAACGTCTAAATCCCTCTGTTTGTCGGCTTGTTGGAGATGCAAGTCCATCTGTGTTAGTTCAGTTTGTCCGCTGTGTTTCTGTCTCCCAGAGCGAGAAGCTGACGCGGCGGGAGGTTGAAGCCAAGTTCTACAACTTGTCCCTGTCCAACAACAGCGTGAGTGTCTTCCCTCCTCGTGTGGACCAATCAAAAGATGTTGCCTTCCACAAGCACTTTAACAGGATGGGACAGTCCCTGTCTCTTGATGCCTTCACACTATACATTAGTACTGTGGTCGCCAATCCTGTTCCTAGAGATCTAAGTTCAGGTTTTCTCTCCAAACCTAACAAAGCACACCTTATTCAACAGCTACATATCTCTAGTGGAATTAGTGGAATCAGGTGTGTCAAATTAGGGTTGAAATGAAAACCTACTGGACGGATATCCAGGAACAGGGTTGGGGACCACTTAATTTGTATATGTATAAATATAGTTCAACAAAATCTGTTACTCAAATGTTAAAAAAAAAATCTGGTCTAAAAAGCCCAAGAAGTGAAATAGTTCTATTTTGGGTGGTTTTGTGTGTATTGTGAAGCCTCACTCTCTCATCAGTAGCGTGCAGACTTTACATGTCCACAGTCCCTCTCTATGACGGCCGCTCTTCCTCTCTCAGTTACAGACGCTGTACAAATACATTGAGCAGAAGGGGGAGCTGAGCGATCTGAGCCCGCTCCTCTCCACCCTGACCAAGCAGAAAACCGCCGTCACCCAGCTGGCCAAGCAGGGCGTTAAGGACCTGGAGGAGCTCACCAGCCTGCTGAGGAAACTGGGCGTTAAATTGCAGGCACGGACTCCAGCTGCGTGTTTGTGTGTTTACGCATCTGAACATCTGTCTGTGTGCCTCAGCGTCTGTGTACCTGCGCGTCTGTTTGTGCACGTCTGTGTGTCTGAACGTCTGTGTGTCTGAACGTCTGTGTGTCTGAACGTCTGTTTGTGCACGTCTGTGTGTCTGAACGTCCGTGTGTCTGAACGTCTGTGTGTCTGAACGTCCGTGTGCCTGAGCGTCCGTGTGTCTGAGCGTCCGTGTGTCTGAACGTCTGTGTGTCTGAACGTCTGTGTGTCTGAACGTCTGTGTGTCTGAACGTCTGTGTGCCGAAGCGCCTGTGTCTGCTTGTCTGTGTGCGTTTTTGTTCCGTTGTGCTGTGCATCTCTGACTGCGACTGTGCGCATGGCTGTATGTGCAGGTGGTGGTAAACCTAGGCCTGGTGTACAAAGTGCAGCACCACTCTGGGGTCATCTTCCAGTTTGTCGCCTTCATCAGGCGGCGCCGCCGCACCATGCCGGACATCGTCGCTGCCGGAGGACGCTACGACCACCTGGTGAGCCTAACGCAAACGCTGCTCTCGCGAATATCCGCCGAACGTCCGCGGTTTGTGGCGTGCCGCTCTCTCAGACATGCGCTCTCTGACGCTCTCTTTAGATCCTGGAGTTCCGTGGCCCAGCGTCCTCAGCGCCAGTGCCCTCGGCGGTGGGCGCCAGCGTGGCTCTGGACAGGGTCTGCGCTGCCCTGGCTAACATGGAGGAACCGGTGAGTCGCTATCAGCATCATCGCTTTCTCACTCCGACCAACAACCTGAAACGGCTTTTTCTACAATTACATCTATGTCTGGCAAATGAGCCTGGATTTTTTGTGAGAAAAAATTAGCCATTACATGATTCATATTTGTGCACTACAAGCAAGTTATGCATTGTGCATGTTGAGGGGATTGATTTCTGCAGATGCTAAGATGCTTCTGGGTGCTAAGATGCTTCTGGGTGCTAAGATGGCAGTGCTGACTGCATAATGTTGCCCCTTGATATTGTGATATTGTTCCAAATTGATATTGTGACCTGTCCCCAGCCCTTGGTGAGCTCCTGCGATGTGATGGTGGTCCCTGTGGGCCAGACCTCCATGAGCCGAGCCATTAACGTCATCCAGAAGCTTTGGAGCGCTGGAGTTTCCGCCGACATCATCTATGACGTTTCGCAGGTCAGAGCTCTGTCTTCATAAGGCAGAAAGTGCAGTGACCGCTTTCTGCCAACAGAGGGCAACAGCTATATTTCAGTTCCAGGAAAAAAGTGTTTTTATAGGTCTAGGAAGCTTATTTCTAGCCTAAGCTTAAAAATAGCTTCTGGAGTTTTGAAGTGTATATATAGGAATAGTGGTATAGTATAGATTACACAAGTATAGGATATTGCATAATCATGTACATTTTGATTATATTGCATATAAGATGGTTGTAAAGTTTACTTGCTGAGAGATTTTATAATTATTTTTTTTGAAAACTTGAGATTTTGTTAATGCTGGAATACATTGCTAAAGTACAGTTCATTAGGTCAGGTCTGCTGCTGTATGCCACTATATTTGATTTATTTGCAATAATTTATACGTTTATTGCTGAATTTCCAGGTGGGTTTTTCTTTCGGGTGCTAAAAGCTTTGTTCCCTGTGTGTCCTCACTGCAGCGTAATTGTCCCGCGCTTTCCTCCAGGTGCCATGCTTCTGTCACATTCTTCATGTTTATGTTACGGCCCGGTCGCAGCTGAGGGTCTGTGCGTCACTTCTGTACTCTCTCCCACAGCCTGGCAAAGCTCTCGGCCTGCAGCTCTCCTTTCAAAGGACTCTCTCGTTCTTTCTCTCTCCCTATCATTCTCTCTGATTCTTTCTCTCTCTCTCTCATTCTTTCTCTCATTCTCTCTTTCTCTCTCTTGCAGTTTCTGTTTCATTCTCTCTTATTCTGGCTCTCTATTTCTCCCTCGTTTTCTCTTTCATTATTTCTCTCGCTTTCTCTCCTCCCTCCGTACTTATGTCACTCGTTCACTCCCTCTCTCTTCCCTTCTGTCTCACATTATCTTCTCTTTTTTGCTTTCTCACTCTCTGACTCTCTGTTCTCTCACCCACTCTCTCTTTCCCGGGCTGACTCAGGCCAGGGGCCTTTCCGATTGGCCAACTCTATTCCCCAGAGCCGATTAACAACAGCGGGGGAGCTGTGTTTGTTCCAGGTTACATCTGCCTCAGTTAGAGTCGAGAGCGCTTGAACTGCAGCTTTTAGTGCCGCGTTATTAATGTGCTGGCCGTTATGTGTCCGCAGGTCACCGGCGAGGGCAGCTAGACTGCTAAGGGCGAGTGTTTATGTTTAGGGCCCTGGCACCCTCGACCCTATTGCTAACGATGTGCGTGCGCAGCCATTTAAAATATTAAATTTCTTCGGTTTGTGACAGTTCTGAGATGCTTCCAGTCTTTAAGTTTTTACTGCCCAAATATGGTCAACTGTTTCCATATGTTGTTTTTGGTCATATGGCACAAAGCTGCTCCAAGCTCAGGTATCCTTCCATCATGCCCTCTCACAGAGCGGGGCCATGGCTGGGCGGTCGGCCGGCTGATGGGGACTGTTTTAGAACCGAAGTGATCTATTAGGTTTTTGTTTTTTTTGTTTTTTTTCCGAAGCTCCCCACTCTCCACAGCATTTGATTCGGGTAGCTCAAGCTGAACCTGAGCTCACGGATGCGGGTGAGTGATAACCTGGGTGGTGAAAGGTTTAGGTGGGCTTACTCATTCCCGAGCAGTGCCTGGAAGCGCAAATTCCGCGCTGTTCCCCTGGAATTTATGGCACAACCGTAGAGCCGTTTCTCTGGCATGAATTACGTTTTCCAACCTTAATACCCCGGCACAGTGATGTCTTTGTCCTTTTTTTTCACTTGCAGTTATCTCTGAAATTCAGGACTTTTTCTGTATTTGTTAGTTTGTTTTTGTAGTTGAAGGTGGCACCGGCTTCCATTTTGTCTACAAGTGTCGATAAACGGTGATGTCATAAATCCATTGTTGTGCTTCCAGCTTCTGACTGGGAAAAAAAAAAAAAGACCAATTTTCAGCTCCGTCTCAGTGGTTACACTGCTTCTGGTGCTGGACCTGCAGCAGAGCCCTCCTTTAATCAAGCTGGATTAATCCGAGAGAGCTGAAAGAAGCCTTTTCCTGTAGACCGTATAACGCGTACTCTGAGCCAGCTCACAGGTCCCTCCAGTTTGTATGTTGTAATCCGGAGGTCCTCTGTGTACGGGCTTTGTGGCAGGCAGAGGTTTTTCCACACAATCATTATGTTACAGGGGGGAAATTGAGTGCTATTGAGATAATATGCAAGTAATTTGGCTTGAATTGTGACTTGTAGTAGTATCGGTGGATGGCTTGCGGTTAAAGGTTTGACCGTACTTTCCAGCTTGAGCATGTGAGGCATGTTTGTCTTGGTCATCTTATTACTGAAATCTGGGGAGGCCCTGCACCTGCAACAGGCTCCAGTCTTCGGGTGGTAGAGAGAGAGAGCTAATGTCAAAAAGAGAATAACGTGCACAGAGAATAATTTGCCTTGTAGAGCAGGAGAATAGGGGGCTGTGACCTTGTGTCCTACATCTGGAGAATGAGATGTTGGTCTTGTCTCCAGTCTCAGGAAACGGTGCAGGAGCACTGCAGACAGGCTGGCATCCCCTGTGTGGCGCTGATCTCTGATAAAGAAGGGAACCACATCAAGGTGAGGCCTCCGGCTACGGGTTAGAGGACAATAACTCGCTCTACCAACAGGGTGAAGAACCTGACAGAGCCAAAAAAACTGTCCTGCTGCCCTTTTCTCCTGCTTTTGCTGTTAGGATTTTGACTGTACTATTGTTGTCAAATCGTTCATGACTTGGCATCCTCTCTCAGCAGTCCGGATGGTGTAAATCATGGAGTGCAGATTGGCCTGAGTTCTAAAACTTTATTTCTAAGAATCAAGTCGGTGTGAAGTGTGTTTGGAACAGGGCTGCATTTCATAATATTTTTTTTATTTTTTTATTTTTGTATTTTTTATTTTTTTCTGTGAGAAGCACTGGATGCTCTCAGCGTTTTGTATATGTACTTGAGATAATCAAGATATACTGACGGCTCCTCCCTGGGAAAAAAAGTATCACTGAGCTCAACAATCGGACCTGCTTCCCTTCAAGCAGCAAAACCGCATGCAGAGGAAACAACAAAATTGTTTGTGACTCATAAGTCTTATTATTTTAAAAGTTGATGTGTCTTGTAAGGACCATATATCAGGTGTGGCCAGTACATCCAACCGTACACTCTCCTTAGTCCATTTCAAGTAACTGCTCATTGACACGTGCTGCACACAATGTGCCATTATTCTTAAACTCCATTTAGATAAGGGAACAGGACCTACATGCCCTTTTAAATGAAGGACACTGAAGACAATATGACCTCCCCTGGATTAAAAAATTGTTTTTCTGTCAGGTCAAGTCTTTCGAGAAGGACCGGCAGTCAGAGAAGCGGATTCCAGAGGCGGACCTGGTGGATCACATTGTTCAGAAATGTCGGACCAAATTCTCTGAAGAAAGGAACAGCAGGTGCGTGGTCCTCTCTGCGTTCTTTCAGCTTCCTGCGAATAGATACACAGTGCCTCTGGACTGAACAGCATCATCCTTTACTGTTTCTTATGTGCTTACTCTTAACAGGGAGCTGTCTGAAAACATTTCGCTTCAGAATCCAAAGGGATCACTTCTGGTTACCTCAGGTACCGTAAAACAAAACGACTCTACAGTAGAACGGCGGTTTCATTCTGACCGCAGTCTGCCCCCGACCGGGACTGCGGATGGGAAAGTAAGCTGCCTGATGTATTGCTCAGTTGCACAGTCATGTGTGGCAGTAAGACGCCACAAATCCTGTGCTTTTGCATTACAAGTCTAGCATCTAGTAAAAGGCCGTTGTTTATTTGTTTAGCTGCCACCCGCATCCAGGGACACTCGGTTGCTAGATTTTACATACTGTGCAACCCATATAAGTACTCAGCTTCAGTGTCGAGCACAACACCCACGCGATTTAAACCCGGCACTGTCCGGTCAGAAATTCCCATCTCCCCCCTGACTCTATATTTTTGTTGTGAGCAGGAGCCCCAACAGGCAGTCATGTGATGTCATGATCAGACTCAGATGACCTGGGCTTACTGAAATGCTGTCTGCCTTGTGGGAAACTCCCCACAGGCCACTATCACAGATGGAAGAAATAAACTGAAAGTGTTTCCCATAGAGGTTGCAGTACCGTTTCAATTTCTACCCTCAGAAATTTCTGCCATAAACGGGGACTAATCCCTAGTTTCCCGTATTCTCGCCCCTCTTTTCCATACATTTAAGTCAACAGATGGCGGAGATGTGTTTCATTGATATTAGTGGAATAATAACGGAATGTTCTTGTTGAAAAACGGTTAATGGCGGTGTAAAATTTCGCACTTGCCTTGGCGATTGCAGCGGCCTTTAACTGCGGCGCGCTGTTTGCATTAGCCGGAGCAGCACGGAAGCCGGCGCGCACGCTTCAGAGAGCCATGACCGTTCTGGAGCAGTGAACCCAAACAGCGGGCCTAAAAAGTTAAACGGCCGTGAGAGAAGATTTCCTGGCTTTTCTAGTGTGTGTTTGGAATGGGGTGTCAGATACAGATGAGCACTGGGCGAGCATCGCTTTGTTGTTCCGCAGGGTCATCCGAACCGCACGGGAGCAACGCAGCCATGAACATGAACGTGAACCTCATCGCGCCGGAGAAGATGTCCTCCAGCGCGAGGCGGCGCTACGAGACGCAGGTGTGTAGGCCTGTGGCTCGACTGAGTCAAAATGCACTGTACAGGACAGCGATCCCATTGGTTCTCTTCTGGACCCTGGTCTTTCCGGTTCTTTTTTTGACAAAATTAAATGTCTGTTGATGAGATGCAAACATGCCATTCAGTCCATCTAATCTTATAATTTTGCCTAGTGTCTAGAGCTTTGGTATTCAAATCAGTCCTCAAAGTCCGAGAACTGCTGGTTTTCCAACCTCCCTTTACCTGGGAGTCAGGTGTGAAGAGTCTGGCCAATCACTAGCACTATTCAGTTAATTACCTGGAAGAAAGAAATCCAAAGCTGGATATGAATTTGGGGTCCAGATTTGATCCTGGTATCGCATCATCCAAAGTGTTTGCTTCTAACTCTATGACATTAACCTGGTTCAGCTACTTGGAGCGATTCCGTTATTTGACTCTTGACTCATTTGACGTATTAAGACTGCATGAAAACGCCATTTTTGTTCCTTCACGACAAGAGCTTGGTTGATTCTCACTCACGTTCTCATGTCTCAGAACCCCACGGGGTCCCTCACGGACGGTATTTAATCTACCTTACATGGCTCGCTTTAAACTGTGGCGCGCAAGGATGGATTTTGTGTTCCTGATGCTGTCAACATGATTACGGGTATAATTACTCTCTCTTTCGTTCTTTGAACAGATACAAACCAGACTGCAGAACCTTGGTAGCAATCTGCAGAACAAGAGCAACGACATTGAAGTTTTAGCCGTGAGTTGTTTGTACTCCTCACGTGTGTTCTCCCGTATTCATCTGTGGAGTCATGGAATAAGGGCATTCAATGATTTTGTAAACTTTTTTTTTTTTTTTCCCCCTTCTTCTTCTTTTACTCTTTTTGGCAGTCCATAGCGTAATGGGAATTGGAATTCCCTCTGTGAGTTAAGTGGCTAAAAAGTGATTCCAGTTGCAACGGAACAATAAACAGGCCAGAAGGAGACTGTCATTCGATTCCAAATTACTTGCATATTTAGGTTGTTTGCAGTTCGATTGTGATTCAAGAATGAGGACGAAATGATAGACTGCATTATTTCTAGATAATTATGTGCTCAGCACACATTTGTTCTTATATGTGCGGATTTGTGTTTTGGATAGGTTTGTTTCGGGCTTCTTAGACAAAGGAGGTTTTTTAACTTTGCCTCGGTCTGATACTGTCCTTAATGGCTAAATCATAACAAACAGGATCACCATTAATACAGAAGCATTGTTACCCAGTAAGCTTCTTTCCATTCATGTTTCCAGGTGGAGCAGCAGCCATTGTTGCATGCATGTTTCTGGAAATATATGAATGTTTACAAATGTCATGCCATGAGTCAATTTATCCTTGGGACATATGTTTCCCTAAACTTGAAAGTATAGGGTCAAGCTGTCTAATATATTTTGCGTAATATAGTGTCAGTCATTCCCTTGCTCACTGTTAAACGTATTCACCCATTTTAAAAGGGAAACGTACCTCAAATGTGAAAATCAAACTGCCAGTTTTCACATCCTGTCCAATTCTTCTCTTTCCTGTGTGGAGTGACATTAAACGATTGGGAAATGAAGAAAGGACAGGCAAATATGTCATCAGCTCATGACTCATCACTTGGTTTCTTTGGAAAAAAAGTGCCTATGACTGGCATTTAATTTTCCTGTTCAAAGTGCTTTTGTGCATCCTTAGCCATTATACTCTATGTGTTCAAAATGTATTTAAATAATATATAATGAGCCTATGATACGCTTGAGCTGAAGTAATTGTTTCTACCATATTGTCGAGCCAGAAATTGGATCTCGGCCTAATATTAGTTATATATATTTCCTCAGACATCTTTAACTTATGCAGAAAACTTCCTATGGAAACATGCTTAATGTAAACTGAAGTTTCCACGGAGGTCTCTGTGAGCAAAGATTCCATTGTTCTTTGCAGCCAAGCATCCTAAGAATTCCTTATTTTGTTTTTGTTTTTTTCAGGTTGACCTGTCAAAGGAAACCCTCATCAACTTCCTGTCATTGGAGGTTTGTGCTGTGCTTTATTTATTATGAACTTTCCAAAGCAATTCATGCATACCTCACTAGGTTTGGGAGGGGGCCTTGCAGGAAGAGAGGATCCTGTGTCTTTGGGGGGGGGGGGGGGGGGGTATTCAGTGGAGGAGGTGAGTTGTGTCTGGGCAGACAGGAAATGGAATTCCCAACTTTCTGTGGTCAGTGAGTGCTTTGTTCAGAGATAATCACCTGTTTATGAACCTGTTACCAATAAATACCATATAAACCCTCAGGAACTACCCTCAATTCAAGCTGTTCACCTACTAAAAATTACTTGTAGGTGAACAGCTTGAATTGTTTTAAACCAAGTTAGTCACTGTCAGCAGGCTAAATATACAGGATGTTACGTGAAACATTTCCGCTATTTTGCTTGCATGTACTGCAGATGTGGGAAACGCTGAGTTTGACACAGTTGACCTCTGACAGTGCAGCTCATCAAGTCGAAGCACCTCTGTTAAAATCCGGCTTGTTCTGCTGCTTTTCCCCACAGTTTGACGGAGAAGAGCAGTTTAACTTCACCGTGAAGCACCTGCTGTCACGCCTGCCCAAGCAGCGCTACTTGAAGTCCATCTGCGATGAAATCCACCGCTTCAAAATCGTGAAAAGGTCTGTAGTTTCATGGCACGTTCTCGGGTCGGGGCCACGGCGTCAGCCCAGCGACGCCTCGCTCCAGCGTACCTAGTGCTTAAGTCGGGCCTCTCCCCATTTCATTAAAAAAAATCATGAAACTTGAAGCGAACAGCAGAACATATTAAACCGCCGTTTGAAGTGGGTACGCTTTTACAGCCAACGGCTGCTGAATAAACCACCTCTCACCTTGTGGAAATCCCGCTTTAAAAAAAAAAAACACAGGAGGTTTGCAGAACTGATTTCGCCCTCTGTGGCTTGAGCCGGTTTCAGTTGAGGAGAGGTTGGCCGGGCCTGCCTGCCTGCGGCCGTTTCCAACCCTGACCGTCGGGTCGTATTGCCAGATGAGTGGCAGGTTGGCGGCTCCGTGCCACCCGAGCCCCTGCAGGGGCGTTTGTAGCTCGCGGCTTTGTGGGCCCGTAAATCCCACAGCTTGCGTTGCCCTTAGAAGAGCCCATTTAATATGGCGAGGATTGACTCTGCTGCCAATCCCTCTACTCTAAGCCCAATGAAAATTGTATCGCGTCGCTGGACTCTGGAAAACGGAGGTCCAGAGGCGTTCAGAACTGCCGGAGCCTTGTTGTCAGCAGCTGAAGAGAAAGTCAAGCGCACGGTACAAAAAAAATAACGGAATCTGATGAAAGCAGTTGGTTTTAATTTGCCTCTCATACACGCATCTCGTTATTGCTGAGAAACCATGTTTGCAAGCAATTACATTTATTTGGACCCTTTAACAATGGAGATATTCAGGGTGGATTTTGTGTGTGGGTTTTTTTTTTTTATTGAATTTTTTTTTTTATTGAATTTTTTTTATATAATACCTCAGGCTCAGGGCTAGATATTGGGCGCAGGCAGGCCCCCACATGGCAGTTCTGCAAAGTCAGCAGCACCTAAATCAGTCTACCCAGGGGGCCTCACTGCGCCAAGGTGTTCATACTGCTGAACAGGCTCATAGCAACCTGTGGCACGCTCGTGTTTCTGCAGGGCTTTCCCTCTCTGCAGGTTCCTTAGACATTTTGATCGGGACCTTTATATGTTATAGTAATCATTAGTTATTCTTCAGACGTTGGGTTAGTATACGATAGAGTTGAGCTGCTGCTAAGAGGTTCACATGGTTAGTCTTTCACAATGAAAGCGCATATAAATTTCACCACTGTTGGGAAATGTAAAGACTCTTGTGAAGAAGTGACCAGATTGTGATTTAAGTTTTCATGGAAAATGCCACAGAAGAGAGTAAGCGAGGACCATGTGTCAGCTCCAGCTGTGTGTGCACTGGATGTTTACTGTAACGGCACAATGCATGCAGTGTGCTCTAAGAAAAGTAGAATTAGCCGCAATAAAGATTAAAACACACAGACGGTCCTGAGACTGTGATTTGCATAATGAAATGGCACAACGAAGTGGATGTGATTACATAGTAATTATGGCGTGGCGGCACTGTACTTATCATAGCTACTGAATGTCCTGGATTCGCTTTGACCACAGTTTGCTTTGTTCTTTGTTTTCAAATATTTGAAAAATTTTTTCTTCCTATTCTCTATGTGAAATTTTTATCTAGAATTTAAAATGGTGAGTGAAAAAGTTGCACTTGCTTAAATGTAATCTGCATTGTTTGGAACCAGTTTCTTTTCCCAATGTTTACTGTTGTATCCTGGATTGAGTCCGACTACTTTTAGGCAGTTACAGTTACAGCTCATTTGCACATTGTGAAGCGTCAGGTGACTAGGCAAGCACAGTTGACTGTAGGCAAGCACAGTGACTGTAGGCAAGCACAGTGACTGTAGGCAAGCACAGTGACTAGGCAAGCACTGCTGAGATGGTTTCCATCAGATTCATGTAAATTGAAATGGCACTGGCCATTGCTCAATTGTAAGGTTTATTTGTAGTTTTTACATCGCAAACAAGTTCGAAGGTGAGGGCTAACGCTAAAAACGCTGTTGTTAACTTGACGTTACTGTTTTTTCCCTGATATCTTTGCAGGGTGGCAGTAGTTGTATTGTACAGCTACAAGGATGATTACTACAAGATTCTCCTTTGAACCTGAAGATGATAGCCGGTGTCTTCTCCTCTCGCTGCTTGCTTTCATGCAGCGTGGAGTTGCATGCTAATGAACGCTTACCTGAGCCCGGAGGCTGAACATAAACATTTTGAATTATGAGAGCCCCTTCAGCTTTGCCATGAAGATCATTTCCGTTAGCTTGTACACTTCCATTTCACGTCCTGCCTCGGTCCTACTCATCAGAACTGGAAGAAACGCATTCCCATTGTTCTGTCTGTGTCGCGAACGGTTTACTCAAATTGTGTGGGTGGGGGGGAAAGTATTGGCTGCAATGTGGAAACAAATCAGAACAAGTATTGTTATACATAAGAGATTAGTTTTATAATTTAAAAGGTGAAAAACTAATGTGATGAAATATTACATTATTAAATGGTTTATTTTCACTTTGACTGATTTATTTTTACTGATTACACAACACACAAAAGTTGCAAAACAAAGTCTAAATGTATTGGTAATAGAAAAGGCCTTTAATTGCATCAGATCCCTGCATGGCTTTAGGCTTTTATTGTATGTTTATCATTGCTGCGGCTAATAGCATCCAGACAAGCAGCCATACCTCATAATGGTTTTCTCCTCTATGATGGGTTACTGGGACTGCCTTTGGTTATTGATAAAACTTGATAAAACTAGGTAGTGGTTAGTACTGTACTTCAAAGTGTCAAGTACAATCAGGCTGCTGATGCAAAGGGTATTGTGGGTAAACCAGTTGGGGGCAGTGTTCACTCTGGACCCAGCAGAAATCCAATGCCCCTGTACAGTAATGCATACGCTGTCTTTCAAATGGCACGATAAACAGACTAAAGTTGTCGCTACGCTGCATGCATTGAACACGCAGCGCATTGAAGCAGCACAGCAGGCCTTTCTTGTTCTGTTGGTTTCCTGTTTTACTTGCACTGTTCCAGTATGTTTTCCAATGGGTTACGTTATTTGACAGTTGCATTTAGTTTCAGACCTGACTGAGAAGCACCTTTTGTACATTATTGTGAAATAATTATATTGATGATATTTGTTGTCATATCTCATTTCTCTCACAAGATGTCAAATTTGTCTTGGTACCATCCCCTAATTTATTCCCAGTGCATCTGCTTCTCAGATATGCTATAGAATTTCTGTTATAAACAAGTGTTTAGTAACAGTGGTGTAATTTTGAACTTTGGATTTTTCATTTATTCCATTTTTGCAAGTCTACGATGGGCTGAGATGCCCATCTGAATTGATCTAGCTGTTTTAAATGAAAGCGTAAAGCAGTTGGTCATGGTTTTGAGTTTAATGCACAAAACATTCATGAGAGAAAAATATTGTGGTGTGGAACGAAGTCAATACCAGGTCGTATTGGAGTAAGTTTGGATGTTTGCCGAATTCAGGCGGAGGTTTTCTGAGGCCAAGCTGGGGTATCCCCCTACATCTCCCTGAGACGGATGTTTCCATAACACATCTGAGGTAAGTCACTAGTGATTGAGGATCACGTCTATGTAGATTAAATGGATTAAATCCATTCTTTAGCTCTTAGAATTAAATGTAGATGTTAGTGGAGTTGCGCATAAAAAGATTTCACAGTGAAACAGTCATTAGGTATCACCTTGGATCAATGAAATTTCAGTTAAAGGATAACTACACCCTAGATCACTTTTTTTTTTTTAGCTTTAAACGTGTTTGTATGCCTACCTTATAATGAAACTTGTTCATCCATTCCGTTATTTCAACAAAAATAATAACATTAATCAGGAAAAACTGGTAGAAAAGCGTCTTTGTGCTGCCCCTAACGATTGAAATTTCCTTTCTGCTCCCCACACTGCCCCCGCCCCAATCGTGATGTCAGAGTACCTCTTTGGAGGTACCTCTACGTCATATGGATAATTGTTGTCGCCCACAACGGAAGCAGCCTGATTGGTTAGACCCACTACGTTACTTTCGTTTCGGCTTCACGTTTTTAAACCGGAACAACGTTGTGTCCTGTTTATAAACTCTTATTCCACCTAAATAGTCCACTAAAATATGTTTCGGACGATATTTGAGGTGAGAAATAGGCCATGCAGTTACTGAATCTTGATTCATATTTGATGTGCAACGTCTAGTTTGACACTTTGATCCGAGTTATACGAAATCATTTGTACAATGTACGTTCATTTAGCCTATGCAAATGACGATGGACACAGCTCCTCCGCCCCCACCCTTCTCCGTTGCTCACCCCACAAAGTATTTTTCAAAATTGTTTCGTGGGCGGAAACAGGCTGAAACAGTGGGTGTAGTTACCCTTTAAGGCAATTCAGGAAATTGAATGAATTGACCTTTATGAACTTTATTTTTCAATCCATGAATTTAATTTAACAACTTAATTTCATGGATGACAAAATGGAAATGGTAGGAACCCCAACCCTGCACGTCCCACAGTACTGTCAGTTCCCTTAGGTGATGAATTTGTGCAGCTTAAATGGGTACATGTTAAAGACACTTCATATTTTGTATTCCCTCTGGCTTTCTGTGGTCATAAATAAGAACTTTAATTTTGCTTAACGAGGGAGAGGGGAGGAGAGGGAAAGTAATAAGGGAGAAAGCATTTGAATTGATTAACACAGGTGGTGTTGTGTATGCACCAAAAATGTTTTACCTTCACATGGAATTGACAGTGATTTCATTCAGTGACATTCTTGCCCTGACCCCAGAGTGGTGTCTAGTGGTTAGCGTGTTTCGTCACCACTTTTCTGCCTGGACATGCTTGTGTCTGCCCAAGTGTCTGAGTTAGTCTGACCACATAACTGAATTTGTATCTTCTCACCTGAAAGGACAGAAACCTGTGCATTTCTAAATTTCTTATGAATAGATTACACTTCCTGGTTTCTCTTTCCCTTGCATACAACACCAGGCAGGATGTGGTATACTGACCTATGAAAGGCACGCCCGAATTATTGTCAATGAACATTTGCACTATAAAAAATAAAAATAAAAACATATAATGTCACAGCCTGATTAGTAAATAAATAAAATAAAAATAAATTGAAGGAGCAATATATATAAAAAAAAAAAGTGATAAAAAAAATTACAGTTATAAGTTACAGTAAACAATATTATTATTATATTATGTTCCTATGATGTAATTATCCATTTTACGTCACAGCCTGATTCGCTCTATTGGCTCTGCCACTTTTATGTTTTACTTTACCCCACCACACTTGGGTTGATTTTTTGACTATGGTATACTTTGACTACAGTTTTGAATATACTGTAAACATAAAGCCTGTATACAGCATATCACCTCAGAGGAAACATATTCACCTCAGAAATTACCTCAAATTGCTAGTTCTCAAGCAATTCCGATTTTTTGTGCATGTGGAAATACCTTCAATTTAATGTAAATAATTTCCTCACCATGATAAAAAGAAATGCAACAATTCAGGTCTACAGAATGCTTGTGGGATCAGTAATGTGACGTGCATGTCACTTAAACTGTCTCACTTGTCTGCCCAAAGGAATAAGGATTTATTTTATGAAAGGTTTTTCAGCTTGAAAGTTTCCTGCACTCACTTTACAATGAGATAGACAAGATGCATGGCATGTGCAGCTTGAATCCAAAAATCACGTCATCAGTTCAAACAAAGAGCAGAGGTTGATATCTCTATTAGCCCACACAGCTCAGTTTTCATGCCCTTCAACTTAGAGGAGTATCAGAATTAGACCCTTGAGGCTGATCCTGTATGAGCAATACTGACCAATGAGGGGCAGTGAATTTGTAGAAATTGAGACGCATGCTTTAAGCACCTATCGTAGAATGCGACGGTTCTTGAAGTTCCTCAAATTCTTCGGTTTGAAAGTTGGAGCCCATCTGCCCTCTTCTTTGCGGTTATGGGTTTTTACCAGTGTAAATGGGACAGACGAGTTGTAACAGAAACAGGGACTCTTTTGTCACTCCATGAAGAGTAACATCTTAAATTCCTCAGGAATTCAGTTCAGACCTGTCCAGTCTCTCAGGGTTTCAATTGATTTTGTGAACCCTCTATATCAATTTCGATTTAAGAGGATGTGGAATCAGAGCCCCCTCTTAGCATAACGCTATAGAGTTGTGGTTTTCAGAATCCTGTGACACAACTTCCCAGACCTGGAATAATGGGACTGTGTACTGTGACACAAACCCAGACTGATGTTTCACCACTGGAATAATGGGACTGTGTAAAAAAACCGGATGATGTTTCACCACATATTACAATGTCTAGCGGAGTTAAAATACCCAGCAGTTTAACTGACTGAATTATAGTCATACAGGCAAGAAGTATTTTCATGGTCCAGTATGCTTTTCCTAAATCACCGTGTGATTTTAAAGGGTGGTTATTCAGTGATGTGCAATTCTAAACATCTTCAAAAGGAAATTCAAGAGACATCGCAACAGTAACATTAATGGTATTATTTAGGAAAAGTTATTATTGGTTCCCGACCCCCTAGATGAAATGAGGAAAACACTACAATTTCTCACCCAAGACATTGCATTGAGGACAGTAAATTCCTTGTTCTTTCAGTTTGTATTGGTGTTAGAAATATGAAACTCGAATGCAACAGAAGTGGCCAAAAGGTGTAGTATTTCTTGTATGACACTACAGAGGGTGAAAGGAGGCATGGTTTTGAACCCGTTGAACCTTTTACTCCTAAGTGCCTTTCACTTTAAATTAAGGCAGTAAGTGGTGACAAGTCTGTCACAATGTGCTCCTCTTTTCAAATGCCAGATGTTAGAAGTAAAGATCTTGATGGCTCTGTTTTTCATGTGTTTTTGGTTCTTAGTTTTTTTTTCATAATTAGTCAGGCCATCTATTCACTTTCAAGAGTGAAATTGTACAGTGGGTTCAAATCCATACCAACAAAGTTGAGAACATTCAGCGGATGAGTGAATAGGAGAGGGTTGTTTTTCCAGCCTAAACAATTGAACATGAAAGGTCTTGCCCTGGCGACTGAAACCAGATCCCCTTTCCCTTTGGGGATTCAAGGTTCAACCACAATGTGATCATCTTTCAATGGCAAAGTGGACAAGGTTGATGCTGTGTTCTTTAGTTCCACTACATAAAGGACAGCACCCATAGATCGCTGTATGTTCTTGTACTTGCGATGTAACAAGATAAACCGTATGCGTGTGTGGCTTGAACTAACAGATTGTGTTAAATGGAGTATTATTACACTATTCCTTGTGCATGGTGAACGTTTAAGAGAAACTTTGACAATCTCAGAAAACCATAAAAATAATTAAGTGCTGGGGCAAGATCAAACTTGCAGCTTCCAGCAATCAAGGAGTCAAGGACTTTACCCAACGACCCACAACAGCCCTTTGCTTCCATGTCCACATGCTCATAAAACGACTGGGAAGAGACAGATTTCCCAGGAGACGGACCCCAGAATTCAAGTATAAAAGCTGTGCTATGTGTGGTCGTAGTACAGGTTCGCTTAACTTTCACTAACACAAAACCCTCATATTTAAAAGCAGACAGTCCATAAAACATAGAGACAAAGTGATCTTTCGAGGATTCAAAACGGCAACCTCTTGCCCGTGATGAAATAAAACAAGACCAGGTCCAGTAGTGGTATCTGTCCAGTAATGTTTAGCAGTGGCAATGCATCTCCAATCCCACCTGAGGCATGCCTATTTTGCGGAAGATTTTGGAAAGATTATTAGAAAATGAAAGATCCTGAAAAATAATTCAATCTAAAGCTTGGAGCTAGGTGCTTACATGTTTTTTTTTTTTTTAAAGCAGCAGTATGTATTATGCTTTCAAGCCCCTTTTCTCTTAGCACATGCCTGGTCATAAAATCTAGGTAAAAACCTTGCAGGTAATTTCATTTCATTTTCAGCAAAATTTCAGGTGAAATGCATCATTGATCCCTATAAACAGGGGACAGATGGTTTTGGAAGGGTGGGGCTATGAGGGCAACTTCTGTTTTACCCTTGAGAGAGGTACTTCACCTGAACTGCTCCTGTACATAATCAGCTCTGTGCAGACACATAAGCTTTCATATGGGAAATGCTATCTTACCTTAAACTGCTAATTGACCTGAACCAGTCTTTGGTTGTATGATCAAACAAATGTGAATCTTCCAGCTCCAGCTGATTCTCGCTGTCCTTGATTGCATCTAATGTGGCAGTTATTACATTTGTACCATTTAAAGAATTCACATTAAATCCACATTTTACTGGATACTTACTATGCTCACTATTGTCAGTCGTTCTGGATAAGAGCATCTTCTAAATGAATGTAGTGCAATGGATGCATCATTAGCAAGCAGCGGTAACACAAACATTCTCAAGGTCTGTGCATTTGACACACACTGCCAGACAAACTGACGACGACATGAATGCCGGTCCCTTATGGTTCACACGGTTTATTTTTCAAGAAAAACAAGTGTAAATATTACAGTTCAACATCTAAAAAAATTATATATTTACAGTTTGCAACTGCAAAAAATAAATAAGCCTGAAAAGTAGAGCTGAGAAGAAGGAATGGCTTACAATAACCTAAAATGTACAGCAGCTTCGGCTACGTTAAACTATAGTTTAGTATTAATAAATAAAGCTATGTGAAAAAATAAATAAGGTACTTTTCTCTCCACTACTTTCATCTACCTTTTTTACACATAGAAATTACAAAAAACCTACAAAAGGTTTTACAAGTAGCATTTTAAAGCGTGTGGTTGTATTTCATTCAATCCAAAATCATCATCTTAGTTTTTTTTTCAATGTTTTCCTTTTTTCCTTTTTTGCTTTGGCATCATGATACTCTTTGTGAATGACAGTCCATGTAGCCCAGAGACACTCCTACATCATTCCATGTATAGTCAGAATAGTTTGTATAATAAGAAATATCAGGCCATTTGAGATGTACAGTATGTTTCTGAAACTGTGCTAAACAGTGCTGTTAGTGTATACATGAGTGGTTTATATGAAGTCACAATGCCTTTTTTAAACTAGCATCTACTAGTTTAGTTTTTTAAACTAGAGTCTAACACCTTGTAAAACCTGCAAGTTAGCAAGCAATTCACAAGTGCTTTGAATTGAACACATTCTCAAGTTGTGTGTTCATCTTTCACAGCTCATTTCAAAATAACCCATAACAAATATTGCCACAAATGAGTAGTTCCCAAAGACCATTTCTAAGACAGCTGAACAATGTATGCAATATATGAAAAAAATACATATGTTGGGGTACAGAAAGCTCAGTTCTGTTCCTAACAAAGGAGGAACATCCAAACATCCAACATCCATTTCAGATAAACATTCTGTGCCAAAGGTTTCCAAAGAGAAACCAGGCATGAACTCAACACACATCAGGCCTCATACACCATTAACATGAACACTGGAGTATAAACGGAAATAAATAATTAAGGCTACGAAAAAGTCCTTTTTCAGGATGATTACAAAAAAAGTATTTTTACATTCTCTAAATATATTAACTCTGAATGAATTGCTGTAAGAAAGCCATTAAAGCATGCCATCCTGATTCCCGATTTCCCTAGGGAACTCCAGATGGATGGTTCTGGAAAAGTGACCACCAGGTTCTGCCAGGGCTGATCTGGTTCTCCTGAAGTAGAATCTCTGGTGCCATCCTTGGCTCCTCCTTGGTTCAAAGTATATGTGAGATGCTTGACTGGTTATTTGAAGGAAAGTGTTTCTTGCGTCGTATCAATGCTACCATGGCACTGTTGCAGGCGGAAATGCACAGGCAGCTAGCTGGGGGGCATAGCAGACCCCATAATAAGGTCCTTCACACAAAATAATAATTTCATCCTGTAATAATGGTACCTTGAGATATGAGAAGCACAATAACACTTATGTTTCCAAAAAATAAAGATGTTTTTAGACTGAGGGGAGCGGGGTGGGGCATGGTATGGTTACGCATAAAGTTTTGAGCTAAATAAAACAGGATAAATTTGTTAAGATAGAAATGTACATCTTGTGCTCCTGAAGGACCTTCGCCCCTAAGGCACATTTTGTTCACAGATATTCGTGGTGTTCTCCATGAGTGTTACCTTTGAAATGAATAGACTTAAGTGGGAAGAGCCCACATGCAGGGAATGTTTAGTCAGGCGTTCACAGCTTTAAATGTTAATCTTGCCACCAGCAATACATCAGTAACAATAGCAGAGAAATTACTAGGAATAATATTACAACAACTAATACACGTGTAAATATAAAACAAAAACATTTTGCAATGAACTCATCCTAAAGCTTTTTTTTCTTTCTTTTTAAAATAATTGCCTTTATCAGCTATGTTCAGTTGTCATTCATTTAGCCACTGCTCACTAAGTAGAGAGGATATAAGATCGCTTTCACAGTCCTGGCCCCCATCCAGCCACGCCCCCTTCCTGTAAGCGCTCTCCCGCCCAGCAGGTCCATGTCCTGGTAAGTATGGCTCCCTTTCTCCCTTGTGACAACAAAAGGGCAACTTAAAGCTCCAAATTTGGAAACAGTAACAAAATAAAACAGTCATGAGACAGCACTGAAACGGTGGGCCTTCATTTACAAGCGGGAAGAGACTCCATTCTCTCAACGAGGCCTTTGAGAATCCAAGACGTGTATCTTGTGTGATTTTGTGTTTGAATGAAGACAGAGCGCTCTGTGGAGATCCCATGGGGTGTTAGGGGTGCGGGTGACCCTAGCGCATTACTCTGCTTGGCCCGTGGCAGAGTTTGGCACGGGGGATGCCCATCCTTTCCCCGCAGGGGGAACCCGCCTCTGGGGAGAAGTTGACGCCACAGTCGCTCTTCACGCTCTGGAACTTGTTCTCTTTCGACGGCTCCATGTACACCACAGAGTTCTTGTTCACGTGCTTCTTCAGGATCACTGTCTAAAAAGAGCAGAGGGAATTCCCCTTTTTTAACTGAAAAAATATGACCTTCCCCAGTAAAACATGTGAGCAACTTTTACCAAATAGCTCCTGTTGGAACATACTGTACAATAAACGGCTCCTTCATTTCAAGAGAGAGAAATACCAGATTTTTTTCAGGGTTGTGCTAATTTAACTGCCTAGATGGTACATCAACACTATCCCACTCTTTTGACACTTATTTTCTAAAAAGCCTTCTTCAGTAAATTAAACTGAGACCCAATAATTTACCACACCAAGAGCACGCATTGTAGCAGGAGCTAGAAGAATGAGGGCAACATTTGACCCTCTTGCCCTCCTCCTCCTAACAATAAAGTTCCGCCACGGGTGGTGTGTCTGTAATTTAGCTGCAGTAGGGTCAAAGTGTGGATTCCAGCCTTGGCATACATTGATTTACTCTGCGGACCTCCCACCTTTTTAGGCGCGCTGTAGCAGGACATCTGCACCCACTTCTTCTTCTTGTTGATGAGCAGGGCCACAATCAAGAAGATGACGATGGCCAGGAGGAGTCCAGCGAGGATCCAGGCTGCCGATTGGTAGATCAAAGCCACCTCGGTCTGGCTGGGGAAACCCTCGGCAAGGCCTTTCGAATCTAGAGAATTGGGGAACGTGTCATAATTCAGTACTATGTTCTCCCCTCTGGACTACCAACACTGCGGACTTCTCCCACACGTCCATATTTCCTCAACATTACCCTCTTCTAATCAATTTAAATGAAAGCCGCCCGTTTCTCCCCTTGGCTCTTGGCTCATTTTCCTTTGTCATAATGAAAACTTTCCAAATGAATGCACTGCACCTCAGAACTGCCTCACCTGCTTGTTTCTTATTCGCATCTATCATCATGCACTCTTGTATTTTTACATGGAAAGTGACCTCTGTCATTTTATGAATGCACAGAATCTGTACAGAATCACAAATCAGAGCAAAGCATGCATTTTGAAAAGGAGCTACCCGACAGTCGTCCGTGGACGGCTAAATTGTGTTCGAAACGCGATTCGAACACAATTGTTCACTGGGTAGCAGATCACATGAGCCGCCTAACAATACATGCTGCAAATATTGTTCACTCGATTCTGGGATCAGTCAAGGGGTCAGATCAGGTATTGACGGATAGAGAGAAACACAAAGAGTGGGGAGGAAGACCAGGGGCACATGGCTTACCTGTGACCACAACAATGGCATGCAGCCTATCGGTAGTCATCCAGATTCCACTGTCTTCCACCATAGTAGCATTCTCTTTGGGTGACGAGGTGGACACCATCAATGGAGTCGTGGTTGTTGTAATGTCTGCAGACCAGGTGTGAATCATATAAAGTACATATTCATGAAAAACGTAGCAGCTCGATTCCCAAAAGATTATGATTTATACAATTAGCAATGAAATTTCGAGAGAAGCGGCTTAATCAGGTGAGCAGAACTGGGAACTTGAGGCAGCTTTCGTCGGTGCAGAGAGTGATGTGTTTACTGGGATGTGCTATAATGGAGTGCCCACTGCTCGCTATTGTGGCAGTCTTACGTAACGGGGCTGTTTTCGACAGGCCAGATACCAAAACAAAGCAAAGATGAAACGGTTACAAATCGCTCAGAACAATGAGTGTCTGTGCTGAGGTTTTCCTCTAAAGGAAAAGCTGACATGCAGCTTTGCTTTCCTGTCCTCGCATTGATCCGGCAGGAGACAGGAAACACGTGTGAATGCGCGGATACACGGGGAATGTGTTCGGTCTGTGCAGGTCGCGTCACACGGAATGTTGCTGTGAGCAACCTTGTTTGCCTGCGCAGCGCCAGGGAGACTGGCACTCACAAAACAGCCTGCTTTCTTTCTGCCGCCAAAATGGCCGGCCTGATTCCAATAGATCATTTATTGCCTGATAATTCTGCTCCCCCAGGCCTCCCTGGACTTCTCTCCTGCTGCTGTGTGCTAATCGAGAATTCCCAGGCATCAACTCGCCGTTTCAGCCGCATTTGAATTTCAAATTACATCTTACACGTAATACCATCCTGCCCATTAATTCTGCCCATTGGTGAACTGGCAAATACAAAATAGCTGGCCTGCTCGTCTAATAGCTTATCTAATCTGCAGCGAATATTGTTGTATGCAGTGTGGCATATGCTTTTATTTAATGACCTTCTTTCTTTCCAGTAATATATTCAGGCTGGAGGATTTTATTCAATACTAAGCCCTATGAGTCAGTGGAAAGCATGAACTTTGTCAATGAGAGGAACAGACTTAAATTCACCTTTCTTCCGACGCTTTCTCGACTAAGATTGTAACGTGGGACTCACCCAGGCAGTGTGGGCAGCACTGGCCCTTCCGGAGCACAGGCACCCTGCAGTTGGCGGGCGGGCAGCGCTGGGAGAAGCACTGGATGGTGCCGTTGTTGCAGGTACAGCTGGTGCAGGCGTTGGCCTTCCAGGAGTCCCCGGCGAGGAGCACGTCCCCATCGCTGGAGATGCAGTAGTCTAGCTGACTGTTGTTGACTGGTAGAAGAGGCTTGAGCTGATCTTCTGTGGACACAGGAGCACACTGGGTTTGCGTGTGGACTACAGTGCCCCCTACAGGCCCCCGCACAACTGTAAATAAAAGTCAAGGAATATAGCGCCGCATTGGCGCAGGGGTAAAAGCTTTGGCCTTTGAGTCGATGCAGTTGCACACCGAGGACCTGGGTTTGCGCCCGGGTCCTGCCAGATCCGAGTATGGCCGGTGCCTTGCGGGAACGGCAAATTGGGCGGCCGCTCCCGTCGCGCGCATAGCGGCCCCGTGTAGTGCTGGAATCACGGTCAGGGGCACGACCTTAGAGAAGACGTGGCGACCTCCCTCCTACCGCCGGGGTTGTGTATCGGTGAATTCTCAGCAGTACACAGGGGCTGCGTCCCAATATTCTTCACTCCCCACCTCTCTTCCTCCACTCCCCCACTACCACTCCTCTCCTACCCGGAAGTATGCAAAACTGTCTTAACGTTTCGAGTACAAGTATTTGTATGTACAGTATACACTGTACCTGACATTGCGGTTTGCGTCGAGACATTAATTAATATGTAACCATTAATACGTAATTAAGATGTAATCAGCGACATTAGATTGAAACACAAAGATCTGTTTCTGGGGCATGGAGTAGAGGAGGTGGTAGTGGAGGAAGGGAGGGTGTATTTTTAGAGTATTGGGATGAAAAACTTGGGAGAAAATGGGGGGAAATCATAAACAAAAATAACAAAAAAAAAGTCAAGAGAATAAATAGACCCTGAAGGCTGTAAAGCTTCCCAAATACCGGCATCATTCAAATTGTCAGTTAAATTAATGGCTTGAAATGAATGCCTGAATTAACTGTATGTTTGATCGCCCCAAGGCCTCGTATTATACACATAACTGTGACAACAAACATAAACCCAAAGGCCTGCTCAACCCATTCTGCTGCATGTATACATCATAGATGCTGTCATTTAAATGTGTTCAATTCCCACATTCTTCGCACGCAAGGTCTGTATATTAAAGGGCTGCCCGTGCCAATCCGACACGGAAAATGTGATCTAATGATAATGCTGCTGGAGTGTCGTTTCTCGGAGGGAGTAGGTTCGGACTGCCATGTGATTGTGATTTGAGGCATCTTGAGCGGGGCCGGAGGACGCTCGCACGCGCGGGGGGTGGGGGCGGTTGCAGAGCACATAATGCCGGTGGAGATACGCATGACCAGTCGGCTCGTAGAGCCAACATGTGTTTCTCACTGTAGGATCCTTGTGTAAAGCCCAGCCGGTTTGGGCTGGTCTCTTTATGGCTTTGTGTGGGACATAAACCTGTCCCGAGGACCCCGGTGACCATTCAGTGGAGAGCTCAGAAAAACCACATGTTGATTAAAAAAAAAGCATACCTGCAGGCTTTCAGCCATTACAAATTAATTTTCCTAAAATAACCTACGACGTGCATTGATGTGGTTATCAATTATCTGAACGGGCTCCTGTTGTGCCGTATTTCTGTTAAATGACAGAACACAAAAGACTTTGTGAGTGTTGTTATGCTATTGCAGTGAGGACAGGAACGTGCAGAGAGCAGTACGCACCTGGGCAGACGTAACAGCAGGTGTCCTTGTTCCTGGTCGGTGCCGGACATAGGGCAGGGGGACACACTTCGGTGTCGCACAAGACCCGACCTTTCCTGCAGGTGCAGCGCGTGCAGTCGTCCAGTTGCCACGTCTCCCCCTCCACGTAAAACTCCCCCCCGGGGGCCCTGCACACCACCAGGTCCACCCCCTCGGGCTGTCCGCTGCCCGACTCGTCTGCAACACCAGAGAAGGGAATGCAGGTTCCACAGACAGCCAGACATAAAACACCGAACAAATAACTTTTATTACCACACCTGGACTCCCACAGCGACTTTTCAACAAGCTGTTTTTCCAGTAGTGCGCACAACTCCATAGAGCTTCTCTGTTGCCGCTTAACACCCATTTTAATACAGGCCAAGAGAGGGCAGCTCCTTAGTTACAGTACTAGACATTCTCATTCCTTTCTGCATAAATATTTTAGCAGTCCACTTACTATCTCATCCAAAAACAACCAGAAGAACCCTCCAAGAGTTTTACGAGTGGAGAGGAGGAGGCGTTTCTCAATATCCACCCCTCACGCCAACCCCTGTCATCGTCGCGATCCCACCACAGCAAATTTATTTCACTATCCCATAACGCTCGTATTGAGTGTGACACAGGCCCGAGCCTCTGCTGCGTTAGTAAGTGAAGTGCGCTCATGTAGCGTCCTTCGGGACGGGCGAGGTGTGTGTGCCGGCTGTGTGTGACGGCGCCAGGTGTACCCTCGCAGGTGGGGCAGCACTGGTCGGGCCTGACAACAGGGTGAGGGCAGCTGGGCGCAGGGCAGGTGATGAGCACACACATCTCCCGGGAGCCGTGGCAATAGCAGTCCCGGCAGCCGTCGTGCCAGCTCTCCCCCTCCTCGTAGCGATGCCCATTGGCAGTGAGGCAGTAGCTGAGCGCCGGGACGGGGGTCGTGGTGCTCGGAGTATGGCTACTCTCTGTGTACACAGAACACAGACATATTGTACTTTCTGAGGAGATTCTTGGAAAGGAAATAATTGAAAGCAATTGCAAGCAGATGGGAAAAAAATGGGTGTAGAAGACAATTGCTTGTTTTGGTTTCCTCTCTCATAAAAGATAATTGTAACTTAATCAGGAGTGCACACGGAGCAAATGCAAGAACTCAATATGACAAATGACTTCAATATGTTTACAGCGTGACATTCAAATGTATTCTTATATAGGGTAAATCTAGGACACGAGCTTGCATATGATATTTTGGCTGGATGTACTGGTCTAGTCTGGTACAGGTTATAGATTAATCTATAAAAGTAAAATCAAATCACATATTGACGTTCATTTCTTGAACCCGTTCCCTGTCTACATATCTATTACTTGGGTTTAAAATATGTAAATTAAATATGTGTACCCAAACAGATGGCAGGAAAACAGCAATGACATTGGCAATATGCAAATTCAAAGAGTACATTCACGCCAAGCTTACAAATGCATTCAGAGTGTTCACAAGTCCATTTGATGAAATCTGGCATCTTATTTTCAAGGGTTTTTATTTCTGTAGTCATTTACAAATAACCACACGTAAAGTTTAATCACTTCCTCTTGTGTTTTGCCACTTAATTTTGCTGAAGTTTAATGTGCACAATGAACCCATTGACTGCCATCAACTGGCATAATCTGTGTTTAAAACCTCTGTGACTGGAATCACATTAAGAAACACACCGTTGAAAACGGCCTACTTTAAAAAGGGGACTGTGTTGCAAACCCATAAAGATGTTTATTTATCTCCTCACCCTATGCCCACTTGTATACAGAGCATGCAAAGAGAGCTTACTCTCGCTCTATAAATATTTTAACAGTGAATTTATATTCAAGACTTCTGAGCGAGAGAGAGAGAGAAAGAGCGAGAGAGAGAGAGTGTTTGGGGGTGGGGACAATGTAGTTCTGACACTGACTGCTTGCTGAATGAATAACTCAAAATATTCCCATGCTAAAATACGTACAACCTCAACGGAAAATAAACAGAAAATAAACCTGCCACAGTAAAAATACACCATCCTCAAACTTTCCGTAACTTTTGTTGTTTTCACGAAAGATGTCATTAGACATGTATATACACCGATCAGCCACAACATTAAAATCACTGACAGGTGAAGTGAATAACATTGATTATCTCGTTGGTATTTTGGTTCTGTACTCTAGCACTTTGAGTTTGAAAGGATACAATGACAATGAGGTTGAAGTGCAGACTGTTTAATATTGTGTCTGATCGGTGTATATGCCCACAAGCAAAAAAACAAATGCTGCCAATAAATGGCGTTATACCAAACATGAAGGAACTTTGAAATCCCTGGCAAAGTGGACTAAACGCTATGTTGTGGGGGGAGGGTGGGAGAACATCTCAACATCCACATTAAAAGGGAAACCTTTGTATAAGCTTTTGACACTGAAGAGATCATTCAGCCCATGCTTTGTGGTGGTCATGGTGGAAGTGTAGCCGTAAGCCTATCAATGGAACATTTATGAGGTTAACTCTACCTTTGCAGTGGCAGATGGAGCAGCCTTTCCTGTTCTGCCTGTAGCCATCAGCACAGTGCTTGTCACAGGTGAAGGGTGCACATTTTACACAGCGGCACATCTCGCAGCCATGTTTGTTCCTCCTGGGGGGGGGGGGGGGGAAGCAAACAAAAGATATCAGCTCAGTGTGTATTATGGGAAGCTGAGTTTGCTACATACACATTGATATGCTACATACACATAGTAATATATATTCGGACATTAAGGCTCATTACCCGATTATTCTCAGAGAAATACAACGCCATGTAACCAGATGGTCACCCTGGAATAATAGGCATATGGCTTTGCTTTCCTACAATGCATTGGCTCCCTTTGAAGAAACTAAATAAAAGCAGCACCCAAAAACATGTGAGATCCCTGCGGTGTGCACTACATACCACGGCAAACGCCAATGAGCAGCCATTACAACTGACTCGTTTCAATTTCTCACTGTTACTCAAGTCTCTCTAACAGCTTAAAACAGAAATACCCAGCGAAGCCATGCAATAAAAGGCAATAAAGAAGATTATCATGCTACATATCGCATTTCAAACCCCCTCCTCAGACCTTCGACACAATATCAGCGGCCACATTGAAGCGTTTGGCTGCAGACCACGTCTTTGTTCAGCTGCGAGGTAAGGAGGACCCGCGCTTAGCTAAACCATATTAATGCCACCAGGTGATTAAGGCAAAGGCAGAGGCAGATATGCTTCCAATTAAGTATGACCTCATGGCTAATTTGTAAATAAGCGTTTACCAAAGAGGCTGCAAGGGAGCTCGGTGAGTAATCGCCTGTAAGAGCAAGAAGAAGGGGCTCCTGGACTCAACGCTGCATTGGCCAGGGACAACACAAAGAAAAAACAGGATCTCTTAACAAAAGTGAGAGGCGGCTAAAGACGAGACGCGGAGAGACAACGCTTACAGAGGAATGCCAGACATGTACATTGATAGTTCAACCGCGACCGTCTCTCCCCGCCATAAAGCCTCAGGCCAGCTACACTACGCTGTAACGGACAATGGAGCTGGACAATAGGTAGCCTCAGCAAGGTTTACGGGTCAGCAATGTCATAACAATGGCTTCACTTTTACATACAGTCTTCGTGCAGAGAAAGAAACTCGAGATATGATCTTTGAGCATGTTTGGGTAGCAGTGCAGCGGAGCGATTAGGACTTGTACGTTCAAATTCAGGCGCTTAACTGTGAAAAGACTCTTGAGCAATGTGTCGTGACTGGTTTAATCCAGCTATGTCCGAGTGGGAATCCGTTCCTGGGATTTCAGGTCATTCAACGTTAGCACTAACCTATTTCTTTGCAGTGATCCAATTTAAAAAAAAATTCTTCTCTTATTTACTTAGCACAGGGGTGCTAAGCTCCACCTATTTCTTTCTCTATTGCTCACTCTCTGTCTCATCCACTATTTTGACCACGGATAATTATTGCATGAAAAAGGAAAAAATTAATACATATGCAAAATAATTTTGTTGCTGTCCAGCAGAACTAAACAGAATGTGGACTTTGTTACGAGGAAGTAATTACACTATTAATCTACTTCAGGGGTCCTCAATCTTACCCAGGAAGGGCCGGTGTGGGTGCAAGCTTTTTTTCCAACCAAGCAGTTACATTATTCTACTAATCAATCACTAGAGTGTTTGCTAAGGACCTTGATTAAGTAGATTCAGGTGTGCTACTGCTTGGTTGGAACAAAAGCCTGCACCCACACCGGCCCTTTCTGGGTAAGATTGAGGACCCCTGATCTACTTCCTCTACTCAACTGAAAAAATGGCCTGCTTCAGTAGCTGCTCTATCTGCCTGTGTAAAAAGCAGACGTTCTCTGCTGAAACAGCAATAATGTATGCACCGTGAGCCCACTACCAGAGCCGGCAGTATGCAAACAGAGAGACAGGAGTTGCGCATTGTTTAAAGGTGGTGTGTGGAATTTCAAACGCCGAGCTGCTCGCGGGTTTAGGCCGAGACTGCTGGCTCCGCACAAATTCCATCCAGCCAAGATCTCCAGCACTAGAATGCCATGTATGTCCTGTCAAGTCCAATGATGTTTTAGCCCCATTGAGCAGGGGAAATGATTAAAGTCTGCCTTTGTATGCCGCATGAAGCAATCGACCGTACAAAATGTCAGAATAAACACACCTTTTGGCGTGACGGACACTGACGGGACAAAGCTCATGCATTTCCCCCCCTTTATTATATCGTGAGGCGCGGTGCTGTGCACTTGAATATTTGTACTATATGAGCTGTAGGAAATGTCTTAATATTAAGTCAAGCGAGGTTTTCAGAAATTAATGTCGCAGTAGAGGTTACGGATGAACGCGAAATAGCAAACATGGACATCCTTTCGGGTATTGGACTTTTTCACATTTGCGGGGGCATCCAAACAAAGGCCTGTTTTCAAAGCCCGGAGGTAAGAGCGACAGGCTCCACGGATCCAGACTTCTGAAGCTGCCTGAGAACTGAGGGATATGATGTATGAAGCCACCACTTCCTGCACCTCTCCCCCCACAGCGGAGCCCTCCGATATCCCTATCTGCTGCATCTTGAGTGGAAGCTCCACAGCACATGGTTGAGATACCAGAAGAATACCTCTGTGTACATTTCATGAAGCCCGCTTTTGTACCGACGTGTTTTTGATCATTGTTTTCAAACCAAGAGATGATTTATGAAATGAATGTGGTGGAGTGGGAGAAGAAAGCTTCCAGATGTTTGATTGAGTTAAAGGGATTAGAGGGGGGGTGGGTGAAGGCAGGTTTCGCTGTGAAGTGGGCACACAGCAGCCCGGATTAGGGCCCGGCTGGGCCCGTTTGATCTGCGCTGGCGATTCATCTGGGCGCTGGATCAGAAATGCTTCCCCTGACCCGGTTCGCTCTCGCAATTCCCACCGTGCGTCACCCACATGATGCATAGCATGAGCATAGACTCACGCTTTTTAAATGTGTTGTGCCTTGAGGCCTTTTTTGTCCATAAAACTTTTTTTCTTTATAATGGTTATAGAGTTAGTCATATGAACCAAAAGTAGACCGGACAAACTCTTGCTTTATTAAAACTATTTTGGGTGACCACTGGGGATACTTACGCATAACCATAGGGGCAGGTCTTGCTGCAAACCAGTGGTCGACATTTGGGCATTGGAGGTTTGCAGTCGCACACTTCACAACCAAAGTCGTCCTTCTCATAGCCAAAGGGGCACTGCAGGGAGCAGTACTTCTTCAAGTCAGGACAGGAATCATCTAAAATGAAAAAAAAGATTGAATCACTGGACCCCCAGTCTACACTCCGTGTGAAAAATGTCTCCAGGAAGTTCAACCACAAAATCAAAAACAAAGTCTGCTGGAACTTTTTAAAAAACATTTTTTTTAGTGTAACGATAAGTGTGTGTTTTTTTAACAGTACATTTTGTGCTCTTTTTCTGCTGGCTACTAGACTGAGCTGGACAGCTTCTATCCATTTTGATTGTGGTGTATTTTGTGGTGTGTTGTGTGCGCTCCAGGGATTGGTTGCATGTCACGGCATGTCCCGCGCAGGGCAGAGGAAGCTCTTACTGTTGAGGCACTGGCAGAGCAGACAGCCGTTCTTGTCCTGCAGGAAGCCATAGGGGCAGTCTTTCCCAGACAAAGTGCAGTTCTCCAGACGAGGACATAGAATGGGGCTCACCGTCTCGTAAGAGGGCTCTGGGAAGTACAACATCATCGCAGCGCATCAGCTAAGCCACATATTTCCTCCTCAGCATCTGGAGTCATCAGCATCCGTGCCAAGACCCAAATCTAAAATTTCCTCCCCGCACATCGCTTGAAAGAACATTTTCGTAAACCAAAGCTATAATTAACGATAAACGCAGAGCCGCGCACCCGAGAAAGACTTTCATTATCTGTTACCTCTGATGAATGGGTACCTTCCCATTGTTTAAATGACCTGCTGAGGCACACAGGCACGCCAGGGTTCTAAAACAAACATTAAAGCCCTTCTTTTTCAGTTCAAGTGCAAGAGATTGAGAAATCAAAGCTCTCCCTCCTCATTCACAGAGTGCTTGGATATGCGGTGAGGTGCTTTATAGTGGTAGGCTTATGCAAGCCACGAATGGGCGAGAGCTCCATCATCCCGAAACGTTTTTCCCTCCCGCACTCGGCGGGACGGGCACCAAACGAGCTGTAACTAATTACGTTCACAAAAAAAGCAATACAGTTCAATTAAAGTACCCCCTGGGCTACGCCTTCCCCCAGGTGCGTCTCGTTTGGAGGGCCGGGTCAATAAAAAGCAAAGCTCCTGCAGGCTGAAGAATGCGCGCCGGCCTCTCGCTTTAATGAGCGTCCACCCGTCCGCGGGATGCGCGCAGTTAAATCTGTTTCAATTAGAGCCGGCGTGCTTCGTCAAAGGCAGGTGCTGATTAAACGCGGGCCGCCAGCAGCCCCTGTAAAAGGTGTCCGATGGCTTCTGTAAAGCCGGGCAAAAGCATTTTAACTGGGGGCTCAAAATGCAAGATAACAGCTTCACTTCTAAGAATCTTAATAGATACTTCTTCTTTCATAAGGGTTTACTTAAGGGCTCCCAAGTCAAACCTTGTATGCATGTGTCTTGACATTTCTTCAAGATATTTGTCTGTACGTACTAAAAGATATGAGTTGTTAAATGAGGCAGAGATATTGTGGAGCTGCTTTTGATATTGTATGTTTGTGCGCGTGTTTGTGTGCGTGTTTGCACTTAACGTGTGTGTACTGCCTTAATGTGTTTATACTGTGTGTGTACATTCAAGTGTGTGTATGTATGCCTTTAATGTCCTTTATATGTAAGCACATGTATATGTGCATACTGTATGCGTGTGTGTGTGAATGGCGTACCCTCGCAGAAGGGACAGCACTCCCCGGGTATCTTGACAGGGTTCTGGCAGCTCTGCTTGCAGGCCATGGCGGTGCAGTGTGTGTCGCCGTCCACACACTGGCAGAAGGTGCAGTCGTCCTCTTTCCACTGCTCCTCGTGGTGCCGAAGCTTGTTGTTCACCCAGCAGCTGGCCTCCGCGCTGTCCACCGACAGCAGCTCCACGTCTGGACAAAAGGCATTACCGCAGGGGTGAGCTTTTTTTACGCACTGGCGCGCACGCACTCTCACTTACAAACGCAGACATTACGCACAGGCAAAAACCTGCGTGACAAAGCCACAGACTGATAAATGGGGGTTTATAAAAAGAAACTGAAAGACCGGGTCTGCGATTTCCTGCCTGTTCCAGGCTGGGTTTTGTGTGTGTGTCGTGCCGTTTTCCACGGGTCTCGGCGGTTATCGCCGATGCCTTTTACAGAGCGGTCCTGAGGGCCTAGGCCCTGCAAGTTCAGGGTTCATTTCAGTAAATGTCACATGAAGCAAGAGAGACCATCACAGAGAATTCTACCACTTAGTATGTGCTTTATCCCTCTATTTGAAGTTCTGGGATGCCGTACAAAATCTATGTAAGGGTGCTATTTAACAGACCTCAATCTCTAATGATATTACTTTGCTAGTTGATTGCCTGTTGTATGCAGGCAGCCAGGAAGTCCATATAAGGTGTGGCTAGTGGGGTACAGTTTGCAGCCCTATGCAGCGGGGTTCAGCTTCCCGTTAGACTCCTGCGGGGGGTTGGCTGTTTGTGTTTCTGCCCATCTGGGGGTGATTACCTTCACAGCTGCCCTACTCTCTTTCTCTCCTTTTTCTCTCTCTCTCTCTCTGAAGGAGGAATGGGGGCTCAGATCTAGAGCCCCGTGTGTCCCCCGGGCGCACATCGGAGGCCCCTACCCTCAGCAAGGGTTCACCGGTCAGGCCCAAAGTAAACTAAACTATACCCCCCAACGTTTCTTTTCCACATGAATAGTCTTGGGTCCTGCGCCTGTGAATGAGATGAGTGAAGAAACAGGCCACTCAATCCGCTGAGTTTATAAATGTGCACTTCGTCATGGCTTCCAAGCCAGACAGCGACCATTCATTTATATTGTGCAGCTCATGGCAGCTTTGGGCCTGGTGTGAGGGTTAGTCCATAAATGGATTTCTACCATGGAATATAGGCATGCAAAATTGTGATAGGAGGCATGTCTCCATCTCATGCATTTGACTGGACTGGACTTTCAGGTGTCTTTTTGAAAACTCATTCCACTCTCAGTCAGTGTCCTGTGATCAGTTAGAGGCTTGCCATCAACACCATCACACACCAGCACCATCAAAAGCCTGTGGGTCAGATTTGTTCATGTGTTCATACCTGAATCTCTTTATTTGAAATGGCTGAAGGTAATTCAATCAACATAATTGGTTCACTACCTGAAATTAGCTATTTATTTATTTATTTATTGGGGACAATAGTCAACATTTCAGTTTCCACATCAATGTACATGAGTTAGCCAATGAGTTAGCCAATGATTTAATTTTCATGACATTCACTACATGAAACGGCCCAGACAAAACATTCTGTATGTTTATGGTGTACTTATTGTTTTATTCACTGTTTTATTGGTGTATTTTCCAAATTTGGATTCAATGTGATCCTTGGCCAATATTAATTAGTACTTTACTATAGTTATTGTTTATATTTGCAGGAACTTAATAATTATTGACTATATTTGCAGTTTGTTATATATACTCACTGCAAAATGAGCTGTTAATAACCGTTAGCGATAGGGGGATCATTTTCATCTGTGTTCCTTTACATAATCAAAATCCCAAATCGCAAATGCCCAACGTTTTCTCCAAGATACACGGTAATTTGTGGCTTCTAATTGCTCCCTCAGGCAATGTCTCCCCCAGCGTACACTAAATGTACCCAAAACTAGAAAAACAGATCCAGAAAACTGATTTGAGAACCATGGGATCCAAGACGTGGATCGTAAATGAACATGGCCAGTCAGGATAAACACTTTCCCAGAATTTGGGAGCCGTGTGCTCCAGGTGGAAGACTTGCGCTGACCTACGGTAAGTACGTCTCTCACTGATGTCTCTGATGGCGGTGAAAGGGACTGAGCTGCTAGGAGCTATCCAATCTGTTTGCCACATGCGCACCTCAAACAGTTTCATCCAGCCCAGCGTGAATTGTCAGTACTCCCAACGCGATCATAAGACTTCATATTTTAGTGAGAGGCAATAATCAAAGAGTCTTAATCGATTAGAATAGCTAGCATTTAAAGCAGAGCAGTTATGCAAGGCACTTTCATGCTCCAAGGCATCCATACAGCTTATAAAATGTGTTTCATTCGCTCATTCATATGACTGGCCTTTTATGCAAGGTCACTTCCAGCTGTGTTTTTCCTGAACTATTCCTGTTAAAACTACTGTAAATAGGTTTAGAAAAAAATGCATCAAAGCCCGTGTGAGTACCCCCTGTAAATACATGCTTGTTATCCAATGTTACTTCTACAACCATGAAAGGACAGCAAAACTGCAGAAAAATTTTGCTAAATATCAAAGAGCACTAGTCATCGCAGAAACCCAATACTAAAATAAGGAAGAGATAGTTCATTTGCAGATTTTTTTTCTATGTATAACCAAAATTTTTCATGAAAATAAATTCAGACCATTTACTCAAGTCTCTTGGGGTTCTCCCACCCCCAGGCCTCAGCCACTCATGTTGGAACCACAGTCTACAGTCCTGCAGGGTAAAATAAGCCAGGGCCCCTTCATCAAATAACACTGCAGCCCAAGAATCCTTCTCTAATTAGTAAAACCAGAGCTTTCCCAATAGGTCGGTTCAACGCGCCATGCGTAAAATGATTTTGCCTGAATGATGCGTTCATTCAGTCAAAACAAAAAGTCAAGAAAGACAGAGCAACATTAGCACGCGTCAAACGAGACACATTGAGGTTAGGGGTTACTGGTAGTATTGTGACAGTACATATAATGGTATTTGAAGTAGGTGAGATAAAGATAAAGATAATATGACACAGATGCGCAACTGTTGGATGAGAGGGTTCTCATTAATGACTGGCAGGCACAGGAAGATATGTGATCTATGTGACAGTAGATTTGTGGCACTAAGATAGATGAGTGACTGGTGTGTGACAGTGGCTATATTGGTGGCAGTGGCAATAATATAATACACCTTACATTAGAGAGAAGTACGCAACAGTGTCTATTTGTGGCATTGACAAGATGTGTGACAGATATTAGATGATGTCAGTAGAAGTTGAGGTGTCTATATTTATACATCAGCGAGAGGTGTGGCAATGTCTTTCTGCAGTACTCTAAGGTGTGTGACAGGTGTATGACAGGTGTGTGTGTGTGTGTCTGTACCTATGCAAACGGGGCAGCACTCTCCATCTGGTATGTAGAAGCTCTCGCAGTCCAGTTCAGCACATTCAGCCTTTGAACAGAAGGAGATCCCTCCTCGACACTGACAGAGCCAACATGGATCCATGCGGTAAACCTCACCATCGGAAAACTCCTTCCCATTGTGGACACACTTGGGAGAAACTAAAAACCAGGAGGGAAAACACTGTCAGAACAGTTGCCCTGGGCTGTATCATGTTAAAATAAAAAACATTTTTACTTCCCCAAAGAAAGTTCCTTTGCAAATGTGATGAAAGATTATAATAAAATAATAAAAATATAATATAATAATTTGTTTTTACATTTCATTTGACAAGTTACTGCTTAAAGTTTCTTCACCAGGGCTACATGGCCAACAGACCCAGAAAAATGGAAAATATTTTATCTGGTCCTGTATAATTCCTGTATTATACACATGATCATTGAAGGGTGAACTAAGTTTGCTGGTGTCCAGTTACTGGAAGCCCATACCACCCTGTTCTCACATTAGACATGATATGCTGCCAGACTGACTCAAATGCACTAGTACTGTTAATCTGATAATTTCCAGGGATTAAAATGCAACAAAATGTAAAATCCATTACTATTAAAATGCAACAGAGTATCGTGTTTTTCATAATATTTTAATGAGCCTTTTAGTTCACATTCAGGGCTGACTTTCCCATGGGGTAAGACAGGTAATAAAATATGGTGCAACTGAAAATACAGTCCAACCACAAGCTAGTTCTCTCACTATGTGATATAACTACTGCATGTGAGACTTTAATTTGCTATTTAGTTACTACAGCTACTTAATTAGTATTCCTTTACCTATCTTGATAAACATGGATCAATTAATAATAAGAAATGAGTAAAGGTCATGACTGAACAAAGGTAGTCAAGTGTTAAGTTCTGTGAGTAGTACTTAGCTACCAGACTCTGGAGATAGCTGGAAAATAATTGAAACAAGTAGAAGCTATAACCAAAGGTAGTCTGCTTTAGATAATGAGATATTAAGACAGTGCAGTGATATACATATTAGAATACTGGTATTTTGTCATAAGTTTAACCTAAAGGAGGCAATGCTCCCCATTCATTATTTGTGATTCTTCGTTGGTCATCCTACAAAAAAACACACAACCAGCACTGCCAATCTTATAAAAAATGTTAAAGTTTTAATAAATCTGATTAGGATGTACAGAATATTGTGGTGATGATGAGCTGAAATGTAAAGACATTTTTGCAGGCCTTAAGTGAGGTTCAGGTTTTAAAACAGGAGGGTATCTTGCTTAGCTCAGCGCTCATGCAGTATAGTACAGGCTCCGGACACTTTAAACAATGAAGTCAGCCCTGGAATTTTGCACAGATATGTAAGGTCTTTCTCGCCGGGGTGGATGGAGGCTGGTCGTACTAGCGGCAGATGGGTTTAGCAAAGCAAGTGTCCGAAACCTGGCTGATAATGGGCCAACACTGGGTGTTATATGGACCAATAACAAAGGCAGTAGCCCTGCAGACACCGGGGACTATCTCACGGTGTACAACGTCCCTGCATCGTCTCGAGACTGTGGGTTGACTGCGGTAGTCACCGTAACTGCTCGGTCCACAGCATTTTCTAGAAAATATTTTGTGTCAATTATTACACATCCAGTTACAGATTCCGTTCACGAGACGAGAAAACGTGCAAATATCAATTGCATTTAAGGGGAGATGTAGCTCTTGTTGGGTTTAAGTGGAGGAAGAGGGAGTAATTGGTGCATCTGTGCTTCACACTGTGACTATAGACTCAAATGCAGGGATAACCCTTAGCTCTCTCGGACTCCCTGCCTATTCTAATACAGAGCAGGTGGGCCTACTGAGTTGAAAGTAAAAAGAAGATTTGCCTTTTTTACCCCCTGGCGTGCAGCATAGCCAAGCAGAGAAAATGCAATAAGCACTTTACCAAGCCTAAAATCAAAAGACAGACATTTTAAAAAAAACACAATAGGAAGTCAGATGACAGGATGTTCACATATAATTTCCGCAGTATTTGTTAATGTTAATCCCTAAAATAAACTTTTGGCCAAGAGATTGAATTCCTGGCATTCTTTTATCTTATATGAGAGCATTGTTGGAATTGTTCGAGATTGCAGCTGAAAGACAAAAACCATTGTTCCCCGCACTAATCGCTAATGACAAACTCCATATTATTAAAGGCTGTTTTGCATTTTAGAAGCTGAAAGTGAAAACATAGAATATAATCAACAATTTGCAATGGATTTGTGTGAGCGCGTGGATAAAAGCATGAATTTATTAGGTTACTGGCCTGTTTCACACTGGTTTCATTTTGATTTGAGCTTTACACTGTACTCATAACTTAGACTGTGCTTCAAATGCTTGTTTTTCTGCTTAATAATTCTGGCATGACATATTGTACAATCATCCCATTAAGTCAATAGATCATCCCATTAAGTCACTCTCAGATCACTGAGAGTGAACACACCACACACATTATAGCAGTTTACACTGTTTGCCACCTGAGACTACAAAACTTCTATAAAAGTATCATTTTGTGACACAAGCCATAAGCTTTGGCCTGTTTTACATTGGCTCAGCATACACTGCTAGCTGTTTGCTTGTCTCATGCCGTTAGACAGGTCAGAGTTGGAAAGGGCACTAAAGGGCAGCGAGGCACTCACTCAGTCACTGAGCTCATGTCATCACCTGTCTGACCATTCCAGCTCATTCGCCATCAATAGGATCACACAGCGGTCAGTGCTGCCAATCCCCTGCCATGATGGAAAAATCTTACCAAGAGCAAACTGCTCAGCTATTCCCACCAACTCAGACTCAGTACAATCAACACAACAGAAACAAAATTTTAAGAGTCTTAAAATTACGTTAGAAATATTTTCTTAGAGAACAGAGGAGATAAGTGCTTCCAACAAATTAATAAATTGCTTCCAATGCATCAATAAAGCTCTCATTCCACCACTGGCCCAATCATCTCAATAGAGTCACTGCCCGTCTTCTGTCGCAAACTTAACCTATTTAAACTGCACCTTAACTCGCCTACTGTTGAAATCTAAACATTCCACATCGGTTTACTAGTCCTATAATCTAAATCTAAAACTGTATCCCCTAACCCATTTGCTTCCTAATAACAATACATTCTCTATTTAACTCTTTGCCCTGGATAAATGCCTAAATTTAAAATAGATTGATAGTGGGCTTTTTTAGGGGTTTGGGTGTTATGGAGCACCACGTCTTCTTTTGCTCACTGTGTGCTTTCTGATGTGGGCACAGTCATGCGGGCCTAACGGCCAGCTAGGTCAGCACAAAGGGCATCAAGTCCAGGCCAAAAGAGCAGCAGACATTTGTTATCAAAACACTGATCCCCTTTCCCCCGCGGCCACCGGCAGGAGTCCGCTGCGCCCCTCCTCCGCCTGGCCTGCCCGTCCAGATTACACTCCCTCTCCCAGACTGGGGAGCATAAAAAGCATTCCCATCAATGAACTGTTGAACCTTTTCCCTTTGGACGTGCGACCAGACAGGAACTCTTTGACTCTGCACTTCTGTTGAACATATTCATAGCCTAAGCAGTTTTCTGGTCACTGCACTTGTTAAGTCCATTAATTCCGGGACACAGCACACATTTATGAAGGCAGAGGGGCCAGAATGTGAATTTGTTCTGTTGGTAAAACAGTGAATATTTGCCATGACCGCAGAGTAAACAGCAGAGCCCACTCCCTGCTCTATGGAGAGCAACAGGCCCCTCTGTGTACAACGTCCCAGCTCTGTCTCAGATAGAACGAGAAAAAGGTTGGTCATAGCCCCACTCCCACATCTGTGCTAATTTAAACGTGGAAAAGTACAGGCGGAGAAAAATGTGGGACATATTCTGGGCGAATGATTGTCTATTATGGCCAATTATCATTAACGTTACTTTTCAGTCCCAAATTTTTTGTGGACAAGTCTCAAAACTTTCTCTCTGGACCTACTTTGCACTAGGTCAGTATGGACAATGACCGAAGCACAATTCAATTACCATCTCCATTCTACTCCCATCGTCTGTGGTGGACTTCACCGGAAAGCACAATCAGGGAAAGACTGCTCTTGAATAAGTCTACAACACTTAAATGTTTGTTTGAGGACAGTCTGGTCAACATGCCATGCCTTTTCTTGGTTTTCCTATGTAAATCAGATGGTAAATTCCCATATGACACGGCAGTCATGTCAACAAAAATTGAGAGCATCCCGGACAACCGCACAGAGTCCGGAAGGCCATAGAAACGAACGTACAACGCACAAGAAGGCAACACCCGCCAACAGATATGCGTTCAGGACAATACCCATCAACACTACACAGTAACATCAGACAGCTTAATTTCACTGCCCTCATATCCCGTACTGCCCTCATATCCCGTATGGCCCTCATATCCCATACTGCCCTCATATCCCGCAGGTGGGATGCAGCCACAGATTTCTCTGATTTCCAGTCCGTTTGCAATATCAACTGTGTTGATGCGCCACTGGTCTCCCGTTTCATGTTAAATGGGGTCTTACCTCTTTGGCACTCGTACATGTCACAGCAGTCTCCTGGGACACCCTCGGCAGCTCTGAGCAGAACCTGCTGCTGTCTGCCAGGGCACTCTGGCTTCTGGCACGTGCGCAAGTCACAGGTGCACACGGGTAGCACCGAGGGGCAGCATCCTGCAGGCGGCGTGTAGCTCTTACTCAGGGCTGAATCCTCAGGGCAGGCCAGCACTGGCAGACTTGGGCAAGTGATTCCAGCGCACTTTAGCTCCTCTGAAACAGACAAACAAAAAGAGACACGCACACAGACTATCAGAGTAATGCCTCAAAGATGGTACCGCAGACTGAGGTCCAAACAGTACCCCTACTGTTTGGGAAGGAAAGGAGGAAAGGGGTTGGGGGGGGGGGGTTGTGAGACTCCCTGCTTGCGGTCGTGGTGGAACAGTGGTGCTCGTGTTGCATATCCCTGGCTGAGTTCACAGCACCAGTCATAAGATCCTTTCCAGAAAGTGACAGTTTTGCAAATGTCTCGGTAAGAGTTTGGGTTTTTTCTTCAAATGGAGGAAAGTGGTACTGTAGACACGACAAAGATGGAAATACTTCCTGTTACAGCTCGTGGCCGCGCGCTGATCCCCGTGTGAGGTATATCCCCTTCAAAATCCAAACAGTCCTTCAGTGCCGTGGGAGATTAATCCAAACCATGTTGAACACTTCTCTTTCACAGGGCCTATTTTAAAATCTCACTTAACATACCAGGAATTGTTTTTTTATTAATTTGCACAAGCCAAGATAATCGTCCTGATACCCTTGTTACAGGCGCTAGGGGCTGGGAGTGTACTTTGGAAACCTTTCAGGAAAAGAAAAGTGGAGAGCCCTTCTATGCCCGTATTGTACAAGAACAGTAGCTACCTCACGAAGCTTGGATTACAGAATCCTGAACCACTGTTTATTTTGGGTCCCCATGTCATGGTAATGTATACACAGCGCCAAAGGCATTGGGTCCTGCAGACACACGTCTTGCCCTATAATTGTCATTCACTGAGTAATATCACAGATATACTGCTAAAAAACAGTGTAGGTGCATGCCTGCTTTAAATCCGGGAGTAAAGGAGGTGGTCTGGAAGAGCTCTATCAAAGAGACTATAGTGGAGGACTGATTAGTTGCCAAAAATATAATCACAGCTTGGCTTGTTCTTCTACCTTCAACCATTCTAGGCTGAAATCATAAGCTATGGGAACAGGCCATTGTCCAATTAGAGAAAAAAACAAAACGTGTACCACAAACGGTAGAGAGCATAGTTTAAAATCCTGACATGGCTTTGGTCAGAAAAAATTTGAAATTGCATAACAAGGACAGAAGACCACGTATCCCAGAAGCTAACGTTAGCCAAATAATAGACTTCCCAGATTCCAGAGGTTCCTCCCTGCAACCTGATTCGGGCAGAGGATGTATTTTATCCCTGACATTTGAAGACCCGTAAACTGAGCCTGAAGAGTTTCTTACCAGATGGAGAAATAGACTGGCAACGTGGCCAAAGGAGATGGTCTTTTTTCCCTGTGCTCTGTCCTCGTATAGCGAAACTAGTGTGAGTAAAGTATTATTTTTTAGCGATTAAACAGTCGGAAGTAGACGACTGAACACACTGGTGCGAGCGGACGCTCGCGTGGCATTTTAATCCTCAGTGAAATTTACCGTTTGAAGTCTCACTCTTCGTGACCCAGAAAAGTTGAAAATGAAGGTGCGATTTATAGCATGAGAACAACATTCAATCAAAACATCCGACAGATTAAACACGAGATGAAGGAGGACTTTTTCGATTCTTGCTGAATAAATACGCACAGCCGTGAGCTGTCAGTACTGTACTGTTTACTTTTGGAAACTGTGAGCCCTGAAGGCAAGCACAAAGATTGCATTGATAATCTCTTGCTTACTGAATAGTGTCACAGAGGGGGAAAAACTGTGTTACCGCAGGCAAAAAAAAAAAAAAGCTGTTCAACGGTTTTTGGCTTGCTTCCCTCATATAAGTTTAACAAACCTCACCTTGATGCTTTTTCTCCTTAAAAGTGTTTCGTATCTTTCCTTGGTGCCCCATGGAAAACCGATTTGCGTATGTAGAAGCTATTACCTAAATGGGCAAATAACTTTCTTAGATGTTTCCAAGAACGACGATCTCTGGAGAAGTTGTGCAATGTGTGTGCTTAACATCAATGCAGTTTCACCCCCCTCTGAGCACTGTATATTACTGAGTCTTAGATAATGTTCCAGCAACTTATTTCCACATGATTCATTTTTGGTGTAATCTAAGAAAAGTATTTTTATTTGCACTATTGTCAGGGAGTTACTGGCATCAACACAGTCCATGTCATTTCAATCCTGGGTGGCCAAATTCAGTACATTTACAAAAAGGAGCTAATTAAAAACCACACAACATGCATAAAAAGGGGGTAAAACAGATTTCAACAGATGACATACTTCACTGCTTTTGATTTGTATTTTATCTACAGACACAAATGCAGCAATTAGCTAGTCAGTGGCCACAGGAGCAATCTCTGCATCACAATGGCTTCTATTCTCTGGCTCACACAAACCCACACAAACAAAAACACACAAAGGCCCAATTTGGCATGCTTGATCAAGTCAGTCTGCAGAATGTCTTCCTGGTGGATTGGTGAGATACTACAGAACGCCTAGCAACCTGAGGGTCCGCAAACCATTTCCCTCTCCCACTCTTCATCAGACCATTAGCCAGCAATTTGCAGAAACTGCCCTCACACACACTCTCCGATCTGCTCACGCTGCACCCGGACACCCACAAACACACACGCACATGCACACACACACACACACACACAACATGTGGCTGAGACCAAGGAGAGATGCGGAAATTGGTTTATTACCACAGAATGGGCTATTATAAACAATGCATATTTCTGCCATCTCAGAAGCTCATTCATGAAAGAAAAACACCTCTTTGTAAATTAGTACTTTTTATAGGGGGCACAAGGACTGCAGTCTTCTGCTGGCTCGTCCTGCTCTCGCAGGCAGAGGAGGCTGTGTTGACAGCCCGAGTTTACTCACGGAAAAAGCGCACAATGTGAGTTCTGTTCACTGACTGACTTTGGAAGCAAGTCAGCAGAGAACAAAGCAGTCTTAGTGCAGCTGCCCTCCGCGGTTTTTGGTAAGTCCTCAGGTTTTATATAGTTTGTACGCAAAGGGACAACGTGTCTATTTCTCACGTAAGCCGTATAATTCTGGCACCCTGCCCACTGGCGGCTGGAGTTGAAAAACTCGACATTGTTTGCTATGTTAATAGAAAGGCCCATGAAGCAACACAACCCCTGGGTCATTGAAAGGAAATGATGAAAAATGTAATATCACACATCCTAGCGTGGCGGTCATCTCTGTGTGGACAGAACGGCGGAGAGAAGTAGAGGGATGGTCCCACTGCAATGCTTCTCTCCCTTTCTCTGCTTCCACAGAATATTCAAGGATGAAGAATGTGATATTGGTAGCGGGGCCTTTTGGCAGCTTTCAGCAGAAGCAAGCCCTTCCCCTCATTGTCAGATCTCCAATGAGATTAGGCCAGTGAAAGTGGTTGAAAGAGGCTGTGCCTTTATCAGGCTGAAAGAGACTAACAATGTCTCAGACAAAAAAAGAAAGGCAGGATTCTGGAGATCATTGTGTGAGCCCGGCACAATGCGCCCGCTATGGCCTTACCTCAAAGTGTGGATGTCATTTCTGTGTATTTTGTATTTCTTTGTATGTTTTTGGAGTGCATTGAAACCTCAGCGATGAGCGCTAAATTGCACATTTTTCAAATCAGCTGCCTTGGAGACTGTCACTCCCGAGTAAATGCTTTCCATAACTTAGCACCTGCATTGCTGGCTTCTAAAATATGAGTTATGCTGAATGAATAGCGGCGCGTACAGCGAGCCTCACACTCTTTCAGTTTCTTCTGATGCACAGTAATACAACCGGGAAGCATTTCCCTACATTTAGGTCAGAGTCTCACTGCACAAAGCACGACCCAGCTGCTTTTCCCAAATGGATGTAATACACCGAACCCCAACAAGAGCCATGAGGAGTGCATATCGAATGCAAGCACAAGGACATCAGATTTAAAAAGTGGCCTGGGGTCCCTCATTTTGTGGCAAATGAAAAGAAAATGCAGTCAAAATGAAGGCTTGGTTTTCCTGGTCAATCAGGATAATGACAAAAGTCTTTGTGTGTTTCACAAGCTGAGTTTCATTAAAACACTAAATCACATCACACATTGAATTGGGAATCTGGGTGTGACGGGGCTTCCACAAACAATACATAAACACCAAAAAAAAAAGCATGCCTGCCAGCTACTGATGGACCGAGGACGTGCCAAACAAGGCAGGCACCGGCAGGCCTCAGCAGCCCAGAACTAATGAAGCCTTTCAGACGAGGGTATTTCAGGAGGGCCAGATCCACGTCGGTACAGCAATTTTGCCAAGTCACGGCAGACAGTGGCCCAGAATAGCCCCATGTTTAGCCGTTTTTCATTCCCAGAGAATGGAGGACTTTTGTTGCCCTGTCTGTTCCTCGAGTCCTCAGAAGAATCGTAAATCCTATGGGACACTCAGTGCCCAGATCCACCCACTTTGTGTACTATAGTAGGAAACCGCTGCCCAAATCTGAGTTTCACATGAACATAATGCTAAATGTGGCCATTATCACTGCTTTTTCAAGCTGTGTCTTCCTATAAATGTCACATTATATAAACTTCCCTCAGTCAGAGAATAAGTATTGGCTGAAGAAAGCATCTCTCGCTTATAACAGATTATACAGAGCACTTAAGTGGCAAAAGTTATTTGTTGGTGCTATTTCTATGAAATCATAAAATATGTACACATAGCACATTGCACACAACCTTTAAGCACAATTCCTAAAACATTGTCTGCAGAATAAACTAAACCTTCACCAATGTTCAAGGATTGGGTCAACTTGATTACTAGGATATTGTGATATTTGACCACTTTCCATGACTTTTACAAGACTTTCCATGGTGGGAAAGTGTTTCAGAACTTATTTTTCAAGGACTGTATGCAAAAAAAATAATATTGGTGTAGCGGGGTATTCAAATATCTATCTAAGTTATCTTAGATAACAGTGCGGTGTAGTGGTGCATTTTTTAATTGATTCCTTGTATGATTTATTGGAATATTGCGACTACAGTAATGGCACCCAAAATGCATATTTTGTATTCAAAACACAGAAAAAGTCTTAGAAAACAGCTTGAAAACATTGAAAAACAGTATGGTTATATTATAATTATAATTACTCTAGGTAATAATTATATTATAATCACTCTAGGTAAGAGCAGCTATTCAACAGGCAATACAATCCATGCTTCCCAAAGCCAACAATCCATGCTTCCCAAAGCCAACCTCAGTTTCCCACAGCCTTTGTTCAAAACCGAAGGACAAAGGGAGCCCTTTGCTTAATTAGAGATGTGAATCAGATCACAATATTGAGAATCACTTAGGAGGAGCCACATGAAGGTAGTCCACACCACTAGCATTAATCAAAGCCATAAAATAAAGTGGTATTAAATAACTGAGCACAGACGCTCTGCCTCCGGCTATTTCCTGAACTTGACAGAAATTACTTGTCAAAGTCACTTCCCAGCATGCAACTTGTTTCTCAGTCACTGCCTCCAATGCTCCTTGCTGCTTTCTAACACTTCCTACAGAGAGCTCAAGTCAAGGTCACCTGCATTTGAACAATAATTCAACGCGCACTTTCACCCACACTGAATGGTCTGTGGGTAAAGCAGAGGATCACCTTCAATGCAGTGATCAAAAGTGTCTCTCTTTCAAAATATGTAAACTTCTTAAACAATAAACAAAGCAAACTTGCAGGATTATTTAACAGAACATGACAGACTGAAAAACAAGACCTAGTTCAAACCACCACCACCAGTGTCTGTGTTAAAGCAGACAGCTTAAAGCTCCTGAGGTCCATAAAGACTTGTTTCATTTTCAGCTGGGAATGAAAAAACACTCCGGTGCCTGTAGAGCTGAAAACAGGAAACCGATGGTGCACAAGCAACCATTGCAGGCACAGGACGTGTTTGTGGAGAGCTAATTCCTTGTTTGTTTTCTCCACAGGATTTAGATCAAATTTGAAGCAGACGTCGGAGAGGCCCACGCCACCACTCGGCCGGCGATCGCCACGCTCCGATGCTCCGACGCTCCCAGTGAACTTAAACCGATGTGATCTAGGATGCCCCCTTCCCTGCAGCTGAGTGCTGATAACCAACGGTCAGCTTCAGCTCTAAACAGACACCCAGGCAAACAAGTTAATCACCACCAGATGTGTGTGTGCTAACAGGCCTCAGTATTGACGGTGGTTTGAGAGGGTGGGTGAAACCAATGGGACATTTTGTTTACTGTTTTTCCAGTGGTGTGAGCCCTGGGTGTCATCCTCTTCACACAGCAGCTGGAGAACAACGGGTTGCGACACCAAATGTGCTGCAAACATACACTTCTCATTGTGACACTTCGCTGTAATGACACACGATCTGAAGGATATGCACTGTTTTCTATTGACAAGGGGGATTCTTTGAATGAAAAACAAGATACAATGCAGCGACAGTTTTTTGTTCACAGCTGGCCTCTGGCGCACTCCTGACTGCATTATGTATATAGGTAATAGCAATACGTATAGGTACTTATGTCATTTATATCAAAAACAGAGGGTGAGGTTAAATAATTATTAATCTTAGACGGCACTTAAATAATTATGTTTAAAAATAGGCATACATTAAAAAATTAGAAAATCCCCTGAGATTGTTCAAGCCTTATTTCTGAACGAATGGTTTCTTTCAATCTTTTGAATTAGACTTATATGTCTCTTCAGCAGGTGGTCTGCATAGGGTGAAATAAAAAATCATCTTCTCAACCCAAGGTATACATCAATGCCAGTCAAATGAAAGTTAGAAGTGTGGGCCAGACAGGCTACCCTCTAACTCCCTGAAAAACCTCCCTTTCAAGGGGCTCCTTCACCCCCAACATCTTTCCATATTCCCATTCTCTCAAAACTTGCCTGCAATAAAACGTGAAAAAAGTTTGGAACTTGCTGTTCAGCATGATGCTATGAACTTTCCTCTTTCTAAATATGCGCAGTAGAGCACAGCTTAGACTGCCATTACACTTCCTTTTCTTCATACACCTCTCTCTCTTTCTCTCTCTCTCTCTCTCTCTCTACATAGAGCTGGGCCAAAGTGTACGGAGGTCTACAGCGCACACTTTAAAACACAGCAGTAGCAAACATGCAGAGATGCATTAATCGAATGCTCTCGGAAACAGCTCATACTAGTCTCCCTATCAGAGAGATGCCACTGCTCTATGTGCCGTCCTACCTCTGTCAGGAATGCTTTTTCCTGTTCCTTTGCACATTAGTACATCTTCCATGTTTACATGAAAAACGAGGCTTTTTTAATGAAAAAGGCCTGCTGCGTGGTACGTCACACTGTAAAAACTGCAAACGGGCTTACTTTTGGCCTGCAGAAATGTCCTTCTAGAGAGAACAATGTACTACAGAGCTATCAGCGCTCTCCCTGCGTTCCCTCCTGGCCCAGCGGCCTGCCAAATTTACAAATGTCCTCACTGCGCCTCTGCTGCCACTTTCATAATGTTTTTAGTCTGATTCCAGTTTAACTGCGTTCGGCAGGAAAAACATCTGTCATGAAATGCAAATGGAAAGCATAAGGGACATAAGGACAGGTCCAAGGAAGGCTCCAGCACCAGCTACATTCCCACCTCTGAGTTATGACAAGCAGGTTGAATAGAGCTTAGCAGTGCTGTCGCCCTAAGAAGTGTGGATGTGCTGTGTTGTGAACAGGCCATGAAATCCTCAAAGTAACTCTAAACTCCCCCAGAAACTCTCTCAGAACTCAATGAGCAAAATAAAAAAAGACATTGCTGTATATTCCACACAGAGGGCTGCATGCAACATTATGTCTTATGTTATGAGTATAGCAGTATCACTGTGTGCAATCATGTCAATTCCAGAATGTAGAATGAGCTTAAACTATAGAGCTTACCAGCAGCAGCTTGGCACTGGCTGTGGTTGATGTAAGTGAAGCGATGGTTGCAGCTCTGGGACTCGCACACGCAGCCCCCCGCTGTCAGATTGCACCCAGAGAACATGCAGGCCGGGTTGGCGGGACCCACAAACTTGTGCCTCTCCTTGTGCTCCCTGTTGTGGCGCCCGTTCTCTGTGAGGAAGGAGGCAGAACAGAGAGAGACCATACCCGTTTGTGTGCTGTGACGGTGTGTGTTGCTTCAGAGTGAGGCAGTGCCCACGCCAAAAGCCTGGGCCTATCGCTTAGCCCTGGCCAGCAGAGCATCTATCCACCCAATGCCTTCCCATGATGCTCCTTCACCATTGCCACAATGCTATTCCATTCCTTCCACTTCACTACACTAGCGTGAGAACGTGGGGCTGATGGTGTGCAGTAGAGCACTAACCAAACTTACGTTCAATTTTCTGAGCCACTGATTTCAACACCTTTGTTGAACAAATTCTTAGATGAGTCAGGCGATAAAGACGGGCCCTCACCTGTCCTGGTGGCTCTAACGCAGGCCTCCATGTTGGGGTAGGTGAAGGTACTGATGCAAGCGTGGCGCGTGTCACAGAAGCACTGCCCACCCGACCTGTTGCATCCGCTCAGCAGGGGGCAGCGTTCGTCCTCCACTCCTGCTTCGGGACTGTCCGGGAAAACTGCAGCAGGGAGAGGTGACACGCGGGGTAGAACAACAACCATCAATGCAAGCCAGGCCAGAGGAGCAACATCAATCCCGGGGCTCCCGTCAAGCAAGACGGCCTCCGCTAATCGCCCCGGCTTTGTCTCTGCTGATCCGTCTATTTATTTGCTTTGGTTCCGCGGCGCAGGGGGCCTCCCGGCGTCACCGCCGCCGGTGGTAGCGATTGCTCGGCTATGTGCCGCTGTGTCTGTGTCACCCCTGAGAATCCCGCCTCTCAAAGGGCTCATTGGGGGATGTGCGAGAAACAAACGGGCCGTTTTAATGACAAACAATGAGGTGGGGTCAGCTGCTCCTGCTGCGGCGTGCGCTGAATACTCAATCGCCCCCCCCCCCCCACCCTTGGGATTGCGAGGCTGTGATCAGCGGCAGAACGCAGAGCCCCGTTGACGGCCCATGTGGCAGGGCCCCATCTCCGTGCATGCGTGTGAATAAACAGGGCCGGCGAGAGCGTGTCGGCTCCCCTCCTAAGAGGTAAGGAGGTGATTGCAGGCAGCTTATCAAAATAGACCAGGGGGGCCAGGGCACTTTCTGACTCAAACAGTGAGGGGCACGAGATAACATCCCCTCTGTTTCGCCTAAGAGGAATAGACAATGACCTCATGAACAATGCATGTATTTCTGCGAGAAGAGCAAAAGCGCGCCTCATGCCGCCAGCGCCTGCTGATCTGTTTTTTAAATTCCTACTTATTTACACTGTTGATACTTCCTCCGTGTTAATTTTTTCACCTACTCAAATTTCAAATAAAACCAGGGCTCCTGAATATCTCCGCTGCGCCTCCTCTCATCCTTCTGAGACTGTGTGCTAGAAACTTCTTTGAAAAAAGCAACTGGCACAGCAATAAAGGGATTTATTCAACGTGCAGAATCATTAAAGTCGGGTGCTGACTGTGCCGCTCATGCAGCAGACTTCTCACTGAGGTGTAAATTGTGATACTTGGCCTGGCATGAAGAGAGTCCAATAGACACTCAGCCTCAGAGCACCTTTCACTTCAGGCCATGAGAAAGAAAAAAAGCCCTGGGCAGCCGAGTAATCACATTGGGTCATTTACCCAGTAGTAGCTGAGAGCTAATGCAGCCCAGTTTGTGGGGGGGTCGGGGGGGATATTAACTTGTTTGGCCTTGTAATTCCATCTTGTGGAAAACTCTTGCTATCACATAGCACGGCGGTTCTGCACAGGCTGCAGATCTCCTGGGCTGACTGGCAGGACACAGGCAGGCTTTTCAAATGCGAGTCTCGTGCTCCACCATACTCCTCCTTCACTTATTTCCTGTCACCTTAATATGATCTGCACCTCCACATTTTTTCCATATGAAAATCCTGATTCAAATGCACTTTTATGTAGTGCATAGAAGTGGGCCTCTGGAGTGCTAAATCTGGCCCAGCGGCCAGGGCAGAGGCAGAAAATGAGGTGGTCTTAAGGTCAGGCTTATAACGGGTTGATTATTAGATTAACTGATGAGAAGGGAAACACAATCGGCAGCCCAGCCTGTGGTCCTGATGGCTGGCACTTGCGCTGCGGTGTCCCTGAGGTCCCCTCTTAGTCACGGAGACTGCTTGTCTTGGCATCCAGAGCGGCGATGAGGCAGCTGACCTCTGGGGCCCCTTGCTGATAGCGAGCTAAAAAGGAAGTCTTTGAAACACGAGTTAGATAATGAATGTGCACGGGGCAGAGGTCGTAAGGGGAAAGGGTGGTGGAGGCATTGTCCTCTCATAGCAGTTCTGGATGAACACCACCTTCGGCTAGTAGCTGAGCGCACCAGTGGAGGCGGGTGCTTTGAAGTGGAAGAAGGGATATTTTGAATGCACAGAGATGCACTTTTTACCACCCTTCCCTCTAAGCAAAAACAGATGCTCATGTGACTATAGTAGCGTTGCAGCTGATAGAACCGAGGGTATCACCAGCGTACAAGAGCGTGTCCACTGACTGAAAGCTGCTACCCACCTGCCCCTGATAACCGTACAGGATGTTCCACATGGAGCCCACCACGAACGCACGAACCAAGCCTCAAAAATGGGACACAGAAATGGAGTCATCCCAAACTCCTGATTGCGACCTTAATCACTTTAAGGTGCTACTTAAAGCTTTCATAGGAAATCCCAGATCAGGTAGCATCTGTCTCCCTTTTCAAATCATACTGAGGTGTTGATTTACCCCTAACATGGCCTTTCAGGAAAGCTTGTGCAATGAATGCCTGCAGCAACAGAAGTGGAGCCATGGCATAATCATCTTAAAAGCCTATTAAATTTTAAGCAAATGTAACGCTGCTAATTTGGGGAGGGGTAGTGAATGAGAGAAGGGATTAGCATTCCTCTGCTGACTTTGTAAATAAAGCTCAATCAGAGCATTGCCCCCGGGATGAATTGGAGCCAGTGTTGTGGGGTATGAGGGACCCCACATGATGATGCAGGGAGAGCAGAGTAGTTTAGAGCCAGCTCTTTGGGGGACTGTTTCCTCTCACCTTCATTAACTTCAGTCCCATGCAATTGACTTGTTTAGAGCTGGAGAAAACCCAGGTGAGGGCTGGCGTGTGACCCAACATCACATAGGGTCTAGTAGAAGGCAAAGTCCTCTATACCTCTGGGTGGGTTTTGACAACATGCAACACAAATAATTATCCTGCAAATTCCTGCACAACTTCAAATATGAAAATATAGTCTACAAGCACAATGGATCCCAAATGTTTCCGTGTTCTGTGTTAGCATTCATGCTTACTGTGCATGTGTTATTAGGCTGGTGGGAAGTATGCGGACTGCAGAATGGTTCATTCTTAGTTGGGTCACTGTTGTAAATTCTACAGCAGCGCTATCTAACCATAAAAACCTGACCTACTGACACGTCTTTTGCAATTCTGGGGATTGTATTATGCAGGGGACCAGAGAGAAAAGGATCTTTAACTCATCTCATTGCGCAACCTAATCATAGCAAAGCACTATTCAACAAACACAGCCAATTTGTTTCCATACTTAATTCAGACCATGCTATGGGAATATGTCTTGGACTGTGGTAAATGTACCAGCCAAAGTCAATAGGCTAAATCATTATTCTTGAAACACATTTATAAATGGAAGATTTAACAGTTTTTTTTTGCTAAGCCAAATTCACTGGGAGTTTATAAATGATAAGACATGTTTTGGTACTGAAATCCAAACACCCGTAATGCAGGCATGTTGCCAGTGCTCTTGTCACCCAACTGAAAAGAGCAAAAAAGACTAAGAGGACTGGAGAAAAATCCTCACTGACAAGACGTTCTTTGACAGTGAAGAGGTACTCTATTCTCCAACTCTGATCTGACTAGCCTATTGCCTATTTAAAACCAGCGGGTTTGATTTAATCACGAAGGGGCCGGCTGGCGGACTGTGGTGCGCACAAGCCAAATTACTCAATACCACTTCATAGAATTGAGCGTACATTCCCTTTTCCCCATGCTTTCTCCTGCTAATACTACACATGTGAGTCACCTCCTAGCCAACATGGATATGCGAAGTTTCAGCAGTAGCATAGCCATGCCAGTGGCGGATACTGTATTAAATCATGTAAGCCTATTACTTCCCACAAGATCCGTAAGTTTTTTTAAAGTAAAGATGAATCAGCTAGTGTAATATAAAGCAAAGCAAAACATTACGTTCAAAATGAATGATTCACAGAACAAATAATGGTAGGCTATAGGCTACAATGTAATCAACCACATTGTAACAGTCAACAGTTGAAGTCACATCATTATCTTTCACAACATGTTCTTGTGTATACCGCACCAACCTTTACAAATTCCCACTTCAGGCAGCGCTACAGCTGTCGTATTGTTGACAGCCGCGCAGGTCAGCCCTAAGCCACAGTAGCCTAAGGTCCAGTCTGGTCCGCCACAGGGCTCCCATTCCAGCCGACTACAGTGATCGCAGCATCCGCATGGGTCTCGTGCCAGGGTCCGGCCGTCCTCGCAGGTATGCGGGGGTTTCTGAAGACACGTCCGGAGATCACATGGCGTACATTCGTAAGCCACTAGCGCACGCACTAAAATTGAAAAGTTCAAGACCGCGACCAAATACTTGTTGTACATACTCAAACTTCAGTCAGGTTTTCAGGTCTGAAATGAATATTTTGATCGTTTTCACGAAATCTACTTTCACCCTCCAAGCAAGTTCCGCATTCGATTCTTGATTCGTTACTCCAAAGTTGCACAGGACTGTTAAATAAGTTTATCTTCGATGCTTGAAGCAATCAGTCTCTTTGCAGAGTTGGTATCACATGAGGGAATCCTGATTTGAAGTTGAGGCTATTTGTGAGAAGCTATTCTAAATCTAAGATGTTAAATTTCTTAGTAGCCTCTATTTGCTACGCACTAGTAACCAAACGATAAGGACAAACGTTTTCTGTATTATTGAAAAGTGAGCGGTCCCTCTACTCAAAAACACCCTGAAGTAAGCCAATTTAGCAGGACATCGGCAGTCCACTGACTGTCTTGCGCTGATGAGAATGAGAATAACGCGTCTCTCTCCAAAGGCACAGGGATGCAATCTGAAACCCAAACTGACATTACTGTGATGGAGAAATTAGCGGCGCCCCTTCCCTCTGACTGACATGGGCGCTGTCCACTCACAAGTAGAAAGTAGAGGGAGTTTTCGAGTTGCAATTCCTTACAAAAAAAAAGTCATACAACTGTTTCAATCGATGAAACAGTTCAGAAAGATCAATAGACGCGACTCCTAACCACGCATTTCAAACTTGTATCCATATGTATGATATTAATTTGTTTGTCTAACTAACCACAATTATTTTTTTATTATTATTTTATCTATGGAGAAATTTAGATTTCAAAATAAAAAAGAATGTTGAAGGGCATGCTATCTAAGTGGGCTCAGTAACGATAAAACACAGCCTACCCCATCAATGTAATTGGGAAGTGTGGGTTTAGCTGTTAAAATAGATTAGATATTTATTGTTTACACCTCAATCAATGATTAAAAATAAATGTATTGATATAAAACTTTTTTGTAAAGTTTATTTGAGCATTTTAGGTTTGCACAAAAAGTTTTTTAAATTTTTAATAACTAAGAAATAGTTTACACTTAGATATTTTTTGCTTTTTTAATTTATGATAATCACACTTTTTGCAGATCAGTATGCTGTGGGGTCTTGTTAAGATTTCAACAGATGCGTATAGGGATGGTTCTCTTTCTGGGTTTTTAAATATTATTTCAGGTTTAGTGTATGTTTTCGATTGGCCTAGACTAAACAGTTTCGTGTGTGATACCTTTACAAAAGTTCTGATGAACATCAGGGGGTTTGTGGTCTTCAAAGACTTCTCCAAATGTCAAAAATATTTTTCATCACACACAAATACTATTGTATCTGGGGCAATCAAAACATGCACTAAAACAAAAATAAAATTAAGAAAACACTTCATTTTTTTTTTTAATTAAGAAAAATAAAATGAAAAATCCTGTTAATTTTGTATATTGTTGCAGTGGCAAAACCATTCACTAGAGGTGTCACTAGCCCCACAATGAAGCATCTGGTATGGCAATTCAGCTAACGCATGATCTCAAAAAACTGTAAACTCATACACGGCAGAACAACATACCGGGCTCGTCGGCTCATTCTTGGAGTTCCGAAGCAACCCAGATGGTGCGCAATAAAAATAACACAAGTAGTGAGTGGCCAATGTCCAATGGACTTTGTGGAGCCCACCACCCACCTTCCGTGGAATTTTTACACAAAACCGCAATTGTAGAGCTGAGGCTTGCAGGATTCTAACTGGAAACCTAGAAGATTCCAAAAGTGCAGAGTGAATTTGCCAGTAATTTAACATTTATTTACACTCCCACTTGGACTGGCATTACATTAGAAGTGAGTTTAGAGTGTTTACTCTTGCTTGAGATGAGGACACTGAGCAGATAAAGCTGGGAACCATAGATTCGTGATGGGCACTTACACAGTACCATGTGCATGTCACATCACAGAAGAATGCAGCAGAGCAGGTTTATTCAGACGAGTTGTTCACATGGTTGCAGGAAATCGCAAAAAGGGACCACCTGTTTTGTGCTATTTTTTTCACGTGGATGCCTCCCATCTCACTCACCAGCCCGGACGCCAGAGGGCTCCCTGACACGGTGGGCAGCATGGAGGTCAAGCTCAAGTGTCCCACCTGCCCGGACATCTCTACTGACCCTCTCACTTCCTGCTGCCACATTTTCCGCCAGGCCTGCATCCACAGATCGCTGGCATGTACTGAAGAGCCTGACCTGCATGGAGGCATCCCTCGCAGGCACCTAAAGGTCCTGTCACTCCCTGATCTATACATCTGACCAGGAGACCCGTGAGAGGGTCCATGGAATCTACTGCAGAATGCACAGCTGATATGCACTGCTCCTCAGAGAGGAGACTGTGAGCTTACTGATTGGCACGTCTCTAGGATGAATGCAGATTACAGGAACATCCCGAACATGCAATGGGAGTTACCTGTGTGTGCTCTGGCCAGCATGCAAGGCTCGGCCATCTCCAGCACCACAGTCTTAAAATAGCTCCACTGTTATGCATGTGGTGTGCTTTGGTTTCAGTTGTCTCTGTTTTTCCCCCAATGATTTTGTTTATATTTCAACAGCACAATAAATATTAGGACAAAAAGGTCTGGTAACACTATGTTTTGTATTTGTTTTTGTGGTTTGAATGAGGGAAATGTTTTAAAAAATAGTTTTAAGGTAATGTAATTGTCAGAACACATTGGTACATATCACTTGCTTCTTTGAGGAGAAAGCAATACAACACTTCAGCTTCAATGCTTGTCATGGCCTTACACTAATAATATATTTATTTTTGCTAAAGGCAAATATGAGCTTTCATTGGAGTACATGGAAGTAAACGAGAGGAGTGATGCTAGGTTCACTTGTCATTAACTGTCCAGTGTCAACTCATTTTAAATGAATGAATCATTTGCTTCGATTGGTAAGCTGCAGCTGTTTCAGTTATGTCAGGTTTAATTTTCTCCTGTTTAATGACTAATGGAGCCTGTTCATTTGTTTAGACTTCATTGATTCCAAGATTCTGTCATACCCTTTTAATCAGCTCTTCGTGAGCATATCTCTGAGTGTCTGAACTGTTTGCTCAGGATGTGGGAATATTGACTCATGTGTGTGTGGGTGGGTGTAAAAGGTTCATCTGTTCTGGTGCATGTTTGCAGAGTTGGGCAGATGTGGCACGGGCTCAGCTGTGGAGGGGTGTGGCCCGAGGGGGGAGAAGGGGAAGGGCATGGGGCTCCTGCGGGGCAAGGTGGAGCAGTGGGTGTGGGCGATCCAGGAGGAGATGGGGGCCGCATGAGGTCATCTTCACTCGCAGCCCGTCCGAGGGAAGTGGACTGGGATCAGGTTGAGGGCCAAAGCTGGCGGCTAAGGGCTAAAGAAGCAACAGCTCTCCACAGCTGCACTGCCATGCATTGCATTCCTCTACATGCTGTGCTTTGTCTGCGTCAATTATCTGTACTACGATAAAAAATGTCTACTATCCTGTTAAAATACAATAATGATATTACATGCTATTTGTTTCCAGAACCTGTAAATTGCCTGTAAATGGTCAGAGATATTGGACAGACATCTCTCTTGCAAACTTTGGCTACAAGTAATTCACAATCTACAATCCAGTGGAGAGATATACTTGTAGCATTAGCATTTAGTTGATGCTGTGTTTTTCATAGGGTGGAATAAAAAAACCCCCACCATGCTAGCAGTGGCATGGATGTCAGAAAGTATCCCAATAGTAAGATGTCAGCACCTTGAGCAAAAAGTGAATGAATGATTTATTTCACCTCTACAGTCCAAGGAATGTAAAAAATGTGGATACATACAAACAAAATCATGCACTTACTAATCATGAAACATTAACAGGTTAAAGCTCAGTGTTGATGTAGCAAAGTTTTGCATTGGGATTTTAATTTATTGCTACTTTTAAAATAACTAATTGTGTGAATCACAATACTACATATTTAGAAGCACATGTTTCTCAATGCAGCCAATCTGCATCCCTGTTAGTTCACGTTATTAATTACTGGATTTGATTTGATGTGCTGCTTCAGTGTGTATATAGTGCATTTAAGTTTTCCATTCTTTCGCATCTTGGCACTGTGTTGCAGGGAGATGAGCATGTCATTACAAGTTGGGTGGTACTGTAATGTATATGGATGTTGCATTGTACTATGTGTGTGGTGCTATTTCTCTGAGTGAGCTGTCAATCCCCTTCTCTGTCAATAAAGCACATGGTATATATGTGTTGTCTCTCATTCCTGCCTTACAAAGATAAGTCCTGCTGAAAATATGCTTCTGTGTAAAAAAAATGCAGGTAATAACCACGCCTGGATTTGGTCAAATATCAATATATAATGTGTATTTGTGGATAGGTTGATGTTATTATAGGTTTGTATAGGTTGATGTTATTGGGTTTGAATAGGTTGATGTTATTATAGGTTTGTATAGGTTGATGTTATTGGGTTTGGATAGATTGATGTTATTGGGTTTGGATAGGTTGATGTTATTGGGTTTGGATAGGTTGATGTTATAGGTTTGTATAGGTTGATGTTATTATTGGTTTGTATAGGTTGATGTTATTGGGTTTGGATAGGTGGATGTTATTATAGGTGTGTATAGGTTGATGTTATTGGGTTTGGATAGATTGATGTTATTATAGGTTTGTATAGGTTGATGTTATTGGGTTTAGATAGGTTGATGTTATTATAGGTTTGGATAGGTTGATGTTATTGCGTTAGGATAGGTTGATGTTATTATAGGTTTGTATAGGTTGATGTTATTGGGTTTGGATAGGTTGATGTTATTATAGGTTTGTATAGGTTGATGTTATTGGGTTAGGATAGGTTGATGTTATTATAGGTTTGTATAGGTTGATGTTATTGGGTTTGGATAGGTTGATGTTATTATAGGTTTGTATAGGTTGATGTTATTGGGGTTGGATAGGTTGATGTTATTACATTACATTACATTACATTATAGACATTTAGCAGACGCTCTTATCCAGAGCGACGTACATAGTGCATTTTCAAACTAGGAACAAGAGCGTTTAAAAACAACCCTAAAAAGGCAAATATGAATCTAAGTACTAGGCGCAGTCAGTATGATAGGGTTTTTTTTTTTGGGGGGGGGGGGGTAATTACACAACATTAATAACAATAGTCACAGGGAGGTAGGGAGGGGTGGAGAGAGGTGCAGCTTGAAGAGGTGAGTCTTCAATCTGCGCTTGAAGGCGGTCAGACTTTCTGCTGTTCTGACCTCCATGGGGAGGTCATTCCACCACCGTGGGGCCAGGACAGACAGACGTCGAGACCGGGTGCTAGTATGAAGAGGGGGGGGGGGCGGGTACCAGTCGTCCTGAGAAGGCGGAACGCAGGGATCTGGCAGGTGTGTAGGGTCTGAGGTATGGAGGGTCTCTAGTTTTTGGAGGTATGGAGGGGCAGATCCTCGGACTGCCTGGAAGGCGAGCACCAATGTTTTGAATTTGATGCGAGCCATCACCGGTAGCCAGTGGAGGTCAATGAGCAGGGGGGTGACATGGGAGTGTCGGGGGAGGTTGAAGACCAGGCGCGCTGCTGCGTTCTGGATAAGCTGAAGGGGTCTAATGGCCGATGCTGGCAGGCCAGCCAGGAGCGAGTTGCAATAGTCCAGGCGGGACAGCACCATTGCTTGGACCTGGAGCTGGGTTGAGTGGGTGGTGAGGAAGGGGCGGATTCTCCTGATGTACAGGAAGAACCTGCATGCCCGGGTTACTGCTGCGATGTTCTCGGAGAGGGACAGCCTGTTGTCCATCACGACTCCAAGGTTCCTGGCACAGGGCGTTGGGGTCAGTGGAGTGTCTCCTAGGGAAATAGAGAGATTGAGAGGAGGAGAGGTTAGAGCAGGAATGTAGATGAGCTCAGTCTTGCCAGGATTGAGCTTGAGATGGCGGTTGTCCATCCAGCTCTGGATGTCTCTCAGGCAAGCGGAGATGCGGGCTGATACCTGAGTGTCAGAGGGTGAGAAGGAGAGAAAGAGTTGAGTATTGTCAGCATAGCAGTGGTAAGAAAGACCATGAGCAGTGATAACAGGGCCAAGGGATTTGGTGTAGGTCAGTGTTCAACGAGGTCTAATTAAAAACCACGCAAACAGCAAACAGCGGCTAGAACACTTAAAATCGATACAATCTTTCGCGGGACGGTTCAAAACAGTTCTTGCTACATAGGAAGAAAGATGCACTCTGATAAGTCAGTGTTTAACTTCAGTCTATATAGCTGTCGCTCAGACACTAGTCTTTTGAAGTGCACACAGCTGATTGCAATCGGCTAACAGCTGTGTGAGACACTTTGCAAGCGCGGATCAATTATTATTCTCAATCAAAAAGCACAATACTCCGAAACTATCCGCTTATCCAATCTAACAATCTGAAACAGCCAATCGCAGAACAAACACAAACTAGTAATGCAATTACTTTGATCAGTGTTCAACGAGGTCCAATTAAAAACCACGCAAACAGCAAACAGCGGCTAGAACACTTAAAATCAGTGTTCAACGAGGTCTAATTAAAACCACGCAAACAGCAAACAGCGGCTAGAACACTTAAAATCGATACAACCTTTCGCGGGACGGTTCAAAACGGTTCTTGCTACATAGGAAGAAAGATGCACTCTGTTTATAGGTTTATAGGTTTATAGGTTTGGATAGGTTGATGTTATTGGGTTAGGATAGGTTGATGTTATTATAGGTTTGTATAGGTTGATGTTATTGGGTTTGGATAGGTTGATGTTATTATAGGTTTGTATAGGTTGATGTTATTGGGTTTGGATAGGTTGATGTTATTATAGGTTTGTATAGGTTGATGTTATTGGGGTTGGATAGGTTGATGTTATTGGGTTTGGATAGGTGCATGTTATTATAGGTTTGTATTGGTTGATGTTTTTGGGTTTGGATAGGTTGATGTTATTATAGGTTTCTATAGGTTGATGTTGTTGGGTTTGGATAGGTTGATGTTATTATAGGTTTGCGTAGGTTGATGTTATTGGGTTTGGATAGGTTGATGTTATTATAGGTTTGTATAGGTTGATGTTATTGGGTTTGGATAGGTTGATGTTATTGGGTTTGGATAGGTTGATGTTATTGGGTTTGGATAGGTGATGTTATTATAGGTTTGTATAGGTTGATGTTATTGGGTTTGGATAGGTTGATGAAAAACACTTGAAAAACACTGCCATAAAAAAAATTATAAACTCACTTATCAATTAACACATACATTCTTCACAGGTAAAACACTAGTTGATTTAATTATTCAATCAGCAATCAGAGCTTTAGCACAAAAAAAGGGGGAAATGTGAGTTCTCTTGTATGTGAAGAGCAATGGCTGACGAACATTTAGAAATGAGAATAGGTAGATCTGTTCTTTTGTTATTTACTGTAACATCTCAATACTCTGTGATTCCTGTACTGCAGAGTACCTAATGTACACTACTACAAGGGGACCATAGTATAGTGTGCACAAGCTAAGCTGGCAGTATCCCTTGTGTGCATACCGAAGCCACCCCTACACGGAGTAAGCTTGTCCCCTCTGCAGCTCAGAGTAGCTTATCTTACCAGCCTTAAAGAGGACCTGAAACACGGGGGAAATATGCCTTTCACAGTGCTGCAAAAATGAGCTCCAGACACACTCACTCAGACACACACACATGCACATACACACAAAAACACACACATATACACACTCACACGTGCACACATATACAGACACATAAAATAAACCAGAGCAGCTCACACGTGTTGTCATATGTGAGTTTCCACTGTGATGCTCTGTTTCGAAATTGGTTCAATGAAACCACTGCTTTTCATTTCTGAGTCATGCCAAGGGTGGCTGTGTCATTCCATAAGACACTTCTCCCACTGCTTGGCCAGAGAAAATATAATGTGGGATGAGAATGTGTGGCCTGATCAAGAGCAGAGAGCAGAATCATTTATTTATGGTTTTATTTTTACATTTTTTGTTTACTCCCAGTACAGTATTTTTTTTTTATTTGTTTCATTTTCTCCTGTTTTTTCTTATTTTACTTTGTCTACTTCCAGCATTTTTGTAATTTGGAAAAATAAAAAACAACATATATTTCAGTTGGCCAGTACACTCAAATAATACTGATCCCTAAGTAATATAATGGTAATAGTGTCTTTCATTTTTTACACCAGTGTGTAATTGGCATTTATAATTTGTATTTATTTGTTGACTAGTGTTTATTATTTGAAGAAAAAATTTCATTTTGGGATGGGAGTTTATGGTATCGAAAATAGTGCTTGATTTTGACAAGAGATATGTGAAGGTTTGCAGAAAGAGTTGATTATGTGTCTAAACAATTGAGAAAAACTGTAATTCCTAGCTGAAGGTATTCTGTTTGACCACCAACACTGCACCCCCCTTAGGGTCTAATGAATGTCACTCTTCTTGACACCTGGTTGCCCGGAAATGGCTCGTCCCCACACCCCACAACAGCTGCTGCAGTTTGTTGGGGCCAGGGGCTTCATGTCCGGTATCCACGCCTGGGAAGTGGAAGTTGGGGGCAGATCCGATGGGGACCTGGGGGTGGCCTAAAGGAAGGACAAGGTCATCCCATTCCCAAAAAAAGTGTCTAACACCAGAAATATGGACTATCAGGTCTTAGACACCGCTGCTGTGGAATGGATCACAAATTTAATACAAAGAAGATCTGAATACTGCTTGAATGATAGGTTGGCAATCTGTCCTGCAGTGCCCTGAACGTTTATATCATTGATAGAATTATTTATCTTATACAGGAAATACTCTGATTGAGCCAACAGTTATGCATTCAATTGCAACAATGAGCCAACAGTTTTGAACTCATCCAAGTAAAGTGAATGAGACGAGCATTCAACATATTGCCTTAAACATAGGGAAATAATGATTCCATGAAATAATTGATATCTCCTTACGTCTGGGCATAAAGCTACACAAATGGGCTTTTAGTGTAGTCGTTTAGCGTGACTACTGTATAACAGCTTAATGGTAGATGTGAAAGCAAAGAAAGATTTTGATACAGGAATAATAAATAAGGCTTTCAATTATTGTTTTCTGCCATTTTTTCCTAAATCACGCATCTTATGTAGATCCAAAGAGGCTCATTCATGTACAAAATACTACTCCCACTCCATCTGTAACATCTGCAGTATGAGGCTAGTTCCAACACAAACACAGGGTGCAACTAGGAAACCAGTCCACGGAACACATAAAGAGCTCTCTCAAGAAAACCCTGATGTCTCCATCTCTCACTCTGAGTTTTCCTAACACAGACTAACTACCGGTCACCCACAGTTCTCCACTGCTAGCTACAGTTCTTGGATTCAATTGACTTGTAATAATCCAATTGAAAGAGTCACAGGGACCTATTTGAGCATGATCAGCTTTTAAGTGGGGCCAGTAGGACCCTTTCAAAAGCAGCTCATCTTTACTTATCATTAAAATAGCTTCTTTTGGCAGGTCTGAAGAATACCCAAGTTTAGGGAAATGAAGTTCTTTCTCTCTCCATGCAGTTTGGGACACTAATCAGATTTGCCATTAAAGGCCCAAACTGTAAAGCCAAAGGAAGCATTGCAATGAACTACCATATTGATTGGGCAAAAAATTTACTGATTAGTGATAATTAGACTATCTGTTTTTTTTTTAGATGTTAGATGGCAGAATCCACCTTAATTATGGCATTATGTTCCTAGTCTCCGGTTCCATTAATGAATCCTTTGTCTTTTGTAATTCTGCCAAAAAATAATGTGTATAATGAACAACTCTGCAAAGGGTGCATTAAGCTTCCTTTAGCACTCCTAAACAGGGATCTGCCGAAGTGTGATGCTGTTCATCAAGGGTTAAAAAAGGTGCTGCTGGGCAGGGGTGAGTGTGCTGGGTGTGGCACACGCGACTGAGGGTGGGGCCCTGCACATTTCCTTCTGCTGAATGAGCGTAGTGTGCAATGAGGGCCGTTGGGCTGATGGAAAAAGAGAGAGCTGGAAATCCTGTCTCCATGGTAAACTGTGCTGCCAGGTCTGCCATTGGCTGCGCCGGAACTTGTGAGCATGTAACATGTACATGGCTTCAACAGGCCCTGTATTCTTTGCTCCAGCAACTCCCTGAAATGGGGCTTCTCTCCCACCCCTTCTTGCACTGTGGCTGCACCTCTCACATCATTTAGGGCCAACACCCGGCCGCCTGCAAAGGACTGTGGGAGCAAACATAATGGAGAAGCATGTGGCTGACAAGCTGATGGGGCTGCCAGAGTGCAGTGCTGAGATTGACCTGCTGAACCTCTTATACTGAGGCCTCTACCAGCGACTGTGGGCTGAGTGCGGGACAAGTGGCGAGTATGTGGGAAACCAGATTAAACACACTGACAAGGTGTTTGTGGCTTTTAAGGGAGGGATGGGCATTAGCACTTCAAGACTACAACAGAAATGCACTATTGAGAAGGACTTTTTCAGTTTGTCAGGAGTCTTGCAGCTGGTTTTTTGCTAAATAAAAGAGGTTATTACAGTTTTTCTCAATTGTTTAGACACTAAAATTGTTATTATGACCCTATAAATAAAACATTGTTTATGTGCCTAAAGATCCTTTCAAAATTATAAGCACTATTTTGCTTGTTTTAACACAAATACATTTTTGAATACATTTCACACAATTTTCCTGTTTTAGGCACAATTTTCAAAAAGTATATTTTTTGTTTTCACATGAAAAACACTGTCATTAAAAACTATAAACTCCAATATAAATGACCACACACATTCTTCACAGGTGACACTAGTTGATTTAATTATTCAATCAGCAATCAGAGTTTTAGCACAAATAAAAAAGCTAAATGTGAGCTCTTCTGTGTGTGGAGAACAAATGCTGATAAACATTTAGAAATGAAAATAGGCAGAGCTGCTCTATTGTTATTTACTGTAACATATCAATACTCAGTGATAACATAACAAATGATTGGTCATGGTATTTGTTTTGCACCAATCATTGGTTGTGTTGTTAGTTTTGCTGTGTTGTTAGTGTGCTAATTTCTTTCCACCCACTAAATGTCTTAGTAAATCAGGCCCAGTGACTATTAGGGCATCTTTTTCATGCCCTCAATGGCTTCTCAAAAAAAGTAACATGGTGTGGCTCTGAAAAATTGCTACAAGAATAAAAACAACCTTTCTAATAGTTTTAAAAGTGTTGTCTTCAATCGGAAGGGGTACAGCATAAAGACCACAAAATGCAATACAGCACTTCAAACTCTGGAGGTAAGTATGAATACAAGCAATTGTGAGTTGGGCTCATGACTCAAAGTGAATTATAATGTTTAAAAATAGTCATTTGGCTCCATTTTCGCTGGACAAAATCAAGAAAAACTTGCTCATAGTCATACAAAAAGAAGTTCCCACATAGAACATAATATGCTCACAATCTTCAGGTGCTTATCATTCTACGTATTTATTATACTTACATATCTATGATTTAAGTATAATTAAATCTTATTCTCTGGTACAACGTTGTTTTAAAATAGATTAAGATAATGTTGTGTATACATTTGCACACTCTATATTCCTGTGTCAGGATCAGCTATGAACGTGCTATTATCAAGACCAGCTCAACAATCTTGAGTTAGACATCAGTACTGTTGACAGGGTCCAGTATGATCAGGCCCTGGTGAGAGGGAAAAGGGGGGGGGAGGTTAGAGCAGTAAAGTTCCACCTGGTACAATTCCAGAGCACAGAGTTGGACTCAAAGCAACGCTTCAACACTGCCTATAAGTGGATCAGGAGCAAGTGGTCGGCAAGTTCAGGAGCACCGATGACCTACATTATTTCACTGTGGATGTCTACTCTACAATAACCCTACACCACTATAAACAAACTATATTTTAGTGATGTTTCTAAGGTGTACATTCTGATAGACTAAAGCCTACTGTTAAACGTGCCATGCAATGTCAAATCAAAAAAATGTCAGATAAATTTTGATTGTTAACAGTAATGCGATTTGTTAAATCTTTTATCCTATTTAACATTGTGCAGGTCTGTAAAAAGTAAGTTTAAAGCCATCTGAATACTGGGCACACACTTAATATTTCCAGATGTGAGTGCGAGTGCAACGATTTTGAACAAACCTAATACTTTGATTTCATATCTCATTCAGCTGGTTTACATATAACTGAACCACTTGTGAAAGATTTAAACTCGTCTCAATACCAGGGCGTTGCATTGCTCACCACCTGGAGGCAGATTAAAGCTTCTCTTCCTGTGTTTTCCTCAGGTATCACTATGTCTGAGCCAGTTATTTATTTAATGTTTATATTGATGGGTCATAATGACAAAGCAAACAGTGTTTTGTGAGTTCTGCCCAGTGCTCATTATTGAATGTGCATTCCAGAGAGTCTCGCATTTGACGCCAACAAAGTACTTCCAAAACCTGGTGGTGTCTGCAGTTGGAACCATAGTGGAGCACAGTGGAGAGGCAAGCCATCCCGACTGCCACGCCATAACTCTGGGAGGCTTCACCTGGAATGCGGAGGTGAGACAAGGCCCAATAAGACCTGGGTGTAGCCTGTGTGTCAGCATTATGCAAGAGGACCATCACTCTGGGGCCAGCTGGCAGGTAATGCACCATCCTGCTACAGGATGTGGTGAAGCCTTCCATCTGTATCCCTGAAACAGGTGGGGTCCAGCCCCAACAGGGTGGGGGTTTTCCTGGAATATCGCAACAATATCCATTTTTACAGCACATCAGATAGACTCAACCCCCTCTCTTTCAAGGACTTTTCCCTGCTTCCATAATGGTCCCGATGAATGGTCATCCATCAAAAAATAATGTAAATCAATTTCAATATGACAGACATGAGAACAAAAAAGGAGTGGGAAGTACAAATGGGAATGGGTGCAGATGTTGATCCTTTTGTATATGCAACAGTAATTAGTGACTTCCCATTGTCTCAGTATGGGAATGTATACATACATTTCATTCAGCACACAAGTCATATTACCTACAGGCTTACCTTGAAGCCTTTGATTATGGCTATTTTATCTTTACTATTGAATGTACAATAAAAAACAACTCCCAAGAGACACTGGTGAGAAACAGTCCAGCAAAATATAACGACACAAAATCTGAATCTCAAAATTGTTCCGCTGCTCAAAGTTAATCCTCCAATTGCAGACTTTCAGGCCTTATCAACAGGGCTGATATGTCTGGACAGAATGGAAAGAGTGCATTAGAGAAGAGCGTAGTGTGCACTCAGCGGGCATCGGCATTCAGAGAAATCAGTGTCAACATTTTAATAAAGAGGGCAGATGCTAGTGGGCCGACACCGGCCTGATGTCTCCATCCACCTATAAAGTATGTCAACCATCCCTTAGGATGATAATATCACAACTGAACCAGTTCCAAAGGAATCGCTCTTTCGTGGTTTGATGTGTCCGTTGCATTTCCCAGTAGTTGAAAGTGAATACCTGGCCCAACACACCAGTGCCTTTGTTTGCTGTAGCTCTTGTGTGTCATATTGTTGAAGACCATAAGCAAGGGGTGTGTCTTATTAGAGCTAGAGCCTTCCTCATGGTTGATAGTCATGGGCAAAAAATCTTTAGTCCTGCATCTCCATACCACTGTACAAGCACACTTAGAAAAATTTGACCTTCGGGAATGATGGTCATATTTCCACAGACATGAAGAGACACAAGTATGTTTGACATTTGTAAGTGGCATGTTTGCATGCCCTTGTCATGTCTGAATTTACAGCTAAGTGGATGTCTTTGAAGCTTAATCTGTAAATCTTTGTGTTGATGGTAAATTCCGAAGTGGATTGAAACATTAAAAAGCCTTTGTGTCTCAATCTCAGGGTACTGCAACCTTTAGAAATCGACATGAATACATTTTTAAAAATCGCATTTTGAAATTGACATAAATGAAGTCATTTGAATTCTTATACCAGTATTTTTTACTGAATTTATTGTTTTCCAGTGCAAATAGGACATGCACTATCGAGAGATTCATCACCTGAATGAACAGTAAGCTTCGTGTCTCTTGTCGGTTTTCAGGGCCTGTGAAGGAATCGCCCCAGGTAGTGCTCTGAATGTATGGTTTGACTTCCATCTGGCTCTGGAATGTCAATCTTCTTGTTTCGGTAGTAAAACAGCTATAATTACAGTGTCACCGACTTAAACATTAAGGTAAAATAACAACCTTGGTGGAGGAAAATAATTGTTACTTAATCTTATGTCTGAGACACAGATTTATTCAGATGTTGTCAGGGTTACGACAAGGGGCAAAAACAAAAATGTGAAAAATTCTTGAGTATATGACCTCTTAAAAAGGTTCAATGAAATCAACCTCATTACATTCAAAAGCTTGTACGTACACTGAGCAGGAAAATAAGCAGCTCTGGAGAAATTAATGGAGCAACTTCCCCATCTAGTGGCTTTTTAAAAAACAGATCCAACCATGGTATACACTGCAAACATACTCATGAGTAATGGCTAAAATAATTAAACGTATAAAACAGAATAGAATGCACCATGACACACATTTGGTAGATATTTAATAACATATTCATGTAAGGGGTTTATTGAGTGTTCGCAGATTCAAACACAAAGGTGGGGAGATCAGAACAAGTCAGCTCACAGCAGTGAGGACCAATAACTAGAGGAAAAAAATTATAATGGAAGAAAGAAAAAGACAGAAACCTAATTTCTTAAGGCTAACAGCCAAAACGAAAATCAACCCACAAAACCAGTGAACGACTAAACTAGTAGAATATAAACGGAATCTCTCACGTAATGAGTGAACAAAGAAAAACTGTCTCAGAGAGAACACCAAAGAAACAAAATAGATAGCACAAAACGCTACCAGGTGGAAAACAATCCTATACCCGATTAAGTAGCTTAACCGAGTTTAATATCAGGAGGTCACTAGTTCCTGGCTATACCTGTCATGGTGTTCCCTTCCTTTCCTCTAAATTCCACGGCTCGCCTTTTTTCGGTCTATCGGATTCTTTCTCCGCATTCCCTTGCGGGATTTTCCTTTCGCCCAGGTGATTATCTGATTCACCTGTCGTCCGCGTCAGGAGGTATTTAAATCCCTGAGTTCCGCTTCCTGACGCTTCTTTATCATTTTGTGCCTTCTCGAATGTTTTGTTTGTTGTTTGTTTCCTCTGCTCGCAGGTAAAAAAAGATTTGTTCTTCATTCGCGTAGTAGAGCTTACCCAGATAACTACTTAGAAGCTCAGGGAATATAGTTTTGGATTCTCTCTTTTCACTTCTCCTTTCTACTCCCGCTCTCTTTGTTGTTGGAGGGCGTGAGCGTTATTTTATTTTCATTTCTTTCACCAATTATCGGGCGTTATAGTCACGTTCCGAGGGTGCCTTTGTTTTTGTTGTTATTCTGTCTATCAGTATTAGTTCGCCCGTGTTTACGTGGCTATCCCGTTTTTCAAGGGTGTTTTTGGTTTCGGCTACGGTTGGGAGGTTCTTTCATTTTTTCTTTTCTTTTATCGCGTTTGGCTCATCGTTGTACCACTACAACGCCCTGACAATACCTGGCTCGAATGCAATGTGGTGAGAAAATCAAGCACCGGATAAGCGGAAGTACCTCGCAGGCAGAAGCGCAGGTGAAAACAATAATGAAGGCTGCAAACCACGAAACGGAATGTGGAAAAAATCCGATAGATTCCCAAATTGTGAAGGCAGGACGAGAGCCGCGAAAGAAAAGAAAACAAACAGCCACGAAGCACTACAATTCATAATAGTCAACCATTTTGTACACAACTATTTTGTTGTGGGTATTATAAGATGTCCTCAAAATTACAGAAAACAGTGGCTATAATGGCATAGTTAACCCCTTCATGCAGGTGGCAAATTTGGTCAATTTAGGGGGTGCTCTGTTTAAGGCTTTAAAAGTCTAGGTGTGAGCATCACAGAAACTTGGAAAATGGCTTAAATGAAACAAGAAACCATTTACAATACAAACTTTGTATTTGTTTATTTTCATAATTTAAATCTAAATAAAGTGCCACAAATGGCACAAAAAAAATAAATAAAGAAGTTTTTCTTTAGTTTGCAATGAAATACAGAGAGAAGACAGCAACATATTTAAATCTATACATTTCCTGGATCATAAACTTCACACAGATATGAAAACCACACATGTGCAAAATCTGAGGATGATATACAGAACTACTAAAGATCTATGATGCAAAATATAGGCAGTGTACCCTGTTGTCCATTAGTGTCCAAATGGCTAAATTGTGCACTGCTCTAAATCATAAAACAAGTATATATTTAAGTACAAATCAAATGTTTTGGATCATAAAACTCACTTTTGCATCATTTTCAAGTAGAAATTACTATCGTTTCATCAGTATAGGGTGGTAGATATCTATGGGTCCAAAACCCTATCCAATACATGTCATAAAATGAATAAAACTAGTTTTGCCAATTATAAAGCACATACATTTGTCCTTTGTGATGGTTTAAGATGAAAACATTGATATCACACTGTTACACACACCTAAATATGTAGCCTAATCATTCATAGTTTTTTTGTTTTTTTGAATGTTCCCATTCATAATGTGGCGGCCTGGGGATTGTCAACTGGCCAGCTAGGACCGGGTAATGAGCCGATACCCGGTCGATGTGTACATAATTGTAAATAACGTGCTGTGTGTGTTTTAATTGTGTCGTTAGCTTGTTAGCCGTGTCTTGTGTTAACTGTTAAACTTTAAACGTAACTGTCAACTTTAACTGTCTGTTATGTGTGGCTGTAATTGGCTAGGAATGTGTAAGTGTGTGTGCCAATCACAGCCGACTAGTTCCAATATAACGCAGAACCTGAAGCGATTCGTGTGTTAGTGAAGAAGTGTTTCCAAGCTGTGAACATTGCTGTGCAGAATTCCAACGGCTCTTTTCAGAGCTGGTAAGGTAGCACCAATAAAACGAAGCTCGGCTGGAGCGATTCGGTACTGCAAGCCGCTGTCTCCCTCCCTCATTCTCCGCGCTCGCTACAATAATGACCCCAAGGAACATTTTACATTCATCAAGCACATACCAGCGCACAGTAAATTGGAATTAGTATTTTTCATGCCTTAAAGCTAGAAAATGTAACTTTTTCGAGCGGCCGCGTTTGTTTTTAAAAGTTTAAAATCATAGCACCCCTTGGCCCTGCCTACTGAGAAAGAGACACGCCCCCCACCCCACTGCTCCCAGACCTCCTTGTGAAAGCGCATCTAGGTTTCTACCATAGACTTTCTACATACAATTTCAGGATTACAAACTGGTATTGCTAACATTACAGTAAAAATGTCGGCAAGAAGAGTCCTGGTAAAACAGCAGAATCTTTTTTGTTGTTGCAGAGTTTAGCAATGACGCAATGAAACATTTAGCATTTAGTTACCAACTCGCTATATGAACAGTGACGCCGCCAAGGGAGGGCCACGGCTACCCTGATACAATCGCTGGCCCCCCCCTCGCGAGTCGCATATACATGATATGCTGCTATCTGATATTTTACAATAGGTACTATTCATTTAAATCAATAATTATATTTTTCATAATAGTTCATGCATGTGAAACAAAATAACAAATGTATAGCCAGCCAGCCGCTTATGCGCAGTGCACTGCCAGGAGACTGAGCGCAAATAGGCCCCACCCATCCCGGGGGGGAAAACGCATCCCGCTCTCGCCCTCCATTGACTTGACGTGCCTTCTTGTCATTGCGATCCGTTAGCTAACAGCATAAAAATGCCTAAAAGTTGTTGTTTGGTGGGATGCACTACAAACAAGGCAAAAAACCCAGAATTGCGGTTTTATAAGATTCCGAACCGCAAAACGGAGCCCATATGATGAGAAAAGTGGATCCGAGCAATAAGATGTGAGGCGTCGGCGGGAAGAAATGGAAAAATGTGGGACCCTGAAACTCCACATGCTTATGTGTGCAGCAGGCCTTGTTTCACAGGTAGCCTAAGTCAAATAAGTTATCCAATTGTCAATGTATGGCTAACTAATATTGCTGTAAGAAACGCTAAAACATTTTGACCATATGCAAATGGTATGTAGTGGAATGTGGATAAATCGGAGTGCTATAACGTTACAGTATTATATTTGCAAGTGCAAAATATCATCCACTAAGAAAAAAGTTGTGGGCATCCAAAGAACGATAATTTTTCATCATTGTATGCATGTAGATTCCAAACAAACGGTGAGACAAAGAAAAAGCAATCAGCTTTCAATGGGTAGGCTACTCTAGCCTTCTTTTATTTATTTATTTTTCCAAAGAGGGCATTTCCCGATATAATTGCTGACTTGTGGCGAGTGGTGATAGATTTACTTTAACATCTGTCCGAGAATGTAAACAATTAGTAACATTAACTGTAAAATATGAAACCGAAGTATATCAGTATGAGATTCCTTAACTATCATATTGACATAGTTTTCCACTAGCCTATATACTACAACAACATAATAGAATTCCTGAAATTCAGTTATGGCTTTTGGTTTTGGTGTGCCACCCCAAGATTTTCAGTGGCGCCCCCAGAAATTTTTCATTGGGGTGGCCAGTGGCGCCACTGTATATGAAGCAATAGTTTTGCTAAATTCTAAGTCTAAAATTAGCTACCCAGTGAACATTATTTCAACGCCTCTCAATCTGAGATTTCTACTGCTCTAGACGTCTAGATTCTGGCTCACTGGGGCTGCGTTCAGATCCGAAATTTATTGAAATTATCTGCCCACACTTCTGGCTAAATTATACATTTTCTAAAACGGCCAGCAGAGTAGCTACCGAATCGTGGCTACCATACAAAAAAGGATAATACAATCATTAACAGAGCGCCATTGTAAGCAGCTACTGGTGTGTCCCCGGCCCAGGTGAACACACCCCTGTCAGCTTGGTAACCGAATGCACCCTTGACAGCAGAGAAGAGAGAGAGAGGAAACAACAGATGCACTCATTTAGAGAGAACATTCGCTCATGCGTGTTTAGTGCGATCAAGGAATAGGCTAAATGGATCAATAGTCAATATTATTCGGACTAACCATTAGCCTATGAGTTCCTGGTAATTCCCAACAGGGCTGTTATTTTACAAAATATATGCGGTTACATTTTGTTGAAAGGATCTGCAACAGCTGAGAATAAGCTATTGATGGCTTCAGTCTTAGAAAACGACAAATTAGCCTGCTTGTTCAACGAATTTCGTTTGATTATGCAATGAAAGTGTCAAACATCAATTCCATGAGGCTGTTCTCGGAGTTCAAGCTTCATCCGAAGTTCATTAAGCTACTTGCATAGTAATATTGATTAATAACATGAATACCGTTACTTTGCCTTAATGATTACACTAAATACAATAAAGCTGTCAGGTTGGCAACCCATATGTTCACGCATATTTCTCCTTGTTTTATAATGTTCTGCTTATGGAAATGTGACCAACCTGTTTTACTCGTAGCGTAATTGCTAAAACAATCCACTTTAAGACCGTGAAACGTGCGACTTACAGCAGGGGAAACAGAGACCATGCAGCGCAGAGAATGGCAATAAAATTAATTGTGTAACCTGCTGCAAATTTGTTTTTGTTTCTTATTAGACGCTTAGGCCTAGTTCTCTTCTCGTTTTGTTCAGTTATGGAATAACAGGTGGAATCAGTTGGGTTTTAATAAGCTGAGAGTATGGAAACCTGAAGGACGAAGAACACGGCAACACTTTACAATAAGGGAACACAACTCATGCCTTAACTAATGCATGACTCATCATGATTTCATCATGATTTAATGCATGAATTAATGCATGATGTATCATGAACTCTGCGGCTCAATATTAATAAACGATCAAGCCATTATTAATTCATGTGATTACTGTACACTTAATGCATCATCAATTAATGAACATTAACTCATAGTTAAGTCATACATTAAGTAACATGTCATCAAAGTAGCTGCAAACCAGTTAGGTAGACAAAAGCTTCTCAGACCATCAATGGTGGATTTATCCATTTTGGCCGCCAAAACTCCTCCTGACAGCGTGCTGACAAAGCTGTTCGCTTAAACGAAAATTCTGCCAGTGTGGCTTCTAAGCCCCTCCCCCCTCCTATCATTTACCTGTGGAAAGGCTTTTTCCCTTGTGCAAATGGTGACAGTAATATCAATTGTTTTATGTTATGTTAATTTATCTTAGAAAGTGCATAATTAGTAGTTATGTTCAATGATAGCCTATATTTGCCAATATTCAGTCATTCAGACTATGCTTGCTTCTGGGCGAACCGTACAGTAGGCCTATCTCTAATGTGTCATAAAAAAATCATGCTCAATAGATTTGATGGTGATCTTTGTAAATAATATGGAGTCAATGTGTGTGGATTATGACAGCTATTCATCTGTTTTAGAGAATGAGTACTTTGTACTTATTTTTCAATGATATAGTTACCAATACTCAAGGTTAATATATACGCTATTTGTTGGAAAAATTGGGTCGGGGTTAAGTGCGATACCCCAAAACATCCAGTAAGTGGCAGTTCTGAGAGCAGAAACAACCTTGTTAATGATAGGTCAGAGGAGAATGGCCAGACACATTCAAGCTAACACAAAGGCCAAAAAAATAAAAATGAACAACAGTGGTGAGCAGAGTATTATCACTGTATTATCAGAGTATTATCACTGAATGCATGTGTTGAACCCTGAAAGGGATGGGCTGCAGCAACTGAAAATTAAATAATACTAGGTAGGTATTCCTAATACAGTAGATACTGAGTGTAAATTGTAAGGAGTTCACCATTTACCATTACATTTCATCATTATTTCACACATGTGATCACCATTACTTCCTAAGTACTTGGCTGACTTGTGTCCCTCTAAGCCATATCTGATTTTTACAAATCCCCTTAGCCCTCTCTATATTTTGTGTATGTCCCCCACTGTCAGGATCAATAAAGCGCCTGCTGTGGTTAACAATGAAATGTGTGTATCCAGCAGTGGCAACGCCACTGATCACTTATTATTGTGGTCCCCCGACGAACGTGTCTTCTGATGAATGTGAGTAGTTTTCACCAGTCTCAGAACTGGCCATTTCCTCTGATACCTCAAAATCCCAAAATCCGCCTCCTCCATGTCCTGCCATGTCCCCCACGACCCTACTGTTAAAAGAAGATAATTTACAAATCAAAACTAGAATGGCACTCAGAGAGATAGACACCAAAAAAAAGTGGCCAATACACTGAACTCTATGATATTGAACAGACTTAACTGCTTAACCCCTGCCTTTTTCTACCAAACTAAAGGGTTAACAGTCATATAAAACCAGTTATATCCACAATACATATAAGAATAATAATCAATGCGTGATTATACTTGACACAATACAAAGCTAGTTGTTGTTTTACTCATCGGAGATTACTCTGGTTGGTCTTCTTGAACACGTGATGATGACTAGCTGACAGATGTTACAGTGACAGAAATCAGTATGAAAAGGTTGAACTACATGTAGGTTTATTACGACATCACGTAAAGTAGTTGAATCTAATTCAGTTCAATATTTTTTTATTTAAAAAAAAAATCCGAGATCACCGAAATAAAGTTAATAGGTTTTCTTGCATACTGAATATGCATGCAGATAGTGGGTAGGATCAGGCATGGGGGAGGTGTAGAAGGGAGGAAACAATAATAACAAGGCTTCGGGTGGGGCATGCGGGTTTGAATGGGGTTTTAAGGTTAATAAAAAAACATCCAGATGGGCGGTGCAGGTATTGTAAGGAGGAGCAGACGGTGGAGCATGTGCTGATGGAGTGCGGGAAGTATGGGAGGGAGAGGGGGAGGATGGTAGCACGAATGAGGGAGAGGTGGGTGGTGTTCGAGATGGGGTTTGTTTAAAAGGGTTTAAAGGATTCTGTTTGTTTCTTTATTAATTTACTTTAAGAGTTTATTTTCCTTTTGTTTGTATTCTTGGTGGTAGTTGGGTGGTTTAATTTGTTTTGTAGGATGTTTTGAGTTGTTTAGTTTTTGGTTTAGTGGGTAGTCAGCTGGTAGGGTTTGTTTTGGGAGTGGGTTGGGTCCCTGGTCCATACTCCAGTCCGGTAGGTGGCGGTAAAGCTCCTTTAGTTGGTTTTAGACCTACATAAAATAAATAAAAAGAAGAAGACGCTTTTCCCCATTGGATGTTTTGTCCGTACAAGAGGAAGTGATAAGGCATCCGCAGTAGTGTTTTCAGTTAGCTTAGCAACTAAAGTTACATAACCTATGCTTAGAGTGACGCGCATCTGCCCGGCGCTAGCCGGTTTTAAAGTTAGTTTCCGTTGGATAGTCACAATCATAACAGGTTGTAAGTAGTAGTAGTACTGGGTCCTGACACCCTAGGCATATATAATCTAAAAATAAAAGGGAAACCTTTCATTTCGTCTGTCTGATAATGACCCGTTTAGCGAACTGTTTTGTAAACACTCCATTAACTTCCATTCATTCAACGAGCGCCTGTTGTCTGTCTAATAGATTCTATTAGTTTTCATGGAAGTTCGAAGTTCCGTACATTACGGTTGTGGTCCTTGTATACGGAAAGCTAAAGGCGACAAAAGTCACAAACGCTTTTAATAATTTTCTTAGCCTCCAATCAGTCGATAAAATAAAAAAACATTTATTTTACTCTTCCATTTATCATTTACTCTTTTGTCAATTAAACCAAACCGGTCATGCTGGATGATGTTGCAGGCAGCATAACATTCGCCACAGCGTCTCCAGACACTTTCACGTTTGTCGCATGTGCTCAGTGAGATCCTGCTCTCATCTGTGAAGAGAACGGGGCGACAATGGCGAACCTGCCAATTCTGGTGTTCTCTGGCAAATGGCAATCGAGCTGCACGGTGCTGGGCTGTGAGCAGAGGTCCCACTACAGGACGTCGGGCCCTCATGCCACCCTCATGGAGTCTGTTTCTGACAGTTTGGTCAGAAACATGCACACGAGTAGCCCGCTGGAGGTGATTTTGTAGGGCTCTGGCAGTGCTCCTCCTGTTCCTCCTTGCACAAAGGAGCAGATACCGGTCCTGTCGCTGGGTTGTTGCCCTTCTACGGCCCTGTCCAGCTCTTCTCATGTAATGGCCCGTCTCCCAGTATCTCCTCCATGCTCTTGAGACTGTGCTGGGAGACACAGCAAACCTTCTTGCGACGGCACGTATGGATGTGCCATCCTGGAGAAGCTGGACTGTCTGTGCAACCTGAATGGGCTGCAGGTACCGCCTCATGCTACCAGTAGTGACAAGGACACTAGCAAAATGCAAAACTAAAAAAAAATCAGTCAGGAAGGATAAGGAGAGAGAAATGGTCTGTGGCCACCACCTGCAAAACCATTTACTTTTTGGGGGTTGTCTTGCTGTTGCCTGTCCTGTCCATCTGTTTTCACTTTAATTTGCCCCAAAGCAGGTGAAATTGATTCACAATCTTTTACGCTTCCTAACTGGACAGATCGATATCCCAGAAGTTTAATTGACTTGGTGTTATACTGTGTTGATTAAGTGTTCCCTTAATTTATTTGAGCAGTGTATGTAGATGCACTTATATGCGCCATTAAAATAACATGTAAACAACTGCGACATGACTTTAGAACAGGTTTGTGGTGGTTTTAGCGCAAGCACTTTCTGCTGCCTCAAGATGGCAATACACCAAAAATAATCCTGGCCACTCCTCATTTTAAGACCAACACGCCCAGTTGGGGTTTTTCAAGCAAGCTTTTGATTTGGCCAACATGCAATAGTACTATCATGAAGGAATAATTATTACATAAAGAGAATGGTATTTGTTTCTAGCTCTGAGAGTTCAAGTTGGAAAACAAGTGCTGCATCTTATACAAAGTAATTCGAATTACAGGAAATCAAAACTTAAAATAATGAATACAGAGAATGTTGTTATTTCCACATATGGATATGGCCACAGATATCAACCTATCCAAATCTATTTAACTTAATATTCAATGTTGTCTTCATACTCGGAATGAACTGCATTAGTTCTGTCAAATAAGAAAAAGGTGTCAGATACAGTCAAGCCGGAAAGTCTTGTAGGAAATTTATTTCCTCGTAGCCAGCAAAATCAAGATGAGTCATTAGATGCAATAGATTAGTCTATCAATGGGTTCTCACATTACAGGAAAGCACCCAAAAGAACATGACAACGTATGATGACACATACACACGAGATATGATGACACATACACACGAGATATGATGACACATACACATGAGATATGATGACACATACACATGAGATATGAAGATACATACACACAAGATGTATGCACACAGTCAACTTATAAGAACTATATTAAACTATAACAGTATTAAACTATGGTATTGGAATTACATATAAATATAAGTTGTAGCAGCTGAAGCTAAGGAAATGCAAGTAACCACAGTTTAGAACGTGATTGATTAAACTGTTGAACAAAGGCCAGAATGAATAATCGAATGCATTATATCATTATATCTGTGTTAAACAAAACCAGTAGTAGAATGAATAATCGATTGTATAATCTATGACTATTATCCAAGGGTTTAAGAATGAACTGTATTATTCTGGTGTGGTGTTCTAACAAATATGAATAGTTATATGCCTGTAGTCATGAACTCATAAAAATGCAATGGTTGACTCATATTATAGCTGTAACACTGCATGCATTGTATACTGTAATCTGTATTCAACTGTATTAAAACTTATTTTTTGTGAGGGAATCGAAGGGAAAAACCACAATGGGGAAGACCCAGGAACAATTAAAACGATTGTGGCGAAGCCAAGTCATTTACCTAAAAATAAAGAAAGATCCCCTATGTCAGCAGAAAAAAGAGTATATATAGCCTGTAAGAACACTGGACTGGGTATTCGTCTTGCAGGACGAACCCGGTTTGTTGGTTACTCTGTACCAATAAAAACTGAATTCTCTGAAGAACTTGCCACTCTGATTTTTGCACGAAGACTATTTACTGATCATTCTGAAATTGGACTTTGATTATTTTAAGAACTTAGAAATTGAACTTTGATATTCTTGTCGAAAAATCCACGACAGTCTGAATACCCCTTTCACCTTCTCCACGTTTTATTACATTACAGACATATTCTACAATAGATTGAGTTAATTTTTTGTCTCAAAATTCTACACAAAATAGCCCATAATGACAAAGTGAAAACATGTTTTTAGACATTTTTGCAAATGTATTAAAAATTGAAAACTGAAATTTCTAATTTACATAAGTATTCATACCCTTTGCTTTAACATATTTTTAAAGTATCATATATAATATTTGGTCGCATATCCTTTACATTCTGTTACTTCCTGAAGTCTGTGACCAATCAACATCAAAAGACTCTCGATATCCTATTTTCAGGTACTGTTTACAAGCGATACTATAACCTCTCTGCATTTGAACTGATCTCTATGAGAATTGGCGGGTGAGACTAGATTCAGCTGTAAATTACACTGGTACAGTATGGAACACATGACTGACGAAATGGTTGTACGTCATCAAGGGTCTAAGGTATCAAACGAGCCCCAAACCATCACTCTGCGGCCAGATATGGAGTAGATGTGGATGGATCCCTTTAAGGGTTGTTTCTCCTGACTTTTTCCCCCATAGAGTTCTATAGGAAAATGAGTCAGGAGAAATAACCCTTGCAGTGATCCATCCACATCTACTCCATATCTGGCAACAGAGTGATGGTTTGGGGCTCGTTCGATAGCTCAGACCCTTGATGACTTACAGCCATTTAGCCAGCCATGGGTTCCATACTGTAACAGTGTAATTTACAGCTGAAACTAGTCTCACCCCCCAATTCCCATAGAGATCCATTCAAATGCAGAGAGCTTATAGTATCGCTTGTAACAACAAATGTGTTCTTGACTGTAACTCTTAGATGATGTGAAATATGATTAAACTAGCTGTTAAAAACAATAGTGTTCATGTAAATTAAACACAATTTTGTAGTTTAGTTGGATGAGTTCCATGATGAGTTTGACAATACAGTTCAACCACCCAGAAATAATACTCGGGTTTCCTGTACTGCAACATTCTTACATTTCTGATGTTACCGGTTTCTACACATAGTAATGAGCATCCAAAGAACAACCAATCACATACAACGATCTAACATTTTTCGCTCTATAAATAAAGGCCAATTCATGGCACGGCAGGGCAAAAAAAAAAAAAGCCAATTTTTGTCATACAAACAACTTACCAATTTTATGATCAAGATAATAAAAAAAAGGTAAGATAAAGCTTCAAGTATCAAGGCATAAAATTAACTTGCATGTCGGTAGAAGGCGTTGAAATTATTCCTGTTATTATGAAAATGTATTTATTTATTTTTATTTTATTGTATAATTATTTGCATTTATTTTTTGCTTCTCCAGATCTCGCAATTTTGGTTTTGATTCAACATCTTTGTTGACTGTGAAACTGGAAAGATGTCGGACTATAATCTGTCAACAGGAAGATTGACAGAGCCATCTACTCATTTATGTGATCTTGAAAGTAATCAGGTAAGACATTTCTTATCCGTTTAAGCAGGAAATCAGTACAAGTTCAACTTTTTTTTTTGTATTTAACATTCAAATCAAACAATATGTGAAATATCATTAGCCTGGTAATCATTACTCAGCCTCAAAAAAACCTTATGCACAGCGAATCCACTGTAGCTTAGGCTATTTGAAAAACAATAAAATTCACTGGACAAGCCTTTCTGCCTCAAGATGGCAATACACCAAAAATAATCCTGGCCAATCCTCATCTTAAAACCAACACGTCCAGTTCACTTGTAATGGGCGCAAGAATACATGGTATTTAACGACGTGATAGCAAAAACACTTGCGTTTGGGTTAGCGCCACGTAGCGCCGGGTGTAAGATAGGGCCCTCTGTGTTATATGAAGCAGTCACTCACCCAAATCTGCAGACAGGCACCAACATTCAGGATGCAGTAAAAACTTATCAGTTTTGCCAACCAGACTGCGAAGTTTCTCTAATTTAGATTATTTCCTGCCATTGCGCTGAGATGTAAAGTAAAGAGAAGAATGGAAAGATTCAGTTCCAATTAGTTAGTTCCAGTTAGTTCCAATTATTTCCAGTTAGAAAACAGACTCCACCACTCATACAAAGTCATTTGACAAGAAATCAAAACTGAAAGTTATCAGCACGCTTCCTTAAATATTTAAAGAGAGAATGATGGAAAGCTGAAAACATTAATTAATATAAATTGTCTTTATGCAAAACTGAAAAGATTAGTTTATGTATATTTGATTCCTGACATAAATGATAAAAAATTCAATGTAGAGCTGTTATGTGAGCTGAGCTGACTGTGCTGTTGGCTTGCCATTGTCAGTCCAGGATCACTCTCATGGTTGTGTGTGCCCCTCTTCACATCTAAACTTCTCTTCTGTTTATTTTTCCTGGGGCTTCTGCCGTTCCCTGACTTTGCTGAGTTCGACGAGTGTGAAACTGACAAAAACCTCCCAATTTGTAACTTAAACCAAACACGGATTTTGGTCAAATCAAAGCAGAATGAAGCACTGGATGAAGATCTGTCACCAGAAAGATTCCCAGAGCCACCTAAACATTTACGTGATCCTGAAAGCAAGCTGGTAAGACATATTTCATCAATTTAAGCAGAAAATCAGTCCCAAGTTGACCTTTTGTTTGTTTGTTTGTTGTTCAAAATAGTTAAAGCCACATTAATATGGGCTGAAAGTTTCTGATACAATACTTTCAGACCTACAGATTTCAGTGTAATTGAAAAGAAAATACAAGTATACAGTTCTAAGGCCAAATTTAACATTCAAATAAGATAATGTGAAATATCATTAGCCTAGTAATCATTACTCAATACCTCAAATTCCTGATGCAGTGAAATCTAAGAAAATGGTCAGTTTTGTCAACAAGATTGTGAAGTTTGTTTAATTTAGATTATCTCCTGCCATTGTGCTGAGATGTAAAGAGAATAGAAAGATGAGTTCCAGTTAGAAAACATACTCCACCTACCATACAAAGTCATTTCACAAGAAATCAAAACTGAAAGTAATCAACACGCTTACTTGAAAGTGAACAAACATCATTCCAGATTGTGAATTTACATTATTTCCTGCCATTGCGCTGTGATAGATCGATGGAAAAATGAGAAGATTATTTAACATTTATTTTGTTCATGAATAGGGTAGTTTATGTTTGTTTGATTCCTGACAACAAATTACAAAAAAACAGAATGGTATTACTTTCTAGCTCTGAGAGTTTCAGTTAGAAAACAAGCTCCATCTCTCATACAAAGTCCTTTCACAAGAAATCAAAACTGAGAGGAGGGGATTGTGAACGTGTTTTATTGAAAAGGGAAGCATACTGGGTTTTTCGGAATTAAATACTAGTGATGGGAAGTTCTGATCTTTTTTTCAGATTCGGATCTTCGGATCTCGTTCAGTCAAATGAACAAATCTTGTCGAGTCGAAATTAACAATCCACTCGCAAGATACGGATCGTAGGTACCGGATCATTGAAGTAATGCGCGTGCGCAAATCGAAAAACGTAAACAACGAGTCACTCTAGATATCGGATCACAGAAGTTTTGCGCATGTGCAAATCCGACACCTATATTAATGGACTCATCTCGTATGATCTCTGGCAGAACATAATTCACAATTTGCTTTATTAGAGAAGTTCTACGTTTGAGGCAATAAAATCCATTTTGCTGTCAGTGTTCACTTCCATCACACACGCTGGGGTCATATTATTCTACAAGTTTTGTAGATATTCAGTACACCCCTTAATCGGTAACAACTCACATTTTTGTCACTGCGCAATGTGCAGCATAGGCAAAATGTAACAGCCTACCATAATATTTAATTAATTTTTATCAAGATGTTCGGTGTCCAAACAGTTATATTGATACGTGTGTAGTAATCCCACTCATTTAAATTCTCAACATCATATGACTATCAACAATCAACAATCAACAATCAACATAAAGGCTTAAAATATGCATTTAGTTTTTAAATAATTAGGCTGCCCTCTTGAACGGAATACTCGCTCATTCGGATCGTAGGTACCGGATCATTGAAGTAATGCGCATGCGAATCATTCACGGATCGCCCATCACTATTAAATACACTTACCCCTAGTGGTTTGAACATGGATTATGACCTAAGGCCATTCCTATAATACTTTTATTTTGTACCTATGTTTTTAATAATTACTTAAATTGTAGATTATGAGCAAAAACATATTGTTAATGAGACAAATCAAGAATTATTGAGTAACTAATAACATGCCATTATGTTAAGTTATTATATTGCTTCACACAAAATATTATGGTATTTTAAAACTTTTTGTAAATAAAATCTATTTTTAGTAATTATACATATGTTTGAAAGTTTATTTTAAAAATGGATGTTGATGGGTCACAGACTTCAGGAAGTAACAGCATGCAAAGGATATGCGACCAAATATTAAATATGATACTTTAAAAATATGTTAAAGCAAAGGGTATGAATACTTTCAAATTTCAGTTTTCGATTTTTAATACATTTGCAAAAATACTGATTAAAAGATAGTAATTCCGCACTTTAAAATTATGTAAAAGTGAGTTTCATGAGTCATAACATTTGATATGTAGTTAAATATATTATCATTTTATGATTTACAGCAGTGCACAATTTAACCATTTTGGATAGATTTGGAGACACTAAAAGACAACAGGGTACACTGCTTACATTTTTCATCATAGATCTGTTCTGCATATCACCCTCAGATTTTGCACACTTGTGGGTGTTACTATTTTCATAATTTAGGTAAAACATTAAGTGCCACAAAAAAATGTTTTTTTTTAGTTTGCAATGAAATACTGAGAGCTACATATGTAAAACAGGTAAAATTATATATTTTCTGGATCATACACTCCAGAGGTTGATGCAGTGGGGCCTGATAAGAGCAGGTAAATGATTTGTTGTCAATTTACCTGGACAATGTGATGATGTATTCCCCTATCTCTCAGACACACCTCCAGCCTCTGGAGGACGTGTTCAGGCAGCTGTACCGCCGCTTTGTCAAGCTTCAGCTCCAGAAATCTGGACTGTTGACGTGGGAAGTGGAGTGCCTGGGATACTTAATCTGGCTGTTGGTGACGGATCCAGACAAGACCTCGGTGGTACGGGACATCTTAGGGTTTGCCGACTTCCTAATACAGGTACAGGTTTCCCAATAATTAAATAAAAGGCCCTGCCTGGGGAACCCGCGAAAACATCTGACAATTTATTAATTTGGCTTTATTAATTATTTTTAAATTCACAGATTTCCACAAAAGAGATCAAAGCCGCTGAAAAAGAGCTCCCTGATGAAGAGAAGATCGAAAACTCTTTGGACTTCAGAGACAGAAATGAGAATTTGCCTCAAAAACCTGTTGTTAAATATGATGGAGTGTGTGAACCATACCTCATTTTTCAAATGCTGCATAAACTCATGACAGTAAATAAGTGGTGTACTGGCATACAAACTCTTCAACCTTTTATAGAAATTCTCAGTAACTGTAATCTTAATCATAATGAGGGAGAAAAAATCAGTCCAGATGTTAGTGATGCAGTGAAACAAGTGAAAGATATATTAGATCCATCAATCTTTGCAATTCAAAAATGTATCTCAGATAATTATTATCAGACATCTGACGAATGGAAGATTGACCTATTTACGAACAAACTCAAAAGTTATTGCTATAGGCAACATGTGAATAAGATTTGTGAGCATGTAGAATCTGTAAAATCCAAAAAAAAAGCATTCAATCAACTAAAATTTAATACTCACATACTACAAATCACAGATAGAATTCTAATCATTGGAGGGATTCTTGGTTCCAAAATTCCAACATTTCAAGAAAATGTTTCCAGATATTTTTACAAATATATAAATAAAGTTAAACAAATCAATGACCCAAATTTACAACATGCATGGGTTGCCATACTGGACTCCACTGGGGTACAAGTTTTTTTTAAATGTTTGCCAAAAAAGAAGAATTCCACAGAGCACACTGAACCTCTTCTGTGCGCAGAAATCGAATCATTTCTTAAAGACGAAACAACCATTCAGAACTACAAAATGTATTTTTATACTCTATACTCCCCATGCTTTGTGCACAAGACATGTGATTCCTGCATGGATATTCTTGTGAAGAAATGTAAAGAATGGAAAATTCAATGTTTTATTGGCTTCAGTAAATGCTATGGTCTTGATGGCAGTGTGGATATACGAAATCTTAAAGAACATCTAGTGCCATTATTTAGGTGGTTAAAGGAACAACCCCTTGGAAAGTACCAAGCTTACACAGACAGGGAGAATATTACTGAGATACACTTTAATCTCATGAAAAAGGCGATCAATAAAGACCACACAATGAGAGATGATTTCAATGTGAAATATTTCAAAACTGCACTTAACACTGATCTAAACAATAGTGTAAAAAATATTCACAGAACATTCAAAAACAGCTTAGATAAAAATATAGAAGAGAAACGGGAAGATTTTAAAAAACAGGTGGAAAAGATACATACAAGTATAAATAAACTTGGCACAAAGTGTAAAGACGTGATACAAGCAAGACAGCCTATCACCGAATCTATAAATATGCTGTTGTTGAAATCTGAATTTGAAAAACTCTGGGAATCAGCCACGAATGCAGCCAGGCAGAAAGAGGAAGAAGAGTTTTATGTCATATATTTCTGTCAGAAGTACAATAAGCGTGTGGTTGCTACATTTTTAGATGTAAAGCAACTTGAATATGACAAATACATACAATTTGGTTTACTGCACCCGGCCGGCAAAGATGCAAAGGATCTCTTTTTTCTCTAGCCACGTTCCTTCCGAGATTTCTTCCCACTGGGGAGTTTTTACCACGTTTTCTGTTTGGGGGTTCAGGCCTGGTTCTTGCCAAATTTTTCTTTCATTTCTCTGTACAGTGTCTTTGTGACAGTTCTCTGTAAAGGCGCCATACAAATAAAATCAATTGAAAATCATCTTTGTGACAGTTCTTTATAAAAAGCGCTACACAAATAAAATTGAATTGAGATGTTGGGTGAAATCTGTATTTGGAATGTGAGTGCTGGTTTATATAATACATGCATCTGTCTGTGTCCAAAATGTTGATTTTTGACAAGATAAAATTTACAGCAGGCACCATAATTCCTTGGACAGTGACACATTTTTTGTTATTTTGGTTCTGTACTCTAGCACTTTGAGTTTGAAAGGCTACAATGACAATGAGGTTGGCTAAATGGCTCTAAGTCATCAAGGGTCTGATGCATTAAACAAGCTTTAAACCATCACTTTGCTGCCAGATATGCAGTAGATATGGATGGATAACTTGAAGGGTTTTTTCCCTGGACTTATTTTTTCATGTCAGGAGGGTTAGGAACAGATGCGGGGAACCGCAGAAAACGTGAGGGCACGCGTTCAGGGACAGGCGCTCTCAGCCAGTGGGTAAGACAGGCGCTCTCAGCCAGAGGGTAAGACAGGTACTCTCAGCCAGGGGGTAAGACAGGTACTCTCAGCCAGGGGGTAAGACAGGCGCTCTCAGCCAGGGGGTAAGACAGGCGCTCTCAGCCAGGGGGTAAGACAGGCGCTCTCAGCCAGGGGCTAAGACAGGCGCTCTCAGCCAGGGGCTAAGACAGGCGCTCTCAGCCAGAGGGTAAGACAGGTACTCTCGGCCTCTGGATGGACAGGGGAGCCGGAGTAAGGCCAGGGGAGCCCGGGAAGGGACAGGGGAGCCTGGGTACTGGGAAGGGACAGAGGAGCCTGGGTAGAAAGAGGGGACCAGTGCAGGAACTGGAACCTGGGGCAGGAACTGCAAGCCAGGGCAGGAACAGACAAAACCAGACAAGAACACACGAGAAACACACAAAAGACAAGGTGAACACAAGCAACACAAGATGGTCCGGCCCTGAACAAAAAATCAGGGCAGACTATATACACGACATGACGAGGACAGAACGAGCAACAAGTGGGGGCAGGCTAACGAGGACATGAGAGGGAAACACAATGCAGGTGCGGGGAGTGTGAAACACAAGAGGAAGGAGAAAGAGAAAACAAGGGACGGAACACAATGACTTCACATTACAGCCATTTTGCCAACCATGTGTTCCATACTGTTCCAGCATAATTTACAACTAAATCTAGTCCCACACCCCAATTCCCATAGAGATCCATTCAAATGCAGAGAAGCTATAGTTTTGCTTGTAAGAGTACCAGAAAATAAGATATGAAGAGTTTTTTTATATTGTTCGGTCACAGACATCAGGAAGTCATGGCATGCAAAGTATATGCGACTAAATATTAAAAATGATTACTTTATTCTACATTATGTTAAACTGTCCAATATTTTGCCTGAAAATGGGGGGGGGGGGGGGGCTATGTACAAAATGTTCTATAATTTCTAAACAGTTCATCCAATTTGGATGAAGATACCCTCAAATTAAAGCTGACCGTCTGCACTTCAACCGCATTGTCATTGTATTCTTTCAAACTCAAAGTGCTAGAGTACAGAACCAAAATAACAAAAAATTTGTCACTGTCCAATGAATTATGATGCTCACTGTATATAGTACCATTTGGAACGTTCATTCCTCTGAAATTTTTGCATAATTATTCCAGTTGACACTTAGGCTCTAAATTATTCTCTAAGTGTAGCATAACAGCATGTTACATCATACAAATGTCTAAACCTAAAGGTTAGTAAGAGGTGACATTCTTCACACACCTTAACTAGACCTTGAGTTGAGTTTTTTGCAAGTAACAATACTGCAAAAAATATATATACTGTGTATATATATATTGTAATTATGTTCAGCTGGTCTTTAAGAATAAGCAAATTATACTGTTACTATACAGGATACTCATGTAGCTATGTAGTCTACTGTACGAGGGGATCATAATCTGTCTTTTCTGTATGTTCTTATTGCATAAACTGCATATAATAGAAATTCTCATCTGTAACTGATGTAGCACTGCCACCCTGTGGTACAGATTGGTAACAATGATGCAGATGAGCTGAGGAATGTTTCAGCTGGTGTCCTTTTTGCTCAGTTTTGACAGCCAAAACTGTTTGTATCTTTAACACACTCAATTGTGTGTGGGAACAGTCGACATAAACAGAGGCAACACGTTCAGAATGAAAAGGTTGTGGTGATTGTGAGAGTAGCAATGACTAAATTAAGTCCCCATTTGTTTAAATAGAGATTGCTACTAAAAACACCATCAAAAAGTATATACAATATTGCATATGCTGGGACAAATAAACAGCAGATTTTTACATGTCTATATATTACACTGTCACTAATCCTTGGACAGGGACACTTCCACTGTGCTCAGTAGGATACTGAGCTGGGTGTCTCACACCAGCCTGTTGGTGCTGCAGTTCTTCCATATTTTTGTCAGGGATTGCTTCCTGTTTTGTGGCCATTCAATGCTAATAAACAATGACGGGAAGGGGATTGTTCTCTGTCTAGACGAGTGCCTATTGAATTATCCACGTCAGTGGTGTCTGGGTCCCCCTTGCCATCAGCTACACTTGTGCTAAACCTGAGACGTATTTGCACAACTCTGTAAGGCGTAGTTAGTTAGAGGTCTTGATGTGTCTAGCTACCTGAAATCCAGTCCACTGCTACTGAACAATACATGGACATGTAAATTTAAGGATTCAAACTTATATCTAAAACAACCCACACACCGTCCAGCTAAACAAAGAAGTCCACAAAGCTTTTAAATGAGGATATTTAATTTTTCATAAATTGGCTGTTGCTCTATGTATAAAAGTGCAAAATGCGACAGACAGACCGAAATTTTTAAACACTAAAACCAGCCTGCTCCTAAAATTGACAGTGACAAAGAAATATCCATTTGGTAGAATCTGAGAAGTATGGTGGGGAGAGTCGTAAAACTGTTACAGGCTTTGATAGGCTGCACAAAATGTTGTTTCTTGAATTTCAAAATGCTGATGAACTTTGACTGGCAGCTGAAAAGATGACATTAGCGGAGTCCCTCTGTGATACAGAAACAGTGGAACTGCGAATTGGAAATGGAACTGATAATTATTTTTTTAAATGTGTAAAGGGGGTCAGGATTCTGAGTGAGGCAATATTATTAGCACCCAATTAATTAGGAATTTATTTCCATTTTTCCAGTGCAGTACATTATCTAAGTCCACAGAGGGCAGGCTTAGACATTACATACAGTATACCACCAGAATCTCTAAAGCCATACAGGAGTCATAGTGGTCTGTTTTATTAAGTTAAAACATTCAAGGGTGTACTGCACACCAACACCCTATGCTGTCCATAAGCAAAATGCAAAAAGAGGAAAATGTGTTTTCTATTTTTAAGTCTAAATGTTATATGTATGGAGACTGAGAACATGGTATCACACGGAGCTAATAGCATAGAATAGAATAACTTTTATTTTCCAGTGAGAAAACGAAGGCGCTTATGTTATAGTGATGTGACAGCTGCAGGTGTGAGTGCAAATGAAGGTTCTGGAACGTGACCAGCATGGACGCAGTGTAAAGTCAACCACATATAACAAACAATCACAATGGTCCCAAACCCTGTTCCTGGAAGATCTAGAGTCCTGTAGGCTTTCATTTCAAACCTAATTTGGCACATGCACCTGATTCTATGAATTAGCAGAACGAGATCTCTACCTGTTGATTGAGGTGTGTTTTGTTAGGGATAGAGTGAAAACCTACATGACGGTAGATTTCCAAGAACAGGGTTGGGGACCACTGATATACAGTAATATACATAAGCAGAGAATGGGCAGTAAGAAGTGTTTTTTGCATCTTTACTCATGGTTGTGCCTCCATGGAAGTTTTTTTGAATAAAATTTTTAGTTTAATGTACATCTGGTTGTCTACAAACACAAGAGTGCTTAAATATTTAAATCATAAAAATTAGTCAATGACATTTTATATGCAACTATCAGTGGCCAGGTGATTGCAAAACCAAATAGTTGAACTGATTTTCCAGGAAGATCTTTTCCGGAGCTGCTGCACTTCAGAAAACACACACACACACACACACGCACGCACGCATGTTTCATAGAAAATGCATGCAAAAAAACCAAAGATGTACAATGACACAGCTGTTGCTAAAACCTTTTTCATGTTCCCAACAGAGAGCAGAATCTCCTGACAGAAAATCTTTTGTTTTTCTTCTGTTTTTGGCTGATTGATCTCTGATGGAGCTGTACATTAGAACTAATCAGTGTTTGATCATGACACTCCTAAGGTAGGGTAGACTCTCTGGAGCCAGTGGCCTGATTGCCCTTTGCTTCAGTCTGTCATTCAAAAAACTAACATTACAGTCTGAGGGCGCATCAGCAGGAGTCTTAAAGAGAGAGTGGCAAACACCAATAAAGGCTTAAAGAAGACCCTTATACCATTCATGATTATGCCTTAAATTAATTTATTAATTTAAATATTCTAATTCATATGTACATTATGGGCATTGAATACACACTCCCCGGTGAAAAACAAAGTTCCACCACTCTAGAACCCCTGAGAGTCAATGATGTGAATAAGGTAAAACCTAAATTTTTTTGCTTCACAAACCTCCTGCCTGCACATTTACAAAATATGAAATGGTTATATATTACTACTCAAATTCCATGAGGCAATTTGCAGAAGTGTACCTTGGTGTCCAAAACTCTTGACTCATTGGAAATATATTTTTTCAAACTTTTTTCCATTCAACCAGTGGAAAAGGGAAACATAAAGACTGCTAGCAGCACGTTAGCAAAAGCCACCAACTGACAGCTAGTCCAGCAGCAGCTAACATTAGCTTCCTCCGTGAACTGGATTTTACGGACATAATCAAGGACTTCTCTGCCAAGAAAACAAGATGAAAGCACTTCTAAAAGTAAGACCATTGTTTTTTTGCTTGCTTTATTTTATTAATTGTGCATTGTTTAGGCCCAATTGGAAATAGTTTGCTGATAGACCAGCTGTTGCCCTGGTGGTTAATTGAGTTTAAATTAATCTATCTTCTCTATCTATCTTTTACCAATATGGTAGGCTAATGCTTAGACATGGCTTTTTGCATTGTCTGGTTGGGTCAGGCGAATATCCGAACCAAACCATGAACCTAAAATTCCTTTTTACCACTAGGTGCTGCTATAACAATAATGTTAACCACAGTGAGTTAAGTGTTGCAAGGCTAAGACCATTTGAATATTTTCTTATTTTGGTGAATTCATAATTTATTTATTTTTTTACTGACTATATTTTGTCATCTGTTACACTTGACTACCCATCTTTTATCAACGTATCATGGTTAAAAATGTTACATCTCCCGATGTTTTCTGTTTGTAGTAAGGTTAGAGCGGTAGCGTGGTTTCAATGTCATTTTGATCGTGTAAATGCATGGTTGGTTCTAACTGGCAGTGAGTCTTTTCTGTTGTAATTTTTGCCTGAATTGCTGTGGTCTAGGCTACATAACTCCACTCTGTGTTTATCTCTGTGCAACATCTTTTATTATGTAGGCCTAGGCTACTAGCTGCAATATGAAGCACTATAAAATAACCTCGCTCTGTCCGTAACGCCATTTTATTTCATTCATTCATTCGTTGAACCGCTTCGCTGTAGCCCAGGGGCCTTGTACTAAGTTAAAGCGCCCCTGTAGCTAATATGTAACAGCCTTGTACTAAGTTAAAGCGCCCCTGTAGCTAATATGTAACAGCCTTGTACTAAGTTAAAGCGCCCCTGTAGCTAATATGTAACAGCCTTGTACTAAGTTAAAGCGCCCCTGTAGCTAATATGTAACAGGTAGCTAGCTAACGAGGTATAAACTGAGGCAGTTAATAAAACAGACTACATGTCCTTTAATTCTGAACTCGACACCACTACTGCAAATTTATTACATCATAAACAAATATAACACAACATAGCTAGTATTTCTGTGGCTAGCTTGCTATACTACAATCAATACAACACCCTAAAACACACACGCACACACACACATACACACACACACTTTGTACACACGACAACAACATGCTTTCTGGTTCAGATGAAGAGTCATAGATGTCAATCTCCTCATCTGAATCCAGATGACTACACAATTCAGCAGCCTCAAGCACAGAAAATCTTTTTGTCGCTTCACCATTGTACAAACAGAAAGATTTCTCACTGCTGGTCACTAGGCATGTGTACAACACAATTTCGTGCACAAAGTCATGGAGATGCAGACACTTGTTGATAGTGCTGTTCTGATATACGCTTGTGACATGCACAGCACTGACAATCGGTCCCAACTGTCAAATGATCCACTTGTACCTCTTTGGAAAGCTTAGAATGCATTATTAATATATTTAGAAGTTGTTTACAGTTCTTCTTTCACCACCAAAAATTCTCTCAAAAAAAGATGATATGCAGTTTTCCATGATACCACGGATTCTGACGTGGCGCAGTAGGATGTTTGTGATGTAGACCTCGGGGTCTACGCCACTAGGGGGCCCGGACAAACATGTTAATGTTGTTAATTAGATCAAGTCAGAAATGTGGTAAAATACTTTTTTTAACAGAGAAACTGATTCTTATTTCTAAACCTGATTTTGCTTACTTCAGCGTGCTGCTAATTCTCCAGCTCCACTTGATGAACAAAAGATTTCCATAGTTTCCCCACCACAATAATTATGACTGCCATCAACCTGTAATCGGAGACTACTTTATTTGTTGTCTCCTGGAGCGGTACGGTACCTACCTGCTCAGTAACCTGATCTGCACTCGGTCTCAGTAAAACCACCGGGATCCTGGGGTTTCTTCCCCTGCCAGGCATGATTCATGCTCAGATTCTACACTGCCCTTGAGGGAGTCGCCTCTCTTAAGGTCGTTCATTGTTCTGTACGTTTCTTTGTGGAAGCCTGCACAGCACATTTTTGTGGTGTAAACAGTGTGGCCCGCAAAGGAGGACCAGAGCGCTTTTTGTTGTGGTTACACTATCTTCTTCATAAAGGCCAGCTGTATAAATCAACTGATCTACAGAGGCAACTGTAAACACATAGCCCACGTTCCCAAGAGACGTACATGTGGTAACAACCAAAGAGTAAAATTAAAAGGTTCATGTCTTTCAACCTGATCTCTTTTGTGGTGCATCCGTTGCAGCAGAACTACCTAGTAATGTTTGTGCAAATTTTAGCCTTCCAAAATATATCAACATCATCAGCAATGTAAGCCCCGTGTATCCGCCAGTATTTCAAATTCTGTCTTCACAGGCATAGAGGCAAATTACAAATGCATAGCTCAAGAGTTCTGTTCTGTGCAGAGATGCATTGTAGGTATTATTTTTTCATGCTTCGGCAGGGCAATTGGGGGAACTGGAAAATATGGATAAATATGCATACCTTACTTAGCACCCCAGAAACAGCGAGAAGCCACTGTGTTTCAGCAGAGCCACTGTGTTTCAGCGAGAAGCCACTGTGTTTCAGCGAGAAGCCACTGTGTTTCAGCGAGAAGCCACTGTGTTTCAGCGAGAAGCCACTGTGTTTCAGCAGAGCCACTGTGTTTCAGCAGAGCCACTGTGTTTCAGCAGAGCCACTGTGTTTCAGCAGAGCCACTGTGTTTCAGCAGAGCCACTGTGTTTCAGCAGAGCCACTGTGTTTCAGCAGAGCCACCGTGTTTCAGCAGAGCCACCGTGTTTCAGCAGAGCCACCGTGTTTCAGCAGAGCCACCGTGTTTCAGCAGAGCCACTGTGTTTCAGCAGAGCCACCGTGACCAAAGCTTGACTGCTAGTGCCGTGGTTTCAAAATGAGGGGGCAGGCCCTCCTGGAAGACCTGTTTGGTCAATATTCGGTGTTGTTATCATGTCTGGGTTCTACAACACCGGACGGTTTTAGTTCCCTTGTCTTTGAGAGGTGGAGCCGACGCAGAGCATCCGATCCTTCCGCCGATTGTTCTCAGTCATTCAAAAGCCAGCAATTTTATTGCAGGCTTTTTTGTGTGTCATCGCATGATTTCATTACACATTCATGAGGACCCAAAAACAGCGAACAATCACAAGTCATTTTTTCTCTTACACCTTAGCCTTTATTCTGTCATTTCCCCTCCTGCCTTTTCTTCCTACTCTTCCTGCACTGTGAAAAAAGTAGTTCTTGTGTCGGTTCAGATTTCAACTGATGGTTTAACTTCCATCCCTCCTTAAGGCTCTTTTAAAAAAAGTTAACAGGGAGGGAGGAGGGGGGGAGGGCAAGGGGGGGAAGGCACACAAAAACAATCTGTTTCCTTGCGTGTTGGGACTTGAAGTTTAATCTATTGCACCTGTTCTGGCTGCTGAGATTGACGTGACTCAGCCTACGCGAGCTCTGATGACACCTGCACGTGGCCCGAGCCCAACTGGGCCTCCGCCAGCCGCACCAACAAACACCGAACATGTGTGTCCCACCCCCTACCCGGAACCCACCACCCCACGGCCCCCTCGTTTCAACCCCTGGTGTAGAAACAGCACCGATCTCACTGGGAAACTGGGTAAGTGAGACATATCAGTCCATGCTGAATGTAATACTGAATGCAAGTGTCTCTTGGTGGAAGGGCACTTAGGTCACATGCAGGATAAAGAGAACTGTGTACTGAGGGTAGTGACTTGGGATGCATTTATATTTTGTTAACCTTCTCCCCGACTGTAAAGGGGTGTTTTGGGCTTACTTCAATGACAAAATGCTTCAATCCCATGAGGATTTGGGTTGGTTACAGCTTGGCCATCCCTCCCGATCTATAGTCACACAGTAAGTATCCTTTAACCTTCCTATATTTTTATACTGATTTTATATATATGGCTCCTTGGTTGACTGACATTTTATGTGTTGGAGCTCAAAACCCCTCGGGGTAACCTCTTCCAGAAAAATATAAGATTACATTTTCCACAAGCAAATGGTACCACCGGTCGATCCCCAGGGGCTGGCTCTTTTACACTGGAGTCAGTATCCAATCCCCACGAACCTCACACAAGTCCGTACGGCCACGCTACATTAAAAGAGTGCCTTAAAGTGGGCTGGGCTAAGAGCTAATGGACTATTCCGTTAATAAAGCTGCCTACATCGTAGATATAGCTGTTCCATAATAAGCAAACACTAATTTAAATTTAAATGGTGAACAATTTAGTCTTTTACACTCAAAGATCATGTCAGGAGTTCGGGCAGGAGTTCCTGTTGGTTTCTCACCAGTGTGCAGAATATAATGTCCTCTTCACTTTGCCATGGCTGTGACAGCTATGATTTAGTTTCGAGGAAGCAAAACTCACTGATCAACTTCTCTCCAGTTCTCCTCTCAGACTATAGCGCTGTGTTTGTGCTTTGTGGCTACTGGCGACAGCAGTGAATTGACACTTGAGGGTTCTCAGAGGAATCCCGTCAATCACAAGTGTATTCTCGAGAGGATTCACTTCTAGCAGCCTGCTCTGTTATCGCTCTCTTCTTTCTACTACAGGCCGCTTGTATCACTGAGATGGTGGCGAGGCAGAAGGAGGAGGAGAAAGCTGCATGACACTGTTGTAATTATCTTCATTACTATAACCGGCTCAGGAAATTAACTAACTGCTGCTCAGGGCCATTCCTGGGCAGAATTCCCACAAGCCCTTTTAATGAAGGAGGATTGGTGGCCATTAACTCAGGGAAACTTTCCCCCAAATTGGTTTGTTTGAATAAGGGCTTAATATTGCCAACTGTTATTACAATGCATTGTGTGGGTAAGGGGCTTGTTTAAGGCTGTTAGAAAGATGGGGAGCCTGGACCTTCACTGCATCCACAGTCTATCAATGCCTTGGCCTGCCAATCCTTGCATGTCTCTGTGGATGGCATTGCCATGAAGAAGTTGATTATAGCTGGGATACAGTTGGGTTTCAAGCAGGTGCGGACAGGAAATTACTACAGGCGATTGCCTGAAAGAAAACACTTTAGCTAGCTTTGTGTGTGAAGGGGGTGGGTGTCATCTCACCTGTATAAAAAACAGGCTCCACACTAAATATTGCCCTGCTTTCTACTCCATCCCTCCCTTTTCCTTTGCTTCTCTATGCCAGACAGAAGTGGCTTGTCTACACACCACTGTCTAGTATAATGTAACAGAGCCAATAGGCCCACATCCAGACACAATAAACAAAGACAATACTGAGGTGACTTGGATTTTAGCTACCCTCGTAAGGATCTAACAGCTGCATACACGGCAATGACTTTTCTGTCTACTGTAATTTTCAAGAGAATTAACCGAGTAGTATACTGTCATCAGTGAGGACCATGTGTAAACGTGGTGCTCCATTCACTAATACTGAAACCGTTCAGCAGCTGTTGCTGCATGCATTGAGTATGTGAAAGAATTTATGTGTGTGTCGATCGCTTCAAGACAGACTCATAGCAGTGCCGTCAGCACGTCAAGAGTTAATACACACTTTCTCAGTCTCTCTCTCTCTCTCTCTCTCTCTCTCCCTCTGACACTCAAAACCGTGAGGAGTGACTCACTCCCTGGAGACGTCAAACAGGGCCGCTTCTGTTTCAGCTGGGGCTGTGTGAACCCGTTTACTTGCTGCCCTCTGACCCCCTTTGTCTCGGGACATCTCTGGGAGATGGATGCATCTCCCGGGGATTGGCCCCAAAGAAAAGCAGAACTGCGCCATTCCTATTAAATTCTGCTGAGCAAATACAATCCCAAAGAAACATCCAGGACTTTTTTTTCTCTTTTCATGAAAAGACTAATTTACTGGCGTATGTGTGTGTGTGTGTTTTCATATATAGTAGTATGGTGAGAGGATCAAAATACACTAAAATAGTTTTGCTAATGTGTTACCAGAAGGAATACTTATCATGTTTAAAGTCTGTGATTCATTTGGGCTGCTTTAAAAAAAACTAAAATAATGTTGTTATTACTGCTCTTTTGAACTTCAGCTGACATATGTTGTCCAGTTTGTTTTTCATGATTTTTTAAATTATTATTTTTTTTTGTTAAAAACCATGAACGTTTATGAGGTTTTCCAAAACATCACATTTGAAGAATTGTCAGAATAGATATTTATAAACAGGATGGTGAGCAAAAACCAGAGGCACTTTAGGGGAAAAAACATTGTTCAGTTTTTTTTAAAAATTTTTAATTAAAAACTAATTCATATAAATTTGCAGGGAGAATTTTTTTTCCCCCAAGTTTGCATTAAGGCATGGCAAAAATACAGTGTAGAGCTGGTCTGACTAATCAGAGCTCTCTGGCATTCATTAGCTTCAGTTAAATGTGTAAGACCATTTATAGCTAAGGACAGCTGGTGAGTCACCAGTCATTGCTATAAAAGCAGTTATTAGATAGACATATTTTCACAGGCTTTTTAAAACTCTAAATGCAGGAGCAAACATCTGGACCTGCTATTGTGTTTCTACAGAAAGTTAATATTCCCAAAGATTCTGCGTTACCGTTCAAATTAGTTCTCAATGAACGGCCAGAGCACCAATTAGAGGTCGTCTGTGCAGTAAAATCAGACAAGGAGTACATTATGTGTTAAATTCAGCTGTTGGGAATACAGAGTTTTTCTGACTTGACTTACGGATTTCATGTAGCCTATTGTGTTGGAGTTTAACCAGAGGTTACTCATTGTCTTGGGTAAGGCATGTTCACCCAGTCCCAATATGTAAAAGGGGAGAACACAGCAGAGGTCTGGCGCACCCTGAATGATACAGTCAATGTGGATCTGTGATGGGTTTAGTAGCGGTCAATCAAATGCGAAGGTAAGGGGGTCCAGAACAAGTCACCCACACAGGTGAGGACCGCTAAGGGAGTATAAACTACTAACAAGTACAAAGAAAAAAAGAAAGGAATAAATCCTAGTCGCTAAACAGCCAAATGATAATCAACCCAGGAAAATAGGGCGAACTCAAAAACACGAATACTAAGCACGTAACACTAAGACGGCCGGTAGGTGAAACAAGGTGAAACAAAAGTGAAACCACCAAAGAAAAACTGTCTCAGTGAGAACAGCACAAAAAAAAATAGCACAGTGAAGCTAACAGGAGGAAAATAATCCTATACCTGAATAATAAGCTAAGAAGCATGTCCCTCATGAACATAAAACAAGTTTACTATCACAAGGTCGCTTGTACCTGGCTATACCTGGCTCAATGTAAAACGGAATGACAAAGAAGCATCGGGGAAGCGGAAGTGAGGAGCTTAAATACCCCGCCGGTAGTAGCACAGGTGAAATGAATAATAAGCGAGGTGAAGCAAAACCCCAGAACAGAACATGGAAAAAATCAGATAGATTCTGAGAGAAAGGATGAGAACCGCAGCGGGAAAAGAAAAAATAACCCGTGAACCATGACAGGATTTTTCTCTACCCTAAACAATCTAGGGGCTAGCTGGCATTTCACCCATAGTACAGTGAACATTATTGATGTACAGTATGTTTTAGTCTACAGAATAGCTCCAGCATGATACAGAATGAAATCAAGTGAAAGGTATTTTGGACAGTGATTCCAGGTAAATTCCCATTTGCTGACTGACTTCTCACTATGCACCTTGACCTACTAAAACATTTGCACGCAATGACTCTGCCTGTCATCTTAAAAAATCACCTTGTGTTTGAGAATCATGAAAGTAACATCCTGGTTTTGGTTTGCGATTTCCAAAATCTCCCTGCAGTAGTGCCGCTAGCTGCTCCTTCTCTCTGAGAAAAACTACCAAAGTCTTGTGGTGGACTGCTTTGGCCAATCTGACATCTTTCGCGCCCCTCCTACACTCCCCCCCCACCCCAGGCTAGGCCAGGCTCACAGCACCTGCAGCCTTGTGGCGCAGAGCGCTCTCTCTGAGAAGGAACCTTGTGGTCTCTGGCAGCGAGCCCAGAGCATGAGCTGGCAGACACACGCCTGTTCGCGTGAGAGCGAGCGCCTTCCAGGACAGGATGCATTTCTGTGCGCACAAAGAACAGGGACCATTGGGTCCCTCTTGTACATGGGCACAGTCCCCAACAGACTGCCGGCTGCTTCTTCTACCTTTACCCGTCCCAAAATGCACCTGAAGATGTGGCTTGATTTGACGTAAATGAACATAAGTCATTTTTTCCCTTCCTGTTTGTCTTCATTTGTGAGGCTTTATGTTGAGCCCATAGACAGACTAAGACAGTCATGTGTTCAACCGGTTTCAACACAGGTGCACTATTGTAAAACACCTGTTTCAGAAGGACAACAAACTACCCAGCTGAACTATTGGCGATACCTCGTAGAGAGTCCGTAAACATTATAATCTACAACTTATTTGTGCAATTTTGCACATACAGCAGAGCCAATGGCACCCAGCTGGGTTTTTACAATCCAGAAAAAGACCACTTCTCTTCACTGGGGGGACTGTATGGTGCGGCAAACTCTCTCCTTACACCTAGCCAGTGCCACCACCCTGCTCCTTCAGGGCCTCCTGCAGCTGACACCAATTAGCGCCAAAATCCGCTCCACGGCCGCAAAATCCTTCCCTTTGTTGTAATTTGCTCAGGGAGACGACATCTTCTTTCATGTACGTTTCAGTCATAAAGTCACTATGCTAAACCTCATTTGGGAATATCAAAGCTGTATGATGTCAGTTCTTTCCGTCAATGAATATATTGACACAAGCTTGGGTTACCGTTATTTTTTTTTGCTTGGCAGGTTTTCAGTGTGTAATAGAAAGCCAAGTCAAAGAGGAAAAACAACCACAGATATACCCTTATTCTTATTTCATAATCAGATACATTGCATCACGAAAATAATAATATTTTAGTAAATGTCCACGAGGTTCAAGGTCATTCTAAACCTGTCCATGATGTGGTGTGCCAACAAAGTGCAACTGTAATACTCTAAATGACAAAATCATTAAATTATCTGTTAAACTTCAAAAGGATTATTATTATTTTTTTAATAGCCATAGATTATTTGAACCACAATTGACTGACTTACTAAGAAAGCGCAGACAGTATTAATAGTTACAGGGAAAAAAATTAATATATATATATATATAACAGTTCAAATATAATGCCAAAAGTTATAAGAAAAGATTGTGGATGGTTAACCTCTGAAAGAGTTATCTTGACCTTTATGCTCAAAATTTCCCACCCCCATTTCTCTGCTACTGACAGTGCGGTTCTCTTGTTTACTTGACATCCCACTCCCTTACTCTTAAAGTATATATTTATTTTATTCTGTGGGAGAGTGATTTTAATTCAGCTGCACCTGCTCCATTGTAAAAGTCCCTCAGAAACAGCTGGCATGTTAAAGTTCATTACAAGACCATCATAACTAACACTTGCCAGGCAATTCAAGGCTTCATTTTTTGTCATAATGTTTTCTAATTGAAACCAGCACAGATTTGAGTGCCAACACACAGCCTTGCAGATCCTCTGCCACCTCCTGTTTTTGGCACTGTCACTAATACCCACGGAGTGCACATGCTTCTAATCAGACCCCACCCTACACACACACACACACACACACACACACATGCACACAGAAAAACATCCATTACATTAAATGCTATATTTTTTCGATTTGAATAGTAAGGCCTTATAACCATCAGCACACTTGCAAAGTACGTAATTGAGTTGTTAATACCTTGATCAAGGGTACATTGAAAACGTGGGCCTCTCTGGGGCACTGACACACAAGTCACAAGTTTCAAAACTTGATCCAAACTACGTGACAAAAGAGCCATCGGAAAAAGACAGAAGCCGCTTAGAAAAAAGAACGAATAGAGATTACAGATTATTAACTCAGCGATGAGAGGCCTGCATTGAAAGAATTTGTCTTGAAGCATGCTGGGTGGTTGTGCAGCTTTTTAAATAAGGGTCTTAGTGGGCTGCATAATATAGCTGTTAAAGATGTTAAATAAATATAACTAGACTATAGCAAATAAATATAACTGGACTATAGCTCCCTGCCATCTGGATGTTGGTTTTAACTAAGGGCTGGTTATCATTAGGCAATGCTGATGGAGATCATTCATATCCAGCAAATCTTGGACAGTGTAATATTTTTGAGTTCACATATTGAGTATTATTAATTATTAATGAAGGCAGTCCATTTTCTCAGTTATGAACTCATTAAAACAAAAATCGGGTCAACGCACATTAAAAGTAATCCATGCATTCAAACAAGCATTGTAACACGCCCAAGGTTAAATATCGAGTGATCTGGAACATTTGCGAGCACAAGCAGTGAGGCAGTGAAGTCTCTGTTCATTTTTTTGGAAAACACAGTGAGAGGCGCCGTGCACATAGCCACATTTCAGTTTGATAAAGCAGAGGAGGATGACCTGTGGGAAATGCATATTCCCCGGTCTACACGTCCTGTGCTTTCTCGTCTCTCAGACCTTTTTCTGATTACAACTGATTACTGCAGATGGTTTTAGTGATAAGAGCGATGAAAAGGTTGATATTTGTTAATAAACGATGATTTCCTGACGGGTTCAGGCGCATCCTGACCTGGAGATTAGAGACCGTCTTACTCAGGCTTCCTCATTTCTTATGTCCAGTGCCAAGCATTGGCAAATCCTTACACCCAACACTGGTTGGCTGAGAGATATTTGACTGTGGTCATCACATGAGCAATGAGTTTGCCACCTAGGATCCAGACCCATTTCACTGTCTTTGACTGCAAATCTTGTCGAGAAGAATCTTCTGGCTGACACTTCAGAAGGTTTCTCACGCCTCTACAGATCTCCAGCTTCGTGAGAATTGTTAGGTTAGTGACAGAGATTACTCAAACCCATGCCCGGCAGCCAGGATTATCATCTTTTGACAAGAGCTCTTGCAATTTAGGCCTTTCTTCTTTTGAAAATTAATTCACCAGTTTAATTCTATATGCATATAGACAACTGTATATCTATATGTCTAAAATACTATTTTGCAAATCGTTTTTAGGTCCTCGTTATCTTTATATATTTAAAAATCAACGTCAGTATCTTATTGTCATGGAATGTACAATACTATTTGCAAAAATTACATTTGAATTTTAACAGAAAAGATTTTATGCTCCAGTAGAACTGGAAAGGCATTTAAATATTTATTCTCATTACAGGCCGTACTTTGCTTTTTGCTTGAAGCTCATCTGTTTATGGAAGAGGGCCGTTGAATCCAGCAAGACCTGTTTGCATGTCATGCAAACAAAAACAATTTTTAGCCCAATTGCTACAAAGAGAAAAAAAAAACTAGGCAAATTGTGCAACAGTCATTGTGAAAATGATGTTAATGAGTTGGCTTCATTTGAAAACCTGGATTTAAAGGTGTTATCAAATGTGCATATATGTGTGCGACTATACTTGTGTGTGTTTTACTTGACTGGAAACATGCAATGGTGTTAAATTGCAGCAAAGGTACAGCTCCCTGTTCAACAGCAAAAAAAGCTGTCCTGATCTTGAACACTGTTATTTGGCCTTGTTCCAAAACTATACGCCCCTGTGTCTCGTGTCACCTGGTTTCCCGGGCTGTGTCCTCAGAAAGCGGATGAAAGTGTAACGTTCCGCTCCCTTCCTGTCCGTTCTCCATGTTTTCCCTTTCCTCCCGTGTCATGATGGATTCCCTGTGTCCGTGTTTTCCCTGTCGCTACAGGCTGGGCGTGCCCCTTCTGTCTGATTCTCTCTGTTCCCTCACTTTAGGTTCAACCTATCTCCTTTCCCCCTTCCTGCATGCATTCCGCACCAGTCAATTAGTCAATCACCCTCGGTTACATTCCTCATGCTTTTGGTTATTGGTTTCAATTTCACTCCCCTACTTATACCTCTCGCTGGCTGCCATTCGGTACCAGTTCGTTAACGTTGTTCGTGCGTTTCATGGTCTCCTGTATGTTGGTGCTGTTTCACTAATGCTCTGCTGTGGGTTCCCCCCGATCTACCTCCTTGGTTCCTAGACCAGTGTTCTCCATGGATCCAGCCTGTAGCAGTCCAGTCTCCCTGTCTGTGTTGCGGTACCCCCGCCAAGACTAACGTTGCCTGCGCAGTTGAATTCTCTGCCTCCAGCCCAGTTCCTGTTGGACCCTCCGGTCCAGAGTCCGTTCCTGTGATCCAGTTCCTGTTGGACCTCCCGGTCCAAATCAAGTCCAGTTCCGGTTCGGAACAAAAACCTTGTTCCCGTGATCCAGTTCCTATTGGACCTCCCGGTCCAAATCAAGTCCAGTTCCGGTTCGGAACAAAACCTTGTTCCCGTGACCCAGTTCCTGTTGGACCTCCCGGTCCAGATCAAGTCCAGTTCCGGTTCGGAACAAAACCTTCGTTCCCGTGATCCAGTTCCTGTTGGACCTCCCGGTCCAGATCAAGTCCAGTTCCGGTTCGGAACCAATCCTTCATTCCCGTGATCCAGTTCCTGTTGGATCTTCCGGTCCAGTTCAAGTCCAGTTCCGGTTCGGAACAAACCTTCGTTCCCGTGATCCGGTTCCAGTGTGGGCCTCCTGGCCCAGTACAAGCCCAGCTCCGGTTTGGAGCAGTTCGCTACTTCCTGGACACTCTTTGACTTTGTGTTAAGTTTGTGTTGAGCTTGGGACTACCCCAAAGCTCCTAATAAACACCCATTCCTGTTTCCCTGTCTCTTGGTCGTGCATTTGGGTTCAGCCCGTGTTTGGTTCGTGACAGAACGAACTGGTCTGAAAACATGGACCCAGCCGACCTCGAGCAGATCCGCCACGCCTTTTTCACCCAGTCCGCGGTCAGCGACAAACAGGGCCGCCGGATGGACGACGTGTTGGAAGTGCTGGGGGGGCTTACGGAGCAGGTGGCTCAACTAGCGCTTCACCTGCCTCTTCCTCGGATCCCTGTGGGCCCAACACCCGAACTGTCTCCCGAGGTTCCGGTCCCCTCTCCTGGCCGGGAGCCCAGAGTTCAACACCCCGAATTATACCGCGGGGGGCTGGGGAGGTGCCGTGAATTTTTAATGAAGTGCGACATTGTCTTTCGCATGCAGCCCACTTCTTTCGCCTCCGACCCATGCAAGATCGCCTTCGTCATGAGCAGCCTGGGAGGCAGTGCCCTGGAGTGGGCCACAGCTATTTGGGACAGTCAGGCTCCGACGTGCAACAACTTCGCCCTCTTCACCGCGGAGATGCGGCGCGTCTTTGACCACCCGATCTGCGGCCTAGACGCTACCCAGCGCCTCCTACAGGTCCGACAGGGCAGCCGCAGCGTAGCGGAGATGGCCATCCAGTTCCGCACCCTCGCTGCTGAGGCGGGATGGAACGACACCTCCCTTCAGGGGGCCTTTCGTCAGGCTCTCAGTGAGGAGCTGAAGGACCAGCTAGCGACTCGGGAGGAAGCTAACTCGCTCAATGGCCTCATCAGCTTGGCTATCGCCATCGATAACCGTCTCAGAACCCGGGCCCGTGAGCGAGAGAAGAATCCCTCCCGTCTTCCGCCCTATGCCCCTTCCCGGGCTCGCCAACCCTCTCCCGTCCAGGGACCGAAAGTTGTCGCTTCGTCTTCCGAGGAGGAGCCCATGCAACTGGGCAAGATCACGGTGGACGCCGAGGAGCGCCAACGCCGTCTCCGCACCCAGTCCTGTTTCTACTGTGGCAAGACAGGCCACCAAATAGCTTCTTGTCCCATCCGCCCAAAAGGAACGGGCTCGCCAGTAAGACTGGGTGTACTGACGAGTCCCATCATCCCAAACCATGCGGCCCAGAACCGCCTTGAATTCAAGGTCACTCTCCTGTGGAGGGACAACACCGCCTCTACATTTGCCCTAATCGACTCCGGGGCCGATTCCAGTTTCATTGATATCACCTTTGTCAAGAGATACGGGATCCCCACGGAGGCCTTACCCAACCCCATCACCGCTCACGCCCTGGACGGTAGGAGTCTGGGGTTAGTAACCCACTCCACCGTTCCCCTACAGCTCGTTGTTTCTGGAAATCATCGGGAGACGATCCAACTCCTACTGATTCACTCCAAACAGTCCTCCATGGTCCTGGGACAGACCTGGCTGCGCCTCCACAACCCCCACATCGATTGGCTAGCCGGTCGCATCCTGGCATGGAGCGGTCACTGTCTAGCCAACTGTCTCCGCTCCGCTCTACCCCCCCCGGGGGCCACGAGTAACAGACCTATCCCTCCTGTACCCGACCTAGCCAATGTTCCCAGCCATTATCATGACCTGTCACAAGTGTTTTCTAAGTCACGTGCCCTGTCTTTGCCTCCCCACAGACCCTACGACTGTTGCATCGACCTGCTGGCGGGAGCCAAGCTTCCATCTGGTCGCCTCTACAGCCTGTCGGGCCCGGAGAAGCTGGCCATGGAAACCTACATCCACGAGTCACTTGCGTCAGGCATAATCCGTCCCTCCTCATCCCCGGTTGGTGCAGGGTTCTTCTTCGTTGGGAAGAAGGACGGCTCATTGCGGCCCTGCATCGACTACCGGGGTCTCAATGAGGTTACTGTCCGCAACAAGTACCCTCTTCCCCTCATTAACACTGCCTTTGAACCCCTCTCCCAGGCAGTCATCTTCACCAAACTCGACCTCCGTAACGCGTACCACCTGGTGCGTATACGCGAGGGGGACGAGTGGAAGACTGCATTCAACACCCCGTTGGGCCACTACGAGTACCTGGTGGTCCCGTTCGGCCTCACTAATGCCCCAGCAGTCTTCCAGGGGATGGTGAATGATGTCCTGCGTGACCTGTCGGGCAAGAGTGTCTTTGTCTATATAGATGACATCCTCATTTTCTCCAAATCCCCCCAGGAACACGTTCTCCACGTCCGGGAGGTTCTCCAGCGGCTACTGGAGAACCAGCTCTTCGTGAAAGCCGAGAAGTGCTCGTTCCACGTCTCGTCTGTCCCGTTCCTCGGCTTCATCATTGAGAAGGGCAGTATCCGGGCGGACCCTACCAAAGTCAAGGCGGTGACAGAATGGCCCCAACCATCCTCACGTAAGCACCTCCAACAGTTCCTCGGGTTCGCCAATTTTTATCGTCGGTTCATCCGCAATTACAGTGTCATTGCTGCCCCACTTACCAAACTCACCTCCACGTCCATTCCCTATTGCTGGAATCCCGAGGCTCAACGGGCCTTTGAACAACTCAAGGCTCGATTTTCCACTGCCCCCATTCTCTGTCACCCCGACACCACCCGTCAGTTTACTGTGGAGGTTGATGCCTCCGACACCGGGGTGGGGGCCATTCTGTCTCAGCGTACCGCCTTGGACAGCAAGCTCCATCCCTGTGCCTTCTTCTCCCGGAGACTGTCCTCCGCTGAGCGCAATTATGATGTCGGGGACCGGGAACTTCTAGCAATAAAGCTGGCACTGGAGGAATGGCGTCATTGGCTGGAGGGGGCAGGTAACCCATTTATTGTCCTCACGGACCACCACAATTTAATTTATATAAGGTCCGCCAAGAGGCTTAACGCCCGTCAGGCTAGGTGGTCGCTGTTTTTTGCCCGTTTTAATTTTTCAGTCACCTACCGCCCTGGCTCTCGTAACACCAAGGCTGATGCCCTGTCCCGTATTTTTTCCCCCCCCTCCAGTCCTGCTGACCCGGAGCCCATTATACCCACTTCCTGTATTGTGGCTGCGGTGTCCTGGGAGATCGAAGAAGTCGTGAAGGCCGCCCAGGCCTCCCAACCGGATCCCCGCAATAACCCTAACCCCTCTCTGTTTGTGCCCGACTCTGTCCGTCCCCAGGTTCTGGAATGGGTTCACGCCTCCCGTCTGGCTTGTCACCCAGGGGTTGCCAGAACCATCGCCCTGGTCAGGAGGAGCTTTTGGTGGCCCACCCTCAAGGGGGATACCCGTGCGTTTGTCCTAGCCTGCCCCGTTTGCGCCAGGAGCAAGGCTTCCCACCAGCCTCCCTCCGGGCTTCTCCACCCCCTCCCTGTCCCGGGCCGTCCTTGGAGTCACATTGGGGTAGACTTCGTCACCGGGCTACCATTGTCAGAGGGCAACACCACCATCCTGACTATTGTGGACCGGTTCTCCAAGGCGGTTCACTTTATCCCTCTTCCCAAACTCCCTTCCGCCCTCGAAACAGCGGAGCTCCTGGTGCTGCACGTTGTCAGGCTGCACGGGATCCCATCCGACATCGTATCGGACCGTGGGCCCCAATTCTCCTCCCAGGTGTGGAAGGCGTTCTGTGTGGCCCTGGGTGCGTCGGCTAGTCTGTCATCGGGGTTCCATCCCCAGACTAACGGCCAGGCGGAGAGGGCGAACCAGGACCTGGGGGCCGCCCTGCGGTGCATTACTGCTCGCAACCCCGCTTCCTGGAGCCGTTTCCTCCCTTGGGTGGAGTATGCGCATAACTCCCTGAAGTGCGCATCCACGGGGATGTCGCCCTTCGAGTGCTCATTGGGGTACCAACCTCCCCTCCTCCCGGCCCAGGAAGCCGAGGTGGCAGTTCCCACCGTCAAGTCCCACTTCCTGAGATGCAAGCGGACGTGGAAACTCACACGCACCGCACTCCTTCGCTCAAACTCCCGTACCCAGCGTCTGGCGGACCTTCACAGGACCGCAGCCCCGCAGTACAGGGCCGGTCAGCAGGTCTGGCTGTCCACAGCCAATATTCCCCTCCCCACGTCATCCAAGAAACTTCAACCCCGGTTTATTGGTCCCTTCCCCATTGTTTGCCTGGTCAACCCTGTTTCTGTTAAACTCTCCCTTCCTGTTTCCCTTAAGGTCCACCCCGTTTTCCACGTGAGCCAGATAAAGCCTGTCGCCTCCAGCCCCCTCAGTGCCCCGGCGGTCACTCCACCCCCGCCCCGGATCATCGACCACGCCCCGGCCTACACGGTGAGTCGGATACTCGACATTCGCCGCAAGGGCCGGGGCTTCCAATACCTGGTCGATTGGGAGGGTTATGGCCCGGAGGAGCGGTCCTGGCTCCATAAGAGCCTCATTCTGGACCACTCTCTCATCTCGGACTTCCACAAGCAGTTCCCGGACAAGACTAGGCCTCCGGATACGCCAGGTGGCGTTCTTTGAGGGGGGGGTACTGTAACGTTCCGCTCCCTTCCTGTCCGTTCTCCATGTTTTCCCTTTCCTCCCGTGTCATGATGGATTCCCTGTGTCCGTGTTTTCCCTGTCGCTACAGGCTGGGCGTGCCCCTTCTGTCTGATTCTCTCTGTTCCCTCACTTTAGGTTCAACCTATCTCCTTTCCCCCTTCCTGCATGCATTCCGCACCAGTCAATTAGTCAATCACCCTCGGTTACATTCCTCATGCTTTTGGTTATTGGTTTCAATTTCACTCCCCTACTTATACCTCTCGCTGGCTGCCATTCGGTACCAGTTCGTTAACGTTGTTCGTGCGTTTCATGGTCTCCTGTATGTTGGTGCTGTTTCACTAATGCTCTGCTGTGGGTTCCCCCCGATCTACCTCCTTGGTTCCTAGACCAGTGTTCTCCATGGATCCAGCCTGTAGCAGTCCAGTCTCCCTGTCTGTGTTGCGGTACCCCCGCCAAGACTAACGTTGCCTGCGCAGTTGAATTCTCTGCCTCCAGCCCAGTTCCTGTTGGACCCTCCGGTCCAGAGTCCGTTCCTGTGATCCAGTTCCTGTTGGACCTCCCGGTCCAAATCAAGTCCAGTTCCGGTTCGGAACAAAAACCTTGTTCCCGTGATCCAGTTCCTATTGGACCTCCCGGTCCAAATCAAGTCCAGTTCCGGTTCGGAACAAAACCTTGTTCCCGTGACCCAGTTCCTGTTGGACCTCCCGGTCCAGATCAAGTCCAGTTCCGGTTCGGAACAAAACCTTCGTTCCCGTGATCCAGTTCCTGTTGGACCTCCCGGTCCAGATCAAGTCCAGTTCCGGTTCGGAACCAATCCTTCATTCCCGTGATCCAGTTCCTGTTGGATCTTCCGGTCCAGTTCAAGTCCAGTTCCGGTTCGGAACAAACCTTCGTTCCCGTGATCCGGTTCCAGTGTGGGCCTCCTGGCCCAGTACAAGCCCAGCTCCGGTTTGGAGCAGTTCGCTACTTCCTGGACACTCTTTGACTTTGTGTTAAGTTTGTGTTGAGCTTGGGACTACCCCAAAGCTCCTAATAAACACCCATTCCTGTTTCCCTGTCTCTTGGTCGTGCATTTGGGTTCAGCCCGTGTTTGGTTCGTGACAGAAAGACCTTTAAACTGGCCTGCTGTAGCACAAAAGCATCTAATGGGGATGTGCATGCTACACTGCGACTGCTCAGGTGTCTCTGTTGAAAATGCACTTGCAGCCAAACATCTACAGGAAGCTATCTGTCCCAGATCATCTTACCTGTCAGAATGTACACACCCTGACAATTACTGTAATCTGGCAAAGGGAAGTTTTTCTGAGGCCAAATGACTGAGAATTCTCCTCAGAAAGGTCGGGGTTTACCTAGGCGGCTCCCAGGTCTTCAGGCCTACACGATACAGTGAGAGATTAAACAAATAGGAAATTAATCACTGAAGGTATAAGCCTGTTTCTTTATTCCATATTTGGCCTACTCTTCCTGGTGCATTTCTCTGTCCATCATGGTCACAAAGCAGGGAACTATCTAAGTCAGGCAACACTGTTAGTGTTAAAGCATTGCTGATTGAGGACTTACACCACTGACCCCTCTGGTCAGGAGACTGTATCCATCCTCACTGCTCCCCCCCCGATTCCCCCATTTCCCCGTCTCCCTCTGAAAGGCACGAGTTTTTGTGATTGCAGCTTAACACATGACTGGACGTGCAGAGGTAACAAGTAATCCATACATTTCTGACCACTGCAGCCATTGTCTCTTTAATTGCTCCCCGGTCGCCAGGCGGAGGGGCTGAGTGCAGGCATGCAAACAGATGGTTCCTCTCCGCGGCCGCGCGTCCAGAACAGCAGCGTCGATTATTACCTCTGAGCAGGGCTGAGCGGGAGCCCAAGTGTGCGTCCGCGTACCCGGGCTCATGTGATCGTGGCGTGGCCCTCAGCTGCGGCACGGGGCAGGGCACGGCGACAGACAGAACGCGCCCTGCGCAGTGAGGCGAAGAAGAGGCCCCATTGTGACATCTGACAATCCTCCGCATTCATTAATGCTGAGGACCACATGCCTCGGAGCACGTGAAACTGGGACTTAACACATAAATGGCCATTTCATTATGGAGCACAATCACAATGTTAGTCACTTGGCTTTGGCTGCTGTGGCGTGCGCGCTGCGGGTAGCTCCCTCTCCTGATAGCACTGATGTACATGGAAGAAAAGACATGTCCATCAACACGCAAGTAGGTGCACTCTGAAGAAGCCTGTTGGTTTTTTCCTGTAGCTCACCTCAGTGACCCCGCCACAGTTTGTCTGCTTGTCTTGCAGCCAGTATCTTTAAAACCAATGTCACACCAAGCAAACTGTCTCACCTTATCTGACGTGCATTAGTGTGTGATAAAAAAAATGCTGTATCTCAAATGCAAACCAGCTATCAATGCAAATGATATTGCCTAAAGTACCTATGGTATATACTATATATGGCTGAGCTCTCTATGAGCTGCAGAATGATCTCTCTACATGGGAGCACCAATTGAACCTTATGCATCTCTCTCTCTCTCTCTCTCTCTCTCTCTCTCTCTCTCTCTCTCTCTCTCTCTCTCTCTCTCTCTCTCTCTCTCTCTCTCTCTCTCTCTCTCTCTCTCTCTCTCTTTCAGTTTAGTAGTACTGATTTTTCATTCATAGATACCACTGATGATACCACTACTTAATTCTGTGCCTGGACAGTGGCCCAAACGGTCCAGTACAGACAGGGCAGTGCTGGCAATAAGCTGAGGACAGCCTTGCCGCTCAGGGGTCATGAGTGCAGTGGAGAGTTCAACACACATCTCATCTGCCTGCGCCTGAGCACACTCTTGCACGCACAGTACAACCTGAGATTTAAAAATCAAATACAGGAAAGACATAAAGACATTATACATGTCAGCTCAATGGAAATGAAGTAATTGCGAAACATTAAATCTACGGCATCTGATGCTCGGTCCTTCATTAGTTTTTTTGGGGGTTTTTTTTTGTTCCTCAAAAAATATCTCTCTCTCGGTCTTGAAAAAGTGGGCTTTGAGATAAGTGCACACGACAAAAGGGGTTGCAAAGGATGCTGGGACAACAGAGAGTAAACACTGGCCTGACATTGTCCTACCCCACGGGGCTCACGGCACTATCTGATAAAGGGCTATGGAGCTGTCAGGCCATCAGACTGGCAGGCTGTTGACATGGTGAGCAGAGGGGGGGTGCAGGTTAAACACCTGACTTAGAAGGTCAGCTCTTAAATGAGAGCAGGGGGCCATTTGGGGCATTTATAACCTGGGTTTCCATTAACCGAGTGCGCTCATAAAACAGAAAGTTCTTATAGAGATTTACAATGCTGCACATGTGTTGTAATGTATGGCAGAATGTGTATTTTACTCTTTGTCTCGGGGGTTAAAAGGACATTCAGAGCTTATCGCTGTATGTTTTACAGTCCACACAAATTGGCGGGTTAATTGTACACAAGCGTATATTGGGTTTGACTGTAAAGTTTGAACTTTGTTCTTGCCTCTGAAAAAAAGTAAACACACTTATTAAAGGACATGACAAGGAAAAATAGACCTTCCATTACAGTTTTAAAGTTCAACATTTACACTGATAGATATTATCCATTTTCCAGTTTTAAATGGCATCCATTTAAATGACATCTTTATAAAATTGCTGAATTTACTGGCTCGGTGCTAGACGGTGTATTCTTTTTTCATCGTCACAGCTGTTACCCAACTATGCGGTCCCCGTTTGCTTGCTGGTATGTGTTAATGTGAAATCGAAAAGAATAGCTTGTATTAGTTCCCTCTTTCAGAAAAAGTGTGAATGAGTTCAGTAAAATGTGGCAGCTGCTACTGTAAGAGCAGTAGATCAGTTAGTGAAAGACAGAGTCGTGACATATTCTCTGCACTCCAGCTGTTCTGGATGGAGAGGAGCGTTCAGATTTGTCAGTTGTGAGGTGCATCATCATAGGAATTTTTGCAGTCTTTAGGCCGCTCACTGGGCATGAGGCTCAAAGTCTGATGGATGACACGATGCTGTTGGAGTACCACTCAAATACACTTTTACCTCAGAAGAACGGAAAAGAACAATCCTCCATTAAAGTATAGATCTAACGCGCCAGCCTGGGAGTGCAGCGCATGCTGTAATGCTGGTAAAAGTATAAGCCTAAACATTGAAAACATGGAGAGAAAAAAGCTTGTCTCATAAAGGAGTGTGGCATCACACTGTGGCGGCTGTGTTGTTCTCACAGCGGGAGGTGAGGCACAGCTGTATGTGCTCTGACTCCACCGCAGATAAGCCGGGGATCTGCACCTGTGTCAGAGCGAGCGTCTCCCCTCCCCCTCAGTCCTGACCTAAGGCCAACCCCCCCCCCGCCCTCCCGCCCCGCCACCACCAAAAAATAAAACCTCCACCATCACCACAACTCCCTGTGCCCCCAAACTCTCTCCCCCAACTCCCTTTCTTGTCTTTATATCTCTTTCAACTCTCACTCTGTCTCTCTTAATCCCTGTTTTTACATCTGGTCCCCCTTCCTTCCCCTCTCTAAATCTTCCACTATATTTCTCCCCCTCAATCTCTTGTTCTTCCACTTCCATCTTTGTATCTATCCATGAAGAGGCCTAGCCATCTTTTTGGATTAATGGTGGCCCCTGGTTTCCAGACTCAACAGATGCCGAATATTAGAGGAAGAAAAAGCAGCAGCCGCTCGATAGATAAACATGTAAACATGTACAACTGTCTCCTATACCAGACAGTTTGAAGTGTTAATTGTATTATTTGCACTAAATTGTTAGCAATGTAGCAGTAAAACATAGCTGCAATGACTCATCGGCTAAAGGTAGGAACAAGTTTGTTGTGACATGCTGCAGTTCTCTGTAAAAACAATTTGCCACAATGTCATGTCCTGTCCCATGCCATGGAACCACTCTTGCATCCTGTGTCGCTGTGATAAGCTGTCCCCCTTGCCCCTTCAGACTCGGCACAAAAGAATCATAGGAAAAGGTTGATGCAGCTCAGTGAGAAAACTGCCAAGAATTCATAACTGAGAACAATTGAAGGACACATGCTTCGAGCGCAAGACAGAATCCGAAACAAGTCCCCCGCTGCACAGTTCATTCGCACACATTTTGAATGCCGTTTGAAAACAACAGCTATCTGCAAAGTTTTTTTTCCTGTCCATCTTCACACCTGGAATGAAGCAGGGTTTAGGCTGGAGGAGGAAGAATGCTCGCCAGTCAGCGAAAAGTGCTCTATCACTCACTGCTCTCCGGGTCCCCTGCTTCTCAGCCGTAGATCTCTTGCCTAATAACCCATCCAGGGGCAGACAGCACTTCCCTTTCTGGCTGACGTGAGATCATTGATGCCATGACTTTTTGAGCCAACCCAAACACTGAGGTTTGCGTGGTTATTGACAGTTAAATAAGTTCCACCTGTAGACAATGAGGGATAGGGCTCCTCACTGCGTATTAGAAGGTGTGTGTTTCAGGAAGTTGGGCAATGGGGATGCCACTCTTCAGTGCAGGGGATGTAGATTTATGGGGATGGGGATTTCAGTATTTGGCAGCAGGGAAGTTATGTGGAGTAACTTTCAGCAGTTGGGTTGGTGTGTGTGTGTGTGTGTGGGGGGGGGGGAGGGGGGGGGGTTGCTACAACTACAAGAGAGCACTCAGCACTCAGGGAGAGAAACCCAAATGCAAACGTTTCTTCAGGGGAGGTCTACACATTTGACAAAAAAAACACTTTTTTCCAACAGACACATAATCTATTATAAAGTAGAGTAAACAATGTTTACAGTTCAACTAGTTTGTGAGTGCTGCAAGCCAAGGTCAGCATTGTTAACTCCTACCCCAAGGTGCCAACCACCCCACCACTCCACCTCACCTACAGTACAACAGGTATAGTAAATTCAAAGCACATACTGAACCTGGGGCATACAGGGTTGCTTGCAGAACAGGTGCTGCATTGATCATTCAGGAAAATACATTCACGTGGAGACCCCCCCCTCCTGATTCATCCCTCGTATCCTCTCGGTCTTCACAGGCGACGGTTTCGCCGAGAGCAAATGCACGCAGCTTTCACTGGCGAGGGGAAACCCAGTCGCTCCCGCTGCCCTGCAGGGTCAGGTTCCTGGAGTTCTGCTGGCTGTGCGGGGAGTGGGCCTCCACTGTTTTGGGGCTCATCAGTCAGCACCGGCTCTGCGCTGCTCTCAAAAAGCCAACAGCTATAATTACACATCTAATGCAGTTGGAGAGAGAGAGCTTCGGTATCCAGATTAATTACAAGTGGCTGGACTTAAGTAAAGGTATTCTCCGATGAAAAGCATGGACACATATACACCTGAGGGAGAGAAAGGGAGAGCGTGGAATCATGGGAAGGAGGGCGGTTATTGTCCCTCCAAGAAATAGCATAACCATCTGATTTGGGTAGACAGACAGCCTGTGATGGAGTGTTACTGCACTCCTTGTGCTTTCACCTTAGCCCGGCTGTAGGTTAAGTAAGGGAGGATCCTAAATTATATACTTTATAGCTTTAGTGCCACAGGAAACAGAGCTCTACTTACCACTGTCTGCAATTACGGTAGATGGGAGTATTATCACCGATGGAAGAGACTCACTTTATACCACCACATGCCACAGTAAGAATCCTGAAATACAATCCGAGAAAAAATCTAATTTAGAATATTTTAGAATTAATTGTATAATGCCTGCCAACCATGTAGAAACAGATCACAGAGGACACTGCTAACCCATCACATTGAAACATTACCACTTTAAGGTCTTCAAAGCTGTAATGAGCCTGTTGAACTCTGCCCTCAAAAAGAGTCAACAGTGACCGGCATAATGTTGCCAGGGTCACCCAGCACTCATAAATACACCCCTGTGGTCATTAAGGGACTCCCCATCTGCGATTCAGGGCAACTAAATGTTTTAGAGTCACATATGCCCAGAAGCACAATATATCATTAGTGAACAAGCAACCCTCTCATCCACCAGCTAAGAAAGTTTGCCTCTGGCAGGCCAACAAATTCAGCCTCATGTGAAAGCCATATTCATGCAAACATCACATTCATTATATTTATTTTATTACATGAATTATATTGACTGCACTAATGAAATGACCCCCGCCTTTCATTTTAGGCCTAAAAGTACAGAAGATAAACAATATGTGTTCCTTATTTCCACTTAATATAAAGAAGTAGTCATAGTCCTGATGAATGTGACTGGAATGGAGCTTCCAGAGAACGATTCAGTGTATGGATAAGCAATCTATGGGCATGTGCCAGAAAATCTGATTCCACATGCTGTTAAAAACTGAACACATCCCCCTGTCTGCCTTTTTGAGGTCACCAAGAAATTTACAGTCAAAATCAACACAACCGTGTTGAAGCTTGCCTACGTGCAAACTGGAGTGAGTTATTCTGCCTTAGGCCAGATCCCCCCCCCCAAAAAAAAACAATTCCTGTCTCTTAAAGCCTCAAGTGATATAAATATGTGTATGGTCCAACACAAAGCACTGATTGGTACTATTGTTTTTGTCTGGTTTGCTCTGCATAATTGAGAGAACACAACAAGTAAAACGAGTGTAGAGTGCCCACTTGAAAAGCAATCTGCCCTTTATTTAAATAAGAATCTGTTGAACATTAATCCAGCTGCTTGCATAAGCAAACACCCTGGCAACTGTTTCTCCCAAAGTCTGTAAGTTTGGTTTCAAGTAGGGCAGTAATGCGCAATAAATCACCCGGTTAAAGCAAAGGGTGATTAATAAAACACTCGCCAGCGTGCAGGACAACACAAAACATCTGTTCGCCCCCATCCATCCAAATCAGGACCCGCTAATAAATCCAGATGGGCGGGTTTTGTGGATTCAGAAAACTGTACATTCTCCAAGGCAGAGCTGTGACATGGCAGAGCTTTTTTTTCCAGAAAAAATTAATCTGTTTTTCATGAGCGCTCCTTCTTGCGGGCATAGCTGCCTGCGCAGGTGGGGTCAGCGAGGTTGCTCGCTGCGTGGCGTAACAGGCAGAGCGAGCGCAGGACTGCAGGAAACGCTCGGCAGCCTCCCTGCTGCTGTCACTTCTTTTTTGCACCCCTTCGCTCTATTCCACAGGTACAGGAGCTCTGCCGCGCTTTTGCACGCTTTATCATTTTTAAAATCATAACATTAACCTATGAAAGCCTGCTGCTGATTCATGTATAACCTGTAGTGTGTTTGGTATACAAAAAGGGGTTTGCCGTTACAGTTTATGCATTGTAAAATAACTTTAAAAAATAAACAATACTGTGGTATTGAAATACATTTTTAAAAGTCCACTTTTTGCACACCATACAAAGCTCCTTTTCAAAAATATCCAGGCTCTTTGTGTACTGTGTTTAATATAGTTAATTCTGTGTCAACTTCCTGTAGCAGAGTTAGAGCGTAGAGTGTGTTCTCTCTCCTGCAATGCATTCACAATGACTGCTCTTCACACTACAGGCTACACAGTAATAACACCAATCGAATAGAGTATGTCTCACTGATGATAAAGTGTAGCCTTTGGGCACCTGGCATGTTGTTTGAGGGGAACTAATGCAGCAATAAGTGGAAGAATTGGGTTCTGCTGCTGAAGACTCCTGGTCATTGTTGGCTATTGAAATAGCCCAGACCTGACCTTGCAACCACAGTGTGGGCCCAGCCTGTGCTTATACGGGCATCTTTATTGAAGGTGCCACTTGGGGAACTCCTATCTATTTACTTTATATACACATTCAAGGGTGTATACAAATTCTTCAAATTCAGCATGCAATTTTTCAAATTGATATTAATTACATGCTAGCACAAGTACAGATGCAGATGCTTAAATTATATGTTTGTTAAAGATTTGTTGACCTTAATCCCAACAATAGTCAATTAATTTCAGTGTAATTACAGCACTCCAAACTGTGGGTTATGGAAATATTGTGGTTGGACATTACCTTTAAATTCACAGAACAAAAAAAAAGTTTTTAAAATGACATGAGATGCAAAGTTATCATGAATATACAGAACTCAATTTTTGTATAAAAGACATCATGTAATGTTAAAAAATTATACCAGTATTGTTGTAGAATTAGTATAATTAAAGTGAAATTTTAAATCTTAAACCTGTGTTTGACTAAACTGTCAAACATAATGGCCCACCGATAGCGAACCATCAACAATCTGTAGAGTGAGAAATGCAAACCGTCCACAAAAGCCATACATCTTTCATTCGGGATCAAAGTCAAAGCAGAGTTTTGGCTGCCGCTGCAGCTGAAGTTTGGGTTGTGAAAGTCAAACAATGGGTCTACAAGAAAAAAGAAAAACAAACAGGTAAAACAAAAATACATTATCTTTCACCACTCACCATGGTGTGGCCGCGGCAACAAAGCAGCTGTGTTGTTAAACTGAGCCACCAGATCACAGAGCAGGACCTGGGCCCGCTGGCTCACCGCAGAGTGATCATGTCCGTAATTGTCAAGGACATGGAAAGGGACACACTGAAAGCCCTCGTCCATCTCCCCCCCCCCCCCCCCCCAAAGGAGCCTGGAGTTCATCGGCCTCAATGCTACTCAGTCTTCTTTTTGGGGCTGTTTATTTTAAAGGGTGTACAAGTTTTCTTTTAACTTTAAAAAAGGTTGATAACTTTGCCAAGGTCTGGATGAATCACAGACAAGAAAGAAAATAGATGAAAGGCAAATTTCATTTTGGATCCTTTTCTATTACATCAAAAAAAAGGTTTTTTACCCACAAGTCAGTGGGGCTCCTTGGGGACAAAATTTCCTGGCAGAGAAGGGCTGGACATGTGGGCATCGCTGTGCGGACATCAAAGAATCCAGGCCCCTGGAATTAGAGACACGGCAAGAGAGGAAGTTTGTGTTTTGAGGGGTATTCTGTTTTTTTGTTGCTTTGACACAACAGGCGCGCTGTAGAGGCTCGACATTTGGATAGGATTTATTGGTAACTACTGACAATTTAAGAACTTTGTTTTGAAAATAACTTACAATATTATTTAATTGGACTGACAATGTCACCTCGATTGTACTCCAACTATTAGCAGTTGACATGTTTGCATTCAAACGTGAAACTTTTATTAGACTGGTTGTCTAGTTTGATACCTAACTGGCGGCAAGCAAGGCTATATCCTGTCAGGCTAGATCAAAAACAGGTCAAGCTTCTCAGTGCTAGTGAGCTTTCCAGTTACAGCCATGACATGCGAGTGTTTTGTAAACTGTAAAATGTAAAATATTTGTGTCTCAAAACCTTTGTATAACAAATAAACTGAAGCATATTCACATATTTCAAACATTGTCGGAACCACTGCTGAGTGCTTACTCAGGCCGGCTGTTGTTTTATTTTTTACTACCAAAGTCAATAATTTTCACAATTACTGAGCAATTATGTCACACACTACTAAATAAGTAATTAACAAAGCACCAACTTATAGTAGTCACTCGTTTCAAACTTCGACAATATTTGGCAAGAAACCAACTGACTTTTTTTGCGTGAGAACACAAGCTCAAAACCACAGCCACTTGTGTGACTCTCATCTGCATTACACTCAAATGAAAACCTCTCAATGATGTCATGTGAAGGGCAGCAAGAAACCACCAAGCGTATTCAACTGGTGTGAGAGAGAGAGTTTGACAGAGAGAATGTGTTTTGCTTTGGGATGTAGGACGAGAAATAAAAAAAAACTACCTTACAGTTAACTCCATTCTTAGATCCTATGTCTTTAAAGCAAAAAGAAATGAAAGAAAATATACTATTTATGTAGGTTTGATGTGGCCTGTGAACAATAAGAGGCAACATTGGAAGCAATTTAACTGTCAAAGAGTTCCACACTAATTAAAGACAAATGTTAAATTTTCTTTGTTCATGTTTACAGTGCCACCAGGTTTGTAGACATGGCACAGCGATGCTAAAATGTTTGAGGAAGTTTTCTCTAGTGTGATAACATACATAATTATACAATGTATAACAGGAGATATTTAATGTGGATATCCTGTTATGTAACCTGCTTGTGAAAGTGTGTTTAAAGTAATCACACCATTGAAAAGCAGTATGCACGGTGCATGGGCAATGTGTTCAAGTTCAACTTTTGGACGTCTATAATCCATATTTTTATTTTATTTATTTTATTTATTATTTATTTATTTATTTATTTATTTTTTATTTTTTTATTTTTTTATTATTATTTTTTTATTTATTTATTTTTTATTTATTTTTGTTTGTTTTTTTTTTGTTTTTTTTGTTTTGTTTGTTTGTTTTTGTTGTTGTTATAATCAAAGTGTTGTTGGTGTAGGCTTTTGAAAATCAACTATGTGAAGTCAGACCATCTTTCTTCTCTTTTTTTTATTGTTCAAGTAGGGGGCAGATAAATATAAGAAATGTTTTCTTCTTGCTGCTCCTTTCCAATCATGGAGGTGTTGATTTGAAAATGTAGTGTGCATTTTTGTACAAATAATGTTGTCCACTTTCATGAAAGGAACAAATAAATAAATAAATAAATAAATAAATAAATAAAGAATTATTGTTCCTGAACATTACCCTTTTTTCTGAACTCATTACTAGGGCCCAGAGAAATAATCACACACATGACCATCTGAGCTGTCAACCTGAAATTAAATAGTTATCCTCTAGGTGTCTCTGTAGGGACTCTGAGTTCAGCAATCATTTGGCAATAAGCATAGACATATCCCTGCTTGTACAGTTGCGGTGAGATTAAGAGGTGGTCATCAGCAAATTAAATCACGGATATGGATAAGTGTGGAGGAAGTGAAATATGGAACACAAACAACATCAAGACTGACATAAAGTGCAGTTTGTAAAACAATACCTTACTTGTACATTGCATACCAACATATAGTTTATTTTCCATAACTTGAAACTTATCATTAGTTCAGTGGTCAAAGATTTAAAGCATAGGTTCTAAAAAAAGAACATACTTGGTGACTGGGTTTTTAGGACATGTCTTTGTATTATGACAATGTAATATGTTGCCAATTTAAACTGTTCCAATCACTGAGAATACAGTCTTGAAAAGGCCAACCTAACTTGCTAACATTTATTTGTAGTTATCTCTACATGGTTATTCATCACTACTCTGGTGCTGAATAAACGCATTTTTTAGAAATTTTTATCCAAAACTATACTTGCAATGCTAGCAACTCTTCGGTTAGACAAGCATAATGTATAATTAGATTGTATAATTGGCTTGCCAGCTAACATTACCTAGCATTATCTATCTTATCTCTGAATGTTTGGTCAAAGGTAAGCTAGTTCTGATGGATTGTGCATGCTTGTTATGTGGCTCAACCAAACCTGGAGCTAGCTGTCTGCTAACTTGCATTAGAATTTATAACGTACCATTCCTTACAAGTACAACTGCATGTTTCACCCGCCTTTAGTTCTAGCTTTTAGTTTAGTGTCTAGCTATTCATTTGGTTTGGCTGTAGTTACTTATATAGGGTGGCAGTGTAGGATAATGGTTAGGCAACTTGTATTGTAACTCAAAGTTTGTGGGTTTGATTCTCAACTGGGACACTGAAGTTGTACCCATAGGCAAAGTTCGTAACCAGAATTGTTTCAGTAAAAACATTCAGCTGTGTAAGTGCATTGCATGTAAAGCTGTAATCTGTATAAGTTGATTTTGATAAGAGTGTCTGCTAAATGTCAGGGGCACCCCAGAGCCATAAGCAAAAATTTTATTTGGAAACATTTAACCGCACTGGTTAGGCCATATCAGCTTCTGTTAAAACTTTGAAATACGGAGTACCCCATTGATATACCGTTGCATGATACCATTACATTTTAATGTGACATACAACAAAACTACCATCACTTGTCTACATTGAACTTGACTAAGGGTTCGATGATTTGACCCACATAATAGCAGCGATAGGTCTATGATTTAATATCTATTGTTTACTATCAGTCATTAATTGGTGGTAGGTGTTATGATATTTAGGGATTCAATTAATCATTTCAGGTTTTCTAAGAAAAAAGAAGATAATGAAGTGTAAGTTGAAACACACTAAGCACTTAGTTCCTTGAAACAGAATTGTGAAATGAAGTTACTTAAGGTAACACTGCAGCTATGCTTACTCTATATACTTAGAAAAATGTGAATTGCTTGTGGCTACATTAACATTACATCTGTTACCAGGCAACCATCTATGCATTATGCAGAGGGTTTTACCAGCAGTACTTATTTATATAGATGGTCTTTCAGGTGAAAAAAATTAAATAAAATGAACACAAAAGTGGAGTGGACGCATTGAAAATGACATGTGCAATGTGTTTCTGGTAAGAGTGTGATAGTGAGAACCCTGGAGCCTGGACTGCAGATCAGAGGGAATCAGAGTGTGGTGTGTGTGAATGCCCTGGAGGGCACTCTCCTGGGAGGAGACTGACTGCAAGGCTACAGCTCAGGGTGTTCACTGCCATGACTCATTACAGGTTAATTACAGAGTGAGGCCTTGTCTTGGGGGAGGACAGGCAGTGATGTGCTAGTGGCTCATCCTGAACTCATATGTTCTACAATAGGTGGACTGTGTGTGTGTGTGTGTGTGTGCGCGCGTGTGTGTGTGTGTGTGTGTGTGTTGTGTGTGTGTGTGTGTGTGTGTACCATTGCTTACAGCAATGGAGCAAACAGTGGGGAACAAGGCAATGAGAAATAGCCTATCTTAGTAGCCTTGGGATACTGATTTGAACTAGAGGAGTCAGTAAAAATCGACTGAAGCAGGACTGCTATTATTACTTTTGGTAGGTGCTTGAAAGGGCAAGCAGACTCGCATGTCAGTGGACTAATACACAAAAATGAATGACAAGCAAATTCCCACCGTCACTCAGTTCCCTCTGCAGTTATACCGCTACTCACCACCCTCTCTTGCATAAAAATAACATTTTGAAGCAGTTATTTAAAAAAAACAAAAAAAAAACAGCTGGAGCTGGCACACACTGTTCTTTCTTCACTTTTTTTTCTCTCTCTCTCTTTCTCGCTCTCTCTCTCTCTCTCTCCAGATCACATTTCCATTGTCAGAGCATCGCAAATCTGTCCGACTGCGGTTGCGGCAACCAGGGAGTGGAGATTTTTCCACTGGCACACTTTGTCCATGCTGCGCTTCAGTTATCAGAGATGTGCGTGACACTAGCACCGCTAATGGACTCCAGATGGAGGGGGTGGAGAGGAAGAGAGAGAGAGCGGGGAGAGATATAGCAAGAGTATTCGAGAGAAAATAGAAGACTGAGGACTGTCAGAAGAAGGCTCCCCTATCCTTTACTCTGTTCCTCATTTTCTCTTGGTCTGTCAGTGCACTGATTGTTTGCGTGCGCGCGCGCGCGTGCACTTGTGAGAGTGAGTACGTACCGTACATGGTTGTGTGTGTGGGAGTGCATCTGTAGGAATGTGCAACACTGTTACAGAATGCCGCACCACAGCTGGTAATGTGCACTATCATGTAAGTAGCACTTTGGGAACATGCACCAGCCTCAGACTTTGATGTGTCAATCTTACAGGAACTGCAGACTTAGTTTTGGGCCTGGACCAGGTTACTATGGTTTGGCTTGAGGTCACATGCTTCCCTTGAAGCTGCACTTATCTACATGCTGTGGGCTACATTTGTATATTCACAATAAAAATGGGAGAGTGCAAAACCATTAATGCGTTCGACACCTTGCAAAATAGTGTGTTGAATACTTTCAAATTATTGCTTTTAAAACTCGCTTCTTCTTCCCTGGCTGTGTCTCTTAGTACTCCATGTGCGTGGATTGTGGGAAGCGTAGTCATTTTTTTCAAATCATCCTAACAAATAAAACCACAGTCATATTGCCTGCAAACAATCAAGCACTCACAAGTAAATAAATACATCTGTCCAGAAGTCTCTGGAGTGCCAGTGGTGAAGGAGCTGCCGATGGTGGGATGAAGTTTGGATTTCACAAAGTGGCTGCATGTGTCTGCTGTGGCTTTTGGGTTTGATTACTGTAATATCTCTATCAATCACTTATCCCTTGCAGGTGGTGCATTCAAGTGATGCACACTTACTATCTTACACTTACTAAAAAATAAACTAAAATGTTCAAAACGTACAGTCTGTAATTTAAGATTCTTTATTTCAATATCATTATGCATGTGAGTGATGGTGACAGCCCCCTAAGTACAGTACCTAGCTCAGCCTGTGATGCTGATTTCAGGCTTAACTATAAGCATCACTAAAGCAACCCTTCCACAGTTTTGCTGTCCTCTAGATCAGGAATACTCAAATCTCGAGGCCAGTAGTACTTCTGGTTTTCATTCTTCCCCTCTAAGCAGTTCTGATTGGAGCACAAGGCCAAGCAGTGGCATTAATCAATTAACTATCGGGTGAAAAACCCCCCCGCAGTACTACTGGCCTCGAGGGTCAGATTTAAGTATCCCTGCTCTAGATCATCAAATGTCATGTGACATGACCTTGGGGACATGACCTTGGGGACATTACCACTAATTACTAGATTGAACTTCAAAACTCAAGTCGCTATTCAGAAGTTTGGCATTGGCAAATGTCATGGAGGTGATGTGACTGTAGATCTGACTGTATGAGATATTTTCCGCCTTGAATTTTTAAGTTTTTTGCACCCAATAAGTGAACTGTGGAGATGGACACGAGAGCACCCTTTCCCCTACCTCCAAGCGGTGATGACGATGATGAAGGCCAAGCATACGGGCACCCACAAGAGTGAGAAAAAAAGAAACAAATGCAGCTAGACAGTTCCAGGCCTCAGTCTACCCCTGTGGTGCAGGCCATACACTTGAGAAAGCCAAGAAAATCAGTCAGAGTGATTAATAGCGGTGGTCTGTTTGAGCGCAATGCAAACTCATCTCGCATTTTATTTGCTTTTTGTGTAACTCCATAAGATAAGAAGAAAAAAAGTGACAGGCTTAACTTATGTTTATATGGCATTTTGTTACCAGATATTAGCATTCTAATCAGCATACATTATAACAGATAAGAGATTTGAATTTGAACAGTGGCTCAGTATTTTTATCGCTACAGCAGTAAAAACGTATTGGAGCAGATGACAACAGCGCACAAAGAGCCATTGTTATATGTACTGTATTTTGACTTACGTGTCTGACAGTATTACTGCTAAAGGATGTTTGCCAGAAACATGCAGCAAGGAGGAATCAAGGACAATCACGACTTCTGCAATTCACATATTGACCTGACAATTAATTATGGGCAGAAAATATTCAACTGTGCGTGCTATACACATGTTGTCATTACTGCCATAGTACAGATCAAATTTGAGGCCATTACTGAGTAAATTAATGGAGTCGGCTGTCTTTGGAATACATGTTCCCACAGTCTTCTTAACCCAAATCCCAATCAGTGTGAGGTAGTGCATAGCTCAGCCTCTTAGTTCCACCAATCACAGACAACAGCAAAGAAACAAGACAAAAGAGCAATCCCAAAGCAATGTGCTCATCTCTCTACATGCTTTTAGGCACATCAGTTATATTATAGTGTTGGAAACATTTATTCTGAGACAGGTTCAATGCATAGAAGGCATATAAATAAATTAGGCAATTAACAACTCCTTGAAATGTTCACTTTTAATTTTTCTCACAGTAGCCGGAAGAGATGATGAAGCACTGGTTTGATGAAACAACAAACCAGTTTGAAAAGTTAAAATTCCCTTTGTTTCTGTCAAAGTGTGTTATTTTTACTTTCTGCCCCAGGGTTTTCATAAATGCATGAACACTTAACACGTTAAATGGAATGTGTGAAGAACGCTAGCTAGCTGTACATTAAAAAAAACAAAAAATCTTAATGAAAATTTTAGTCTTATATTTCGACTTTAAAAAAAATTTATATTAATTTTTTGCTGAATAAGACAAAAAGATTGCAAATGGGGTGAGATAATTTCACTTGTCAAGCAAAAAGTAACTTAAAAAAGCGAATATTTTCTGCTTGAGAGAAAAAAATAAGACTCAAGACAAAACTAAAACACTTGTTACGACAGACATTTTTTGCAGTGTGGCAATTCTGCTGAAGTAAAACATCCATTGAATCTTAAATGCCATTTTTACTCAGTGCAAGTTTGTGTTAAGAATCGATGCATATTGTACCTGACAAGAAAGCAGAAAAACCTAGCAACTTCTGTTTTATAAAGATGTGTACAGATATTGATGCTTGTTTCTATTTGTTCAAACATGGAAACCCCGGCCAACAGTAGAAACCTAGTACATGTGCATTGTTTGTGATTAATTATTTTCCTGAATACTCTATCACAGTTTAACAAAAACATGCTAAGGCCAAAATAAATAAATAAAAACAATTAACAAGAGTAGTTAATTGCTCTATTTCATATAGGCACTATCAGTGGATGCCAATACTCAAAACCATCAAAATACTGACGGAACATTATCACACCACATTTAAACTTGTGCAACCTCAGATCACAAAATAAATGAATTACACAAAATGTATTATTTAATAAAAATCCTATTTCCATAAAGCTCGAACAAATACAATTTATTCAGAAAAAAAGCTATTAAAGCGCAACTGGTGAAGGTAACCTTGTTGAATCACATGATGCTTCAGAAAACACAGTGTTGGTTGGTGGCTGACAGCAGAGTTGGGGCTGGCTTCAGGAGCCAAAGCCACAGTTCACATCTCACAATCCTTTGTCAGTCTCCATCTGGTCGGCGGTGGGCGTGGCAACGCTCCTCATCACCTTGTTGGACTCGTAGTTTTAAAAAATGTATTTTTAAATATATTTTGTGTTGGTGGTGGGGATTAAAGATAAATACTAAATCACCGACTGTGCAGTCCAGTGAGTCACAGGGAACTTGCATCTAGCCCTCACCACTACCTCTGCCTGAAGGGCTGCTCGAGGCCCTATGTGGAAGCACGCTGCTCAGGGTGAGCTCCACATTGGGATTGTTTACAGTGAACTTGCTGCGCATGATATTGTGTGTGTGTGTGTGTGTGTGTGTGTATGTGTGTGTGTGTGTATGTACTTGTTAATGTGAATGTGTATTCCGTGTGGTGCTTGAATGGTGTATACATACATGTTAGAGTGAGTATATAACATGTGTTTATATGTGTGTGTGTGTGTGTGTGTGTGTGTGTGTGTGTGTGTGGGTGTGTGTGTGCGTGTCAGGGAATTACTGGCAGGTATAGGACTCTGTGAGGCAGAGAAGCAGGCACACACTGGCCCCCTGCACGCTGAGTCACAGCGTGGTTACCAGGCCCCATCATTTAAAAGGTTTTTTAATGACTCTCAGCATTAGATGCTTATTATTTTAATTGTCCTCTGGTGCAAGGCTGTTTTTAAACCCTGCTGACTGTTCCAATAAATGCTTACAGCAGCAGAGAAAAAAATAAAGTAAATAACACATTAAAGAGTAGAGAGTAGACATATGGACATGGTCTCCCAGTGGTACTGGAACAAGAGACACAATGGTTAAAAAACTCCCACCACACTACCAATTACTTATGACAGGCACACATGATTTCTCCTCAGTCCTGATATCAAATGCCGTGATTTAAATATTACGGGCACAGAAGCAAATTACTTTGTAAGTAGAAAAAATAGTAAAAGTCTCTACACATAACATTTTAGTGACTACAACAATTCACCAAAGGCATTGCATTTGTTTCTGCTGTGTTTACATTAGGCTAGACAATACCTCTAGATATAACAACTTGGCCTAGTGCAGCAGGACTGACCTCTATCATTTCACTTTTCAGTATAATAACTGACATAGCCCAAAGCATTCTGAGTAGAAGTAGTCATGCTCACTGTCATCTTGTGGAATGAAGAATGAGGATGTCTTTGTTTGGTCACGTCACGACCTCCCTTAAATAGAAAGTGCAACGAAAAAAACTTCTGGAATTTGTCATGTTTTGTACTTGGGAGAAACAGTAAAAAAGTAGGAAAGATAGAAATTAACTGGATAGTTGCTATTTTTTATTTTTCTGTTTTGTGCTAAGATTACATTGCTGCCAGTGATTAAAAACTAAAAAATTTAATTCACTGCCAACAACAATTAAACTGAAACTTCGCTATGAGACCATAATCAATAATGAAACCTCCATCGAAGGTACTGCATGTGATAGAGACAAATTGTAACATTATCACTTCTTCTCTCTCAGTTTATAACTATTTTGCTTTGAACCTCGTTTCCACAGAGCTAACTGTAAATAGCAGCCACTTACACAGGACAAATAGCAATCAAAGGGTATTTTTTTATCGCATTTAATAAGAACTGACATGTATGGATGGGATAAGAGCCAACAAACATCAGAAAATGTTGAAACATATCTGATGTCAGGTCAGAAAAAGCCAGTGAAAACCACATTTTGAATGGCTTCAAATTTTATAGATAAACCAACAGAATGTTGTTTCTTTTGAAGATTTCTCACCTCAAACTTCCTTTGAATGTGATTACAATGATAATAACTAATTCATCTCCTGCCTGTAACATAGTTAAATCTTAACATTATTAATGTATAGATATAACATTAAGCTGTCTACTCAAGAAAGGGCTGCTGCTCTGTCCTAGTGCTTGGCTTAGAGTCAGTGTGGAAAACAAGGGGGAGCCCAGCTGGGATAACATATTTTTAATACACTGAAAACTCCAGGCAGGAAAAGAAAGAAATAAAGAGAGGTAGCAGAGAGAGAGAGAGAGAGAGAGAGAGAGAGAGAGAGAGAGAGAAAGAGAGAGAGGAAGTGAGAGAGAAAGAGAGAGAGAAAGAGAGAGAGAGAGAGAGAAAGAGAGAGAGGAAGTGAGAGAGAAAGAGAGAGAGAAAGAGAGAGAGAGAGAGAGAGAGAGAGCGCTCAGCCATATGCTTTACCCATTAAAGAGCTTGGTGAGGTAAATGTATTTAGATATTGTGAAAGGCCACGCTGTGCTTATATTTATTTGACTGTTATTATTTTTCTGTGTGTTTAACTTTCAGCTTTATTGTTTCCAATGTCATTCTTCTCAACTAAGAAAGTTAGATAACATCTCTGAACAGCAAACTATCTGTGTGAAGAGACAGCTACATGCACCTACAATAGACATATTGTCTCTGTGTCCTGAAATGACCCTGTTCGGTGTGTGTTATTGTTTAAGCCCGTCCATGCTCTTGGATTGGATTTCTCTTATTGGTGCCAAGAACAATATTTCTTCCTCTCACTGCCCGGCTTTTTCAGGCCCGCCTCACTACTTCACTCACTACTCTCAGCACAATCTTGGCTCAAATCACAGCCGTTTTAGTGGCAGATGAACATTTGCAAACACTTTCAAGGCTCTTGACAAGAAAAAAGAGGAACGAATTAACATGCCTCTCAACATAAGGTTTTTTTAATCAAAGTTTTAATTTTTTTTTCAATTGGGAGTCTCTGCAGCTGAAAATGCGTGTCAGATAAGTAATCCTGCTCTCAAAAGAAATGACTGTAATTATGATCATGATTTATGATCATTATGATCGTGAATCCATTCAGATACAATTTTATAATGGCTGCAAAGTACTTCCCTGAACTTAGCGGATGAGGGCATGACGCAGTAACGGGGGGTGGGGGGTGGGTGGTGGGGTGAAAAGAGTAAAGTCTTACATCAATGTACTGACCCAAAACCATAGAGTTTGCTCAGTTTCAGGACAGTAGGATATTACCTGCAATAGTGAAATCAACATGACTGCATTGCAAAAACTGCTGCAGATTGAAGCAGTGCCACTCACTTACAAAACCCAACAGCTGGTGTTGGAATCTTCTGTGTAGCTTGTTTGCGCGTTGCTCCACAGAATGTAATTTGATACCGAGACACGTGCAGCGAAGACACTGAAGAAGGATCTTCTGAGAGGCAGGCCTTAGAGCTGGGACCAAGGCTTTGAGATGAGGCATTATTTACAATGCATCTGGGCTCACTGCGCTGTGCCGGCAGTTGGGGGAGACCCCTGATCAGGCCTGTCGCTATGGGCCGGGCCTGCCCACCCAGAGTACTGTGCCCCTGAAAAATATATCAGATCATTTTCATATAAAACCATGATCACAATCTCCTCCCACCCATGCCTCCCGGTCTGCGATTACAATCACCTCCCACCCCATGTCCAAAATAGGTACATTTGTCCACCCCAATACTATTTGTAGAATAATTGATGATTAAGCTCAAAACCCCATCAAACGGAAGTAGGAAGGAGGCACCACGTCTTCTTCAGGGCGCGACTCCTCTTGCTCTTGACCGTGATTCCCAGTGCGCGATGATTCTCGTCAAGTCCCTCCCCCCCCCACAAACAGCAGCCGCCAATTGCCACTCAAGGTACCTCAAGGTACCGGCTATACTCAAACCCCCAATCCTCGGAGCGCAACTGCAGACAGAAAGTCTGCGCTATTACCACAGCGCCACCGTGGCGGCTTAAAGTCTGTGGGCTCTATCTTGATGATCTTAGCGCTTGGTCTAAAAGCATGGCGCAAAGTGCATTTAGGGCGTGTCCAAGTCCACTTTTGCTAGTTAGACGGAGTGTTTTTTGAGCACTCAGCACAGCGCAACGTGCAAATGAGCTGAACTTAGTATCTTCATTAATTATAGGTGTGACTTGGGCGTAACATGCAATAAACCAATCAAAATGTCATATCCCATTTTCTTTAACCCTTTCACGCATACGGTCACACCGGTGTTACAGCACTAGAGTTGTCCCTGAAGCATACGGTCACACCAGTATGATTAGAACACAAGATTAGAACGTCTATTTACGAATGACGCAACAATAAGCCTGTGGGTTAACCCTCGTTCTTTCTAGGGCTAAACACACTATGTTCCACAAAAACATTGTACCAAATAAACTTATTTACAACATTTACATTTATTTGTTTATGCAGACGTTCACACTTTCTCAGAAGTAATGTAAGCAGCAAATACCACCTAGCCTAGAACATTGATTTAGCTACAGTTTGCTAACGTCAGTGCTAACCAAGCTGTCAAAATAACCTCTCTGCATTTTAACTGATCTCTATGAGAATTGGGGGGTAAGACTAGATTCAGCTGTAAATTACGTTGGTACAGTATGGAACACATCACTGGCGAAATGGCTGTATGTCATCAAGGGTCTAAGGTATCAAACGAGCCCCAAACCATCACTCTGCGGCCAGATATGGAGTAGATGTGGATGGATCCCTTTAAGGGTTGTTTCTCCTGACTTTTTTCCCCATAGAGTTCTATAGGAAAATGAGTCAGGAGAAATAACCCTTGCAGTGATCCATCCACATCTACTCCATATCTGGCAACAGAGTGATGGTTTGGGGCTCGTTCGATAGCTCAGACCCTTGATGACTTACAGCCATTTAGCCAGCCATGTGTTCCATACTGTACCAGTGTAATTTACAGCTGAATCTAGTATCACCCCCCAATTCCCATAGAGTTCAAATGCAGAGAGGTTATAGTATCGCTTGTAACAGTACCTGAAAATAAGATATCGAGAGTCTTTTGATGTTGATTGGTCACAGACTTCAGGAGGTAACAGCATGCAAAGGATATGCGACCAAATATTAAATATGATACTTTAAAAATATGCTAAAGCAAAATATTCTAATTTTCTGAGACACTGAATTTTGGGTTTGATTAGCTGTAAGCCATGATCATCAAAATTACAAGAAATAAAGGCTTGAAATATTTCACTCTATGTGTAATGAATCTATATAATATATGAGTTAACTTTCTGAAATGAGTGACAAAAAATATTGAACTTTTTCACGATATTCTAATTTTTTGAGCTGCACCTGTATATTATAACATGTAGGCTATGTGTATATGGATGTGTGTGTGTTTATATTAGCTAACTGTCAACTGTGAGTAAATGTCAATTTGCGCATTAGGCTTGATATAGGTGTTATCAGCGAAGTTTTTAATGGATAACCATTGTCCCCTAACAGAAGATTGTCCCTCCAGAAGATTACAGAAATTATTAGTTTTAGCGCAAGCGCTTTCTGCTGGCTCAAGATAGCAATACGCCAAAAATGATCCTGGCCACACCTCATCTTAAGACAAACACGCCCAGTTCACTTGCAATGGGCGCAAGAATACTTGACATTTAAATGACGTGAGCGCTCGGCGCTATAATGAATCCTCCGCTGGGTGAAAGATAGAAAAGACACTTGCGTTTGGGTTAGCGCCTGGTGTAAGATAGGGCCCTGTATCAATGACCTTGTTAAAAAGGACTGCGACTGTTTTAATTAATGTTTTATAGAGGACCGCAATTACTTTAATGAATATTTTGTACTGTATGTTTGGTATCCTTGTGTATGTATACTGTGTGTGTGGGGGTGAGTGGGTGTGTTAAAATGTTTATATCTCTGGACAGGTCTGTCTTGTAAAAGAGATGTAAATCTCAATGGGACCTACCTGTGTAAATAAAAGATACAAGAATGTTTGTAAAGAAATGTGTTTTTTGCTAACATAACCTGCTTAAAAAGCTAATGTTAATCGATCTTTAAAAGATGACATTAGATTTGCTGTCAAATACCTAAAATTGTCCCATATTCGCATGCTATATTGCAAATGATTGCATTTTCCTTTATTTGGGAAGGTGAAGCTTTTACTGTATTCAAGAAAGTTCAACAGTGATGCCAAACGGTGTGTAATTGTGGGGAAAATTTAGCTAAATCTGCCCCCCCCCCACCCAAGACTGAGCCCTGGTGACGACACTAGCCAGTGATCTGCTTGAGGTGTGGCGAAAGAGGAGGAAGCAAAGTCAACACTTCCCCTCTCACAAAATGAGTCATGACCTGGTGCAGAACTCTTTTGTCTGATCTTTGGATGGTAGACATTCTCATGAGGTTTAGTGTGCTTTGGTGTTTCAATACAGCCACGACCGTGGCACGCACTTCTGTTGAATGTGCTATCAGCAAGTCCATTTCACTTATGTCTCACCGCTCAACTTCTCCATCACTTGCAATTGGCTGGCATGCTGTGTCATATATATACATACATATATATATACTGCTCAAAAAAATTAAGGGAACACTTAATCATCACAGTATACCACCAAGTCAATTAAACCAAACCTGTAATGCTGGATGATGTTGCAGGCAGCATAACATTCACCACGGCGTCTCCAAACTCTTTCACGTCTGTCACATGTGCTCAGTGCGAACCTGCTCTCATCTGTGAAGAGAACGGGGCGCCAATGGCGAACCTGCCAATTCTGGTGTTCTCTGGCAAATGGCAATCGAGCTGCTCTGGCAGTGCTCCTCCTGTTCCTCCTCACACAAAGGAGCTGATACCGGTCCTGCCGCTGGGTTGTTGCCCTTATACGGCCCTGTTCAGCTCTCCTCGTGTAATGGCCCGTCTCCCGGTATCTCCTCCACGCTCTTGAGACTGTACTGGGAGACACAGCAAACCTTCTTGCGACGGCATGTATGGATGTGCCATCCTGGAGGAGCTGGACTACCTGTGCAACCTGAATGGGCTGCAGGTACCGCCTCATGCTACCAGTAGAGACAAGGGCACTAGCAAATTGCAAAACTAGAGAAAAATCAGTCAGGAAGGATAAGGAGAGAGAAATGGTCTGTGGTCACGACCTGCAAAACCATTTACTTTTTGGGGGTTGTCTTGCAGTTGCCTCTCGTGTCCATCTCTTGTCACTTTCATTTGCACCAAAGCAGGTGAAATTGATTCACAATCGTTTACGCTTCCTAACTGGACAGATCGATATCCCAGAAGTTTAATTGATTTGGTGTTATACTGTATTGATTAAGTGTTCCCTTAATTTCTTTGAGCAGTATATAATAAATATGTAACATTCTGGTTCAATTGATCTACTTTCAGTTTGGACTCAGTGTGGGACCCCGTTCTGGTGCTCTTGAAAAAACTCATTTCGGCCCCGTTAACGGGAGAGTGTTCTTATCCCAAGGCAGACTCAATCATGGTATATCCTAAATACACAGTACAAAAGTTTATATGTGTCCAACAAGAATCAAATGTACTCATATGTACTCTATCAGAGTAAAATGTAATTGATTTAATAAAATTGTCTATGTAGTCACTTACACATCCATGTTAATATATTTATATTCATTTGTATTGCCTAATCGTGATAATATGTTAGTGATAAGTTTGGTTCTACAAATGCCCCCTTTAGTTTTGCAGATTATTACATACTCGGACACACTCAGATGTTATCAACACACTCAGGAAACACACCGACTACAAATGACCACATTATACAAACGGTCTTTAACGCCGAATTGTAGCGATGAACGATAAAAGAACTGATGGGCTCATACCTTATGCAGTTACATTAGAATGGATGATTCTGCCATGTAAATTATCCTGGCAGGTATCACCCTTGTTAAAAATAGGTATGTCTCGCTAAGACTGCTGTTTTGCAAATGACCTTTTAAACAGGGAAGGTCAAACATGAGAAATGCTCTTTGTAGCACACTGAAAAAGCTATTTAGATGATACGATTAAAATATAAAATTATTGGAAACACAAAAGGAAAAAAAATTGCAAGTGTGATGATTACCCGGTGTTTTTTCTAGATCTAATAATGTTATTAGTCTAGCTATAGTGGGAACAGTTTCTGGAAACACCAGAGGTCCCTTGCATAATTACATGGGTTGTGAAAAAGTGCATAGATAACTGTGTTACTTTCCGGTAAAATATAGAATCTGATACACTACATGGCCAAAAGTATATGGAAACCTGCTCATAAAACATCTCCTTCCAAAATCATGGGCGTTAATATGGAGTTGGTCCCCATTTGCTGCTATAACAGCCTCCACTCTCCTGGGAAGGCTTTCCAATAGATGTTGGAACATTGCTATGTGGATTTGTTTCCAGTCAGTCAGAAGAGCATTAGTGAGGTCGGGCACTGATGCGGGACTATTAGGCCTGGCTCGCAGTCGGCTTTCCAATTGATCCCAATGGTGTTTGATGGGGTTGAGGTAAGGGCTCTGTGCAGGCCAGTTAAGTTCTTCCATACTGATCTCAACAAACCATTTCTGTATGGACCTCTATTTGTGCACGGGGGCATTGTCATTCTGAAACAGGAAAGGGCCTTCCCCAAACTGCTGCCACAAAGTTGGAAACCCAGAATCGTCTAGAATGTCATTGTATGCTATAATGTTAAGATCTGCCTTCACTGGAACTAAGGAGCCTAACCTGATCCATGAAAAACAGCCCCAGACCAAAGGGTGTCCACATACTTTTAGCTATATAGTGTATATTTCATTCCCAAGTGGCTGAATCTATTGGAGAGTTGAATAACTTGGCTGGGACGTTCGTAAAGTCAAATACAGAATAATGTTAAAGGTAGAAAAGCAAACAAGCTACTTTTTAAAAAGTTTATTTGTTGTATTTACGTACGTCAGTGACCCACATGGAGATCAACAGTGCAATGGCAGAGGCCCTGATAAGAAACCTTTTACTGCCTTCTCTGGTAATGTTTGTGGAGCCTCCATGAGAGAGTGCAATTTGTTGGGGTGTGACAGCAGCCTACAGCCCAGCTGTTCACACAGAGCCTTTACTGAAAATGCACGTGCACACACAAACATTCACATGCACGTACACACATTATAACACACGCTTGCTCTCAATTACTCCGGGGATTCATAAAATGAGCAAATTATCTTCAGCCTGGAGGACAGGAGCCAGGTACATTTATTTCAGCGACTGCATGCATATGCATGTTCATGAATCAACCCATTCTCCTTTCTCAAACAAAAAATATCAGTTCACATCTGAAGGACTACACTGTGTAGAACAACTAGGAACACAATGTGAAAAGATGGCTTTATCTCAAAATCACATTTACTGGCAGTCATATAGAGACAAAGCTCATTTACATGTACATCTACTCTTTCGTGTTTCAATATGACAAGACTGACGTGCTTCTCGGCCGTCCTGGTCTACTACTGCGTGCCACGTCCTGGTATGGATAATTCTCAGTAAATACGCAGACATTGTTATCACAGACAGGATGGAGCTCATGAGAAATAGGTTTAATCATGCTGGACCACACATACACTGTTCTATCTGCCTTCCTCTTCAGTCCAGACAGACCACAAAGGCCACAGTCAGACATGCAGCATTCACACAGAGACAATCACACAGGGTCCGTCTGTTTTGGAGTGCCTTCTGGGATGTTCAGAGTCAGACACAAACAGGTTCACACCTTCCCACCGCAGTGCTGACACTGGATGCTCTCGTGAAGATTCTGACACACAGACATATTTTAAGCTTGGCACTTTCGATTTCACACTGAGCTTAATTTACTGTTATACCTAAAATGCAATAGAGCATTCTGCTGCCATCATTACAAAGCATCTGCCCATACCCTGTTTCATCTCATTCTGGCTGGTCCGTATCTTTTATTTGTCTTGTGGCTCCTGTGATATGATTTTAATGTTTTACGACAGCTAGCCTGGTTACTCTTTATTGCTGTTTCCCACATATAAAAGTAAATAAATAATAGATCATGCTAGATCATTTTATCAACAAATTATTAGAGGGGTTACGAGTAAGTGGTTAGAAGTAATTTTAGGGAGCCAGCCTATGATTTTACTGAGTTTTTTGACACATTAATTGGTGAATGTTTATGAATAAAATGCCTGTCTGACACAGTGAGAAATCCTAGCCAGAAAGTGGTAATATGTTTGTTTAATAACCCCGATCCTCTCATAACTCCCACATACATTAATACATTAGTTACTCTGAACCTGACAGATTAAACCAGGACATCCTTTACAGCTGATTCAAAGTGCTGGCAACTTGAATTGTGTGATTGAGTATGAGTGTGTGTACATGCATGTGTGCAAATGCCATGTCGGTGTATTTGTGTGCACAATCACATATATGCGTGCATGTGAGTGATTGTATGTCCTGTATTTATCTCCATGTGGATGAAAGCGGGTGTGCACACATGTTCACATTTCTGTCCTGGCCCTTTAAAGCGCAGAGTGAATCAGTCCCCCTGAGCTGCGGGCTTTGTTTAAAAATCAACAGTAAATCTCCAGCAAGATGCTGACATCAGCAGAAACAGGCCTGAGGGGTCGCGCGGGGTCAAGGCTACCACTTACTGACTGTGAAATCAAAACAGTCTGAGCAGGCAGTGCATCACTGCTTCTCTCATGAAGGAAAGATACACCCTTTCAGCGATGGGCAGAATTCTTCTCATGAACTGTGCCACTTTAAATGTCTGAAATTAAATTGGCCCGATAGGCTTGTTTATGGGTTTTCTCAGGAGGCTTGTTCTCAAAGGCTGGACGAGACCAGACTTTCAATCACAACAATAGCTGGCAAGACCAGAAGAAACACTGAGCGGGAAACGACTTACCGGTGGGCATCATTTGAAGAATGCTGTGTGCATTCTTTTTCATTTGTCCTACTCATGCAACAATAAAAACATGCCAACCAAACTGATGATGGGAACTTGTTGGAGTGGCACTACATGGTCCAACTTGTTTATAAAGCACATGGTCCCTCTATGGTGGAGGGGTGACAGGAGCCAGGTCTGTGGGAAAGTGCCAGCTCTTTGTTGTATCGAAAATAATGGCCTTGGGGCACTTTGGCAGTGGAGCCTGTCTGTGGTTGGAAATGTTAGTGACAGATTGAGGGAGGAAATGTAAACACACATGCCTGACGTGCAAGCACACCACTGCGCACACAAACACACTTACACACAGGCACGCACACAAACACACTTACACACAGGCACGCACAGGCTGTCCACCCGCTCATAAACACACACTCTTCAGCAAGCCATTATTATTCAAGCAGATAACTAGTGGGATGGGCCAAAGCCATGTTTATTTATGCGGGTAATTGATTACAGTTGAGACAAGGGACACATTATGGATTCTATGTAAAATTGAATATTTTGTTCTGGAAACGAACATCTGCTAAATACCAAAATGTAAATGGAATGTATAAAATAATTTTTATGTTATAATGAGGAGGAAGTAAACAACCATTGAAAAAATAAATTGTTCAGAGTAAAAGCTATTTAAACTGCTAACAGTAGAATTAATCATTAAAATGTTATTGGGTTACAGAGTTCCAGAAACTGAAATACAGCGGCAAGCAGGAGTTCCACGAAGCACCTGTTCTGCCTTACTGATGGGATCGCCCACTACATCAAAACATTATCTCGGTTTTTAAGTCATCAAGAGTCTGAGGTGTCAAACCATCACTCTGCTGTCTGGACAAATTTCTCTGGACAAATGTTCCTATTGAACTCTGAAAAGACAGGAGAAGAAACCCTTCAAGTTATCCATCTATATCAACTGCATATCTGGCAGCAGAGTGATGGTTTAAGGCTTGTTTGATACATCGGACCCTTGATGACTTAAAGCCATTTAGCCAACCATGTGTTCCATACTGTTCCAGTGTAATTTACAGCTAAATCTAGTCCCACCCCTAAATTCCCATAGAGACTCATTCAAATGCAGAGAGGTTATATTATCGCCTGCAGAAGTACCAGAAAATAAGATATCAAGAGTTTTTTGATATTGTTGGGTCACAAACATCAGGAAGTAATGGCATGCAAAGGATATCACGATTTGACCGTGAGACTCACGCATATCAACCAGTTCACACGCTCACATGCTACAACATATATTTCTCAGAATGAGATTCTGAGAATCTCAAAAAGTAAAATAGCTATTTTTTTAAATTCTACGTATATATTTCCTCACTTGCGCTTGCTTGGTGCCCGTCACTGTTCGCGTGGTGAACGGGAGATCCTTTCTGCACGCACGTTACATGAATGCCCACGTGCAACATCCTAGTTGGAGTGCAGTTGAAGCTGGAAGAATCTGTGACCTGAATGCTGTCTTTCAACTGAAGCGGAAGGTCAAACGGTAGGTAGCTACCCACCTCATTTTTTTCATGTTATTCTAGAATAAAATACAACAAAAAAATCCCTCATTTGCCTGTGAGCTAATTGACACTGTGAGCTAGTAATGTTACGGGGATTTACAGTATAGCTAGTATCTAGCTTTTAGCTTTTAGTAGCTAGCTTTTAGTAGCTAGTAGAGACTGTGGGTGGGGCTGTGTCGGAATCAGAGCCCTATCTACTGCGCCATGTTTCCTGCGAACAGTTGAATGTGCACTGTTTAGCAGTCCGCGAAAAACATCCCCCATACTATTTTCCAACCGCACTGTGGAAGTGTTGTAAGCAGGTCAGAAAACGTCCCAGTGCAGTGTTGCCATGTCCGCGGTTTTACAGCTAAATTTGGATACTTTCAAAGTGCAGTCATGGGTAAAAATGAAAAGTCGCAAAGCACGCACTTATTTAAAAAAATATTTAAAATACGTTGGTTTCGGTTAAAAATAGTCTATAATTTGGGCTAGTTTTGAGTCGCCATTTGGCTAGAACATTTTACAAGATCTGGCAACCCTACACCCCACTCTTGCGCTGCCATGTCACGTGTTGTTTTTGTTGTATTTGAAGGAAAACGTCAGCGAAGTTGCGCCTCATTTTTTTGCTCCTGAATGTACTCAGCGAAACCCCAGAAGTAAGTGTGTCATCCGGGTGTTTGAAGTATACTGCAATTAGAAAATTTTTTGCATACTTTACGACTTTCTACTCACCAAGGCTACTCAACAGTGTGGAAGAGTGCTGATTCGGACATGGCCCAAGTCATTCCTTCACTGCACACTTTGCTTCCATGTTGTGAGGCAGAGCGCTCTGGCACGTTATTCAGTAAAACCATGTGCATAATTCTGAACAGATGTTTATCATTCAAACATCTCTCGAATCATTAAAGTCGCATTGTTAATTTCATGTTTCAATTATGTTTTTATGCTCTGGCAATCAAAGGTTATGCATACGTTGTTATGGTTCTGTTTGTTTGTGTATTGTGTTCTGTTTATTTTCTGTTACTTTATTATTTTCCTTACATGTGTTTGTTTGTGTTCATTCGTATTACTGGTTACGTTCCCATTTGACACTCCACTTCATTTCCCTTGTCTCTCTACGTTTCTATGTTATCCCAGAATCCACTTCCTGTATTCGTGTTTGCACATTTTGGTACATGCGGGTTTTCTCCTTTATTTCAAGTCTCGTTTTCCTTTCTTCTTAACTAATTATTATTGTACATATACTAATCCAACTAACAATACTAACTATGTGTTTATATTTATATACTAACGATAACTAATAGATTCATGTGTATATATAACTAACGAATCACATTTACTAACGTAGGAGATTTAGAATTTTGTACTAACGTCACTTAATTACTAATCACTCTCATGCTCCGTACTGCAGCTGTCATTCTCCCTTAGCTTTTCTATCTCTGCCCTATTTGTTATTATTCCTTAAACTCTCTTTAAGAAAAAGCTGTATCCACTTTCAGAATCCACCCCTTGTGCTGTGCACTCGTTTACTTGCTAATCCCAGGCCGTGTGTTATCTATGTGTTATCTACGTGTATTCTGTTTCCCCTCGTTATTGAATTATTGTTTCCTATTGTGTTCACCTGTGTCTAGCTTCTTACTCCTCCCACCCACACTTGATTCCTTTTTGTGTCATTACTTTCCTGGTGTATATAGTCTGCCTTCCACTTGTAATCTCTATCAGAAAGTTGATCAATTCACTGTGCTGATTTTTTGTACGCCTGTGTTATTTGAGATTCTTGAGACAACCCTTCTGTATGATTTTGAGCCTGCCTTCTCCTGTTTTGTTTGCTGTGTCTTTCTGGTTTTTTGACTCTTGCTACATTTATTTTTACTACTCTTTTGGATTTCGATTTTGTACCGTCTGAACTCTGATTACCTGGCTACTGATCTTGGACTGTGAATAAACTAAATTTTTGCCTGCTACCTGTGGTCTGCGTTTGGGTCCTTCTCAGGACATCACATACGTTAAACATTGCATTTTTTCTGTTTCAAAGATGTCAGGGAAGAAGGCGAAGCAGAAAGATCTGTTCATTCTGGGCAGTGAAGGGTCAGCCCCCTTCCAAAAAAGTTGCCAGGTCAGAGGAGATGGTGGAGGAGAAAGTAGAAACAGGGAAAAAGCAGAAAGTTTTTAGTGGAGTAGCCACCTACAGGTGTACTTTTAAAAGTGAGTGGTCAACCAAATGGCCATTCATCACCATAGACACCACCAGCTCCTACTGTTGGTGCTCTGTATGCAGACAGGAGAGCTCCTGTGCCCATCAAGGTGTTACGGATGTGCACAGACGTATAAAAATCAAGGGGCATCAGGCCAAAGAACAGGCACTCCAGTCAACAAGCGGTATTGCAGTTTTTTGTCCCAGCCTCTGTTGGTGGCATGACAGATGCCAAGGTACATTATACATATGAACCTCAAAAAGATGTATGGACTGGGCTTTACCGGCTACTACACTGTTAAAAAGAAAGTGTTTTGAAACCATAAAAATAGCAAATTCCTTCAACTGAGCTGCCACTATTATGGTGGGCATTTGGAAACACCTGCATAAGTGTTTTAAGGGATTTTTCTTAAAGTAATCTTAATGATTTAAGCTGCATTGCAGGGTATTGATGTCTTGATTTCATAATTATTTCACCAATATACACTAGTAAAACATATTTCCACATCTGATGTCTTTTGAGACTCAATATGTTGCACTTTGCATTTTTCTTAGCATTGTAGGTTATATCAGCATAAATAATAATAAATAAAACAAACAAAAAATTTCTGTTGCAGACAAGGAGAGCTGAGGTAAAGGTGGCAGTGGCAATGGTCGAACACAATGTGCCATTTGCAGTAGCAGATCATTTCGGTGACCAGTATGAGCAGATTTGGGAGGCTCTCTCGTATTGACAAGTTGGTGTTGGTACTTCCACATTCAAATGCTGATGCTGAACGAGTGTTCTCCATGGTGGGGCTGAACAAAACCAAAACCCTAAACAGTTTGGCTCTGTATAGAACCCTTTCATCCATCATGACGGTGAAGATGGCCGGCCTTCAGCCACAATGTTTCAACTGGGAGCCCCCTACCTCTGTTACCAAGGCATCACAATCTGTCACAAACATCTACAACATGGAACACCGTTTGTAAACCGAAACACACAAATGCACACACACACACACACACACACACACACACACACACACACACACACACACACACACACACACACACACACACACACACACACACACACACACACACACACACACACACACACATTGGGGCTGATTTAACCCCATGCCTTATTAATGGGGCCGGATGTTCTTTTAGACTCTGTACTGAGGATGAAGTTATACATCCATTTGTATTCATTGAAATTTTATAAATAAAACCATTTATTTTATTTGTCTGAATTTGTCTTGTTTTATCAGATTTTCCAATTGTTTTCATTTCTACTTGTGCTGGTCAATTATGGACAATATGAAAAATTGCAGAAAACTGGTTTTTAAGTTGCAAAAATAATTGGGTGGTGGAGAGGAGCCGCCGCTGTCAAAGCACGCAACTTTTTGGGTCACACGTAATCTCACTCTTTACTTTTGGTGAAACTTGGCAGCCCTGTAAACGGTTCATCCGATATGGATGAAGATACCCTCAAATTAAAGCTGATAGTCTGCACTTTGCAACCTTGTCATTGTATCCTTTCAAACTCAAATCCTTTAAAAGTGCTAGAGTACAGAACCAAAATAACAAAAAATGTGTCACTGTCCAATGAATTATGGTGCTCACTGTATATGGATTTACGGTGTGCATATTAGCTACACTTTTTATTTGATGACTTTATATTTTATTTCCCTTATCATACAGTATTTGCTCAGCAAGTAAACAGATTTTCGCTTTGGCAGGCAGCCAGCCAAGGAACGTTACATTTGTTTACTGTTTTTGGTTTTCCTCAGATGCTGTGTGCATGCTAGCTAGCTGGCTCGTAGGCTCACACTATCTAACTAGGCCTAAACATTTACAAAATCACCAGACCAATTTCGGGGAAGATAGACGGTGCCTATGACATTCTGCTGAATACAAATGACCAGTTTGTTAAATGTGTCATTATTGAAGACATACGTGTTGTTGGGTAAGGGAGTAGGCTACAGTAGGCCTACATATCATACCTTTTTACAAAGTATCACTCGCTTGTCCAGCTCGAGTGTCATTCGTGTGTTGTGCTCAGTGTTCATGTCTCCGAACTGTTGCATTACTTGCGTGTCTGTAGGCTTAATGGATTATAGTCATTGTAGTTATTGCAACGGTTATTTCTGCGTGAACTGTGCAGCTGCCTTTTGAAAACTACAACTTGAAAAAACTAGCACACCGTTTATCCACCGAATTAAGACAATTCAAATAATCGAGCCGGCGTCAATCAATTTAGTTATTTAAACACCAAAAAAATACAGAGATTTCGGTGAATTGCTCAGTACTAGAAAATTGGTAAGGATGCTATGCTACTTGCCCAACTTAAATTTATACTAGCCCAGCTAATAGCAAAGTTGCCATACCAGTGGCATGAAGAGCATAAAAAAACATAGTAACAATTAATAACATTTACTAGCTAACCTATTGTGGTATGGTATTGTGGTATCTGGTATCATCAGATAAAAAAATTTTTTTAAACATTCAATTAAGCACCAGATGAACATCAATCTTACATCAAGTATTATAATTTGGAATTGAATCTGCAACAAACAATAAATACATATTTACATACAATACAGTAGAACCTCCTCTCACCTCCCAACTTGTTAATTTTAATAATTTATTAGAATGGATATTTATACAGTATTAATCCTGCCTTATTTTTTGAGAGGCTTTAAATTTCAAGTTACAAATTTTCTAAACAAAAAAACAGCATCTCATTAGCACATTATTTTTTATGGAAAGCTTTCCCAAAGGTGCAGCATAATAAGCTAATATCATCATAACAAACAAACAAACGGTAAGTAAACGTCATGAGGAATGTAGACTATGGAGTGGATTTACTAAGAACCTAAATAAGAGGTGTTATTTTACGTGCGCACCCAAAGTATTTGCATGTGCTTAACTCTTTTTGGGTGATCATGAAAGAGGCAATTTGCAAATGACTCCAGCCATATAACAGCCATATTTAAATGAGATATTTTGCATGTTTGGAATGGTTAGGTATAGGCTACTGTTACACTGAACAAGCTGGCGGTTTGCTATGAACTGTTTCACTGGATGTCTCTTAGTTTCTGCCGGGAGTAAGATGTCTGTCAGGACTGACATGACCATAACTATACTTACTAGCACTACTTGTGCCATTAGTGTCACATAAAATCGCATTTCCATCTGATGGTGGGTTTTATTTTTATAGTTTTTATTTGCTTTTCTTATGTAAAAATGTATCCATTCGTACTGTTCATGATGTATGTATCCACAAATTGGGCCTCATTCATGAAGCGTTTCTAAATATATGCGTACATTTATGTCCGAAGGGAGTTTCTACAAAAAAGTTACGGCGGATTCATGAAACCGTGTGGAAAAGGTCGATTTTTTCGTATTCACGTACGATGCGCGTCAACATTATTTTGATTAGCATAAATCCACGCCCATGAATTGCCTTATATGGAGGCTGTCATTTCCATTTAAAGGTCCACTGGGAGCGTTCATTAGACTACTTTATGGGTCTAATTAAACAGCTTCATATCCTACAATTGATTAATAGGCGTAATCGAAAGTGTTTGCTTTTTACAATCATTATTTATTATGTTTGCAATGTGTATTTCTAAGGCTACATTTACTCTTGTGTGGGGGGGGGGGGGAGCTGCACCATCATGGTTTCATGAGTTTTTTTGGGGAAGTCGGGGCTTGATTCCTCTGTTTTTGATTTGGTGCTCGCACATTGGAGTTAGTGGTTCCAGTGGGGGTCATTCTTATGGGGGTCATAGATACATGTAACTTACCCAGTAAGAGTTGTTAATAAAAACACTTTGTGTGAAAACCAAGGCATCGGCTTCATATGTTTACAGTGGCTGAGGAGCAGCCGTAACATATTGGGGGCTCGTCCGATTTAGTTTAATCTTTTGGGATTGTTGTGAGTTTTTGCCTTTGGTAGAACTGGTCAGGGAACGAAGCAGGATTGGCATTATCGCGCTTTGGTTTGTTTTTTTTGAAGCGGTCACGTTCGTATTGGGGAACAATCTTGCCAGCGGTACTGTTTGGAAAAGGGTGGGAAGACCTCTGGAGGTTGTCTCTGTGCCTCTCTTGTCTAGGGAGCCGGATCTTTGTTTGCAGAAATTCCCACACGTGTTTCCTGCATGTGCCATCACTCGGGCAATGAGTATAAAACACACCACCACCCTTGGTAAAGTCGTTAGCCATGGACAAGTCCGGCCTGAGCCTGTGAAGGTTCACGCCATTGATCGTTTTCCAGCGCCAAACGATAAGAGAGAGCTAATTAGATTCCTTGGAATGACTGGTTATTATCGCGTTTTTTGTCCCAATTTCTCGACTGTTGTAGCTCCCTTGATTGACCTTTTCGGCGGTAAAGTCCCGTTCTTTTGGTCCTCTGATTGTGATGCTGCCTTTGAGAATGTTAAAGCCCTATTGCACGGTGCTCCTGTCCTGTCTGCTCCTCGTTTTGACAACCCATTTAAACTTGTGGTTGAGGCCAGTGATGTGGGCGCTGGTGCAGTTTTATTGCAGGAGGACAAGCTGCAGATCGATCATCCGGTGAGTTTTTTTTTATCAACGTAACTATTCTACCATCGAGAAATAAACCCTGGCTCTTGTTTAGGCAGTTAAAAATTTGGGGTCAATTCACATGGCGGTGGTGGTGTTAACTGATCATAACCCGTTAGTGTATTTAAAACAGATGTGAAACAAGAACCTCCGACTGGAATAAATTTTTACAAGAATTTAATTTCGAGATAAGACCCATCTGGGGAAAATATAATGCGGTCGCAGACACACTGTCCAGCGCATGTGCAGAGTCTCGAGAATAATAATAAAAAATGTGTATACAAATGACAAATTCCCTTTTATATGGCTGGTGAAAATGTATACGTGTTATGTTTCTTCCCTAGTTTTCCTATTTCCCGCTCTTACCCCTATTGCAGAACCATTGCAAATCGAGTGCTGTCCTAAGCCTTGGGTCCTATATTTTCCAGATGGCGTAGCTTATATGGCCATCTAAGAGGCTCTAAGTTAGTGTAATTTTGGTAGTGGTGTGTTTTTATGTAACGTCGTATTTGGTTGTTGTTTTGTGTGGACTGGTGTCCCCAGCTGATGGTGGAGGTGCTACGCCCCTCTGTCTTCCGTGAGGTGGGGGGGCGCTGCACCGCACCCTCATGGTTTCATGTTACAGTTTTGCGCACGCCTGAATGGGGCCGTGTAAGGATGTGCTCCAGAGTGCTTCACCTATATAAAGAGTTCTTCTGGGGAAGTCGGGGGCCTGATTCCTGTTGATTTGGTGCTCGCACGTTGGGGGTAGTGGTTTCTGTGAAACTTACCTAGTAAGAGTTGTTAATAAAAACACTTTGTGTGCAAACCAAGGCGTCTGCTTCGTATGTTTACGGTGGCTGAGAAGCAGCCGTAACAATACTACTAACAAAGTATTTCCCAGAAATACTGTATGCTATGCTCATTCATTGAACATAACTTAGTCAAATGTAAGCTTGGAGCTTAGCTCTGTCCTCTCTTTTCAAGTGTTGTTCAATCCACCCACATGAAGTTAAACTTTATCATCGGTCGCTTGTACAGCCCTGTCCAGCTTTGCTTTCTAATGTCAACTAGCTAACTTGTCTGTTTAACCAACATCTCTGCTTAATGTTACTGGACGTAGATGTAATGTTTGTGCTGATCTAACAACACCATCGTCTCTAATGCTATAGCTTCCAATGTGGTATTTTGAAGTGACGATATACGAAACCAGAAGAGACCATACACTGTTTTCTTTTACTTCCGTTCTACGACCGATTGATGTGAAATTTTAGCTGTGCAGTTCACAACACAACAACTTTTGGGAATTTTTGTAGTTTTTTTTTTCTAGATTATAGCTTTATATACTTTGGATTTATAATGTTTACAATATAAAATTTTACACCATTTTAAATGTTCTAAAAAATACTTTAAAATAAAATGCTTCTTCTCTTGAAAAAACTGACCAAGTCAAATGAAATGTGATATGTTGCGTGATGATGATGAGGATGATGATGATGATTCTGCCTCTACGCAGGTTTTAGTTTTAGCTTTTTTTTTAGTTTCATCAAATAATGGCTGAATGACAAGCTAAAATATCCAGTGGGTGTGACTTACAACACAAATGCTAATAAATCCCTAATGGTTTGACCTAAAGTGGTGACATTCGGTATATTTCAAAAGTACTACACTTCACCATTATGGCCTTTTGGCTAAGGTTGTTGTTATTTCAGGTCACATTGTGGCTCACATATTTGAGTATTTGGGTTCAGCTCACCTAAACAGTCTGATGTTTCTTACTCAAGCTTTCTAGGGTATAATTAACATCTGGAGCTGATCCTCATCCTCATCAACAGAGACAATTGTCAATGGGTCCAAGAGAAAACGTATTAACCTGTGATGAGGTTACTCAATACCAGTACAGGCACAGCCTGTATTTCTCTGGCAAAAACACCATAGCAAGTAGTAGAGTTTCTTTCCTCCAAACTTTTTTTTTTTTTGTTCCTCTCACTTTCCCATCAAGGTTAGATTTGGAGTTTAAAAACACAGAATTGATGCTAATGTCTTGAGTAAATATATTGTGGTGAAAGCTCCATTTTTATGGCCTTAACATCAAAGGAACTTATTTTCTTTTTGATATACAGTTCAAAAGCCTTGTGTTTTGATAGTTGGCTAGCACTCTGCTGACCATGTGACCAGCCCAACCACAATCCCCTGTGGCTTCTTCAAGCGAAACAGACAAATGTACTCGCAATTTTTCAGAGGTCTCCCTCTGACCCCTCTCTCACAGGTGGTGCACTGTAAATATTTTTTTTTTTTTATAAAAAACTATTTTTTTAAATAAAAAACTATTTTTTTACATCACTTGAAAAGAGGGGAAAAGCATGTAAAATCACAGAAATTTGCCTCAATCCACTCTTTAAATAAAATTTTTACTTAACCTTGATTTATACGGATGAACCACCACTCAAACTCAACAATGTGACCGCAATTAGAACACGCCAGCAATTCAGAAATATTCTAAAATAAGGTATGTGATTAATCGATTTCAAACCACAAGTCAAACGCACAGAACACCAACAACATTTAATGGTGAAATGAATAACGTTGTATTTATTTCCAGGCTGCGAGAAAGACCTTGATATGCTTGTCAGATGGAGATAATGCACTTGTGAGGACGCAGGCTTGAATAACTTTGGCCACCTCCTGTAGCTGTGGTGCTTTTGTGCGCAGATATGCATTTCTTCGCTTCCAATTTAATGTCAATCCATTTATTTTTTTTAACAGTTTGTGTGATGGGTGATCCTACATTGATGGTAGGGCTACATGTTATCTCCTGCTAGGCCTTTATTTTACCAGTTCATATGACACTGGTACTGACAATACTAATCTTTTTTTTTCCTTGACTGAACATCTGCTATAAAACTTTAATTTGAGTGTCAGAATAATTCTTTCTTTAGCTTTTTCTGGGCCACTTTAACTTCTTAATGTACCTTTAAATGGAATTCACAACTTCCATATATGGTAATTCATGGACGTGTATTTATGCTAATCGCAAAATAAGGTCATTTACGATGAATCGGAATGTATGAACATACACAGGGAATACAAACAAATCTGCCTTTCCCACACGGTTTGATGAATCCGCCGTGAATTATTTGTACCAACTTGTTTTGTACATAAATGTACGCGCATATTTACGAACGTTTCATGAATGAGGCCCAATATCAGTCATTTCATGGCAATGAACTGTATTCAAGCAATGAAAATGAATTTAACTTTACAGCTTTTCTGTGTTATTATACTTATGGTTCTGCACACAAATTTACAGTAATCTACCGTAAACTCTCCTGCCAGACCTTGTACTGTTTTTATGTGATTTTTGTGTCCAGTGTGGAGTACACTGTGTTCTGTCCTGTATTACAAGAAGGCCCATGAAGCAAGCTGGAGGATGTTCTTCCAGCGAAGCATAAGAATCACAACTCCGTCCCCCTGGTTTACTTTGAATGCTTTCCCCCTTCCTTTTATATCTCTTTTTCACCTCAGCCAGGAGGACTCAAAGCTCCTGGGACGCAGCAGCCAGCTGCGTGGATGCATTGTTTTTCCAGAGCCTCGGTGACATGTTCACTCAGCACGCATGAATGACCCTTTCACACCCTGACACAGCATTTACCCGCCCCACTGATATGGTCTGCTGGCCTCTTCAGCTACATGCCAAGATCCATACAGTCAAAGAGATACTGGAAGCTCCCAAATGCTCACATTCCATAGTAAATACAACTGAGAATAGCTGGAACCTGCCCAAGACAGCAGTCCAAGCTGGAGATAAGCTGTAAAAACCATGCAAATGGCCATTTTCCTGCTAATGTATTGGTCTGGCTGTTTACTGAACCCTTTCTGATGTGAGACTAACATGCTTTCACTAGTGTGGATTTTTTCCCCCCCTATACCATTTTGGCACCTTATGTACATTGCCTTCTAAGAAGCACCTGAAACCTCTTTTTGTAGATTGTTTTATTTTACAATAGATTAATTTATTATATTTTGCTCATCAGAGACACTTGAAACATGGCATTCATTTTTTAAACCTGAAGCAAACTAAAAAAAGCTAACATAGATCAAGCTGAACTAAGGCAGTTAGACAGCTAGCAAGTAATAACATCTAACGTTAAGCGTTTTGAACTTGCTGTTGCAATGCCTAAATACCTAAATCATTAGCTAACAATAAACATTTTGTTGTCTGGATTTGGCTGGCATGTCAGCATGAACACAGCTAATGTTAGCTATTTAGCTTAACATTAGTTAACTTCAGTGAAGGAGATCAAAACCTAACTTTGCAATAAATGAAGCACATTTGATTTTATGTGGTAAAACTATAAGCACTGCTACTTACTTGAGAGAGTATCGAATTAAAACAGCAATTTGGAAAATTGGACAGTACAGGCATCATGGCACGTACCTGCCCAGAACAAAAAGTATGGAAATATAATGGGTAGGGGGAAATTATGCCACACCAGCCTGTACAAACTGGGCCATGGATGGAATTAGCTGTGAAGGCCTTCGTCACTGCATGCTTGAAATAATTTTTCCGTGAGGTTTTTTTGAAAGCTAAAGCTGAAAATGCTATGAACTTACCATAGAAGACAAAAAGAAGTTTGCTTCTCTCTCCACCAAAATTTCCTCACAATAGATACATAGAAATAAACATTGACATTCATGTATTACAGATTCTGCTGATGGCTCATTTCAGGTTCCGTGTTTGAACTGCCCTTCCTTCAGTGTTAAGCTTTCAATCCTACTTTCTACATGCCATAACTCTCAGAAAGATATATTTTGACAATGGATATTGTACTGTTTACAGGTCCTGCAGTTTTTTAGGATGCATGTCCTCATGTTTAAAATAATACCTCAATGATACTTCATAATGATTCGTATGTTTATTCTAAACATACCCACTTGAAAACATGTGAATACTGTGGTATTCTGTTGCACCAACAATTTAACCTTTATTAGAAAAAACAAGACTTTCAAAACTCCAGGTGTTGTTTTAGAAGTGTCTGCATTTCTGATCATCTTGTTAATCTGCAAAATGGAGAAATCACAGTAAACAAGCAGAGTGGATTTTCCATCTGGACTGAGCAACAATTGTATATTGTCCTGCTTCATAAAAGTTGCACATTTTACACTTTTCAGAATCTAGAATAGGCATTATGTGCAGATCCATTTTAATTAGGAATAAGAATGGTTTATGTTTAACAATGATGAACCTTAGCTGGTGTCCAGATAACCAGTAGGAACAGAATAGCTCACAGGAAAGTTGACTACTTTGTGCAAGTGAATTGTAGCATCGTGTCAACAGTAAGTCACACAGAACTTTCAACTGACACATTACTGTGTGAACCACTAAGATATCAGACAAGCAGACAGCCCGTGCGTGCAGAATATGTACTTATCCACCTTGTCACAGTACCACTGTGGTAATGGGGCAGAGAAACTGCCGTCACAGCCAATGGGAGTTTTTCTTGTAACCAAACCACAGCTCTTCCCTGTTCAACTTTTGGCCCTTTGACCCGCTTCCAGCAGTTTGAACTTATGGCACTGCTATCCACCCAATTGTCTGACATTATGACCTGATCTTAAATTGAATAACCCCAACTTGACACTCCATACAACATATATATATATATATATACACACTGTATATACACTGCTCAAAGAAATTAAGGGAACACTTAATCATCACAGTATAACACCAAGTCAATTAAACTTCTGGGATATCGATCTGTCCAGTTAGGAAGCATAAACTAGTGTGAATCAATTTCACCTGCTTTGGTGCAAATGAAAGTGACAACAGATGGACAGCAGAGGCAACAGCAAGACAATCCCCAAAAAGTACATGTAAATGGTTTTGCAGGTGGTGGCCACCGACCATTTCTCTCTTCTTATCCTTCCTGGCTGATTTTTCTCTAGTTTTGCATTTTGCTAGTGCCCTTGTCACTGCTGGTAGCATAAGGCGGTACCTGCAGCCCATTCAGATTGCACAGGTAGTCCAGCTCCTCCAGGATGGCACATCCATACGTGCCGTCGCAAGAATGTTTGCTGTGTCTCCCAGCACAGTCTCAAGAGTGTGGAGAAGATACCAGGAGACGGGTCATTACACGAGGAGAGCTGGACAGGGCCGTAGAAAGGCAACAACCTAGCGGCAGGACCAGTATCTGCTCCTTTGTGTGAGGAGGAACAGGAGGAGCACTGCCAGAGCCCTACAAAATGACCTCCAGCGGGCTACTCGTGTGCATGTTTCTGACCAAACTGTCAGAAACAGACTCCATGAGGGTGGCATGAGGGCCCAACGTCCTGTAGTGGGACCTGTGCTCACAGCCCAGCACCGTGCAGCTCGATTGCCATTTGCCAGAGAACACCAGAATTGGCACATTCGCTATTGGCGCCCCGTTCTCTTCACAGATGAGAGCAGGTTCACACTGCACATGTGACAGATGTGAAAGAGTCTGGAGACGCCGTGGCGAATGTTATGCTGCCTGCAACATCATCCAGCATGACCAGTTTGGTTAAATCGACTTGGTGTTATACTGTGATGATTAAGTGTTCCCTTAATTTTTTTGAGCAGTGCATATATACAGTGAGCACCATAATTCATTGGACAGTGACACATTTTTAGTTATCTTGGTTCTGTATTCTAGCACTTCGAGTTTGAAAGGATACAATGACAAAGTACAATCAGATTTTTCCATTTTTTCCCAATTTTAATTCAGAAATAGCTTCTAGTGGCACCAGCAGCCTATCTTTAAATATATATATATACAGTATATATATATATACATATTGTATACACACACACACTTTATATGTCATGGATGCATAACATCCTGCTTGCAATATGAGTTGAAATAAGCCTGCACCAACTGGCTACGGGATTGCAGCAGGATTAGTGTGCACATAACAATGCTGCCAGCTGTGCAGTGCACACGTGACATCCATGCATACAGCAAGGAAGGAGAAACTGAAGGTATGTTGATGGAGATTTTCTGTGCTGGATTATGCCAGCCTCCAAGTAGAGCAGAAATGCCAGCTGAAGATCTGTCAGCACTCTGTCAGTCTGGAAGGAAGCTGAAGAAAGCAGCGAGGGACTCGTCCATGCCCATAAGCCCCTTAGTGGGGCTGCAATAACAAACTAAGGACACTATTTTTAGTGGACTGCAAGCTTAGAAAAACAGGATATCCCAGACTCTGTTTTTTTGTGAGTGAGTTTGTGTGAGGGAGATTGTGAGGCTAAAACAAGACCTTGCAACACACAGTTACAGACTATGTCATACATCTCTCAATTTAAACAAACTCAAAGGTTTTGGGTCGCACGTGAAGTTAAACACATGGTACATAATTGTTGTCTGTATTCATGTAATTAATATAAAGACTTTTATTGCATGTCTCCAGAGTATTCACACACACTCAAACGCACACACACGTATGCATAAACACACATCACCTTGCTTTACTACTCTATCCAACAAGAGTACCTACGTGTTGCAAACCATCTGCGCCATGGAGAGTTTGGGGGTGGGGGAGGAGGGGTGGTCAGGGCTGTGGTTGCAGTGAGCGCAGCTCGTATCTACGCCACACCACCCCCACCCTGTCCCCGCTATGCATATCACAATTGGAGTTTTAGGTTGAGACACTGCACACAGTGAGTGAACACTCTTTCTCACCCTCATCCTCTCTCTTATTTTCTCCTGCCCTTGTACTTCGCGATGAGTGAATTGTTATTCTTGGCACAGGGTCATCACAGAATTCTCAATGCACTTTGAGTTATTGTTTTTGTAGCACTATTTTGGGGGGGTTGGGGGGTGGGCACTTTAGTTCTCCACAGTTTGGCTATCAAGTTACCAGCCCTGAGGAATCAAGTTGAAATGGGGATCCCCACTGAGACCTGGAGCTGGTGAGAGAGCCACAGCTGGCTCTCCCAAGGTCTGCAAGTGTCCCTTCAATTACACTGGACTCTCAGTGTGAGTGGAGTTTAATCAGATATACATTATTGAAGCTCAGCCCCCATTGCGTCAGTGACTCCCTTCTCCACTGTCAAATGTTCCAGTACAGTGCAGAAAAATGAGAATATGAGTCCAGTGAGTAAAATAATAGCACAAGCTTTGCTTTAGAGTATGTCTGTTTTTATGAGTAGGAAGTGTAACTACATATGTGCTGCCTCACTCATTTCAACCCCCCACCCCCCACCCCAAACCAAATTTCTCTTTTGTGGCCCCTTTTACTCACAGGGCTAATCCAAGCCCCGCTGTTCACATGACTTCAAGATTGATAGTGTTGACAACATTATCTTACGGACTGTCTTTTACCAACTCTCCCACCTCTCTTTTTCTCATTCTCTTGCAAGTGCTTGGGAGGGTCTCGATCCACACATTCCCTACTCATCAAGGTAGTGGCTAGCGCTGTCATGCCAGAGTCCAGGGAGCTTGCTGAGAAGAGATCTCATTCAGTGCTGCTGGAACCCTGGCACCGGACTCCCAACACAGGAGGTGCGCCCCGACGATTAGGGCTTTATTGGGCAGTGTAGAGACAGGAAGAATGGAGAGCAAGAGAGAGAGAGAAAAATGCGACAAAGGGCGTGCGGTTGGATTCAAACCGCCGACGTTGCGGCTCACAATGTGCATGTGCATAGTGCTCTTACAGGCTACGCCACGGAGACACCCTGCCCCCACGATTAAAGACGCCATGTTTATTTCCCTCTGTGCCTCTGTACAAGGACATGCTACAGTACCCTACTGGAAACAGAAAAGATTATACAATTCACAGCACAAACTACCTCTCTACCAAAACCCTGGCCAGACAGCCTGTTGAAATCAGTCTCTCTTCACAGTTACCAGCCAGCCATGATTTCTTATCCAGGAGGGTTGAAGCTGTAGACTTGTCCAGCCAGCCTCCCCCTCATCTTCCAACATCCCCCCCCCCCCCCCCCACACACCTGCCCCCCTTGTGTGCTTATTTTAGAGAGCGGTCCAGGCAGCTGGTTGTCATTACTCATATTTGTGTATGTGTGCCTTTGCTGCTTCTTTGGCTCTTTGTAATTGTTTCTGAGCCATCCAGTATCTCGATACGCACGGCTGAGCCCCCTGGAACGGCACTGTTTACAGGTCTCAACCACAGAAGTTATGGAAGAGCTGTGACTCCCTGTCACATTACCCAGCTGTGACCATGTACTGAGTGTGTGGTTACGACCATTGTGCATTATAGATTTCTACTAGCATGACACATATATAAAAGACAACACTAGACTTTGAGAATGTTCCAGCATTTTCTCTCTCTTTTTGTTAGCAGAGGCTATGTTTCATGTTGGGCTAATGTTGCAGACAATATTTGCTCCCTACCATAAATATATACATTTCATTGGATTTACTTTTGGAAAATCTATTTTTCGGGAATGCTAAATATTGTATCAATCTCAAACAAAAAAATTATTACAAAAACGGCAACACATTCAGTTAATCAAGCAACTATACATGATGCTATTCTGTCTTATTTGGGGGGGGGAAAGAAGACACATAACAGCTAACAACAGAGAGAATGGCCAGCCAGGGATTCTGTTTATAAGGGGAGATGAACATATGTTGTCTTGTAATCTTATGGATGCTACATACCTGTAAGCTACATTAAATTACCGTATTGACTGAGCTTGTGGTTGGGAAAGAGGACTGACAAAGGGAGCTCAAAGCCCAAGCACAAAAAGTCAAGCAATTGCGCAGTCACAAATTAATTGGCATTTACAAGGGTCACATTAATTGATTTCCTCCAGGCGCTTGCATAAACAATCTTTTCTTTTACAGGGTGTAATTATCCCAATAGCATGATTAACTGAACACATGTCCTCCACGCATAACAGGGGTGCAGGGTAACATCAGCTTGTTTACTGTAACTCAGAAAATGAGGGCCAGAATCACAAGAGTGATTACTAAGAAAACATATCACTACTTCCTTCTAAGACAGATAGCGTACCACATTGAAAGAAGGGGAACTGATAGGCACTGAGGCCTATGTGGCCTGTCAGAGTTCAACAGCAATCATCGTCCTTCTGTAAAGGCACAACCACTTGAAGTAAACAAGACTGCCAATGTGAAACACTGTCCTAGTTCCACTTCTACTGAAGTGAAGTGACATCTTTCTGAAATTACTGCTGAAAGGTAAACATCCAAGGTTTCCCAGCTAAAAAAAAAACAAAACATGTTGTTCAGAGAAGATCTCAGAACACCAGACAAATTGCTACACAAGGTGGGAAATGCCATTAACAAGACTGTTTTTCTTTTTCGTTTTTAATGATAAAAATACAGTAAAAAGTATCAGAGAAGGTCAAAAACAACTCTCAAGCTGTAAGTACTGCTCTAGTTTCCATGGAAACTGGCTTGATAAGTTCGACCTTGCAATACATTGGGATAATCCAATCCAGTGAGTATTAAGGCCTCTCACTGATGCCCAGGTAAGATGTCCACTTTAATTACTGCCATCACAGGTCTCTTGCTGCTCTGAGGATATTTTTATCTGGTAAGAAGGTAAAGCTCATAACCAGTCACTCCTGGCACCCCTGGAGGGACTGTGCCTTGAAGCTCAGTCATACTGGGCTGCTTGTGGCATTAGTCTCCTTGCCTGGGGGCAAGCTTACCAGCTGAAGTTCTGTGGTGTGTAGGGGATTTCCAGTCATGGTTTATATTGGCGTCAGAGAGGGTGATGTTGTTAACCCCTTGCTAATGGGTCACAGCAATGTGGCCCTCAGGCCTCAACAACAGTACATTAAAGTTCTCTGATTGACCATTTACACCAGCATGATATTCCCTGTGTAATTCAGCCACATACACAACAAACGATCATTTATCAGTCACCTCACCTCAACTACCTTTTTCCTGTAATAAATTAAGGTTATTCCCCTGTTTGGGTTCAAAACATTTACAACACTCAAACAAGGGGAGATGACTTTGAACGGAGGGGCAAGTGTGCTTTCTCGGAAAGCACCCCCAACTTTGCATGGAGCTCAGAATGACTAATTTCTTATCAGCGATGCGGTGGAATGGATCAATGGCGGTGCAGCAGCATTGTAGTTCTGTCAGTCACATGGTCTGATTGAGAGCGCGAGGTGTCAGGGCGCGAGAGGCACGTGAGCAGAGACACTGCCACCGCTGTGTGCACCCAGAGGCCCAGGAAGAGGGACGCTTTTGTTTCAGTGGGTGCAGCTGCGGCTTCAAACTTTCATTATTGAACTGCCGTGGCTTGGCCTGCACTTAATGCAGCCAAAAAACGGCGAGAAGAAAGCGGCAGTATATCTGCCCTCCCGATCGGGCTTGCAGTTTCTTCAGCAGCATTGTACTGCCTGCTTGAAACCATTTTGAAAAATAACTTGATTAGCACTGAATGCAAACGGAGAGTAAATTCGATTAGCAGTGTCACAGTGTCTCTTTCAGCTGACTTCTATTCTCAGCAGAGAGATTTGTGGTGGGAGTGGGGGAAGGGGGAGAGAGGACTCTGAAAACACATGCTCACAGACTGTCTTGAATTCAATAACTAAGACATATAATTGGACAGCGGTAGATATTTATGGCTAACAGTCTCGCTTCTTGCTTAACCTTCAGCGGACAGACAATTGCGCACTTTGTTTTTTTTCTCATTATGCAATAAAACACGTGGTGTAGAGGCATCCACAATCAACAGGGCTGAGCTTGACTGGAAGTGCTCAAGTGAATAAACAATGTGTAGCTGTTTCTGTGCGAGACACTTTCATCCAGAGTAACCTGGAAATACCGGATCCATACAACTGTTCACCGACTGCAACAAGCCAGACAGGTATCACATCTAGAGTTACAGAACCACTGTCCCATTTGAGCATCCAAATAAAACTGCTGCACACTTGCCTAAACACTATGCTACCTTATAGCACTGACCTTTTAGAAAATAATTAAACCTTCACCTCACCAAACACCAAAAGCAATGGAGATGGAAGCAAGGCCTATCACAAGTTAAGTTAGCATTGTCTGCACCTCATTATAGACAATGATTTCAATGCTTCAGTGCCATTAGTCCAAAAACGGAATGAGTGCATAAACACACGAATAACAACAGAACCTCTGGCTGGCTTTTGCTCATAACTGTTCTATTGTGGTTGTGGCGTAGGGTTTATTTGGCAGGGTTACACGCTGTAATTGATTTGTTGGTGGAGTGATTCTCTGAGGCACTGCTTTAATGGGTTTTTTTTTTAATTCTGTGACCCTCACACACTTCTCACTGACTGAAACAGTCACATGAGAGATTGAAACTGGTGATATCTTAAAGCGCTTGCCTCGTGACAAAGGAAACAGCACCTGAAACGTGATCTGCTGCAGTTTGACAGAGAAAATGCTCTCCAGCTGTTGTAGCCTTTTCTACTCTGCACTGAGACAGATCACGGTCATGGCTTTGACTGCATGTACAGAATTTGTCCATGTGTTTATTATGTCAATTTCAGTTAGGTCAAATACATTGAATTACTAATTCTGGGGTTTCAGTGTTTATAGGCAACCAATCCAGCTGTAATGCAGCTGACATTGGAGGTTCTGTGAAGAATACAGTGTGCAAAAGTCAAGTGTTATATATAAAAAAAGAGAAAGAAAACATTAGACAGTACACGCTATCGGCCAAAGATAGTGGGTTGCATATAGCTACAAGATATACTGTACCTATATGGTTCACCATGCTGAAGTCCAAATAAATAATGCATGCTTTATTTAGATCTGATTACTATTTGATTATTGGTTATTAACTTCATCTAAGATAAACTAAATTGTGAGAGTAGTGAGAGTAATAATTTAAAAAAATAAGATTACCATAAGTGTGTATCGTTCCAATTCTGAAAAGGTAGTTTCAGTTCTTTAAATTGTTGCATTTTCATGCCACTGTCAAAGTTAGACACATTTTAGAGCTCTGAATAACCTCCATTTCAAATGCAGTCATATAGGTTATAGAGATTCAATTGTACTATTAACGGCATCTAACCAAATATTCTGCATAAACATACCTAGTAGTGGAAATAAGCATAATATAGCCACATGACCAAGCAGTGTTGCACCCTAGCTCCAGTTGTGTGTGTGGAATTGTGTGTGTGGAGGTCACGCCAGAATAAAAAAAAGGTCTGTTTCATTCCAAATGAACAAAACTCAAGCATAATCAAACATAAAGTGACGGTCAGTGAGTCAATGGTCTATGTAGTGTGTGGAAGTAAGATATGGTGTGAATGTTGTAGGGTGCAAAAAAACACAGCAAACCATACAACCCGAAAAGAGGTCAGGGTGTATGGAGGGAGAAAGATTGAGAGAGCCCAAGTGATCATCTTAAATATGCTGGCAGCAACCATCAGGTGCCAGCAATCTATGCTTAACGACCCTCTTTGCCTTGTCTAAAAATTACCTGCAAAGTAGAGCAAGAGCACATCAGCACTTAGAGTTGTGATGCCATAAAAATGTGGTCCATGGAAAACCACCAATGATCTGTAGGAAGAAGGCAAAAATATAATAGTAGAATAAAGTAATACTTTTAAATATTTGGTCGCATATCCTTTGCATGCCATTAGCTCTTGATGTTTGTGACCAAACAATATAAAAAAACTCTTTATATCTTGTTTTCTGGTACTCCTACAAGCGATACTATAACCTTTCTGCATTTGAATGGATCTCTATGGAAATGTAGGGGTGGGACTAGATTTAGCTGTACATTACAATGGAACAGTATGGAACACATGGTTGGCTAAATGGCTGTAAGTCATCAAGGGTCTGACTTATAAAACAAGCTTTAAACCATTACTCTGCTGTCAGATATGCAGTAGATATGGATGGATAAGGGTTTCGTCTCCTGACTTATTTTTCCATAGAGTTCAATAGGAATATTTGTCAGGAGAAGCAACCCTTAAAGTGATCCATCTATATCAACTGCATATCTGGCAGCAGAGTGATGGTTTGAGGCTCGTTTGATACCTCAGACCCTTGATGACTTACAGCCATTTCAACAACCATGTATTCTATACTGTTCCAGCATAATTTACAGCTAAATATAGTACCACCCCCCAATTCCCATAGAGAGCCATTCAAATGCAGAAAATTGTATCGCTTGTAAAAGTACCAGAAAATAAGATATCAAGAGTCTTTTGATATTGTTGGGTCACAGACATCAGGAAGTCATGGCATGCAAAGGATATGTGACCAAATATTTAAAAGGATTACTTTATTCTACATTATGTTAAACTGTCCAATATATTTTGATGCCAGAAAATGGGGGAGGACTATGTACAAAAGGTTTTATAATTTTCTAAACAGTTCATCCGATATGGATGAGAATACCCTCAAATTAAAGCTGACAGCGTGCACTTTAACCTCATTATCATTGTATCCTTTCACACTCAAAGAGCTAGAGTACAGGACAAAAATAACAAAAAATTTGTCACTGTCCAATGAATTATGGTGCTCTTGGTATGTTTCACCTACATTGTGCGGAATCATTAGAAAAATATAGGAACTATATGGCATGATTCTAGCTGATGCAAGTATTGGGGGGGAAGGCTGACCCCTTCCACTACCCTTCACTACCACTACCTATTTACCATTTCACATTACACACAGGGGTACTAGGAAACTCAGTGTTCCCCAGAGTGGAAGCCCAGTTGTTGCTAATAAACTCTAGGATTACATTCCTGCTGACTTATCACTATTTACATATCAGCCCAGTGAGTCATCTGAATGTCACATTTTGTTTTGATCACCTGTAAATCATATAACCCTTATATATAGCTATGTTCTCATATTTAAGGTAAGTAATTGTGCCCTTAAACTCCAAATCATATTTAATCAGAGATACAAAACTTTAAAAAAACTGTTCATGTACACTTAATTCATATTTTGTACAGCGACACCATTAGCATAATCAAACATTAAGGGAAAGCCATTTGTCTGCTTGATAACAGCCATGCCAACAATGGTCACAAACAAGAAGGTGACCTCAGAGGTCAACTCGAAACTGGGGGAGCATTTATCTGGGATCTGGAGAGACTTTTTTCATGGCTGGTTGTGAATCAATATCCATGTTCTCAAGGGTGAAAGAGAGGGAAAGGGCCTGGGATGGATGCTCTCAGTGAACCGCCATGATCCCCTGAAGGGAGGGCACTCTAAAAAGGTCAAGGAGACACACACAGCTCAGTTTGACCTCTGACCTCCAGAGCTCAGCTGCTATGGTGCCCCACAATGGACGGACACAGCTGGGACTAGGAGGAGGGGAGTGTGACGACGGAGAGCACATGTGGCTCACAGGTGCGTGAGAGAACGTTAATGAGCCTTTCCAAACATGTGGAGATAACAGCAGGGGAGAAGGAAGCTGTAATAAACAGTAATTGCATTGTGGCACCATTCCGAACCATCAGACCACAAAGAGCACTAATCTTGCAACACTACACCTGATTTCACAGTGAATGAATTACATCAGTATACACAACGCACATGCAATATTTTTGTGACTACTCAAGACTTCTCCATTCAATATTACAAGACACATATAACCAGGCCAAGGAAGCAATGCAGGTCATCCTCATGTCATATACCTCACACGTATAATCGTGCTCTCCATATCATACTATGAGCCAGTTTGGCCGCTGCTTTTATCAGCTAAACCCCAGAATGCTCAAAAACATTCACTTATGCACAAGAGGGGTCAAAATGACTTCTATTGGAATCTTCTTAGTATAGGTGTTCTGTCTTCATCTTTATATTCAACCAAATGCATTAAATTATGCATTGACCACTTTGCATTTATGTTTAAACACTTAAAAACAAAAAAAGATACTCAATGTCATTAAAGTATATCATGGACATTTTTATGGACTGCTTATAACTGATTGTTTTTTCATCTGTGTGTGTGTGTGTGTGTGTGTGTGTGTGTGTGTGTGTGTGTGTGTGTGTGTGTGTGTGTGTCTGTGTGTGTGTGTGTGTGTGTGTGTGTGTGTGTGTGTGTGTGTGTGTGTGTGTGTGTGTTACTGCAGGCAATTAGGCGATAACTAGTAGCTAGCTAGTTAGAGTGTCTCTTTATAGGAGTAAACGTACGTGTATCAGATATGAAAAGTAGTCTTACAGTGTTGATATGCAGACAGTTGGAGTGCCGATATTGTTGTTGTGCCTGCTGTTATCCACAATAAATAATTTCCTGATAATAAACATGATGAGGGTCAAAGGTTCTGCTGAAGCTCCCATAGCCAGAAAATGCAGAGGGTTCAATTTGACCCCTCTTACAAAGACTTGAGGTCGTTATGCAAAAACATCATGTTCTTAAAAAGTATGAAAGATTTATGAAATTAACATTTATTAGGGTCACAAACAAAAATTTAAAAAATGAAATTTTGTAAAACAACTACAATGGCTGGTCATTTTGACCCCTCTCATGCTTTCTGGGGTTAAGTCATTATGACAGTAACACATTGCTAAAGCACTCCATAAACGACAATCCATTAAGTACACCGCATATATAGGACTTGCTTGACAGTTAACATATAAATTGTGCGTCTAAAAAGGGCAGTAAAAACACGGTTGGATGCAGACTGCTGATCCAGCATTGTGAATTACAGGAGAAAAGGATTAGGAGCCTTAACCAAAATACCCATAAAAAACCCAAGGGAGCTATATTTTCTGTTTATTTTAGAATATGCAATTAAGAAACAATTTTGCACTGAGACATGGTAATTGATCCACCTTTATTTATCATTTGCCAACTATGGGCCTGATTTACTAAGACCTTTAGCGGGTGCAAAACCATTTAGCAATGATTGGTCATGGTATTTGTTTTGCACCAATTATTGGTCATGTTATTGGTTTTGCGTGTGCTGAAGGGTTTTGCACCCACTAAAGGTCTTAGTAAATCAGGCCCTGTATATCTAAAATAACAGCCATATATTGTACATGCATGTGTTAAACATAAAAATATTATAATTAATACTGAAGTTGTACACACAGTCCAAAGGGCTACCTATACACACATAAGGTCAATATATGCGTTCAGTAGATTTTTGAATTATCTATTTCACAGGGAGCCAGTTATTCAGCAGTGCTTTGTACCAGGTGCTTGATTTCTGGGGGAAAAATGAAAAAAAAACAGCCCCATATCTGACAGGGATAACTTTGATTCTGTTAAGGATGGCTTCCATCTTTAAAAAAAACCTGTTACAATTTGAATGCATTTCAAAACTTGAACCTTTCTCTGCTCAGGCTATGGAACCTAATGCTGTTTGATACAAAAGCCAGATGTTTCACTCCTTGGAGGTAGGCCAGTTTTTCTTGAGCCAAGGAGTGAGAATAAAATGGGATATCACAGCTTTCCATTAAGTTCTAAGCAAAACATTACCACTTATATTTTCAACTGGGTCAAGAGTTCATAGTCATACCCATGTAGTTCACTGTGTTGTTAACTACATGACGCCACTTTGCCAACCACCTCTGGTTTGGGGTGACTGACCATGATACGTTCACCATAAAACTCAAGGCCTCAGGCAGTTCAGCCCAAGTTCACAGGCTGTAGTCCTAAGAAGGGGGTATGATCTGTAGTAACACACAGAACCTGCCAAACCAATTTCTGAAAAGCAGGTCCAAGTTGTTAAGATTTCATTATTCTAAATTTCTCCTCTTTTCAAACTATGGAGGAACCACTCAAAAGCGCAAGCCACAGGTTGCCTTTTTCATAACTTTTAGAGTAATAAAACATTAACAAATAAAAGCAAAAAATAGAACAAAACTCATAAAGCTGGGAAAATGTATATTGGGATCATTTGCACATGGAAATTTAATCTGTGGCAAAAATGTTTCTGTGACCAGAAAATACATACAGTACAAGCCATTTCAGCCCTTTAACTATTTGACACTGTGAAGGTCCCCGAGTTGGCTATATGTTTTTATTTACTGCTAGATTAAAACAGCGTGACATCACTCAGATCTTCTAGAGTCTAAAAAATGTATTATGTATTGGAATGACGCAATTTGTTTTAAGGCATTTATTCATAACAGCATTAGGGAAGGGCTTGTCTTAGATCTTAATGAATTCAATGCACGTGTGTACTTTTACTATACTGAATGAGTACCATGGTAAACAATCCTGAAAATGTGTGTGAGCCATTCAAGCATATATGGAAAGAGTAACCCACAAGAGTAATCCAGAGACAGAAGCCGTTCACATCAGTGACATGCTAACCACATGCAAACGACAAAGAGTATGATGTACTGTATATGCAACAGATACAATGCATACAGTATCCTAAACACCAGCAATACCTGTTTCCATTAGAGGTGACAGTGATTAGTTTGGTCTTCATTCGAAGTGGTGGAAAGAAATATACGTCCAATCTAAATCTCAAGGGTCAGTGGCACAGTTTGGTACCATAATCTGCTAACTATAACCATTCGTTAGTAGATATATACAATGGGGCATGTTTGAGACAAAAAAAAAATAGCAGCGAGTTATCCATCTTGAAGGCATATCCTAGGAAGTCATATATCCCCCTACTAATATACAATTGAAACCTACCAACCAAGCACAAGATAACTTGGAGGAAAAAAAAACAATACAGACCATGTTGAACTCTGTTGGCTGCATTATGCAAAAAGTCTGACCAAAGTCTGTCATTGACAAAGCTGTCTTTGGGGCTGTTTAGTTAGACTTTTTGGATGCATGTCAGGTCTCCATCATTACCCTGTCTTGTATAAGTGCTACTCCAAAATAAATGTAACATTTGGGCTTTATATAGCAATCTGTTAGTAATGCTTGGGTGGAACAGAGTCTTGTGCTACAAGTATAAACACATTTCATGCAGAGCAGTGCTTAGCTGCCCACCCAGCAAAAAGAATGGGGCATTTTTGCAAAGAAAGCAATGCAATGCAGAAAAAGCAGGCAATGAAACCCTCATTCATTTAAAACGTTGACCTAATGTACACAAAATTTGCTACAACATATAGTTTGCTCATTAACAATACAGTAACATTCAAAGGTTCAATGGTCCTCAGGTCATAAACGATCAATGGTCCATGATGTTTTTTTTAAATGTAATTTTGTCTATTCCTTAACAATCGTCTTTATTTTATGTGGGCCATCTTTCAGTCACCTCATGCTAGGAGAGAGAAAATTAGCTGGTATTGTTTGTATTTGTACGAGTATTGCTGAACAAGTTAAAGCGGTCAGTTTTCCCACACTGAACACAATGAAATATCCTGCCATACTTTGTATGCAGCACCATTCTCGATTAAAGTCCGTAAGAGCTCTGTTGAGTCTTACAAAGGGGCGTGCATCCATAAAGAGACAGCCTCTTGAACAGGCGCTTTGCCCCTGATGCTCCTGCAGGCCCTGCTAGTTTCAGACCTCAGACATTGCCTGGGTCCCTCCCCCCGGCTCCATTAACCACATCTCAGATGGTGCCAAGATTGCCCAACAAGAACCCGTATCAGGGCACAGCGCATTGCCTACCACCCGACCGTAGATGCTCCGATGTAGATCTCTTTGTAGCAGTGACAAGGAGACAGGGTCAGAAACTGGCTCAACTGGTAAGTCTTGTTCAGGCAACCCTCCTATTTCTATGCCCAAAAGGTTACACAATTCTCAGAAAGCCATTATGAGCTGGTTTGGCTGGTTCTCTGCTTTGATGATGTTGTTACACTTCCAGTAAAGGTGAAACAATACCACTCAATACAGCTATATCACCAATACAATACATAATAAGCCAGTGGTGCCATGCTTTTTAGAATTGTGTCTAATTGCTCAAGTTTCACAATTTGATAAAAATAGTTTTCCTACTCTATTTATTCAGATATTCTTGTTAGTTTCTATGAAGTTAAAAATGTCATAATTTTAAATGTACTGTAAATGCAAATGAAAATAAGCTTGCAGTCAATCTATGTATGTATTAGCTGAATGTTACTGAAAAAATATTGAAATATTTAAACAATTAGAAGAGCAAACCCAACTGCCAGTCTTGGTAGAGTATTTTCAGCACACTGAAAATACCCATAGCCCTGTGTGCTTCTAGCCCTAGCAGCCCTCTGACAATGCTTTCTCTAGGCTACCACCAAATTTGATTATTTTTAATTTTAATGATTTTCCTCTCACTCATTAACATTTTTCACTGAAAATTTTAAATGTTATGGGAATTCAATAATTGGAAACCAAGAGGCGGAAAATAGGGTCCCCAAACTATTGTTAACTGATCAGTATTGTGCACATCTTCTAATTCACTTGGAGGAAGGAGGTTCTTTTGGCCAGGCAGAAATGCATGTTATTACTGATGATGCTGTGAAATATTATCCAACTCCTTTTAAAAGCAGGGCTTGTAATTCAGAGTAAGAGCAGTGCAATAAACTTTTCAGCGATTATCGTTGCGCAACAATCTTGAAAAGCATTTATCTGTGCTTTAACTAAACAGGAGATATCTGAGATATAGTATAAACCGCTCTGGCAGTTCATTCCAAGGCTGTCTCCTGACAGCTTTGTCTGGGAACAACCTTGGAGACCTCTCTTAGTCCACCGGAGAGCTGTGCATTTGAAAGCCAGTGGCATGTTATTTTGGTCCTTTAGCCATGTGGTTGGAACCGTAATGATGGCCTTCCTTCTGAAAAACGGCCGTCACTGGGTAAGCTTTGGGTTGCGATTTCTCTGGGCCTCAGCCACTGCTTGGCCAGTGGTGTAGGCTGCTGTAATCAGACCTGGGGTCAAGTATAATTCAAGCCGCCACACAATTACTGGAGCTTTTAGGGGCTGAATTACATTTACAATTAATGGGGCTAAATCCTCACTGCATGAGGCTGGTAAGTGGCTCACAATTTAACCGTTACTCCGATTACCATTTGTACAGGTGCGCAGATATCTGGCTGTGAGGCTATCAAAAAAATACAAGGACATACACACAAATACAAATGTTGGCTTTAAATACACCTGGTGTAATACCTCACCAAATGTTGTCAGTGTTAATGGCCAGATGACTCCCACAGTGAGGGTTCGTGAACGTATCGGCGTAAACTTTCCACCCAAATATCCCATGGTGAACAATGCATGGAGGAAAATATTGTTGGCACACACTGGCATGTGACAAACAGCCATATTCTAGTTCCCTCCCTCCAAATTCTATTTCATTGTTGTCATAATTATTTGAAAACCACCCAGAATGAGGGGCAAATAGCACAAACACAAAAAAAAGTTTGTGTAGAGGTTTAAATAGACTTTCTTAACCAGTCTTAATTTTTGAATCCACAGGAGCATGGTGGAGAGGTCATGTTAGCTGAGGACATTAGAAGCTCATTAGGATGTTGTAGGAACATACAACGTCACTCCGTCTCTTTCTCTTTAATCTTGAAACTCTGCCAGGGGCAGCGTGCCAGGGACAGTCACACTCTATTAATCAGACTCCCTGGGCCAATAAACCCAGTGTAAGGGCTATTGTCTGGGGTTCTGAAAGAGCAGTTTATTTGAATTTACTGAGAGGTTTGTTTGTTTGTTTGTTTGTTTGTTTGGGGTTTTTTAAATACATTGGTTCGGTAGATTAGCCCAGTGCGGCCTCCTTAAATTCTGCAGGAGGGATCAGTGAGTTCAGTCCTCAGTTTTCAGTAGAGCAGGTAGTGAGTAGCACAGTGCTCTGGACTCAGGCTGTGGACACTGCACGTAGTGCAGACCCTGGTGTTTACACAAAACTTTATCACTCCACTAGAGAGTAGGTTTTTGATTTTCCAACCTTCTGCGCTTTGGCATAGATCTCCATGGACACCATCTGTTATAACACTATACTTCTGCTCCTGTCCTATGAGCTCCCTGCCAGGATTTTTTGGTAAAAGATTTTACACTCACAGTGGTGGAGAAAATGAAGTTGCTCAGCCAAGACAAACTGTCCACAGTAAACATTACTCCACACCCTCACCGTTCCCTATCTGTTTGAGTCAAAAGTTAAGCTTAGAACATGCAGTAGGATTTTTGAAAACTGTAAGCAAGTGTTGCAAGTTTAGCTGTCACACCATGAATTATACTCTGTGGAATCCTTGGAGTTGTTGGTATATATAATACTACAGTTTTGGTTATTAACTTTCTCACTTTGTTCTCCAAGGAATCGCCACCTTATCGTGGTGGAGTGGTTTGTGTGTCCCTGTGATCCTTGGAGCTATGTTGTCGGGGGCATTAGCCCCTGGTAGGGGTTCCCAAGGCAAATTGGTTCAGGGGGAGGGACCAGACAAAGAGCGATTCAAAGACTTCCATGACACGGCCTCATAAGTACAAGATAACCTCGCCCGGAATAGGGAAACCGGGGCACCCTCCTGGAGCCAGACCCGGGGGGGGAGCCCGTCGGCGAGTGTCTGGTGGCCGGGCCTTACCCCATGGGGCCCGGCCGGGCACAGCCCGAAAAGGGAACGTGGGGCCGCCACCATGTGGGCTCACCACCCGCGCAGGGATCGGCATGGGAGTCGGGTGCTTTGCCAGACGGGCGGTGGGCGAAGGCGGGGATCTGGGCGTGCTGATCCCCAGCGTCGCAGACTGGTTCTGGGGACGTGGAACGTCACCTCGCTGGCGGGGAAGGAGCCGGAGATGGTGCGGGAGGTGGAGCGGTACCAACTAGATATAGTTGGGCTCACCTCCACGCACAGCACTGGCTCCGGTACCAAACTCCTGGAGAGGGGCTGGACCCTATTCTTCTCCGGATTTGCCCAGGGTGAGAGGCGCCGGGCGGGTGTGGGGATACTCACAAGCCCCCGGCTGAGCCCCACTGTGTTGGAGTTTCACCCAGGGAATAAGAGGGTCGCCTCTCTGCGACTACGTGTCGCCGAGGGGAAAGCTCTGACTGTTGTTTGTGCATATGCACCAAACGGCAGTTCGGAGTATCCGGCCTTCTTGGAGTCACTGGGGGGCATACTGGAAAGTGTCCCGCCCGGGGACTCCATAGTTCTGCTGGGTGACTTCAACGCTCACGTGGGCAACGACGGAGAAACCTGGAAGGGGGTGATTGGGAGGAATGGTCTGCCTGATCTTAACCCGAGTGGTGTTTTGTTATTGGACTTCTGTGCTGGTCATGGATTGTCCATAGCGAACACCATGTTCGAGCATAGGGTGGTCCATAAGTGTACCTGGTACCAGAACACCTTAGGCCAAAGATCGATAATCGACTTTGTAGTCGTATCATCAGATCTGCGGCCGTATGTCTTGAACACTCGGGTGAAGAGAGGAGCAGAGCTGTCAACCGATCACCACCTGGTGGTGAGTTGGATCAGGTGGCCGGGGAGACTGCCGGACAGACCCGGTAAACCCAAACGTGTAGTGAGGGTGAACTGGGAACGTCTGGCGGAGGCCCCCGTCCGCAGGGTCTTCAACTCCCACCTCCGGAGGAATTTCTCGTGTATCCTGGGGGAGGCTGGGGACATGGAGTCCGAGTGGGCCATGTTCAAAGCCTCCATTGCCGAGGCGGCGGGCAGGAGCTGTGGCCAGAAGGCCATCGGTGCCTGTCGTGGCGGCAACCCCAGAACCCGCTGGTGGACACCAGCGGTGAGGGAAGCCGTCAAGCTGAAGAAGGAGGCCTTTCGGGCTTGGTTGGCCCGGGGGTCTCCTGACAGGTACCGGAGGGCCAGATGGGCTGCGGCTTCGGCGGTCACTGAGGCAAAAACCCAGGTATGGGAGGAGTTCGGGGAGGCCATGGAGAAGGACTTTCGGTCGGCCTCGAGGAAATTCTGGCAAACCATCCGACACCTCAGAAAGGGAAAGCAGGGCTTGACCCAGGCTGTGTTCAGCAGGGGAGGAGAACTGCTGACTCGGACTGGGGATGTTGTCGGGCGGTGGAAAGAGCACTTCGAGGAGCTTCTGAACCCGACCAACACGCCCTCTGTGGAAGAGGCAGAGCCTGAAGACTCAGGGGGGTCCGCACCCATATCCCTGGCGGAAGTCGCTGAGGTAGTCAAAAAGCTCCGCAGTGGCAAGTCGCCAGGGGTGGATGAGATTCGCCCTGAGATGCTGAAGGCTCTGGACATTGTTGGGCTGTCTTGGCTGACACGCCTCTTCAGTGTCGCGTGGAAGTCGGGGACAGTGCCTGCGGAGTGGCAGACCGGGGTGGTGGTCCCCATCTTCAAGAAGGGGGACCGGAGGGTGTGCTCTAATTATCGGGGTATCACACTTCTCAGCCTCCCCGGGAAAGTTTACTCGAGGGTGCTGGAAAGGAGGCTCCGACCGTTGGTCGAACCTCAGATTCAGGAGGAGCAATGTGGCTTTCGCCCTAGCCGTGGAACAGTCGACCAGCTCTTTACCCTAGCAGGGTTGCTCGGGGGGTCATGGGAGTTTGCCCATCCAGTCTACATGTGCTTTGTGGACTTGGAGAAGGCCTTCGACCATGTCCCCCGGGGGATCCTGTGGGGGGTACTGCGGGAGTACGGGGTACCGGGGCCGTTGTTGCGAGCCATCCGATCCCTGTACGACTAAAGTGAGAGCTGTGTCCGCATCCTCGGCATTAAGTCAGGCGCGTTCCCGGTGGGTGTTGGACTCCGCCAAGGCTGCCCCTTGTCACCGGTCCTGTTTGTGGTATTCATGGACAGGATCTGAAGGCGCAGCCGAGGTGAGGAGAGTGTCCGGTCTGGTGACCTCAGAATTGCGTCTCTGCTTTTTGCGGATGACGTGGTTCTGCTGGCTTCATCGGACCGTGACCTCCAGCAAGCACTGGGGCGGTTTGCAGCCGAGTGTGAAGCGGCCGGGATGAGAGTCAGCACCGAATGCCTCCAAGTTGGGAATGAGTCTTTGCCCCAAGCGAAGGAGTTCAAGTATCTCGGGGTCTTGTTCACGAGTGAGGGTAAAATGGAGCGGGAGGTCGACAGGCGGATCGGTGCAGCGTCCGCAGTAATGCGGGCGTTGTGCTGGACCGTCGTGGTGAAGAGGGAGCTGAGCCGGAAGGCGAAGCTCTCGGTCTACCAGTCGATCGACGTTCCTACCCTCACCTATGGTCACAAACTTTGGGTCGTGACCGAAAGAACGAGATTGCGGATACAAGCGGCCGAAATGAGCTTCCTCCGTAGGGTAGCCGGGCTCAGCCTTAGAGATAGGGTGAGAAGCTTGGACATCCGGAGGGAGCTCGGAGTAGAGCCGCTGCTCCTTCGCATAGAAAGGAGCCAGCTGAGGTGGTTCGGGCATCTGATTAGGATGCCCCCCGGGCGCCTCCCTTTGGAGGTGTTCCGGGCACGTCCAACTGGGCGGAGACCCCGAGGTAGACCCAGAACCCGATGGAGAGATTATATATCTCTCCTGGCCTGGGAACGCCTCGGGATCCCCCAGGAGGAGCTGGAAAGCGTCGCTGGGGAGAAGGACGTCTGGAACCCCCTGCTTAGCCTACTGCCTCCGCGACCCGACTTCGGATAAGCGGTTGATGATGATGATGATGATAATAGAGTGTATGCAGATACCTCCAGGCTTCAGAGATGTAAACCACAGTGACCGCATGGCGTTGTGCTGTATAGCTTTTCTACAAAAAAAAAAAAGGGTGACACTGTGACTAAAAACAAAATCATACATGGACAGAGACAGCTGTTCCTGTTTCCCATCACAAGCTAACACTTCTGATGTGATTTCATGTGACTGACTCTTTTTGTCAACACCTGAATTACCGCACCAGAGAAGGCTCTGAGAGATAGCGATCTGGAGTTTCAACTTCTTGTTAGAGATTGTAACTTCTTGTTAGTTGTTGATGTGTTCATAAGCAACAGTTCACAATCTCCTTTACTTGAATGTAAACCCATTCGTTTATCTGCCAGAGGGAAGGAAGTGGATAAAAAGTACTATCACACCAGAATTAAATGTAATAAAAGTTATTATTTTAATAATCAGTAATTACATGTATGTGGTCTCTCTCATCTGGCCAAAAATAGGGATTGCCAGGAACAGTAAAACTGTCTGTATAGTAAACAGCAGTGGCAGCTGGTAAACTAGAAACAGAGAAGCAGAATCCTTAAAACAGGTTAATCAGTTTAAAGATAAGGTTTCTGCCTCCTGTTCCAAGCTCACAAATTCCTTCTGGTGAACAGAAGTGTTTCTGTCACTGCTTCAATCTCAGTTTTGAATAGGATAAGACATTTTTGTAATATAAAAAGAAAAACCTCCATGTTCTCAGTAGAAAAAAAAGTATTTACATTTTTTTTGTTGCATAATACAGTGGCGTTGTTGCAGTGAACATATTTTAAAAAATACTATTTATTTTATTTTTATTGAATGTATAGGTTTCAGCATAGTATATGGTTTTATATGGTTCTTGAAATGAAGACCAGAGACTCGTGACCCCTACAGGGGACAAACATTTATTGCCAATTAAATAATGGTTTTAGGAAGATATGGCCTTTTAGGCCCAGTGTACTAAATTGACTCCCTGCAGGATATAATAAAATATGGATCACATTTCCCTCATGTCTAATAGAAGAAGATTTGAGGTTGTTGGAGGTAGGTATCCAGCGTAAGCATTGCCCTGTTTCTTAATTTTCTTGCAATGGATGAGATGCCTTATCCCTTGTCTAAGTTTAGAGCACACAGATGGAAAGCTTTGTGTGTTTTGAGTATCTTCAGAAAAATCGATTTCTCACACATAGAAAGCATACCATCCCGACAGATCTGTGAGAAAAAAATTATAAAATCTGTCTTTTCTACATGAAATTTGTAATGTATTCGTAACACACATTAACAGTGTGACAGTCTGGCGCTAGGACACAGATCATTTGTTGCACACTGCTAGAATAAACATTCTAGAGGAAAACATCTGAAAGGCTCAGTCATACAGTGGGGACCAGATAATCTAGCTTTCATGTATTGACTGTGGTAATTTTACAGAAGGTTATTTTTTACGTATACGGAGATTGCAGCTGATGAATCTGCCCACTTTACTATGTGTTTGTATTTGTATTTTGCGTAAGGGTACTTGGAATAAGCTTGTGAGCTGCTTTTGTTGAAAAGGAAAGTTGACTTCTGTGAGCAGTGCAGTCGTTGGGTAATAAGACTTTCACTTTCATTAAAATGTGTAAGCTTTAAGAATTAATGATAGCTGGACTGGAGGCAAGAAGTAAGGTGGAAAACAACAAGATAAATAAGAAACACAAAGTAAATTTAAAAAATTATTTTGGCTTTGTTTACAGTGTGGCTGTGTGAATGAAGTATCTGAGTTCTGTCTTTTTACATGGGGTCAGAGGGTGGCCTATAGAAGTTAATATTTTTAAGGAGTTTGGTCATTTTAGTTATTTATTTTGGAAACCCTGAAAATTGCCAAATTCTCTGTGCTGTATAGGTATGAGGCATATCCTAATAAGGCATAACAAAGCAGATGGTAGGCCTATACCTCCCATCCAGATATGTGATGAAACCTGATGCTACAAGCAGAGTAACAGCCAGGCCAGAGTATTGTTCTATAATGTACACCTTTGAGAGAAGTTTTCCAATTCAAGGATGCACATATAAATTAATTCAGAAATTATTTAGCCACATTTTTAGTAAATAAAAAGAGAGAAGAACACAGAAGACAGAGAAAGACTAATGCTTTCTTGTCTGGAGATAGGCAATCCTGATCCCCTGAGTCACATTCCAGTGGATATTTATAGCCCGCCCTAATCCCCACTGAATAGAGTGAACACATGGTCATTTGGACTAATTAAGCCCTATAATGGATCTGATAAGGTAATTAAGGTATTCGATTAAACAGAACTGAAATGATAAAGGAGCTCTTTTAAGTTGTCTGCTGATGCACTTGCACATGTGATTCATGTGAGTTTCAGTCACCCACCTGTGACAAGTAAACCCACAGACCCCACAGCTGTCTCCGCAGCCTCACAGACACCGGGAGGGGGCCACGCCCCTCTGGGCTCGCTCTTCACACCACCAATAGCAAAGGCAGACAGCACTGAACTGAATATTTGGCCGCAGATCACTGGCGTAGTGCCAGTGCTGCGGATAGAAAGGGCACGAGTGAATTTTTAATGCTTTATTTCCTGAGTTTGAAAAATATTGTGAATTGGTAAGATGAATTTAACTAAGATGGTAGCAAACAGAAGAAGCGTAGGGCGAACAAGAACAGTTTGAGTGCATTCTTTATTTCCCACGTTCCCCAGGCACCGTTCTGCTTCCCCTGTTTAATTGCTATTAGTTTTATTGTGGTTAAGATACTGAAACAAAAAGCCTCTAGTGCAAAAAGATTGATTTGTGAAAATATGTGTCGGAGAGTTCAGTGGTGGAACACAAGGCAGGTATTCCCAACTGGAGCACTTTTGAACAACATACTGGATCAAGCAAAAATTAAAACAAAAACAAATGATAAACAATAAAAATGGAATCAACCCCTAAAAGATCTGTCAGGCTCTCTAAGGGCTCTGAAAATGAGTTGTAAGCAAATCCACAAATAATGTGTAAAGCCTTTTTTAACTTCTGAGTAAGAGGGACTACCCAAATATATAAAACCCAAAACATAGACATGGAGAGTGGAAGAGATCCCATCCTAACAACTGCTAAATGCAAATGCTATTGACTCCGCAACTCTAGGCTCATGAGAAGTTCATATGAAAACCACTGAACAAAAACCACGATCAGACCAAAGATGAGATTAGAGAGTGTGAGAGAGGTGTGAGAAAGTTCCTTTTACAGTTTCACTCTGTGTATTCTCATTAAAACCTCATGGCTACATTCAGAGCACTCCCTAGACCAATTACTCTGTAAGAATAACATTTGTCATACTATTCAATATGTTTCTTTACAAATTGTTTTTGTTACTATTAAACCAGCAATTTAATCACCATTTTACACATCCTATGATGTTGCTTGTATGACAGAATAAATAATTTCCCCCTTAAAATCCCCCCTTTTTTTCTTGAATGTTCAATGCATGTGCTATTTTTCTTGCTTTGGTAATCCCAGATTCAGCCCAACTGTGTAAGAAGAAAGGGGTAAAGCTTGAATTCAGGGTAATGCTTGTCTTCCAAACTATTAAGGTCTCTGCACATCAAGCTGTCTATAGGTGTTGAGACAGCTCATAAAATGTACGCAGCGTACCGTATCAATTGATCAGGACCATACATAGCCTGTAGCCATTTTTAAAGATTCCACATGCTTAATCTTGGTCAGTGTTCAGCAGAGCCCCTTAAAGCTCCAACCACAGCGCAGGAAGGTGTACCATGAGAATCATTTGAGCTCCCATATGATGTAAACTCTGGCAGAAAAAGTCACAGGCATAGCTGCCACCATTCATTATCCAAAAAAACTAATGTGAGCTATTCTAACTTGACACAAACTTGTTTAGACTTATTCGTAGACACTCAAATATAATCATGTACAGATGGTTAATGAATCATATTTTAAATGATACCAATAACCGATTCTAGCTAAATTTGAAAAGCACCTGCACCACTTTGCTTTTCCCATTATATTTATTGTTTGTAGTCAACACCATCTTTCTTATTTACCTTTTGTTGTGAGGGGGATATCAAAAATACAATTTCACTGCCTCTAAAGTGTGTTTATTTTACTTTCCCCATGCAGACACCCCCCTCTAATGTGTCCTGGCATGTCATATTCCTTAAGGAATGGTAGCTAGTCCTGAGGAATCACCCATCCTGGCAAGTTGGCTTAATGCATTGAAGCTTTTATCTATTAATAAAATTGATGTTAAGTTGAAAACATATTGGCTCAGTTCACTCGCTTTCACACCTCAACATGGATCCCCACACATTTACTGCTGACCTAGGTCAAAATGTCTTCTGTTCGGTCATCAGAGGGTTGTATTCCAGTTTGTGATGATCCAGGGGAGAGCTGACCCAGGTCACGCCTGCTCAAAATTCATACTTTCAAAATATTTCATTAAACACTGATTTAAAATAAATTAAATTGAATATAAATCAGCAATGAGCCAACAGTTGATGACTTCAAATAAGACTCATGACCTGTGGTTAATGAACAGAAACCAAAGTGGTTTTCTGACGTTCACCTCAAAATCTTCAATAGTTTTCGCAAAAGATGACTGCAAACTTTTTAAATCATTGAATAAATTAAGATTGTGCTTGCTAGCCCTGTTAATCTGTACTCAGTGTTGACCTCATCCTCCGGCAATGATCAGACATTTTTGAAAGAACAGTGCGAGGGTTGATAATGTGATAGAGAAAGTTCATTACCTTTCACTTGGCCATAAGACTCAAAGGCCTATCCCTCAGTATGTGAGTGACAGTGCGCAACACACAGTTTAACCAAACCTTGTCCTGGCAGTGTTCCCTGGATCTCTCCAGGGCTTGAGAGATTTCCAGAGCCAGATAATTCCTGATTTATTTGCTTAATACATCAAGTAAATTAATATTTAACTTATTGCTTTGTGCAGGGCCTGTTTGCGATTGGAACAGGCAGTGAGTTGGTGAGTTGTGTCAGCTTTTGATTGCTTTTTGAAAGGGGTTCAAGAGCTGTTTCCTGGATCTGTACCGTTCCAAACAAATGAACAACAGTTACAATTAAAATGTTTTCACGAGGTATTGACTAAGTTTTGTTAATGTAGACATTTACACTGCATCGTACTTCATCTGATGTGGTGCAATCAAGTATACCATGTATCCCTGGAACGATGACCATTATACATGTAACCTGATACACAATCATCACTATAAAAACAGCCAGATAGATAGATGCCTTTTCCTGAAGTTTGACTGAGATACATTTGTTTGTTTTTCTTCAGGAGCATATTAACGTCTTCCCATGGTGCAATGGTATCACAAGAGATTCAAAACAAAAGGCAATTCTGTGTTGATGGGGCCTGCTTCCACTGGGTCAGGGCCCTAGTGCTTTTCGGAGCCAGATGTCTTTGTATGTTAACTTTTGAGAAGCCAAGGTTCAGGAGCTCACTCTGGGTCCACTGGGTAATGAAGTTAGCTATCAGCCTTTGAGACCTGTGACGGGTGGTGGGGGAGTGGGAGGGGGAGTGATGGGCTTGAATGGTGCAGTGACTGGAGGACTGATCTCAGCAAGTTAATGACAACAAAGACGAGCTCATCAACATCCACTAATAGTTAGGGACTGCTTGGCCTGGGAGCAGCCCACAACTGAACCCTGAGCGAACCCTGTATAAACTACATCCTTAATTTATGCTTTCAAATCAACCCATCAAATGGCACATTGCTGTGAGAGTAAAAGGTTATGTCATGTGCTCTGCCTGTCTGTCTTGCGAATCACAAAGCAGTAGACCTCATATTACATGGTGTGAGAGACGGCCTAATAAGATTAGATGATTGCATTGGTATTTCTAATCACAATAATTTGGTTCTTCAAAAAGCACAGTAATTAATTGTGATATAATAAATCAGAGGTAACTTCTTTTAAGGGATGCTTGCAGTCCTATATAGTCAAAAGAGAGAAGGACAGCAACTCAGTCTTCTGTTTTATTTGGGCACAAACGCGTTTCGGCTTCCGCCTTCGTCAGCGTGCATAAAGCCGAAACGCGTCCATACCCAAATAAAACTGAGTTGCTGTCCTTCTCTCTTTTGGACTATATATACTCCACTAAGGATTCAGCACCAGCAAAACGTTACTAGACAAAGTTGAGCACGTTTAACTATTTCTCATGCTTGCAGTCCTACCCTTGTGCAGAATATGGAGATGATTGTGCCAGGACTTAAGCTTTTGTAGCAATGATAATAAATAAATAGGAACCAGAACAAAGACCAGAGATTTTGCAACACAAACACTGGGACGCTAAGGGTTAAGAGTGGAGAGTCTACTATTTTGTTTATTGCCATCGAAACTTGGCTCCAATGGCCTGGCAGCTCATGCAATTGTTTGAGATGAGCTGGCAGTCTGCCAAGCCTAGAATAAATCAGCAATGTCACTCAGCAACTACTACCACAGCAGAGAGAGGAAAGGGGGAGGGGGTAGAGAAACAGAGACCAGAGAAAAAGAGAAAGGGGAAAATAGTGATTGAGAGAAGGAAAGAAAGAGACAGTTAAAGACAAGCAAGTCAGGGGAAGATATAGAGTGAGATATGCTGTTGTGAAACACTGACATTCCCCTCAACTTGTTGACTTTAACCTTTTTGTGAGTATTTTTAAATTGTTCAATAATCAAAACAAAAAAACACGCACGCGCACACACACGCACGCACGCACGCACGCACACACACACACGCACACGCACACACACACTCGCACGCACACACACACGCACCAGCCCTTGTTTTTTTCCATCCCATTTTTATCAAGGTGGTGGACACTAACAAGGCATTTTGACTCATTCTGGCTGCTTTCCAACTCACTCAATAAAGTGTGCTCACTGAGCTTTCCAGTAATTTGCCAGAGGGGTTTACCATCTTTTTTATCTTGTGTTTTTAAAGAGTCTAGTTTTCTCTCAGCAAGAGTCTGTCTTGAAAGGAGGTATCAGTAGATATTTTTCTCATTATAGTTCACCACATACAGAGAAAATACAAAGTACAAAATTCACTGTCTCCTAGAAAAAAACCACCCTGTCTCCTGATTTTTGTCTTATACAACTGTTTACTGCCATTAATCCTCTTTTCAAACTGTTTTATGTGAACTGTGTGGCATCCAGTACCATGTCTTTGTCTTTGTTTGCACATATGAAGATGGTAGAGAATTCAGTTTTTTTTCCTAAAAGGGATATTCTGTATTAATTCCAGTTCCAATTTACTGAAAATTCTATTGCGCCATTTAAGTGCGATATAAGGCATTCCAGCTAAAAACTTTTTTCTATTTTATTTCAATTATTTGATCCATTAAGGATAAAATATCATCAGTGTAAGTTTTAAATAGGTGTCAGATTAATTAATTTGTAAAAGCATAATCACACAATACGATCATAATTTAGGTTAAAAAACAGAGAGTTCACTGGGTTTGCATGCTATGCCTGGAAGGTTCTGTACTCCTCCCCCTTGACCACAGGATACTGCAAGCTGTGTCTCTGCGTGCTTGCATGTGTGTGTGTGTGTGTTTCTGTATGTGTGTGTGTGTGCGTGCGTGTGTGACAGCCAAGAGGCTGGGAGTGTGATAGCCTCACAAACACCTCCACACCAAGCAAAGAGTTCTGCTCCCAGTAAACAAAACAGCACACAGTAGCAAAGATTGCACAATAGCAAGAGGCAGGACGCTTCTGAACAAGAGAGATAAGGTGTCGCAGGCTGCCTCAGTTAAAAACAGACCCTGCAGTTGAAGAACCAGGCCTAATGCAAAGCATCAGAGCCGTCAGAAAAATGGTACAGAAGCGCTCTAAAATGAAGATAAATAGATCTAGCCCCACCATCAGGTGCAATGAGAAGACTTATTAATTGTTGGCCCTGTCAGAGATGTTCTTGTATGTGCCTGATGCAGTGACGTAAGGTAGTTACAACGGGCCCCAGTGCACGCTATTATGACGGGCCCTAGTGCACGCTAGTTACTAGTTATGAAGCACACACACACGCGCACACACACACACACACACACACACACACACCATTATCTATATTTTACCAACAATGTATTGGATTTTACAGTGGAATGAGTTACTTAGGCTATTGTATTGAAAAAGAAGAGAGGTCAAAGAGAAAGCTATCAGGACCATCTAATGCTCTGACACGCGGTAATGTAAACAGATGGTCAATCAAATCAACAAGTCAACTAATCAACCAACTATAGCTAGAATGTTTATATGTCTATAGCTGTTATTGGGAAGGTATGTATGTAGGTAAAAAAACAACAACACATCAGCAGGCGAGTTGCTAGATAACTAGCCTATAAACTACTGTATGTATAGCTGACTAGAGCTAACGTTAAGTTTATTTTTGACATCGATAATCTGTTTCTGCAGTCAGTTTAACCAGTTGCTTGTTGCTGTCGGCTTCACAGAATGGAGATGCGTTCATCAGCTGATCTCCGTGATTGAAATGTCGGGAGAAATCGTTGTTGCTGGCGAACTTTCAAAGAAGTAACAATCAAAACATGCACTGATGTGTCATTACTGCAATTCAAAATATTCTATTGCACATGTGTCGTGTCGTGGTGTAAATCATTTGTACAGTATTTCGAGTACAGTAATGAAGTAATTTGTTCAAGGTTGCTTTCCTAATCGTGCAAAGGGTTATCTAATGCTAGGAATAGCCTACCTAGCATTTACTAGGCTATTAGCTATCTTACCATAATTTATAGGCTGGCCATCCACCTGGTAGCAACCATAATTTACCCAACTTGTAGCCTAGTAAGCCAACCATAATGCATGTATAACTTGTCTTGAAATTTATAATATATCTAACAATAGCCTAAAATTACGATTATTTAGAACTAAGGTTATATCTAGCTTGCTATCATTACCTGTTGCATGGTTGTTGCCACACCACTGAGGGCAGCGATGCTGATGCCAGCCGAACTGCTGCATTGCTGCTAGGAGGGGGGTCGTCCGTGGCTGTGGGCTGGCGACTGTTTATAAAAAAAAATCTAATTTAGGAAGTTTTGCTTTTGCTACCTTCTCCTCCTGCTCTTTTCTCTCTTGTCTTTTCTTACTGCCACTTTAATGTTTGAAAAGAATGATGACTGCTCGCTTGCAGATGTGCTCAGCTTGTCAATCTTGTTCAGATTTTGCGCCTAAACTAGCTTTATCGTATCGTCTCGTCACATGATCAAATAGAGACTTGACATTGGACAACAACATACATATTACCCAGCAATCATCATTGCATATCTGTATATGACAAAAATACCAAAGAAAATAGAAATTATTTATTTAATTGAATAGTTTTTTATAGTTTATTTAAAGCTTTTATAGTTTATGTAGAATAAGCATGTAATGATTGCTACAGACTATTTTAACCAAAAAAATTTAAAACCATGACGGAGATTAGTTTTCCTTTTCAACGGAATAGATAGCAAATGACACCATTTTCAGCTTATTGTGAGTTTCTCTTTGAACACAGGTGTACCTCTGAGGTGGCAATCAGAATTACTTGCCCAAATTCTCTATGCCCCCCCCCCCCCCCCCCACCCCACGAGCCCCAGTGCAACCGCACTGTCTATATTTACACCCCTGGCCTGATGTCTGTCTCAGGGTCCAGTTTAGTTTTACTCTACCTAAAGTTTCACATCACCAGACCAAAAAAAGAAAGAAAAAATATGCTGGTGCTATCAGAAAGTTAATAATACAAAAGCAATTGATGTGATATTGATACAAACTGCTGTACAAAATATGAAAAGGGCAGGTTAGCATGTGCCCAACTCCATTTACTTCATCACCTATTTTTCCATCTCAATGTTGTTGGTATAGGCAAAGAAACATTGTGGTTTGTCTTCCTCAGACAGATTGTCTACATCAATTATGTCCTTGTGGAGTGGCTTGGTGCAGCTGGGGAAGGGGGGGGGGGTGCCAGGAAAACCAGAAAAGACTATTAATACATTTTACCCCACCTTCAAGTGAGAGACCAGCACTCTGTAAGAGGCAGTCAGAGAAGATCCTAGGGTCTTCTTTCAGAATGCAGTTGTTTGCCTTTGTGTTTCTTCTTTTTTTGTAACCCATCTGAAGGAGAGCTACAGTACAGTACAGCCCTCTTCAATACACAAACTGAAGCAAAAGTGCCTCCAAAACGTTTACTTTGGATAGGCAGCCAGCGGTTTGGACTCTAGCCTGCTGAAACCAGTTATAGACCTATACTATATAATAATTAAGTCACGTATATGTTGGAAAGCCAAACGTCTCCCCAGAGTAGTGTGTTGTGAAGTGAGGTTTCAGGTTTTATAGCTGCTTACTGTACTTGCTGATCCCCTGTGGTTTGTAGATCCGTGATGACGTTGCGATCTGAAAAGGGTTTATGGATATTTGCAGTGTAAAGTGGATTTTAGAGGAGATATTGTCAGGTCAGTTTACACCACATGTGGCTCAAATGGAGGGGGGGTTGGGGCAAACACGAATCACCCTTCCTTTATTACACATGAAAAGCATTTTCACACAGACCCAGAATCAATAGATACTTTGGGTAACTCCTCCACACTTTGTGACTTTAATGAAACAGGGCTTCTATTGTGTGGCCTGATGACCTGAGCCTGTGGAGCTTCTTTAGACCTGCGATGCCATGGAGACCATGTTTAGTGAGGTCAGCTGTGTCTGAAGTGAGCGCAAACATGGGGAGTCATACCCCTACCCCTGCCCCGGTCCCTCTCTCCATCTCCCAGCCTGGCCCCAGGCTCACCCCCTCCACACCCTCTCTGCATGTGGCCATATTTGCTTAGCTGTAGTTTCCACGAGGAGACTGTAAGCTCATCTGGTGCCAGATGTTTACAAGATGGGTGCAGGGGAGGGGTACAGATAGAGAGCTCTGGTTTTCGCCTCTCTTTCTTTTCTTTTCTTCAAATCCATATTCTGCAAAGGCTACAACTCTGCTGAAAATGATTTGTGAGCTATGAACTATCCTCAGGAGCAGAACAGAGATAACTTTGACATTCCTGCTGGTTGGACACGACGGTGTCACCGTTATCGTATTCTCCCCCCAGCCTGAGAGAGAAAGCTCATAACTTTCACTACTGCTGCCAACATTGCCTTGGCTGCCAGGCAACAAAGCACCTCTCACAGCATGGGGTGGGAGGAGAAGAAGGGTTAGGTGGGGGCAAGGGGGCGGGGAGAGTGTTGGGGAGGGGAGGGGAGTACAAAGATTATTTTGGTAGTGACAAACTCCAAAGAGATAATAACAGTGCAAAAGAGCACTGTGACATTATAAACTTTCGGCAAACTTTAGTCCAAAGAAAAATGTATTACTAAATTGATTCAGATACTACCGACACCTTCATAGAGGATAATAAAAAGGAACCCCCTTCAACAGCAGTCCAAAATCTGCTAATAGTCTCCATAGGGATATGTCAAATATGAATATGCAGATATGGCAAATATACAGAACACAGAACAAAACAAACATGGAGGCTATTTGTGCCATATTAAATATCAGTTGCTTTTATTTCTATACCAAAAAAAGGTGGAAGCATGAGGCCCAGTTTTCTTTAAAAACATGCAGAGATGAAATAGATTATCTGGCAGTATCACCATTTTGTATTCACCTCTACAACCTCAGAATGTTTTTGTTTCCATTAGTTTCCTCACTTTGCACATCATGAAACAGATGTAGTATACGCACATCCAACTGGTAAGGCCAGGTGCAGGGTAAAAAAGTAAAACAATGAAAAATAAAGAATACCCACACACTAGCAAATGCTCCCTTGTGGTTTATTCATGCAACGTTTCGACCAAAGAGGTCTTCATCAGGCCTGACCAAGGGAGCATTTGCTTGTGTGTGGGTATTCTTTATTTTTCATTGTTTCACTTTACACATCACTCATGGGCATCAGCAAAAATACACTTCAGCTAATAAACCTGCTTCTGGCATTCTGCATCACTCCCTTCATGTTTTGTTCCACAAGAAACTCCAGCATTAACATCAGGGGGAAAAAAACATTGTTACCATAAGCAACTATCTAAGAGCTGCTAATTTTACTGACCTAATAAACTTTGTGGAAATGTGCTTTTTCCATTTCAACGTCCCCATTTGGTCCCTTCAGACATTAATGAATATCTCATTAACAGTCTGAGAAGGGACATCTGTTATAGAACACTTTTGAGGTACAGTGAAATGAAGTCCATTTTGCACAAGATGGATTGGATGTAATGAAGGGGTAGTTCTGTCACATTTATTTTCCAGCCCATATACAAATGTAAATAAATGTAAGAGAAATACCATACGGGGCGGTCCAAGTTCATTCTCATATTAACATTGTTTGCTGATAGTATTTATTACACCTGACGTGGTGTAGATACCGCAAGAGCATTTTTTCTGTTATTTTGCTGCACAGCAGGCGTACGTGGTCGTGGTCACGATGTAGCCTAACCACCAGTGTAAATTCCTCCAGAGGTACTCTGTTGAGTTCATGTTGGGTGAATATTGTGGTCAGTTCATCGCACGCACTTTGATCCATGCCAGTCTGACAAATACTTGCAGCACGTAATGTGCGTTGTCATGCATAATTTGAGGGCATTATTTTACCCAATGTAAAGTTCAACGTGTGGGTCCATAATATTGCCTCACTGGTCATAAAATAAATAAACATTCAGGCCTGAAATTAATCATGGTTGCTTAACTTTGACTTAATATATTAATTTGGCACTGACCAAAGTGGATTCAAATAAATGTGCTCACACTGAAAAAGTAACATTTTAGTAGTACGTATTGATGTCAAGGCCCAATTTATGTTGATTGTATCATAAATATGGAGGACATAGAGTATGAACTTCCAGTCAGAATTTCAGTGATGCATAGTGTTTGCTGTTTAAAAACAAAGAAATAAAAAAGCTAAGTCCTCTTTCACAAGAACAAAAACTTTGTTATTTGTTTCTTTGCTGCTCATAGTATGTCACACACATTAACAAGCACTTGATGTGCTCTTTGGATGTGATTAGTATGTACTCTTTGAATACTGCTCATATGTTGCAGTCTTTATTTCCATCTGTCATCAATAAAACAGCATCTACTGCAAATGCATACTCTTTATTGCAGGGTTCACTCCCCCAGTAAGGAGTCTGAGATCCTCACAAACAACAGTTCAATTAAACAGTGTGTCTCCATGCAATAAGCCCCCAGGCACATCTACAAACCCTGCAACAATCCTAAATGTATTTAAGTTTTATGGTCCTGATAGAGCTTCTACTGCATTTGATGTGGAGAGAGGCATTAATAAGTGTAGTCAGACAGGAGCCGTATCAGTCTGGCCTTTTCATAACACGGGATTAGTGAAATTCATGTTCAAGGAAAGTCCTGTTTGCCGCTTAGCTTATTGCGGGACCAGAGCTGTAGGGCTTTATATTGTGCTTCAGGAAAACGCCACACAAATGGTCACAAAATGTTCACGTCAAACTTATATATGCATTATATATTGCTTTTACTCTAAAAATGAATGCAACAGCAAGTTGCCGGGTCCTTGAATCAGGGGTATGTAGTCAAAACCTAGAAACATTTATTATGTATTTATATGACAGAAGCTGATCCACTGACCAAAGAGCAGCAAGCCTCCTCAGCATTGGTTGTCATACTTAGGCCTACTGTTGTTTCTGGTACAAATTACACTTTATTAGTGACCAGTCCTACAGTTTACAAAATAAGAATGTATTATTCAAAGATGATGTTTAGCTAATTACCCTGCTTGTGAGAAAGTGTTCGCGTGATATAGCCTGGGACTGTGGCTGACAGAACCTCGGAGGTAACAAGGCACCGTCAGTGCAAATTGTCTACTGTTTCTTTGGCTGATGACTATTTTTCCCATTTAATGATTGAGTGCCTCCAAACTGCACTTACCATCATTGAGCAAACCCTTTAAAAGGAAGTGTAGGCCTACACATATGAAATTATGGTTACAGGTAAGTAAGTGGAAATATACATGCACATAATTGCCTTTTTTCACCTGGCACATGCACATGCAGTCACACACATTGCCTTATGCCCACGCATACATATTTTCCTGCTTGTATTTTTATTGTTTGAGGCCATATCACAAAAATTCACTGGGAAGCTCACCACAACAGCATTTTTCTTTTATTAAATTTCAAATTGCCTTCATATCCTCTTTCATTTCCCCAAAAATGTGTGTTTGTTTCAATGCACAACAGTTGAGAAAAAAAAAAAAAAAGAAGGATACAATAATTCAATATACTTTTGCACTGACAAATGTGTACAGTGTACAGTGTACAGTGTACAGAGACCCCAACACTGCGTGTATGGAGGAAAGTCGTGGAGGTGGAGTTTGTGTGTTGGACTGCTTAATGACACGGGACATCTCGGGACAGCGGGGGCTATATTTAATCATGGTTTAATTTACTTAATTAGTTTGATTTATGCAATGAATCTTTTGAATGTCTTTATTTGATATGTTTTGTTTGTGTGTTGTGGGTCTGCCCCACTGTCTATGTCTTTTTTGTTGATGCTGGTGGCTACAACTGAAGTTCTCTAAAGGGAAAATAAAAGTTATTCTATTCTATTCTATTCTATTTCAAAAGGGAGAACAAATTGCATAAAATGTAACATACAACCATTCAAAGAAGAGGCAAGCACATGGACTGCTACTTGTAACATTTCAAGGCTCAGCAGGATCAAGTTGTGATGAATTTTGAAGCGGATATTCAAACGCAGAGGTGAGGGAGATCAGACAAGTCATCCACATAGGTGAGGGCCAATAAGGAAGATATAACACAAACAAAAGAAAAGAAAAACAGGAACTAATTCATGACAGCTAAACAGCCAAACAAAATCCATCCACGAAAATAGGGCAAACTCGAATAGAACGAGTAAAACACAAATCTAAATCTCCCGATCTCAATACTAGAGCTAAAAATAGGAGATTAGAAATACAAAGAAAACACCCTCGGAACGTAACTCTGCAACGTCCGATAAAAGATGAAACAAAACAAAACCACCAAAAGAAAACATTGTCTCGTAGAGAACAGCACAGAAATAAGTAGCGCAGAACACTAACAGGACGAAACACAATCCTATACCTGAATAAGCTAAAAGCAAGTCCCTCGTGAACATAACAAAGTTAATATCACGAGGTCGCTTAAACCTGGCTATACCTGGCTCAATGTACAAATGAATGACAAAGAAGCACCGGGAAAGCGGAAGTAAGGAACTTAAATTATCCGCCGGTAAAAGCACAGGTGAAACAAATAACAAGCACGGGACAGCGAAACCCAGGACCGGAATGTGGAAAAAACCCGATAGATTCTCAATCGGAAAACAGGACGACAATCGCAGCAGACAAGAAAACCAAAACCCACGAACCATGACACAAGTGTGAGCCCAGGTTTTTTGTAAACCAGTAGAAATGCACATAATACACGGCAGGTCTGCAGCACTCAGATACTATTTTATTTAGCATAACATCCCTATGCACAAGCTATAAAATTTCAGATGATGCTACCCCTTTCATACCGAAGCAATGACCCGGGTAAAATGCATGTTTGCCTTTGGTGTAAAAGGATGAACCCGCGTTACCCGACCCGGGTCCACGACCCTGCTCATGACCCGGGATTTACACGGGTTGGACACGGCTCAGCTTCGGTTTGAAAGGGGTGACACGGGTTACTCTACGCAGCACGGTTATCTGACCGACCCTCAACATTGTCATGTCTTTAACTTGCAGAAATGATATTCTGATATTATATACACGTAAATTATGGAAACCGTAGGCCATACATGTGAATGCATAACCGAACAGCTCTGGAATTATCCTAATTTTCGCTATAGATTCACAGCTAGATTCACGAAAAGAGGAGGATTGCTCAATTATCACAGGTAAATAGGCTATGTATCGGTGAATAATAGCCTATTCAATGAAAAATAACATTACTTAAAATACATTGTGGCAGCTTTTACATAAAAGCATCACTGGGCTATCGAGTCAGGAGTTAGCATAGGCTACTGGGGTAAGCCAGCATAATGGCAAGCTACATTGTACCCGCTAGCCGGCTACCAAACTTGCTGTATTAGCAGGAAAAAACGGAACTTGTAAAAAAATAAACTTGTGGACACGTGTCTTGTGTGAATGGCGACAACCCGGGACTTACCCGTGACCATATTGTGGTGTGAAAGGGTCAAGCGCAGGTCAAACACATATTTAATATCCCATGTCATTCCCGGGTTTTGTGTGTGAAAGGAGTATTAGAGGGGGGAAAAAACGATTCTCTTGCAAAAAAAAATTCTCCTGCAAGTCAACCAGAAACGCAACTGCAGGTGAAGTGATTCCGGGAACCAAGAAGTACACATAACCACGTGTTGGCTTTCCAGTCTCTAAAGACCAAAACTCTCTCTGGACTCCAGCCACACATGGGTTAACCACAGAGGCTGCAGTGTTTTGATTGACTTCACAGACGTAAACAAGAGACGCACTTGTCAGTGACCCTTGGGCCTGACCTTAGAGATTGACAGTCCTGCTAATGGGTGTCTCTTTCAGCGAGCAGCAGAGAAACAGAGGGGCCATTGTTTAGGACCAGGGCCGTCGGGCCTCTGCCCGAAAAACTGCTGAGCCAAGCAAGCCAGGAAAGAGCCCTTGCAGCTCCTGCAAACTCAGCCCCAGGAGATGAAAAAAACATGGGCAGGATTACCATCTCCTCTCTCAAGGCTGTTCGAACGCAGGACAATAACTGCACAGATAACACGCTGGCTGACAAAAACACATGCAAGGGCTTGGTCACTCCCATCTGCTATAATTTTCCCCTTTTGTGTGGTTCCAATGCCAAAAAGAGGGAGCAAAACTCCAAGCTCTAGCTTTACCTTTATGGAAAAAAACCATCTGTTTATGTGCTCATCTAGATTTCTTGCAAGCCCCAAAGTGTAAAACAATGTGCTTTCAAGTCATGTATTTCAAACAACCTTCATGCTAACAAATTAACAGTCGACTCAATTTTAGTTTGCAACAGCTGGGTCAATTGAATTTGTCCCTAAATATGACAATAAGCCAGTCCAAACAACAGCAACAGGGACAAATAGGTCGCCTACCAGAAAAGAACAACTCCTGCTGATTTGATATATTAGACACTGTGATGTTTGTCTATTATTCACGCTTGAAGCATACAAATTAAATGCATGTCTTTATATGTCCTGTCTCCAAATATGGTGACGCAAGAGCTGTTAAATTCAAATTTAACTGAAATGAAGGTGGGAAAAATAGTGTTGTTTCTATTTTGTGTGTTGTCTCTGTCCTGCACAGTGGTAACGTTGTATCTTTTCGTGGGTACAGTAGAGGAACTGCAAGCTCTCGTGGGAAAACACAGTTGGCCAGAAACTTGGTTGTTTTGTAAACAAGCAACCAAAAGAAACTTGTGTGCTGGTCTTAGGCACTCAGGTTATTCATTGACTGAAATAATAAGAATATAATCCAACTGTGTTGCAAAAGTAAAAACAGGACCAGCTATCTTGTAGCACCTTTAATTAATCATTTCCATGCAAACTTGTAATAGCTCAACTTGTCTCCAGTCTTAGGTTTCACGTATAGCATAAGAATATGCCATTTTAAAATCTTAACCTGATCAAGATTTAAATGGAAGGCCATTTATGTACATTGCATAAGAATGTTTTTTTAATGGAGCTGCTATGATGCAAAATAAATTTCAGAAAAATCTGACAATAAAGCATTATCATATCATATCATACTATATAGTGCAACAGGTGTACAGTATGATAAGAAAAAAACATTTTGATGTCCATCATTAAACATCAAGGAACTTCTTAAGACTGTCTATGAAAGTCTAATGTCTGTCTACAAAGAAAGATGATCTGCAGCCATGCTTGCATGACTTAATGTGTTTGTTTAAATAGTATGCAACATGAATTGCTCTACATATTGTCTATTGGAATGTATTAATATTTTGGAATGCCTTGGGTTCAGAGAATAACTTTTCCATACTATCTGTTAAATTGTGGTTTCTGGGTTTGGCAGTATTTTCAACTGTCGCATACATTCTTGGATATGTTTTTCCAGACACCTTGTTCTATGCATGTAAGAATCAGTGACAAAGACCACAGATGTCTGTGTGTTGGAAGCTACGTGACACCTGATTCTACTGTCTAGACCTTCAGCTCACCTGAACATCCTGTGACACCACTGTGTCCAGAACAGCGCCCCAGGGAACCATTTTCTCAGACTGGAAGTGGTAAAACAGGTGACTCAAGTTGATCACAACTTGCATTAGGTCTTAAATCATTCCAGGCAACAGTATCTATGGGACCTGCAGGTGTGGTGAGTCAGACTTGCCTGGGGGCAGTACACAGTGCATTGCTTAATCTACTCATTTCTTTATCTGAAATTTAACTCTATAACATCAAAGCAGTTAAATGAGGCCGGTATTTATACGTTTAAAAAGTAATCAAAATAAAACTGAAAAGCAATAACTTATGCATATGTATACTATTACTGACTTGCAACATAAAATGTTATTACTTAAATGAGAGTATTATTTTCTCTTGGCTCTTTTATTAGTCCGTTAAAATATTCATCAGGTAACAGATTATTATGTGCTATTCTATATTAAATATGCAATTCATCATAAGGAATGCATTTATTGAAGACATATTTTTCTTCAATGTTCTTAAAAACAGAAAATACATATTCCTTTCATGAAGTAGCATTGCATTGCACAGAAGGAAGTGACAAAATCTTGGATCGGTTTTCTTATTAGCAGTTATAACACTTTTTTGCACAAACTATAACGGCAAAGAGAATTAACCACCAATGCCATAGTCAGTGCATATCTTGTTTCAGACATATCCCCTACCTGTTGCGAGGATGGGCTTGATTAACTGTACTTTTCATTATACGCATGTGCACATTGTCAAAGTGATAAGTAGCCTCATTTTGGGTATGATGACAACATCAAGGCCTTTTTCTATAGTGCTTTGTTTGTGCACACTGACAGTGTACATAACCTATATGGGTGTGAGAGGAATCTGCTGCAGCAGCACTTGTTGATTTAGTCTATAAATGGAGGCAGTATAAAGCCTGATGGGGCACCACAGAAGACGCAAGCGCAGGTCACTCCTGGTGCACATCTCGTGCGCTGCCTTTCTCTCGCCACTCTGGGCTGCGTGCACAGACAGGCCATCATTAGTTCGGGCTGCAGACACAATTGCTCCCAGTAAATTAACGACCTCACAGCAGGAGGGGAGCAGCCGGGCACCGCCGCTGCCAAACGCCTGGCTAGTTTCAAATCGCTTCGTTTCATAAGGATGCACTCAAAAAAAGAAAGAAAAAAAAAAGAAGAAATTGCACTGCTGTTAGCTTTTGGGCGAGGAAGGCAGCAAACAATTTGCTCTGCCCCTGCAAAGCTTGCATTTACGATGAGCACTCTTGACAACCGTCTGTTTACCATGATGATTTGAGTTGACCTTTGCCTCGTAAGCTGATGTGCCACCAGCATTCAGAGGGTATATCTTGATTCCCTGTGCGCTCTACATTGAAATTATTTCATTTTGATTTAAAAATATATATATTTAGACCCAATATTTCCCTAGAAATTTATATTTACACAGTAAGAGTTTAAAAACAAATTAATATTACCAACATCCTTTTCTAACAATCTCTATGATAATTGATATGATAACTCTGGGTTTGGGGCATCAGAACCTAATATACACATAATAATAAGGTAATAAGGATCAATACCAGGCCAATACCAGGTGCCTGGGCTCAAGGGAATTACACTTGCAACAGAAAACTTTCAAAAATATACTGGTGTAATGTGTTTACTGGAGAGTTAACCTCTGGACTAGCCCATGCTATGGGTGTTACCAATGTACCCTTCCTGAGATGCATTAAGCCCTTATCGCCAAGTGTAAAATGATGTCCCGGAGACAGATAACACTCTAGTCATGTCGATGCCAGGTCAGATGTGGTCACAGACAATGGAGGAAAGATGAGAAAAATAAATTGCTTATTAGAAATTAGACTCCCTCATTAATGAACTTTGATTTGATCGCAACTTATAATTATATTGTTCTAATATCATGTACAGTAGTTCCATACTTTTGGCACAGCAAAGGAATAAAGCTACAGTCAAGCTGGAAAGTCTGCACACCCCTTTCACCTTCTCCACGTTTTATTACATTACAGACTTATACTACAATAGATTGAGTTAATTTTTTGCCTCAAACATCTACACACAATAGCCAATAATGAAAACAGGTTTTTAGAAAATATGCAATTTAATTTTACTGACAGAAATTGGTTATTTAGGAGTTACATATCTGTACACACCCTTAGCCTAATACTTGGTTGCTGCACCTTTGGCAGCGATTACAGCTTCAAGGCATCTTGGGAAAGAAGCTACGAGCTTGACACACTTGTTTCTGGACATTTTTGCCCATTCCTCTTGGCATATCTTTGCAAGCTCCGTCAGGTTGGATGGGGAGCGTTGGTACACAGCCATTTTCAGCTCTTTCCACAGATGTTCAATTGGATTCAGGTCTGGGCTCTGGCTGGGCCACTCAAGGACATGCATAGACTTTCTCCGAAGCCACTTTTTTGTTCTCTTGGCTGTGTGCTTCGGGTCGTTGTCATGTTGGAAGGTAAACCTTCGCCCCAGTCTGAGGTCCAGAGCACTCTGGAGCAGGTTTTCTTCAAGAATCTCGGTGTACTTAGCTGCATTCATCTTTCCCTCTATCAGGACTAGTCGCCCCGTTCCCACTGCTGAAAAACATCCCCACATCATGATGCTGCCACCGCCATGCTTCACTGTAGGGATGGTATTAGCCAGGTGATGAGCGGTGCCTGGTTTCCTCCAGACACGACGCTTGTTATTCAGGCCAAAAAGTTCAATTTTGGTTTCATCTAGTCCTCTAGGCGCCTTTTTGGCAAACTCCAAGCGGGCTGTGATGTGCTTTTTACTAAGGAGGGGCTTCCGTCTGGCCATTCTACCATAAAGGCCTAATTGGTGGAGTGCTGCCTGGAAGGTGGATCTTCTGAAAGGTTCTCCCATCTCCACAAGGATACGCTGGATACGCTCTGTCAGAGTGACCCTCGGGTTCCTGCTCACCTCTCTGAGGCCCGTCTCTGAGGCCCGCTAAGGCCCGTCTTCCCCGATTGCTCAGTTTGGCACGGCGGCCAGGTCTAGGAAGATTCTTGGTGGTTCCAAACTTCTTTCATTTACGAATGATGGTGGCCACTGTGCTCTTTGGGACCTGTAAAGCTGCAGAGATTTTTCCGTACCCTTCTCTTATCTATGCCTTGACACAATCCTGTTTCTGAGGTCTGCAGATAATTCCTTTGACCCCATGGCTTGGAGTTTGCTCTGACATGCACTGTCAACTGTGGGACCTTATATAGGCAGGTGTTGGCAATCCCCAATCATGTCCAATCAACTGAATGTATCACAGGTGGACTCCAATTAAGTTGTAGAAACATCTCAAGCAGTATCAGTGGAAACAAAATGCACCTCAGCTCACTTTTGGGTGTCATATCAAAGGGTGTGCACACTTGTGTACATATATTTTACATTTAGATTTTTAGTAAATTAGCACAAATGTCTAAAAACCTGTTTTCACTTTGTCATTATGGGCTATTTTGTGTATAATTTTGAAACAAAAAATGAACTCAATCTATTGTAGAATATGTCTGTAACGTAATAAAACGTGGAGAAAATGAAAGGGGTGTGCAGACTTTCCGGCTTGACTGTATAATGCCATCAGAATTGCTGCTAATTGTAATTTGTGTGTGTGTATGTGTGTGTGTGTATGTGTGTAATGAGAAAATAATAACTTTCAGTGTTTCAAGTTTAATATGCTGGCTGGAGATTTGTACTGACACTTTATCGCTTTCTGTATAACTGTCACCCTCTTGTCCACCAAAGGAATTCAGTAATGGTCAGGAATACGTCACAGAGAAGAAATATCGGTAGCTCTGTAATATCAAAAAAGGAAAGAGATAACAACTTAACATCTTTAAATTTCTTAAATTTTTATTGAAAAAAAAAAAACAATGTACCAATTTGTCCATTTAACAACAACAAAAAAGATTTGTAGAGCCAAGCTCTTATGTACAGCATATTGCACTATAAAATGAACCGCCCCTACTTCCATACTGTATTTATAAAACATAACAAAGGGTCATGAGTGCACAGTACAGTCTCGAAGACACACAGTCAATGTTTACAAAAATGCTACATTTTCGCTGGGTCTCATTTAATGGGATACAGAGAGTGTGTGATCCTCAAGACATCTTTGAAACCAGAGTAAATTAAAGGCAATTTCCAGGGTTTCTGAAGTAAATGTACAGTACATGGGTTTTCAGACAGAAGGTATTGGGTTCCTCAATTGATGATTTAATTTCAAATCCAATAAAAATGCATCACAGCATATTCTGTTGGCTGTCATTTCAATTTGGGCACATTATATTTAACACTAAAAGCAGAAATATTAGGAATGTCTCATGTTCCATACAAAAAGCCCTTAAGCAGAGACAGTGGACTTCATAAAAAATAAAAAAAAGCATTCAAAAAGATTTTAAACGTCAAAAGTTTTTTTTATACAAAAGTAGACCTTTTCCAAGAAACTCTTCAATCACAAAGTTAAAGAGAAAAAAGTACGCAAATGCTATCTTTCCATTAAAAACAGTAAACAGCAGTAAACAGGATGAACCCTTTCTGAGAAATTGATTAAAAATTGATTAAAAATTCAAGACACTGACGGTTTACACAACACAAAAGTTCCACTCCAGGGGTTTATGTTTACTTGCACCATATAGAAGATTAACTAGGGAAGGACTCCCCTAGCCTAACCCCCAAACCCATAGAACCCCTCAAACAAATGATACTGGGCACAGTGGTGGTTTGTTTCCCTTGTATTACCAATCTAAAATCCTGTTTTATGCAAGAACGGAGCCAGTAAGTACCAGAATCCAGTTGTACGTAGTAAATTCAGCATGACCGGTTTAAGAGAGCACAATCCAGACAGTATGACACCAGAAATCTCAGAGAAACACAAGATATACAAATACAACGTAATTTCCAGTGCATGTTGATTTACAAACAGCCTTCTGACTTGAAATATTTCTTATTATTAAAAAATAATAATAATTAAATTAAAAAATCTTTAAAGCAAAACTTTTACCCAGAGTGTGAGCATGCTCAGCAACTTCAAATGAGAGACACAATTAGGCAGAAAAAAATTAGAGTGTAAGTGGCATTGAAATAATGGGCACCATTTTGATTGTGCTCATCACAACCTTCCTTTGGTTGACTCGTTGACAGCGTTTTTAATCTGTCTTTTCATTAGGATGATATAGGGGATTCTCTCACACTTGCCACTTAAGTAATTAAGTTGCCTGGTCATGTCAGACGTGGGTTTTGTGCAGGAAGCGAACAGGGCCAGGGCAGCGAGCGAAACGTCTGCAGGTGTCAATAATGTGTGCTACATTCACTCCATTCCCTGAGGAACCCCACTTGAAATGCTGCAAAATGTTTGATGACAATGAAGAGAATGAATACTAGGCCTACTATTTTAACGTCGAAGGTTAGTACATGACCCTCAGAGACAAGCCAGACACAATGCTGACCCCACCACTCAGCACAGAATTAAACAAATATATACACATCAAAAACTACAAAATTGCACACAGAGAAATCTATACAGTAGCTATGGACAAATACACACAAAATAAATAAAAGAAAAATAAATTACAAAGAAAAAAAAAAAGCCATGAAAACTAATGTCCTTATAAGAAGTTAGGCCAGGAACAGCAGGCATGTAGAAGGAAGCTGGTGAACACGGAGACAGACAGGCCAGGCCACAGAGAGGCAGGGGCTTACTTTAACTGGCTCAGCGTTCACGATTTGCAGGAAACAAACTTTCGGGGCATCTCATACTGTATCACATGCTTTAGAAGTAGCCCCTGCTTCAGTGGAATTCTGTGTCGGCATCTTGAATTGAGACAAAGGGATCTTTAATTAGGATTTTTGTGTTCATGTCGTTACGTTAGAGCCAAGTCTCCCCTAGAAAGATTTTACTGGGGTTACATGGAAGCACTCCATGCAGTTGAAAGCACGGTATCTTTATACCAAGTAGACTATCTTTTCCTTTGTATATGAGAATTTGCATGTTTTTTCTGGTGATAAAGAGTAACCAAGCTTAAAAAGAAAGATAAAGAGACAGAGAACCTCCTTTCTTTCCCTGGCTACAGTACATCCATCTCCACTAAATGGGTGTCAGATAAGACTAAATCCAACTACATCAAGATTAAATATGCAACTGTCACTTGGATGTTTGAGGACTTTGTAACTGTTGAATTATGTCAGAATGTTGAGTAACAGGAAAAATGAGAGATTACAATCAGTTATAATAAACCGTAAGAAGGGATTTACTGCATGGAGGGATTTCTCTAACTTAACTTTCCATTTGGCCGTCCATTCCTCCCTGTGGGGTATTGTGAGGGCCAAGATATTACTTTTCTTGATGCCAATGAACAAAACTTGTGATTCTATTAAAACCGACCAATCAAAATGTATTTTTTTGGGACAGTATTACCTCAAACCTGCATTTAATGCCATGGCAAGTGTTACCAGTGTGCTTTCATATGCATACTGATTCCTGACAAAAGGACCAAAAGAAATTAAAACACAAAAATGAAATAAACAACACGCAACAACAATACAAACGCATCAGTGTCTTCAAACATATTCATATTTTCAATTTTAACAATGATTAGTCTTTTTCTTTCAATACATCTTTAAAACAATTAATAGTTTTGGAACCTCTCCTATTGTACTATACAGAACCTTGTGTGGGAATTCGGTGGACATTTCTATCAAAACACCATTTCATAGTCACCTCAAAGTTCCAAAACCCAGACCATTATTCAAGAGATGAAAGTTGTAGTCGTTTCTTTCTAGAGGGTTCTTTTCAGATTGTTTCATGTGTGCTCCTCAGAAACTTAGTGGTCCATTGGCAGTGGGTGTATTAGAAAAGTACACTTTATCACGTTAAGTTGTGCAAGTCAAGTCGACAAGCATGCCTTCTTACCAATATTAAGGTGTATTTTTAGTTTCAATAAAAAATTTGATTCAGTCAGTGCCCAAGGTAAAAAGCAGCTACCAGTTCAGACAACTACAAATGGGTAAAAAAGGCCCCACGTGTACTATAAAGAGATTAATTTCAACGTGAGATATTGGACGTTCAATAACCTTCATTGAATGTTGTATAGTCTTACCTTGTAGAAAAAAAATGCAATTAAATAAAACTTCTCTGCAAACATGGGCATCACATTCATAATGTGGATTTAATGCAATGCATCCCATCATGGTTCTACATTTTACCTCTGACTGGCTATAGTATCCATCCAACAGGGGCTGGAGCTCTGCACTATCCATTGCCCGTCCACAACTGACTAGCACTAGTGCAAATACTTTAGATATAGGGCGACTTATTAAGGGTCTGCTAGTCATAACTATTCATCAGGTCTGTTAACTTATGCAGGCTGATTGAAAAATTGCCAATAACACAATGTAGTATCCAGAGATATAAAGAACGAGTCAACAGAATACACATACGCTTGCATTTCTGGTCTCTCATGAGCATGTGCAGTGATGGAGCCTCTCTACTATAGACTGCTTTCACATTGACCTGTAATGGTTCACAAAACTACGGGCCTGAAATGGACAGTGCTCGCATGCATCTTCCCAGTTTACAGGGCGGCAAACCCTTCTCAAAATTGTCTTTCAGTACACGTTCATCTTACTTCATTAGACCCTCAATGACATAACGCCAAATCCAAGACTGCAGGTAGGCAGCATGTTGCCTAAGAAAGCCATTGAAGGCAACGCATCTTTAACGATGGCTGACAGCCTTTTATCATTTATCATTATCATTTTGTTTTCTTTCCTTTATACAAAATACACTGAAAAACATTTTAAGAATAAAATTAAAACTGACTCATTGAAACATACTGGAAGAACAAATCATAATCAACAATTAAGAAAAAGTACAAAAAATAAACAAACAGAAAAACCAATCAGAAATAGTACGACTTGAGGTGCAAAAGAATTTTGTTCTGAGAAACTGCCTCTTTGGAAATTTGTTGTCAAGTTGATCGGTTACCTGGGAAAAGTTTGAACAGAACCCCTGAAAAACAGTTTGAGATTAAAATTCCTGCCTTTCTGTACCCCAGCCCTATGTCTGAACCCTTGTCCCATTTTCCCTCAATTTATAATAGTCTTTCCACTGTGGCAGGAGAAAATAAGGCATTCCCAGGACAAATAGAGGTCGTTCAAGATGTACATGTACGCAAGTGCAAAAAAAGAAAATCAAATAAGCAAGAACACCATAATATCATACTGTACAAAATACTATTTTACACTTATGAAAATAGGGACATGTTCCTGTAGACAAATCTCATGAACAGCATGGCTTCCTCTTGGAAAAAAAATCTCTTAAAAAAAAAAAAAAAAAAAAAATGCAGTCTCCGTCCCGCGGCGACCTTTGTTTTTTTTTCTCGTCATTTTTCCCCCCGAAACCCGTGTTCAATCTTACAGTGCCAGCTAAAGTTCAGCCCTCCTCAACACAGGGAAGGGAGTGGAAGCTGAGGGGGACCCAGCTTTCTCACCTCTGGTCAGCTTGCTGTCGTCGAGCAACACCCTCTCTTTCGAATAGAAATGTGTACAAAGCTATCGCCAGGCGCCACCATGCTGGTCGCTGGTTCCTTTGGTTTCTGTGGTACTGCAACAAAAGACAAACAGAGAGAGAGGGCGTCAGACAACAAGCAGATGGCAAACATCAAGAAGACAAATGTGGAGCACCAGCATGACTTCATTTATTTATGTGACCAGTTTGGGGATTGTATTTGTTATTTTTCTTGTTTTGTTTAGTTTTTTCTTTTTTTTGTGACGTGTAGCAAATGACATCGTCGTTTCTTAGTGAACTTTGGTAAACCTGAACAGGCTAGACACCGGAACAACATAGTTATTTCCACAACAGTCAGTGTTTGCCCCAACAAAACTGTCATGCCTTCTGTCCCCCGTGAGTGATTGGTACGGTCTCCCCTAATGCTCAGACCAAGAGATTTACGTCAGACATAGTTGATATCAGCATTCACTGCACCTCCCCATATAACCTGGTTTTGCTTTGCAGTGGCACAAATCAACTGCCAATGATAACCAAGACATCCAAAAGCTGATCACTCAAAAATCAGATGTGTAAATCAGAGAGGCTTGATTAAAAATGCTTTAAAATCAATCCATGCACTATAATTTCCTTAATAGCAGGCTACAGAGTTGTTTTGAACCTTCCAGCAACACAGCATGCAGTGAATGTGAGGGGCAGAAGAAGGGGTCTTGTGTGTCTGAGAACAAGAATATAAACTTATCATACACATTTTAAACGATGCGTGTGATCACGACACGTTCACATAAAGTAATGATGAAGACATCTGATGTTTTCACAGATAAGTTTTTATGCAGCAAATAAGAATAGAGAAGTTATATACTATACAAGCGCGCGCATGCACACACACACACACACACACACACGCAAAGGAAGCATTGATCAGCTGCCCAGAAGCCTGTTGCAGAAGGGAACCAAAGAGGTCGACAGGAGGGCAGCTCTTTCTCAAGAGTCCTGGCAGCTTTCGATCCTCAGCTAAAAGCGTGCCGAGTACCTGCCGTGCTGCCAGTTTTTAAGAGCTACCACCTTGTCCTGTGGCAGAGGCTTCCTTCCACTTAACTCTCAGGAAGGTGGCGCAAGTCCTGTGCTCCAGCCTTTTACACCCCTGGCCACAGCGGTACCACATGCCAACCCTAGCCCAGCTGTTCAGAAGAACAATTCCAAAAACACAGAGCAGACGCCTTCAGTCAACATGATACAGCAAGCAAAACAGAACAAACTGACACGGCACAACAAAGGACACCAGGGACAACTCCATAAAGCAGTCACCTGACTGTGGCACACTCAAAAGCTACTGAGACGTGTGGCTACATACCCCTTCAAGTAAAGCTAATGAGCTGCAGGCCGCCTCGATGCCAAGGTTATTTAAAACCAGCTCTGGAGCATTTCAGACTACCTGCTCTTAAAGTCTTGTATCTCCAAGCGTCTGATAACATTTGGGGGGGAAAGGCTGTTGGCGCTGCCTTTCTTTGCTGGCAGTGGACCCAATGGGATTTTCAACTATTTTGAGGATAATGATACCAGTCCCATTGAGAAGGAGAGATAAGATAATTGCACTAAATAGGATTAGGGAGCACTGGAGGCAGGACTGGCTTGAAAAGATATCTGCTTGCGAGCCAAGGCTCTCCTCTCTGAAGAATCCAATCCATGCACTCCGTGTAGAGAAACAACAGGGCCAGATAAGATTTGGCCTGTGTTACTACAGGGGAAGACACAGAATATTAAAAAATAGAGCAAGATAAGAGAATATGCTGTGTGTGACAGGAATAAACCTGCTGGAACTGATTTTCACCTGAGTTAGCCTATGTTTTCAGATCCGTTTTACAGCGCGATATGAAGTGCCCACAAAATCACAGGATTCCTTGGTTATCAGACAGAAAACATAGCCAACTAAAAATATGCTCATAGACAACACACAATGAGCTGTTTACCTTAAGTTTTTGCCTCCATATTTATGAGGAGTGAATTTCTATTGGCTTTCAGCTGAGCGCAGTGAAAAATTGCACTTCATTGCATAAGCCCAGCTGGCTTCAAAGCAGTCTCTAGAACGTTCTCCAAAGACCAGTTTTGTACATCGTCCCTCTAAAAATCAGGAGCCGCCATCAGCTGTCTGAAGTACCCTTGAGAATTTTAATAGCCCTACTTTTCTGTTGTAGCATTTTTTAAACAGTACCCTAGGATATTTTGACAAGTACCTTGTCAGACATATGGTAGTTTAGTTTCTCCGTTTTTCCCCCTCCAAAGGGCTGTTTAATGGCACAACAGAACACACAAAGATGGTGTGGCGTGGACAATGTCTGAGTTTACCCAGAACAGATGCGTGGGGTATTTGCCCATTGGATTTTGAACAGGAACAATGCCCCCTTTACTGGCAGCACTTAGTAACCAAATACAGTAATGACCCAGGCACCTCTCCATGCAAACCTGATAACAACCAGACGGCAAATAGCACCCAGTTTCCCTGGTTACCTATTTAAACAGGTACACACACTGGGCTGCCAAACTCAGACACACAGGTCTGCAAACAAATACGGAGATTATGTCTGGGGACGTCAGCCCCGTCAGGGACACAGGCACACTTTTACTACGGCATTAGCAAGTCATCTCTGGTGCTTTTTTTGGAGTTTAATTTTACAACATAGATTTGCATGATGTGACTGCTCAAATGTCACAGCAGTTCCTCAAAAATTGGGAAAACATATATGTTTATCCACAATGGATTCTGGGTAGTCATGAATATGTGAGCTACTGCAATTCTACAGTGATTTTACCATAATTAATTCAGTCAAACTCCTATAACCTCATAACTATGCAAATCAATTTCAGTAAATGTATAGGCCTATAGTCTATTTTGTCTAAAACCCTGCCCACAACTCACATGTGAATACAAATACAAAAGACAAATTGGGTGATTTCATACAGAGAAAACTATGCCAGAAAGTCCCTGAGAGTGACCTTTATGAGAGTTAAGTCAGTCAGGTGAGCACAGCATTGTGGGTAAGAGTCACATTACTGGCTGCCTAATGTGACTCAGAGGCTAAATTTAGCAGCACATACAAACAGAGCGTTGCTGTTGTTCATGCACTGCTCTGCTGGTTCTTATCTGTGACTAGCTCTGCCTTTCTCAACACTACTACTCCAGATGCACCCGGCTTATCGGCTAAGCACGCCGCATTCATCAACATCCCCAACAGCCCGGTGTATATTTGAAGGCACTGAACTGATTCCACCACACGTTTTCGGGGGTTCTGGGCGGGAGGTTAAAAAGAGAGGGTACGTTTTCTTTTCTGTGCTGCAGGCATAGGGCGGTGGGGCAGATGGAAGATAAGAAACATAGGGCCGATACCATACACTGCAGACATCGAGGACATTTAATCTGCTTTCAGCACTCACACTGACAGCACCCCAAGGCTTTTGCCCAGGCTGTCGGAGGGATGAATTTCAGACCCCTTTTTTAATAAAGCCTGTAACCCGACTCTGCCCCCACTACACTTCATCTGCACAGATTATGGCTGCCATCCCATAATTGTCGCCATCACCGGTGCCACGGGTGACACCAACTCCCCTATTCTCTTCACCTTTGCCTCAGGTACTTTAGCATCCCTTTTAGACCAAAGAGCAATTTACCTTTCAGCAAGACCGCATTCTCATACAAGCTAAAGTAACTCCACGCCATGCCATAGGCGCAGTGTTATTAAAGGGCAGAAAAAGTTAAATAGGGTGGGAGGGGCCCATCTGATTTTGTCAATGATAAAGAGACGTTTAAGGACCAGCTTTAGGACTCAACATAGGCATGATAGCTGGATCTATGTTAAAAAATTCTAATGAAATACTACCGCTTAAATCACTTGAACAAAAAAATCACATAAAGAAATAAGCACAGGGTCAAAGTCCTCTCAAGTCAAATTCAATTCAGAACACATCTCCGTGAATCCACGTCAAAATGGCGTGGGAACACCAAGACGCGCCTTCTCCCGTGTAAATCAATCCTTGTCAGTCACATTCAGGTAGAGAAAACAAGCCGATTTTTGCCTCTCTTTGTTTTGGTTTTCAGATGCAAGAAAATCTTGCCTCACCCACAGGCCTGCCAATCTTGCAGTTATCAACCAACTGTATGCTAAGGTATCACCAGGTCTGAGCGATGAGTCACTCAGTTAAGTTTTCGTGGAGCCTGTCTGTGTTTCACAGAATAACAACGACACACGGCAGTCACCTGGAGCATTTGCCGGGCTGCAAAAACAGATCAGATCAGACAGAGACAGGGCTGCACAGTATTCTATTGCCTGAGGCGTCTTACCTGCCTTGTGGCTGACAACTTAATTTCACAGCTTGTACTGTCAAGCTACCTTTCTAAGAATAGCAACTTCTGGGTAACTCTGGGATCACGCACCCGCAATCACACAAATCTGTCTGGGTTCCTCTCCTCAATGATTTGACCTCGGCAGCAGACCACTGGAGCCTCCCGTTATTATGGAAGCCCCATGTTTTCCCCCCAATTACAGACTCTTATATTTAGAACCAGTTTAATAGGAACCACACTGGCTCCTCGACAGCCTCAACACTGAGAGAGTCATTGTATCACATTTTACTGTATAAAGAAGCACGCTTAACTTAAACACCCTATTTAACAATAAAATAATGTATGTTACAGAGCAAGATCTCATAAAAAAATTGCAAGTTGTAAAAGATAATGGAGGGGGGCACGATCAATCTTCCTGCCTCACTATAATACCCCTTTCCTACTGTGGGTTTCAATCCATGCCGGCTTGCTTAGTTTGGGTTCTCTGTGACTTTTATAATCTTTGTTTGTCAGGCCGAATTAAAAGCTACCGTATCAGCTCTGCCTGCTGTTGTAACTGATGCTGGCCTAATCTACTGAGCTGGCAAGCTGTATCTACCTTACTTTGGCACACAATTTGAGGATGTAAACACAGGTGTATGACATCATTTGTTTTGCGCCAAATGTAAAAAAAATAAAAATAAAAAAGGCAAACTCAAGAGGAAAAACGATTCAAACTCTGCCACTGTTGTTATTTTAATTGGTCCGTAACACCGCACACCAAAACGCAGAACACTCCAAATGCATGTTATATGATATACTAAACTATGCTACGCTACATAGTCCGGGCTTGGTATGAGCAAACACTTTACCCCTATATTAACAACACTGCCTCATGTGTGAGCTTTGACCACACATCCCTTTGTTTTGCATGCACGTCTGGTCCTCTGTACACCCCATTGCGATTTAATATCTCTACCTTCATGTTAGATAGTACATATAAACATGTGAGTTCTTGCGAAAGTACACTATTTATTTAGTTTCAAGCCCATCAGTATCCACACAAAACAATGCTGCAATATAATCTTACTTAAAAATGTAATGAACAACTCTACGAAAGATTACACCTGGTCTACTCACTAAATCCAATAGGTAATTCATGGTGTTAAAGACTCCAAAAAAAAGAAAGATCCCAAATAAATGTGCCATGGTGTACAATAAAGTTTAATGGCTTAGCCAGGAGTAATCTTTAGTTTGTTTTTAAACAGAGCCATAAGATGAGCTCTGGTCTGTGTGGGTGCGGGAGAACCCAAATGCTCCTAAAGTGGCCCAGTGTGGCAGTCAGGGCCTCCCTCACTCCCCTACCCTGCTACCGGCCCCAGTGCCCAGCCCACAGCCCCCACTCACAGCCCTAGTCGCCTCAGGCCCAGCAGGGAGTAAGCAGGGACTCTTATTTGGGTGGCTCCTGTGGGCCCTCCCAGCGGCTGGCAGGACTCGCTGGAGACTCCCTAACCACAGCCGCTCCCGAGGCTCACGAGTTTGGCTTCGGGTTACAACATGTTTATCTTGTCCTGCCACTTCTTCTTTTCTTTTAGTGTGTGTGTGCGCGTTCCTTCCTTTTATTTTTTTGAACATACACACACGTGCGCGCATATACACACACACACACACGCACGTGTCTATGTTGCAATAATGTTCCCCAAAGATGCTGAACACAAACTACACAGGCCCTTAGTGTGTCTTCAGTTGTTCTAAAAATCTACTGCTGAAACACTAAGACATTATCACTCCTCTCACGGAAGCCAGATTAAGAACTAATGCCGTTCAGGTGAGCAGCAAACAGCCTTTGACCGCACAGAAGCCATATTGCAATGCCATATTATGAGGCATAATTCCTTCACAAAAGACTGTGCATGACCATCACGTTGACGATTTCCCCAGCACCTGTGGGGGCAGGCTTCTGGGGAATGAGGAAAAACAGGAAGTTCAAAAAGATTGGGTCTTGGGGTGGGTAGGGGGGTGGAGGTGTCTGAGGGTGCAGCTGTGTCTGAGGGTTGGACGTGAGGTCAAGACCCTCGGTCAATACTTGAGAAAAGGGCTGGCCCCAATCCAGCCCGGAAAATGGAAATGTGGCCTCTTTGAATGCTTCTATAGAACTGTGCACGGTTGTTCATTTCCCATAATAGCCTTTATATTCAGTGTATAGCATCAATCAACACTGCAGGAAAGAAATTACCTCAGTGTTTAACTGAGCTTGACATGTAAAATACAACAACTTCCATGAAAACATGAAAACCTACAAACTGGCCTTTACAGATAGTTGCCATCTCTTTAATGACCGTTTTGAAGAATAGACGGTTGTTCTTCTTACCAGATGGAGGTGGTCTTGGTGGAACTGGTCTCCGATCATCTGGAGCTTCTGGCCGATCTGGACCTCAGCGGTCAGTGCCGCAGGCAGTTCCTCTGGCCGTTCTGCTGCCCCTAGTTCCTCCTCCTCTCGCTCCTGGTCTCCACCATGCTCAAACAGCGCCGGGAAGTGCAATCGAAAGCCTGCGTTACCTGGACAAAGGAACAAGTTGAATTTGCTCAGCTTTCAATGAGCCAAAATATTAGATCACCCCCCTCCCACATACATTAAATTAAGCGATCTGACACAGTGGCGAGACGCATAGGAACAGACCGCAAACTTTGTTAGCAAGCACAGATAACAGTCATTGTATCATTTCTCGTGACTTTGAGGCAATTGTGTCTTTTACCCAGTAGTTGTGAGCACTACATGGCACACAAAAACAGCCTAACAAGAAATGCTCAGGAAACAGCTTTAACCATTTCACTGTGAACTTATCTTTGGTCTTATAAACATGCTGTCTCTTCCAGTCTCGTGAAAGCATGACTGTTCTTGATTTACCACTGGGCCGTATGAACCAGACATAACAATCAATTTTCCGAACAAACCTGGCACATACTCCATTTACTGTGTGTAGCTCTGTCAGAAACACAAAACTGGTTCTATCAGATCTGGCCAGGCTACTTATTTTCAAATAATAATGTTTTTATTTTTTTTCAGAACAAAGTGACAAAAGGGGAACCCAGTCAAAAGGCTGAATCAAAAACATGACAAATGGAAAAAGGAAATACACAATAGCATATAGCTAACAGTGATCTGAGGTGTAGTATTTGGCACACTTTCTATAGCACACCAGCTTACTACTACACTCCAATGTTTTGTTTTGTTTGTTTTTTTGTAGTTGTATACTTTATACTCCACCTTCTGAGGATAAGCAAGAAACATAGTCCAACATTGAGACAGGGCTGCACACGTGGACTCCTGCTTCTGTGGGAGGTATCCGGTGACAGCTACGGCCGCGCATTTACGGCCGGGACGCGCAACGCAGACGGACACCTCTCCGGCGCTCCGGGGGACTGTCAGACAAAAGGACCACTGACGGGAGCGCGGCGCCCGTGCTGCCGGCGCACTGGGACCCCTTTTGAATGGCAAAGCAGCCTAGCGTGTGTAAGCCGGAGAGGGGGGGAAACTGTAGCTCAGCAGGCACCATAGACTGGGGACGCTATCCGTAAAACAGCCGCCTAGCCTGGTCTGCGGTACATCACGAGCACAGCGTCTTTAGGTACAGATGCTGGGCAGGGTCGGGATGACCTCACCTTCAGCTGCCTTGTGTTTTTAGCGGAAATTTTGAAGTGCCTGACTGTTTCTCAGACACTCAGCGAAGATCGCGTTTGCGTCCCCTACCCATACATCTCAGACGTACAGATACACAGATGTGCAATGAGACTTTGCTCCCCGCTCCCCTCCCCATACCATAGAACAATCTCCGTGGCTCTTGGGGCACGCCGCAGGGCAGCATGTTGTCGTCTTGTCCCACGGCAGGGCTGGGCGTCTGTGTACCCCTGTCCTCGTAATTTATCTCCTTGAAAGTGGTGGTCCATCTGCGCATGGGCTGGAACACGTCGTCTTCATCATCGTCCATCAGAAGGCTCAGTGATAATCTGCCTGGAGTCAGAGAGAGAGAGAGCAAGCATCACTGCCTCTGAACCTGGCCCAGGTTCAGCCCTTTTCCTGGCTGTAGGTCAGTCAAACAATCGCAGAATATCTAGGCTATACCCAAAGTAATTCAGTCCTTTACCTTCGGCGCATCTGAAACAAACTCAATAAGGCATTCGTCTCACTTGAGTTCCTCTCATTCTCGGAACACTTCATCTCTAAAAGTACTCGCAAACCACACGTCTATGCCCGTGGCACGACATTTCTTATGTGAGAATTGTGGTATAATAAACAATTTCTCAGGAGTAAGAGTGACCTGAATGGAAAGGCAGGGTTCTGTCCCTCTCAATATTCATTGCAAAAGTAAGAACAACACAGAAAACGAAAAAGGTATTGCCTAATCTGCAGATAATAAGCTTCCGGTTCTGATTGACAAGCACTGATAACAGTCTATTATATTTCTGAGAGCCCACAGTGGCCCACCACTCCATTGCCTATACACTTGTACTTTTCAAACATCCAAAGGACAGTCAACAGTAAGCACTCAGTGGATCGGGCAACATTTTACACCATGGAGCCCTCACGCTCTGTGATTATGCAAACACCGGATCCTCTACCTATCCCACACATTTTTTCCAGCTCATTTATTCCTTGGGTACAGGTACTCGCTCTGATTGAGGACGTGTCTACTTTAGGTTTGTGACAAAAAAAGAACCCATGAAAACAAGGTGGAGTTCTTCATGGATGAGGAAACCTCGCTATCTCCCATGGGTGATTCTAATGATGACACAAGTGAGGGATTTAAGAGATTTGGATCCTATTTTTGCTGACGAAGGCAGGATTACGGTTTTAAAAGCTACCATTGCTCACAGTATGGTAGGAACACACGTGTCTGCCATCTCACAGCATAGCCTTGGAGGAAGCAAAGGCACAACAGAAACAATCTGCAAACACAGACTAATTAAATCTTGGGAGAGAAACCAGGAAAAAACAAAAAACAAAAACAAAACACAAGATCTGATCAGTTTTGACCAAAAAAAGTTGCAAGAGCATGAGAACTTCAGTCCTACAGTATATTCTGGCCCAAATGCTCAAAATACCTGCCTTTGTTGACACTGGAGGATCTGACTGCGTGGATTCACTGCAGTAGTGAATCTTTGAGAAGCACACTGGGAAACAGCACACTGAGCCGGGACAATATTCCCTGGGGGAATCATACTGTACAAACAAGGATGACAGCTGTACAGTAAGAATGGGGGAGGGGGTTGCTTAGAGAGGGAAATAAACAGGCTGCAGACTAACATTTTACAGGAGAAATATTTAGCGTTCATGTACGATTTGATCCCCTTGAAATGGATTACGTCAACCCAGCTTAACTCTTTAAAAAAGGTAGGTTCATATCTATTGCAAACTCGGACTAACCAACCAGTGACAGCAAACTTGTCCGTCTCCCCTAATCTTTGGGCACAAAATCTACTTACATTTCCAGCTACATGTTACACATGTAAAAAAAATACTTACAACAACAAAAGCAACCCATATTACTGCCTGGATATTCTCAAGCCATAGAAAGCAGTCAAATCAGATTTGTAGATGCTCTCTCACACACGCACGCATGAACGTGCACAAACACACACACACACACAGACACAAACCACCCACGGGTAGAAAGGAGTTGACTCTTTAGCGGTGAAAGTGGTCTTTTCATTCCTTTTGAGAATGTTACTCCCTGGCAGTTCTCCATTGGGTCGGTGTTTTAAAATGCGGAATAATAAAAAATGTAACTGCAGATTAGTGTAATTCTTGTGGGGAGCCCTGTTCTGATTTAGATAAATAGCAGCGTTTGACACAGTGATGGAACCACACTGTTGGCTGCGGTTAGACGGCTTGTTTGCTAAATTTATCAAAATGGAGGTTTGGCGGGTTAGGACGGGAAGGCCTATCCATTTTCCCCTCTGTTTTACTCACCGTTTGCGCTGCCGACTCTCGATCCTAGCTCCAGCACTGCCTTGGGGCCAAGGGCTACCTGAATGTAGCAGTCACCAATTATAGATGTACCCACTACAAGTGGCTAAGCTTGACTAAAGACTGAGCAAAAAAAAGCTTCCTGCTAATCGTGAGCCCTTTGTTATAAGACCAATAAAAAGCATAGATGTTTTCAAAGCTACAGAGCCACTTTAATGAGGAGAACTGCTGAGGTCTCCTGTGGTGAGGCATTGCTGTCTTCTTCAAGTGTTAATTCTTGGCAAATCCGTTAGATGTAAGAGAGCGAGTCTTTCTGTTACGTGGTGAAATATTAATGGTGTTCCTTTCCAGCTATAGGCTGAAGCTCAATTTGCTCAGATGTGACTGTCAGCTTCTGGCAGAGTCAGGTCAGTACTGCCTGAAAATCAGCAAGCTGAAGCCCCCACCCATCCCTCACCATTCACAAGAACAGACACATCCGACCAGAGGTACAGGGCATCATTACAATCTAAACTGAATGTTATACCACCTTGCCTAGATCGAAATCCACTGTTTGCAATGGTGTGTTTACATCATGTGCAGCATGATTCTTCAAACCAGATTTCTGCAAATTCTGCATTGCTGTACACTTAGGTTGCGCAGTGGCACCATCACCTGAGAGGCACTTAATCATTACTCCACCAGAAACCCAGTGCCATTACAAAAAAGACAGAATGGAAATGGTTAATTACAAAAAAGACAAAAAATTTAAACCAAAAAAAAAAAAAAAGTGAAACCACAGTCCACCTGTCATCCCGCCAGCATTAAAAAAATTTTGGTCTTTTTTTTAGCAGTGAGCTCTGTGTTTTTGTTATGCTTTCAATACCTCTTGACACAACAAGTAACAACAAGGCCTTCCAAACAGTGGGCCTTAATCTGTTACTCACTGAAATTATGAAACGCTGTCAACATGTAATGTTTCCCACAGAAAGGAAGCTTCCCCTTATCCTATTGCATGATAACATCAAAATGTAATTATATGCTGCGGAGACAACTATGGCAAGAGGGAATCATGCACAAATATGATTATGACGGGTTCCCAGACATGAGATATGAAGCTGGCTGGCCAATGCCCTGTCAGCAACTGACTGTATTTGAGCAGACTGTATATAATAAACATTCAAAGACAAGGAGCTCAATGTTCGCTCTACCAAGGCCACTTCAGCACACAACTACTTTATTTATGAGAGTATCAGGCTGTTCATTGCTTGCCTCGGTTTGTTGCAAGAGCAAAGGAAGCAAATGGCTGTAAAGCCACGCGGAAAATAAAGACGAAATGATGCGAAATGTGGTCACAGGAATATGCATGTCGGGGATCTTTGCTAGGGTGGGTGAGCCATGTGTGGCATACCCGTCTTTCAGAGAGACGGCATGCGGCAGGCCGTTCTGTGTGGGTGACAGGCAGGCAACCTGCCGTCTGCAGAGTGTCAGCGCACAGCTCCCTCTGCTGCATCAGCCCACATCGAACTCCCGACGCTCTTTTGGCCTGCGAAAAGTGCGCTCATCTTCACCCCACTCACACACCGCACACTGCCACCTGATAGATTATAGGGAGAAACCTGGAAACCTCTCAGGGGCCCACCGAAAAGGCTATAGGGAGGCGTAGGATGCTCACAGGGGCCAGCCTAATAGGTGATAGGGAGTCTTGGAAGCCTCACAAAGGCCCCACTGACAGGCTATTGGGAGGCCTTAAACCATCTGAGGCTCACGTGGTTAGGCTTGGAACCCTCACAAAAGCTCAAGCACACAGAAGAACTGATGACTCCCTTATGACTGTCACAAAACAGCACTGCAGTGGTCCTTGATGGGCACTGAGCCGTCTGCCATTTAAAAAAAGCACTGCATTAGAATGAAGGCATTTAGCTAAGAAGAATTTAATGCACAAATCTAAGAGACAGCACCTTTAGAAATGCAATTATCTCCATACAACATAGGGGGACAAAAACCCAAATATCATTAAAGCACAAATCCTTCAATTATGAATTTCTTAAATAAAACAAAACACAATTTAATCAATAAAATTAGTTTGTTACAGTTTCTCCTTTGTAACATTTCAGTAAAGAAATCAACCAGCACCTATTGTGAATAATGATGATCTCAATCATTTTTCGTTGACTTGCTAAAATAACTTTAAATCTTGTTAAACAATCAGACACAAGAAGGGCAGACCAGAACTTCCCTTTTCTCGCAGCACTATTAGGTTCAAATAAACATGTTCAGAGGTGGAGGAAACGGAGTAGGCTACTATAAACGGACTTCTTAAATTTCACTATAATTCATCAGATTGCTGCAATTTACCACCTGCTTTCAGTGTAATCGTTGGGTATACAAGTCAAATTAGGTACTTTTCCAAGTTCAAGAAAGTTCCTCTGAACCAGTTTGTGATGAAAAGAAATTGAGCGCAAACAGGAATCAGACTTGAATGTGGAACTATAGGCCTTGGCTATAGTGGTGCATTGCTGGCATAATTTTCTAAAAGGTGAAGCACACTAACACAGAGGTGTACTAAAAAAATTGGGGGGGGAAGACCCAGGAGAAATAACTGAGGCCATCTCCTTTTCTCACTCAACACACAAACCATGTTGCATCATTTCTTCCCATATATTCACAAAATGGTTTAATTAAACAAAGTCTGCAGAGAGGGGGCATTTCTGCCACCAAGAGCACCAAGCCTGTAATGGCGGAGGTGGATTGTTACAACTGTTGAAAAGTTATATAGGCTACTCGCCTTTTATATTTCAGGTTTAGATATATGTAGGCTACAAAAATAAACGATAACATGTATTGCCGCTTGCAAAGTGAATCCGTTTATTTAGTCGTCGACAGACTTCTCTAAACCACATCTTCCAGCCAACCGTCAAAGGGAGGAAAAAAGGGGTGGAAAATTGGCGAGGTTCTGTGGTTCCCTCCCCCCCTCCACACACACACACACACACAGAAGATACAGCCGCCTAGAGGGCGGTCATCGTGACTGAAATGACTACACAGTCAGTGAAGAGTAAATGTAATTTGTAGGGCGAGACCGCTTCAGCAGACCGCGCGCGGTAGGACGGCGAATCACGAACTCTTCACTTATTTCTCCACAATAGAACTTCGACGTAGCTAGCTATTTTACTAACGTTACACAAAGTTTTTCGAAGAAAACGTCTATTTTTTACTACACGATTAGAATTTTGTTTTACGGATAGCTAATTTACGTTTAATTCAATAACAAAAAATGTAAATGAAAGAAGCCGCTCTGAGGCAGAAAATCATTAGCATAGTCGGTTAGCATTAACTCGCTAATGTTACCGCTTCACTTGCTGTGCAACCCTAACGTTAGTTGTGCTCGACCTTTATGCTGTAACATTAGGTAGCTAAATTACATTTACCAATACGAATGTCAAGACAAAAAGCCACAGTAACATTTAAGATTGAGAAGGGTGGAAGTGCACTCTCTGCCAACTTTAGCATTTGGGTAAGTTGGGGTAGCGGCAAACTCAAGCTCCGAGAAAGCTGCAGTGACTCGCGTAGCAACCGAAATTGGCTAACGTTGGCTAAATGTAATCCCTGGTTACGGTAATTTATGCCTAACCATAGTTAATAAGGATTGATAACGTTAACGTGTTTATATATATATATATATATAACGTTATAGTTATCCGTGTTATTGTTATAAGTAACGCTGTATAACGTTACCATGAATGTGTTGACACTAAAATACTAGCTAACGTTATGTGTCTGAAGTGAACGTTAACGTGGTTGATGCAATGTTCTAACGTTAGCTAACGTAATGTAACTAGCTAACGTTAGCCAACAACCGTAGACTAATTCTTGTAATTGACGTTTAGCAACCCCACTCACTGCGCTGAAATCTTGATTTTCAGTGGCTGTACAGGAACGCCTCCCCCCCACTAGAGTACGAGGACTACATGTCCTTTCATGTTGCACAAAAAAAAAAACAGTTAAAACCCTGGTACATTCACAGTATATTCCTTACGTTGGCTACAACCACCATCATTCCGAGCAACATCTGTGCAGAGATTGCATGGCAACATTTAAACGCTGGGTGTCGGAAGCCTTCTTGTAACGTTAACGTTATTAAAACAACATGCAAGCAGAATAATTAAAGGTATTGTGCAAAAATCTCAAAGCGTGCATGTCCGGAAGCAAGAATGTAAACCAAAACAATGTTAACGTTAGCTAACTTAGTCACCTAGCTAACGTTAGCGAGATCCCAAAATCTATCTCGCTATTGACCGCTAGACTACTTTTACTAGCAAGCTCACAAAGTTCATCAACATGTCATTTCTGCTTTTCGTGGTCTCCGCTACAAAACAAGCAGCCGGTTTGCGATGTAAGCTAGTTGGCTGATGTTATTCAACTTGTTTTCTTTCAGATGTCAAGAGCTTACTATAAGATTAGTTATTAACGACAAAAATTTCGGACAATTCCCCTGCAGCACGAAGCGATCCGGCCAGTTTTAGGTTGTTAGTTGACATGTTCATTTTAGGATTGACATGTAGGCTAACGTAATTTAACTTGCTAGTAATCCAAGATGCGCGTTTGGCCAGCGTAATTTACAAATCATCAGATAACTAGACTAGTTTGCTAACGACACAATTGGCTAATCAGAGAAACGCGTTTTGGTTCATATTTGTCTATAATATTGCAGACCGTTTTCATTTAATTTCAGTGGTTCGCTAACTAGTCCGCTGCAATGGCCAGCTAGTTCGTGCTATCGGTAATATAACGTTAAAAACTGAGAATATAGCTGGCTGTCTAGGGGTAAAACGTTACCATGCGTCAGAATCTAATTTAGAATTCGAAAATATTACGTCGCTGTTCTGATGTCAAGAATTTTGCTTTCAAAACTCAACTTTTTTTGTGAAGCGTACCGTTAAAGAATTGTATAACGTTAGGTCTGATAACACGTGGGTTTGTTAGCTAGCTAAGTAACATGTAACTATTTTGCTGACTAACGTTAGACAGCCACACAGACTGTAAAGTTACTTTTATGATGTGGTAAGAAGTTAAAGTAACGGTACTCACCGCCAGCTGATATGTCCTTCGACGTAACTAATTGGCGTTATCTTGCCTTGAATGTAGTTGATAGTTTTCTGTCTACAAAGTAAGTCTTGTCCTTATCCCTCCACGACAACTTTCATACTAAAAGACATTCAGCAATAAGCTGGTTTCATTTTCTGCCAGCCTCAAATTATTCCGCCCCTTGAAAATGAACGTCACGCAAGGAAAGTAAATAAATTGCTCTTAAAGGGACAGCAAGGCGATATTTCTTCTGTAGCCGAAATTAATTTTCGAAGAGGGAGACGTGATATTTAGTAAATTATCCGTTCCGTTTATTTCAAAGTCTGCATTCGTCTCTGCCGTTAATACAATTTATTTTTGTTAACACTGCTGCATATTATGTGTTTTATGTTTGCTCCAGCTATGTTTTCAGAGGTTACGTTTTATTAACAGCATGAATGATAGTTAAAGACCTGACAGCATTCGTTTGTATTTACGACAGTCAAATTTTTTGCTTTATAGCTTATTTTCTTGTACAGTAATATATAATATAATTTAAAAAAAATAATACAGTGAAATAAATTAAAAAACAAAATCTTAAATAACTTTTCTATGATGGAAATGCACGTACTAGATGTTAAGGGTGTTTGTGCCTTTAAAAATGTCCTTGTTCTCATTCTGCTCGTGCGGTATTTTAAGCCAATCAGACGTTTTGTTTTGATCCCGCCTTCTGTGTGGCGTATTTTGACACGTGGATGGGAAATTCCCTATAGCCAGCGTTTCCTTCAAAACTGGTAGGAAGCCAGCTGCATTTTGCCGCGCTTTACTCAGCTGACAGAAGCCCATAGATTTTACTCAATACTCGATTGAAATAATAACTTCTTGGAAAAAAAATATTTTCTGCACAGCATTAGTGTGATATGCGAATTCAGAATGTTTTTTTTCTGCTTCCAAGATGTGGAAAACATTTATATATATATATATATATATATATATATATATATATATAAAATAGTTTAAATATATTTTGGCAATATCAAACTATGCATGTCATTTGTTGGATTTGAATGGCTGTCTTTTTTGTTTGTTTAAATATATTGTTAAGAATGGTATCACAATTACAGCCACACTCATTACAGCTGTTGTCTTTTATGTGATTAAAGTTTGCAGAATTACAGTATTATCTGGAGAAACAGAACAATAGAAAAGGCATTTGGTTTTCTCTCCAGCTTCACAAACACTTAGCAAGCACAGTTTGAATTTACTCCTTCACACATCTGAGAGATGCCAACTTTAGACAGATATGAGCAACTTGATACAATCACAATTAAGGACTTAACAGGAAAAAAAACAAGTTATATAAAATGTATACATGGTGTACAATTTATATAATTTCAAATCATTATTTATCTATTTATAGTGGTATGTGTTACTCGGCAGTTACTCTTTTTCTTTCCGTCACTGCATTTTGACATGGTTAGTGTTCAGTTTAATTTGGCCAGCCAAAGGGGAGGTGACAAGTTCACATAATGACAATTAATTTCTTAGCCCACGTGAGTAGATACATTTTGATAGCCATCACCTGCTAAAAGAGAAATACGTTCTTTATGTATAAATAATTTTTTACAAGTTGAAATATACTATAGTTATACAATAGTGGAAATTGCACCTGTCCGTACATCCCAACATCTTTATGCAATTCTTGGTAGACTGCTTTTCACTGGTGCATAACAGCTCCAGAATGATAACTACTGTAGAGTGAGTAAGAGTGTGTGCATTTGTGTCTGTGTGTTTTGGGATTGCAGTTGTCTTTTGCATGGCTTCCATATTTCCATAGCACTTGAGGCCTGGGTATCTAAAAAGGGGCATTAAAAAACATACCAGTGTTCAATGGCAAAATGTGCAGTTCATGGTTGGGATTGTTCTGCTGGGTTTGTTCTGGCAGCGCAAAGGCACAGAAGTGTTCCAGATAGGCATTTTACTGGCGAGAGAAAGGGGGTCTGACTGCCATGTTTATGTACCCGTTGCCCCTTAGGGCAGACATTTGAACACAAGGGCTTTCTGACACCATCTAACAAAGACAAATAAGAGACCAAACGGGCTACCTCAACAGCAGAACAAGGGGGAAAAGGGACTCTTATTTGTAGTATATTGATACATGTCAACCCCCTTCATAATTCCACTGATCCTACTTTGCCCAGGGGACATTGAAATGTAAATGGGACCGATGAGCAGACACTGGGATCACGTTACCCTGATATTGGTGTCAGTAGAAAAGAACATGTTCTTGGTTAATGAAACAAGCAAGATGGAGGGTTGTTTAAGTGAAAGGGGTATATTCAGTCCAGAAGGATTAATCTACTTGAATGCAGATTCATCTGTGTCTCAGATCTTGAACGTCATCTTAAAGCTTGATGCAAGTTTTCTTTTTTTCATTATGGAAATGCAGGCAGGCCCATACTTATTGGCAACCTTGATGAGAATTGGGGTGGGGCTGTAAAAAAATTTTACATCACAGATAACCTATATTTTATGCCCAAACATATGGAAAACTACTTTTATTGTATACAAACTTTATTGTTTTATTAACTAATTGAGTTGCAAACTTTCCAGGAAGAGGATTCAAAAGCATGTTGTCCACAAGAACAGTAAAGAACATGGTGAGAAAGGCAAAGAACCCAAGGATCACAGTTCAAGAACTGCACTCTAGTTTAGTTGAATCTTGAGGTCACAGAGTCTCAAAATAATCTATAAAGCATCACCTCCGTACCAACAGTCTCTTTGGAGGGATTGCACAAATACAGCCCTTACTGAAAGAAACCCAAAATTCAACAATTTGGACTTTGCCAAACGTTATTGGAACTGTGACTGGAGCTGGCTGTTATAGTGTGATGAGATCAAAATGATACTTTTTAGCCATATACACTATGTTTGGTGGCAAAACAGGAATGTATACAAGGAAAAGCACCTCATCCCCTCAAATATGGCAGTGGATCATTGATGAATTGGAGCTGTTTGTCTGCCCGTGCTCCAGGAGCTCTCGTTAAGATCAATAATGAATTCCACCGAGTACCAGGACATTTTAGCTAAAAACCTGGTGGTTGCCTCTGCCAGGAGGCATAACTCGGCTTTAGATGGTGCAAAACACTTTTAAATATCACCTGCAACAAAGGAAGGATTTATGATTGATACATGCTCACCAAGTTGAAGGTCTGCTTAATAGGTATATATGATAGGTAGGTAGGCATAATAAAGAGTGGTTGCTCAAATAAAATGACACATTTTTTAGATCATAAAACACCTCCTTTTAGACTTAAACTGAAGGTCTGAATCCATATTTAAATGGGCATTAACTTAGATTTTTTTGCATGGATAGTTTTTCTATAGGTTCAGGTTCAAAACCGTTTTGAGCAGTTGTACACTATAATAAGTATCACAGATAAAACTATGTAGTTTTAACCACTTGAGGAATGAATTATTCATCAATGGGTTAATGACAGCTCTCATATGTTTATGCTCAAAGTTTCAATTTGGTTAATCAAAATCATTAGCTAAGCTTTACACAAACAAACCCAGTTTAAACCGTGCTTGTGTTTGACAAGCTCCAATCCAATGTGGCTCTGGAATCTGACACAGTTAGACTTAGTTCGGGGCACAGAGCAGGTGGCTGTTGTTATTATTTCTCTTACACCCCCAGGGTTTGACTAATCAATAAACACTTGGACAGCTGGACCTAAGAGCTACCCTGCATTCCCCAACTGTAGACAATTACCCTGTCCCCTCCCTCTGTAGCTCTTGAATTGGGACATTCCTGCAGTCAGCAGAATGGCCAGCCATAGTGCAGTGTTCTGTGCACATGACATGGTGAAAATGTGTTGGGAGTGCTACGTTCTAATTGCGATATATGCAGGTGCGGACGAACACGTGAATAAGCGAGGGTGGGGGACCTCCGCCAGTGAGCCATTGGACGTGGTATCAAACATGCATGACAGAGGACAGAAAAATCAAGGCTAGCTCCACTGACTTGACATGAGCTACCCCCCTTCACCAGACCAAAACACAGGACCTTTCAACTCCTCTTTCTAAAGTGTACTAAAGAGAGCAAAGCCAGACACGTAATTACTGCAGTACAAATGGCCAAAAATAAGCCAATTAGTTCTTGTCAACTTTTTGTGGGGGGGTGGATTTCTTCTATTGGCAGAAAATAAATCACAATCTAGAGTCATCTTACATAATTGAATGTTTTTATTCCACCGGCTTTTTGTAACTGGATGAATGTCTCTTTTACTCAGCAGCTGATTATAGGTGTGAAGACAGGTACTCGCCCCTCCAGTCACTAATGTCAGGGAATCCCTTTGAAGAGAGTGAGTCATGACCTGGAAATGGTTTGTCTATTTTTCTGGGCCTCACACCTGTGCACATTATTGCAAAAAATATCAAATTACATTTTCCTGGCCAATTGTAAATACAGAATTGTACCATTGGGCATTTTTTACTCTTGCAATCTTAAGACATAATAATTACTGCTATTAATGTGTTTACAGTATTTTTAATTAAGTCATTTGCACACTTTCTCTGAACTCTTTAAAATCTCTGAGGACATTGAAGAGGAAAAAGCTCTAGGTAAACATCCCACGGAGATTCATTTGCTGCCCCTTTTTAGAGGAAGAACACTGTTATAAGTAGTAATGAGTCCTTGGTGGGCTTCATTTGATAAAGAAACTTGGATGTGTCTCGTACTTATGCCATAATTTTCTCACTAGCGCCGTACTTATGATTATCTTATGAGTATTCCTAGAATAGGTCAGATGCAAAGTTTAAGTCCCAGTTCTCTGGCTGCGAAAGTAGCCATTTTTATTAATTAAATATGGAATAAAGGAAAACACCCTTGTTTACAAAACTGAAGCTGAGCAAGCTCATTAAATAATCTGCATCAATACTCGGACGCTCCTTTCATACTGATCAGAGGACGGGGTTTGACTGAGGGACAGCTCAAACAAGAAAGCTGTGTTGGCTTGGGGGTGGAAATGTTTAATGCAGTGGTTTAATCTTTTTTCTGTGACTGCTATGTTGCTTTCTGCTTAACATTTTTTTGACAAAAGTATTGCATTTTTATACTCAAATATTATTGTGTAATTATGCTCATGAACAGAAATGAGAATAAATAAACAACAAAAAGACTAGTATGTTACTTAGTTACAGTAAATTACAAGCTGTTCCTCTATTATATCTTGAAAAGTGCACATTTCCGATTTATTAGTTATTCATGGGGACCGTTTTTTTTCAGCCGTGCAGAACATTGTTAACGTTCCTTGTAATATGTCCATCTATCTCTACCACTTCTATTAAAGGCATACTGAACTTTAGAACGTTATATTGTATAGCTACCTGGCCCCGATATGAGTTGTAATATTCATGGGGTGCACCCCAATATTCTTCACTCCTCTCCTCCACTCGTCTCCTACCCGGAAGTGCAAAACTGCCTGTACATTTCAAGTACAAGTAATTGCATGTTCAGTCTAAAATGTACCTGACATTGCGGTTCACGTTGCGACGTTAATTAATATGTAACAATGTAATTAATATGAAATCAGCAACATTAGATTAGGACAAAAAGATTGGTTTCCAGGCATGGAGGGGAGGAGGTGGTAGTGGAGGAAAGGAGCATGCATTTTCCAAGCATTGGGACACACCCACGCTCATCTTCATGACTTGCTCCAGTGGTCAGCAACTGATGACGTTTTTTTTCACTACACTCACTCCCATTGCATGGCGAAACAGGTCTCAAAAGCACACTTTTAGCACGTAAACGAATGGAAACATTGCGGATTATGCCGATATATAAAATCACGACATCCAGAACCGAATGTTTGAAACACATTTTGATTGATTTGATTTTGAAGAACTGTTTTCTGAGAAAACTAGCAACTGTTGCTAAATTCTTTGCTAACTTGCTTGGTTTCAGGAAGTGGGTGGGACCCTGTTTTTATATAGTTCTTCAAAACAAGGAAGTTCCTCATAAGCTAACGACTGGTTCTTCTTCCAAACCTTGATATATAAAATAACGACATCCAGAACCAAACGTTTGAAAAGATGAAAAGCTCCATTCATGATATTTTACACTTTTTCCAAACAAAGGTTTGGAAGAAGATCCGGTCGTTAGCTTATGAGAAACTTCCTCAATAACCAGGGGTGCAGATGACGGGGGGGATACGTCCCCCCCAGTTTCATAGGAACCCCGATCCGCCCCACCCACCCCACTTTGGAGGAAAAAAAAACTTCAGACTCAAACACCAAACAACATACACATGTCCTGCTGTCTCTCGTTCACCCCGTTTGCTAGCTAGACATTGTAGAGTGTATTCATTGCTATTAACCTCAACATTATTTTTACTATCACAATGCCCTAATGGTTTAATGAAGGATAAATAACTCATATAACTCATATTTTAGTTTCTAAAACATTTTATTTTAAAACATTCTTTTATTAAAAACATGTAAAAAAAAAAATCTGACACTTACATTTGTGCATACAGTATGGCTATGTCCCGCTGTTTCGGGAGTCCTAAAACGAGCTTGGAACTGAGCTCCCTCAATTGTGCCTGACAGATAGTTTTTGCACGTATGTTGACCAGTGTTGATCATGTAGGCCTATGTTGACCAGTGTTGATTATGTAGGCCTATGTTGACCAGTGTTGACTCTTGTTCGTCCATGGCTTCATAAAAAGTCAGTATCCCATCATGACTTTTAGAGTGTTAAACCATTAGCCCAAATTATGCGAAATGCCTCATCAAGCATAGTTATATAAGCTTAAAAGTTGAGACTTTTTGCTCACGGTTTGGTCCCCCCCCCCACTTCAAAAATCTCTCCTGCGCCCCTGCCAATAACGGTACCACCGCAGAACTATATAATAACTGGGTCCCACCCACTTCCTGAAACTGAGCAAGTTAGCAAAGAATTTATCAACATTTGCTAGTTTTCTCAGAAAATAGTTCTTCAAAATCAAATCAATCAAAATGTGTTTCAAACGTTAAGTTCTGGATGTTCTTATTTTATATATCGGTATAATCCGTGTTGTTTGCATTTCTTTACGTGCTAAAAGTGTGCTTTTGAGACCTGTTTCACCATGCCATGGGAGTGAATGGAGAGAGACAAAACGTCAATCTCCGTTGGCCAGTTGCTGACCACTGGAGCAAGTCATGAAGATGAGCATGAATGTTACAACTCATATCGGGGCCAGTTTGCTATACAATATTATGTTCAAACAAAATTCAGTATGCCTTTAAATGACCTTTTACTCCGGTATTACTGATATTCCAAAGGGCCAATCCCCAGAATTATATTTTATGCATTATTAAACCAAGTGATGATGAGCTTGCAAACTTGCATCTTTTAAGTGTTATACATACAGTAAGCTTTGAATTTGGCTTTGTTTTTAAGATGCTCATAATCCAGTATTGGATATATTAAGCACAATAGATTTAGGTTAAAAAAGAGATACATGATCAGTGTCACAAACTTACTCAATAAGGAAAATAATCTGTGCACTGCCATTAAAAAGCTGTACAATAGCATGGTATAAAATATTTAGCATTTTCATCTCTTATCGGCACATTTAGTGTGACCACTGTCCACTGATGATTTGAGCAGATCGTTTATCTTCACATCTGCTTTTGCTCAGCATCAATATAACAAGAACAGCATGTATCATATGGTAAGGCTTAGAAAACGAAGCGCTGTGAGCGTGGTAATTTTCCATAATGCGTAAGCTGGATTTGCTTAAATCCTGTCGACTAGCTCATGAATTGTATTTAAATAATTGCCATTTGTCAATATAAATTATGAACATCATTGCATAGGCATCTGTGCTTCTTCACATTCCCCTGGTTAAGCACCAGTTGTATGTGTGCACATGTATTACAGAAATAGTGAAATGGACAATAATATAAGGTTTATGTTCTTCAAGTAATTTTTTAAAATCAAAACATAAATCCAACTGCTCTAGAATAAAGTGTTATTCTGCTGAAAAGATGTCTGGTGTTTCCTTCTGTGAACCACATACACAGAGACAGCTCCAGAGTTCACTCCAGGTACACTGGGATCCAACCAATCAATTATTTTCTCACCAAGTTCATTCAGAGGTCGCATTCCGTATCTGTGTCAAAAGTGGTGGGAAAGGCACAAAAATAACTGGCTTTCATTAGCGGGCTCTATTCGAAGCCTCCTCTTCCCACCTTTCTAATCTGCAGTTTACCCATCTGATAAATAGTCACTGGAGTGTGTACGTGTGTGCGTGCGTGTGCTTATTACTATACCCTGAGATCCGACAGTTAATTATTGTCCCCTGTAGGGGACGTGAATCTGGTCTTCGTCTCAAGAACCATATATTCTACTCTGTTGAAACCTACAAAGGACATTCAATAAAAATAAAATAAATTATATTTTTTAACATTTGCACTTAATTTTTACTGCAACATGTTTTTTGTCATCCAAGACACTTGTATTGTAAAAAAAATAAAATAATAAATACTTAGCCTAAACTTTTTTTTCTGCCTGGTCTCAGAAGGATATGGCCTTTCCTAATCCAGTCCTGGTGTCCACTCCTTCCACAAATTCATCTCATCTCACAAAATAACATCAGCACATTATTCACAGCACATATCACTATGAAATCAAGCAAATCAGCACTGGAACATCCACTGTGTCTTTTACACAGGATTCATTGAAAAGTACAGTTGGGCAATTATATATAAATCATATTTGTGAAAAACAACATACATTTCAATGCAAAAGTATTGGGACTGTGACACAATTTTAGTTGTTTTGGCTTCTGTACTCCAGCACATTAGATGTAAAATAAAACCATGAGGTTAAGAGGTTAAAGTGCAGACTGTCTGCTTTCACTTAAGGGTATTTACACCCATATTGGGTGATCCATGTAGAAATTACAGCTGTTTTTATACATAGTCCCCCCATTTTATGGGAGCAAAAGTAATTGGCTGCTCATCTGTTTCTTGGCCGGCTGTGTGTCTTTGCATCAACAATAGCAAATTGCCTGCTAGACCACGGAAGATCACTGTAGTGGTTGATCCAAGAACACTTGTGAAGAAAAAACTATTTTCAACTGTTGATCAGATAAAAAACACTCTCCGAGATGTAGGCGTAGATGTATCAAGAACTACCATACAGAGAAGACTACACCATCTTAACCTCAGAGGGTTTAACGCAAGATGCAAAACCACTGGTAAGTACAAAATGGCCAGGTTAGAGTTTGATAAAAAGTCAATTAAAAAAGTGTGTTCTGGAACAAAGTCTTATAGACAGATGAGATGAGTATAAACCTGTACCAAAGTGGTGGAGAAAAAAATGTCTGGAGAAAGAAAGAAATTGCTCATGATCCAAAGCATCATCTGTGAAACATGGTGGAGGTAGTGTTATGGCTGGGGCATGTGTGGCTGCCACTGGCTCATTGAAGATGTGACTGCTGACGGCAGCTGCAAGACACATTCTGAAGTGTACAGAAACATCTTACCTGCTCAGATCCAACTAAATGCCTCAGAACTCATTGGACAGTGCTTCGCCATGCAGTAGGACCATGACCCCAAACATACTGTTAAAGCAACCAAGGAATGTTTCAGGGCCAAAATGTTGAATGTTCTTGACTGGCCAAATGAATCACCTGTCCTTAATCCAATTTAAAATGCCTTTTCAATGCCTTTTCACACAAGAATGAAGGTAATACGCCCCAGAAACAAACAGGAACTGAAGATGGCTGCAGTACAAGGCCAGCCCTAGTAAGAGCATCATGCGTATGTTTATGGGTTGCAGAGTTCAGGTGCAAAGGTTTTGCAACCAAGTACTAAATACTTTATTTCAGCTTATGTTAATTCTCCCCATAACATCTGCTTCCCTAAAATAGAGAACTTATGTATAAAGAGGGCTGTAATTTTTACACGGAAGATGTAAATGTAATGTAAATGCCCTCAAATGAAAGCTGAAAGTCTGCACATTAACTTCATATTCATTGTTTTATTTCATGTCCAATGTGCTTGAGTACAGAGCCAAAACAACAAATATTGTGTCCCTGTACCAATACTTTTGCATTTGACGGTATATGTTAATGCTATGTATTGGCTTGTCATAATAAAATGTCTCCATTTTCCAAGTGGTTTGTAGATTGTCTGCAGTCCAGACAGTGGATCAACTGGTTACATTCTTTTTGGCAGAAAGTTATTGCAAAGTCAGCTGGTGATTTACCTCAACAACGTAACTTTGTCATATTCAATTATTGTGATTTTGGAGTCGGTTCAAAGTGCTCCCAGAATCCATCTGGTCAATTTTCCTGCTGCAAGGAAGTTCTGAAGCCTGGTCTCAGAGTTGGAGGTTTCTGTTGTGTGATTGTGTTATGAAGGAGAACTGGAGCATTTGAGCAAAGATAATTTCAAGCGCTCGTTCAGTGCTTTTACTGAGTAATTGTGAGAAATGCATAGATCTACCATGAATGATGTGTGCCTGCAAGGAATCTCTCCTTAATTTGGTACTATAAATTCTGCATTTGTCATAACATTTTAATCATTGAGCTTGGTTTGCAAATTGCTTCTTTCCCTTCACAATTCGTACCATCATTCTGTTCGCTGCCATGTAACGTGAAAAAAGATGAATCATTTATAAAAATAGACAAGGGTACAGTTTTAAATAGAGAGCCAGAGTTGCCCTGTTTCTACGGTAACTGTGAATGGGGAGGTGCCAGGGATGGGAGAGGAGACAAAACAAATGGCTCTCACTGCCTCCTGGCTCCGATGGCAACAGCGCCGCCATTGGCTTATGTTTTCAGTTGGAGGGAGGGGAAAATATCAGCGACTAGGTCCCCTAGAAGGTAGAGAAGCTAGCGAGATGCCTCCACTGCTTTCTGTTGCATCAGAAAGTCTCCGCAAAGAAGCAGAGCAACACAAACACACACACACACACACACACACACACACGGCTGCACAATCACATGCTCCACTTCCCCCAGCACTCACTCACCCCTCCCCACAACCCATCTCATTCTCTCTTTCCCTCTTCCACCAAAACAACCTCAGCGCATGAATCCTGCCTGGAAACCGAGGGAGGGAATTTTGACTGTTCCAATTGGACAAGCTCCCTAGCAACCATCTATACACAGCCAACCAGTCAGGCGTGGCAGGCGAGGCACACTGACCCAATAGCTGAGATCACCAGCAGACTCCAGCAGGCACAGTGACCTGGTAACAGTCAGACAAGGGATGTTGCCCGGCCAGCAAGAGCCCTCCTGGCCACGCCCTGTCCCCGCACCATTGGCTCATCGCTGTCCTACCAGCACCCTGCCTACTCGCTACGCACAAGCACTTGTTTACTTCCTTATGGATCCATTCAGCCTTCTCCTCATTCATTCATTTTACTTGATTTTTTCCCCCCAGTTCTCAACAAAACAGAGCCCATTCTGCACAGAAGGACATCTGCCCCTCAAGGTCAAGAGCCCTTGATGTCAACAAACCGGGATTGGTCCAGAAAAAAAAAAAGCTTGAGCAGAAACCATGTTCCTAGTAACAGGACTCAGAAGCGCAGCGCAGACAAATCACTCTACTCTGCATTAAGCTGCTGCAGGATTAGTCCCCTGTCAATAGTCAGCCTTTTATTGCAATGTGTTGATTTTGCTAATCTGAACACTGCCTTTAGATATTTAAAAGCGAAGGATCTTGTCAAAGCCTAGTGGTTCTTAAAGTACTGTAAATAAGAGTTGGACGATTATCATGTTATAGGTAATGTATTATTCCTGCGTGTAAAACCTGCTGTAATGTTTCAAAATTGACTGTTTGCCAGGGCTGAAAAATGAGAGATTTCAGTTACTATAACATTTCCACAATGAATAGCCCAGATAATTGTACATTTGAGAAGCAATGAGGTTGAGGGTGATTCACACTGCCAGGAGCAGTGTTTTGCATGCATGAGCATGCACGCTTGCTTATGCACCTGTAAAAATGACACACGTCCCAGAACTTTCTCGAGGGTTCTCCTGCTTCATTGTTATCCCCCCTTAGAATGCAGCTTTCAAATTCTGTGTGTACAAAGCCCTCGGCCACCCAGAGTGGCCCGGGGGAAGATCCCTTGCACAGCCACAGTGAGGCTGTGAGGTGAGACGTACCCGCAGAAGTAGCCACACTGGAAAAGAGCGAGCCACGTGGGATGAGATATTCATTCTGCCATTGTTAGAGAGGAAGGGGGGGTGAAGGCTGATGAAAACAGTTCTTGTTGATGCTTCTGAGTTCCTTTCTCTGGCCTTAGGACACTTCTGCTGTTGCTAGAACATATGCTCACCTACTTTTTCTCATGCTTAAAGTAATGATCTGACTGTTTCTGTCACGTTGGGCGACAGAAAGACATAATCGTTAGGGAACTGCGCTTGCAAATCAGAGGTTTGTGTATTCAATTCCTGGCTGGGGTGCTGTTGTGCCCTTGGGCAAGGTGCTTAACTTCAGTAAATACCCAGCTGTATAAATGGATTTTACGTGTAAAAAATAAAGATGTGCAAGTCGCTCTACATAAGAGTGTCTGCTAAATGGGTAAAATGTAAATGTCTTGTGTAGGATACACATGTACAGTACCAGCTGCATTTATTGATTCACTAGGCACAGAAACATCACTGGTTTGTTTAATTAGGACACGGGATTAACCAGTGTAATATAAAATAATCACAAAAGATAAAAACAACTGATACTTGGTTCGATGAGGGATCAAATTAACTTTCTTTTCTTCACAATCAATGCCTTCCAGTTTGAGCTCAGCTAAGCACTAGATTTGCTGGTTTGCTTGTACATTGTGACACCCAAATGCATTATAATTTTTTAAAGAAATATAGTGAGTCATAGTATTCTCCTGAATTGGTTTTAGCCTCTGGTGGGTTATGAAAAGGAGCAAAGTCATTCACTCAGCTTCCCTGCTCTGACATCTTGCAAAACCTTTGAGTTGATTTTGATCTACATGATATAGGCCAAACAAACTAAGATATTTAAATGAACTAAATACTGGAAACGATCAGAACAATTGACACAATTTTATGAAGGTTAAAGAAATGCAGAGATAAACAAGACTACTCCACTCTAGCTCCCCAGTGGTGGAATGAACTCCCCACTCCGTTGCGCTCTGCTGAAACGCTGTCTGTTTTCCGTCGTGGTCTGAAAACACACTTTTTTAGATTCCACCTTGAATAACTACATATATAAGGCCAAATATATAGTATGTTCTTTCTGTTTATTTTCTATTTTCTATTTGGTTTTGCTACTTTATAGCTTAGAATGTATAGCCGACTGTATTCTGTAGACTACTAGCGATAGCTCCTACGTTGTGGGAAAGTTGTGCTTTGTTGGATTTGCTTTGTAGATTGTGTCTATGACCTTCAATATGCACTTATTGTACGTCGCTTTGGATAAAAGCGTCTGCCAAATAACTGTAATGTAATGTAATGACTACGCAAGCCTAGCTCAGCCCGGACGCCTATATGCAGCCCTTCAAGTGATTCATCCATATCTACTGCATATCTGGCAGCAGAGGGATGGTTTGAGGCTTGTTTGATACCGCAGACCCTTGATAACTTACAGCCATTTAGCCTACCATGGGTTCCATACTATTCCTTAAAAGCTTAATCTAGTCCCACCCCCCAATTCCCATAGAGATCCATTCAAATGCAGAGAGGTTATAGTATCGCTTGTAAGAGTACCTGAAAATAAGATAACAAGAGTCTTTTGATATCCTTTTATACCCAATCATGATAGCATCATCTGTTTACCTGTGGAATGCTCCAATCAGGTATTTTTTGAACCCAGTTTTTTTCCCCCTGTACCAACTTTTTTGGAATGTGTTGCAGGCATCAAATTCAGAATTTGTGTATATTTACAAAAATCTATAAAGTTGATAAGGTAAAACATTAAATATCTTTTCTTTGTACTGTTTTCAATTAAATATATATAAAAGAGAATTTACAAATCACTGCTTTTATGCACATTTTACATATTGTCCCAACTTGGGGTTTGTATTTATAAAAATTTGAACAAAAAGGCTTTTTTGTGTCAGGAAACTAAATGAAAGCAATGGAATTGCACAGGAAAGGTCACGTGCCCAGTCTGCACACGCTCTTCTCGGTAAAAGGAGGACGGAAAAGTGAGTGAGGGACAAAAGAGGAGACAGAAAAATGACATGGTAAGGCAGTCTGCAGCCCCTGCAGGTTGTCTCAGGTGAAGCCAGTGTGAATAATTGAGTAGGCAGTGGGAGAGGTCATTTCGGTTTGACCCCAGCCTCCTTGAGATGGAGAGCTGGTGAAGACCTCTGGCTCTGGTTATTAGGCAATGATACCTGATCACCGGCGGGTAACCGAGAGCCCAGACACAAGCAGTCACATCTTCCTCGTTCTGTCTGGTAAACATACATCCCATAAACCAGATTCATCATTGTGCTTGGTGAAACTGTCAAATCAGTCCATTATCATTAACCCAGCTAAGTCTTTACACTGGTAGTCCTGTGGGTTTTCACTTTGATTAGTCTAATACAGAAATATTCTGTTGCTCGCAAGAATGAATATTTGAATCATCAAACCTTGATTTATTCACCCTCCAGCACTGTATGAAGTTGTACGCCTCTTCTATAAATAATGACTCATCACAAATATATCTGCTCTTGCTCACACTTTTTGGTGGGAACATTAATAATATCACTGAAGTATCGTAGTGCTTTCCGAGCACTTCATTAATATTTATGAGAATTTTTTTCACTTAATTTTTGTTAAATCACTAGTGTTCCCATACTGAGCCATTCATTTGTTTGTAATCGTATGAATTGATATTCAAATAGTTAAATATTCAGTTTCACTCAGACCGTGGGGCCATGGTACTGTTCCAAGTACGACTAGAACCCATGGGTTCTAATTTAATGCACAAGGCTGCATCTTTAAATTGCCAGAGAAGTTATTTCTGAAAGTTGTCAAACTAATACTTTTAGCTACATTTTATTTGGGCCAATGTAATGGAAACACGCCTTCAATATTCATTAATGGCTATGAGTTTAATATGAGATGCAGAGCTTAGTAGAATAAATCTGCCAATGTTCATCTGTGAAAATCTGGTCTCGCTCCTGCCTCCGCCCAAGAAGAATATGTCATGATTTAGTAATGCAGCATTACATCATATCCAAAAAGAGTTTTGTATATAGTAATGTTCTTGCATGGATTACATGTTTGCTGTTTTTATCCCCCACAGTGACCAACTGCATTAGTACCCTGAAGCAGATTGCCACGGTTTCTCCGAGGCTAATTGAGTGCACCGTATGGATCAAACAAACATTATAACAACCATTAGATAATCAAATAAGGATTTAGTATGGTGCTGAGAACTGCAAATATAATTTCTGGCTTGAAGTGGACAGCACTTTTGAGCAGAGGGACTATGAAATGATGGTTGGTAAAACAGATACTGTACAGTCCTGCATGTGTAGAGGAAAAATTCTAACCAGTCCTGTACTATTATACTGTAGTGTGGAACTGGTCTGGATTTTCAAGAGTTTCGCTGTAACTACTGTAGTAACTTACTCTTGAGCTTCAGAATTGTTCCCATTAAAATCCACGTCATTTTTTACTTCTCACTCTGGAGAAGATGCTAAGGACACATTTAGGTTTGGAAGGGGGGAGGGCGAAGTTGCACCTCAGGTAGTGTTTTGGTGCTATAGCCTCAAAATCCATGAAAACGTCTAATCAATATTTAAAACAGTTCACGCAGGTCCTTCAGAACAGAGACGGTTTTTCCCCGACGGGTTGAGGGATTTTGAAGAATTTGCGTTGTGCTTAATGAGACCCCCAGTGATGAGTGTGCACAGCTCTGATCTCCTCAGCCCTGTGAAGATCTGGCGCGCACAGGAGGTTTGAGAATGACCTGTCACCCCCCCTGCTTCAGCGAAGCCCCATCTGCCCGCACATTAAAGCGCAGCCACCGCATGGCACGACGCCACGTGACCAATGTAAACAACAGCGGATCTGACCTTAAGTCTTCAGAGGAAAAGCAGTCGTATCTCGCAGAGGGTCTGAGTGCGCGGGTAGCTCCACGTTCACGCAGCATGGATGACATAACCTTATAGCGAGGTTATTACAGTAAGTGTTATCAAAAGGAAGCCAATCAATACGTCTCCCGTCAGCCTGCCGAAGGCTTATCTTTTTATGTCTTGCATCAGTATCTACAGATTAAATAAGTTATTGCCTGGCAGTCATTGTCCTTTGGGCTCATGAAACTGAAGCAATAAAAACTAATTTGTATTCTTGTAAATGATTGTGCAAGCTTGTGTACATTTCTGTATGTGTTCATTTGGGGGTGGGGGGTGTTGGGAGCAAAAGATCATCACGATGACTTTGTATCTGTCTCGTAGGAGTTTTCCTGATATGGCCATATCTACTGGGTTGTCATTACTGATTTCTAGGACAGCAATTAGGGATTTCTTCATTAGCTGAGGATGCCCATTGTTTAGGTTGCAAGGTGGCAGTGGGCATATTGGGGGGTTCATGGCATGTGGATGGGTTAAGCTGGGGCAATGTGAAGGCCTCAGTAAGGGGAGTGCCACATGGCAGAGAAGCATCGTTGATATCGTCTCTCATCAGCTGCTAATTATTCTGCCTGAACCCAATGGATCCAGTTTCTGTCTCTGCTCCAGCTACTAAACATTTATCTGCCTCCATTCATATTTAATCATAGCCCATTATCTCACTACAATGTAGGAAGCAGACAGACAGACCCTCACCTGATACCAGACACGGCTGCACACACAGACAAACGCACACAAAATCACACACAGACACCTGCCTGCAGACATGTTGAGAAGCACACACACACCCGCCTGCAGACGGACACTTGCTCTTGCACACGTACGCCAGCGTTTATTTCAGAGGTTAATAGAAAGTGAATCGACCATTGGAAGTGGGGCACAGTCTTTCACTTTGGCAGAGCGCTCTGCTTCCTAATAAAAATTTTACTTTCTCCCTTTAACCTTTAACCTCAGGCTTACTTTCACAATTAAGAGATAAGCAGGAGGCTAAATCTCTTCAAATATTGCTTTGTGCTAGCACAAAAGTTCCAGAGGTTTACGAATGCTTTAGCAGATCGGAGTCACAACAGTGATATTCTCTCCTGGGGTGATTGGCCTCCAAACTTGGAGGCATGGAAACATAGTTGTGGCCTGGACCACCCACTCCAGAGAGAGAGAGCAGTCATTCCTTAGTGGGCGAGTTGCGGTGAACAAGGTGTGTCTTACCTCATTATAGCAGCGAGACTGGGAGCGCCCTTTAAAAACACACCACATCAATCCGCCTATGAAAACCCCCTGACGGGAAAAAAGAAGAAAAAAAACGTGTCAGTGATACTTAAGTTGTGGTACAGGGGCATTCTATTCCACTTATTAAATATGCTAATACCAGTTATTCAGCAGAAATAACCAGAGTCAGTCACCATGAGTATCCGATGAGCACCTGACCTGTTTGTAAGTGATAAATGAAAGTGTAACCTCTTGAAACGAGAGAGGTGGCAGCGGGGCAGCTGTTGGCACGTCCCAGTGCTGATAGGTATGTGTGGAGATAGGTGCCTCCCCAGAACCTGGGCAAGAGTCAAGGCAGGGCCACCTGGCAGGGCCAACTCCAGCCCACTGCCAGAACCTCACTGACACGCATCAGCAGGTCCTTTCAAGACCCAGGCCGAGCAATTTGTACTTACACCAGCCTGGGATATTTATTCCCCTGCTTCTTGCTGCAGCTCCAGGACGCTGGCCAACAGTAACCTTACCTCTGCTCCTGAAAGATGCAAGAGCTATTAAACAAAAACACACACACACACACACACCCCACCCTCCACAACTGCAGTATCTCAATGACTGACTTTCCTGATTGTGTCTATGTCTGTTCTCTCTCTCGTATTTATTCTTGTGTTAACTGCTGTAGGCTTGAGGAAATGTGGACGAGCAGAGATTTACTGTCCAAATATCATCTTTTTTTTTATTTTATAGACGGTTTTTTATAATGGGAGGAATTAACCACCCGTACAGTGCAATCTTAATCTTCAATTTCCATGAAGTCCATGTGATTACAAACACACACACGTGCACACACAAGACCTGTGACTCAGCACTGACTCGATCACCCAGATGGTGTCCCTCACTCTGTACAGCATGGAATTATTCTTGGCAGTGGTAACCCCCATTGTACCAATAAAAAAATGTTCAGGACTTCATTCAGCTGAGATGAATCAGCTGACAGCCCATCCTTTGGGACCCAACCCCCCCTCCACCACACACACACACACACACAGACACACATTTGAGTGGAGGTCACGGATGGAACACATCACAAGGGCTGTACAGTAGCATATGTATGATCCTGCTGAATCCAGTCAGATCCCCTCTGCACCATCTGGAGAAAAAAAAATAAGACCACTAACACAACCTGAGATACAGGAACTGAAATACAGTAACACATAAGAGAAAACGTACATACTGTATGTACAGTTCTAAAGGCCTTTTAAAAACTATACAGAACCCTTCATTTTGCATTAATCTGACCGTGGATTTTCTCAAAACAGCAAATCTTGCAATTCAATTGTAGCATTGTCTCAGCTTGTGCATAACCTTTAGACATTATGGCATTAATAAAGTGTCCCAGCAATAGTGTGAGAACACTGTGTGGTAGCTGGGTAGACATCAATTAGTGCTGGGAAATATCCACCATTATTTAATTCAGACAGCCATGCAATCATAATTTATGAACTTATTTCCAAGGTTGATTCAAGTCCCTCTTCACTCATATAATCAAATTGACATGACACACAAAAATCCAGCCACGCAATAAAGAGATTTTTCCACCTCCAGCTTGTGACTGGGAATAGGTGTGACTTCAGTGGGGATACAAACCACATACATAACTTTTGCAACCTTTTCTCCTTGCTAATAATCCTGTAAATGATTCAATGTGTTTTTTATTTGATCTGGTTCATTTTCGGGCTTGCTATTGGCAGACATTGTGCAGTACTGAATTGGTATGTTGCTGTATCTCTGTGAACAGAATTCCATAGTTCAAAAAGCTATCTGTGAATTTGGTAGATTTGACACATCATACTGTTAAAAATGTGCAGTTTTCTTGGAAAAAGTCTGGTTTTATGACTGAATCCAGGGATGATTACATGTGGGCATTTCCAGTAAACTATCAATAATAAAAATTAACAAAATATTTTAAACTGTGGTGATTATACATTGTACGAATAGTTTGTTATATATTTATCTTTAGTTGACTGCTAGTATCATCCTGGATTTAGTGTGCAGTATACATAATCCGTGATAGCATGCTATCTCATGTCATTGTTAAATACAGTAAGGCTGTAGTGATTGATTGCTTGCTTAGTATGCTAGGAGATTATCCACAAGTCTTTAAATCTGGAAGGTACATTAAGGAATTATTTCATTAGAACCATAACATATCATGTGCGACTGCTGGATCCAACAGCACTTTAGACATAGTGTGCTAAAGCACATGCTTCCTTACATTGCATTTGTGAAAACTGCTTTTTGTAATGCTCCATACTAACCCTTCTTTACTTGCTGAAAGCATAAATCTGGCATTTTTACCTAGAAGACGAAAAAATACAGCCTGGTTTAAACTTGAGATCTCCAAGCCTGACACAGGTTGGTAATCTATCCAGAGGGTAGTATTGTAGATTTCATCAAAGCTTAAGTGTTACTTTAAGTTACTTAAAGCCCTACTTGCACATTTTGTGTACATTATACAACTTTCTAATAGGGAGTGCGCTCTCGCCCTTAAATCAACGATGAAATATTAATTCCTTTTAGGATTAAGTGTTTTTATTTCTGATAAATATCTCAGAACTACATTAATAATACATTTCATAGGTACAGGCTGACAAGCATTAATGGATATATCCATATTCTCGAAAAGAAGTGGTTTTAAACTGCCTGAAATCTTCACGAATGTATTGAAACACTCACTGTGACTGACAGATTTATTTTCCATATCCAAGAGCATGAGCGCATCCCAAGTCAACCGACACGATGAAAGGGTCTTTCACTCCAGAGTGAAGAAAGGAGCCGCTGTTTCTCTGTGACCGCAATAAAAGCACTCTTTTTCCCCCACCCAAACGATAGGGCACAAATTGACAAGCTGACACGCTGCGGTCACCTTGTGAAGGCGGAAGCATAGTCAGGTATAACACTTGATTATTTAATAGTTGTGTAAGCAGCTGTGACCAGTGCTGTAACTCTGCCAAGTAAGGAACATGGGAGAAAATAGGCCTACTATTAAAAACCAAGACTGTCTCAACTAAAAATTGGGAGAAAAGAACAATATTGTTTTGGTTTTAACTCCAGGCATATGGATTTCCATATGTCTAAACAGAGACAACTGTTTATTTTGTGTTTATCGCTTTGTGCCGCTAACTACGTAACACAAAAGTGTAATACAAATGTGTCAAATGTATGTAAATTGTGGGGGAAAAAGGAGATTGTTATCGTCTGAAAAATTCAGAACTAATAATATATCTCCAATATATGTACATACACTGAGGTGATGTACAGCGATTCAGATATTGGCATGGATTTAACTATCACTGGGTGGCCAACAAGCAGCAAATAAGACATTTCTTGTTATTGTTGAGATTAAGTATGAGGGAGTCATACCCGTTAACAAGAATACCTTTCTAAAATTGTGTTTCTCACACTATTTCAAGTAGCTATGAAAGGCATGTTTCGCCCTCACATATGACACCAACCATAGAGTACCCTTTCAGTGCCCACCCTACAAATGCCCATCAATGTGCAAATAAAAAAATATTTCATTATACCACGTTAAACACGCATCCCTGCGGATTTGTGTCCACTCTGATTGCTTATTTCTGTCATCTATGGCTATGACGGGATCATTGCTTCCACAGGCATAACTCATGAAAGAGACCACATATTACCTTGCTTTGTGCAGTGCTGTTGGCCTCAGATCAAAGGCACAAGTGTAAACAACGCATTTAAGGGTTATCTGACCCAACCTGGGGACAGGTAATCAGGGAGTGACCTCAGACATGGCCGTCTCTCGTTTCACATCGCATCGCTGTCACACACAGGCGGCACTGAAGCAGAGAAAGTCATCTCTGTCTGTCCCCCGCCACCCACGCCGTGAAAAATCCACACAAAAGCACAAAGATCTGTAGCTAATGCAAGTGGCGTATTATCTCTTTTGTGATGGGCAAATGTATTGTTATTGAAATTAATCTCACATTTCTCCTCAGAATATAAAGAAATTTAATGACTATGATAAGATGGCCAAGTTACAGTAATGAATATGCTCAAGGTGTTGCTGGCCATAATATTGAATAATTAATTGGAGCGGAGCCCAAACGATAGAAAATCAATCAGTCAATCCTTATTTGATCAAGTGCCGCTCCCCCATGTTACAGGAGAGCCTGGTGAAACACAAGCTGGAGCAGAACAATCATATATCAACTGAAGAATGCCTCTTAATGTATATTCCATTAAAAATTTACACTTTCCCAAAGCAGAAACTCAAACGTAGCCCAAGGTCCCCAAACCGCTTAGAGAGATGTTCTTCTTGGGGTTGTTAAGCTGACCTCATGCCATGGGGTCTGAGGAAGAGGAGGAGGAGGAGGGGGGGGTTATTTTGTCCACTGTCTGAGCTGTGTTCTGAGGCTTGGCGTCCCGGTGTAATGCAGAAGGAGGGGGTCACATGCGCCAAATGACCTCCAGGCTTGGTTACGTGACCCCCCTTGTGGGCTGAGATGAAGTCAGATTCCATAATACACGGAAAACAAAAGTGCTGTCAATCAGTGGCGACGGGACATAAACAACGCTGGGGAATTCCAGCATAAGACTCTTAGCACGCCTCGTAATGTCTGCATGCCACATGAGTGATGAGATATGTGCATGTCAGTGGGGGCAGTGCTTCAGATAAATGATCTTTCTGTGCATTTGGTCTTTGCATTGCAATACAGTAAGTTCATTCTCATGCCTTTATTGGGAACTGACGCATTTACATTAATTTTTTTAATTGCTTTTTTAAAAAATTATTTTACTTAGGGATTTGATCAGAGAATAACACCCTTAAAATGAATCTCAGGGGGTCCTGTTGGGACATACTGCAGTAATACAGAAAACACTAAACCATCAACTTAAATAAAAACTAAAAGTGCAACAAATTTAAACACCCAAGATGTAGTGGTTCGTGGCTGTTGTTTTCTTTTTTTTCTTCTATGCGCGTTCTAGTTTCACGATTGTAAATCAATCTGATTTCTTCCTCGTTCTGTTTAGTGGTTTGCAGTCTCATTATTGTTTTCACCTGCGCTTCTACGTGCAGGGTATTTAAGTTCCTCATTTCCGCTTCCGAAGAGTGTTTCATTGTAAATTCCACAAAAATGAAAGCCTCCCCCACCCCACCCCCAAGTTAATTGGTTGCATTTTGCGAAATGACATCCCTATAGAACAGCAATTGAGTTACTATTTTCCTTCATTTAAATGTGACACATATCTTGGGTCTGTGTATGATGCTAAGGTTCCATTTTACTTTTGTTTTTATTAGTTTTCATTATTGTTTAGGGTTTATTCTGAATGAAGTGTAGATTCACATATTTGGAGTTTATGTGTTTTAAGACATCTTCCCTCTAAAAAAGACATTTTCAGCACCGATTTGCAAATCAAAATCAGTCTGAAGAGTAACAAGATATAGTGAACATGTTATATCCTTAACACATTTAAACAGTGCCACCACCACATAAGAGCCATTTTGTCCAAAATGTGTAAATAACTAACAAGTAGAAAGTAATTTAACCACACGGTTCACTCCAAATTGAACAAATTGAGTACAATTTTTTAAAAACTAATTTATCTTAATTTGCCTTGTAAATAATTTGATTGATTAGACTGAGTACTAATTGATTGACTGGATGAGTATATAACTATGCCTGAAAAACAATAGCAACACTTGCCAAAGGGAGGATAGAAAATTACATTTACATGCTGTGGCCAGACGTAAATTTTCAGTTTCAGCAGTTTCAGTAATAAAAAAATATGTCCACTGGTTCCTGCCTGCACAATAATGCTTTGGAATCTCCAGCTTCTCCTGTGTAATAGAAAAACATACTTTAGACACTGAAACACTTATGTAGACAAGCTCCAAAAAATGTGTGCAATGCAGGACATATACTAGACTATAGTTATTAGATGTAGAAAAATTCCTTCTTTGTAGAGAAAAAGTAATAGTTGTACTTTTCCATGCAAAAGTCTACTTCCATAAAAAAACTTTCCAGCTTATAATGATAAATAACCCAGTGGATACATTAATATCTGAGCTTCCCACTTGATTCATTTCTACTTTGGATCATAAACAATAGTGCCACGTGGTGGCATACACACTGTGCTGCAAATACGAGGTTACATCCTATTTCCTCATGCCCTAAATGTTCTGAATCACATTATTTAACTGTCAATATTTCATTGAGATTCTGAAGGGGCAAAGAACTACTGACAGGTATCCTGTCTTTGGAGAGGGTAACAAAGTAGGAATAGACTAATATCAACTGTCACAACTGTCACTTTATGATGGCTAGAAATGAATATATAAGCTTAGAGTGCAGCTTAGAGGAATATACTTGGCTCTTGTCTGCACTTTGAACATGTATCTGTATTCATTCAAAGGGGGGATTCAATGGGGGGAGGGGGAACGGTTCTGAGGACACATCTTGTCTTGGATGCACTCTGCCCAGGACTGGAGAACTCCCTCATGATTACAGTCAGCCTGCATGATCTCACTGGTATACCCCACCCTGGTAGTTAAGGTCCATTTTTGATAGGAGGTTATATTAGTCACCTGAGGCAGCTGAGGGCAAAAGCTGTGGAGGTCCCTGTGGTGCACTGACCACAACAATCCATCACTGCGTAAGAGGGCATGGCATTTAACATACCTTCTCTCCGGGGTGGACCTTTGAAAACCCATTAGTGTGGGAAAAGAGGCAGTTATACAGACGTCCCCTGTTTCCATCAAAGAAGGCCTGTGTCTTCTGAGGTTGAAGAACTGATGTAGAGTATGCTTCTTCCAGAGTGTGTAAGATCCTAAAAAAGACACTTTTAAAAACAGGTTTGGAAAACCAACCTAGCTGATGTGAGGAAGTTGATGTTTATTCAGTGTCTAGGCCAGCCAGAGGTGTGCCAGTCACAGAAATAGCTACAGAAATATTACTTTTTTCCCACTCAATGAGGCAGGTTGGCAGGATATGTGGTCTGTAAACACATCATTACATTACTGCCATTTAGCAGGCAGTCTTATCCAGACAAACATACACAATTCATCCAGTGTACAATGGTATTGCCGTTGGAATTGAATCTGCAATAATTGGGCTGCAAGCCGAGTTCCCTAAACATTATATTACACTTCCACATCAAAGAGAAACTTAGGTCCCATGAGTTCTCAGTTGCACGTGCCTCCGAACTCACCCAAGCGTTATGTGAGAATGATGTCATCCTGAAACCAGCTGGTCTTTCTCACTCTCTATGAACTTTGACCGAAAGAGCCACCTGGAGCCCACAACATGGTGACACCAGAGGAGGGATTTGGGCACAGATGGCAATGTGAGAGATAGAGAGAGAAAGGGGGAGGGAGAGAGAGAGAAAGAGAGGGAGAAGGGGAGAGTGAGTGAGAGAGAAAGAGACCTGAAACATTCCTGAGGCATGAAGTGACCAGGGCAGATTGCCCTGTGAGAAATGCCTTTCAAGGCATTTCTGTGTACAGTGCGATCGATAGAAGCGCTGATCAAAAAATCAGCATGCCTTCACATCAAAGGACACTCCTGTTGCTGAGAAGAACCCTGTTCACATGACACGCTAATTATTAATATGGTGTACAAAGGTCTCTCCTTTCATAGAAAAAAGGAACAAAACAGAAAAATACACACTCTTTCTCATGCATTTCACATTTATGTTATGTACGTATGTTATCGCTCTTTTCCTACTGAGTAAAGGCAGCGCTCTTGTAAACCCTGTGAGACTTCTTGGATCATCTTGGAGCATGTGCAGTCATGACCAGAACAACATTTGATTGGTTAGTGCCAGCTTCAGGAAGCATGAAATGTGATATGTTCGGCGAAACGTAATGTCTTCGAACAACAGCGCACAACAATTTTTACACAACAACGTCAATGTGAATGAAGATGGCGTCGGACCATTTCCGTTTTCTGTTACCAAGATACACATTAGGCTTGAGTGCTTCACATAGTTCTATGCACTGGATTGATAGTATAACCACAGAGAAACATCAGTGTGTTTCCTGCACACATTCATGCAGGGTGGGAAATTAGCACCCGCTACCCGCCAAATGTGAGTAGATTTCAGAATTGTCGGGTAAATGTATCAAACCTACCTGCCACAGTGGCGTGTAGCAAAGTGGATACAAGCAGGAATAAAAAAAAACTTTAGCTCTCAAGTTAAATGAAAGAAATAGCCATGGTTACTTCCCAAAATAAGCTGCGGTATTATGTCAGACCCTCTATATAAAGATACATTTTCGACTGAGGATATGTGAATTATCAGAATGAAAACGGGTGTCATTGAAGTTTGTCTGTTAACATCATTTTATTAGTTTGCTGGAAAATAAGATTGTTCACAAGTTGTTATCAAAGAAACAAGCAGTGAAATTGTTTTTTTTTCTACTTCCTATTCTGATGGTCCGTTTAGCAACGCAGAGTCAAGTGTAACTGATATGCGTTCGATTTACCATAAAGACATTTTAACAAGCGTCACACAGAAAAACAAAAAACTGACCAACCTTTGCCAATATGCTCTACGGTAAAAGTGATATCTCCGGACAGCTCGCAATAATGTTAGGCCTACTGGCATTTGTTCGTTCAGAAAAACGTATCTAGTATTAGATAATAGAATATATGAAATGTATGTAATACATTTATAAACAATGTTTGACTGTTTGACCAACATGATATAATAAATACTATTTTATTAGAGCTACTAAACATGAGTGCATTCTGAGACATTATTCTAGCGCAATGTATGAAATTTTTTTTTTTTTTAAAGGTGTCTGGCAAAATTTGGCATCTACCAGCCCCTGTGGCCAAAAGGTAAGGTCAGAAAGGTAAAATCAATTTCTTCTTTATTCTTCTTTCTTCTGTCTTTTTTTTTTTTTTTTTTTTTCTTTTTTTTTTTTTGTTTTTTTTCGGCTTTTTGGCTTGTGGCCAAAAAACTCCAAAAAAAAAAAAAAAAAAAAAACACAACAAAATTTTGCGTTATGTCTGATTGTCTGATTGTTCAGTTACAGTCCACACCTGTTTCTTCAAATCCAGTCAGACAAATGCAAGTGATGTAGTTAGTGGGGTAACAAAAGTGGGGGTTTGCATTTTTTTTTTTCAATTTACAAAATCAAATACGCACAGAAACAGTAAACCGTAATTTGGCATGATGCATGGAAAAAAACAAAAAAACAAATAAAAAACAAAAAAAATAAAAAAAAAAAAAAAATGTCTCTCTTGTCTGTCTAATCTAGCAGAGCCTACAGTACAACACCTACAAACCACAATGCTGACTCCCAACCCAATTGACAGAAGGCAAAGTTGTGAAACTACACAAACAAACACACACACAAAATCATGTAGGAATGCAAAATGCCTATCAGACATATAACAAAGAATCCAATTACTTAACCTCCAACGGAGATGCAAGGAAAATTAATAAGGACATGCTGAATAGCACGAACACAAGCCTACGCAATTATGGAGATATAACTTTCAACAGCCACCTGAGGTTGAACGCATAACTAGCTTATAGCCTACCAAGGTGGACACAAAATTAATAAAAAAACACTTATATAGCGCACAGTATTCAAACTTAGGCCTACCTTTGATGGGTTTACTTCACCTAGTAATAGCCTATCTTGCTTGCATGCCCCGCATCCATTGTTTCACAAAGTTTGGCCCTGGTCTGATCTAAGCTGTTTGACACAATCTCCTCCAAATGTGGCTTGAAAAAAACCGAAGTGATTGATCGGCTATTTGTTTAGTCATGTTAGCTAAACCGATGAAAACTGACTAGCTAGCAGCTATCTTACTTTCAATAACTAACATTAGACTACAAGCAGTGACTGCATTTAAACCTATGGCGCCTTTTTACCTTTACCTTTTACCTTGAGCAAGGTACTTAACCTGAATTGCTTCAGTATATATCCAGATGTATAGGAATGGATAAATGTAAGAAGTTGTGTAAGTCGCTCTGGATAAGAGCGTCTGCTAAATGCCTGTAATGTAACGTAATAGCTGGCAAGTGGCAACATATTTTTTAACACATCGATTATTGGAAAAGTTACGTATATAACATAGATTGCCACTACATTCACAATTGGGTGTGGTGGTTCAAGATAAATGGCTGGGCAAGGTTACTATTTAGGTGGCCGTGGCCCACCCATGGCTACGCCACTGTGTTTATGTCTTTGCTTTTTCTGAAGCACACACATTGGAGAACACATATAGGTATATACTGTGCAGACCCCTGCCGTGTTAAAAATTAATATCGAAACCTCTTGAACATATGGATTAAGATGAATATTTCATGTTGAGAGCCACTGCCTTTACATGCCAGTTGCTTTCACAATGAAAACCATTCATCAGCTCTCTCATCTACATCCCTTCAATCCTCACAGAGTTAAACACCCATCGGCAATATTCCTCAGTCTGACGGGCACATATCTCTTCATGAATCAGAGTATGTTTTTAGGTCACCTCTTCTCTGAAGTAATATGAATGCAATTCAATAGATTTCTCGAACAAGCCAAATGTGATCTGAAGTGTTCTCCATACCGCCTGACTATATTCCCCTCCCGGGTGGTTTCAATCATTATGTTTAAAGATGTTGAATGCAAGACAGCAAAGTGATAACTAGCTTAGACCTGCTACAAATCGGACTGCTGTTTGCCGCATGCTGCTCCGTTTGATTGACATAACATTCAATCCCACCTGCAGAAGGGCAAAGGGTTTTCTATTTAAGTAAAGGTAGTGAAATAATGCAAAGAGACCCGAGCTTACATACCCTCAGTCTCTCTGGTGACGTGACATATATAATCATGATCTCTGCAACGAACAATATTCTATTGTGTTCTTTCCCACAAACAGCCCAGAGTGTACATAGCATGGTGACTGTGTGAGCATGTGTGGGTGTACATGTACATGTGTGTGTGTGTGTGTGTGTGTGTGTGTGTGTGTGTGTGTGTGTGTGTGAGTGTGTGGTGGCGGAGCGGGGGACTTGTTTACAGCTTTCTCACACACTGCTTGACTCAACAGGAAGGGAAGACGGCCCGTAGAGTGAAAGTATTCTCACAGAAACTGCCTTGCAGGGCTAAAAATATCCTCTGAGAATAATCTGAACCTAGAAGAGGCAAAGTACTTTATGTTCCATAAAATCTCAAATTCTGCTCATAAAATAAAAAGCTCATTCATACATCTTCAATGGAAAGCTGTCGGGAAGGAATCGTAGATTATACATAAAACCTGAAAACTCTTTTTTTTTATTTTGCAGATAGCAAATCAGCCATATAATGCATTGAATAATAAGAAATATTACCAGTCCTTGTTGTTGTACTATTTCATACTTGTGTTTTAAATGAGCTGATGTCTTAATGGATTTATATTTTAGACAAATAATCTGCACCCATCCACGGCACAAAGGTCAACCAGCACTGGTGGAATTTATGGAAGTGTGCACATTTGTGTATGCGTGCATCTGTTTGTGTATGTTTCGCATCTCAACAGCCACACTTTAAAGGGTAGACCTGTCAAAAAAAACATGCAGCAGGAATTCATGTTATCTTTTATAATGGCACCTCTGTAATTATGGTTCCCTAAAACAAAAAGAGCAAATTAATAATTTATAAGATGCTTTGTTGTGTATGCGCTCATCGGGTCACGAAGCAAAACCTGTCGTGATGAATCAACACTTTGGGAACCTGGGTCCCCTGGGCCCGCACCCTGATTATTTCTATCTGATGTTTGAAGCAGGGACAAAAGATGAGCATTGTGGCCTGCATGCCTTCAGGGGGTAGCTAAACTGCAGTATCCAAGCAGCATTCAAGCACATTAGCCTGTGTAAATACAGACCAAAGGAGCCAGCCCCTGTATGAAACAGCCTGTCACAGCCTGGGACTCTGCGGGGGGTGCTCACACATCCATACCGCCGCCTCATTCGCAGGCGCATTGTGATTCACAGCGTCATAGGCCACCTGCAGCTGGACCGGGGGCAGGGAGGGGGGGGATGACATCACCTTCACCGAAAATGTCCCTTTGCAGCCCTGCCCGCAAAGCGCAGGCTTTGTCTCTGGTCTGCTTATCTGCCGTGGGCAGATGGGTGACATCACTCAGCGCACATCCCCTTTTTTTCGCGAATAGGGCCGGCAGGCAGTCCTAAGGCTTTACTCAACCCAACCACCCCCACAAAACTTCCTGTTCATTTGTCAATTTAAAGGCGCAGGACGTCGCAGTTTCACGCTGATTCAGATCACTCACTGTCTACCTCATTATGGTGCGTCAGGGCACCTGTCATGCTTTCAAATGCACGAGACTGCTTGGGGAAAAGTTTCCCCTTGCACTTCTGTCACATCAAGCCTGACATGAGCGAGGTTTTCTTCTGGAAGGTTCTCCACTGCTCATGTATGAGTCTAAGTGAGAGTTGTTTTACACCATTTGCCATCGTACCAGCGCACGGCGCTAAGCAGACAGCAGATGAGCCCTCCTAAGCCCTGATGCATTCTTTAAAGTCCCATACTAATGGCAGCGGCAGAGGCATGTGGAATCCTTCTGAAGCAGTGAATGCCCTGCTCTTCACCCCATATCTATGACCCGTCCCCAGAGCCCCGGCAGCTGATCGGGCCCGGCGTTCCACTATTACCAGCCCATTGTTTATGTTTGTGCATGTGCATGTGTGTGTGTGTGTGTGTGCGCGCAAGCGCATGTGTGTCTGTGTGCGTATGTCTGTGCGTGCCTGTGTGTGTGTGTGTGTGTGTGTGTGCGCGCAAGCGCATGTGTGTGTGTGTGCGTATGTCTGTGCGTGCCTGTGTGTGCATAGGTGTGTGTATGTGTGCATGAATGTTTGTATGCATGTGTGTTTGTGTGTGTGTGTGTGTGTGTGTGTCATGGCGGCAGAAACACCCAAGCGTAGTATTGTAACTATCTATCATCTTATTAAACGTCTAAGCACACAGCATACACCTGTTGTAACTACCAATGTTAATGTAGTGGATGCACACCATTATAATGTCATGGAAACTTGTTTGGACTATGTGTTGGGCCTGCAAGTGTCCATAGCATTATTCTATGTGTCCCAATTGTTTATGTCCTTTTGATGTTACTTTTGTATGTGGACATAAATAAAAGTATTAAAATATTTTATCTATGATGTATATCACATTAAATTAATTCATGGATGTCATTCTAGAAATGATCTTTCCCTAAATAAGCTTTTCCCTTTTTTATTTTATGGTTTTCATTGAGGCCTTTATCATAGTCTTCTGGCATATACCCTGTCTAATAAAGGCTCAAAGGAAGACATTAATGCACAAGTAAGTCACCTGTTAATTTAGCAGTTCTTGCTATTGCTGTCCTGAGACAACATCTTCATTATTGCCCAGGTCCCTGAGTGACACTTATAGCGTTCTCTCAGTCTGTCTGCACCCATGTTAACCTCACCTCCCCTCCCCTCCTCAGTCAGTCAGAGGGATGCCCGCTCCGTTTCTTCTGGGACTTGGAACAATGCCCAGGCCAGAGATCAGGCTCATTTATTATTCATGAGGGTGGCAGAAGTACCAGGCGACCTCCACGGCATGCGCCAGCCAGGGGCACCCAGGAAAATACCAGCATGATAAATGGGATCGGTACTCTACCTGGGTGATTATGTCAGCAGGCATCAGGTGCCAGGGCTGTCGATGCTCAGTGCGTTGATGTCATGCAGTGAATTCAACTGAGCAGAAGTCTCCACTGTTGATAGTCGGCGCATTTTTTTTTTAGGATTCATAACATATTCTCCTCACGTCTGATGCAGTAATATGTGGCAGGCGTGAGTACCTAAATGATTTCATGATGTAACAGTATGATCGACGTATTCATAAGTATTTTTCATTTCTGCATTGGTAGACTAAATAATGGAATTGTCATTAGAATGAAAATGGATCTCTGTGAGCACATGCAAATGGCCTCAGCGTTAATGATGTCACCAGGCTGTCTTGCCTTAATTGACTCATACGTTATTGACTCACAAAGTGGAAATGCAGTGACACCCCTGTGTGTGTGTGTGTGTGTGTGTCTGAAAACAACAGCAGGAGCAGGGTGTGGCTGGAAGTTAAATGTCAAGGCTGGAGGCTTCATACCAAACAACAATAACAACAGGCTAGGCTAGCTCCTATCCTTACAAGACAGGTTAAAAATAGCATGATGCTGTGAATGTGACACATCCTTAAATAAATAGTTATTTGGAAAAAAATGTTGAATCTGTCAAGCCAGCTCAAATTCCATAACTGAATGGGGTGAATTAGATCATTTAGAAAATATGATATGCATATATGAATATTTATTCTTTCTATAGTCACATTTCTGTTATTTACACAATTGCAGAGGCCTACCCTGAATAATAAAACATTTTTACTAAGAGATAAACTACAATAAAATCTATAAGAATGTACTGCTATTGTCAAGTTAAGATGTTACTCTTTTTGACAGACAGTTTGTAAATTGTTAACTAGTATGAAGAATCTATGTTTGAAACAGCTATGAGGGTTATGCAAACAACGTAAAGCAGTGCTAGCAATAAACATAAGCCACTTTTACATAAAAACTCAGATTTTATCCAGGATTTAAAGTCATGTTCTTTCTTCACATCTGAAACATTTTTAAACCCATGAATTTTCTGTGCCCCCCCCAAGACAAACCTATAATTGGGCAAGCAGTTTACGTGTAATATCCATCTGTTCCCAGTTAGGTTCTTTAAATGTATCTGTTATTAAAGGCAGACATAAATATTTGGTTACATCAGGGCTTCAAGATAGGATATGAATCATTGTTTGGTCAGTCATTTCTGCATTTATTTTCTAGAACAATCTGCAGATAAGGTGTGTGCTGTTATTTACATTTTACTACAATATTAAATCATCCATGGAGTGGTACAAAGCAGGATTTAAGGTTGAGAGAACTCAATGGTTTATACTAGTAATGACCAACTAGTTAGCAATACAGCTAGCAGGCAAGTTTTGTTTCACTTCATTCTATTGCTCAAAGCCTTATGTGAACCATTGGAAAATATTCATGGCATACTAAAGAATTAACCAGCAGGGCTGACAGAGCATCGTCCCTCCAGACACTTGCTATCAATATCCATTAATTAAGGAAGAGGTACATCCAATTAGTCCTTTTGAAGACAGTCAATGGTATATTTATAAAATTGTTATAAATTATTATGCTTATTATTTATAATATAAATAATATAACCCAATGCAATTAAGATGTGTTGTCCTGACCCATGAAGTTAGAGCTGTGCTATGAATTACTGGGGATGCCTTGAGGCCATAGCCAAGTAGAATTAATTTACTGTGATAATTAGGCTAATCCGTTAACAAAAGCAGGGTTTCGATGAAACAAAAACCAGAAGTAATTTCATGACCAAGGTTTCCAACCCCAGAATTAAAATAACATTGCCACGGTATTTTAGAGTGAGCCCTATTTCTTTAGAGTGAACCATAAATACCTATCTAGTCTCTTCTATCTTTAACCTCTTTATTATCTCTCTTCCTTTAGCATCCCTCCACAAAGCCTGCTCAGCAGGTTCCCTAATGACCCTCAATCAGCACCAGACCCACATTCCACTGCCTTTGTCTACTTTCCCCTCACAGAAATTTGGGGCTGTTGTTCTCTCACTTCGCACCTCTATTGTGATGCGGCCCCTGGTCTCTAATCCTGGACCTCTCGGGCTCTTCACACCTGCATGCGCTCTCCCGCCGGGATGGGATTATCTGACCCCCTCGGGCCCCCCGCGGCCTCGCACCCTGTCCTCGCCGCGCTCCCGTGTCACCGCCTCGGCCCGCTCCCCTTTCCGCCTGACCCACTTACGGACTCGCTCTTTGTCCCGGAGGCGTCTGCCGCCCTGGGGTCCCCGTGTAGGTTTACGTGAGACACCCCGGACCGCTGCAGCCTAATGACGTTGCAGCGCGCCGCACTGGCGTGACCCCTCGGAGAGAGAGAGGCTGCAGGCAGCGGAACGTGGAGTTAGTGACTAGTAGGAAAGATAAATATTTCAGAGCTCTTTTGGAGGAGAAGGAGGGGTGGGGGTGAAAGCAACCGTCAGCCACATCAAAGCATTCCATGCCATCTTCTTGAGCTCAGAGCACAGGACCGTGGGCTTCCTAGGCAGGTCTTGTGGCATTCTGGGTAATAGTCATCTTTCTCAAATGTACAACGCCCTCTATTCCACCTTCAATTTGAACTTCCAAGTTTCCATGCTGAAATGACCTGCACACCAACTCACCATGAGAAAGCACTAAAGCTTACCTAAACCTTAAATTTACTTATCTATTCCTCAGATTTTCTCTCAGAGGGAGGCAATTATATGATATTGATTCATTTCAACCAATGAATTAATCAACAGCAAAGTACTTTTTATGTAAAGTACTTTTTATGTATGTAAAGCCCCAAAGTCAACCAAAATATTCAGCCACAAACTCATTGCAAACTGAAAACCCATGTTGTTCAGATTCAGGCCAATGTGATGTTCGCAACACACCCTGGGTTTTCAACGGACTCTGTCGGCTTTGTCTGCTAATGTACCACAGGGTACTTTACATTTTATTACCAACTGATTGTACATGTGATGACTGTTTTCTATAGGCAGGCAGTGTACACTAAATACATAATGTGTTTTTAAGCCCTCTGCTGGTCATAGAGCACACTGCAACCAAACAGCTATTTCATTATCAGACTGTCTATACGATACATGTATATGAAAAACTTTCAAAAAATCTGTTTAATGATTACCTTTCCCATTTATAAGAATCCGTTAAGAAAATCAAAACCCATTTCAGTCGTATATTTTCTGTTCAGTAAGCAGTATCATACAGAGCATTGCCTGCTTTAAAATGATCAGCATTCTTAATGTTTTTCCGCAATATATAACTTAAGTGTGCATGCAGAAGCAGAAGTACACTACTTGAGTGTAGACACATAAATCATGCTATTTGATATCGCTTAGACATATTGTGGTGTCATTCAATCAGGTGCACAGTGATGTTCTCAACTCAAACCGCACCACAATGATGCATGACTTTTTCCATGTCATTTTGGCCAGGGTAGGTTGTATAATCTGGGGATGGCTGGAGGCTGCGAGGGTACAGTGAGTTCACACCCTGCCCCGTGACACTATAGCCCGGTACCCATGGCCATGACTAACCTCCACTGTCTCGTCACCCTGTGTCCTGCAGCAGGGGTCTGTTAGCCATTTCCTTTTTAATTGTGTGTTTGTTTGTTTGTTTGTTTGTGTGAGGTCTAAGAGACGAAAAGTTGACCAGTATAAGGTGCCACCTTGTGACCCTGTAAAAGAAAACCAATGAAAAATTGATGCTAGAAATACGACCGCCTGTTTTTGTTTTTCTTTTTAAAAGCTCCCGAGGTCATAAATTATGTTTACGCGTTTTTACCCTCCCCCCCTCCTTTTTTTCACTTTCAGACAATAGGCGATTGCATTGGGACCTGGGAAAGGAGACGTAACTTAGTCACTCAGACGTAGCAGCCGAGGGTTCGGATTGCAGTGATCTGATTTATTTCACAGATGTGAAATATTTCATCGCGCTGCCGATCAGGTTTTCCAGCGGGCAGCACAGCAATCAGTGACCTCACCGCAGGGTCGCATTAATCATCCAAGAATGTGTTCAAATGTATCAGGCTGAAGCAAGAATTATAGAGAAAAAAATCACTCCGTCCTCAGGTTTAATTCGATCATGTAAACCACAGCCCCCTGTAATCGCGATAATAACCTTTTTGTTATTGATAGTGCTATACTTAAAAGGCTGATTCAAGCAAAGTCAATACACTGCCTAAAGAGATCTGCAGCAAACAATATGCACGAGAAGCACGGTGTTGATGGACCAATAAATCATAATTTGGATGAATGATGTAAAAATCACTACAAATAGAATTGCTAAATAAAATGAAACAACCTATGGCTGCCCGGTGAGGATACCGAGGTCTATTTCATGCACACAATAAAGTAACACGGCCAGGACAGTTCCAGAAGGATGTTTGTGTGGGATCTGACCGCTCGGTCCACCTTTGGTTGAGCAGGAATGTGTCGGTCACCCAAGGGCCTGGCAAGTGTCTGAGTCAGGCCACTTTGTGAGGGGCACCTGTTGTGGATTCCCCTTTACTGTGGGCACAGGGGTCCGGGGGAGGCATGTCTCGGCCTGCTGGGAAAGGCAGCCACGGTCCCAGCTGCTGTCTGTGATTTTGGTGCTATTTCTGACACAGGGACAGCCAGCGGTATGGAGAGAGAGAGAGAGAGAGAGAGAGAGAGAGAGGGTGGGGGGGTCCGCCGCACGCTGTCCCACTCAGGAACGCCCCCACTCCCTCTGATGTTCCACATTCCAAACACGCCGCTTCGGCGCTCCTCCCTTTCGCTGAGTACCGCGCCAAGACCACCCCTCCGTCCCCACAGAACGACTACTATTCATCAAACTACAAATACAGCGGTTTCACCTGCACAAACGTGGAGGCAAAAACACTGAGGCCACATTATATTTAAAAAATCTGACTTTATAAGGGAGTTGCCTTAGTCGCCTCTTTTATAGACCATATATGCATTTTAACCCGTACATTTTGGTGTGGTTAATCAACTGTTTTTGTATATGCCCATTATTAATGAAACATTGGCCATTAGTCATTGCCTTCCTAAAAATGAATTCAGTTTGCTGAGATAATAAGTAAAAAATATTAGGCTATAACAATGATTGTGAATACTTTGTCCCAATATAGCTAATGTAAGCAAAATTGACTCTTTTTTTGTCTATGTAGGGGACATGATTCTCTGGTCTTAATCTCAAGAACCATATTATTCTGCTGAAACCTACAGGACACTCAATAAAAAACGTCATATTTTTGAAAATATTTCACTGCTACATGTTTTTGTCATCCAAGACACTTGTATTATGTCAAATTAGTAAATGATCTATTAACCATTAATAAAGTGTTTTATAATAATGACTTATTATACTTATTAACGCATTAGTCTGGTTTACAATTTTTTTATAAATGAACATTAAAATAAAGCGATACCGAAAAATCAAATAATAAAAAAAATATTTCTGCCGGGTATTAGGAGGATTTATGGGTAAGAGGAAAAACAGTATGCGTGTGAAGGATCGCAGCGTATTTAAATGATAAAAGGGCAGGAGTACCATGGGATCTGGTGATCAGGTCTGGTAACAGAGTGCACGAGGACTGACTCTCTTCCACTCACAGGACTGTGTAGATGGATGGTCCTTCCTTGGAAATTCTCCTCAGTTTTTGTGTGGCGCTCATCCTAATGCACCGCTGTTTGGCACAGTGCCTTGGGTGATCGTGTCCCTGGCTGTTCGCCGTAGTGATGCAGCCTCCCAGCGCCCCCAAACAGCTGTCCTAGGATCTTGTGGCGGGCTACTGACGGACATACAGCAGCTGGTGTTTTCATTTGGATCGCAAAACTGGTACCAAATACGCCAAAGGTACAGTCCCACTACGCCTCTGTCTCCCTTCATGCCCCAACACAGAGCAACAGCCTGTCACAGGAGGAGGCCAACGGCTCTGTTATGGCCTATTAAATATTTACCATCCATACACTGCTGAGCCAATTACCGGGGTTTTTATTTTTATTTTTTTTATTTTTGCATGAAATACCTAGACTAGCTACAGAGAAGGGTATTAACAATTCAACTGTTTAAGCTTGAAAAGCAGGGCCTTTGGAAGTAAAAAGAGCGAGTGCCAGCTTATCTCCATAGCAACTGAAATTATGTTTATTTTCAAAACCATTATTAATTTAAGACATTCTCCCTTGGTAACTGTAATAGCACCGTTTGCTTGTTTTTTTACATTTATTTATGCCCATGCGCTAATGTGTAATTCTTTAGATTTGCATTCAATTTATTCATATTATCATTCACCTCTCTCATAGGAATCCAGCAATAGAATACGTTAGTACTGGTGATGGTCTGCACATTGCCAACAGCACTAAGAGTGCCTGTGAATAAACAGACCTCAAGGTTACGTCTCTTACTGCCTGTACACAAATTCTTCCATTCCCTTTATATCCATGCAATAGTATTTTTCCAGATTTTGGCTTTTGAAATTACATGCACAAGCCTTATATCAATAGGGAACCGATTGAAACATTTCCCTTGACAGAAACTCATGACATCACCTTTTGATCTTCCAGATTGATCCGATGAGTTAACTCGAAGTTGGACTGTCAATGAAACCACAATCAATAACTTCACACTCAATGATCCTATCAAAATGTTTCTAATGTGTTTTGTTTTACTGTCAGAGAGCTAACCAACTTAGTTCTCTGACAGCCTGGCTTCAATTCAATTGCAAACATGTTAACTGCCAAAGTGAACTGCCCAAGGCCCCTTGTGGGTTTTAAATGAATCATTAATTTGTCAGTCTGTGGTAATCATATTTTTTGGGCTTTCTATAATTCAAATGTTACGGGATACAGGCTATATGAAAAAAATTGACAATATATGTTAGGAAAGGTACCTTAAACATTGCCTATCCAAGAGTAATAAGAACATTTTTAAACCATTTTTTATTTATTCCAAAACTTTGGAATGCCGATATGGGACATATGTGTAGGCCCAATGCAATGTCTTCTATCAATCTGAAAGAGCAAAGACAAGCGCACGCTTTCTCTGAATGCATCCCACCAGCTGCTGCCACCTTTCACTCTGCAGTCCACTTGATACGACACACATTCAGACATCACGGGGATTACCCTGCTTCTCTGCCTCCTCAGCCAATCATGCGTACAGACAGCACTGGCAGGGCCGGGATTTCATATGAGATCCTGGCGCATGTCAATATACAGAAAATCAGTTTTAGCAAGACAAGCTACCAAAGAAAATGCCCGTGAGAATATTTCAGTTTAGTGTAACTTCAATATTGTAACATCAATAACAAAAGAAAAATGCAAATCCTCACTGATCTGTACAACCCAAAATGTAATAATGTATTTACAGTCAATTCTACACCCAAACAAGTGTTTAGTGTCCTATATAAATGCTTGTATAAAAATATAAATGCTTGTATATGAGTCCAATGCCTTCTTTCCCTCTTCAACTGTAGGCAAAAAAAAACCATAAAGAAAAAGAAATATATAATTCATCACCAGATGAAAAAGTTTCACAGTGGGCATGTTTATGTTTAAGATTTGATTCGATCTTAGTTTACATATTCAACTAATTTATAAAAAAAAGGTCCCTGTGTATTATACTGTAATATTACAAAATGTTGTCAACAATGTAATTTCATATGAAATGTGAGGTAGCATTTGATTGAGATACACACTGCATATTGATGGTGTTGGGAGGTACTGGGTGCCAGGAGAGAGGGCTACTCCTAAAATTTTATGTCTAGATGTTAACCGAGAGTCACAATTACATTTTGACTGCTAGAGGAGGATAAAATGTGCAACCTGCATGAAGAATAAAAGTCCCATATTGACATTGTGCTACAGTATATCAGAAACGATTACATGAGGTAAAAAAATGTATTTGAACTGATCAATTTAAAGACTGAGATGAATCAATAGACTCCTAATCTGTGAAAGTGTGGACACATGGCTGCTAACACTAACAATTTGCTAGATAATGAACAATTCAAAGATGAAGCAAATGATTACAGCTAAATCTGTGTTGTGTTGATACGTTTAAGGAAAAAACTTATGAAAGAACTTATCAGCAAACCTAAGAGCCCATTGATTCACCTCAGTTTTTAATTTGATCAGTTAAAAAAAATGTGACATTTTTAATGTAATTGTTCGCAATATAGCACAATAACAGCATGTGAACATGGGACTTTTATTTTTCATGGTATGCGTAGCTATTTTTTAAATAATGTGGTTTATGAGGGTAAATAATCCATCTAAACATGAAAAGCACCTAATTAAGAAAAATGTACTTGTTAAAATGTTAAAATTCTGAGATTGCAATTGTGGTCGAAAGGAAAACCAGCATACACAGTGGTACCCCAGGACCGAGTTGCAGAACCATTGTTCTAACCCAACCCATGCAGGGCAGGCCGTGCCTTTTCTCCAGCCCCGTGACTGACCAGTGCAAGCTTATCCCTGCTGACCGCTCGGTTTCCTGTGTCCATCATGCGAGCGGGGCTGTTTACCTGGCTACCCTGAAACTGAGCCCCTGATGGCTGACAATTCTGATGGCAACACAATAGCAGGCCAGATTATTGTGATACCGATAGGGCCCGACAGCAGCCATAGGGTGGGGGTAATTATTGTCTGATGTTTTGTTGCTTTGACCATTGCCTTTCCCAGTCAACTGCAGAAAGCTCAGATAGAGAACGCAAAAGGACCACACCCAAGACCTTGCAAAAAAACTTTACTGACTGCGACTGAGCGACAAAATTATACAAGGCATAAACTAACATAAACAAACTCCACATGAACAAATAACTATTTCAGTGTTTGCATATATGACAGCGTAAGTCCGAATTTGTGAAGGCATGTATGTCTGCATACGTGTGCATATAGGCATGTGTCCCTGTATGTGAATACATGTGTGCATATAGACACGTGTCCCTGTGTGTGAGTATGTGTACATGGAAGTCCATCAATGCATGTGAAAATAAATAAATCTGGCCTTTTTCATAATGGAAAGTCAAATCTTACGAGTATGTTACCTTTTTCAACCCAAAAGTACAGACTACTGAGCTACAATGAGTGAGATTAACCAAGTGATAAAAATAGATTAAACCTCACTTATTTATTCAGGTAATTTTTCTGATTTGCAGTGTTTGCACGTACATGGATGTGATATGCCACGACAGTAAACCCCTGGGAACAACAGCAAGACGCAAGGGACAGATTTTTTTCAATCGATCTGTCAACCTTTTTATTTTGATCCTCTGAAGGGAGGGAAAACACCAACAGAGAGCGAGAGAGCAGGCGCTCACCTCCCATAACAAAATAAACAAAATTGAATCCACCTTCTCCCTCACGGGTTTCCGTCAAAGAAATTACAAATAAAATAATAAACTAAAATAATAAACTAAATTAAATTACGCCTTTCGGCGAGAAAACCATTAGCTTTTCAGCCAGGTCGGGCTTCTTGTGTTTCACTTTTTTTTTTCTGCCATGATCAGTTTCTGTGTACCAGGTACCTACTGAGAGATCAGAGCAGTATATATGTTAAATTGCTAATGGGGCACACCTGTGTGCAATTGCTGCTCTGCCAGTGGGTGTGGTCCTAATCAGCCCGATTCCCCTGCCTAGACCAACGTCTTCCACACCCCTCGACCACCAGAATACGGCGTGGGCCTTTCATCTCATCAAAACCAGAGGGAGAAGGAATCCACGCAGGCATTTGCTGACTCGGGTCGATGGAAGCAAAACGGCTGCAAAGCCATATACCACTGGGTGATCCGCAATTTGATGTCTTTTATATGGTATCGCCACTGGAGGGTTGCATAATCAGAATAAAGCATAAATGCTTTACCCAGCAGGTAATAACAGAGTGTGAGCATGGCCTACCATCCAGCATGCAGTCCATGAGCCGCTGAAAAGTGGCTGGAGCTCCATGCAGCCCGAAAGGTGAGAAACTGGTGAAATCCCAAACAGTGTAGACTAGAAAGCCAACTTTTTTTTGGATGCTGGAGACAAGGGAATCTGCCAGTAGTCCTTGGTTAAATCCAATGTTGAATAAAAGTGATCAAGCCGATCCAATAGCTCGTCAACCCAAGGCATCCATACAGAGACAAACAGACCCACCAGGCTTAGGAACAAGTAAACTGGGGCTACACCAATAACTGTGTGACTTTTCTATTACTCCCATGTCCATCATTTTTGCCAATTCATCCTTCAATCCATCATTTTTGCCAATTAATTTTTGCCAAACGATATGAACTACAGTGCCCGGCAGAGGAAAGAACACATCAGTAAACATATTTTGAAATTAGGCTACTTCTGCTTGCTGCCCTGGCATAAGATGAAGATTAGGTCCCAGCTCATCTGACATAATTTTCAGCATAGTGAGCAAGGTAGAGTCTAGCACTCTCCAGAGTTTTAGCAAATTGAGGTAGTATAATTGACATGCTTACCCCTGTCTGAACAATTAGCATCAGAGTCTACATCCCCCACTCGTCGTCTGACCTCAAAGGGTCCTTGCCACTTTTCAAGTAATTTAGAAGATGAAGACAAGAACTTTATCTCCCGGTTGAAATTTTCACAATTGTGCTCTCCATCATATTTCCGTTTTTATCATTCCAGGGGCCTGGGGCATATTTGAGTCCACTTCGTCAAAAAGCTTTTGAGTGGGTGACTTTTTCTCACAAATGGGGGCGCTTAAAATACCAGGATGAACCCCTTATTTACGGGGTTTTGTTGAGGGAATTCAGGGGCACACTCATCTGCAGAACGGTGAACTCATCCACAGTAAGTAGGCTAACCCTGAAGTAAAAGCGCAAAAGTCATTGTCATGGTTTGTGGGTTATTGTTTTCTTTCCTGTTGTGGTTGTCGTCCTGGTTTTCCGATTGAGAATCTACAGTCAAGCCGGAAAATGTGCCCACCCCTTTCACCTTCTCCACGTTTTATTACATTACAGACATATTCTACAATAGATTGAGTGAATTTTTTGTCTCTGCATTTGAACTGATCTCTATGAGAATTGGGGGGTGAGATCTAGTCTCACCCCCCAATTATCATAGAGATCAGTTCAAATGCAGAGAGGTTATAGTATCGCTTGTAACAGTACCTGAAAATAATATATTGAGAGTTTTTTGATGTTGATTGGTCACAGACTTCAGGAAGTAACAGCATGCAAAGGATATGCGACCAAATATTAAATATGATACTTTAAAAATATGTTAAAGCAAAGGGTATGAATACTTATGTAAATGAGAGATTTCAGTTTTCGATTTTTAATACATTTGCAAAAATTTCTAAAAACATGTTTTCACTTTGTCATTATGAGCTATTTTGTGTATAATTTTGCGACAAAAGATGAACTCAATCTATTGTAAAATATGTCTGTAATGTAATAAAATGTGGAGAAGGTGAAAGGGGTGGGCAGACTTTCCGGCTTGACTGTATCTGATTTTTTCCGCGTTCGGTTCCTAGTTTTGGTTTTTTCTCTCTCGTTATTTGTTTCACCTGTGCTTCTACCTGCAGGGTATTTAAGTTCCTCACTACCCTGGTGATTCTTTGTCATTCGACATTGCATTGAGCCAGGTATAGCCAGGTACTTGTGACCTTGTGATATTAAACGCTGTTTATGTTAACGAGGGACTTGCTATTAGCTTTATTTCAGGTAGAGGTATTATTCCTCCTGTTAGCCTTCTGCGCTATTTATTTTTTCTCTCTGAGATAGTTTTTCTTTGTCGTTTTGTTTTGGTTTTACACTCTTCGGGCCGTCCTAACTTATGTGCCGAAGGTGTTCTTTTCTTTGCTACGTTTTTCAGTTTTGGCTCCAGTATTGAGCTTGGGAGATTTAGTTTGTGTTTCACTCGTATATTCGAGTTCGCCCTATTTTAGTGGGTTGATTTTCGTTTGGCTGTTTAGCCACAAGGAATTTGTTTCCTGTTTTTTCTTTCTGTGCATTTATTGTATTACTCCCTTTATTGGTCCTCACTGCTTGAGTGACTTGTTCTGATCCCCCCACCTTCGCGTTTGATTATCCGCCACTAAAATCCATTACAGACATAGACCATATACGTATATCTATAGTATAAGATAGGTTCATATTACAAAATAATATTTAAATTTTTTTGTTAATTCTATCTTCATTCATAATCTACACTTTGTAAGAATCGTCTTATGTTAACTTGATATTCTCAATAAAAAAATAAAAAAATAAATATTACGAACTATACTTCCTCACTAGTTTGGAAAAAGTTTTGCGGGATTTCCTTCGCACACTGCTTGCAAAGTGAGGGGACAGGGCACATAGGGACAGGGGTCTGAGTGGACAGGGGACAGTGGACAGGGAACAGGGGTCGTATTCGGTCACGGCCCAAGTTCTTCGAGTAGGGGAGAAGGAGGAACTTTTCAAAAAGATCTATGAACACCTGTTGTTGGTGTTCTTGCGAGTGGAGCAGAGCCTGTTGCACCTCTTGAATTTTGGCAAGGTAGCTAATCAGCTGTCCCAGTGGTGAAGCCTCCATGGCGGTAAACTAATAGCCGTCTCCTGGGTTTCGGCACCAAATTGTCATACGCCTTGACAATAAACCCCTGGGAAGAACAGCAAGACACAGGGTCTGTCTGCCTTTTTATTTAAGCCCCCCCAAGGGAGGATAAACACAGACAGGGAGAGAGAGAGCAGACACATGCCTCCGGTAATAAAATAAATACTGTCGCCCTCTTGGGTTTTGGTCAAAGAAATGACAAATAAAATAACTAACTAAATCAAATGAAGCCTTTTGGTGAGTAAATTTGGCTTTTCAGCCAGGTCAGGTTTCTTGTCTTTCACTCCCTTTCTCTGACATGATTTATTTGATAGAGACAGATACAAATGCACATTGACAAAATGAATACACAATTATCAGATGTGTTGCACCATAGTGTTTGTAGCTTACGCTAATTTACAACACCCGTCCCTGATCAGTTTCTGTGTTCCAGGTACCAGAACAGAGCAGTTAATATGTTAAATTGCTAATGGGGCACACCTGTGTACAATCTCTGCCCTGGCAGCAGGTGTGGTCTCAATCAGCCTGATTCCCCTGCCTAGACTAACGCCTTCCACAATGAACAAGGCAACCACAGATACTCTATACACTGCCAGAGAGATGTGGTTGAGTGAGAGCTTCTCCATGGTCAATCTATGGTGATATGTCATGTGTTCTGAAGTTCCCTCACAGGAAAATAAATGTTATTCTGATCTATTTTATTCAAGGAAGTCACTGTTGCCATGGACACCATGCAGCATCTGACTACATGTCTGCCCAAAACCTAAAAGCAGAGGTTTAAAATCCAGGGGTCAGAAAGTAGAAGTCCTGCCACATGTTACTTCCACCCATAAACTTAGCCAGCTGATTTTACAAATTAGTTCAACCTCCTGACTGAAGAACTGTGCTAATTAGCAAATCCAGGTGATTGGAACAAAATACTGGTGAGGACATTTACTTTCTGAACCTGGATTTTAGACCTCTGCCTAAAAGAAAACTCTCAGCAAACAGGAACACCTAGTTGTGAGGGATCACCGAAAGAACTTTAACTCACTCCTCCCTCCCAAGACATGCTAAAACCCAGATATACTCAGACTATTTTTGGATACATTGGGGGGAAAATAAAGCTGAATATATGCCTTGAAATTACACTACAGCATGGATATTCAAATCTGGACCTCGAATCCAAGTCTGGCCCTGGTTTTTTTCTCCCAGGTAATTAACTGAACAATTAGTGCTAGTGATTGGCCAGACTGTCTTCACACCTGACTCCCAGGTAAAGGGAGGGTGGAAAACCAGCAGGTCTCGGACCTCGAGGACCGCGATTTGAATACCAGGGCACTACAGCATTACCATACATTTCTTTGTGTTCAAACTAGGGTATTTCCTAAATATTTCTTTGTAATTTGGCTTTGTATGTATGTTTTGTTCAGCTTGTCTGTCTTCATCAGATAGGCAGTAGCATAATTTTACAAACCTTTGACAAAGTGCTTTTTCAAAGCTCTGTTCAAATTGGTGATCGTGTAAACTACTGAATGTATAAATATTTCAATGGAGTACAACAACAACAAAACATGCTGTGCTGCTGAGCTTCCAGGGACTGACAGTTTGATCTTGTGTAACAGTGGTGATTTCTCAAGGAAGGCAGGAGGGGGATCAAGATATTACAGTAACCAAATATAATTAATCATTGATTAATCAATAATCAATTTTGGTTCATATATTGTCAAGCATAAAATATTGCTGAAGTTCTGTCAAAACTAATACTTCATATATGCTATTTACATAAGCATCACCTCAAATTCAGTCTAAACAAATGAGTTAACAAATGAACAGGACCAGCTCTGTCTTCATTTTGTGAACGAAACTAAGCCCATCTTGGCTACATAGGGCTAAAGACATGGCTGTTTGAAACAAACTGCTGAGGCAAGCCTCCTCTACCAATCAAATGTCTCTTAAGTTTGCCACAACTGTACAACAACATGTACAAGAATTAGGCAGCCTGCCAAAAAAGACAAGGCTAGGGAGAGCCTGCAATCAAGACAGATAAGGCCGAGAGTGAGTGCATCCAGAGTGCATCCATTCAACAGTTAGTCCATCACTACGAAACACCTTTCCTGTTGGACAGGAGGATGCCTGGGATTTTGGACACCTTCTCCCAATCACCCCCACCCGCTCCCCATTCCTGCCCTGCCATCATTGGCAAGTGCATGTAAAACCATGTAACACTAATCATGGATGTGTTTACCAGTTAATGCATTGTAACATCACAAAGAGCAGTTGTACGCTTAAAATTTAGCAGTTGTACGCTAATTAAATTTAAAGAACGTCTTTGTGCCAATTAGTGTACAGTATACCTTGTAACCAATAAATATTTGTATTGCCTTTGCAGACCCTGACTGACAGTTTATAGTTTTGTACAAACCCTTTTTTACCAGAAACATTGGACCTCATACATACAACCATGTTTAACCCTCATATTATCTTCAGGGTCAGTTAAGAGAGGTCAGTGTTTGACCTTATTTTTTTCATCTTGACACTATATTTTACCTAAAGTCCTGTACCAACTTTGTATACAAAGGTGCTGAGTGGGGTCATTTGTGGGATAGCTGTAAAATGTAAAAAAATATACAACCTTCTTGTGGGTGATTCTTGGTGGCACTTTTCCATACAGGTTTTAAACTTCACAAACGTGCACTTACCGTAGCCTCTAAAATTCTGTTTCATCACAAATATTTATAGGGATAAAAGGCTAGTCATGCCATAAAATATTTATATTATTATATTGTATTATTGTAACTTTTGCTGAAGTAAAGTAAAACATTCAAATAGCAACAGTACAATCAAGGTAATCTTTGCCATAGTTATCGCTGATTTTATCTGTGCAACACTAAAAAAATTTGAATAGCCTTGCATTAGATGAATACATCTATCTGAGCATGGAACAGAAAGAAAACAGGGAAGCGTTTGTGCATTACCAGCTTTTAAAAACAATATATATATATATAAACCTACGAATGGTGAAATAAAATATCTGTTGAAAGAGACTGCTAGACCCTAGACCTGCATTTGCTTAGAAAGTTACGGAAAACAACGGCTGTTATGCACCTATAAATGGTTCTGCTTTGCAAAGAAAATTGGGCCCCAGGCAGATTGCACAAATGCAAAATCATTTATTTTTGAACGTTTGCACGGCTAAATGTGGTGAACCTTAAAAACAACTCACTCTTTCCCGCGGCAAGACGGTAAGGTCTTTATTATGTGTCACAGAGTTCAAAATTGAAGTCCTTAATCACAATGTCCAGCCAGTCATAACATTACATGGGCTCTTTTAAAGTGTGTATGTGTAGATTTCCTATTACGCTATTACTGTTTGTTGAGGTTTCATGAGTCTGAAGCGTAAAGTTGATACTGAATTGGACACCACTGTTGACCATTTGATCTGGATCTTTTCCAAAGTACCTCAAGTGCAGATACACAAATAGATCCTCAATTGTTTTTAATCAAAATTGATAAACAGTAACAATGAGTTATTGTGATAGGAGTCTGAAGACCCAACCTATTGTGCATTATGAACTGGAAATATGTATGAAGATGTTTTGACTTCATAGCAATTCTGTTAAGAAGCATCGGTGAGCAAGCGGAATCCTTTTAAGTATGGACTGTATAGAAGTTCACCTCTAAAGTGAAGAATATGTAATCATTGTAGGTATTGTGTAGCACAGATATTGGCTATACAGGTAAAAAAAAAAAAAAGTTTAAAAAAAAGGCCCTAGTCATGTATACTAACTGAAGAAAACTTTCTCACTCAAACAAATATTGAAGATGAGCTCCACTTCCTTATAGAAAAAAAGAGAGAAGAACTAAGAGTGATTTTGAGAAAATTACACATACAGCGATAATAAGCAATGTTATGTTTGTTCTTTTTATAATAAATAATCATGCACTCTCAGGGTTTTTGAACGCAAGGTCATATGTATTTACTGCTAAATTCCGAGGGTATTAATTTCTCCAATTAGCATAAAAATGGATTAGCAGCAGTAGTAATTAGTAGGTCTCATACATTTTGTGATTTTGTGTGTGTGGGTGTGCATGTGCGTGTGTGACAGTGTGTGCGTGCATGTTTGTGTGTGTGTGTGTTTTGCACATATTTAAGTTACTGTACACATTCTATAACTACAATTATTTAGGATTATTTTTTGATACTTATTTGACATTTCTGAAACGGGGGCGGCTGTGGCTCAGGAGGTAGAGCGGGGCGTCCGCTGATCGCAGGGTTGGTGGTTCGATCCCCGGCTCCTCCTGTCCACATGTCGAAGTGTCCTTGGGCAAGACACTGAACCCTAAATTGCTCCCAATGAGCAGGCTAGCACCTTGCATGGCAGCTGCCTCCATTGGTGTGTGAATGTGTGTGTGAACAGGTGAGTGAGAGGCCATTGTAAAGCGCTTTGGATAAAAGCGCTATATAAGTGCAGTCCATTTACCATTTGAAACGGCAGATGATTCAACCTGTTGTGTAACAGCGCCCCCTGTTGTTGCTATAAAATGATTTATAGTACGTGCATAGACATAAATCTAAATGGATGTTGATCTCCTGAAAACAAGGCATCTATTAATCACTGGTTTACTGCTATTGCTATCTTCAGACGTCCGGAACTTTGGAGACAGTCTGTAAGTAGGTGTTTGAAGAATGCAATCTCACCTGGTCTGGCTCTATAAGCTTGTATTTTAAACACTTTTGTGCAGTAACTGTTTATCTATGAGTTAAGTTCAACTTAACTCTGAGTTGAACAACCATAGCACAGAAAGCATAAAGAAATCGATGTTTGTATGTTTGCAGGTGCTGGATTAGTGACAGTTATGTTCATTACATTGTGAACATTGGAAATTACATGCTGGTTTTTGTCTTCACTACAATCACCTTCATAGCAACGGTGTGCAAAAGACATAGCTCAACAAACGCCCTGCTGGGAGTCACATGGTGCTTCAGCTTTGGGGCTCTCAAATATTTTCATACTATACTTTCACTTTCCTGGGCTCATTTCAAGGTTGTCTTCATCAAACACTGGCTTGACGCCATGATCCCATAGCAAGCAGAATATTCTCTTAAAAGTAGGAATCTCAGTTGAGTTGGCTCAGATACTTTAGCCTTACTATTTGCTTGTGTAACACAATTCGGTTTAGACACACAGACTACTTTTTGAAAGTACAAATATCAGGTCGAATGTGTGTGAATGAATACAGTTGTTCTAGTCCTTGCCCAGGTTTATTTCTTTTTCTGTATTTTTACAAACGTATCAGGCTGACTGATGATCCAGGTTCAGAACTCACAGCAGCCAGCCACTCACATCAACTTCAAGCTCCACATGTAAAATCCAGTTCTGAATCAGAATCTGTGTTACCTGCTTAGAACCTGCTTGACGTTTCTATTGGCCAGTAATGTGCTTTGATTCTGGCCTACAATGTTGTACTGGAATGGAATCATTTGCAACAAACACTGTTCTTATGGTTCAGTAACAAACAGCACATTTGATTGTTTTGGGGAATTCCGCTATAAGTAAAGAAACCATTTTTGATTCGTTTTTCAAATGAGCTTTTACACATTGGGAATAATGGGGCTGTATACACGGGTGTAGGTACAGGGCACTTTTGTTCTGAATTGCTGGGATGTTGTCCCATCAACCACAAGGTGGCACAGTTTGTGCATTTTTAAATTAGGAAAATGTAGGTAATGTACTCATAGCTAAATATAAATACAGATGTGAAAAGATATTTATTGTGTTTTGTGGTAATTTGCTTTGTTTTGTTTTTTGCATGCATGTATGTGCAATTATATATACAATACTGCACCTGACCCTCACGTTTTATGGAAATTGCACTATGAAAACAAACATCAAAGTAGCAAAACATTTTTTTATTTAAGAAGTTATTCTGAGCATGTGTGCTTTCTGGCTATGTGATAATGTATATAAGATATCAGCTGTTTTCTGAGGCAAAATAGGATACTTCTTGAAAAATATGTTTTTGTTGTTTTTGTAAAACATTATTTATTAAATAAATAACCACTTTTGTAACCTTGAAGTTTCATTTGTACACATATGGAAACGCAATAATATTTTCAGAAACCTCTATTGCACTCATACACAGGAATTGGAATGTTTTTATCTTCCTTTCTTGGCAGGTTACAGCGAAACCAGAGATGTTCGGCTGAAACTACACACCCAATTATTAAAGAGGACCTCAGAACATTTGTAATTTAAACATTTGTTTTAAAATGACATTCACACATAGGACCTGATTTACTAAGACCTTTAACGGGTGCAAACAAAATTTTGAAGCCAAACTGCAAGAAATGTTTAAAATCACTTTCCTGAATCCTGTTTGATTCTAAAGCTAAAGAAATGACAATGGTGCCTAATTTTAAGGATTTTACAGTAGCCAAGAAACCTCTGGTAAAGAGTATCAGTTTAAAATGACTGTTCTGCACTGTCTCTTCTATAGATGAGACTTTTGAGAGTGGTTGTCTGTTTCCAAAGAAAACTGTTCAAGTGACAAAATACAGCTGGTGTATTAGAATGACAAGTTCTCAAACAGCTCTTGATTAGCACATTTAGACACTTGATTTGGCATTGCTCTTAAATTAATGCTCTTAAATTCTGTACAAAGTGTTGTGACTCTGAGATATAACTTGGATAGCCACACTAAATACTATTTTTAAATACATTTGGCATGATATTGCAAGAGAGGCCTTGAAAAAACATTGTAGACCTCCAGAGCTAAAAGTTGGCAATGACAAAATGTACCTTCGCTCATAAGACATGTTTGCTTATAGATTGCACAGACCAAAGATATAAAACATTTCAAAAAGGAAAATGAACCTGTCAGAAAATGGAAAAAGCACAAAATCATTTTCAGTAAGATGAGCCTTGCAGATCTTAAGTAACATCTTCTCCATATTGTCCTTTAATGCCTGGATCAGCTGGCACGGTAAAGCGAGCAAAAGAAAGCTTTATATTACAATATGCCGTGCGCACCAACAACTTAGCTTGGTTGGATTTGATTTCCTCTGATCAATAATGTTTACTCCTCACACCTGATGGAAAAGAACATAAAACAAATAATGGAGAAGACAGATGGATAAGCATGAGGAACGTATATCCTACATGACCCGGGAATAGACGCGCATGATTTTGATTAACATGGCTGTGCCTTTCCTTTTGACTACTTTTGAGCTTAGCATCAAAAACTGTGCCTGTTCCAACTCAACTTGTTTGTTTTTGTAGGTGATTGGGCATATGGCAACTGGAATGCCGTGAGGGAGTCAGAAACTCAGTGTTCATTAAATATGTTATATCGTTGATAAAATGTGTCTCATTAGTTGCACTTTTGGCTGTCTCCGGTGTAATTGTTTTTCTTGGAATATGTTATTATAATTGTTCTCCTGTTATTTCACAGAATTGGCTTCAACGGATAGTGTGGGACTGGACAAATGAAAAGGGAATTTTGAATAGGGGCTTACATTGAAAGTTTGGCAAAGATGTACAGTAAATTACTATTAAACCCTCAAGTTTCTGTCTTGTTTTGCTAAAAAGCTATTAGAAAATAACTTGATGTCATAACTTATTATAATATAGTACTTATATATTGGATACTCACAGAAGTCGCGAATGTAATCAAGAATAATCTTTCATTTAATAGCACATAATTGTACACTGTGTGTATTAATACAGTTGGACTCGATATGGCTATTGCCGTTACCATGGCGTCACATTGCCTACATATTAAATAAAGCTAAATAACCCCCCTTGCTAGCAGAGCATTATATGTGTTTAGTTAGAGACTTTTATGCGTGTTTTTGTCACTATGGTCTAATTCGCATGAGATCCCACAGGCTTTACTAGTGACCAGAAATGTTTCAATGCTTTTGGCTCTGTGGTCATAAATGCATTAACCAATGTTGTCATTTTAATTTAGATATTATGAAGGAATGCTGGTATTCTCTGCTCCACAGAAATTGCAACATTTATTTTGAGTGTGTTGATACCAAGCTCCAATTTATAACAAAATATTTACAATAGCCTTTGATACTAATGCCTTGTATATTCTGGTGACGGTATGGGATCTATGCTAATTGTAACGTGGACTTTTCTTCACCCTTTTCTGTATCTGTAAAAGAGCCTTTCTATTCCTCCTTGTTCAAAATGGAAGCAGTAGCACATTATCTCTTGTCAAGTGAGAAAAAGATAGAGAAGAAGAAACAAGAGGGTAAGATTAATTGCCTTATAGAAAAAAAAGATCAATGCAGGTAAGAGTGGTTTTAGTGCTGTAGTTTTCTTTTTAGTATTGTAGTATTTTTCTGTATTATTGTTCCTTTTAGTGTGTGTTTTTTCATGTATATTAAGCACATGTATGATTATCCTGCTACCAGCACACTGGTCCTGTTGTGAAGGGAGCAGAGTATGTATTTGACCACCCATAATGTGGCTGGTGTTGGCAAAGCTATAACCGACAAGTCTTTACCCATATCTTGGACTCATACATGTAGCTCCACAGGGAAGTTACTCTTTGTTCAAAAAGTATTGAGTTTATAACTGTTTGAAGTGTTGCAGAAAGAAATACATGTTCATCACTTTAAAATTTGATCAAATTAGTTTCCTTTTGTCGTTGCTTGGTTAGTATAGAATCTGTCCCAGAGCTGTGTGAGAATGTCACAATTGTGATAACCTGAATTGTAATGGTAAACTCCAATTCGTTTGTAAAGAAATGATTGGATTGATGAAGGTAAAATGAAACATAAATGAAGAACAGAATGCTTATTTATGGTTTACAGTCAAAATTGTGGGCAGTGAACTTCATGTCCACAAGGGGGCGGTGCGTGACTGTTCTTGGTCTACAGACTGGATCTGGTCAGAATGGGGTTCGGCTGTTCCGAAAGAACGGTTTCTTCAATTGCTTTAGTCCACGTCAAGATGAACCGTTTAAAATGATTTTCAGCCCAAAAGCATTTCGAGGAAGCTTCCGTGAGAACGGACCATAAAAATACATAAAGACAGCATCGCACGGCATGTGTGCACTGCTCTTTTCTTGTCCCTTCCGTCTGTTGAAATGCACTCTGATTCACTCCTAAAGTCTTTAAGGAAATTTGATGATTCATACTGACTTGTTGAGGGTAGAGTTGGGGTAACATCCCTGAGTCACTCCGCAGACATTTGTGACACACAAGGCTGCCCTGGTTGGCTGACATTCCTGGGGCTTCCTGCAACAGGAAGACTTACATTTGCATTACTTAGTCAGTTGTCAACTGCCATTTTAAGTTGACCCATAGCCTTACATAAATAATATTTAGCATGATCATTAGTGAACATTATGATCAGTGTGATGCATTTTGCACCAGTTGTTTAAGTAAACTACAATGCAGGTTGTCTAATATAAGCATGTGTTTATAAAGGCTGAAAAAATACAATTGTGACACTAAGAACATATTATTATATATTCTCAAGAATGCCTCTTTTTTACACTCCGGTGAAACCCGGGGACTAGCATTGCTTTTTACACTCCGGTGAAACCCGGGGACTAGCATTGCTTTTTACACTCCGGTGAAACCCGGGGACTAGCATTGCTTTTTACACTCCGGTGAAACCCGGGGACTAGCATTGCTTTTTACACTCCGGTGAAACCCGGGGACTAGCATTGCTTTTTACACTCCGGTGAAACCCGGGGACTAGCATTGCTTTTTACACTCCGGTGAAACCCGGGGACTAGCATTGCTTTTTACACTCCGGTGAAACCCGGGGACTAGCATTGCTTTTTACACTCCGGTGAAACCCGGGGACTAGCATTGCGTGCCTGTGAATAATTATGCAGTCAACAGAGACCAGTATCCACAGACAAGTATCGCCTTAACAATCTGACTGCAAATTATCTGACGGCTACCGACATTAAAGAGCTGCCGAGAAACCAAACCCTAAATAGCAGTTCCTGATATTGTCTCCATTGCTGTGGTTTGCAGTCCCAATCCAGCTTGATTCAACTTGGTTATATTCTTACTTTTTTTAATTATTTTTTTTCATTATTTTTTTAAATTATTTTTTTAAATTATTTTTTTTCATTTAGAATTTGACAAAATGAATTAAACTTGATTTACTTCATGGGGGGGGGGGGATGGATCCAGCAAAATGTGAAAAGACTGGATTTTAGGTTTTGGTTGCAGTTTGCGCAATCTGACAACGACTATGGGTCTTTTTGTGGTTGGAGTCATGGTCATAGTGAGCAATGAAATGTTATTGTTTTTTTCCAGAGCACCCCTAGTACTTTGGGCAATTGGCATGCCATTACAAGAAGCTGATTCAGCAGTAACCCAAGGTCCACTGGCTGACCTAATCCGACCATGCCTGGAACTCGGACAACAATTTGGTTAGTGATTCCAATTAGTTTCTTAAAATACAATAGTTTATGGAGTAATACATGTTTAATCATCACAATAATTGTTTGAAAAGGTTGAAAGAGCATAACATTTTTTCCACAATAAAATTAATGACTATATACACACAGTACAAGTATGAGCAGATCACATTATCACTTTGCTTAAGAATAGAAAGCTGTTCATGGACAAGACTTTGTGAATGATAGTGGCAATACCAAGGCTAGATGGCAGCACCATCTACTTACGACATGTGAGTGGTTGCCCTTAGCCTGAATTACTCTCCGTTTGCTTTAAGTCAGTGCCTGCAACAATGCAGGAGTCTGTGAGAATTTAAAAAAAATCTAGTTTAGTATTCCAAGTTATTCAAGTCCAGGTTATTGTTCCTTAAAGAAACGGTTATTGTTGTGAATTAAGCAAAGAGCATTTGAACTGTGAGTTCAGCAGTTTATTTCCTGAATTACTTTGCATCAAACATGTTAGATTTATAACTACCACCTGCTTATCTTGTTTTGTGGTTCACTAAACTGAAAAAGTTTATTTGCAGGTGAACTTTTGAGCACACCGATATTGCTCTATGTAAAATAAACAAAGAGAGGGGCTCTATCTGGCGTAAAGTCCATTTAGGGCGTGTCCAAGCCCACTTTTTCTAGTTTTCGTTTCTAATTAGACGCTTTGTTCTCTTTAAAATCGTTTTGTTCAGTTATGGAATAACAGGTGAAATCAGCTGGGTTTTAATAAGCTGAGAGTATGGAAACCTTGTCACTGTAATTTAAAAATGAAGGACGAAGAATACTAAGGTTCAAATTCAGTTAACATGGTGACATGTATCTCCGTTGTTGAAACGTAGGCCATGCACAGCGAATCCGCTGTAGCTTAGGCTATTTGAAAAACAATAAATGCAATATTCACTGGACAAGATTTTGAACTTTTTTCAGTGAAAACAATTATATTTACTTACAGGCTGTAGGCCTAGAGAGCTGTATTGTAGTGCATTTTGAGAACTCAAATGTCCATCTATTGCAGTGCGTGAGTTTTCCATTGAATGACAATTCACACATTGTGACAATTTGCGCATTTGGTTGATATAGGTGTTATCAGCCAATGGAAAGCCATTTTAATGGATAGCCATTGTCCCGTAACAGAAGATTGTCCCCCCAGAAGATTACAGGAATCATTGGCAAATATAGGCTAAGTCATAGCTTGATCTAGGATAATTGTGAATAGTCTATAGCCTACATGTAACCTTACACGTATCATCGCACGTCGCCTGGATGTTGATGTGGGCTGAAAGCAATTTAATTCGGCATAGGGACAGGTAGCTATGTGGTCTTTAACCTATGGACCCTTTTATTATTATGCATTTTTTATATAGCCTATACAATAATAATACATTGTAATCTTGATATTTTTAGTCATGCTTGTGCGCGCCCCTGTGTGTAACAGACAGGAGGGTGTATGCGCGTTGTGTACACGTCTATGCAGACACACTTATATGCGCCGTTAAAATAATAGGGGGCTTTAAACAGCGATGGCTGCGGCGACGGCTACAGTGACCAGAAATAACTTTGTTCTGTTTTGCGCATGCGTGAACTTGATTAGCTCCTGTCTGCTGCCGTAGACTGTAGATCTACAACGGCAAAACACAAGTTTCACGTAGTCGCTACGACGTGTGGATTAGAAGATGCTAAACTTATATTTTCAACAATTTTAGAGCATTTTTTCAAAGACACCTGCTAATTTAATTGATTTTTCCGAAGTCATGTCATCAAGAACGAAACGCGAATACTGGTCGTAAGGTAAATCTAAGTTGTCAGACTTCTTCACGTCATATAGGCTAACAATAAAAACTCCTCTTCTGAAATGTATTAATTATTCATAACTTACACTCAGTAACTCCTCTCTGGGCCTTTTTAAACAAAAATTTTCGTAGCTAACGTTAATAATTTACAGTCAGATTGTTGAACACTGCCGTCGTTGATTCGGAAGAGTTGTTGCTTAATGACTTTGATTTCTGTGGCTACAGCGTGAACACAAATTAATTTCCGGTCACCGTAGCCGTCGCTGCTTAAAGTGACTAATATGTAAACAACTGCGACATGACTTTAGACCAGGTTTGCGGTGGTTTTAGCGCAAGCGCTTTCTGCTGCCTCAAGATAGCAATGCCCCATAAATAATCCTGGCCACTCCTCATTTTAAGACCAACACGCCCAGTTCACTTGTAATGGGCGCAAGAATACATGGTATTTAAACGGCGTGAATGCAAGGCATTATGAACCATGCGCCGGGTGTAAGATAGGGCCCCTGGAGTCTGTCTTGAAGAGACACTGGGTTAGTTCCACAAGTTCTATTCCACTAACCTTGTTTCCTCAGATTGATTTCTTCATTCACTTGTATTCCCATTTCTTATTCACATTATAGAAATTTCAATTTATTCACCTTATCTGAAAGCATATGATTTTCCACTTCCACTCTCACTCATCCAAGCCCATCTTAACCCAGGCTATCTAAGTGCTCACTATTAAGATTAAATTTTCAACAAATATATTGTTCTCTGTATATTTACCATAAATTTGAATTTGAAGTATATTCTGAAATTTGATTTTCAAGATGTTTGTGCTGTTTTTGTTGTATGTGTCCCCTGACAAGGGTATCTGCTAAGTTACATTGTCATAAAAAAGCATAAGATAGGCTATTCATTAATAGATTGTTCAAATAAGGTGTTGCAATGCAAACTGTGGCAATGATTTCAACATCATATGATTATAGAAAGTGCTGAATGCGTGTTGAACCAGGAAAACAATCCTCCAATTCAGCACTAATCAAAAGATTAGCCCTTTTTATGTAGCATCTGTTTCTTTTTGCTTTCTTATTGAAACCATAATATCAACTCTCTCAAGCTAACACAAAACTTTTACAAGGTTAACATTTACAGGCAGTTTTCTGTGTGTGGCCTTGTTTGCAGTTTGAAACAATTGCACCCTGTCACACCCCCTGTTTAAAAACCATGCAATGTTAACTGTAAATTTGAGATCTGAAGGCCTGGCAGAAAAAGTAGGTATGCTGTCTATGCTGTTTACTTCTGGAAGTCTGAAATTTTGATGTGGCAGAAAAAAAACAGAATTGGATCAGTCTTGTGAAACTTGCAGTGGTGACATTTTTATATAACTGGTTGTGGAGTCTCTGAAGAAGCTCATCCAGTCCAGTCTCAGGAAACAAATAAAAACCAGTGATGTCTGGATTAAAGACCATGTACACAAAAAACTGAAAATGTATACCTTGAATGTAGTTTGTAATGAAGGGATTTTGTGATGCTTGCTTTTTCAGCCTATATATATATATATATATATATATATATATATATATATATATAATATATGTTCATATTCTGAAAGGGTACCAGAATAAACACAAATAATAAAACTGTCTTTCCCAAGCTGATCATCCCTACTACAGTGGACTGTTTATATCTGTTGCAGTCCCTTGCATTCCCTATCTACTGTGACTTTAACTTCCTGATAAGATAAATGTTTTTTTTAATTTTTTTTTTTAAATAACAAATTAATTAACGTCGATCAAGATCACACAAGATTGAAAAAAATTATATCTTTATATAAGTATTATCTGTATACAAAGTATAAGTATAACCACCTACAAATGCATATGTATTGATAATCTATGAGACACATGTGTAGAGAATTCAATAATGTGACCAGAGGATATATTAAAGCTGCAGTAGGCAAGTTTGAAAATATACAAGGCAAAAAGACTTTCCCCTTTTGCTCCCCTCCCTCTTAGCTCTCTCTTAAGCCCCTCCCACCAAATGATGCTCCAGTGCAGAGACAGGCAGACAGGGAGGGGTTTATTTTGAGGATATTTTGCTTGTATATATAGTTGCCCTGATTGGTAGCTACATAGCTGGCTTAATACAGAGCCCAGGACACTCACAAAAACCAGATTTTTTCCCCGGAACACTTGATTTATTGATAGCTGCTGGAATATAATGAGTAAATTTAATAATTTGGCCAAAATTATATCGAAAAAGTCTTGCCTACTGCACTTTTAACTCTGCCATGCACTTTAATTTCCGCAAAGCTAAAAAAAATGGGCATATGCTTATGGAAAAACAAAATATAATGTTGGAAACGTAAGAAGAGAAACCCAAAACATAAGAAAATGTTTGGTAAATTTTTAATACATTTGTTTGGCGTATTATATATTTTTGTCCAAGGATACTCATTGTCTCTTAAAACGTAAGTTCCCATTAACAGCTAGAGCAGTGCCTATAATAGTAGTGATCTGTGACAGTGCGGAGTGAAACTCTGGGCTGTTTTCCTCTCTAAAGCCCATATTGTGCTGCACATTAGTTATGGTGGCTTCAAACCCAGAATCCAGTTTCCCACAACAGTGTTTGTAGCTGTCCAGATATTCTGCCAATGTAGATAATGATTTTTGTGCTGGAAACAAGCATGAAATATTTTTTATATGTTATCTAAGCATAAAATGTCTCTCTTCTTATATAAACGCTTTATACACATTATACGTTTTTACACATTTAAATGGACACACACACACATACTCGCACGAGCGTGTACACATACTGTATATTGTTTGGGTAGGCATTGCCTATTTTCTGTTTGTATCATGGTAGTTCGCTCATTGTCTAGGGAAACCTCACACAGCACTTTGGCATCGGCGTAATGCAGATTTCTGCCTGTTCTTGCTACACTGACAGACATATTCTCTGCCCTCACATTTTTATTTTTTCACTCACCATAACGAATAGACTCTCCATCCTTCTTTCACCGGGTGGGGTTGAAGGGGTTCAGTCATAGGGATATTTGGTTGGTAAATGCAGCTCTGCCAAACTCTTGTTGTATGACTCGTCAGCATTCATTTTGCTATTTGTTTTCGGTATTGATGTGTGTAAATATGCTTCTAGCTTGGCAATGAGTAGGGTTTAACATAAAGCCTTATAAAGTCAACCTTATTATACCTTTTCTAAAACTCGTACACAGCATACTAAACTAGAACAAAAAAAAACATATTATGTATCTTCCCAACTTCTAGTTTGTACCAAATGACGATATGAATTGTACCAGTATCAAGATTTGTGAATTGGAACGTCATATATGGGCGGCAGTGTAGTATATTGGTTAAGGAACTGGACTTGTAACCGAAAGGTTGCAGGTTCGATTCCCCAGTAGGACACTGCCGTTATACTCTAGAGCAAGGTACTTAACCTGAATTGCTTCAGTATATATCCAGCTGTATGAATGGATAAAGGTTGTGTAAGTCGCTCTGGATAAGAGTGTCTGCTAAATGCCTGTAATGTAATATACTCACAATATTTCTATCACAATCTTTGACCTAACACTGTGGCTTATTTTTTTAAACACCTTTTTGTATTAAATGTTTCACAATAGCCTGGATGCTTAGTTCAACACTGTTATTTTGCATGAGATTACTGCTTCTTGAAAGTTTAACCTGCATTACACACAGTTGGATTATGTCACCACTATAATAAGTAAATTATCACAACATTCCAGCTAACTTGGAAATGTTGAGGGGAACTGAATAAGTTAGACACACTGATTGAATTTGCACAGCAGTGCAGAGACTTCTCTGCTCAAGCTCTTTGTCTGGGTGCCAGGTTGTGTATCCATAGCTGTCTGTGTATCCGTGTTTTGCACTCTGTCTTGAATTAAGCCTTTGTGTAGAAGGAGAATTGTGTACTCTGTAGTTGCCATGTGTGTGTAAACAAATAAGTTGCCAGCATCTGTGTAAAGGAGGAAGGTTTCAGCGCTCTCTCTGTGTGACGCATGCACTCTGGTTAACATTGGATTTCAGAAGTCTCAACAATATGGATCATTTAAATGTACCCACATAAGACATATTTTGTCTTTGTGACTCATTCGCCTCAAGTGCAAGGAAAGGAGAAGAGTAGAGCCATGTATTGTGCCCTCAACATGAGAAGTGGCAAAGATGGGGATGTGTTTTTATAACCTGCTGGTTTTTCTCCCTGCAATAGCATAGCAGCCATTCAGTGGGGTATCCATAGACGCACACACACACACACACACACACACACACACACACACCCTGGATAATCAAAAATGTGAGTGCAAGTCAATTTAATGTGTTTCTGTTACAAACCTAAAGACCAAAAAGAGTGGCTTTCTATAGTAAAGGCATATGTACAGGAAAAGTTTAAATATTTATTTCTCACAGTTATGTGGCTAAACAAGTATTCCTTAAAATAAAATAAAAAATGAGTACAAGTACACAATTGTGTTTGTTAGACAGTCTAGTTCAACAAGTCCAGTGATCAAATATTGACATTGAGCTTGACCAACATGTTCACTCTAGATGCTAGTACTGAAGCTCAAAGCAGCACTCATGCCCTAACTGCCTTGCGTTAGGAAGCACAGCATAACTCCCAGCAAAATAGTGGCCGCATTTCAAGATCTATTTGGCATGCACAAAAATTAATAACCTTTAACGTGCTGGAACAGTTTGAAATGTGACCAAAAAAAACCTGAACAATAATGAAGCCATTTAATTCCTTATTTTGCCATTGTGCTCAATCCCCTCTGGAACCCCTACAGACAGAAAGAATATCCACAAGAATGGGTGAATAATTAACTTTGAGCTGAAGAGAAAACATAAATGCATTTAATCCTTCCCAACCTACTGAGATTTGAAACCACAGTTGTACAGTGGTGGTTTGGACGTGCACCGAGAAGTATTTCGGCACTGGCATCCTTTTCTAGATTTCTCAGACACCTCATTAGCGAAGAGGCCACGTCATTCTAGTGGAGTTAGATTGTGAAAGCAAGCTGCTGTGAGAGGAGGATGCTGCTGTAGAGACTCAGTAGGCCTTTTATTAGCCTCTTCATCAGGCTCGGTGTCTCAGGGTTCCCCCTGCAGGCCTTCTGAGATACATTGCCAGAGATCTGCAGACTCGAAATTAACTTTTGCACTATTTACGTACATCTTTGGTTAAGTAGACCATAGGGCAAGCAGGGCAATGCAACAAAAGACTGGACTAGTTTACTTTAAAACTCTTGAGTTGGCAGGATGATGATAAATAATAAATGAATGAAAATGAACCCCGATACCATTACAAAATGAAGTTATTTTAGGCGCCCATAACAATAAAACCCCAATAGGAAAATACGTGGAATAATTTTGTGAAACGTTTTTATAAATGCTGAAACAGACTAAGTGATTGGAGCCAATTTATTCCAAGAAATATGGAGCTAATATGTAGCTAAAACAATATACAAGCTATCTACCACTATATAACTACTGTTAGCTTTGAAGTTCAGTTCAACAATTAAATTAAGTCTGTATATAAAAACTAAAATATAGAATGGCCACTAATATTGCCTCTATTGTTGCAGTTCCATTTGTAAAGCATTGCCAGAATGTTCCACAATGTCTGACTTTTGCAAAGTTTTGATCAATTGCCACCACTGACACAACAGCAACATTTCCCATGTTTACATGCCATGAAAAGAAACACTTTTTCTGAAATGTGTTACAGACTGTTTTGAGTAAAGCACCCATCCGAGAGCAAGACAACGACCCAAAGTGCTGCGGCTTCCGAAAGCACAGATCAACGGCCCGCAAAAACTGCTTTAGAAATGATTGGGACATCCAAAACAGTTTTTGATTTCTCATGGAACCACCCCAGTTGCCATATAGCTCCCTCCTTTAAGGCATTCGGTGATCGTTTGAGGCCTCACTTAACTTTCCAGTGTAATCAGATATGAAAGTAATTTAGAACTCAGTATCAGACTCGAATCTGTGTTAACTTGTACTGTCGTCCTCCTTTTCAAATCCTAACAGTTTTAAATGTAGCTGTTATCATGGCGCACGTTTGTATATGGGCACTTTAATGATATATTTCTTTCACGTGAGAGAAGGCCCCCAGCCTCACAGGTATTTCAGGTTCGTGAGTCTGGGTCAGATCGGGCCCAGTAAAAGCTAAATTGCAGTTTTGCCAATTCTCCGATGACCTGTTAAGTTGTAGCCCCGTTCCTGGAAGCAGATACGTCTGGGTTAAATCTGATTAGTGTAATAGAATTAGTCGAAAAGTTGTTATTTCTGGGAGAATATGTTGATATATGTGGAATACATAATCATGAGTAAGACTTATATCTCTGCCTCTGTTTGACTGAATGATCAAAGTAACACAAAGTCCATCTTGAGCAGTTGGCTTTAGTTCCCAAGTAGAATGTGACCACATAGAGAACAAGACGTTGAAATGATTGTCATGGTCAATACCCCAGAAGAAAAAGCGCTTAAATGTTTTTTTGTTTTTTATCTCCCTTCACGATGAAAGAATTATGATATCTACACTCTAAAATAGGGGAGAATGGCTCTTCTGTTACAGATTTGAAATTCGAGGACCGCCTCTAGCTGTCCTCGAAATGATTTATTTTCCAGTAACTTTCCTCGCGGGATGGATGTGGATCCCGGCCCTCTGTAGCGTCTGGTGTTCCCTCCGCCCCCTGTAAAACCCCAGCTGAGGTCTATGGGCAGGGCAGTCCTTGCGTGACTGCAGGATGGGGAAAGAGTGGCTATACGTTTTAGAGTAGGGGCACCTGTAGGGGTAACGAGTCCTCATGTGTCACTGGTGTGACCTTGAAATGACACTTGGTCAGACCAATTTAAAAGGCACCGCATTAAGTCTGAAGATTTATGGCGCGCGGTTCACGGATGTCAGGAAAGTGAAGTTACTGCTGTGATGAACATGTAAAGAGGCTCTTCTCACTGATTCCCAGGAAGAGAAGGAGAATAAAAGCAAGATGTTTCAGGTTAAATGCCCATAGCTGAAGTAAATCCCGATAACAAAGCGTCTGCTCTCTGGGTTGAATATAATAAAAGCACAGGTCGGTGGAAGCAGACCAAGTAGGCTATACTAATCACACTGTCAAGCAAAAGACGTCGGTAGGCTTGGCCGTTTTTGGAGTCTGTTTCGAGACACCCTCGCCACTCACCAGGTTAAAAGGGAAAAAAGGAGGGAAATCTGTGAAAGAAATTAGAATAAGAGTGTGACCTTTAATGTGACCTTTAATTTCATGCCTCCCTCTGCTCCGAAAAAACCTCTCCTCTTCTCACGGCATGCTGGTGGTAATAAAGGCTCACTCCCCTGCTGGGCCAGCATAAGACCCCCACCCCACCTCGCCCCCACCATTCAGCCATCATTAATCACATAGGCCAATATGACAGAGGGGGGGGGGGGCATACATAGTGGTGATTTAGATATAAGTACCATAATTTAGAATTCTTATTAAATTATTTTCCTACTGCAATTATTCAAATAGGTGGTGCTTTGTAAGACTTTATTTCTAACTAAAGTTAGAAATCATAGCGGACAACAATCATTTAAGTAAGATATATTTATATTCAGGCACAATGTAATGTCCAAAGCTTTTTTTTTTTTTAGTTTTTACCAAATCAAGTTTGCAATACAGGGTGCAGAATAAATCAAATTAATTTATATGGCACCCCATATACAAGTTTATAGGATGTGATAAATCAATATAATGGACCTGGCAATGTGAAATCTGTAAAACCACTCATAAATCACTATAAAAGCTAAAACTGTTTAAATTATATGTACATGCTGAAAAACATGTTCAAGTCTTTTTTATGGAGCTAAAAAACTGTAACCGACGGTGTTGGAGACGATACCATATGTTGGAATAGAATACCGTTCCAAGAGCAGTCTCTCCACCTCTTTTCTGATTGGCTCCAGGAGAACAAAGTGGGGTTGGTCAGCTTTAACAGCTCAGACTGCTCGTTTGAGAGGCCACGGCGTTCGCATGTCAATGGCGCACTCTGCGTGCAGGCCCTTTGAGTGATTTAGAAACCAGAGAAAGCCCAATATAGAGATGATAGCCAGAACGAATGTACACTTTTTTTTGTACTGTGTTTTGTGAGTTGCAGTCATACCAGTTGCAGTTTTAAGACTTTGACAATTATAGTCTGATCTGGTAGACATGTTCTGGTTGAGACAATTAATCTAGAATCAGGCCATGAGAGATGAACTCCTACTGTTGCCTTCCTCCAATGAAAGTGGACACTGTTGGATGCACGAGATACATAACAGAAAGTACAAGTTTTTTTATTTGCTTTGTCCAGGAATTTGCCACAGGCATCTGTCTATATTTATCTTTGTAATCCAATACCAGACTTTCATCTTTGAAGATCACACTGATTGTCTCTTTTTTCTCCACTTCTTGTCATTTTCATTTCTTTTCTTTAAAGGTCTGTAAACAAGAATTTCTTTTATGATCTTGGTGGGATTAACAAAAAACCTGATAACCGCCACTTTGGCTGCTCACTTTAAACGGATGATAACCACTGTTTAAAGAGCTGAAATAATCTGGGATTTTCCCTCCAAATCGTGTTCCTGTGAAATCTTCTGCCGCAGATCTGGTGTCATTTTAACTTTAGAATGAATAATTCTTTATCGCAAACTGTAAGTTCACTTTTTAGAGATTTGTATTGTTTTGTGTGTCCGCTTTGTGCTTTTTCTTTGTCCATTTGTCCTTGACATTGTCCATTTGTCCTTGACATTGTTTAATATTACATTAATAATATAATGAAATATTGAATGTTAATATCCTCAAATGAAAATAAATAATGGAAAGTATGTCCTTATACACCAACCTGTCCAAATCAATTATATAACCTGTCCAAGATTATATTCTCATAGCCAGGGCCATAGCTTCCTATGATCCTGAAAGTGTGCAGAACAGACTTGTGATTTATGACATTTCATACCTCAGCATTCATCATTTTTCCATGATCTTGAACTAGATCTTTAAATAGTGTGAGTGAATGTGGTTATACGGTAAGACAGACGTAATTTGGGTGACATCCATTTCAATGTAAAGTCATCCAAATGAATCACAGCACAAACATGGGTGACGCTGAAAAAACGCACGGCAGTGTAGCGCTCAGTGTGCTGCAGTCGGGAGCCAAGAACAAGGATTGTGACAGCAGATGTTCACCATTAAGGGTGAAGCCACACTGCCTCCGATGAGATCGCCTGACTTCGCTCCCTCCTCCCACAATCGGTCGCTTGTGAGCGTGTCTTCTATTATTGACACACTGTGTTCGTTAAATTTCATCCTGAGTTTAATGTTGTACTGTATGGTGTGTTATCATTGTCCAGTTTGAATAAAAAAATATATTTATAATTAATCCCGCTTCAGGGTCAAAGTTCCCCCAGCGCCATGTTCCCTTTCGCTTCTGGTCGCTGTGCCAGCTTGCCTCGAGTCACCAGCTATCCCAATATGCATTGAAAATGAATGAAAATTATGTTGCTGCCTGAAAAATGTGCTTCTTGTTGGCAGTATGGCTTCACCGTAAAAAGGCCATTATAGCAAAGTGGCAACTTACCATTATAAATGCAATTTTCTTCTTTTGACTTTCTTCTTCTATGATAACTCATAGGCATTCAATGCAGACTACCAGAGCAAAACTGTGTAGCAGGCATCCCGCCATTGCAGTTGAATCCAGGTGAGACAGGCGCCACTGTGAGACAGTGCTGAGGCGGGCTGCTGACAGCCCAGAGTGCTCATGGGAATTCTCCCCAAATTCCATCCTGCACCGGGAGGAAAGGCAAGACACCGAAACCACAGAAACAATCTGTTCAGAATATGTTCACCGAGGATGCCTTCTCTCTCTGTCTGGGAGTCTACTCTTATAGGAGTTTCTTCTCTGATCACTCATTAAGATTCCCCAGAGAATATCAGATTCTCCTGAAAAAGTTTTTAAATGCTCAGGTTATTACCCCATGCTGCTCAAAATCCAGTATTATTTAATTTCATGAGACTTTGGCACTATTGCCCCAGTACAAAAAAAGACTCATCTCTATTTTTAATATGATATTATGAACTACTAGTCACTAGAGAGGGCGATTAACTGAGCGTCACATGGACATGAACAGCCTCAAGCAATCATTTGAAATGGCAAGTTGTGCTGTTCCATCCTGGATATGTCACGCTGATCGTGGACAGCGACCTCGCCCTGGTCATAGCCGGTGTCTGTGCTTGGTGGTGCCTCTGTGAAAAACCATAGTGACCTCGGAGGAGAATACACATACTCTGATTGTTGTGCATAACTTGGCATGTTAGATGGTTAACCCTGATCCTTACACTACATGTTGTATCCCTGTTAGCCTTTCTTCAGTTTGTACAGAAAGTACTGACGAACATCATCGTCTCACTGTCTGTTCCACATTAGAATAGAATTGGAGCAAATTCATGTCTTCTGAGCAAAGGGAAACACTCTAAGACCTTCATTAAACTTAATCGATTGATTAAGGAAACCTTCGAAAGAGGAAGCAAGCTTTCTCTAAGTATCGCTGCAATGCTCGGAGCGCAGGATGTGGTTTGTACATTTAGCTCACTGGAATCTGTTTTTGTTTTAGCCCAAACTGTTGCTCACGTGTGCCATTTCGGCAGACAATTTTTAGTCTGAACGCAGAGTGGCCGAGCTGTCTTTTAAGGTGTGCGCTTCTGACACGACAGGCCTGGAAATGACTATCTCCTCTTCATTTGCAATCAAACTCCTTCTCTGGAGCCTCTCCCAGGACACAGAGACACTCCATCCTGCTCCTCCCGCTTGCATCACCTTATTTGCATTTTATTTACGCGACCACCGGAAACCTTTGATTCTTAGAGGAATCATGTGGTCCCTTTCATGTTTCATGTTCTTCATTTACGGAGTCTCACAACAGACGGATGCATCTCAGTTTTAGCCTTGGGAACAGCTGAGATACGCGGCCTGGCTGCTCCGGCACAGCACTCCGCAAACCGCACAGCGTTTAGCGTTTACGACTCACATTTGGATCAAAAATCCTCTTTTTATGATCTTTTTATACAGGCCTCAATTGAGGTCGGTGAAGTTCTTGACAGCGGAACTGGCTCTCTCATTGCAGGCCTTGCTGACAAGTTTCAGGCACGTGTGAGAGTTTGAAACTTGACACAAAGGCCACGTCCCCTTAAAATGTACATTGACAACATTTGATGTGATGGGAAAAAGACAGCGCGTGCCGGCTGAGTTTAGAAGCCAAGAAGCATTCTGAGGGCCCAGTTTCTTTCCAAAACCTGGCCTCCACTGTCACCATAGCAGAAGAAGTAGTGAATGAAACTGTGGCAGAGGTTAATCTGGAACATACTTGGGAGACTGTCGGTCAGCATTATTCCGGTAGCGTGTCTCCTGACTGATTTACTGCAATCAGCTCTTTGCTGTCCAGTGGGTCTCCTTTCTGAATTACAAGGATTAGCTTACATCATCTGCATATTCCTCTTACTTCATTTCTCACGTTCTCTTTTATACAGTGACTGTTTTATTCACATGGTCAGAGGTTACTCACCTGTAACCTGTGTGTGCGTGTGCGTGTGCGTGTGTGTGTGTGTGTGTGTGTGTGTGTGTGTGTGTGTGTGTGTGTGGGAGAAAGACATTTTTATGTGTTCTTGTAAATGTGCATGTTCTGTAGATGATGTCAACTTTAATAGATAATATATAATTCACTGCAGACTGGTGATGATGGGTGGTAGCCCATGTGGATCATGCAACTTCTCTCGATATTGTGAGCAACATCCGAGCCCATGTGTCTGACACCAGGTCCTCATTCTCACTGCCCTAGAAAAACACCGCACGCGAGCACATCAGACTGAAGGTCAAGTGTTCCAGTTCAGCCATATCTCTGTACCACTGATTTGATGATAGTCTGTTTGACATTGCAGATTGAATAAAGTCAAAACAGCCAGCGACAGAGAAATTTACTGCGATGGTGGGAATTAAGACCACATGTGGTTGCAGGCTGCTCTCCCTGCCTCGCCAGGGTTAATTCATAATTTATTTAATATTCACTGAAATAAATGTTAATTTGCATGGGTGATGGAGTGGCAGAGCTCTTATAATTCTGAAAGCTGACAGGGGCTGGGTAGTTTATGTCCCGGCCTGCCGCATCCACTTTGTCATGCAGAGATATGATTAGGCTGCCGACAGCCCTCCCAAACTCTCAAAAGTGAAAACATCAGTGCCGTGTCATCAGTGCCGGCGTTTCCATTTGTGTGCACTATGTGAGCGATGTCCCAATAGTCAGGTTTAACTTAAGAGGTGGCGCTGAGGGTAAATGGGAATATTCAGGATTCCCTTCAACCCCCCGGTTATCCACGAGAAAGGGGCCATGTTCACCCTCAGCCCGATAGCGTTGGCGACGTTGCCATTGTGTTCATATATCATCGGGAAATGCAGTCAATCTCAGCCATTTCACCACTGAACGACTCGCATTAATTTTTCCATAACTTTGAGGTAAGAAAAAAAGACGGGAGCCATTTTGTGGAAATGTATATTATTTGATTGATGGTGACACAGCATTATGCCTGAATATATCCCAAAATAAGGTCCTTACATAATAACACTCAAGCTATGGTTAATGAAAAGCAGTGCAATCATCATTTCCACCTGGTCTGTCCCCATTTCTTTCATAAGACCCCCTCTCGCTCGTCATTACCAGATAGCAGTGGTTCAGACAGGACAATGAGCAATAAGCATTTCCAGTACAGCTCTCACCTAATGCAATGTGACATTCAAATCAAATCCCTCTTTTAGTCTCAAATTGAATCTATTACTTTAAATGTAAATTTAAATGTATCCATTTTTTATAAAAATATGTCAGCTGGGATATCGGCTTGTACCTTATTATTAATACAGCACTCTGGGTTTGCATGGCTCACCATAGCCAGCTCCTCCATGTGCACTGACATCACAGACTACGATGTAGTGTACATGAGGAAGACCTAAACACAAATATTATGGAGAACATTTAGCCAATTCAATGACTTTGTAGAGAAATCCACATCCTTTTATATATTTTATTAACTCAATAGTTGAAGCCACTTGGTTCTTTGGTTGTTTGGCCTCTGTTTATGTGACTTTACGCTTATGGACTTTATGTTCACATACTGTTATCTCCATATGTATACAGTGCAGTCCGTAGGTATTTGGACAGTGACACTTTTTTTGTTTGTTTTGGCTCTGTTCTCCAGCACATTGCAGACTTTCCGCTTTAATTAGAGGGTTTTTACATCCATATCGGGTGAACCGTGTAGCAATTGTAGTCATTTTTATACATAGCCCCCCCCCCATTTTAGGAGACCAAAAGTAATTGGACAAATTTACATAAACTTAAATAAAGTCATCATATTTAATATTTAGTTGCATATCCTTTGCATGCCATGACCTCTGATGTCTGTGACCCAACAACATCAAAAAACTCTTGACGTTATTTTCAGCCAGGTACTCTTACAAGCGATACTATAACCTCACTGCATTTTAATATATCTCTATGGGAATTGGGGGGTGGGACTTGATTAAGCTGTAAATGACACAGGAATAGCATGGAACACATGGTTAGCTAAATGGCTGTAAGTCATCAAGGTATCAAACGAGCCTCAAACCATCACCCAGCCCTAATCTTAACTCAGACCGTTCTAATCCAAGCTCAGAGCTGGAGTCAATCCGCAGGAATGGGGGCATCCTCTCTGCGTGAGGGAAGGGGATAGTGAGCGCGACTCACACAGCCCTCCCACACTCTGCTCACATCTGCACCCCAGATCGCTGGAGCAGAATGGCTCCGATACACATCTCCATTTAGCGCTAACCGCCCAGCGGAGAGTACTACCCTGGGTACCTCTTTAAAAAAACTCTGTCATGCCCTATTTTTTCCTTCCCGGCCTTGCTGCTTTGATTTAATATGCTACTAATCCCAGATGGCACATGGTGATTTATAGCAGATTGTGGTCAGTGCCACTTTGCTCTTGCGGTGGCTGGAGGCGAACGGAGTGCAGCTTTGTGACTGAGATTGTCTCTCTCATTTTGCTCCTCCTTCAGGTATGAGGCACAAACCGAATCCATATGTTTGCTTGTCTGGTGGCAGCCTTTACAATTCGTCCCATCAGTGCTCACGCACGTGAAGTTTATGGATACGTAGGCTAACAAAGGGAAAGTGCACATAAACAGCTCCGATCTGTGGGAATTTTTCAAGTCCGCATATTTCCTTCCCACTGATTGGCAGTTGCAGACGCAGATGCAGTCTAAACTCTGGGTGACCCGGCGCGTGCATGTCATTCCTCAGAAGCAGGCTTCCGCGGGACATTTTTTCCCTGTGACCAGGCAGGGAGGTCACACACTCTGTCAGGCCACGGGGAGGAGAGAATGCATCAGCAGGCATTCCCTCCCTCGCTTGGCCCAGTGTCCCCTCTCCTGGTGTAGTCAGCCATGAAGGGAATGCCACCGTGCCCTGCGCCCGCCCCCTACGCCACACTGCGCAGCCTGGTCAGGAGGTGGCTTTCACACAGGCAGCCGGCCAAAGCAAATAAACCAGCAGCGCGGCAGCTAACGAGGGCGTGAAGAGGGTCAGAGGGGGCCAGCTGGGAGTGACAAGAGGGAGGGACATGGTCACGCAAAGAAAGCAAGTCCAGCCGGAGCAGGGCAGGCTTCTCACGCAGGGCCCCACACGTGTGTCTTGTCATGCAACAGCCGCCCCCGCCAGCCCAGATTACTTTTGACAGAGGTAATAAAGTGATAGCAGAGAAGGGGGGGGGCTAGGACTGCCACAGTGACTAGCTTTGCTTACTCACAAAGCCACTAACAGATAATCAATCCATTTGTTTTGCCTGTGACGTTGAGCCAATCAATCCACTCTGACTTCATCCATCAGCACCTCTTCCACACGTGACAATTGTACTTTTTGGATTGAAACTCAGCTCAACTCAGTGAATCTGAAGCTTTATCGAATCCACTTTAGCTCAACATGCAGTTGATTTCAGCTCAAGTTTGTGCTCCGTTGCAAGGAGTGAGGCTACACTCAAAAAAAAAAAAAGCACAAGAAAGTTTCACATAGCACAATCCTCAGAGGCTGGCCTCTCTCATGTTCTTCTCATCATCACTATTCTGGGTCACACTCAGTCAAAATCTGACAAATAAAAGTTCTCAAGATCCCTTTTAATGGATCCAGTTTGCTAAACTCTCTGCCAGAAACCTGACAGACTGTCTTATTACCCTTAAAGTAAGCACCGTGAACTTTCCCCAAGGAAGAATGCAGCATTGAAGCCAGACTGTTATTGTCTGTTCTTCTTGAGTAAAGGAGGGCAGCTCAGTCAAACTGTTCAATAACATGCACATACACAACATTGCTTGGAAAAATTTGCTGTGAATTTGCATTACTAGGAAAAGTATGAATGCAGATGTTTCTCAACAACATATGACTTCTTATTCCACTGTTCTTTGTCATATATTTGCAGGAATTAAAAGAAAGTCATGCAAAGATGCAGGAAGAGGTGAATGTGCATTTGAGAAACAGACAGAGCTACAGCCTTCAAAAAAAAGGTCCCAACTGAGGCTGTCGGAAGGCCTGTCTGAGGGGCCATAGTATAGGTGGTCTGCACCAGATGTGAAAAGCACAATGCCTGCTGGCCTCCAGAGGAGCATATGGAACACATTGTGAGACTGGGTCCCCTGTGGGACCACAGGGTGAGAAACTATGTGGCTGGTGAGGCAGCCCCTTCTCTTTTGCAATAGAATTGGGAAACGTATCACCTCCAGAGTTTTCTTTTTTGAGGGGGGTGGGGTGGAGTGGTATTGAGGGGGGTAAGCCTGGAGGCCACAAGTTCCTGTCTGGTTCTACCTCCACAGGGTGGCTGGGGCCTGTGACCTGTGGGGGGCGGGGTTGAGATGTCAATCAGTGACCTCAGGGTTAAGGTCTTCCTGCTGTAGCCCGGTGCAGGGTGCAGACAGAAGAAGGGCAGAGTCCTGTGTGATTGGCATGGAGGCCTGCCTCAAGCTGCTTTTAAAAGCTCTCTCTGCACCACACTTTAGCTTTATTCACTCACTCTTCCCCATGAGAGCTCTGTCTTTGTTTTTTTTATCTCTGGAAACTTTCAATTCTTCATTTTTAAGTCCTGGGTAATGTGGGTATAGTGTGCATGCGTATGTTGTTCTTCATGTTCTATTGGCTCCCTGCTCTGCTTTACATGCTACAGTGAAGGTACATAAAATCAGAAAAAGCTGGAACATCATTCTCAATCCAATGAATGTCCCAGAATTCACTGCACATGCCTGTGAAATTGTTCCCAAACACTAAAAGCATGGGTCACTCCAGTGAGGGCCATGAGCTATCCCCAATCTGTTGTGACTAACAAGGCCCATTGTTCCCCACTAAAAATGTCTTCTTTGGTTTTGTTCTGTTCGATTAGCAAGCGCACAGCTTGCTTCACAGCAAACCAACCCAAACCTCAGTGTGGGTAAGTGATAGAATTCCTTTCTCCTGAATCCGTACACAAAGTCTCCTCAAAATAACATTAAAAAAAATTGACGGACCAGCATCGGGTGAAGGATCCACACATAAATGTGAGAAAGCCCATAAGGGCGGATCTACAGTATGTGCTGTTATGTGTGGCTTTCATTAGTGCCTTATACACTAGGATGAGAGAAAAAGAATTGACAGGAATGAACTGGGGCATGATTATGTTGAACCAGATCTACAAAATAATTAATGTTTTGTTACACTAAAAATTTAATTCGGACGGCGCCTTTCACAATCGCCTCAGAAAAAATTGAGGGGAAAAGAGAAGGCGTCAGTCACGCAGAGGGGAAAGAGGCCTGATATGTTCCTGATCTAGCAGCACTTATGGGATTCCAGCGATGAGCCCAGTGAGAAAGGCAATACCACCTCTGGCCCAACCTTCAGCTCTCAGCTTCTGCGTTCCCACCCTTGTATACTGGTTCTGTTGAACTGACTGAGCAGAATAAGCCAAAAGACTTTTCTGTTCTCTCTAGCACATGCTTCATATTACTTCAGAATATCTGTTTTCTTTGCAGCCACTCCAGGGAGTATTCAAGAAGACACACAAAGCTTAGGTTGTATGATATCCACTTTTACAGCCGGTACCTTGCTCAAAAAGACACCATCACCTAGAGATCAAAATTGAAATCCTCTGGGTGCATATTGTGTTACAGGTGCACTAACCTATATTTCTACGGAGGATGATTAAAGACAGAGCTACAACTAGCTACTGCATGTGCTAAAGGCACAGCGCAGTCTCATATAAACACCCGACAGTTAAAAATGTACACCAGCAGTGTTAGCTGTACACTGGCATTTCTGCTGTGCATGTGCTAAAGCAACAATGAATAATACAAGCTTGGGAGGAAAACTTGCCTAACACACAGTTCTGTTCAAAAAACCTTTTTCTGCCTATTTCCCAGATCAACTTGCTGGTCATTATAAATCTGGTGACCCTTGATGTTAGCATATTGCTGCCATTTTGGCAGGGATGCAATATATTACTGCCACTATATAATTTTTTCTCATTTAGGTGGAAAAGGAGATGCTGCTTCGAATGTATGTACAGGATTCAACGTGGATCCCAAAAGATAGTCAGGGTTCAGATGGTCCGATGGGGTAGATTTGGTGAAGGTGCAACAAATCACAATTACCTCACAATCCCAGAATTACCCCCTGCCCTTATAGGCTCTGTCTTCTCAAATATTTCTGTCCGTCTCACCTGCCAATTCACCACACGCATGGTGCAGACGGGGATCATCCCTTACGAATTACGGCCAGTCCGCCCTTGCAATACTTCCCTGTCAGACAGGGTCACGCAAGGTGCTACGAGTCGAGTCAAAGAGAAAGACAGCCCGCCATACAAACAAAAGAGAGCTGTGTGCAAACAGCTGCGGGCCTGCGTGCGACCGGAGGGAGGAGGAGAGGCACACTCCACAATGTCCAGAGTAAATCCGTCAGCAAAGCTGACCTCTGACCCAAATTAGGGGCGAGAGAAAACACTCGCAATAAGTCACGGCACCCAAAAGACTCGTGTCGGCTCAAGGCCAATGACGTCACTTGTGCGGAAATATGTACTCCTCTTCATTCCATGGGCACCGTGCTCGGTAACAATAAGAGTGTGAGAGATGAGTAGACAGTGGCTCCTGATTTTGGTTGTTCTTGATTCTTACGTATGCATTTGACATCACAGAAAGGTTGAGGTGCACCTGCCAACAAATAAAAAAAGTTTTTTTTTGTAAAGCTCTGCTTTACACTGCAATTAAAGACTGCAAATCTTTGCAAAAGGAAACTTTTGCAAACACTATTTTTTACATTTTACATTAGCATAGACTCATCTTGGTGTAATCGATTGTCTTCCATTCCCATTGTAGAAGCTAAGGCATCGCCATAGCAGTTTGCAGTTTCAGTAGTATTATTATTACTACACTTGAGTATATAACACCGTGTCACAGGTGCAACAAGTCCTTCATTGAAGTCCACAGTGATTTATTTGCATGCGTGCGTCCAGCTGAGGCCTTAAAAACAGTAAAGTATAGAGGCGCCATAAAACAGTACAGTACAGTGAAGCAACCGAGAGATTTAGAGTAGGCATACACTGATAGGTGAGCTCCATATGTGAACAATGTTGTTCCACCTCATGAAACTGGGGAGTACTGTTTTTACAACAGACTGTGTGCTTTTAAAGATCCCTAAAATTATTAATTTCCCAAATGGTTCCCACATTGACCTCAGCCATAATGCACGGCGCAAGCAGAGCTGTAACGAATTGGGAGAGGGGAAGAAGGAGATCCTGGTGTTGGCAGGTCACTCTCAGCTGCCTGAGTAAAATACGGCCTGGATAGGGATGCATTTGCAGCCGGTGATTTATGCGAAATGACGCTGTGGGATACACACTGAACGACTATCGCCTGCGGCACGCAGATAGGATTCCTGACCCCTCGCTTCATCCCACGGGGTGATCCCAGTCCACTGTCTTCGCCTGCGGTACACGCCCAATCCCGCCCAATCCCGGTCACTCAGTCTCCTTTCCCTGCTTTCAAAACAGTCAAAAGGAGCAAGTGTTGGTATGAATTTATCCACAACCCATGCAGGCCCTTCATTACATTACATTATAGGCATTTACAGAGACACTTTATTCCAGAGCGACTTACACACACAATTTTATTTTGCATTTAATACATAGTATCCATTATAATATGGATATATATGCAGAAGGTGAGGGTGAAGTAAACAAGGGTACAAACGCACGTGTCGTCCGATCTGGGAATCGAACCTGCAACCTTTCGGTTACAAACCCAGTTCCTTAACCATTATACCACACTGCCGCCATACACCTTCCACGTTCTACAATGACGGAGAGCAATAATTCGATGCTTTCTTTGGATGCAGAATCGCTGTTGCATTTACCGCTTAAGAGAAGAGAGTGTTGACGATAAAAGGCCTCAAATGAAACACATTTGACACAAACCAGGCCTCCAGAAACTTCTGTTGGATAAATATGGCTGACATTTTCTGCACGTTTCTATGTAATGCAGTTAGAAATTGCATTACATAGAGAACCCAACAAATCAGAAAAGAGGAAGGTTAAATTCTATTTGCTGCAATCATTGAGTTAAAACAGTATGCTTTTCTGTCGAAAGAAGCACGTCTCTATCCCCCTCAAAAACAACACAGGCTTTGACCCCTGGAATGGTGTGGGGTCATGGTCACCCTTCAGTGAGGGCTAATTTGACAGCATGAGCTTTTGGGGATGGTGTGTCAGAGAACGGCTCCAGGATTGTTATCCAAATTGCTCATTGTGAAATCTTTCCTCAGGAATCGTCATGGCAACTTTTACACTGGAGCGTCTCTTTTACTGTGGTTACCAACACAAGCCAAAGCAGAATTTCTCAACAAATTTACTTTGCTTGCAACGTTAACATAAACAGCATGAGGGTTACAACTGTACTCTCCCTGAACAATCCTGTAAATGTATTAGTTAAATTTACTATGTTATGCAGTTTCAGAGATTATTATCCTACACTACATGTATGTATTCACACATTAATATGATACCAACCAACTTAATCAGTATAGATGTTCGAAAAGACTGGTACACCAATAAAATGGTTTCATCCCAGCAACACAGTAAATGAAAATTTGTATAATTAGGACTCATTGCAGTTTATCTTCTGATATTATGTTGCCATAGGTTTGATTTTAGATTGGAATAATAGTTATACATTATGACATTTAAGATAGCACTGGCACTGATATGTAAGCTAAGTAATTAAAGCAGCAGTCCTGGCATTGGCAATGAAATGTTTCAATGAATGTTTTCATGTGCGCTCATAAGTGTACAGAGTATATACAGTATATATACTGTATATATGTTGCTCAGAGGGAACACAATGTACAGAAACAACCGGTCAAGTAAAGAAGGGGAAACAGCAATGTTTATTCCCTAAGAACAAAATCTAGAACATCAGATTGAGTGGATATGCCATAAAACAAAGACACTTTACTGAAAACTATCCAAATGTGGCTGATATATCTATATAGCTCTCTAGCTCTCTCGCTTTCTCTCTTTCATTAAAAAAAAAAAACTGACCTGGAGCCACGCAATTATACGATTGCCCTTCTTACAACATAGAAACATATTTACCATAAGAAAAAACATTACTTTAAACATAATGATACGTAATCATGAAGATTTTCCATGTTTCATATCGTCACCTTCTTAAAATAATCGCCTAAGTCATTTTTTGAGGAACATGAGATTTTTGCTTAAATCAGCTCTTCATGATGCTGGCCACCACTGGTAAAGTTGCCTAGATCCTTAATTGAAAGGATCATGCTGTTTTACCCCGGTAATGTAATCGCCTAAGTCAAGAGTGCTCTTAGGCTGTTTGTATGTTTGCCTAAGTCACAATACATTTTGACTTAGGCATTTTTACAAGTTATTAATATGGCGGCTGCTTCAAGATGCACAAAGAAAATCAACATAAATTAAGTCATTTCCATGATTCTGGACTCGTCCCCGAATGGTAAGTGATAATGTTTACTACAATATTTGGCTAGGCTATAAATGTTGTGTAGTTATTTAGTCTTTAATCCTCTTATGTTACATAATTGACAGACAGCGTTATTTGTAAGTCAATAGTCATCTATTGATATACCCTTTTTGTGTGAAATGATTAACAAATATCATATATTCTGTATTTGGTTCAGTTTATTCTGTTTTCTGAAAAACTTGAAAATATGACTTAGGCGATTATTTTAAGAAGGTGACGATATGCAGAGTAATGAGTACGTATTGATTATTAAGGTTATTCCTATCTTCCTACAAGATATAAAGTTGCAGATTAACCAATAATTGTTTAGCCAATAATTGGTTAATTGGAATAATTTTAATGCATATGCTAAGTTCATATTCAACTCTTCCTAAACTATATCTGGTTTCTTTTAATTTAATTATTTTCAGAGATTAAAGTATTACTCATTGAAAAGGTTTCTTAGAATATACAAACAATCAACCACTGCTTGCTGTGTGTTCAGGATATTCATCCACTATGCATGGATTAATTTCAAATACAGACATGCTCAAATTTTGTTGTTACCCCTGATAATGATGAGTAAAAAAAGGTTGTAAAAAATTCACTGTTTGGTGAATTAGCTTAATCTAACACTAAAAATGAGAAAAATCCAACCTTTAATTTACGTTCATTTATTATGAGAAGAAAAAAAATCCCTCATCAAGAAATTATTATTTTTAACAAAACCACGTTGGCCACAATTATATAAACAACATTTATATATATAGAATAAAGTATTCATTTTTAATATTTGGTCGCATATCCCTTGCAAGCTATTACTTCCTGATGTCTGTGACCCAACAACATCAAAAAACTCTTGATATCTTATTTTCTGGTATCTACTGTATTTCTGGCAGCAGAGTGATGGTTTAAGGCTTGTTTAATACGTCAGACCCTTGATGACTTAGAGCCATTTAGCCAACCATTTGTACCATGTTCCAGTGTAATTTACAGCTAAATCTAGTCCCACCCCCCAATTCCCATAGAGATCCATTCAAATGCAGAGACATTTAGTATTGCTTGTAAAAGTAACAGAAAATAAGATATCAAGAGTTTTTTGATGTTGTTGGGTCACAGACATCAGGAAGTCATGGCACGCAAAAGATATGCAACCAAATATAAAAAATTTATACTTTATTCTATATATAAATGCAAGGGTGCCAATAATTGTGGCCAATGTGATTTTGTTAAAAATAATAATTTCTTGATGAGGGATTTCAAGCTATAATAGGACACATGCATTAAATAGCAATTGTTATTCTGTGAATGTGATTTCAAAAATATGTGGCGTTTTAAAAAATAATAGTAATTGGGAGGTGCCGTAGCCTACATTCTCTCAGGACAAAACGAGCTGTCTAAGTTATGATAAGTTGTGATCCTTTCCAGGCTGTGAATATCAACGGCAGCTCTTTATGTTGTGCTCAGTAAGGTGGAGTAACCAAGGCTGGAACGGCTGGTTCTGAGATTTCCCAGCCCGTGAGGCCCAGCTTGGCTCCATCTGGTGGAGGCCCACCCCAGGCTCTGTGCTGTTCTGCTCCCTGGTCTTATCCCTCCCTTATCCAGCGTAAGCCCAAGACCAATATTCTAGGGGTTAGAAACACCATCATTTCCTGAACACAGAAACTTCTATCCAGGCCTGAAGCCTGGGCCGCTGTTTGCTTTTCCGAATTGCATTAGAGTCACTGTACTTTGAATTTTTGCCATCCGCGTTTCAGGTAAACCCTTCAGAAGATCCGATGGCTACTTTTAATCTCATCAATACCAAATTTTGTGCCTCAATACACAATCACCTTTAGGTGTGCTTTCAGCACTGGATTTTAATAGGTCTTGTGTGACAGCCAAGGCCAAGGCAAAAACTACTACCCCCAAAAATGTTAGCAGTCTTTATTCAGATGAATGAAAATCTTGGGGTGAAAAGCACATTTTGCAATGTTAAAGTGTGATTTTTGACCGATTGCGACACTTCAAGGTGCTTTGTCATTCCAGTGTGCACAATCTACATATTGTCTGTTTCCAAATAATCTGTCTTTGTTTATAATGTAATGTTCATATGTGATTTCTCAGAGAGGCAGGAAAGAAGGAAAAAGAGATCATATACTTTCATAATTTATAATCTTCTCTCAGAAGAGTGAAAAAAAAAAGAAAATCAAAATCAAAAAAAAAAAAAAAAAAAAAATAAAAAACACTAATCACAGTGGGCAATGTTTGACACATTTTTTATTACATTTTAAGTGACAATACAGGCCAGCTCACATAGATTGTTCATTACTGAGAGGAATCTGATTATAAAATAATACCCCTGCACTTTGTAAATGGTCCTCCTCCACCTCTGCGTAAGTATCAGGTCCAGACAAAATGTGTTGACAGTCAGGCAACCCTATTGTACACTGGGCATAAATCTGCTGGATGATATTACATTACATTATTATTACATTTTAGGCGACTTAGCCCCAGAGACTTTACAACTTTTTTTTAGCATTTTTTTTTTTTTATTTTTTTTTTTAACATATTATCCATTTTATACACTGAATATATTACTGAAAGCAATCTGGTTTAGTACTTTGCTCAGGGTACACAACGCAGTGTCCCTCCCTGGGGAATCAAACCTGCAACCATTGGGTCACAAAGCCAGTTCCTTAACCATTATACTACACTGCCGCCTGGAGCAAATATAATTATATTGGAGCAAATATAATTTATATACATATCAGTAACGCAAATATAATAATTTTTTTTGTTAATCCTAACTGACATTCCTACATATAAATGTGGCTCAATACATAAAATGAATCCAGAGAAAAAGATATTATGATACAATCCAAATAGACTTGCATTACAACAGTACAGAGGAGCATGGGTTTATACGAGGGGAATACAGTAGCTTTTGGAATCTACAGAGGGTATAGGCCATCTATCAAACGTGTTTCCACCCTGATCATTTTTGTAGAATTGGAAGAACAACACCTTTCACCATTTTTTGTCTCCAATTCACTGTACACTCAAACTCCAATTCACTGAACACTCAAACTCCATGTCCAGATGGTGTGCGCATGATGTAAAGAAGGCAAATGGATTAAAGTCTCCCGCTGAGGTGCAAGATGTTTTCTGAACAGCCTTCTGATGTTTGAGTCAATCACGGGAAAACAGGGCCTAGTGGGGGCCCGTCACGCAAAAAAACACTTGAATTCATCATCGCTGTGAATGAAGAGCCTCTCGCCGTCATGTCTCCTCTTACTGCCATCACACGTGTGGACAAGCTCTCAGTTCAACAGATTGTAAACAGGTTTTAAACACAAGGCAAGGTGTAACATGAAACGATGGTTCCCGACCAGTTCTTCCGACTCTGCGGGACGAAAAATATAAGGCCAAACAAGGTCTTTAAAAAGTGGATCGAGGGCCAGCGGGGCTTTGACCTCGCCAACTAAACCGGAAACAGAAAGAACTTTTTAAGAATCCCAGAGGAGATTCAGGTATTCCAGGCTGGAAACACAAGTCTGTTCTTGGTCAAGGTTTCTCTGACTTCTAGACTGGGTCTTTCAATCTTCCTGAGAATAACTGAGCTATTCAAATGTGTCATGTTGAAGGTAACCATGATTGTACACCATAACCTGGTCACACCTCCCTTAGTCTATATGCAAAGTGTTAAGGGTTCCCATAATACCTCACAAGTACTGATAAACCCCAGAACAGAACTATATTCTAAAAACATTTCTAAAAAATATATTCCTTCTGTGAAACTATCTCTGAACCTGGATATCAAAACCACAAGATAAAACTGGCATCATGTGGAGCACAAAGGATCAGATTTTTCGACATAAAACATGCAAACGTTCCGTCCCCTGCAACGGGAGCGAGCCCTATTCTCAGCCGAGCAAAGCGAACGAGCGCATCTGATGAACCGGAGCACCGAAGGGGGGTAACCCGACCGTTCGCTGACCCGGCTTCATTTTCAGGATACGAAAGGCACCGAGCCGCTCAGGCGGAACATACGGAGGTGCAAACGAGAGGGAATCACGAAACATCATCCGCCCAATTACACAATTCTGAGAGGGACCCGCTGACACCGTCAGCGCGGCACGTCATGTTCGCCGCGTCCGTTTGGTGGAGACACTGCCCTTCCCCTGCGTCCCACCTGCGGGGAGAGTGGAGCAGGGATCCAAAAGGGGGAGCCACTGCGAGAACAGGGGAATGAGGGAGATATCCAACAGCTCATAAAAAAGTTTCACTTTCAAAAAAACCAGGCACAACATGTTCCATTTTGTTTCCTCATGCAAATGCTTTGCAGAGCTGGTTTCGGGTGCTGTAAAACCAGAAAATTGTTTCGAGTGTGATGGATGCCACAGGTAGACCTCCTAGCAAATGCGTGCGCCTGTTTTTTTTATTGTAGAGATGATAAAAGTAAAATATGATCATAGCATGCATATTTATGTTTATCTATGATATTGGGCACGTTGAACACAATCTTAATATTATGCATTAATACGGAAATGAGACCCTGAGGTCTCTAGCGGAGTCAGGCCAATCGTGCATTCATAAATAGCCCAGTGTTCTAAACAGTATTGGTTTCTGAATGTTAAATCAGCCATTGAGGATACCTGGCAATACAACTGAGGAAAGGGCAAAGAAACACAATCAACACACCGCAGCTATAAACTCAAAGGTATCTGTAACCTCTGAACAGGATCAGTGCCCCGGGCATTGTGACCCATCCAATCTATTGGGTGTATTTGTAGAACAGCAAGCAAATAGGTGCATATGCTGCCAAAAAAAACCCCTACAAGGAAATCTGCTCCATTAGATATCTCAAAGCTTCTGGGGAAAAGACTGCCGCCAAATTAGGAGATTCACCCATATTTGGATCATTGTTGTGTCTACTACAATTAAACAGTTGATATTTAACACGCTTGTAATTTTCTTTTGACAGTAAATGCATAAATAACAGTAGAAGTACTTGATCAAAGAAGCATGTAAAAAAAAAAAGCTTTGTTAGTGTTGGCTACAGGATTTTGAAGCACACGGAAAGAAAGTTGGCCTGAAACGGTCTGAAATGTCTCGTTATTTCTGTCTTCCTAATTACCGCTTAGAGACACAACAAAAAAGAGGCTGAACATTGATGAGAACTAAGTACGATGATTAGAAAAGTAAAAAGAAGTGTCTCTTAACTATTTTACTCATTTTAAACAGAACAGATAATGTTCAGCCACAAAAAAAACATTGTATTTGGAGACAAAAAATTGCACTAGCTGTCTATACACTTATCTGAGGGTTCACTCTCAGGATGCACATTTGTCGATAGATTTTGTAAAAATGTTTTATGACAACCTGTGTGGATGCAATACCTGGCCAAGCCATTTTATTCTGTGACTGCTACAGGAATCTATGCATTTTAAATCTGCTTTTGTGTGACCGATAACCCTACACCTCAATTATTTTCACATACTGTAGGATAGAACTCATGCCAGAGAGACCTATAAATGATTTACATGGTGCGTGTAAACACAGAGGCATGTGGGAGCTTAGGTACTGTATCAACACGGGTCGTTAAATGTATATTAATTACTCGACTATGCACAATGCAAAGAAATGAGATCATGCACTGTGTCCCCTATGCGCAAAGTCATATAAAAAAGCACAATTTTTAGCTTTGCACTTCACAGACACTAAGAAGTGTTCTGAGAAATATAATGGTTCCAGAGCACTAGTTTGGGACATCAGTACTTGAGTGAGGAATCCCAGGGCAAAGATCGCGTAATTACGTGTGCCCTGGCTGGTCTGTCAGTCAGCAACGGATGAGCTAACTAAAATGAAACTGGGGTCATCTGGAAGCCATTTCTAGGTTTTTTTCCCCCTTTTCTCATTTTAATCTCTTAGCAGAATCTCCACCCCCTACTCCCCGGGGAGGCCGAGGTTCAGTGACCAAGATCTGCACACGCTAGGCTAGCATGGCACGCAAGCTCATCCCTGTCCCACTCCCTGGCATGCAAAAACCCCACTGAAAAGAAACAAATAACTGTACATAATACATGGCTTGGAGTCCAAAGCACACAGTGTGAGATTGTGTCACGCAGACTTTCTGATGGATCAGAAGAAGCTGCCTTTGAATTGGAAATTAAAGTCTGAAGAGGGGAATTTTAATTACAACAAAGCTGAAATCTTTGGTTCTACTGAAATTTAATTGGTAATTACGAGATGATAATTATAATTGTAGGCTAAAACATCTCATTTTTAAAAAACAAAAAATTTTGCTGTTTTGTGTAGCTTGATAAAAAAGTTGAACTTTTGAAGAAAAAAAAAAGTCTTTTAAGTATGTTATTTGTAATCCAATAATATAGAATACAGCATTTTTTAAATTTATTATAATGTTGAATGTTTGTTTATTCTCACATTCAAATGTCAGTTTAATAAGCATGTGCAAGACATGTTTGAGCAAGAACATGTAGAACAAAATCATTTTTTCATTTCTTGCCAATTTCTCCATTCTTCTTAATTCAAAATAAATGTTTTTGTATCTAAGTAAATAATGTAATGAGTGCTCACATTACTATGAGCAATAATTTTATTATAATAGAAAGCAAGTAACAGTGTGCAAAAGCAATTTCTTCCTATTGGGTTAATCATCACAGTCATCATTTTCATCACAAAGCACAAAAAACATTAAGGGAAAAACATTTTCATATATTTCTATTTTATTTCTTACAGATTTACACTGCAATGCATACACATTAATAAGTAAAGTTGTGTTTTCGTGATAATGTACAACAAAGCAGAATCATAAATATAGCAACAGCATGTGAAAGTGAGTATATGGTTTTTTAAATTTAAATTCATACATTCATTCATTTGAACAATAACTTGTGTAAAACAGTACGGTAATAGAGTAATCTTTATTGGACTGTATTCAAATATATTTCATAGATAATTAAGAATTTTCTCTGTTTTGTAATAATAATAATCTTTTCAACACAATACAACCTATATCTGTTTAGGCAATTCAAATCTAGAATTTTTACACTTCTAGGAAGAACCTATTTACTTTTGTAACCCTAATGATATTTCATAAAGTACTGTATTAAATGATCACTTCTGATGCCCTGAGCATCTATCAAAAAATTTCATGAAATCTGAAATTGGGATAGAATGTTGTAGTAGCAGTAGTAGTAGTGTGGTACTAGTAGCTGTCCACACACAGGAATGCATTTTTTCAGCTATTATTTCAATAACACTGGTTATGGAGTCATAACAAATGTAGTCCCAAAATAGTTGGAAGCCATGAACAACTTTCTGGATAATGGGATTCATCTAGATAGAAACTGAACTAGCATTGCAAAGCTGTGTATGCTGTGCCAAGTACAGGAAGGGGTGGCTGTCGATTCCCTTTATAAAAAAAAAGGCATTCCATAATATGGACCGAGGAATATCAAACAAGATAAGTAAACGTCATAATTTCCTCAGGAAGACTGGGTTTATTTAATTTAATTAGTTTTGGTTCCAGCTTTGATTTGCACTTCTGTGAACTTGTCGTCAGTTCAGCAGGTTACACAAACAGGCCCATAGTGGCACGGAGAGAGACGCTTTTAAATTTGGGTGAGCTGGAATACGTTTGTGGTGAAGTATCCAATTTAACCTCCTCCAGTAACAACCGCACTCACAAGATGGTGATGCTAATCAAAGTATAGACAAAACAAGCCTTACAAAACATAAATAATGTTAAGTCTCAAGAACTGTGACGAAGAAAAATAAACTTTTTAGATCAATGTACCATAGGGATAGTAGAGAACATTTATGCCTTGAAGAGAAGCATAAAAATACAAAGCTGTGAGGTAAATGTGAATTCATAAAAATACAACAGAATAGACAACAACAATAATAATAGTTATTACTATTAGTGGTAGTATTATTTATGTCTGTACTCGACAAATAGTTTACTTTCATCTATTTTAAAATACTGTATAAACATTACATTACATTATAGGCATTTAGCAGACGCTCTTATCCAGAGCGACTTACATACTTCTTATTACATTTATCCATTCATACAGCTGGATATATACTGAACCAATGCAGGTTAAGTACCTTGCTCAAGGGTACAACGGCAGTGTCCTACCTGGGAATCGAACCTGCAACCTTTCAGTTACAAGTCCAGTTCCTTAACCATTATACTACACTGCCGCCCATAAACATGATAATTTACTAAAAGTAAGAAAAGAATGTCAGGTAAAATGTAATTTTTTTTGTTTGAATTACAAGTGGCTCTCATCTGAACTCTCATCTGATACATTTCCTCTCAAAATTGGGACCTCTCAAAATGTTTCCCAAGCCCAAACAAGGCTTTTCAGTACAGCATGCACTTGGCTCTCAGCAAGTCAAGAGGTCAACAGCAGACACTTCAGTGGTTATCATGTTGTCCTGGAGGCTTGAGCCAGCTTAAATGTCAGGTTGTTTCAGGTCATGAGTTGTGTGTAGTTGGGGGAGAGGTGGCGTGTAGGAGCCGCTGGCTCTACCAGTCTTGTTGTTGATCGTGGTGGATTACGTATGCAATACAGCCCATGAAAATCAGGAGTCAAGCAGAGTTCACCATAAACAAGCCCAAGGAGACCTGTTGAAGGTGTGTAGTGAATACTCAAAAATAAAAAATTCCAAGTGCTCAATAATTAATGTGTCTACTGCCAGTAGGTCTCCAGAGGAATACAGCCTGGTCTTGCATTGGTTCTGCAAGAGTATGAAGTACAATATGACTGTTAATAGTTCTACTTGGTCCGCCCGCCCAGGGTGAATTGAGCAGGATTCACTGGAAGGGATAAGGTTCAGCCACATGAAACGAAGCAAGATGGCATGGTCGATCTCAGCCATGCACGTGTGCAGAGTTAAAGTGAACGTTCTGCATGACAAGCAACTTGATGGTGACCTCATCACAAATTCATGGACACACGCAATTCTATGTACAGTATATGAGTCTTCATGTCACCTATCATTAATTAATTTCACTCTTATCTTGAGTGAATCCATTACTGCGCTCCATTATAGGATGCATGCAACAAGGCCCAGTGTCACGATTACACTGCAGGACAACTTTTCTCCATAATGCTCCCACAAATTCTCAAAAATGAAAAATTGGGAATATGATAAACAATGTTGCACTTGCATCATGAGGCAAATTTAGGGGAGACTCGAAGATCTATCAAAATGCATTTTGATTTTAATGTTTTTTTCCTGTTGGAAATAAATCATTTACGAAAGTGGAATACATTTCGAAAGAAATATGTCAGTGGTTTTAACTTTATTTTTCTTCATTAAATCAACTGATAAGAATGGACAGCTAAAATATATTGCATACCAGGATTTAAACATAGCATAACTGAGATTGTGAGATTGTGAGCCATTTCTGAGGTAGGCGCAAAAAGCTTCATCTTCCAGTTTCATGTTTATTTTTGCATGACCGATATTTCAATATGCTTTATGGGAACACATCAGCTGGAGTAAAAAGAAAATCACAGAGAGAGAACTAAATGTTCTTTGACTGAGCGGTATAGCATTTGACAGGATATCTGTCTCTTTAAACCAGGATGTTATCATTCCACTGCAATGAAGAAAGAACCCCAGTGGTGGGTTGTCCCTTTTGAACTCGTCATTATATATGCAGGATTGTAGATCCACACCATTAGAGGGCCTCTAGACTACTGCTGCCAACCCCCAAAAACTGCTGCCAATCCCCAAACAGACTTTTCATGTTAGTATTCACATCTCCAGACCAGCAGTGTCCGGTGGTTAACTTTGTGCCCTGCTCAGATGACAAAGGCCCCACGGATGTTTTTGTTTATCTGAAGTTTTTTTCTTTTCCCTTTTTTTTGGGGGGGCAACACAAATGTTAATCAGCTTTACAGTTCTGGCCCTGAGCGTTATTCCAAATGTGTGATGCAGTCAAAAATTCCTTCCTCCCTCCCACCTCTCGCTCTACCCATTCCCCAATCCCCCCCCCCCCCCACCCCCCCAGTGCCCCAACTACCTTTTGGACCCCTTGTACCTCCGTTCTCCCCCCTCCCTTTCCTCCTTCCTTCCTCCGTCTCTGGGCCGTGCGTGACAGTAGCTCCCTGAGAGGTGGAAATGAGACTAGTAAACAGTGATTAGCTCCAGAGCCAGGGCAGTCTTGTCCACTGTGGGTCCCGTCTCCCTGAGCTTGCCCCCGAGCCCGCAGCCTTTTACATGCAACGTGAACCTCCCCCCGACCCCCTACCTCCCCCCGCCAGAGTCAGCCTGGGGTCAGGACCAGCCTTTCACAGCCAGGTTACAGCAGATAATCACAGGCAAACACGGCAGCCACACGCAAAAAACACACACATGCAACCCGGCCACAAACCTGGCTCTAATTAGACATTATGGCGGTGTGAGTGGCCGTGTGTGTACGCAGAGCAGGGGGAGTCTGAGGTGTCAGGTTACACACTGGGAGGGATTCCCCACCAGGCGGGGAGCAAAAAGGCTTTCCTCTTTCTTCTTTCCGTTTCTTTTCCTGGTAATCAAGAAATCGCAACCCTTTGTTTTCTGTGAAGAAGAAACTTCTATAACACATTTTAACAATGGCAAGAGGATATAGGGTGTTTGTGACAAGACTGCAATGTAAAAAATAAAGCGAGACAAAAAGGGGAAATGAAAAATGTTGTATTTCAGATTATTCCATTTAAATGTACTGTCTGTATAGGACAGAAGTAAAAGAGTTCAGGACTTCAAAAACTTCCATTAAATTTTTTTTCTCAGACAGGTGACAAATAACTTTTTCCGCAAAGCTTTCAGCGTGCGGGACGCCGGTGGGCAAGTAAATGTTTTGTTCCACTGTAAGAATTTATTGCCTTTCATTTTGTTTTTATATTCAAATGTTCAAAACAGACTTTTTGATTACCTCAGTGCATCATAAGCCGTCGGACATTTAGAGTGAAACTTTATCATCCCATTGTTCTGGTGATCACACGCAAGCAGCAGCCAAACAACTTGTAGCTTTCGTAGCCAAGCTGTCTTATGATTTATAAACTGCCTTGTGAGACCTTCAGCTTAACATTTGAATTTGAGGCACGGCTGAGTGTGTGTGTGTGTGTGTGTGTGGGGGGGGGGGGGGTTCGGGGTAGTAATTATGTGCATTACATTTGCCTTCTAGGGTTTTTTTCCCATGGGAAGCTGAGAAAATCGAAAAATTTGCTAAATGAACTAAAAGCTTGAGAGTGAAAATGCTGTTCAGAGCACCCTTTTTTCTTTTTTTAAAGTTGCATGTAATATTAATTTGAAATGTTTGGAGCAATATGCCTGGCTGAGGCAGTTGAGGGGAAAGTGTTCAATCAGGCTTTGTGCACGAGAAGCCATGATGAAGCCAGGACAGGCACGAAGAAAAGATGGTACGCGTTAACAATGAGCGAAATACCTCCGCATATGCCACATGTAACATTTATTTTTTTTCCGGGGAGAGCACAGACAAGTCTCCTTCAAAAAGTGTGGTGTCAGCCACTGTTTCGAATAACACTGCAGTTCGCAAGTTGAGCTCACACAGATTTGGAGGAAGACACGTCATGCTCAGTTTAACTGACTAGCGGGAGGGATCACTGGTGCAGGAGACGATGCTATCATCCTGGCCGAAGGAAACCCTCCCACCCTCCCAGCAGCTCACCAACACTTCTTTTTAACTTTTCTGCAACATCAACATTCATAGTTTACATTTTTCTGTCCTTACCTGCTGTCAGGCAATGCAGTCAGTTCAATGGCTCTTGTCTTTCTCTTTGAAACTCAGAGTAAAAGATAATATCTATTGGGATAAGGCTGAAGTGCCTAGTAACAAAAGGCTCACACAGACACGGAAATCACTTTAGGATCTCACCAGGTAAATTCCACCAAAAAAAAAAGAAGAGAACTGACCCTGTAGAATGTTCTGCTACAGAAAAGGGTCAACTACATGACCTGCTGTGTTTAACCTGTGGGTGTGGGCCACTGATTTGCAGGTTCATTTGGGTTTTCTGACAAATACCTTAAAACTGAGAAAGGTTGCAGTGTCACGCACAACGTATTTGGCAGTCTGAGGGCTGCGGGAAATTTCACTCCCAAGGGAGCCCCCTACTGTTTGACTGAACAAATAAGCATGGGACACCACCCCCCCCCCCCCCCCCCAACAAAATCAGCACCCCTCGTGTTCAAACATTAACCCCACAAATGTAAACTCTGCACGGCATCACATCATTTCAACTTCTTCTTTTACAAAAAGTATGAAGAACTAAAAACTAGTTCAATAAATACCAACGCTCTATATTTCTTCTCACAATAGCTTTCTCCTTGATTTTTCAGAACCCCGCGTATCATTGGAACCCCCTCATTGTTTTAGATTACCTACCTCTTTGCTGAAATTCTATTCTCCCTGTTTGAGATGATAAATAGACATGTTTAACTTTATTACAGAAACCACACCGCCCTCCAACTCGCAGGCGATATTTCTGTTCTGGATTTACACCCTGAATGGTATGGCATTTTACTGGCTCCAATAAATGGGATAGTTTATTCAACAGATAATAGATATTGCTACAGCATGGAAATAAATGGCTCTATTTCAATGCTGCACAATCAGATCATATCTGCAGCCTGCAATTGTCAAACACATTACAGATACAAACATATTTAGCAAAAGCAAACATTGCCCTACAACAGGGCTGCCGGGTGAAATTTTAGTGCTCGGTACAAAATTATATTTTTATATTATTCTCAGGCCCGGGACAATAATATTTACCACAAGTTAACAGATCATTGGGTCCCTCCTCTTGCAGGGCCCAGGATAATGTGCCTGGTTGTCCCCCCTGACTGCGGCCCTGCACTATAGTGATGTAGAGGCATGGTTTGGAGCGCGTGATGCATTTAGAGATTTTTTTTCCTGGAGTGCCTTCGGCAACATTATTTTATTGAGTCGTGTACTATGACATTACCACAGAACTTTATGGTGTTTATTTGAAAAAAACACAGGGACACGGAAGAACCCCATCATCGGTTCAGCAGTCCACTAATCAGATATCAGGCTCTCTGTTGCTCACGTTCTGTCTGTGACTGTCTGAGGCCTGTCATTTACATTCAGACGGTGGTGTTATACCTCATGAAGCAGCATTGCTTACTGCCGGCATCTCTCCCTGATAAGCCTGCTCCTGCCGGACAATGAGGCCTGTCACAGACATGCCTGTTTTCACTGATTCCATAAGCATTTATACAGTTCCCTTACTGCTTCTTACTCTGCAAGGTACAAAGTAGTAAGCACAAACCTGCACCACACAGCAAAGATGTGCTGCAACACCCCTGCAAACAATCATTATTGTTGTTTCAAATCTATATTATTTCACCACAACCTTGGAATTCATGAAGACAGCTGTTGCAAGGGCATCATTAATTGGATGAAAAGGCACTGTGGCGACAGTAAACAATTAGGCAAATTACCTGTCTGTTTGGTACACCTGCCTGCAGCTACAGTCATATGACTAAAAGATTCACGTGAAATGTGGCATGGCGATGGAGGCGACGTACAGTCTCTGGAGGTTCCAGAAACCAGCCGATAAAAACACGCTCATGCATTATCTCTTAAAGAATTTCCCTTTGAAAAATGCTTTTGATGAGGAGCAACTGGATTTGGAGGAAAGAGACATTGCAGTGAGGAAGGTGGGTAAGAATAAAATACAGAAATGACCATCAATATTCAATATCTGCTACCGTAGTGGATCTTTACCAGTATGATGTAGAAAAATGTTTGTAGGTGAGTTGGTTAGTAGTCTTCTTGAAACACCTGACAGCATGTAACTGAAGATTCACACGTACTGAGGTCATTCCCAATATCACCAGAAAATAACTGCTGGTCATTTTTGTTGCCCTAATAATATCACCTTATCTTATAGGGCTTATTAAGGCTTGCTTGACTACTTGAGTGTATTCCAGTGAAAACCTGAAATCCATATCTTGCATGAATATGAATACATCTTGCCTTATTAAAACCAATAGTAGTTACCTCTGAAACAGCACTGCTATAAAATATATATGTATATGCTGAATATGTATATACGTATATGCATATATCGTTTGTCAGCTTTAACAGGAAATAAAGTAACAGTCACTGGTCTAGTGTGGCAGTTATTTATTAAAAAACATCAGAATGTTTTTTTTTGCATTGGCATGGACTGGTAAAGTATTCATTCTAAATTTGAATTCAGTATAACAGTTATTTTTATTGGATTAGAAAAATGTAAATTTGAAGCAACTCTTTTTTTTTCATAATCACCAGAAAAAAGTGAACCGTGTTCTAAACTTCACAAGTACGAATAATGAGTGACTATACAGTGAATACTACTGAAGTCTCTGTCCCCCAACATGCTCCTAGCCTTCAGAAGCGTTTTAATGCTTTCAATTAGGGTAATTTCTTCCCTGTGAAAATAAACTTCACTGTTGGTAGAGCAACAAGAAACATGAATTCCTTCTTTGGCACCTAGGAGGAAAGTCTTACCATAGAAACTAAATTTAGCTTTTGAACTGAAAGGCTAATGGAATCAATCAAACAGACATTTCCATAAGGCATAAACCGGACTTTGTTACACATGCATGGTATCAGCATACATTGACACATTTTAATAAGAACGGGTCCAATGTGCTTTGAAATAGTCTTCAAAGCTTACTTGCTGGCATCTCTTGCCGAAGCATGTCTGTGTCCTGAATTTACAGAAAAGAAAAACGTTGAACTTTAGAGGGCACCTGAGGTGTTCTGTGATATTATGTAAATAAGCATTGAGGTGGCTGTCACATAACCATGACATGCCATGTTATATTCACTCTCATGCTCTACAAAAGATGGCAAAACCAAATATATTTATATGGATTATAAATAGGATTTAATAGGATTTATGCACTGAGGGATTATTTTCCTTTTGTGGAGGAAATATCTTAAATAGAAGGGGGGAAACCATGTTGTTGAAGTGGGTTCCTAATTGTCTAGCATGATGTCCTTCCAACTGGGAAACTACAGAAGTTATTTTTCAAACTTGGACAGGAAGCCGAAAGGATCTCCAATCAAATATTTTGGATTTGGCTGAAACTTTTATTTTTTTTTTTATTTTTTTACTTTGCAGCCAAATGCACTTCCTTCCACCTGTTTCTCCTCATCTTGATGCAAAACAAGTGAAGAAATAGTTGTCTCCTTGTTTTAATCTTTTAAAGATGATTTCATTTGAATATACCCTATATATCCACAGTACTTTCAACACTTACCTCACCCATTTACACCTTGTTCAGAGGTACAAACAATTCAGTTCTTCAATATTTTCAGAAGTCTTTCACAAGAAGTGGTTTGACACACAAACCGTGTAGGCTACACATTTCTTACATAATTTATCTTAAATGTGTTCAATTTATAGGCCTCCTCTGAATTGCTGACAGAAAGAGAATAATGCATGTAGGTCCTACCATGTAAAATACAAAAAACTCCTAAAATTAGTTATTTTAGATGTCTGAATTAATCTATGATTAGTTAAAAACAATGAGGTTAACTGATGTAAATGATAATACTCGATTTACTGTCACATGACTTACTATTCAGCAGGTCTAGTCCCATAGGTCTCCGGCATGTAGCCCATTAGCTTCTGTAAACCTCGTTGAAAAGCAGCCTACCTTGAGCTGCAGGCAGTGTAGGCTGTCATTCAGTGTAGGCTGTCAAACAAACAATGTTTGTCTCTTGTATTTTGACATTAGTCACCTCTGTAAAAATGTTGCGGCACACGACGGCAGATCTCATTCACATTAATACAAACTGAATAATATACTGAACATTATTACAAGGTTGCGTCCTACAGCCTTAAATAATGCAGCGTTTTGGTGTTACTTTATAGGCTTGTGATGTCCCTACTTTTGAGGGACTTATAGACGATATGTTTTACTAATTGTTAGTATATTGCGTCGGTTTGGATACGCGGCATATTAAATGACGATCTGTTAATAATTCATACCTTTAACGAATGTTAATATTGCACCTTATCACCTAGTATCATTTTAATAAAACTTAGACTCTATTTCCATGTCTTATTATTTATGATTATTTTCAAAGGTGGTCAAAAACGGTAGGGATCAGTAGCCTATGAGACGTAAAAAACACGTTGGGTTAACACCAGTATAATTTTTTATTACCAGTAGTTATGGTCCGCCAGCCCCTCACGCCGGAGTTGGAGAAAGTTTTTGAACAAATTACTGGGAATTGGCCCAAGGGTAATCTGATCATATAATTCCGATGCAAACTTTACTGCAATGAACTAGAACCTATTTAAACAAAATATTGGGCATTACAAGTGTTTTGACCAATTTTATTATTATTACAGATGAATTCGGAGTGTGAGGTGCCTATAAGAGTTGATATAATTAGTTTTAAATGAGTAACAAAGCAAAACAAACCTTTGATTCAAGTACTTATTTTCAGTTCCATTCTCGCTATTAATAGAACAATGCCGTAGGTTCACCTTTTTTTTTAAAAATCAAAATGTTAAAGAAATGGATATAGCACCATATATCCAAAATAAAAAGATGGATCATCATTCATTCTAGTAACAACATATTCGGTGTACCATTTCTATTGGCATGAAATTGTATGTTGTATTCACCTTACCTTTAGTGGTAAATAAAACAAACCGTTTCTAATTTCGATATATATTTATAATGTATGCTAGATTTACTACAACGCAAATTCCCTGAAAAGAGCTGTTATTGACCTGTGAAGCAACTTTACAGTAAAAAAAAGTATTTGTTGAAACCATGCAAGCAAAATGTAGCCTTACAAATGATTATATTTCAGTTGTAAAAAAACAAATGCTAAGCACAATTCGCAAACAAAATGCCAAGGAAAACAAACCGTGTGCGCTTAGCGTTCCAAACAACTCCAGAAAGTCTTCGAAGTTTACTATGCAATTTTACCGAGTGCGTTTTACGGCTTAATCCTGAAACCTGTGCGACCACTGTCTCCCCACTCGTGTCCTATAAAAACTGCTACCTCTTCAGTCACCATTCGCTTGTCACCAGTTGCTGGATCTTACTTCAGCAGTCGCTGTCGCGCTTTGTCTCACGGCGCACTCTGAAGCCCAACAGGAAAGAGATAATGTAATGGGGTCTCCGGGGCTACCACAATGGGAGGAGTATGATAATAATGCTGAGCCCGGCCCCCCAGCCTGCTAACATATATAAGAGACAGAGGTATAGCCAAACAGACCATTGCGAAGTCTGAACTTACAGAGAAAGAAAACAAAACTAGGAAAAATACCTGTCTAATCCAGTCTAAAGTTTGCAATGCTGTTGGGTCAGTTTAGCACTTGAAATGGACTCAGAACATGTCTGAGGAATACAAAACAAAGTGCAGGTAATCTGCATAAGAGTCTCAATTTTGATTGCAGCAAGAAAACTCAAGATATATTTTTCCTGAAGCATTGGCTCATTTAAATTTTCGTACAGAAATTTACTTGGAACTTCAAATTTAAAAATTTCTGTTTGCCAGTCCTGTTTTCATTATCAATTTTCTTTTCTTCAAAATCAACATACATTTCTGAACATAAGAAAGAGACGTGATCCAGTACCATGGCATTGTGGGACACAGAGTTTGGAGTAAAGGGCAGCAGCATCATCAGAGAGTGGAGCGGTCAGGTCCAGCCGGCTCTCGTCGCCTCCTTCATATTTCTCTTCTGCCTGGAAGCCTGCCTGTGGGTCAGAAACCTCAGGCACAAGAGAAGGCTGCCTGGACCCTTCCCCTGGCCAGTGGTGGGTAATGCCATGCAGCTGGGGCAAATGCCCCACATCACTTTCTCCAAACTGTCTAAGAAGTATGGAAACGTGTACCAGATTCGACTAGGCTGCAATGACATTGTGGTACTGAATGGAGTTACTGCAATCCGCGAAGCTCTGATCCAACACAGTACTGCGTTTGCAGGAAGACCAAATTTTCTCTCTTTTCAGATGATTTCTGGTGGCAAGAGCATGACATTCACCAACTACAGCACACAGTGGAAGATGCATCGCAGAATTGCTCAATCAACCCTCAGAGCTTTCTCTTCAGCAAACAGCCAGACTAAAGAAGCTTTTGAGAAACATATCGTGGGAGAAGCCTTGGATCTTGTCCAGGTTTTCCTGAGACTCAGTGCAGATGGCCGGTATTTCAACCCTTCTCATGAACTGACAGTTGCTGCTGCTAATGTTATCTGTGCTCTCTGCTTTGGGAAACGTTATGGACACGATGACATAGAGTTCAAAACTCTTCTGAGCAGAGTGGATAAATTTGGAGAGACGGTAGGGGCTGGCAGCTTGGTGGATGTGATGCCTTGGCTTCAGTCTTTCCCTAACCCAGTGCGAAGCATCTACCAGAACTTCAAGGAACTGAATGAGGAGTTTTTTGCTTTTGTAAAAGACAAGGTGATCCAGCACAGGGAAACATACAACCCTGAGGTGACACGGGACATGAGCGATGCCATCATTAGTGTAATTGAGCATGGAAAAGAGAATGGACTGTCAAAAGATTTTGTTGAAGGAACCGTTACAGACCTGATTGGTGCTGGACAAGATACAGTGTCAACATTTTTGCAGTGGATCCTGTTACTCTTAGTGAAATACCCACACATCCAAGCCAAACTCCAAGAGCAGATTGACAAAGTTGTGGGGCGTGACAGGCTTCCCTCCATGGAGGACAAGAGCAGTCTGGCTTACCTGGATGCCTTCATCTATGAGACCATGCGATTCACCAGCTTTGTGCCTGTTACCATTCCACACTCCACCACCTCAGATGTGACCATCGAAGGTGTCCACATCCCCAGGGACACTGTGGTGTTCATCAACCAGTGGTCTGTCAATCACGACCCACAGAAGTGGAAGGACCCCGACATTTTCAACCCCTCCCGTTTCCTGGATGAAAATGGCGTTCTTGACAAGGACCTGACCAGTAGTGTCATGATATTCTCCATAGGCAAGAGAAGATGTATTGGTGACCAGATTGCCAAAGTTGAAGTTTTTCTGTTTTTTGCCATCTTGCTTCATCAGTGTAGCTTTGAGAGCAACCCTTCCCAGGAAATAAGCTTGGACAGCTCCTATGGCTTAACATTGAAGCCACTAAACCACTCTATCTCTGCCAAGCTCAGAGGAAAGTTTCTAGGCTTGGTTTCACCAGCATGAAAAGCTAGGAATTGTCTCACACTTATCTTGTGACTCAAGGCCAGCAAAGACTTTATCTTTGCCAGAGACAAACTGATGACATTTAACCGTGAGTATTAGCAAATGGGTTAACCCTTTTTCAAGATTAACCAGCACTGAATGCCATTGTCAAGAGATTTCATATTTAATATTTAATTATTATTCAGACACAATTTATGGAGTTTGTATTTTTGTAAAAAGGTAGTCAAAAGTTGCTTCACAACAAAACTTCAGTTAAAAAGGGGGAAAGTGTTCCTTGTCGGGTGTTGAGATCCAGTGTGTGAAGAAGGGCATTATCTGTGAAGTATACTACTGTACTATTAATCAATTAAGTTTCAGGGCTCTCACATGGTTTCTTGTTCACCGTTCTGCTATGAAGAATAGTTTTGATTTTTCATTAATATTAAGTCTTGAGTGTACTTTATATTCACTACCCTGCATGTTCAATTGATTAAATAAGTGCAGGAATTATATATGAAGTTATACAAGTAATAAAATATTCAGCAAATTGTCAGTATAAACATATATCACAGTATTTATCATGCCAGTGAACATGCGTGTATGAGTGTTTTTAAGCAACATCTGTAGGCAAATTTAATTAACAATTGATTGGCCAAACATCTTTGTTACACACTGTTTATGTATTTGTATTGCCTTGAAGACATGTTGATTTTCCCTCATAATGATGCACATATATTGATGTATTTACCTAATTCACATGAAACAGTCACTAAAGATTTTTTATGTATATAGATATATATTTTGTATAAGTATGAAAAGTCTGTTAAGCAACTCAAAAGTATTATACAAAATGAACTGAAGTTCACTATCTACTGTAAATAAAAGCAAACAACACATGGTGTTCTGGATGAAGATAAAAGAAGATATTGATGATGGGAAAGAATCATACATTTTAACCTCAAGTTGTTTATTCACAACATTTGTGAGGTCTATTCAAAATTAAGAACACTCCTGCTGTCCTTATGTAATTGTGAGTACCACATCTCCATTGGAAAGTCAAATGACAATATGTGATAGTTGAGTCCTTAAGAAAGGGATTTTGTTTTTCTAAGGCAGTTGGTGGTTGCTGGGATTTCAGTAAAATCTTCAGAACAAAAGAAAAGCAAGCAGTAGGACTTGTCTTCTTGGAGTCTGGAATATTTGCATGCCAGACTTCTCTCCTCCCATCCAAGTGTTATTGCTCCATATTACTGCCTCAAAACAAATAATTCCCAATAAACGCTTCCACATGTGTGATGTCTTGTTAAACACACCTCTGTTTACACTGCCTCTGTGGGCTACCTGAACATTACCTTTAGAACTTTGTTATATCAGGTGAAGTACATTAGTGCACTCAGAAAGTTTTCACTTGTGTTGTTCACTTTATCTTCTTTTCATTTTCAGGCCATAAAGGCCACTAATTGTTGAATGTCTCTGCATAACATTTATCACACTGCAAAATTATAATTGTTTTTACTCTATGGAAATAAGCTGCATCTGATGTGAATAAAGTGTTGTCATCATAAGTCATAGATCCCTGTGTTTAATTGATTCTTCATTATTCAGAGTGACATTTCACCCTAGATTTGATAGCTCAAAAGCAGCTGACTGCAGTGTGGTACGCCAAATCGTCATGCACAAGAACACTCAGATCTGACACATGCTACATTTCTCAACCTACTCTGAGCAAATCTATAATAAATACTGACTGAGTATCTAATAAACTACCTTGATCTGATGACACTATTTTTGAGGATACTGTAATCAGGTAATTATTTGCTAGTATGCACATTTTAAATGTGTCTCTTATTATCCTATTCATAATCAATGTGTTTTTCTTACTACTTATAACTGCTTAGAACATTTAGTCATTTTACAAGTTAAAAAGTTCCCCTCAGCACACACTCTTCCAAATTCCAAAAGAAACCTTTAATGTAAAACATTGTGACATTTTCTTCCCAGTTATCAATGTTCATCAGACATTACAATATTACATTACATTACAGGCATTTAGCAGATGCTCTAATCCATACAATTCATACAGCTGGATATATACTGAAGCAATTCAGGTTAAGTACCTTGCTCAAGGGTACAACGGCAGTGTCCTACCTGGGAATCGAACCTGCAAACTTTCGGTTACAAGTCCAGCTCCTTAACCATTATACTACACTGCCGTATCTATATACGGTCCAATATCCAATACGGTTTCTGGGTGGTCTTAATCCGATATGATAATTTAAGGTCCCATGGCATGCACAGCAACGAGTACGGCTTTTCCTCAGGCTCCTCGCCAAATTGCTAGTTTCTTGACCATCAAATCAACTTCCTGTATAATTTGCTAAACAAACTATTACCTTTTCTCAATTTCTTGTGCTAAACGAGTGTTTCAGCACAACATGGCTGATCCATAAACCAGGTAAGTGGCAAACACTGGAGGTTGATTCAGTTTGTGACCTCCTACCCCCATCTGTAAAACCCTTTGAGATCTTTGTCAGATGCTGTATAAACACAAGTCATTATGTGATAAAATTCAATTTATCAAACCACAAAAAAAGATCAACACTGTCCAGTGTACCCCTTCAGCTAAACTAATAAATTATTTCCACATGAATGGTTCATGTACAGTAAAGGCTAATTATCTACTTTGAAGCACATATTAATTATATCTCAGTTATATTCCTACTTTCAGTTGCATTTTCTTTTAAAAATGGCTGTGCTCACGGCCTGTATTCCATATTTAGTTCAATTATTTGCCTAACAATTCACCTTCTACTAACACTGATTATCAACTTGGTCAAGCTGCACATTTTCAGCACCAATTAATTTCCAACTTCAATCAAATAAGATAGACAGACAGACACAGACAGATAACAGCATATTCTAACTTCTAAGTGTGCTTGATTTTTCTCACTTCTTGATAATTTGCAAGAATATTCTATTATGTGATTTTTTAATGCATTTTGTTCATTGGATTCTGATTTCATGCTCACGTCAAAGCATAGATGTTAATAATAAAAAATGTATGTTGTTTATGTCACACAGTTAAGAAGAAAGCTGGTGAATAAGGTATGTATGATTAAATATATGAACCACTTGTTCCGTTTGACTAATCATAGAAACACATTCTTCTTGCAAAGGGGTTTCATCACATCTACTGTCCTCAGAACGCAGAGGAAACTGAAGAAAGTGTTCTACGAACTGGAGAAAAAGAACAGAGACCATTTTTTAGCATGACTGGTCCTACATGTCTCTTGCTTTTATTAAGACTACATCGTCAACAAGAGAAGATCGGCTATTTAAAAAAGAAAATCCAACATATTTTGATGTGGGTAGCAGTGGATTAAATTTAGTATGGAACAAAGCCCCCCCCCTTCCCCCACCCCCTCCACCCCAAACACACACCACCACTACTCCTACCCCACAGTGAGCAGATTTAATTGACATTTGAATCTCAGTTTAAACCACTTTCAAATCCATAATGCCAATTCTTTGTTTCTTTACAACGTCCTATTACGGATGTCATGAGCGTACTAGTTTTATACCACTGTTAACATGCCTGACCACAGCCGCAATTCAGTGTTGTATTATATAATTTACTAAATATATACACATATATATGTGGGGATATATTTGAAACTGAAGTTAATGTATAATTATAGCTTATATTTAAATGCATTTTTATTGGTTTGATGTTTCTTGTAAATGTGATTTTTTTTTACTTCAATTATGCATTGTGCAAAGGCTTTCAAAAAAATTTATATTGCACTTCTTTTGTTCAAATAAGGTCTTACTAAGCCTTGGCATCATTCTGAAACTAATTTCCAAGAACAGATCTTATATCTATTCTATGTTCAATGGCAGAGCTGAAGAAATCAAAGTAAATACAAAAACAGTCTACTACCAATGGAATGAAAAAGCAACATTGTTTTCAGCCTTAAAACCACACTACTCCACTTTTACAAATCATGCAATTTCAGTTCACCACAAACCTACCATAAAAAACTATAACATGTCAAGAACATGATTTCCAATGACTCCACATAATTATTATTCTTTTTGAATCAATTCAGAGCTCAGTTAAAGCCATCATAAACTAAACCTACTGCATACAGCTTATCTTAAAAATACAATATGTGGCATACATTTATCTAGTGAATAGGTCTCAAAAAACAAGCCTTGTGACTGGGTATAATACATGATAGAATTATTTTTATATATTAAGTTCCAACATGCGTATTACTTAATGGTCCAGAAAGTCATGTGGAAGTAGTGCAATATCTATGAGAGTAAACTGACTCATATGCTATTTTGAAAATTAAATAGCAAACACTACATGCCTGTAAAATGTTATGTGAGTACATTAGAAAAGCAAGCATTAGAGGGGAAAAAAACTATACCAAAAGGTAATGGAATGTTTAACCAACTAGATGTAGTCTTCAAGGTATGGTCAGCATATAAACTATTCTTGGGTCCTGCAAAACGCTGGATCAAAATTCTTCCAATGCTATTGAGATGATTGCCATTCTGATCCTGCAAGAACTACAGGAAAAGAGAAAGGTTTGCTTGCACTTTGTTTTTGGGAAATTGCAGTATTATATACATCAGTGAAAACGCATTTGATTAACAATGACTAAAGAATATTTAACCCCTTCCAACTGGTGATGTCATGCTGTACTCCTGAATAGCCAGCAGTTAAAATAAATAAATTTTAAAAAAAGCATCATTGCTGAATACATCAGTCCAGTAAACAGTGGGTTGTAAAGTTTTAAACAAAAATACAACATAGAGCCTTGGAACGCCCGATAGGAATAATATTTTATAAACATACAAACCCATGCACCCACACCACACACACCTCTAAATGTAGTATACACTGAAAAATCACCTTTGTACCCTGAGAACTCCTACCGTTGCACCACTTGGCACCGCGGGTTTCTGGTATTTACTTTAGTTTACAGAGAAAGATGCGACACCGTGCTGAAATGAGATGAATAGGAATACCGGGGTCCAAAATACAGCCACAATGGGAGGAGTACGGCAGTAAGTCCCTGCCCCTTCCAACTACTGAGATATAAAAGAGAGAGTATCAAGGCTGAAATCTGCACTCCTCTGATTTTGGTATTTGAGGCAGGACACCACAACATCACAACGATACTCGTTAGCATACATTTACAAGTGCACCTGTGTAAGTAACTTGCAAAAACGAATCAAACTTAAAACAAAAATATATCAAAATTACAGATCAAATTTAAAGATTTGTGTGCATACTCCAGGAACAGACGAGTACCATGGCATTGTGGGACACAGAATTTGGAGTAAAGGGCAGCAGCTTCATCAGAGAGTGGAGCGGTCAGGTACAACCGGCTCTCGTCGCCACCTTAATCTTTCTCTTCTGCCTGGAAGCCTGCCTGTGGGTCAGAAACCTCAGGCACAAGAGAAGGCTGCCTGGACCCTTCCCCTGGCCAGTGGTGGGTAACGCCATGCAGCTGGGGCAAATGCCCCACATCACTTTCTCCAATATGGCCAAAAAGTATGGAAACGTGTACCAGATTCGACTAGGATGCAATGATATTGTGGTACTGAATGGAGTTACTGCAATCCACCAAGCTCTGATTCAACACAGCACTGAGTTTGCAGGACGGCCAAATTTTGTCTCATTTCAAGCAGTTTCAGGTGGAAAGAGCATCTCATTTGGCAACTATAGCACACAGTGGAAGATGCATCGCAGAATTGCTCAATCAACCATCAGAGCTTTCTCTTCAGCAAACAGCCAGACTAAAGAAGCTTTTGAGAAACATATCGTGGGAGAAGCCTTGGATCTTGTCCAGGTTTTCCTGAGACTCAGTGCAGATGGCCGGTATTTCAACCCTTCTCATGAACTGACAGTAGCTGCTGCTAATGTTATCTGTGCTCTCTGCTTTGGGAAACGTTATGGACACGATGACATAGAGTTCAAAACTCTTCTGAGCAGAGTGGATAAATTTGGAGAAACGGTAGGGGCTGGCAGCTTGGTGGATGTGATGCCTTGGCTTCAGTCTTTCCCTAACCCAGTGCGAAGCATGTACCAGAACTTCAAGGAACTGAATAAAGAGTATTTTGCTTTTGTAAAAGACAATGTCATGCAGCACAGGAAAACATACAACCCTGAGGTGACACGAGACATGAGCGATGCTATTATTAGGGTCATTGACAAGGCAGACAACGCGACAGGATTGACCGAAGCTCACACAGAAGGAACAGTCGCAGATCTGATAGGTGCTGGTCTAGACACGGTTTCTACTGCCTTACACTGGATGTTGCTGCTCTTGGTTAAATACCCACACATCCAAACCAAATTACAAGAGCAGATTGACAAAGTTGTGGGACGGGACAGAATTCCTTCCATGGAGGACAAGAGCAGTCTGGCTTACCTGGACGCCTTCATGTATGAGACCATGCGATTCACCAGCTTTGTGCCCTTCACCATTCCCCACTCCACCACCTCAGATGTAGCAATTTCAGGCCTCCATATCCCCAAGGACACTGTAGTCTTCATAAACCAGTGGTCTGTCAACCATGACCCACAGAAGTGGAATGACCCCCATGTCTTCAACCCTTCCCGGTTCCTTGACAAAAATGGCGTTCTTGACAAGGACCTAGCCAGCAGCGTCTTGATCTTCTCCATGGGGAAGAGAAGATGCATTGGTGACCAGATTGCAAAGGCTGAAATATTCCTGTTTTCTGCCATTTTGCTACACCAGTGTAGCTTTGAAAATAGTCCTACACAAGATCTCACCATGGACTGTTCCTATGGCTTAACCCTGAAGCCCCTCAGTTTCACAATCTCTGCTAAGCTCAGGGGGAAAATACTTAATGGGGCATAAATTCTGATACATTTTTTAAATAATTGTGTCTGCGGTATCAGGCTGCAGTAAGCCGACACACTACAAGGTATGTACTTTAAAGGCAATTTAGGCACTACCACATAATATGCTATATACCATTATTAACTTGAATAAACTATGTATTTTTGTTTAAGTGTGTGCTTCTTTGGAGCTGCTTTGAATTCAAGGATTTGTGAAGAGATACATGCAACGGAATATGAGTTTCCCCTTTCAAATGGAAATGGTTGAATTTTCCAAGTCCGATTTTAGAAGCACATTTCAGAAATATATAACCTCACGTTACATTAAAACTGAAAGCACACGTGTTTAATATTACGCTTGTATAGATCATGTAATGGCATCAATACATAACAAAAGGTTTAACAAAATCTCCAGAAAACCACTGTGCAAATTTCTTGCCTGGTGTTACACAAGACTGCATAGATGCTGAATTGTGATGATGTGCCCAAGCCACATTTTGTAGCATTCTTGAGCACATATTGTAAAATCAGTTTATAGAGCTGTTTGGCTGGTCAAATCTGGTATTGAAACTTGAAGTCAGGAAGTAAGGCATTTTAAGTGGTTTTGTGATAAAATAATTTACCCCCTATGGGGTCCCATTATACTCCCTCTATTGTCACACCATTTCACTTTTCTTTCTTTTTTTTTTTTACATTGAATGAATGTCAACTAGTTTCACAAACTAATGTCCCTAAAATCTATCAGTGAAAAAAATACATACCATTCCATTTATGTAGACAAAGGCTAAGCATAAACCTAAGATCTGCATGCAAATGGCAGGCCATAACTTTATGCTTATTTATGGCAAAACTATAAAAAAAAATGCACTAATGCACACCATCGCTTGCCAAATATTTTAAATGCTGCTGACATTTTGGTCCAAGACCTGACAGTAAACACCATTACGAGGGGCATTTCATGTGATTTTTATCAAGACAATAGAGCTCAATCTAGCAACAACATTGATCTGTACAATACAGCTTTTGAGGTGTACGAGTCACCAACACATTCCTTTTCAAGAGGCCAAAAAGACAATAATGGAAAGATTTTATAATGTCTGTGTGATTTTTATGATTCCCATTTGTGGCTTGTATTAATTTTTCATGTCAACACGTAACTGTAAAGTTTAAATACCTCCCGTGATTTTAAATACAAAAAAAATAAATTATTTTAAAAATTTGATTTAAAATAATTATGAAAAATGTGTGGTGTGAAATATGATGGATAAATACAATTTTGCACAATAATGAAGAAGAACTACTAACATCTAGCCTCAGACAATTTTCACTGCTGTAATAATGCAGGGAAAGACTCCTACCTGTTGTACCAATAATGTACCATGTTCTCCATCAAACAAGAAGGGTGAAAGTTCTGACAAAGATTGAACATAGAAATGATAAATATGGATCTTAAGAGCTGCTAATATGAAGACAAATTGAAGACGCCGCCCTCCCCATCGATGTGTGCGGCCTAGAGCCTGCAGGACTTTGCAATGGTTGGGAACTCTGAGGAAGGCTTGTTTTCACAGGAGTTAAGCCAGAGCAGGCCAGGCTGGTGCATAAAGTTCTGTACTGTTCTATTTAGCTGGCGGGTCTGAGACCACAGGGAATCCCATAGGGGGAGAGCGTTGGTTCTGGAGAGTGAACAGGGAGACTGGCTGCAGAACGTGCTTTTAACCCAGCTAGGCAGTGGTTGCACCCAGAAGCCCCATTGCTCTCACATCCATGAAGAAACATAGCCCTGGTGAAAGACTCTCTTTCACCCAGCCGAGCAGCTTGCAAAACGTCCCAAGGTCTTAGTGCCACTCAATTTTATTCCTGACAGAAAAATGAAACTTGTACCGAGCCAACAAAGTTGTTTTTTCGTCTCGTTTCATGAAGACTCAGTCTCCCATTACTGCCAAAAACCACTACTAAGATTTCCAGATAAATACCCAACCCAATGGCTTTCCTGAAAAGACATGACACAATAATTTTCAATGCAGTATAACTCATTTAACTGTAACATTAATATAAAATCAGCCAGGAATCTCCATATGCCCAGAACCCCTGAGTAACTTTATAGTGAGAGGTGGCAGCTGGCAGCCAAATCTAATTGGACCCAATTACACATCTCAACTGATAACGGTTTCAAGTCCTCGCATAGCAGACACCAGACCCAATGGCAAAATTTCCATTATTTTGGCTATTAAGGAGTTAAAATGGTATTATAAAATAATTTCATAAAATTTACCTAGGCCAAAAGCCCACTGAAACCCATAAATAAATTATCTCCCAAAAGTTTACTCCAGGATTACAAACACAGACGAAGACCTCTCTTCCAAGGAATCAATTTAATGAACTAATAGGCCTTCCATGAAACAAAGAGGAAATTCAATATCAAAACGCTCACTGAAAGTTATGGGAGGTGAACAAACCACAGATGCACTCAGCTGCTCAATTCAGTGTTGCTGAGGTTACTGCAAGGCAGGTTGAGCTACAGCCAGAAGCTTCAGCAAAACATTTAGAGCGGTGGCTGAACTTGAGCTGTGACCTTTGGATTCTTTGGGGTGAGGTGCTGCGCAGCCATGATATAACTTCACTGTTTTTCTAGAAAGGTTTAGTTGGAGTTTTCTATTTTATGTCTGGTTTTGATTTACGGAAGGAGGGGATGGGGGGGGGGGGGGTGAGGGGGAACACATCTCACATTTCGAAGCCACAAACATTTTGCTGGAACCAACGGACACCACAGAACAGTGCAAAAGAGTCCCTGGGAGAGGGGGGTCAGAACTCGCTCCGCTTCCCCTACAACTAAACCGGCCAGCGGGGAGATAAATGGTTTGAGTAAGGGTGTCAAACCTCCTTGTTTTTCATATTTATTTACACACACTGTCCCCTACATTGGCCCCATAGATCTAAAAAAATAAAATAAAATAAAAAGAAAAAAAAAAGAAAGAATAACGATCTCATTTGGAAAGGTTTATCATATTTATTTTGGGGTTATTGCATTAGATTTTCACTTCAACCACACTTTAAACACAGGAGATATGAGTTCCACCTGTGCATAAGTGAATGCGAGTAGATATGCTCAAACCGACTTAAAGATGCTGAGAACAGCTCAGTAAGTGGAACACAAATAATAGCGTTTGCAACACAGCAACTAACATTTTCTAAAGTCATAACCTGATAGCAACATCAGTTCAAATTTTTAAAAGATCTAATTTTCCTGTGAACTAATTCTACACAAGCAGTAAACACGTGATTTTCTGAGTGAAATATTCAGCAGCAAGGTAAGATTACATTTTATGCATTTTTGTTGTTTGAACATGAGTTTCAGAAAATTTCACACAATATGTATTATGAAAGAGGAATATTTGAACTGATGGAGACTTGATAGTACCCATCACAGTCAATCATAAAAAAACATATCACTTCAGATATCCACACTGCCCATTTTATTTATTTTACCATTCCCAGTGTCCTAAAGAGAATCTACTTGTCAAACATAATTCTTACTGTCACTAAAGAATTAGTCGACCACAAATATTCACATCAAACAGGGCACACTTCAAAAGTCTGTTGCTTTAGGGTTTAGAGAAAAGGATGCTATAGTTTTAAAGAAAGATACGAATGCAATTCAATCTAAAATATAAAAAAAAATTCACATTCTCTTGATTTCTATAATACATGTAATGCATTTTGATTTGGTATTCAGAAATCCTGATCCCTGAACCAAAGAATAACTAAAGTTATGAAAAATAGAATATGAAATTTAACATACAATGAATGTATACAATGAATGTATACAAACCATTGTCATAGAGACTGAGTTTCAGTACAAGTGATCCAAGGTTTGCAACTATACAACTCAAGTGATTCATTTTCAATGTGCCATCCACCAATACACAATAAAAAGCCATACCTTTAGTATTTGTTTTTCATCCTAATCTTAATTATTTATTTTTCTTACTTTAAACATTTAGTTCTATACTTAAACAAGTGTACGCTTATATTAATTTCAGAAGTACATTTCCGATGTATACCCTCACAATCAAAAATATCAAATGACAAAATTTACCATAGAAAAACACAACTGCCCCTAATTACAGAAATGCATCAAGGCAGGCTCAACAGCACAGCTATATTTCTGTATAACTGGGACAGATTTCGCCTTAATATAATGAACCCATATGAGCGAACAGTGTGCTATGACTTGACACAATGAAACTCAATCAGTTGTCAAGTATTTTGTCGGCAAGTATTTCCAATCTCTGGAACACAACTACTGTCAATCTGACAGACTAGCAAACCAGGCTAGTTGAGAGAAAGCCATCCGTCTCTTAAAAAAAATGCCTTGTGATGCACTTTTAGCTTAGCCAGTTAAAACTATAATAATATAATGTAATATTAAAGCCTTGTAAAGCCTTGTTGCTCCCATGAGAGCAACCAAGCTCATGTCCTGCCAAGTGTCCTCTGCATCTACAACGCCCATTACCATTGTCACAGCATAGGCTATGCTTATCAAACGGTTAATCTCCTACTTAGCATACAAGATCAAGCATTTTCACTTGTCAATTTCCACAATGCTTAGAAAATACACTTAATGTAACTCCAAACGCTTGTAGAGTGACGTTATGCCTCCAGAGGTTGTACATGTGCATATTACCCGATTATTTGTATAATTATGCTTAATCTTATTTCCAGTTCAAACTATTTCTTATGACACATGAAAACTGACACTGCTGCGCTCAAGGAAAGCGTGGCACAGATTCCTATATCAACATACATCTTCTATATCAACACATACATGAACTATATGGGTATTTGGGAGTGAAGGGCTTGCGCTGCTTGAGAACTGAGAAGAAAAGGCTACCTAGGCTACCTGCAAGATATAAACCTGATGTTTATATTTATAATTGTGAATCAATGCTATAAAATTAATTGGCCCATATATCCAGCCTCTGGAAATAAGACTACTGTACAAGCTTTGGAGTTGAAATGTATTTTCTTGCTTTAGAGCACAAACCCCTAAATGCCTCTACCAGGCACTGGCAGGTTAGTTCTCAGAAACGTAAATCTAAAATATCCTTCAGTGCACATAGTGTCTGGGCCAATCGAAAATATACACTAAAACCAAAATAACATCATGAAACCATAGAAATGGAACTATCCCTTATTCCCTTTAAGACGGCATTGTTGACAGTAGAAAATGTGATGTGAGGAACACATGCAAGTTTCATTCAGGTCAACTGTCTGCATGCTAGAGGATGGTTGCAGACAAGACCATTCATAACACCATTCATAGCATGACCAGGGGAGGCCTAAATTCAATGAGAAATCCCTCTCTCTGATTTGACAGAATTGTTCTTGTGAAAATAAATCTTAGAACGGTGAAGGTGTCACTGAAATTTAATTAATTGATTGAAGAAATGACAAAAAGAAGTTTGTTTACATGAGCGACTGACTGATGGCATGTCAACTAGTGCAGACACGACTCAGTCACAGGTCTTACTCAGAAAGCTTGGAGTTTGCCACGGTGCACTCTTAAGTAGACTTAACTTCCCACACCAGGCCGAAATGAACTACTACTGATGTCATAAGTAGTTACACCGGTGTAAATGAAGTCTTCTCGGTGCACTCCTCCCCTGATGAGTCAAGCACAGCCGTGACTTGAACCGAACACTAGGAACACCTAGGAACACGAGAGACAGAGGCCCAATACTACGTAACCACAGCAACAGTAACACTGAATCTAACAATCAGGCCATATTGCCTGCTGCTACTCTTCCAACTATCGCTTTAATACATTACATAATGATCCCGTCATACAGCTATGGATTAGGCTACACTACACACAAAATAAATGTTTATTACTACTATATATACCTGATATCAATTACTGTTTTTATATCTTATATATTTTTAAGTTAATATAATTATATATCTATATATCTAAATGTGAATGCAAATGTATATAGTTTGAATCAAAATAAATAAAAGTAGAATTATTTCATAGACAGCTGAACATAAATATTTGAAAATGTAAAGTTATAACACCCATCAAATTTTACGCCATCATGGCATGTACATATTTCTATTAAGACACAAATCACAAACCACAAGTTCTCACCTTCACACCAAACACAGCAGCAACATACTGTAGTGCGTACCACACATATACACTGCCAAAATGTCCACTGGCTATTCAAAGTCTTCTAAACTATGTAGACTAGCACAACACTAGCATTCAAAAAGGGCAATCGCTTTTTCAGTAAAACAGAAGGGGATTGTGTAGTGTTGTGTAATGTCACATCGTCGGTATGCACAGAACAATGTAAGAAACACAAAAGGCTGTTCCTACACTAAAGGTCAATGGCATACATGTGATCACAAAGTTCAGCGTAAGATGAAATCTGATACTCTTATCAAATTACAATACGACTCTTATGTATAAAATATGCCATGAAAAAGTAATCAACATTTAAAAAGAGAAAAAAAAACTACTTCATAAATTTTTTTTTTTTTAAATGGCTGAAAGGAGCCAGACAGGGAAAAAAAGACACTTCAATTTCTCTAGAAGAACCAGAAATAAGGATTGTGCTTGAAGCAGTGCTAACCCTCAACTGGCAGTGTGCTGTGCTGGAGTTGAACTAGCTGTTGTTTTTGGACCAAGTGGAGACTGTCAGCATATGAAGTATGACACTTCCTTTAAAGCCGCTTCCATGACTTTAAAAAAATGTGTCTGTCATCAGGGCAATTCTCAGTGCGCAAACAGCAACCGTGTACTTACTTCACACGGACAGTGTCCTTATTTTTATTTAAACTAATGTAACCCAGAATTTGGTTTGCCCAAAAATATTTTCGCTCCTTTCTAAAAACCCCTCTGGAATTACGTCATACCCTTAACAATTGTGCAACACTAACAATATTGTACCAGTGGATATTACAATGAGGGTAAAACAAGAGAAAAAGCCCCTTTCTATTAATTCAGTTATTTTTCACAATATGGGGTTGACATAGTGCAGAAAACTAAAATAAACTTTGGTCAGTTCATATATAAAATGTTGAGAAATTCTGTGTCAGTTAAAACTTTTATCAAGATGCCAACGCAGTCATATACATGCACTCTATAATCTCTGAAAATGAATGTACATAATGAAATTACTCACATTTGAAATGCATAAAGTTTATATATTTAGTGCATGTTTGTAATTATGTGGGTTGACTTAACCTCTCTATAAAATTGTAGAATACCTCACCAGTCACCATCCAAAACATGAAAGAAAATAGCTTATTACTTCTAATTCATCACCCATTCAAAATTATATCATAATTTGTATCTATGGCAATGTCACAAACTGCATAACCTCATTGTCATTTAATTTGGGAAGCACACTAATTTCTGTAGATTCTCATTCAAATTTCCCCGACAAAACAAGCAAGTATAATCATTCTCCAGAAATGAGAGGGGAAACTGCACAGGTCAGAATGCATAAAACTAACCAAAACCACATGATTAACTGCATGTCTGAGGTTCGCTTTTGTGGTCGCCATCAACTGCAATCTCGAATGATAAATCCTCCCCACGCACTGACATATGACAGATGACAGATACTTGTCATTGGTTGGTAGGTACTCCTTGGTTTTAAATGTGAAAAGATGGCTTGGCGTGCGGTGCTGGGTTTTACATGACATATACGTTTAATGAATGGTGCAGGGCTTTAGATTGAAAGATGTTGTGTGATGATGGTAGGTTTAACATATAAAAGAGGGTTATAGTACATTTTGCTGGTTTGGCATGAGAAAGAAGAGTGGTGTACAGTGCTGGGTTATACAGTGCATGAGAATGTCAAACAGTGTTTGGTTCAGCAAAGCTCCCACTTAGTAGAGAGGGGGCTCAGTGCGCACACTTGGGCTTCTGCTGAGAAATGGAGTGACTCCGTGCTCCAGATCCACATCCGCTGGCCTCCCACGTAACTGCTGTCCCCGGTCGAGGGTCTCTATTGTTTCCCACCCGAATCGTGGGGCTCCTCAGTGCCTCAAGGGCTCTAACGCTTCTTCCAGACTGCTGGCGTCTCCATCCTGAAGAGCCAAGAATACACAGGCAGGATTTACACACATTAAGCTCCCAGTTTCCCCCGAGTCTCGAGTGCGAGGCTGCTGAAAAGGTAGGGTCCGCAGAGCTCCGTGGGGCCGCAGACGTTGGAGTATTCACTAGACAATCGCTAAAAGCCGTGGGGAAAGCGAAAACAACGAGGCAGCACTTGTACGCAGTGTCACTGGAGTTTAAGCGCTTTCAAAAAGCACAAAAATAGAGAATGGAAAGGTAAAAAAAAAAACCTTTGGCAACGTGAAAACGCTTTTTCCGTGCAAGAAACGGCTCATAGACTGATCAAGCTGATTTAGATTAACAGTTTCTGAATGCGGAGAAACGGTTGGATGCTGTTAATGGCACTGCAGAAACACATAATAATAATAATAATAATAATAATAAACTTTATTTGTATAGCACCTTTCATAGATGAAATGCAGCTCATTGTAGCAGATCGAAATAAAAAGTAGAGATAAATTAAGATGGTAAAAGTGCATAGATAAAAGCCTTTATGGTACATGAAAGGAAAAGTGCATAGATAAAAGCTTTTAAGGTGCATGAAAAGAAAATAGAGGTATTTTGCCTCTCAGCAACCGCTAGAGGACTTTTTTACAGACACATGCACAAGCGCAGTCAGCGTGCCACTGGCATGTTAAAAGAAGCCTCAAACACACAGCAACAGGCATTCAGGCGTAGGACACGGGCACTATGGATCACAGGGGGAGTATACCCAACCCCGAGACGGCTGCTCCAACCGCGCCAACAAGCAGGAGTTACATTCAAGAAGGAGTTTGGGGGCACGGCAACAGGAGCGAGTGGCAGCGCCTAGCTGATGCAAGCACAGGCAATTGCAAAGGGCAACATGAAAGGTCCTCCAAGGCCAAAAGAAATAACAAAAAAACAAAAACATGCAGTTAAGGGAACAAAAAATAAAGAGCTGAGCGACTTTAATGATTGCTCTATTCGCAGCACATACATACTTACCTCATTGGAGTTCTTGGGCATCTTGAAGGCAAGCTCAGCCCAGGACCTGGCTTCCGAGATGTTCCCCAGGTCCTTGTAGCACTAGCAGTTCAAAATCACAATGAAGCAATTAATCAAAAACATAAGTGACACATTCTGGAAAGAGCTGAAAGGTTCCTATGACCGATGTAGCCCGTTTTCCAGTTCTCCGCCCATGAGCGGTTCTCAGCTCCCTCTTATGCATTTTCCATCAGGCAGCTGACAGGACAGGCTCTGGAGATGAGTTCTAAAACTCTCTGAGCCATGGTGACTGAAAGGGAATGTTTCTTCAGGCTGTACGGTGCAGTCCGTTGATCAGACAGCGTACCTCCGGCCCCTTCTCCACCAGGGGAGCAGAGGAAAATCAACAGTTAACTGCATAAACCTTGCAAAACCAAGGGCGTGAGGTGGGCTCCAATAAATGACAGCTCAGCAATGAACTTTTGCCGAGTCAGCCTTCTAAGCGGAACCCAATAGGAGCAGACATTTTCCCAACCCAAAAAGGTCTTTGAAGATAATCGCTCAGCCTTAAAATCAACAGACTGCAGCCCCAGGACTTGGGCTTGGTGACAGATCACTAGCTCTGAAGTCCCATGCCACACCCCCGGAGAACCACCTGTGGTTGCAAAGTGCGGGTCCATCTAAACCGACTCATCGAGAACAAGTGTTCGTCGAATGTCAGTCTGCCGCGGTCCTCCGCAGCAACTTCGTATCTGGCACCCATGAATCTTTGGCTGAAGCATGACTGGGGAAGTTTAAGAAGCTTGCGCAGGAGTGGAGCCCCGGGGTACGTCCAGGGATTTCACCCAAGAGGTGGTCCCTGCATCACACTTCACTGGTAAACTGTATCTCCTGTCTGACTGGCTGAGAAAGGGTTAAAACGATCGGGCTGACGTCGCCCTGATAAAAACGCGCCCCTCTGCGACTTGCAGGATTGTGGGAAAACCATAACGCGGGTTCGACAGTCCCCTCTGAGGCCATAAAACTTCTGCAATGTCAAATATAACAGAGGCAAAGACTCTGTGTTCAGACTAACGCGCTCAGCTGGCACCAGCATTAAGCAACCCATGTGAGACTGTCTCTGCGCCACACAGCAAGCATATCCGCTCTGTTTTCTCTTGCAAAATAAGCAGACTAGAATGCTATATTCATTTGTTTTTTCAAATAACAAAAAAAGGAAAAAAAATAAAAAAGAGAGGGACCCCATTTCCAGGCAGGCCTATGGCGTGAGAAATGATAAAAAATAAATAAATAATGACGACTGCTCAGACAGCGACAGAGCGGCTCTTGGAATCAGAGGCAGGCCGGCGGCCGAGGAAGAACACAGCCGCAAAACAAAAATAAAAACAAACAAACTATAAAAGGCGTTAATTTCTTATGCACAGAACCGCAGCAAGACTGCACGGGTGACCAACCTCCCCGATGTAAACCTCGAGCTGGGTCTGCTTCTGCTCTGGGTACAGAGAAAGTGAGACTGGGCCTCTTGTGGCGGACCACGCTCAAACACATCGGCCAGCGGTTCTGTGCTCTGACGCGGACACGCAGACCTCTGGTCGCGCCGAATGAAGTGTTCCCTTACCTTGGCAATGTAAAGCCTGGCTGCCCTCGAGAAGCCTGGGCTAAGTTCTTCAGCCTACAAAGAAAATATAGAAATAAATACAGTGAGGTTACGATGTCCCTGAGAACGTAATGAGAATTTAATGTCCAGGTCTGAGAACATGATACAAAAGCAGACCACCTTGTAGCCCGTTCTGAATCAAACCGACGACTGAGACAGAGTGGATTTAGTGAAGAATGTTGCTACGCTCAATCTCTCAGCACCCTGAGATCTTTTAGAATGGGTTACAATCAGTCACACCTCACAGAAATGTGTCACTGTGCATTTCACTGGAATGGCTTTTGTGTGAACAATTCACGGTGGTGAGACATGAGGGTTCTTATGGACGCTCTGTTTCATTCAACATATGTAGGATCTGTGCATGTGATCTAAGGGAACCTCACTACCAGCATGTATTTAATGCAGTAAATATAAAAATGTAAATTCCTTTCAAAATGGAAGTAAAATATCTCCATCAAATTGACCTCTGAATGTCCTAAGTAAGAGTACTTAAAATGTACAAGGAATATTGGAGTTTTGCAAAAGCAGATGGAATGTATTATTTGAAGGCCAGACTAAAGCTTCTTCTGAAATGAGCTTCAAAGGAGGTTAACAACAGGACACATAAACCAGCCAATGATCATGACCTTTATATAACAATGTAAGGGTAAGGTAATGGGAACATGTTGTCATTTGGCTTAGGATACAGGATACATAGGAGCACTTGGCCAGATAATATATACAAGATTTTACACAATATAATCCGCCATGTGGTTACTGGGCCCTCTTCAAAAAGAAGACAAGAAAAAATGGATTATGCAGTGAAGTCATTGTTCCTTCTACCTGAATCTGGATAAAAGGTTCAAGGTTACAGATTAAAGCTTCTGAAATTCAAAATATTACAAATGACAAATCGCCTGCCTATGTGAGAGCCTAGAGAAAAAGAGGGACTTTCTGGGCGTGCGATGTCCCATGATCCACGGCGCAGTAACTGTGCAGGAACAGTACCTTGAGGAAGTTCTCCAGGGCGTCGTCCAGCGAGGCTGTGGGCGGAGTCTCATACAGGGCAGCGGCAGCCTTCTTCTCAAGCCACCCTAGGGAGGCTACCTGGAAGAGGAATGGGAGGGTATAGTGAGTTATTCAGCTGAGCACACACACACATAAACGGTGGTTCACATTTGGCACATCCATTTTTTCAGCTGGATTTCTGCACGTGTAACTGATATTTTGCAGGAGGGAACAACATCAGTGTCCTCACCAGGCACAGTTCATAGACTACTACAAAACAATGCCGTCCACTTGGAAATCTGTTAGGCTAGCACTAAATAAATGAAAAACCCAACAATGTCACGTGAAAACGGATCATTAATTTAATATGCACATGAAATGTTTCATTCATTTAATAGACTATACATCATCCTTTAGATTTAATTGCAGCCGTGTGCGTGTTTGGCATGACACTAAACAAGTTTTGGGGGCCATCCTGCTGCAACACATCCCACTGAAGGTTCCCAGCAACGAAGCACTCTCACAGTAACTTGGCTGCCATTTTGGACCTAGAGGTTCTTGAAAGGATTTTGATCCGGTAATGGGGATGGTCAGCTCATAGCCATACAGTAAGATATGACTTCTGGGAGCGAATCCAAAGTTCTGGATGAAGAGCACCAGCTTGAAGACAGGTCATTATAACATATAAATTGCTCTGAAACAGCTTTGCTGGATCTTGCCAAGTGCTCCGCAAAGCCTAGTCGGGTTGCTCCTCTAAATGGACGCTCTTATCTTTGATGTGTCAAGGTAATGTGCAGGGCCTTAGATAATGAGGAGCTCTCACATGTGCACCCAGCAGGGAATTAGAGAGCCATCTCTACCTCTCATCAGCCCCCTGTTTAAACCCATTTCTCTATCCCTTCATTCTTAATGCTTCTTGGCAACACATGAAGCCAGCCCATTAACAGCGCTGCGATGAGACATTTGCGTTCAGATTCATTTTCTGTATTTCTTTTTTCCTTACGTCTTCTTTTTTAAGAGGGAGGCTCTGATTCTTTCCTGTCAAGTGATTTTCCGGGTTTTATATAAACAAGAAAAATAACTGTTACGGTCTGGAACCAATCATTTGGGGGCTAAAAATACAACATTTGGAAAGGTGAATTGATAGAATTATGGTTCTGTGTACACGAGCGTTCAAGAGTTGCAACACATTACTGGCCTGCTAATGCAAGCTGAAGCCTATTCAAATAAAGCCAGCGGGGAAAGGCCTTACACGTTCCAGTCTATGCTGCTGATGTAGCTTTGGTGTGTGGGCGTGGCACCACAAGGTTTTCTGCGTTCTCCAGGAAACCAGTAAAGCCAGGACCTCAATCCAAATGAGGGTTGAGGGAAGCTGCAAGATCAACTGCTATTCACTCCTTCTGCTGTGAACAGCAGCTAAATATCCTTTAGCCTTCCATATCTGCAGGTGAGTTTTATATTCTCCTGGGCATGGGGGCGCTTCAGTCGGAAAGAATGGTGTGTGACAGCCGAGGCCTTTCCTACATTATGTGCAAGATCAGCCTGGATGAGTATAACTTTCCTCCCCCTGCTCTCTACTTGTAAGACGTCATGTGCAGTGTAGACAGGCACAGGAATGGCAGGTACACACTCTGCCAGACAAGTCTATCCTAACCATAAATTACACCTGTTGTAACTGAATTCTACGGTTAAAGTTAAGTCGTCAGCGGAACAGACATGTGCATGTACATGAAGACGCGAGACAAAACAGCCATCAACAGAAAGCACGAGAAGTGACGAAACTCTTCACTCACAGCCATTGCTTCTAATTACACAGAGGCGTGTGCAAGCTTGGTGCAAAGGAGCAACATTTCTGTTTCCGTTTGTCACCGTCTTACCGCCTCATACACACACAGTAAAACACAGACAAAAGAATGGATTTCTCTAGTTACTGCAGGAATGATTGCGCCATGTCAATTCAGCAAAGGGACGGACAACAAAACATTTTTTATCACTTTTTTGGACATCACTACCAATCTCCTCTTTACATTATTTTATTTTAATTAATTTTTTAGATACATTATCTCCAATTACCAGCCCTCAAGCAAAGAGAGCAACAGGATTGACTGTTTTTTAGCTACTTTTACAATTGCATAGTCTGGCTGCAGAAAGGATAGGCGATGAACTGAAAATACAGAATGGCTTCATCCACCATTAACTGTAGAATGACGTCAGCAAACAAGGCTTCACTCAGACAGCCGGGCAGGAAAAACGCTGCAGACTGTCTGTCGGGAAAACACATGGGTGCCAGACTGAGATGATTGATGTTTAGGTACAGGCAATACCACCCCTATAATGCCTGAACATTACCCATATGCACCATTAACTCGCATGTTGTATCTCGCTCGTTCAATTTTGCTTTTGTTCCCTCGAAAGTGATCGATACTCGATCACGATTAGCAATTAACGTGGCGCATACGAGTTTTCACATTCCCTTGTTACACTTTAACTGAAATTATTATAGGGTACAATAAAATATCCCCTTAATAAACCCTTGAATGTATCTGCAACATGTTTATCCTGAAGATATATTTAAAATAATAACACCTCCCACACATGTTATTGCTGGAAAGTAGATGCACAAAAAATCATCCAATATACAGTGAACATTATGTTCATAAAATAGTGTTTGTATATATATATATATATATATATATAATGATAAAAAATAAAACCAACACTTAGAACAGTTAAGAAGAATGTGATTTTAAAATATCAGCCTTCTGGAAAATGGTTCCAAAGCTTAGGGGCCGTAACACTGAATGCATGCTCTGTCACCCGTAGTGCACAGATTACAGAGGGGGCACACAGAACTGGCAAGAGTCCACAGAACCACGTCCCTGAACAGGGGTATCTGATTGCAATAGATCACAAGATAACTAGGGGCTTGGCGTTTTAAAAGCAAGTAAAATCACTTTGTAATGAATATGACATGCAGCTAAGAGCCAGTGCAATTTGCGCAGAATAGGAATTACTTATTCCCATGTTCTTGACCTAGTTAGGACCCTGGCAGTTCAGTTCTGAATGCACAACAGTCCATTAGAAATTTGTGAAGGGACACCAGGGTAGAGTACAACAATATCCCAGATGAGAATAAATAAAAGGTAAGAAAATCTCAGAGGGAAGGCCTCATATTGCTGATATTTCTGTGTGAAAAAATGCAGTGATGTTACGAGATAATAAGGTAAGTAAGGCATCAAAAATGACACCCGATTCCTGGATCAGAAATGTAGCCAGATGGCTCATCCTGTTAAGGCATCGTTTCAGTGCGCGGGTAGGCCCCACAGTCTGGTGCCAGTGCTAACTGTTTCCGGAAGTTTTACAGGGCACCACAAAAGCGGCCCAAGCATTGACCAGAGATGGGAGGGTTTCAATCTCCTAGGATACGCTGCGTCTAATCACACACCAGTGACCCCTGCTGGCCGATCCCCTTTTGAGCTGCATATGACCAGTCTTCCTCCAACTCATGTCTGTGCAATACCGGCTTGAGAACTGTGGTGTGACAAAGCAGACACTAACTTCACATGCTTCAGAGGAGAGTACATTGGACTCTCCCAAACCAATAGTGGATGTTGTGAAAATTAGCGCTGAAATAATATGGTTGGGCATTCCAAATTAGAGGGGAAAAATTCCTTTTTAGAGAGACACATTTTAGAGTCTGTGAAAATCACCTCCGATTTGGTACTTTAAAGCTGTTTATTAACTTAAAAAAATTATTAAATGTACTCATTATATTCCAGCAGCTATAAATAAAGCAAGTGTTCTGGGAAAAAAAATCTGGTTTCTGTGAGTGTCCTGGGCTCTGTATGTCAAAAGATCTCACCCCGGTCTTACAAAAACCAACCAATCAGGGCAACTATCTACAAACAAAAGATCCTCCCCGTAGAATAAACCCCTCCCTGTCTGCCTGTCTTCGCACGGGCACTGGAGAATAATTTTATGGGAGGGGCTTAGGAGAGAGATAGGAGGGAGGAGAGCAAAAGGGGGAAGTCTTTTTGCCTAATATATTTTAATATTTTAAAACTGCAGCTTTAAGGTTAATGGTTAGAAAACTGCACTCTCCAAAATCAATAGCTGAGGTTGTGAAACTGAGCACTGATAAAATATAGTTAGGCATTAAGGGGGAAGGGGGAAAAACTTTTTTCTTTTATAAATTCTATTCAGAATTACAGAAATATCATGCCACGGTGCACTCTTTGTAGAAAGACACATTTTAGTGTCAGTGAAAATTACCTCAGATTTCGTACTTTTAGGCTAATGGTTAGGGAACTGGCCTTGTAGCTCCAAGGTTGTGGGTTTGATTCCCAGCTGGAACACTGCTATTTTACCCTTGAGCAAGGTACTTAGGAATTGCTTCAGTAAATATCCAGCTGCATAAATGGCTTGTATGTACAAAAAATCTGTTTAAGTCATTCTGGATAAGAGCATCAGCTAAATGCTGAAAAATAATCCAAACTTAATGTTTAACATCAAAACATTAGAGTGCATACGGTGCTTAATGTCATACAGACACGCAATCAGACATGGAGGCGGCAGAGGTGTAGTGCTTTTAGTGTTAACATTTGTGTTTCATCAGAACAGCAGCTAATAATACCCTCTGGGGACAAACTGTAGATGATGAAGAGCACAGGACCTAGCAAAGATCCCTGAGGGACACCTTGCGAGACTGGAGCCCATATAAACTAGCAGTTTGTTTTTTTTGTTAAGAACATGGGTCTTTGGTTTATGCAGCCCACATCCTGATCACACTAAGAACTCTGCTACAAGTGGCTATATGTATACATAAAACATGTGAACAGCAAGCCTATACTGACTAAAATAGTTGCAATCTAGTAATCAAGTATACATTGACATTGGTATGTCATACAGAAAGTTGCAAACAATACCAGAAAGTACCTTTATACGCAAATCACTGCACTTGACCAACTGACCATACAGGTGATGTCCATGAATTCAGTAAGGATTTCATCAAGATACTTTCTACACAAGTCTCCCTGCAAGGGTGCTGGAATATTCATAGCCTCTTAAAACGTGAAAAGGTAAGCCCACTTCCAGACCCTTCCAGGGCCCCGTGTGGTGCTCATGTAATAAAACATTTGAGTCAATCCGGGGACGCTTCTGGACAGTGAGGCCCCGGAAGGCCGACTGAGCCCCAGCGGAGGTGCGGATCGTAAAGAATAACAGCAGAGGGATGAAGAGAGCTTACGGGAACGCTCCGGTAATGGCGGGTTCCGGAGAAGCAGTTTACTCAGCCTGCTGGTATTACAGGATTTTGCTGAAGTTCCTCTTAGAGTTTTATGTCGTCTATGAATGAAAGTTGTTTTATTAATAGAGGGGGAAATCTTTAAGGTAGTTAAATTTGTTCAGTGAATATTCATATGCTGTTAGAAAAAATGTGAAAACAATCAAAAAGATAAAAAAATTCAATAGAATTTAAAGCACAACTGAACTGAAGTTTTGCCTCATATTTAGTCACGTTTATATTTAGTAGCAGTTGAAGTTCTATGCTGGTGAAGTTGCAAGCAGTGGTGGTTCATCTTCAAAGTAAAAAAAGTAACTTTTACTCTTGAAGAAGACTCTACAGTCATGCTGAGGCCTTAGGTATGTATTTTTATGGACGCGGAATTCACGGAATAGTTATGAAAATCCCCAGAAGAAAGACACACAACATCACAAGAAGAGAAAAGTATGGAATTCAGAACACAAAATAATTGTTGTATTAAAATGTCAAGTGTTGTACTTATGCATTAAATTGAATAGTTGCTTATTAAATTGTGTTATTCCAAAAAAGTGCACTAAAATACCACTTTGCCCCCCTGTTCCTACCAACATTCTCAGAGCGCTAACGTTTTTTAAAGCAAATTTGTGCAGAAACAATGCGGTTCAGCTCGCCCAGTTCTACATCCCTGTGGCGTCTTTGACATCTTTGATGACTTGCATTTACGGGTAACTGATGGCTCCTGATTGCTCCCATGTTAAAATAATAGGAAAGACCAACCTCACAACCAACCACAGGTCCCTAAGACCCAAACTAAACTTAATATATAAAGGAAAACATTATTCTTCCATTTTCTTTTTCAAATACTCTGCGATGCTTACGACTTAACTTCGTGCAATTACAAAACGTATTGCCAATAAGACTATTTGTATTCCGAATACAAATTCTCAATTGAAAAAAAGGCTGTTTTAATAACATCAACATAGCATGTTAGTGTTTCTTGCTCAGTTCCCTTCACATGAAAATATAACCCAATACTGTATAGATGCAATGTGCACAAAAAGAGAAGACTACGTAATCCCACAGTTTTTTTCTTCTTCTTTGCAAAACCAGTGTGAGACGCTTGACGCAAGGTAAGCCCATGTTTACGAAAAATCCTTGCAGTACACCTGCATGACAACAAACATCTATTACTGCATTAGAACAGTCCCTGGTAGATTATGTAAAATGACTGTACGGAGAGATACATCCAGCTATACCTGTTATATGCAGAACAGTCCACACAGACAAGCCACCAGAGGTACCCCTGCGGATACAGCAAAGCTCCAGCATGATTATGCAGGCTAATGTCCAGCTATGCTCATAGCAGGGTGTCAAATTTTCATGACTCTTTCACATTTTTACATCCCAGGAAAATGTACACCTTCACAGTATTTAAAGGTAAAAATGATGCCTCAAGTGTATGCTCTTATATACAGACTAACAATTGTTGTAATGCAAGATTCAGGAGCACTGGCAGAAAACAACTGTAAACAATACAGTTGTACTTTAAATATTACCATATAGGAAATTCACTATGGCATCAATTAATGCTTCATGTTTGTTTTTATCAGTGATTATTTTTCTCTTTAAAAGAACCCCAAAAATAAAGCACTAAACCCCCATGAACAAAGAGACTATTACACAGCGTTTTCTTTTGTTTATATCATGACAGCAAGCGCGGCACTTTTTACAGAGCATCTATAGCAAAGCTCATCAGGCATGCAAAGTTTTAATTCCAAGATGCAGTTATAAATGCGTGATTTCACACAATTACACCAAGCTGCTAATTGATATTGCTAGCCAAATAAGTTGCACGGTTTCTGCAGCAAGACCACCTGCACTAGTCTGTAGAAAATCTGAAAGAAATGTCCATTAAATTTCCATTAATAATAATTCATGCTCTTATCTTCATTTGAGTCATAAAGCAATGTCAAACAGCAACAACTCTTGGTCAAAAACAGTGTTAGGAGGGCTACTGTGTGACTGATCCTAAGGCACTATTAAGGCTCTATTTCAATGTGTGTATCACGTGCCAATCGGGTGCCTGCAAGTCTCTGTTGAGCAGCACATGAAGTGTCCTCCTTCAACTAATGTCTGTGTGAGTAACAGTCGCAACCTGGGTCTGAAAAGCAGCGGACGTTGATATCAGATGCTTCAGAGGAGAGCACATGCTTCTGAATTGATATCAGACATTGCAATAATGGGGGGGGGGGGCATTTTTGAAAAGTAGCATGAGGATAATGCTGATAATGACATAAGCCCAAAAAAATAAACATACATGTTGCGAACACCATGGAAAACCTTAATCGCAAAAGTCAACTGCTGTGAATATCTTTCACTGCTGTGAATATCTGTAGTAACCTGACTAGCTATAATTTGTTATTAGAACAGCTATCTACACAATTTACTTGTATGCGATGAATTTAAAACAAATACTGGTTCAAAAACCTAATTTATAAAGCTGTGCTACTTCCAGCTAAGTGATAACCAGAAATCCAGAATCCAAGGTCCTGGTTAGAAATCCTACCTCATAGCACCATCTACCTAGCAGGTAGAAGCACAGGGGGTCATCGGCCTTCAGCGCGATAGCTTTGTCTATATGCTCCTGAGAAATAGAAAATGTGGAAAAAAGCAGTTTATTGGCACAATCAACGGAAAACGATACTTAATTAATTTAGACCGATGGGGGAAAAGAGAGCTGCTGTGTGTTACGGTCAATAAAATGTACAAGGAAAATGTATTCTGAATAAAACTATATTATGAAACACTGGCTCTCACATTAAGTTAATCTGGCCTGTGAAATGCACATTCAATCAATCATATTTTACATGCCCACTTTACCACAGTTGCATACAACCACCCAAAAGTGCCATAGATGAATGTGCCCTTTGAACACTATTACGTACAACAGTTGTAATATCAGTGTTTCCCCCAGGCCCCAGGTTGTCTTTGTAGGCGGGGTGGTGACGGGGGGTGGTGCAATCGTTGACCAGGGGGTGTAGCTACTATCGTTGATGGGGGGGGGGGGGGGGGGGGGGATGTAGCCACGATCGTTGACGGGGAGGGGGAGGGTAGCCGCAATCGTTGACGAGGGGGGGTTTTATTTTCGCTTTTGTAACCTAATAAAATCTATTCTTCTGTACCGCCCCGCCTAATGCATGGTAGGGGAAACACTGAATACTATACTACATAATAAGTCAATAAGATAATCAACACTGTATTTGTGGATAATGTCTTCAGGAGAATCAATGAGATATTAAATAAGCATAATAGCAGAGTGATTGCCAACTAATAGCTATCCAGATAAATAGAAGCATTTGAATCACTGGTTTGCAATGTGTCTGTTTATCAACAATTCTCGAATCCAATTCTCGAACAGCAACAATATGAACACAAGCTGCTCAAAATGAGCATGAAAACAGTGATGGTTCATAGAACTGGAAGCGCGGGGACATCCTAGCGTTTGTGTGTGGCATTTACCTTGAAGACGTGGCTGCTTTTCAGTTTACCGTGCATGCTGTCATAGTGAGAGGTCAGACCAGTGAGAACAGCAAACCTGTGGAGGAGAGACTTCAAGTGAAACGATGAAGGGATGCTTTTTGCCTGGCTGGAGTAGGATGGGGTGTTGCTTTATCACATTAAGACCACAAAAAGACAAAGGTAACTGAGACATCCATGCATTCTGGACAGCACTCTGATTTTTGGGTTGAGCTGGACTTCGGGTCGGATTTGCCAGGAAAATGAAGGATGTGACGTCAAAGTGCGCTCCCGAGTGCCTTCTCCACCCCCAACAGCACCACAACATAAGGGCCAGTGAATTGAGCCTGTGTAACACAACACTAGCAAGTTAGCTGTTGAGAAATAGACCAGTCAACCAGCAAACGACCGGTTGAGTCCACCAAAGGCGAAGATAAAAGTTTTATCGACCGAAGCCCGTTTGGCCAAGCGGTAGTGTGACTGAAATTGGGCAAAAACAAGGATGAACATCGGCCAGGCATTCCAACCATGGAGAGACCTACGTTTGTTGTTGGGGATCAAAACCGACCCCGAGCTGGCATTCTTCTTATTGTACAGGTAACGTTACTGCAAAGCATGTGAAATATATTGTGATGTTCCTGATGCCGATGTTAGCTTGGAATGTGTGTTATTGAATGTGTGTTGGATGATGCTTACTTGAGTGCTAAGCTAGCTAAGTTACATCTAGCTGGCTAACGTTAGCTAGCTTCCTTGCTAACGTTATCACTTGCAAACTACTGTCTGAGTGGATAACGTTAGCTAGCTAAGTTACATCGATTCAAACCCGACTCCCAGGGCTGATCTGGCTGGTAATGTTAGTTGGCTAGCTTGCCGTTTACAAATTACTTTACCAGCTAACGTTACGGATCCAGGCTGGGATCCAATTATGTTATCCAGCCGCGAAATGTTGCTTGCTCCCATTGCGCGAGTGTAAGAAAGCGAGCTAGCAGCAGGCTGCTGGCTGCAGTTCACTTATGGCCACCGGTGTCAGTAATGAGAAAACTTTTCAGAACGTTACGTAAAACCTCTTTAATAGGACAGTTTTGGTAAAGCCATAACTGAAGCCATGTTTATCCTTAATATCAATTCCAGTCTCAGAAATTGGAATGTTGGCTGCATATTTCAGATGAATGTGAGGGAAACAGAAACTGACTGTGATTTGGCTGAGACACATCTATTTGGCCTCTTTGTAGTGCATGTCTTCTCAAACACATCAGGCACAGACATGTACGCTTTGTGACTAATGTCTGGCAAAGTAGATTTGGATCGAACTGAACAGTTTTTGCTTTTCAATTATCTTGTGACATTTGGCACTGTTAGATGGCTAATGTCTATGTTTTTGGGTCCATAACAAAACAGCACAGGTACCATGCACAAAATTCCACAGAACACTGACTAGCCACATTGGAGATTTCTATATAGGCTACCATACAAACCCCAGGCATGCACTTCAGCTATCATAGAAATTCCTATAACCAATGATTTAAGACCAAAAAAATAAACATTCCAGTCTAAATATTTTCCTGGTTCTGTGGTTGAGACATTTAAATTCATTTTACAAAACAGCTAGCACTGAAGCCTGATCAGAGTGCTATGTTAAATGAACCTACCATCTTATTTACCAGATAACATGCTTCAAGAGCAGTCAGAGAAGACATAAACACAGTCCACAGTCCTGATTACCTGGCCAGACACAAAGAGTAAGGGCCTCTGCGTGAGAGCTTCGATGTGCCATTCTTAAAATGAAATTTTAGGTACAAAAAAAGACCCTGTCTTTCATGGGAAATAATTATATGACTAAAAACATTTCAGATCCTAGAAATGGCAGATTAATTAAGACAAATGACTGAATCCAGGCTCCAAAATGCAGAATTGCAATTTTCCATTGATTAGTCTAATAGACATTCGATGTAAAATAAAAAGGATACCGATATTTCTGGAAACTAAAATAATTAATCCATTCACAGTGAGAAAACTTCCAAGTGTGGAAACCATTTGGGAGGAATTTATGACAAAACAATTTTACAATATTTCCACTCACACATATAACAGTGAACAGTGTTCCTCTGTGTCACTGTTCTTTTGTCAGGTATGTGCACACGGCACACGCTGGGATATCTGTGCAAAATCTGAGAGTAATATTACCTCAATCACTCCATGAATACAGAGACAGCCGGGCTGCACCCTTCAGCCATCCACTGCTTCACTAACAGCACGGGATAAACAAACACTCGCTGCGTTGTTGCTTTCCAAGGCTTCTCAAGAGACAGAATTAAAACATAAAAGAAAAGGCCAAAAAAAAAGTTTCATTGTGGTTTCTAAGTCAATAGCCACATGCCATTTAGAAGAAAGAGACTAAACTATCTCAAGGGCTGTGTCCGAAATCGCTCACTATTCACTAATCCCCAACTAGTGAATGCCCATATTGGGCGCTAAATAGTGTACTAAGTAAACAATGATTTCGGACAGCAGACGTTCTTTTCTCGTCTTTCAGCGTCGTCACCTAGGCAACAAGTTTGTCGCGTCCCCGTGAGCAATCTAGACATCTGGACGGGTGTAATTGTCCGATTGACAGACGTTTTGACATAAAATCGATTTAGCTCTCATTTAGATCAGGATTTACCTGAATAGAGCCTGGCTACATCCTAGCCGGTTAAAAAACCCGATACAGAATTTCCCGATACAGAATTTCACCGTCTTTTCATCAACACAAAAATGTCTTATAGCTACAAAACATACCATATAGCCGAATCTTAAAACATGAGTCATCTGCAGATCCTGCTTTTTACATTAAACCTAGTTACTTTTATCACGCAATGCCCAAAGACGAGCTGCAACTCACTAAAATAATATTGCTATTGGCGCTTTGGCCGAGAGACGTGGCAGACAGCGAATCATAGCTACGCACTATTAACTAATAAGAAAAGACCGCTTTCGCTAGCTAGTAAACTGTGCCACTTAGTGGATAAATTTGTGCAGGGTTTAAATAAAAAGATATATTTTAAAAACAGTTTGCAAAGCATTATGGTTCATATCCACCTTTCTAGTGACCAGAGTTGCTTACTAGATATTACGGTGCATTGTGAAATATGTATAGTGTACTAATATGTATGCGATTGATTTGAGAATTCGGACACTAAACCAAGATGGCTGACAGCCAAAATAGTACACTAGATAGTAAATAGTGAGCTATTTCGAACACAGCCAAGGTCTTTGTTTCGAGGCACGTACAATTTACGACCCCACATTAAAGATACTGGACAAAGGAAGTGAGAATGCGCGTGTCTTCACTGTGGAGACATGGTAGCCCTGGTCTGGTGTGAGCACCCAGTGAGTGTGTGACCCTAGTCAAACTGCAGGATTCCAGATGGCCGCAGTTTAGTAACAATAACTTCCTTACACGGTGGTGGCAACAGTAGGGGGTGGGGTGGTGGGGGGGAGGACGGGGGCTCAACAGTGCCCCTTCAACATAAAGTCCACCGCACAAGTGAGCGTAGTGAAGACAGGAGTCAGGGTGTCTGCTTCAATTCTCAGAGCTGGGATCGCATAGCAGCGGAGAACCCATTAGAGAGAGGCCTGCACTTTGGCTGACTCCCCAGCAGAATAGGCCTCTTTCCCCTTTTAGCCCCCCCATCCTCCCTCTCCTGTTGGAGGTAAGATATATAGGCCTCGGCAGCACACCACCTCCAAGGTAGCGTTTCTCCATGCTGCCAATAAAAATAAATCCAGCCCCCTTTCTCATTTCCCCGACCAAAGCCGTTCTGCATCGCAGAAGTGCTGAGAGCTGCCAGAGACTGCCGCCAACAGCTACACTGTTTTTTTATCGGTTTTTCCCCCCCCTCCTTTCAAAAAGGAGATTACTTTCCTCAAATAAATTAACACGGAAAGCGTGCAGCCAGTTTCGGGGGGCAACGTGCTCACGCCGAGACGCTCGACACACACGACGGTTGCAGACCACTTGTTTATTGTTCCTTCTGTGGACGCTGGGAAATGAAGAGGGGGGGGGATCTGTGAGGTATCCGTGCTCTGCCGCAGGTCTGAAAACATCACGTGCGAGTTCAAGGAAGTGCTCAAAAAAAACTGCGCTGCCAAAACATCCCTGGATTTGATGGCGCTGAGAAGCGGCCCTAAAGGTCTGGCGTGTTCCAGCGCGGCGATCCGGGCAGGCGTTCAATGTGCTTACGTGACTCTCCGAAGAGGAGGGGGACCGCTGCGGTGGGCTAAAGAGGAAACGCTTACGTTTATTTAAACCTGTAATGCTGAGCAGACGTCAAGAAACGGTTACAGGGAGAATGAGTGACGTAGCGTCAGTCATCCACCAGCTCACATGTTCCTGCAAGCACGGTGGGATGGGTAGGGTGCTTAGAATGAGGGACATTCTGGATGAATGACTAACAACATCCACTGCTGTGAAGCACAAATTGAATCTAGTCTTAGGCTCCCATACCTTTCACACAATGTTCCAATGTGTGTCCATCTAAAACCAGCTATGAATGAGCAGATACTTCACAAGTAGTTACACAATGCAATATGTAGTGACTTTGTTATGGTATATTTATACAAAATCAATTCCAATTAAATCCACCTCAATTTGGACCCTATCTGTATAGTTCCTCCTGCACTCTATAACATATTAGTTGAGCAGTCCAATTACATTTTTGTTATTCTATTTTTTTTATTTTAAACATTCTAACTACACTGAGATGCTTCACCCAACCTAGTTATAGGTCATTTTAGGGGTTGATAACAGTTCCACCACTAATGGCTTGTTGTCCTGTTGTACATGGTTGGAAATCCACTGACTCATCCTCCCACCCACAATGTGGCAAAGAAATAATGATGTGTTTTAAAGCCAAAAGGTTACAGAACACTATATGTGGGAAAAAGAAAGTCTAGACACCCTTTAACCTTTCGTTGAAAACCTCTTTTCTTAACAGCCAAGCCTTTTTATCTTGCTTTAATGTTTGGCCCAGCAACAGTTTAAATGTAGGCCTACTTGCCAAATTATAACCCCCCTCCACTAGCACAATGAATAATGTCTTTAAATTAAGAAAGTACAACAAAAAGTAGGTTGTTTTAATGACCTTGCTTCTAATATCGAGCCAAATTTATGCCCTGACATACTGTATATTAACCACAAGGTTTGTCATCCACTTGTCTGGTTCTCAGATCATCCTTTAAACTCTTTTCTGATTAAGTACATTTTAATTTTACAGACTGGGCTTTTTATGTGACTTCTGCATAAAAAAAATATTTAAAAAATCAGACATTTTTAAATCATCGGTAAAAAAATTAAAAAAGCTTATAATAATTTGTTATGAAATGCTGTTTAATGTGATTTATCTGCACTCAGCTGAGTAACTACGAGACACTGAGCCAGTTTGGACATGGCAATGCAACCGCTAGCATTCTGAATTAGTCATTTTATTCGGTTTTTGATTAAAAGCCCCTCTGTTTTCCATGTAAAGAGCAATAATAAAGGACTAAAATAAGATGAGGATGCAAACCTATTATGGCCACAGAGCTTCGCACAGAGGCTCTCTCTTAAAGAAACAGCACTGGTACCACACACTAAGCAGTGGTACTTAAACACAACCTCGGAGAGAGTCAACTGTGGTGCCACTGCCCAGAAAAAGTGAAAAGATTTAAGAAAAACTGTAATTGCTGCAATTCATGCTCTCCTAGTTGGTGTGTACATCCATGTATTTACACATGCGTATGGGTGTGTGTGCGCACACATGTATGAACACAAGGGCCCTAGTACATGTGTTAAGCACTCATGGCCCTGTGCATGTTCAGCACTGTGCACTGCGGTGGGTGCGTGCAATACACGCGTGTTCCCGCAAGCACGCACGCACGCATGTGTTTCGATTTATATTTGACATGCAGCTGCCCGGTAGGACCTGCGTGCGTGTCAGCACGTGCACCGCTGGGCGCTTACATGCGTGCGCATACGTGCCGGGCTGCACTCGTAGGTTTTGGGGGGGGGGGGGGGGCGCTCAACACACTTTGCGAGCATCTCCCAAACTTGCAGCGTCTCCGTTATCAGGTTGTGCTGTTGAGCAAGCAGAACCCAGAGCGTGGAGCCAGGAGCCTTGGCCCTCTCCTGGGCTGCAACAGCTGAGGAAACACACAGCGAGATGCGCTCTGACGAGGAGCATTCCCAAACACGCAAGCTTCCAACCTGGTGGCGCACATTTGGTTTGCCGTCCATTGCTATTGACGTCACGCCTCTCTGCCTCCAGAGCCAAAATACATTATTAACCAAGAAAATTATTAATTACTAAGTCTACTACCAGATGACAAACACAGTAGTAGTAGGGCTGTCAGTCAATAAAGTCCTTTTGCATATTCATTGGCCTAGGTTACAGATTAATGAGTTTACTTACAAAAACAAAGCAAGAGTTTTATCCTGACAATTCTGCACGTTACTTTTTATGTAGCCAGTGATATTGTGCAATATATTTTCTAAAATAACCACTGTGCCATATTACATATTGTTTGGTCTATAATTTATTCAATAATGCTGGGACGTGTGGTCAGCACTATTGTGTGTTATCACCCAGCCTTTGGCCTGTCATTTATAACGGGTAACCTCAGCCAACCAATACAAAAATGCATATAAATAAGTAAATATCAAAGCTATGTATGTCAAATTTACCTCTCGTTTACTGCATATTATGCAACTGTTCCTATTTTAATACTACTGCTATGCGCATAACAGTGCCTGGAATATTCAGCAGAGTAGACGGTGACAAAATAATAATGTAATACACTATCTTCAATATTGAAAAATTATTAAATCAAAAATAGCTGATGAAGGCTTTGTTTAGCCTTCCTTAAATGATAACTGCCATTGAGTTGAGTTGGTGGTAGCACTGAATCACCTAGACAATGTCTTTATTTATTCTTTCTTTTTTAAACCCAATGATGTCAGCACATCCTAAATAACTGTGGCAGTGCAACACGCATGTCTTTCTGCTACAGTACCATATGGATTCCATCCCCTCTTGTGTCGGTATGCAGTTCATCGCTGATAGTTTATGATCATTTAGCATCCGAGTGCACCTGGATGCACTGACATTAGCGCACTGTGAAACTCCCTTTATGGAATCCGCAATGATCAGCTTCTATTAGCATAAAGTACCACTGCTCTCTCTGACTCTCCAGAGACCCTACAGGGGATTTGACCAAGTCCTGGAGCCGGTGTTAAGTTTAAAACAACCACATGGACCATATATAAACAGGGGGGGGGGGGGGGTGAGAGGGGGCCGGTTACCGATGCAGTATATGAACACTATGATAATCTAGCTATTGCGGCTAGCTACTGGCTATTTCTGTGTCCGATCTGAAGTAATTCACACCAGTTGTTACTTCAGCAGGTTCAAGATGTGGATGCCATTTCTTTCCCAAATCTCCAATTACATTTATATGTACACAATGTGTGGGGAAAATCTTTTAGCCTCCTAATTCTACTAATTGTACTACAGAGAATGAAAAGTTACCCAAAGCCTCCGCCCACACCCCCCCACACACCCAACACACCCAACACATGTGTACGCGTATATGTACACATGTGAGCATGCATGAATGGGCACAAACTCACACACATGTGTACATAAACACACCTCTTACCCTTCTGCTCTATATACCACAGCTCATACCACTATTTTAGTACCAAACTGTAGAACATGCTCCCAATAAGCAACCCCTGACCAGATGACATGCATGAAGTTATAATATCATTTCACTCATTTAATTTCTCACGGCACTGCAGAGAATGAATAGCCTAAACTGAGTAAGAAACCAGTTCAACTGAATTGATCAAATTAAAAATGAACAACGGGAATTCAAACCCACAGAAATCACTGAATTTGAACGACGTTGGACGTTTAAATATGTTTGATGGCTTTACTGGATGTAATATGGCCAAGTGTCCAGGGTGGTTTTGTAAGAAGTAATGACCCATCCACTTAGTGTTTGCAAGTGCAAGGGCAGTTTAACAAAAAATCCTAGGAAATGTGGAAAGGCAGTGTCCATATTCCTTAAAACAATCAAAAATAAATAAAAGCTAAAGATATTCTACACAAATCTCTTTTGCTCTTGTCAAGTCACAGAAAAAAAAAAAAAAGAACAGGTGCTTCCAATTAGTGGACATTAAATAATACCTGTGATGATAAGCGGAAAGCACTATCATCACTGGGCGACGCGTGAAAGGCCTTTTCCGTGACCCTGATGACATCATAATCCCATGGTGTAGTAATGGGGGCATTAAGCCCCGAATGTTTTGCCTGTAGATCTTGTTCAAAAACATGACCCCAGGAAGGGCAATGATGTCACCGCCTCACGGTTGCTTAAGAGCTCAAAATACAGCCAGCTGTAGGCCCTCGGCAGATAGGAGAACCGATGACTTTGATGGGACACCTCTCCTGTGGCTGACAGCTGGTTCAGCCGACTGCCACATTGTCCAGGGAGATAACCAACCCTGACCTCTCCAGACACGTCACTGCTGCAAAGAGGTCGAAGGTACGACGCGTAATCTTGAACGAAAGGGAGGGATGAATAAAGAACAGTAAATGTCTGGTTTCCCAATCTCAGCACATAGCGCCCGCGCAAATCATCATACGCTATCTCATTAATCACCGGCTGAGTCGAGACACTTCAGTTCGGCTCATGTCCCCCCGGACCCGGTCCAGCGACTTGGGTCTGCTGGTGGCAACAGGCATCCCAAGAGAATTACTTCAAAATGACCCACGGTATAATACACCGACAGCTGTGTCTCTTGCGTGTAAAAGATGCCATTCCTGAAAATGTTCATTATTTCCAGGTGGCATGAATTCCCCAGCATGAAACAGCTTTCTAGCTGATGGCTGTGTGGCGATCAGACTGCTGCCCCTACTGCTTAAAAGGCAATCAAGCATGGCACGTGGCTTTGCTCGCACATACTGACTCAGGGTCTCTATCGTCATACACGGAGTCACTACTGAAACAAGCAAGATCTCAAACGAAGCTCAGTTCAATAGTACAGTGCTAGCTCTACGGAGGGACTCGATTTCAACTTTCACAGGAAGTTCATTGTGATCCTGGGTCATGAGGATTAGACTGGAGCAGTGTGCAGAGATCAACAGGGAGGCTAAACTCTTAGCACAGAAATAAATGTATTGGTGTCAAATAGAAACGGAAAAGGTCGGATACAACGCAACAGGATATGGACTTTGAGAAGAATCGTGCGCTGACATCTCTAATACTATATATGGCCAGCTGGGGAAAAAAAAATTTAGAACACACTGCCAAGAAAGAATTTGGAAATCCAAAGAATTGTAATGCAGGAGAAGAAGGAGGGAAATTCACTATTTATTTGCATGGCATAGAAAAACAAATAATTTTGGAGTGAATTAGGACGTTGGCAGATTCTCAGGCTGGTAATGCAAGAATTCTTCGAATCCAGACACTCCTGTTGGGAAGCTGGCATCAGACCAAAAATGGCCACTGCAAAATTGCCAAGGCTTTGGCTGGCTCAGTGTGGGATTCCTCATGAGACGGCGATACCCTCAGCCGAAATTCAAACCTCACTCTCCTGCTCGAGGACGACGAGCGCATGGGAGGAAGGGATCACTGGAGAGAGGGGGAGCTTTGGTTAAGTCTCCAGGCCGGGGGAAAAGACAGACCCTGCACAGGGTAAACCCTGCTGGGTGGTTGTTTGTACAACTGAGGAGGAAAGCGATAACTCTCTACAATCCAATTTTCTGGACAATTTTCCTGGTGGACCGTAAAACACTCTGGCGGGAGGAACAAGGGGCAGCCGAGAGGGGGGAGGGGTCAAATATGAAAATCATTAGCGCACGTATTCCTGAACGACCCGTCAGTTACCCCCCCCCACAATCTGAGGGGCTCAGCGTCACATAAAATTCAGAGGGGGGGGGTGGGACACGCATGAAAACAATCACAACACGCCCCCAGGGAGTTCGCGGCACGCCGCCAAACCAAACGGCCCCGGGAGCAGTAGCTAACTTTGGGGACGCCACGGCTACGATTTATAAAGGGGAGGGGCAGGGGTGCTATTTACATTGAGGAGGCGGGGAAGGAGCGGTACTGTTGTTACAGGACCTTAAAAAACGAGACACCGAGGAATACGAAGGAAAGGAACGTTCCCCGAGGCCCGACCCGGACTCTGCTTACTGCGCTGATGTCGAGGCACCTGTGTTGCCTGGCGTGCAGCTCTTCCGTGTTCACCCGGCCCCGCGAGCTGACCTCCACGTTGCTCCGCGGCGGAGACCGCTGCCAAGTCACACAGCTTGAGTAACACGGAGGTCTGGGAGCCCGGTGGGGACTGGAGAGAGCGCTACGTGACCATGAGCAGGTCACTAGCGTGACGGGGAGCGGAGGGGGAGCCGGGGCCTGGCGGTCTCTGGAGCTCGGCTAAGGCACTGTTGTGACAGGGAATCGAAAGGGAGGGCAAGCAAAGAGGCAGACTCTGCGGCTACCCCTTCTCATTTATGGGATTCGGCTGATGCATCATGTTTAAAATGATGCCTGCAGCTTTTTTTTTTAGAGCAAATGGGGTCAAGGTTCCCTCTGAAAGGAACTTCCGCAGTAAAGGTGCGCGGGGACTTGAATCTGCAGGCCAGCGAGTTCTCATTCTAAGCCTCTACTGAACACCTCTATGCATCCACCGCCGCTCCATCAGGAGACATATAGTGTGGGAGCCATGCTGAGCCGTTCGTCATGAATACATTCCACTAAACAGACCCGAAATGGACGGCATCGTCCAACCCGCTCCTGCCAAACATGCTCACAGCCTGCCCACATTTACAGGTGCAGGGTCACAAAGAGGCATTGCATCAATCAACATACAAAGAAGCAAGAGGAATGCACCTCTTTGCAAGACTCCCGCCGTTCATGCTACCACAGAAATGGGGCCACATCAAGACCAGCCAACAAGTCTGAGAAGCCAAGAGTGGCAGACAAGCTTGTTCACAGCTATAACTACATTTCAATTTGACAGACCTGATATCAAATGACACGCATGCCACATGAGTTCCAAGACCCCTTGGGTTGAAAAGCAACACTTGCTCTGACGCCGTGCTGGAATGCAATTATTGCTGGAACTCTGATGCATGGAGACAGGGCCAAAAGTCCCTTCAAACTGCATAACTGCAGGGTTTCTATAAACGCGCCTCCCTCGTACACGAGAGGCTGAACTCGATGCAGTCAGAGATAGAGGGGAGGGGAGGACGGGGAGGGATGAGAAATTGCACTTTTCCTCCTCTGCTGCCCGGGCCGCCTGGCTTAAGCTCGTAAAATGTGAGCTGATTACCAATTAGATAAGTGTTTGTGAGGTATTGGTGCAGGAAATGTCCATCTCTCTCAACAAAAACACTTGAGAATGTGACCCAATGACCTTACTGGCATGCATCAAGATGGAGGATTCAGTTGGAAATAAATGGAAAAAGGAGGATACCCTAGAGAGCTTAACTAAACATTGTCATTTTCTGTGCATCACATTTTTGAGAGCATATATCTTGTGGGAACATACCAACTGTTTTAGATTTTTTTTGTTTGTATTAGATCAGGTATCCTGTATTTTGGCAAGCAGAATGACGAAAAGATGGTTCACCTGAATCTCATCGGGTCCTGAAGGACCTCTGTGGAAACCGCAGGCGTTGAAAGAGGCTCAAACGGTCCCTGCGATATGGACTGTGGATCCGATTGGCTTACCGGAAATATTTAGACTAACTCGGCCAAAATCGTATTCGCTGAGGGAGAAATAAAACTATATTTTCCTGCTATCGTTCACTACAAGGGCATGTTGGATTCAGTTCACTTCATCCCATCCATGGCTTTCTATTCTCAACAGGCCTTACCAGCAAGTTTGGCGGGAGAGGAAAAGACTCACAGACTAGCACTGCGTCGGTGGCAGCTGTTTGTTCTCTCTTCCTTTTCAAAGGCATCTGTGCTCAGGGAGAAAAATACTTGGAAACACAACCATAGCTCCAGTCTCAAGAAATTGTCAATATTTTCTTGGGCACAACAGTTTTAATTCCAGGGTCGGATGCCAATAAAGTTGCGATTCAGCCATTTTTAAGGTACCCTGGAGGGCTATGAACAGCAACCTGTGTGTATTGCACTGTGTGGACTCTGAGCTCCCAACAGATGACGCAACCAAATGTTATCTCTCTCCCAGAACGGCGGTGCTGCCTTTAGAGTGCCTAGGGCAGGGGCAAGAGTTAGACACTGACAGACTCAGACCCAGACCAGACAGCGCAGAGCTACAGGAGACATGGTTCACTGAGACTGCAATGTGGGCAGGGGGTCGGTTGTGTTGTGCACGTTGCAGCAAAAGCACTGAGGTTCAAACTCCAGGCTACGGACATCGCTGCAGTGCTTGTAGGGAGCCAGTTGTTTACCTGAATCACTCGTGTAGGAACGCAGCTACATAAATGGGGGCTTTCATTTAATTTCATTTGATTATTCTGAGTTACGGGAATGAGGGCACCAGTCAGGAATCAGTCTTGAGAGTAAGTGCACTGGATGAAGAGCAAAGGAGGAAAGCAAACACTCAGGCCTTTCCCCAAAGGATATAACAGAGGCTGTGCATGTGCGCCACTCTGTTTCCTCGCTTGCGCCACTGTGTAGCCAAAATAGTAGTCTGTGTCACCCGTATCTTGACGTATCTGTTGCCTACGTAGGCGCAGTCAAGTGCGAGACATGCTTCTGAGAATCCGGAGAGGAGCGGCGGGCGTCTAATCAAGAAAATATCACTGCTTACTTTGTCAAGGCTGTAAAAAAGTCTCTTTCCTTCGGTAAGGGACTTTCGGTTTGATTCAAAACTCTGAGTGTTCCCGCCCTGATGACTTTGCGTAAATGTGCCTTATTTTGTTCAGTACGAATTTATGGCCAGTTAGCCACTGTTTACATTTTCATAAATAAAAATCAATTTTACATTTGCATAAAAAACAAAAAACTTTCTGCTGTACCGAAAATGTACCGAACCGTTAATTCAAAACCAAGTACGAAACAAGCCAAGATTTTTGTGTACCCCTACTGGGTACCCATTAAGCCCAGTCTGGACCTTTCAAATATTTCACATTTTTTCAATTTGTTTTTTTTAAAGTTTATAAGTATAAACCTTGAAGTGAGAGATTCATCTTTTAATTTCACTTTTAATATGTATTTGCTTTTGGAGTTTATTTTCATAAGTACTTATTTTCTATAGTCCTTTTCATCATCTGTTCAGAGAAAATAAAATTTAAGATTACTTTGGTCACTGGCCTAAATTGCATGATTTCTGCTTCTTAACCCTCATTTTGATGGGATAAAAAAAAAGCTAAACTTGCCTGATTTGCAGACGCAGGGGCCTGAGCATTTCCCTGTTCTGTGGAGAACCCTGAGCACTGATAGACATACTGTGGGATGGAGGCAGAGGAGAAGACTACACATCCCAGATGGTCAGAAATACGGCAAGCTCCAATATTATGTTTAATCCTTAAATACAATCCCTGTCGAGCAGCTAATCATACAAAGTCACAAATCCTGCCTTGGCTCCAGTGCGGCTTGGCATCATGGTATCTTCCCCAAGGTGCGAGGAAACGCACAGACCTCTGGAACTACACCGCTGTCATGTTCTCTAGTTTCTCCCTCCAGACGGGGGAAGAAACCAAGTGTTTTTAATTTGTGGAATCATAAAAAACACCCCACGGAAACCCTGAAACATATGGACTTCATCAAACACAGTAGTCCAATGACATCATTGTCACATAATTGACTTCCATCTTATCCCCACTTCTCCTCTTAAGCAGTAAGTGCCAGATTATACTGAAGCGCTAAGTGTCATTTGTCATGTGCTTTAGCGGTATCCGTGAGCTCTGTCTTTGAAGGGCCGGCACGTCACTCAGCGGATATCTGGGTTCACGCCATCACTCTTTTTCAAACATGAGTCACCTCGACACTATTCACCCTTTTCAGGCATAGAAAAGAAGTAAGCTGGTTAAAGCACTTTATGTAATGGCCTGCTGGGTGTATTCGCATAATAAAGGAAAATAAATAAGCCAGCATTAACTGTGACTATATTATGTCAGCCTCTTCGGCTGGCACAGTAATTTGGGATTCGTGAATTTACAGAAATTTCAGGCAGTTGCAATGTTTCCCCAACTACTAAAGGGTAATTTTTTTGGTGGTAACCTGGACAACGTGTTGTCAGGTGATTTCACCAGCCTTGACTGGACCCTGCACTTGACTAAGATATAAACGTCTGACGTTCTCATCTCTATTTTCTGCTTGAACTATGGACTTCCATCCCCCAGCCGAAAGCACACCTCCTCTCGTATCCCAACAGAGTAAAAACCAACCCAGCTGCTCTCCGCACCAGCGTCATACCGAATGGCCTACATTACCTCAAGGTTTGGACACCACTGCCGGCCATATTTTCAACACAAACAAAAAGAATCCTGTTCTGTAGAGGTTGGGTGTCTGGACACAATTTCTTTGTGTTGTTGTACATTTAACAAACTCAAGCTGTCTCAGGGCTCCCCCCTCCCCCCAAGAGTGGCCATTTTCTATCCAGAGACAATATGCTGAATAGATTAACTCTGCTGGTCTGTTCATAAACAACCGCTGCATGCTACAACACAATAAAACGCATGATGTGAACCTGAGGCTATGTCGGACTCATGTGACTCACCACTTGTGGCATTCTGCGCTCAGGTCGTCCATCTGCAGCGCTGCTTCGGCCTCATCACGTCCTGCCGGAAAGAGACATGACTGCAGTCAAAATTTAAATCTCAACGCCAGTCAAAACCCATTACAAAGACCGGGGTACATTTCATGTCTACACGCATTGTCAAACTTTACAGTTATATGACTACGGAGTCGAGGAATGCTACGAGAACAAAAGGCGAGACTCTTAAGGACGGCGAATGTCACAGAAAGTCCGGGGGAAAGGGGGGAAGTGAACCAAAGAGGGACAAGCCAAAGGCCTGGTAAACACGGTAGCGAGAATACGCACCGGAGTGCCTGAGGGGGTTTAGGGAAAAGGGCAGGTATTGAGAGTATTGTACAGGGAAGAGATGTACGATAGTTTAGCTCAAGAGCTAATGAAAGCCAGCTGCGAGAGGAGCTGTGCCGTCTGACATCAGTGACGCCACCGCAGAAACCCAACTAAATCTCCCCTCAGGTGGAGACACATAGATTACAGAGACAAACCCAGACCATCTGAGCACAAGAAAAAACTCTAAACTAAGCAAAGATGTCCTGCGCTGCAGCTCACCTAAGATCTGTAATCATATATAATGACTGTTTTGCATGATTTAAATGAATGAATACATTATAAATACTCTATGGGCCTGATTTACTAAGACCTTTAGCATGTGCATAACCTTTTAGCGTGTGCAAAACCAATGACATAACTAATGATTGTTTTGCACCAATCATTGGTTGTGTTATTCGTTTTGCACATGCAAAAGGACTCAGTAAATCAGGCTCTATATGTACAAAATAGATTAATGAATTTTTAGAAAACAGTAGAGATGTAATTATGTAAATGTTCATAGTTCAGCTCCATGATAATCCATCAGTTTTTCTGAGCTCAGAGATGGCGCGTATTCTCATTCACAAGTATCAAATTAATCTTCATGGTGCAAAACAGAACCTAGTGTTCCGTCTAAGAAAATACATATTGATTTTTCTCAAGTGTTTAAAGACTATAAATAAAAAAGGAACTGTTTACTTGTAAATAATTACTTGACCTAGATTTGTTTAGCTGTTCTCCTTTCAAGCTAGCATGCAGGTTTGCTTTGTTTTGTGATACAGATTTTTTTCCTTAATGGTTGCAATTTAAACTAATTTCCCTCCCTCTGTTTTTGGGGGGCATACAAAATAATTCATTTGTCAGAGAGGTAGCCAGAGCCCAGCTGAAGTGGAAGTTTCAGCCCTTACAGGGCCAAAATGTGCGTTCTGGCTTTGGAGGCATCCAAAATCGCCTCCAGCCAGTGGACTGTTGACAATTAATCAAAGTGGATGCAGACAGGGCCTTGGGTCAGACTCGAGAGACAGGCATTGGCTGAGTGTGCACCAGGGAGGCAACGACAGGGAGGCTTCTCGCTAAAGTCAGTATCCCGTCATCGTTATCACAACCAATGGCACGCACCTCCGCTCGTCTTCTAGAGCCGCAATCCCCAGAGACAGCGCTGCTCTGGCTATCAGACCGCCAGCACGAACAACTCATGCGCTTAACTCCTAACATCTATTCCTGCTGTATGAGCTCTGATGAGTTTGTGTTGTGTAACTCAAAGAGAGGAGACCAGCTCTTCATAATCTTCCTCTGGGCCAGAAGTCTTAAGTTCCAGTCCTGTAGCGCCACAACATCGCCAAGTTTTTGAGGCTTCCTGTTAGGCCAAGTTAGGCCTTGGTAGCAAGGTGTGCAGTATCTTCAGCCAATAAATAACTTTAATTAATATAATGAATTTAAGCACTTAAATCCCTCCAGCATTTGAGTTTTAAGATTCCTCCTCTAGACAATGACAAACAAAAGGTTTAAGCCTTTATTAAAAGCCCTTAGGCCTCCACGGGGGTACAGCGGTAAAAGGCGCCGACTTTCAGTTGGTACAGTCCTACTTCGAGGATTAGGGTTCGCGCCCCGGTCCTGCCAGATCCGAGCATGGCCTGTGGAAGCGGCAATTGGTGGCTGCTTCCGGGTGGGGGGAGGGGCTCTGAGAAAATGGCTGCGCACAGAAAGGGCCTGGGCGAGTTGGAATCACGGTCAGGAGCTCGAGGAGTCGCGCCCTGCAGAAGACGTGGCACCCTCCTTCCTACTACCGGCTGATAGGATTGTTTAACGGCGGTTCTCTAGCGGTTGCTACACGGGGGGAATTGAATTAGAATAGGAGTTCAATTGGGAGAAAAAATGGGGGGGGGAAATCTGAAACAAATAAAAAAATATATAATCATAAATAAAAAGCCCTTAGGCTTTATACCTACGTCATGCAACTGCTAACTTGGAAATCACGTTACATAACATTGCTCACGGTAATACCTTATAGGCCTAGCTCTGGCCTTTTTATCATTAAAAGTTTACAGCGGTTTTACAGGGTCTATTCCTATTAAGCTAATAAATGTTGAGTTTTGTGATGTGTACGTGTGAGCTGGAGACTCACTGTTCTGCATGTGATCCGAGGGAAGGTTTGCACTGCGGCTAATAAGGTTTCAGGTTCATGGTTTAGGGAGTGTATCGGCAAACCTTAGTGCCCCAATGGCCCCCACATAGCGGTAGACTCAATCCCCAATCCAGTTGGTCTGCAGTATCGTTCATCCCGTTTAAGCTTGCATCTATAATTATATATTAAATTGTATATATCAAGTACATTTATTTTTTATTGTATTTAAGCCGCGATAATCATTTCGACAGCAAAAGAAGAATGTGCAAAATTTACAAACCCAGGATATTTAATTGTTAGTATTGTGATAATATGTGTTGTTTATAAATGACGTTAGGCCATAAAAAGATCTGATCAGGGTATCGCACTTGCGTGGATCCCAGCAGGAAATTAGTTCCGATGGGAAGTTGAGAACATTTCCAATTCAAAAATAGAATATACTGTATGTCCTATCTTTAAGTAATTGCACACATGGAATTTATGGGAGCAAAAAAACACTGGCAGGAATGATGTTCAAAACATTGGCAGTAACTAATGATCAAAGTGACTGTTTTTGTGATTCATATTTAAATTTCATACTGCGACCACTCAATGTCGGGCCTGACCGAATTGGACATTTCCAAATTCAGTTCATACTGTACATAAATACTGTGTAATGTCCCCCTCATTTCCAAAGGTTAATAGTAAGGTTGACCTCACCATCCATTGTCTGTTGTGGTCAAACAAGAGGGACTGTTAATAAACACTTTTACAGAAGAGACACAGCACTTGATCTGGCAATGCAATAATAATGTTCTGAATTTGCATGTGTATTTTGGTGTGAAGGTGTGCTTGTAGTGTCTGGCTGGATATGGAGATGTTTGGTAACAACAGCATCACGGATCTAATCAGGCAGAGGCGCCCTTCACAATGATTCAAGGTTGATGGCCATCATCGCCTCAAACCCACTGCTTTCCATACTACTCAGACCAACCATTCCCTCCTGCTGAGCCTTGGTTCCTCCCAGGGTTTCTTCCCTGTAGTCTAGGAACTTATTCCCTGCCACTGTTGTCTTGTGCGTGCTCACTGGGGGGTTTCAGGCCTCAATTGAATTGAAATATAAAGTATGAACTAGGCCGTGGTGAATAGGTAATTGATACGATATTGCCAAATACAAAATGGGTGAATGGTAGGTTCCCGGTTTTTATTATTACCACTAAGATACATTGTAAATGTTCCTTGTAACTATGTCTCCACAACTTGGCCCTAGCCAGCTCCAACAATAAACCAAACATTTACATTTCTATAGTGTCTGTAGCATACCTCTGCTAATGGCAAATTTCTGGATGGGTGGGCCGAAACCAGTTGTCTCCAGCCATCCACTTTTATTCGTTGTCTCAACCCTTTGAAATGTAATGCCATGCACTGTATTGAAACCACACACACACTTCAGTTTTCACATATTCTCGGCACAGGTGGCCCGTATGTTCTAAGTTTGTCTCTCTCTTGTGCATTGTAATAAACCTCAATTCTCTTAAGAGAAGTCGCCTGTGTGTTCTTCATCGTCCTGCATTTGATTCCACGGGAAAGGCAACAGAATCCAAACACAGGCAAGCTGTGGTCCATCCCGGGGCCCCACAGAAGGGCATCTGTTCTCCTTCCCACTTCCTTGACCCATGCCAAACCTGGGCCCTACACTACGCTCACACTCTGTTCTGCAACCTGTACGGGGAAAACTCTTTCATGTGCGTAACATCAGAGGTCGGCCCCGTGCGAAAGCATCCGCGGCTCAGCTCTATCCCATTAGCTGCTAATCTTGAGCAATGTTTGTGCAGATGTAAAACTCTTCTTGATGATTCACAGGCCATAGCACCAAAGAAGAGACCAAATCAAAACCATTGCTGTGTACGCTCACATACAAAATCACAGAGAGTAGGATAGTACAAGCCAGGGAAAAAAACTGCCAAAGGCTAAAGGCCAAATTATGTAAACTGTCACCTTTAGACCTGGTTACTATACAGAAATGAAGTATAAGAGAAGAGACTCCACAGGGTGATACAATAGCAACAGTCATAGCTTTCAATGAAAAAGCCCTCAAAACCATGCTTCAGGTTTAAATGGACCCTTCTGTTACCCTGCTATAGAAAATGAAATCACCTGTCAGACTCATACTTAAACAAATAAACTGTTCCAATGCGTTCTAGAGCATTCCAGTAGGGGTGGCTAACGACAGTGTACGGCAGGATTTCAATATATATTTTCTACTGATCTTCACTATGTTCTTTTCTACAGTTTCTCAAGTTAATCTGTTGGAGAATGATAAATATAGCCAGATACGTACAGTCTCTCTGAAGGCAGAGCTGGGCATCTAAAGACTGATTTTGCATTTGGATATGTCAACTATTTATTTTGAACATAAGCAGGCTAATCCTTGCTAAATTTGGAATGACTGTTTTAAAAATATTTATGGTGGGTCGTTGGCAATATTTGATTTTGGAAAAGAAGACAGCAGTGCACTCTTCACGAAACACCTGATTCCTTACACGTCAGTGTTTGGCGGGGTGCCTAGCCTTTGTGTGCCCTCTCACCTAAAGGCCTTCTGTTTCAGCTAGATCCTTTCTTCATTCTCTTGAGCAACTACGGTCACTATGCTCACTGCTATTAAACATAATCCATCTATCGTGCAACCTAGTCCCACAACGTAGAACAAAATCCTGTTCCCAGGTAGGTCCATTTGTTAAGCCTCAGTCTTTGGTATTCACTGCATATAAATCCTTCGACTGTCTAACAGTGTCACGCATGTCTCCAAACATACACCAGCCCCTGGTCTCTCAGTTATCGAGGCCAGAAGGCTGTCATAAACTCTCCTTATAGACGCTGGGCCCAGATTTGGTCCAAAGCATTAATTCCATGACTTTGTTCCAACAGTTGTTTGGAATGGATGATCCTGTTGCCAAAATCTGAAATGGCCTCAGCCTTTTAATTACCTCAGAAAAAATGACATTTTACCTTGTTCAGCATGCAACTTCTTCTGTTCTTTGTCCTCAGTGACTTCATACATGTCATTATATGCACGCGCCAGCCTCCACAAAAACTCCTTATTCTCCACATACTGCAAAAAAAGTATATATGATCAATCTATATGCAATGATATTTGTGTATCTAAACAGGATTAGCTCATCTGCTCAAAGTATACAATAGTAGTGTCCCATTAGTAGACCACTCTGATTATGGTTACAAGCATCATAACGGCACCCAAATGAAAGTACTGGACTGATTTTGTGCATATTTGAGAAAACGGATGCAACAGCCAGTATGATGGATGAAATGTGTTGCACATGCGTAATTTAAAACAGGATTATGAAAACACACAAAAAGGTCAAAGTCCAAAGCACTTCTGACACACTATTATCTGACAGGATACAAATGTCCTGTAGATCTACCAAAAGCACAGAACAATGGTCCATCTTGGATCAAGGTCCTGGTATTTCCTTCCTCTAAGGTGTGTAAAACATGGCTTCCTCTAAAACCCTGTAGAGGAACTTAAAAGTGCCCTCCAATGCAATAATTGACTTGTTTTCAACATATTCTAGTTACTTTATGGCTGTTTGATTATCCTGTGCTTACCCTTGACTGATGGTAACCTTGAGCGTATTGCCAGCGCATAAACACAATGAAACGGACTCAGATCTTTAATGCTCTGTTAAACTGAGCTGCTGCAGAAACCAAAATGATTACATGTCAACTGATTACACATCAATCTTGAAAGGCACACTATTTTTTTTTATAATAGCGTAAAATAGCTTCCATTCTTTCAGTGATTAAATGAAAGCCCTGAATTTTCGGGTTGTTAGGTGATATTTCACGTATCCACACAAACGCATATTTATATAAACCCCCAGAACAGGTTGCTGCCTCTACTGACATATGGTATGGAAAAAAAATTATATATTCATCATCATAAACGAAAACTCTCTGGACACAACAGATTTAGACCAGCCTCTCTAGGCGTCTCCCCTGGGGCCCCTCCTACCCACCATGGACTTGCTGCTGCTTAGCAACTGAAACCCCTCTGCTTTCTGCTGGCTGCCACCAGAATGCAGGGCATCACTCTGGGACAGAAGAAGAGCCAGCTCTTCGCTGAGGATCTCCGTGTCCAGCCGCAGAGAAGGCTCCTCCTCCTCTTCCTCCTCCACATCCTCCTCTTCCACATCGTCATCCAGGGACTGGTCTTCCTGCTTCAGGGTCTGCACTGTGGCACAGCTTTGGTCGTCTTCATCCTCAGTGTCTATCTCCGCCTCTTTGTCCGTCTCCCGGTCCGTGTCCCTGTCCGTATCGCCATTATAGTCAGACTCCGGATTGGCCGTGGTGTACCTTAAGTCGAAGAACAGGATAGAACAATCTTAGAAAACCGAAGGGTTTGTTTTACTGATGGTCCACGTCTTATGATAAATGGAACGCCAGATATCAAATCCAACTAAAAAATGTATCATGCGAAACATTTGGAAAACTTAAGTTTCCTGTATTCCTGTAAAAATTTTTAACCTTCTTGGAATAAGAAAAGTATTCTGCATGTCACCAACACCAAGCTTGTGGTCAAGAGAATCACTGGAATGTGTGTGTATGTGTGTGGTCCCTCTTCTGCAAAATTATTTGGGCATCAACTTGGCCAATGCAACGCATTCATTTTGGTCTCAGTGATTGTTGTAAACTTTGGAAAATTACTACTAACAAAGATGTATTTATTTCCTGCAGGATAGAAGGATGAAAGACACTGGGAGCTACACCTAACAGCACTTCAGGCCAGCTAGCTAACCCAGTAACCTAATATTGAGTCTATACATCTGCATCACTGCCATTTTTAACTGTACAATGCTGGATAGGTATATTCTGTACATGAAAGGTTATTGTTTGGATGGTAATTTTTTAATCAAGATACCATGTATCTCAATAATTAATTTAAGGAAAGGAATTAGCGGCATCATAACACCTACATATTTCACAAAATACAATCTCTACATGCAAAGCGTTTTGTAGCAGCTCTACTTTTTGAGGCATGAACTCATTTCTCATTGAACTCATCTCTTTTTTACACACAAATATCAAAATGGTTACATGAAACTCGCTGTCCTTTTTGAGCTTATGCAAAAGGACACATCCAAAACATTCTGTAGAACAAGAGACCCCAGAGCGGTCTGAAACAAGCCCATATGGGGACAACCCTCCTATTTCCCATATTTCCCACAATTGCTTGGTGCCTTTCTGTATATTCCTTCACAGCCAGGAAGGAGGGAAGTTCTTAACACCACTACCAATTGATATCGCACAGGCGGGTCCATTTCTGAGATTAAATGGTGAGGGAGAGGCCATTTTCTATGCTGCGGATGAGTGAAAACACCCCTCACACCTCTGGAGCACCGCGGCGCTTCCTGCAGCCATCTCCTGAGAGCAGGCCTCGTGTAAACCCAGGTCACAGGGAAAGTGACCCCGGACATGAATAACACTCAGCATAGGAGCTGGGCCAGGAAGTCGCAAAGGGACCACAGGAGGCTGCTGGGGCTCAAGGAACACATTCTAAAAGCCTGTTTTTTTGGCAACATGGATTCTTAATTTGTTTTCTGACTCCAGCCTTCGGCCCCACTGGCTTCCTGTTTTCTTTCCTGGACAAGGCCTCTCCTGCTCGTTGGAGAGAATATTTTGAAAGAGATACTTAATAGACACCCCCCTCCCCCCTTAAAAAGCCACAGTTAACCTTTAAACACAGTTTCCCATTTCTTTTCAAACCCACCCCTCCCTCTCAAGGCCAGCAACTGTTACCTCTTGTCAGGGCTAGGAAACCATATATCAAGGTTTTCTGTTTCTTTGCAACATTTCTGTACTAAGAACCGCTAGTTTCGCTGTGCATATTCCCAAGACTTCTACTTCCTTGGGAACGTGGTGTGGGTGTAAAAATTACTTCCATTTCAGGTCAATCGTTAAATCTTATCCACCTAATCTAACGAACACATGCAAAGAAGAAGGATGTGGTGATAAAATACGACGCTGTGGTGGCCCAGGCCAGGAATCTACATTAATATTATTATGTTTCATCACAGTTTTGAGACAGTGACTGCACTGTTGGAAACGTGCAGGCTGGGCAGTACTTACCCCGCCTCACTCTCCCCATCATACAGACTGGCTCCACTGGCTGTGAAGTAAATGGAGCTGGAACTAACGGAGTCTGTGCGTTCCCTTGGCAGAAAATGTCTCCGTCGGCGTGCTGCCTTCTGGCTCTCTTCAATGCCAGTTCTGCATAAAAACAGTAGACAATAGCCATGGGTAACCACACAGGCACTCACTAACTACATAGTACTTTTGTGACAACACGTATGTGACGGCATTTATCATTAGTAAAAAGGCATTCTTGACGAGCACTGCTTTTTTCCTATTTTAATCTTCTAATAAATTATTTTAATGGAAACCTTCAATCCAGTCGTTATCTTGAAAATGTTGCTATCACAATCACTACACAGTATCAGAAAGATATTACGCAAGCAATTAGTAAATGAAAAAAAAAGTATAAATCTCTTTGGTTTGCACACTGTGTTCACAAGCCGACTGGCCAAGTTCCAGCACAAACATTACTGTAGTTGGTTATATAATTCCAAACCCCACCCTGAGAAATCGCTTGATGGGACACAGGGACCAGAACTCACTTGACATCTTGGACGATCTGCACAGCAATGGACTGCAGGCCACCCCTCAGCTCAGACACTTCTTCCCGTAGGTTGGCTACACACTGGAGCACCTCATCTAGTCTGTTCCTCAGATCCACCTGCTGCTCTGAGAAAAGGCCTCGGTCCACTTCCACCACCATTACACCACTGGACGGCACTGTCAGGTTTGGAATGCTATCACAGACTGCAACACACGTGGGAGCATGCATGACGGTACCTTCTGTGGGAGGCAAAAGTTCTTCAAATGTAGCCAAAAGTCACTAACAGTGGAACGGCTACATTGTAACTAACATTTGTCTGTACCAGTAGGTGGCAGTCTTTCCAACTCCTCTTTGCACCTGTGTCACTCAGCCTCAGGTGAAAACTGATGATTATGCATAAAATCCATGATTATTATTATTAAAAATGTATTATTAAACACACACTATTATTACTGTTCATGGAACTGAATGAGAACTGTAGACTGCTAAAGACATTATGCATAGTATTACTGGCTGATCATTAACATTAACTCAGGATACCAAATACACGGGTAATAACTGCCAATTCAGATAATTTATACATTTTAATAGATGATTTTACTGTATGTGTGTTTTGTATTACCTTGTACATCATGCACCTGTGTTCCAACTATATCTGTACTTGGTCCATCCACGCTATTTAACACGTGTTCAGACAGCTGGTTTTGAAACAAGGTTTTGGCTCTTCTTCTTTTCGTCTGCTTATATATGAAAAATATTACCAAGGCCGCACCTGCTGTGGTACCTAGGCCCATTCCAATCCAGGCATTTCTCCCTAACGTTAACTTGCTCATGGCGAGAGAGGTTATAAACTATTAATGGGTTATCGGGTGTCTACACCTTGACACGAGGCGCTTTATCTTCTTCTTTTTTTTTTATCTTGAATTTATGCTAGTTAGCTACTAACGTCATGCGGTTGCTAACTAGATAACCACATTAGCTGTCTATTTATATATTCCGACCATAATAGTTAACACTCTGAAGTATTTTTGCGAAATCACCACCTACAGTTGCTCGATCTCCTTTATTTCTAACGTTAGTCATTTTACTAGTCAATACAAACTCACGCATCTCATGATCATCCCTCAGTTTTTGCCCTCTGCAAGCATGAGTAATGTTAGTTTTCGGAGATGTTTTCAAGCTTTAGATCCTTGTGCCTGCTGATGGAATCGTGACCACATATTGCATTCGAAAAATAACTGGCTTAGCTAAATAGTAACTGACAGTGTCTATTGATCTCAAGCAGTTATGTTGCTTTCGTTTTCATCTGTAAAGGACTTCAGCGTTTTCGTTACCACTGTGTTACATTATAATTCTTCCGACCGGAAACAATACTTTATGATATAGTAGTACGAGTTCAAAAATGTAGCCGACACGACTGTCTTTTTAAAATCTGCCTGCTTTGGCTGAGATAACGATACAAATGGATTAATTAAGGAAAAATATTAAAGCCAAAAGGACGTTTGATTTAATGGGTATATAAATTATTGCTGAATTGAGATGCTTTATAAAAGCCAAACAAGATCAAATGAATGTCCTTCCTTCCTTCCCATTTGAAATAAACAAACAATCATGTGTCAAGCAATCGTGTCAATTTAGAATTATGGCTTATTTTTTGCTGTGGTGAAACAGAAGAAGGAATTTTGGCAAATGTTTTAGCAGTGAAAATTTGTTGCAATAGATATTGAGGTTATTTTCCTTGTGTTCTTTGTGTAAGCCTACAGTTCTTTTTTGAGTTTGACAACGAGTAGGCTATGGGACTGGCAGTGTGCATTTTAACTAAAAACATGGATGTTTTAACTGTTTGTGGATAATGAGCAAATAATGCCCTAAATATATCTTATGCAATTGACTTTTAGGTGTTCTTGGAATTCAAATTAGGATAAATGATGCAAATCAAGAATTTGTATTGCCGAAATACATTTGAGTTGTTTGCTCTTCTACAAAAACGATAAGAGCAACTGAAGGACAATGGTAAATGTTATAAAAAATACTTCATGAGAGGGTAAATAAAGACTGATTTTGATTTAAGCTTAATAAGGGGCTTGTTGTTTTTGGTCTGCAAGCATGATCCACTGTGCATGTGAGTTTACATTCTACTTGAGCTCTAAATTCATTAGATCTGAGCTCAAGTATCACTAAATTCAAGTAACAATCTCTTTGTCACATACACAAGTTGTACAAAATGTTATTTTAACAGACGCATATACAGTAAGTAATGATGATACAAAGTATTGTTCTTGCTTATTCATTATTAAATTTAAACAAATGATGACAAATGTAACATTATCTTACATTGCATACAGTAAACAGCACTCATTAATCTATAATATATCAAGAGCTCAAATGGAACAGACATCAGCATACACAATAGGTGCCAAGAATGAGTGTTGGGAAGCCCTGCTTTAAATCATTAAAAGAGGAGAGGATTCAATTTTCAGATAGTTAAGCAAACAGAAGACATACAGTATTTTAGCATTTTCAAAGTGTAATGCGATTTGTGAGTATTACAAATTCATCCTTTTTATACACAAATTATTCAACTTTCTGATTTACTCCCGCCCCACCAGTTGTGTATTAAGTGCAATGCAACATTATACAGAAGATTTATCACTTGACGGGCCACCATTTTAAGTAACCGAACCCTTCATCTTATACTTTCTTTATGCACAAAAACCAGACAGCATAGCCTGCATTAACTGTGGATGATCTCCACCTTTTATGCCTTTGATTTTTCAAAAGCATGATACAAAAATCAATTTTGCCAGCAATCCAAGTTTAGCCTTTCTGTTCTACAAAAATAATATAAATTTTGTTGAAGCCTTGCTGCTGTTTTTTTATTGTGGTTGATGTTTCTTTTTTCTCCTGCCTCACAAGATTGTGGGCCTTATATTAAAGATATTATCACTTCTTCAAAACGGATATTATGAGTCTAATCAGCTGTCATTCAGTTGTGTCTCACTTTCATAGCTATCTTACACAATCAATGTTTCACAAATGCTGACTATTACCAGTAACATCAATGCAAAATATTAAAAATATTGAAAAGAGACTCAAAATAAGTCCACTTCACTCATTAAGTTCACAGCATATAGCAATCAGAGTGTATAAGTGATTATTACACTGAGAACAACATCCCTACATAGATAGATATTGTTAATCACAATTTTGGAAAAGAAAAAATGTATGGTTGTAATATAAAGAAATAATGAATAATGTTATGGTTATGAATAATATTATCTCTATAAACAATAACTATTGTTTCCCAAGATCGCAGTAAAACAAATAAATATATTTAACGAAGAATGAAATAGACAGATCTTTGTTTATATCTGAAATAAATATTTTAAAATGTCTGCATGCACACAGGCCACATTCTGTACACTGTTTCCTTAAATTACTCTTTCAACAATCAAATGTGTTTGAAAGACACAAACGATTGAATGGATCAGAAAACCATGTCTTATATTCCCAATTGTGATTGAGAGGTTCAATCCCTCCAGCTGAAAAGCACTTCATTACAGCACAGTAAAGAAATGATTAACATGTGCCCTGTTTGAGAAATCCACCATTGTTCCTCATCCCCGTTTTGGGGAAAAACCACAGTGAATATAATGTACGTTTTCCAGCCCACAGAATTAAAAGGGAAATCTGAGACCCAGACCATGAAAGAATCAACTCACAAGCACAGCGAATGCTGAGGGATGCCTGGCCCTGATTGCACAGCGAATGCTGAGGGATGCCTGGCCCTGATTGCACAGCGAATGCTGAGGGATGCCTGGCCCTGATTGCAACATTCCAAGAAATTCTTCAGATGAAATTTTCATGTGTTTTCTAGTATGAGATGCAAACAAACTTAAGAAGTCTCTGCTGCTAATTTTTCTTTTGTTGGTAACTCATTGGCTATGGTTTAATACGATATTATGAAGTGTTGATATGTTTTATCCGGAATATGGTATATATAAATATAATTGTGAATCAATATAGTTGTGAGTCCTATTTCTAGACACAAGATATTCAATATTTGTTTAAGTAAATAACAGAAAATACGGCCATATGTTATCTAACACCAAATAGGAAACCAAAACTAGAAGGGATAAGGAATTAATCGACACGCACGATTCGCAGGTAATAGCTTCCACACCACAGTTCTATGTTCCACACGCTGTACGAGCCATGCCAGTGTCGACAGTCCGCCACACCGGGGGCTCTGATTGGTCTGATGAGAGGGGTGTTTCCGCATTCCTGGCTAAGCTGTCAGCGAAAGCACCAGTTGAAGAAAAGAGAGCTAGCGCGCAACCTCCGCCACGAACCAAAGACCATCCCCAAGAGACTACAGCGAGAACGCCAAAACAAGGATGCCTTATGTTCTCATCAGCACTCAGATCCGACTGGTTCGTATATCGACTCGTTCTGTACGGTGTTAGATTGCCGCCAACATTAGCTTTCCTATGCAAGGCGAATAAGCCCATGAAAAGTTTCATGGAGGGCAATGCTTTTTAAAAAACGGTTTTCACCATGCACAGCCAGTGTTGGAATGTCTCAATAACAATAACTTAGTTTACAATAGTCAGACACTAGTTTGCAGTACAGTCGTGCTGATGATACTATTCACTTTTTACCAAAATAGCTCGCTGACATTACTGAGCTAAACGACCGGCCAGTACACGTCTTTCAAATGGTTAGCTCATATTTTTTGAAATGGTTAAAAAAACAAAAACAAACACGCAGAACATTACTTACACGATGGATGAAAGGGTAGCTTTATGCGAAACCTGTAATAAGTAAGCTGTCGTCGAGGTTAGAAACAACTTGTGGAACAATTAGCTAGCTTTGCTAATGTATTACGTTACTGAGGGAAATAACCAGTCTAAACAGTAAATTACGCCACCCGGAATAGATTATCCAGCTGCATTTTGCATTCATCATCACATCATCATTTTGGGGGGTGCATTACTTTTTTTTCCATCAGGGTAATAAACTAGTGTCTAATCAAAAGTTTTTTGTTTTGTGTTTTCTGTTCTTGAGCCATCAAATAATGATTGTGTCATTAGTCACCATTTTAGCTCGTTAGCTTATATTTATATGCACAAATATTTTTGACCCTTAACTTATTTTGAGTAGTATATTAAACATGTCGGAGCATAGTGGACATGTTCAAAACTGTCGAACGATACAAAAAATATATTTTATCAAATAATTTAGCTTCCATTGAAGTATTCAGCGTGCCCTCAAATTTAATTCTAAGTTCGTTTTTGACACATCGTATTTGCCTCAGCCAACCATAAGTGCAAAAAAAACAAACATCCAGGACACAAAAAATGCACAATTAAGTTTTACCTTCTTACTTATTCATTTGGGGGACTACTTTGGGCCCTGAAAAAAACTGTTGACTTTGTTTCCCCCATGGTTTTTGTACCATACTGCATTTCAGGAGACCGGTCCTACCATGGTCGGAGATGAGTATTCTGATCCAGAAATAATGAACTACCTGGGAGCCAGAAAGACAACAATGTTGGGCAACAACTTGTAAGTGTAAATTAATGAATGTATACAAACATGGCATACAGTGTAAAGCAAAAAAGAAAGAAACCCTTAAAACAACTGGAAATGGTTATATGAGGATTCAAATTTGGATAAAGTGCAGGAAATTGTGGAGGAGGAATTCAAGTGATACTGTTATCAGAAATATCCGATAAAGTTTCACAAGAGTATGTGAAGCCTTTGGTTTCTTCAAAGAGGAAGGTTTCTCAAAGCACTCTGTGGTTCGCTGCATTCGTAATCAGGAGTTGGGAAAGGTTTTTTTTTAACCACTATCTTTCAAAAGCAACAATACAGGTTTGCCCTGGAACATTACCTCAGCTGTAATCTCCAACAGGTTGTTTCTGTTCATCTGTATACCATCAACCTCTTATCAGGAAAGAGGAGGGCAGTGGAGTGTTGGATCACTGCAGTTTTATTTAGTGCTCCGTTTGGCTTCATCCTTCCTAAGATTAATGCTTTTTTCCCCCTTTTATCTGGAGGAACAATTTAAAAAGCAGGAACAATCTTCAACCAAAAGGAAGGGGAATATATTAAATTAATCTCAAAATGAAGTAGTACTGCACATAGTAGCAAGTAGTACTACACAATCTCACGGAACATAGAGATGGGAAACATTTTTAAGCACATTAAGTGCACATTAATATTAAAGGAGAACTTCGGTATTTAGCATTATAAGCGCTGTTAAAAGGTTATTTACGATCATATACAACGGTCCATATCAACATTTTGACAAACTTTGCAGTCTTGAGATATATTGTTTATTGCTCATGTCACAGCTAATGTACACAATGGATCTGGATGGGCATATAGAAAATCCTTCAAAAAAAACATAAACTCTCGTTTTCAAAGACGAGAAACTCACCGAGTGGTCACTGGTGTCCGTTGATGTTATGACACAAAAATCGTCGCAAAGTATGCTTCCTATCGGGTTTCATTTATCATCTTATTAAATCCATTGACTTGTATAGACACCAACGGAGGTTTAGATATACATCCGCAGCTCTTCTTCTTCTACGGTAGAATTCAAACTCAGCCAAGACCTCCCAAAATTTCAAGCAGAAGTTTACAAATGTATGGCTGTGCGGTGATTGAAAATAGTTCTATAAATCTTTAAATGATAAATATATCTCAAGACGGCAAAGTTTGTCAAAATGTTGATATGGACCGTTGTATATGATCGTAAACAACCTTTTAACAGAGCTTATAATGCAAAATACCGAACTTCTCCTTTAATAAGTGACCTAAACTAAATGTAACAAGTTGATATATGTATTTATATACACTGGTCACTGTTTATACAAAGACCACAAAATATTTAAATGAAAAGAAAACATCTTTTAAAATAAAAAGAATCTCTTATACAATTTATTGCGCAAATGTTTGTCTTGTAGTGCAGAGTACCACGTGGATGACCCGCCGCGTATGGTCCTGGACAAGCTGGAGAAGATTGGCTTCCGTGTGGTAAACATGACAGGTGTAGGGCAGACGTTGGTGTGGTGCCTACACAAGGAGTGTGTGATCTGATCTAGGTAGACATTCACTCCGAGGATGCCACTCAACATGGAACATAAGACTGAGCGGAGCCACCCAAGTACCAGCCCTGGGTCTACAACCCGTTTTATATTACTGTATGTAATGTACAGTAATGTATTACTGTATCATATTGAGGTCTTCATCCTGCCATTTCTCACCTCTCGTTTGATCTTACAATTGAACAGAGGAGCCTTTGGCATGGTGTTTGAAAGGATGCACTCTGTTTTTACAGACTTATAGTTTACATGTTAATAGAGACAAAGGTATTACTCCACGACAATTATAATTTTTCAGCCTCTGGGGGGTTTTAGGTACAATGTCTCTTCATATCATACATTCCAGATAGAATCAGAATCACAATATCATGATTCCACAGAGGTCATGTGTCCCAATGCTTCTCCAGCAGTGCAGGGAAGAATCAAGCCCTTACACTTTAGTTTCTTAGTAAGCAACATCGGCCTGTCTCCATGAATCTAGCAGGGCTTCCTTTCGTGCCCTCACTATAGTCAAGAGAACATAGACCTAGAATCAGGAACGCTCAGCTTTGCATTCTCTCCGTTCTTTTCTCTGCACGTAGATTACGGAAAATAAATTTGAAAACATTGCACCTGTGACTGCATTTCATTCTGTTGAATGAAATAGAAATAAATGGAATGAAGAATATTTCCCTCTCTGTAATAACTGTAATATTCTATATCTTGCCATACAAAGTACCAATTACAATTACACTGGTGTTAATGTTAGTAATATTAATCCAGTAGGCTCACATTTCTTTCCAAAATGTATAATGTATAAGTAATAGCAACAATTAGCAAAAATTCTACTGGGCTACACAGGTTCAAGGGGACATGTAGTAGGTCTTAGGTGTAAAACTTCTCAGAAACATTGGCTTCTACAGGTTTATATTACACTGGTTTCCAGGTTGTTTTGGCAATCACATTGGAGTTCTCTTTACCAGTAAGGGCCTGTATACGCTCCCGATTTCTTCTCTAAAGAGTAGTTTCCTCTTAGTACTATCAGGTCTCTATATAGTCTCTTTGTAAGACTCTTGTTAAATAATAATCCCATTGCAAAACATCTGTCATCTAATTACCACAAATGAAGCATCTAATCATGTAGATTGACTTCGAAGTATGTGTGTGTTTACACTCACTCTTCTACTTAACAGTATGCCCAGACAATGCACCACATTAAACCTGAGAGAAAAAATATTACATACGGCTTTGTGAAAGCCTGAAGAGAACTATTTGTCTTTTTCCTTTCTCAGGTTATAGTATAAATGGTGAATTTTTTGCAACTTCATATGCATAGACGATGTATTACCCTTTCAGTTTTATTTTGTGTAATGTTTCATTTCCTTTATACTGGCTGGGAACATTGTGCTGCATGGGCAGGCTGCTACAGTTAGTGCATTTTAACCCAAAACCAGGTTTCATGTTACTTTTTGTTAACCGGAGGAATTGCATTCAAATATTCGGCTAAGGTAAGGTGACGATTTTTAAATACCGGGGAACAGTTAAATTAGTGTGGGTGCATTTCTCAGTTTTGAGTTATGATTGTGAATGAATGCACTGAATTCGATGACGACTGAAGACACGTCTTATTAATGTTTACTGGTCCAATATGTTCCAGTGGTGAAAAAAAAACATAGGACTAAATGAGAAAAAAATATTGAGTATTGCGCAATTTTATTTTGCAAGTATAGATGATGGCCTCAATCAACATTGGGTGGGGGGGGGACTTTTGCATTTAATTGTTGGGTAAAGTTAAGGAAAGTGTTGATTGAATTAATGTTATAAGTGGTTGCACACTAATGCTGTTTCTCTAATAATTTCTTAGAGAAGGGTGCCTACAGTGACGCCTTTAAGGATAAAACACCAGTCTCATGTCTCCTTAGCCACATTTATACAGGCCCAAGCGATACTCAGTGGTAAGAAAGGTGATATTGAAAGGAAGAGTTGATATCCCTGTCAGGGGCAGTAGCGGCCAAACTCTGGGTGGTTTCATTAAAGGCTAATTTGTAGCTGCTGGGCTGCCAGCTTCCGTCTGTGGAGAGTCCAGATTGGTTGGCCTCGGCCGTGACTTGGCCCGCGATTTACCTTAGAATAGGAAAAGCCGGGAATTTCTGGTGAGAGGAACTCTGAGATTCCAGACTCTGCTGGAAATCGCCCACTTCCACACAGATCTGGAGGGTGGATTACCACAGCACAGAGATGCGGACGGGGCCCCTTCGCAGTTTGAATCATGATTTAGGACAGCCTATCCCCAAACCTCCCCCCACCCAATTCAATTTGCAAGCACTACAAGCCACTGGCGCAGGGCACCACCAGGGTGCCTTTCTAGAAGGGGAGGTTTAATTCTATTTCCTCTCTTGTAATTTGGATGGGCTTTGTGTGTTTAGCTTTTTTCACGGATATGAAAGCTGAACAAATTGGCACGTAAACAGAACCATCTGATGAGTGTATTTTTCATGGGAAGAGGAACTTGGAACCATGCAGCAGATAGGCTCACACTACAGATGTGAGTTGTGTAATATGGACCACAGCAGCCACACAGTTGATGGGGAGATGTATCACCGGGGTTTGGCCTTGCAATGAGTGACTTTGTACATCAGGAAATGTGGACTTGTTAATCGAAGCAGGAAAGCACCATAATCAAGTAATGGGAAAGTATATTTTGTGTTTCAGAGGGCCGTAAAAAAAAAAGATTAAAGTGACCACTATCACTGGTGGTGTATATGCTTATATTTTACAACTTACTTCTCCGGGAAATTCCCTCAACAGAAGAGGTTGATTGTGGCTGGACGTTAGACCGATACTGCCGTGAAATGAGACCATAAGACAATCAACCAATGCGAATGTGCTATTGTAACATTCATAGCTATCTGAAAGTAGTGCTTTGTATATCTGACAGGACTATCTAAAATATGGAGAAAGACCAGTTTTAGAACACAAGGCCTGATCAATATTTGACCTGTAAAAAGGGAATGGTGTATGAGAACAGGCATGCTATCTTGAGAAGACAGAAAAATTAGGAGCAAGAGCAACTCAAAAATAACAATGAAACAAGTATAACTGCTATTCACAATAAATATGAGATAACTATAGACATTACTTAAATAACCTACTGGTAAAACAAAAAAAAAAGCTTTAGAAGCATTCAAAAGCTTAATTCTAGTTACAATTTTTAACCACAACAAATAGGATGCTAGTCTAAAGGCATTTCATGAGTCTACTGGTCAACCATTTTTATATTACATTGCCTTCATTTAATAATCGTACCTGCATGCATGTGTGAAATGTGTCTGTTTTATCTCAACAGGGGGAAAAAGTAACATTTGTTATGAAACATTGTGTTATGGAATAGAATGAATTGGTGTGTGTTTTGTTGAAAGCTTTGTCTTGTTGTTTGATGAGGAGATGATGCACCTTGGAACAGGCCCCAAACACACAAATCACAGAGCAATCATTCTAACCACACCAATTATTATTGAGAGACTTCAAAGAGTCACTTTTCATCGCGTGAACCCGCACCGTCCACATAAAACCCAATGTTTACCATTCCCGGGGATGACTGCCCATCCCAAAGTATGCAGAATTGTCTCTGGTGAAACATCAGACACTAACGTGATTTTTTTACCCACAAATATTGCTTTGGGAGAGACAGTCTGTGGTTTTGGATTGTCGAAAAGACAAAGCACATTGCACAGACACATGAAATGAAATTTAACTATTTAATCAAAAGTAATATTGCACAAGGGAAAACAATTCATTTGCTCTTGGCTGCAATGTAGGGCACCAAAACAAGTTTTTGCTGTTTAGAAATAAGCAGAACTCTGCTGACAGATGGTAATTAAATGATAGCAGCCATGGGACCAAGTACGACAGGATAGTGGATAGCCCTTTCTTTTGCACTGTGCAAAGAGTTGAAATTACACTGAGCTTGAGATCACAAATCAGAATGTGAACATTGCTTTAACCCTTGTTTTGGAGTAAAAACCGAACTTACAGTGCAGTGACCATTAAAAATAACAGCAGAACCTTCGTCACCAGCACCACTAATTACCCACCTGGTAAGTACCTTCGATCCATCAGACAACAGCCGAGGTGCTTTCAGCAATGAACCTGGCTGTTTATGGTTAGGGCTGAGCACGCGCAAGACAAGGTTGGCTTTATGGAACTAAAGCTTAACAGTGACAGTGACAGTGTCAGTGTTGTAGATGGGTGCTAGGACCGAGCGGCCTCCTCTTCCTCGTCCTCCTTCCGCATCTCCTCGATCAGCCGCTGTCTCTCCGCCGCTTGCCTCATCCTCATCAGCACCACGCTCTCGTAGTCCCGCTCCGTGCTCAATGATCCCTGCAGGGGGCAGCAGAGAGAGAGATCGTCAACTGAGCACCTGAGCAATATGATCAGTCACCGTTCACTAAAATATTTGACCATTATTACTTTGCGTCAAGATCGCAGTGTCGTCATTTCAAAATTTTTCAGAATCACATCCACAGAAATCCCTCGAAAGCAGCAGTTTTCACTGAGAAGATTGAATGGCTTAAGAAACCTACTGGTTAGGGCAAAGCGGGTTAGGGTCCAATGAAACAGCAGCGGGAGAATCCAGCCCGCTCTCCTTCTCCCGCAGGGATACCATCTGTCACCTTTCACTAAGGATTTGACCGTTATTATTTTTCGTCAAGACCGCGGTATCGTCATATCGCAATTTTTTTCTGAATTGCATCCACAAAAATCACTCAAAAGCAGCAGTTTTCCACTGAGAAGAGTTCATGGCTTGAGAAACCTACCGGTACGAGACTTGCGACTATGGACACGAGCATCTGTTTGTATGGATTTCATTCTGAAACAGATGTGCCTTTCCTAGTACTGTCTCAATTGCTTGGCTCGGAGAGCCGTGCATTAACTAATCGGGGAAATCACCAGTGGCCTCAGACGACCTTGGGCGCATGCGAAATGAGCCACTGCGCGGACCCACTTTAGTGCGACGTGTCCTTATCGGCTTTGCCTTCTTGAATTCGGGGGCTGAGAGTGCTGCAGTGTTCAGGCCAGGGCCCAGGCTGCTTTAAGGCACATTACTGATGTCAGGCCCAAACAGCAGCTATCTGTCTTGGCATCCCTGTGGGAGAGGGAGAGAGAGGTCCGGCTTCTCCCACTGCTGTGTCTTTGGACCACAGCGTGATACGGGACTGGACCAGGGCCCCAGAGTCAGGGGTGCATTTTACACAGCCTGTTGTAGCTGATCTCACTTCATAAATCATAAGAGACTTGAGACCCTGCATTGTGCAAGGCATGGATTCTGACTACATATCACTTAATTATTTACCGTGCTAAGAAAGTACAGAACATTTTGCAGATATGCTGTCATGGAGAATATATTCCAGTGAAAACAATGTTTTCTTTCCAAAGCACTGTAGGCAAAGTAAAAAAAGGGTAGGAAACTCTCCCAATTGTATAAAATAAAGATTGCGCTCGTAAAGATGATTTTTAATTTTGTATGGGCACATGTACAGTAGATGCAGCATACAGCAGGACAGAAAAGGAACGAATTTGGATGACGCTGATCATACATGCAAAAGACATGAAACACTGTGACAAAATCAGTCTGGTGCCTCAGCTCACTAAACTGGAAGCAAGGCCTTCTGGGTACTGGTTTGAAGGCGCAAGGGCAGAGAGCAGTGCGAGGGACTCCCTTGCTCAGAGCTGGCGTGAGCCTGCCTCTGTCCAACATCTAATCAAGCTGTATGAATGGAAGTGGCCAGACCGGCGCGTCGATGTTATGCAGTTTCTATGATAGCGAAGCGCAGCCTGAAAATTAAGCGGCAAGAGCAGTGCGGTCCCCTAGCCCTTAATCCAGACAGGGAAGGGGAGGGGGAGGTACACTCTGTCTGGAGAATAAACTATTGTTTTAGGGGATTAGACAGAGGAAGTCCCCTGTGCCAAAGAAGTGTCTTCCTACCAAGACGGTAAGCAAGGAGGAGTGTCCGTTGCCATGTGTTTATGTGTGTGTGTGTGTATGTGTGGTGTCTGCCTGTGTGTGTGTGTGCGTGTGTGTGTGAGGTGAAGCATCTGGAAGAGATAATGGGGACTCCAGCATCCGTCTGTAAGCGGGAGAGAGGAGTGGGGGATAGGGGCACGGTGCAGAAAGCGTAGTCCCCCGTCCAGTTTCTGGAAGAAGGGCTGTGATTATCATTCCAGCTACGTGAGCTCAAGTCCCCGTCCGATGTATAACCATGAAACATCACGCAAGCGGAATTAAGCAAACAAACAACTGCTATACCTTCCATTAAACAAAACTATGCACTGCCGAGCAGAAGGAAACGCTCGCGCTTCACTTTCGCGAATGTACATCTGCTGCATCCTGACCTCTACTGGTTACTCTTAGTAATGCATGTATGGATGATAAAAACAAACGTAAACCCACATTATTTACCATTTTTTTCACTTTAGGGCAGTGCCTGTGATTGGAATGCGGGCAACATAAGCAGCAGGCCTTCGGATTTAGAGACTCTGTAAGGGAAATGAACGATTACAAAGCTGTTCATCCTGTGCTTAAAAAAATTGGAAATGTTAGTGGGGGATAAACAAGTAGAAGCAGCCATAGCTCCGAAGGCCATGGAACAGAAATAATGAGGCCCACTACAAAGCCGGAGAGGAAGGGCCGCGGATGGCAGAGGCCGGGTGCCGTAAACTCCAGGGGCCCTGTCGGGTGAGTAACAAGTCAGGCATCAGTCACCGCCTGGGGGCCCCCATCATGCCCTCGCTCAGCCAGCGACCCAATGACATCATCCCATCCAGCGCTGTGAGTCACAGCCACACAGAAAACGTCTCACAGGTGTTTGTGCGCGCTCTCCGGGGCGGGCGCATATTGTCACCCCGTGATACTCGTCTGTAGACGTGTGTTTTTAAGAATGTGTGTTTTTTTTTTCTTCTTCAGGGGTTGGTGGAGGAAGGGGGGGGTGTGTGTGCAAGAATAGCTGGCATGTAACGGCAGATTCAAAAACATCCTGATGAAACGGTCGGGTCTTTCCTGCCTCTTTAGCTCCTCTGACATCGTGTTGAAAGAGACTGACGGCCTTCCCCCTGCTCATCCTTCCTGCTCGTAAATCTGCCCCCGCGCCCGGCGGTAACGACGGCGGCGTGTGTCTGTCTGCAGCCCGCGCTCGGACGATGACTCTGCGAAGTCTCGTCTCGCTTCCGCCTGACCTGCCGAGACTGGAAGCCGTCAGCCAACAGCCCCCAGTTCGCTTAGCGCTGGGAACGCGGGCTTGTGTACCGAAACGGTAAACAAGCGCCCTTGAAACAGAGCCTGGGAAGGGATGAAAAGATATTAACTGGATCTGGTTAGACTACGTTCAGCCCACTCTCCACCGAAGTGTATTAAAGTTCTCTTTTTCAAGTTGTCCCAAAAAAACACGAGAAAAAGAGAGGGAAAGAGAGAGAGAGCTTTAGGGGGACATCCTGTTCACTCTCTGCATCTGCTCGAGTGGAAGGTTTGGATCCGTTTGTTTAAAAAAGGCAGCCACAGAAAGCGGCGGGACGCAAAGAGAGCCGGTCCTTCCTTCCACTCATTAGCATGGAGATGCAGAGAAAAGACACCAGCTCTTGTGGCTGTGAGCAAATTGTCAGACACACGGTTCTTAAACAATCGCACAGCTTGTGTTTATGGATGCTCTGCAGGCAGGAACGCCTCCACAGAAACCAGCCACTACACACCTTTGCGAATGCTGGCAATGTAGTTTTGCAGGATCACTGCATCGCCGCGATGAGGCAGCCTTTTGAATGCCAACTCAAGCTAGCCTCCAACAGTAACTTGTATAATAAGACGCTACCCTTGGAACGCGGTCACAAAATCTCGACTGTACCACAGTTCCTCACTTCCCGAGAGTTCACCTCACATGAGACATTTTGCACACCAATCGGCAAAGCGTGGTATTTATACCAGCAAAAGGGAGTCTCTGGACCGGGCACTGCCATAGTTGTAAATGGTTGCGTTGCATTGTTCTGCAATGTGGTGAAGCCTATAATGGTCTCTGCCGTTTGTGTCAGCAGAATGTGGAGCGAGTGATTTATGAGGGCCAAACACTTATTTAGACATCATTAGAAGTGTGATATGTGCCGGTCGATGCCCAGGCACTCTCCCTAACTCAAATAAACACATACAAGGGGAACACACTTTGCCAGAATGCAGAGTGAAACTGATCTAAAAAGAATGTTCTGGAACGTAACAAGGTCCAACATCATGTGAGACTGAAGCAGATGTTCAAGTACTCAGAGCCCAGGTCAAAGAGCTGGCCTGTTTTTGTCATGGCAACATAAATATTATGCCACAATACTGTATGTTATATTATTCACTGTTTATCCATAAGTGGTTTAACTGTAATGTAAACCTCTACAATGTGGTCGAATGATGAACACAGAAAAATTGATTGACTGAATGTATTTGGGGGGGAAAACTGCCATTGCGGCTTCAATGTGTTTACTTTACAAGTGTTTCGTTTATTTTTAAAAGTGATATTGTGAATTACTCTATAGGCTTGCCACCGTGTGTGTGTGAGCACTTGAATCCCAATAAAATAAACATTGAGAAGGGACAAAGGCAGGTGTCCACAGAAACACAGTGTTACTAATAAGATGCATAAAATGAATGGGGAGAACAGGCCATTCATGAGTTTAGGAGGAAATTTTTGTTGTAATATCACTGTTACATTTACATTTAACCTCTACCATTACTGAACTGAAGTTTTATATAGGAATGCATGGTAGGATAGGATAGGATACAACAGGATACAATGAGTACTGTCAGAACATGCATGGCACTAACCTGAATCAATCAAATGTTTTAATTATTATTTATTAGTCAGAAAAAATCAAGAGGTAAAATAAACCAGCCTGGTAGCTTTGACGGTTTTGTTTGTTTTAAACTGCAACGTGAGCATTCCCAGAACTGTAAAAACAGAGGACAGGAAGGACACACCCTAGACTGGTAATCAGACAAAAAACTTGCATTGGGGTGGGGCACTGGCACGAAAGGCTACTGTTGTCTAGGTTACAAAAACTGGATGTTCACGTTCTGCTTTTCAATTAATCCATCAGCTGAACAATCCATCACTGTATGACTGCTCAGGGATAATACAATATAGGCTCTCCTATGGCAGCTAAATCTGCTGCGTCTATCCCTCACTGCTAAGAGTTCTAGCCAATTAGAAATACTGTTGCAACCCGTAAGCAATTCATCCCAGTTGCACCCTATCTATAACATGTATACGAAATGCCACACGTTGCTCCTAAAATCAGCTATGGCAATAACTTGGTAGAACATCCTTTTCTTGCTCATAAATATACATTGAATCTCCTGCCACTGAACTGCAATGAAAGCCATTTCTCACATTGAACATCCCTTGTGCCCGCCCCACTCTGAAAGCACCCTTGCCAAATACCAAGCCTGCAATACCATTAAATCTCCTTACGTTCAACAAAGAGAGTCTTCGGGTCTTCCGCCTTAAACTGCGATCAAAAACTAAAGAATAAAACAATTTCTGCAGTTTGCCCCTCGTTAGAAGAAACAAAATGAAATTATAAGAATATTTTAATATTGTTAGTGTGACGGCGCTGGTGGCAGTTATGGGGACCGTTTCTAATGTGGTGCCTGCTCATGATAAATGCTGAGGCTCCAAGTTGTTCAATGAGTCCTTATCAAATGAACGCGTTTGAACAAACAGCAGATGGAATGTGGACCCCCCCTCGCAATGTTTACTTTACGGCCCTGGCCTTCAAAGAAATCAAAATATTGAACCCTTAATTTAATAATTGCAAATAATTTGGCGGCAGGAGGCACTGGAAGGTAAACAATCTCAGACTTGCACGACTCCAGTGTCCGAGAACACACACACGCGATAAGGAGCCACCTCTGAAGAACCACAACGTTGAAGGGCTTTACACAAACCAGCTGTTTAAAAATGGAAGAAAAAAAAAAGATAGCAGCGTAGCAACGTTGTGGTGTAGTTAGTATCTTGGAGGAAAACATTCTGCATTTTGAGTCTGGTGTGATTTAGAAATAATGGTGAAAACATTCAGCATGACATTGGGGAATTATGTTAACTAAATGCACAAAATCTCTCTCCGAAATCCATAGAAAATAGACTTATTTATAAAATACTCATTTAAAAAGCCTCAAAAGTACTGGTGAGACAGATTCCACATAACACTTCTTAGCCCCAACTTTGCAAAACAGACATTTGACGGTTTGAAACATCTCCGTGAAAGATCCTTTCTTTTGTTCATTGTTTGTTTTACCTGTCCTTTTTATTGCGTCTCGCATAGAAAATCTGTTTTCTTTGTATGACTAACGACCATGTCTGCGGCTGCCAGATTATTTAATTGCAGAGAACATGGTGCCTTTACTAGACACACATTGGTTCAAATCTTTATTTATGTTATGTACCTAAAATATAATCAAAGGATATCCTGTTAATGAATATGGATGAAGAGTGGGTGTTGCTGACATACTTGAAATAATACTGCAAATTATGTGAGGAGGGTATATTTGTAACTGATGTGTCTTGAATAGTCACTTTTATATGCCTCTGCTGCAAAAATGATAATGAAAAAGTTAAAAAATTGTTTATCAAAAACAAAACAAAAAAACAAGGTGTGGTGTACAGTGATTTTTGTCAACACAACATATATGCTAGGTATTGTACACTATCACTGTAGAATCCCTGATTTGTGAGTTATTGAATCATGCAATCAGCCTGTATGACTCACTGTGGTGCTAAAATTAAATTCAATAACTGACCAACAAAGTCCGTTAATAGACAAAATCTGTCCAGGAGAGAGCCGGGAGAAGGCAGTAACAAGAAAAAAGCAGTAATAAGAAAAAGTTACATAAACCGGGAAAAAAAATAATAATAATCAAATAAAGCAAATTCAACTCATGTGCAGACTAACACGATTAAATGTATTTCTAGACTGTTTAAGAGGCATTTGGATGCAGTTAATGCAAGCCTTCATGTTGAAGGCTGAACCAAACGATTCGTCTACGTTGTGCCTTTTCAAAAAAAGCAGACTGTTTGAGTTGATATCAATCACGCTATAAACGGCCTCTCAACAATGAGTTCCAAATGATTGGGATATTACATGTGGCTAGCTTCTTTAAGGTTCATTTAATATTTTTGAGGTTTGTGATGGAGTAATGCTTTGTTATGCAAGAGAGCTTCAGCAAAGCCTCCTCCTCCTTTGTAGACTAATACTCTCAGAAAGAGCTCCTTAAAGACAGATGCACGTCTGATGGAGCTGTCCCACACAACACATTATGAGACTGGCTTCAAAACCTATGCTGAACATGATCTTTCAATGTCTTATCTGAAAAAGCAGATAATAGACAAACTGCAAGATTTTTTAACAGGAATTGGCCTTAAAATAGATAAGTCTAGTTTACATTGATTTTCCTTATTTAGGGAATGTTGTGTATTCTATGTTGTGTACTATAATGGTACTATACTGTACATCTCTCTCAAGTGACCAACTCAAGCCATCTTACATCTTACATTTACTACCAACTGGACTACAAGCTCAGTCCACGGCATTGCACCTGGCAACAAATCTGAATGCATGGAAATTCTTCCGTGGTTGGAATCTGATGATGAAAAGAGAAGCTTTGTGCAGTCGTGGGTACACGAGGGCCCCATTGGAGCATCTCAGCTGGTTCTGTAGAAGCACAGGGCACTGGCTCTATCCCACCACACTGACCACTCTTCACAGGGCAGGACAGAAAGAGCCCTGTTCAGTCAGAGCCCAGGGTCTTTCTGAGGGAAAGCTTGGGAAGCGCTGACGCCATACGGTTGGATCTTAAGGCCACCTTCCACATGCTCCCAGACATGTTTACTATGGGTGTTTATTCTGCCGTTAGTCAAGGAGCAGCGCCTGATTATAAGGGAGGCCTGGTTGTGGTCTGACAAGGTATTTAAACACACCTTGACATCAAATACCCATTTTTTTCCCATCCATCAGTTCTCCCAGCCACTTTGATGGGAGTCCGAAATTCTTTTTGAATGTATGAAGAGTTGATCTCTCAAGCATGATCATTGAGGGCTGAAATAAATAAGTATATATCATTTATATATTTTTAATTAATTTCTTATTTTATTTTTTATCTACAGTGGAATTTCAGCTTACCACTACACAGGAATCCACTGCAAATACAATGACTCTACATACACAAAAATGTTGAATTCTTTTAGAAGCAGGCTATAAGAGCTAACCACAGAACAAGACCAATGATAAGTACAAACACAAACCTCAAAATTTCCTTTCAAATAGTCATTCAAAATGGTATCTGGAAACACTTTCACCAGTGCAACAAGAAACAACTCTGTATCCTACATTTCTGGAGGGTGCATACCAAGCCAAACCACAAAACCAGGGACGGTCTGAGAAGGGTGCAAATACCCAGTTGAAAAACACATCCTTGTTGCAGAAATCAAGGCCAAAGCAATCAAACAAACAGCCTACAGGGCATATCAAAAAAAGCAACTCTACCTCATATCCCAACAGGCTCTGTGTAGTGATAACATCAACTGTTCTTTCCTTAAAGGAAAATTCCAGGCAAAAACACTTTGACATCATTATCATTTGCATGTTGTTATAGTTTGCATATTTTTACATTGTTATAGTTTGCCTATTCTCCTGCTAAACTCAAGTTCTGTAGTTGATGAGACATCACGCGGTGATATTGCCACAGCAGGCACAGAGCAACTATAAGTATCAGATATTCGTTTCAACCCCTTACGGACAAGTCAGGGTTTTTGCCTTGCATCCCTGCTAATGAACTCTTTGCAATACTCCTACTGAGATAAATCAATCATTTATCAAAAGGACATACTGATTTTTGCCGTGCTAGCAGCCTCAATAGTCCAAAATGCAATAGCGGGGCTTCGTGGGGGATTTGGGTCATGGCCAAGATCTCCAACTTTGCTTTTAGCCTTTAAGCCAAGTACTACTAGCTAGCTAGCTAATGTCAATGTCAATCTAGCAGGCTGTGTAGGGGGTTCGTGAAAATAGTTCTGGGTAATGTAGGAAAATAAAACATTGGAGTTGATCCAGAAGAAGCCTGACAGGATAGCAAGTGAAAAATTGTGAATAGCGTTGTGAATAAAGAAAAATACACTTCTCAAAGAAATTAAGGGAACACTTAATCAACACAGTATAACACCTAGTCAATTAAACTTCTGGGATATCGATCTGTCCAGTTAGGAAGCGTAAACTATTGTGAATCAATTTCACCTGCTTTGGTGCAAATGAATGTGACAACAGATGGACAGGAGAGGCAACAGCAAGACAATCCCCAAAAAGTAAATGGTTTTGCAGGTGGTGGTCACAGACCATTTCTCTCTCCTTATCCTTCCTGACTGATTTTGCTCTAGTTTTGCATTTTGCTAGTGCCCTTGTCACTACTGGTAGCATGAGGCAGTACCTGCAGCCCATTCAGGTTGCACAGGTAGTCCAGATCCTCCAGGATGGCACATCCATATGTGCTGTCGCAAGAAGGTTTGCTGTGTCTCCCAGCACAGTCTCAAGAGCGTGGAGGAGATACCGGGAGACTGGCCATTACACGAGGACAACTGGACAAGACCGTAGAAGGGCAACAACCCAGCGGCAGGACCGGTATCTGCTCCTTTGTGCGAGGAGGAACAGGAGGAGCACTGCCAGAGCCCTACAAAATGACCTCCAGCGGGCTACTCGTGTGCATGTTTCTGACCAAACTGTCAGAAACAGACTCCATGAGGGTGGCATGAGGGCCCGACATCCTATAGTGGGACCTGTGCTCACAGCCCAGCACCGTGCAGCTCGATTGGCATTTGCCTGAGAACACCAGAATTGGCAGGTTCGCCATTGGCGCCCCGTTCTCTTCACAGATGAGAGCAGGTTCACACGAAGCACATGTGACAGACGTGAAAGAGCCTGGAGACACCGTGGCGAATGTTATGCTGCCTGCAACATCATCCAGCATGACCGGTTTGGTTTAATTGACTTGGTGTTATACTGTGATGATTAAGTGTTCCCTTAATTTTTTTGAGCAGTGTATATTACACACATCAGAAAATAAACACTGGAGTGAATTGCACATCACTGCTACAAGTTTACTAACGATGTAAGTGGTCTAGCCTGGAATTTTCCTTTAACAAAGTTAAAAATTTGTACTCAGGCCAAGTGAGAAAATGCATTCGAGTAATGTCATGATGAGGTGGTTTTTTCATTTATGTAAGTACATCTGTAAGAGCAGACTTGTAGACAGTAAGAAAAAGAGGTAGGGCTGGACTCATCTGAAAGGACACTGGGATCAATCAATTGGCTCCCAGTGACCTCAGACGTTTGATTCTAATGACCCAGAGAAGTATTTGAAATGAGATTATTTGCCTTTAAATGTTTAGAGTTGTTTTGTTATTGCACATTACATTTAACAGACACTCTAATCCAGACCAACTTACAGTGCTTACATTTTTTACATACAATCCACTTATATGGCTGGATATTTTCACGAAGCAATTCAGGTTAAGTAGCATGCTGAAGGCTATAACAGCAGTGCCCAACCTGACAATCGAACTTGTAACCTCTGTGTTACAAGCCCAGTTCCCTCACCCATTATACTGCACTATTCACTCCATTGTTAATAAGAGCAAACTTTTCATGCCATTGTCGATGTACAGAAAATAAAAATCACTCGAGCGAGGAGCAGCAATGTGAAACAGACCATCAAAGCTTTTCTCTCCGGCATGTGTTGCTGGCCTGAGATAACTTCTAGGCTCTGCAAGCAAACACCATTCCGGGGTGAGCCGTGTGGTTTATTCACGCACGTGAGGAGGGTTGAGCCCATCACCACGGTTCCTGGCCTGGCAGAAAGACAACCCGGGAGTGTGAGACACTCAAATGGAACAGGGAGCTCAGCTCACCACAGACCAGATACTGACGGGCGAATAAAATAAATAACATGGAAAAAACCTTTTTAATGTTTTACCGGACGTACGTAGAACCCTCAGGTTAAACAGGTTGAGGAATTTTCTGGAGAAACATGGGGTCTGAGATCAGTTTTTATTTCCTGATATAATGTTTAACCATAGACTCTGTGGTATATCCTAAAGCTTCTACGATCCATTAAACATCCAAATGATAGGTTTGTTATGGCATAATCTTGTCAAGCTTCAGGACTCATATTTTACTTGCCAGTGTTTGAATGATTAAGGTTTTCGCCAAGAACGCTTACGCTCATGGGTACCAAACTATTCTATGTACACAATTACAAATGCCCAAGATGGCAGGAGAAACATTGTGAAATCTTTGCACAGCTTGAATAGACCAAAGCCAAGAATTCACTTTAAAATATAACATTTTTAGAGATCACACTGAGAAACTCTCTTTTCCCCCCGTAACCAGGGACACTCTGATCCGTCACCAGAAAAAGGAATAAAATTAAATTCATAACAAAGCACCGGCATGCAGCACAACCTGATTATGCGTAGGTGTGAGAATCTAAATCGCAGTTAGCCAACCTAGTTTTGCAATTCAGGCGACTGTAAAACACATGTCTGTGCTTGCGCCTCTTGCCTTTCTGCTTGCAATGTCGTGCCTTTAGTGCCCATTCACTGGGAATGTGCTGCTTCGGCTCAGTGCTTGTGAGTTTTACCAAGCCCAAAGCGCACAGGAAATCTACAGCAGGGAGACAATGACATGGAGATTAGGACTCGTTTAACCCTCTTTGCGCATTGCCCCTGCTTTAACTCCAGGCAACACAAGCCCGTTGCTTTCCTGAGAGGAATGTGTGCCGCTCTTCCACTCTCTCCCTGGGACAGGACAGTAAATCAATACGAAATGAGCGCCTGCATTCCACCCTCTCACCCAGGTAACAGGTGACCCTGCAGTCTCCTGAGGGGGAAGGAGGGGTTAAATTATCTGAATCATTATCAGACCGGAGGGGTGTATTTGACATCATCTATTCATCCATTCCCAACCACCGTCTACACTACTCTTTGGGTAAACATGGAAAAGCACACTTCCACCTGCTTGCTTGACTCCTCTACGTCTGCCTTCCAGTCGGTCACTGTGCCGTTGTAAAATGGGACATTCACTGGGAGTGGAACTGACTTGGACTGAGACACTTTGAACACTGGGTGGAACCGCCTGCTGCTGACTAAGGAAGTGTCAGGATACAGAGGCGGAACGAGGCAAAGAGGAAAAGTCGTCCAGCAGGAGGGATAAGAACTTGGCCGGTGTGGACGCAACACTCCCAGAGTCGGGTGAGCCGCAGCATCAAGAACAGTTGAGGCTTCGCCTAGCGGCGGTGACTGTTTCTGTGGCGCAAGCTCGACGCCATTTCAAGTTCGGCAGTTTCGCTTTTTGCCCTGCAGTAGAACAAGCCCCGTCACGTCAAGAGAAATAATCTAAGCGTGCTCAGGTATCAGCCTGGTTCTGGCTTCCTGACAGACTCACCTGTCGGTGTGGGAGAAGGACGCCTTAGCACAGAGACTCAGGTAAGCTCTGACTGATTCCGAATTTCTTTCACTGCGAAAACAGAAGCGGAATACCTTTCTAACATACTGCGCTTCTTTCCAATGCCTGTACACACCTGACCTGGAATGCTTGTAAGGATCTTTAACATAAATGGCCAGCCTAACGCTAATTCACAGAACTTCGTAAATCTCAACATATTACATTTTGACGTCCGTGGGCTTTGTCGGGAAGCCGTGTCCTTTGTCGGGCGGTTTTAAAACGTATACTTTCAGCAGGGCTCGTGAAACATTGTTCTCTTAACTGAAATAGGTGTAATGCTCCTCCCTTGTGCAACTTACATGCTTGGAAAGGAATGCTGCTGCTTCCACACTCTCCCATCTCCTGCTGCTACGAGAGCCGATAAAACCTTTATAGCCCTGCGAAACATGCTTTCTGCAGTGCGTTACAAACGTTTATGAGCGAGTGCTTCAAGTCACGAATAGGGGTCTAATGTAGGCAAACTTGTGAGACTATAAAACTATATTTTATGGCCATAAAACTATATTTTAAAAACATGGATTGTCCACTTGAAATGCCAGAGGAAACAAAGTAGATTCAATTTTACACAATAGAATGACTACAGCAATGGTGCCACGTGATATTACAAAACAACTGGAGTGGTTTTGAACTTTAATGAGTCCTATTCAGCAGAGTTCAAGAACATCCATTAACAATAATATGCTAAAACCACATTCGTTTATTTATAAACTGTTACAATGTGTGCGCTATTTGAAAGTATTACCACATACTCTGCAGTTATAGTTGGTTTGCGAAGCTGTTTTTTGGTAGATCAGAGAAAAGCTAAACTTCTTGAAGTGCAAATGTTATATAAATTTTGAAACCTATGCCACTGTTTTATCCTTCATATCTTATTGCTGTTATGTCAGGGTTTCGGATAGCAATGAGGAAAACAACTAAATTGGCTGACTGGTGTTTTGTACATTTTCACCCAACTGACAGTAGGAATTAAACTTTATCTAAAAAATTCACTATTTATACTTGAGCAACAATTCCGGTTGCACAGCGGTCTAAGGCGCAGACCGTGTCTGTGCGGTTGCGCCTCGAGGATCGGGGGTTCGATCCCCGGTCCTGCCAGATCCGAGTAAGGCCGGTGCCTATTGGCGGCTGCACCCGGGGTGGTGGGTAAAATTAGTCGCGCCCTCCTTCCTACTACCGGCTGACGGGGTTGTGCAGCGGTGAATTCAAGCGGTTGCTACATGGGGGGGAATTGAACAGCATGGGGTTCAATTGGCTATCAAATTGGGAGAAAAAGGAAAAAATCAGAAATAAATTTCTTTAAAAAAACAAAACAATTCCTATCACTAAAAAAACAAACATGGCTATATACAACTAGGATCAGTGAGAAATGTGGCAACACCAGTCAGAACAAGCTTTGATTGCATCACAAGGAGCTCACCTTACTCATCGAAATAAATCTACGCAGAGCGATAAGACCAATCAAATCTGGCGAAAGAACAAAAGGAAAGGAGTTTAAAGGCTGCATAAAACTACCTGTTTGCGTATTCATGACACACTTTACAGACAAAGTAGCCGTTACATTATCTTGGGCCACAATCTCAAGTCTCAGGATGTTCAACAATCCAAAATCAGTACTAAAGCCATGACTCAAGACGACGTGCACAGACAAGCACTGGACAACCAAAAACCACACGGAAGTTCAGCTCTGCCATTCTGTATAACAGAAAATGCCGAAAAAGCACATTTAAAAATGTCCTTTAGCATACCAAAAACTCGATCACAGAAACGGCAGTAGTTATTACGAAAAGCCAATACGTGTGTACTTTAGGTCAAAAGACGTCAAAAGTTAACACTTCCCAAATAAAAGTATTTTAATCGCCTTTCGCATTGCTCTGGATCGCATGCTGAAATATCATCCCTGGTCCAAATGATGACTAACGGCATTAGCCTGCAGTCGGAGGGAACAGGTGCATTCATTAAAGAACGGCCGCTTTTTCACAGGCATCCTTATCCACAGCCAGGGCTTGCATCTGGAGATGGATAGCGGCAGAAACAAATACAATTCCTTAACTTTAAAATATGCGAAGGTCAACAATCAGATCAGCTAGCTTTCATGCATTGAAAGAAGGCGCCTTTCATGCCAGAGTTTTAACAACACCATGAAAGGTAAAATATTCCAAAATTGTGCGCCCATTTTTGCTTGTTTTTCCCTTACTAGTGCCGACCTGGGTACGATGGACCGCGATTGCTGAGCTGAGCTGCCGCCTTCCGCCAGATTTCGTTCTCAGAGGCGATCTAGCAGGCCCGTGGCCCGAGCATCCCAAGATGCCCTTTAAGAACACTTTGTATCGTAAGGGCAGCTTGGCGTACTGGCCCTGGAAGCAGCAGCAGAAGCGCCGACAGCTCACGTCCGGCAACATGATCAGCCTGCCGCTGGGCGACTTCCGCCACCTGTCTCACATCGGGCCGCAGGCCTGCCACGACAGCTTCGGGGACCTGTCCTTCCTCAAGAGAGGCCACAGCCTGTTCCGACACAGCTCCCAGAGCGAGCAGAACCTCTTCCTGGCCTGCTCGCCGCCACCGCCCAAGCCCCCCCGCCTCAACCTCGAGGAGACGGACCCCCGGACTGGCCTCGTCTGGGAAGAAGATCGCCGCTCTATCCACAGGCAAAAGAAGTGCAATTCCATGCCCCTGCTGGACAGCGAGGAGGGGGAGGAGCTGGCCCTGGCGGCAGAGAGCATCAGGACGGAACGGCACAGTTACTACTCGGGCCGGGATGCGGACTCTCTGCGGACCTTTCCGGAAGAGCCCCAGCCCGTGGACGACGACGACTCTTTCACCCTCGACCTGGACTTAGGCCCGTCTATCCTTGACGATGTCCTGAAAGTGATGGACAGGCTCCACCAGTAAAACAGCCAGCATTCCCATCCAGTTAGCACTCCCATTATCTACCAGGAACTGTCTCTTTACAGCCATGTGACGGAAAAGACAGAGGAACAACCATACCACACCTCCGTATGAAATCTTTTTTGCTCTACAGAGTATGAACCGTGAGACATTTTTGGAGGTCAGTTATTTGGATATACTGATGAGCCAACGGAGGAGTTAAATACAAGCATTCTTTCATTGCTTTGTGGCCAAAGAGAGAATGCACAACTGACAGTGAGACAGCAGCCACAGAGCAGTATGGCCTACATGGCCTACATTCAAGGAAAAACAGAGAGTGAGTCTTTTGTTTTGGTCATCCGTCTGTCAATCTGTTTATACCATTGGGCCGATAGTAGAGGCAGCGGTTATATCTTAACTGTCTGTTATCTCTATGATGTTCCTTCTGCTTCTGGAGGGCATTTTTGAACAATGGGACGTGAGACACATCATTTGAGTATGGTCTTAATGTATTCATGTGTGCATACCAATATTTTTGTGCTTCATAATGTATAATATATTTAGACAGGTTCTGCAAGAGCCATATTGTGTTCCTGTATTCCCTTTTTTCTGTGAATATTTATAGATATGGTCGAGGGTTTTTACAAATATTTACATCAATAAAAGTTTTGAAATTCGAAGTTTGTTGGCGATGCTAATGCACCCCTTAGTGCAAAGCAGAAAATAAAGAAAATGTTCAATTATAAATCAGCTTTTAAGATGCAGTAACACAGTAAAAGCCAGAATAAAAGCACTTTCAACGTAATCATATAACTAGACACCTACATAGATATACACTGTATGGCTAGGTGTCTAGTTAGTTGCATGACAAAGGTATAGTACATACAATGGGCCTGATTTACTAAGACCTTTATCATGTGCAAAACCTTTTAGCACATGCAAAACCAATAACATGACCAATGATTGGTCATGGTATTTGTTTTGCACCAATCATTGGTTGTGTTATTAGTTTTGCATGTGCTAAAAGGTTTTGCACTTGCTAAAGGTCTTAGTAAATCAGGCCCAACGTGTATTATACTGACTGTGAAAAGAGTTCCACAGGGGAATTTCAATGCTAAATATCCAAGTCAAACTTGGCAGGGGTTGAATAAATACCTTTACTCAAAAGATGAGATGGACCCAAGACAAATATTTCCAACAGAACTAAATGAAGGTAAAACAAATTCCTTTGATATTCTTTCCTCTATGTAGCCGAAATAACTTTAAATATACCAATTATTCTGTTTGATTTAAGTGAAATAACTGTGTTGTAATGTTAACTAAGATAAATAGTTGCTAAATGCTGCCATCTGTCTAGCACACTAACTACACAGACCTTTGGTATAACATATAATCACAATCACTCATATAAAGTACAGTGTGGTGATAAAACAGTGTGTCATAAACTGTCAGAGACAATAGGCTGTTTCTAGATCTGCGTGAAAGAACCCTCGACGCATCAAAATATAACGAGTCCTAACTTGGAAATCTCATAAATACATGAACCTGAGTCAGCATATGAGAAGAATATGAGTTTCAGTGGGTAATTCCCCTGCACGTCTTCAGTGCCCTCACCGTTTACTGCAGCAGGCTTCACTTTCTATTCCACATTTAGCAACGAGGCCCACCAGAGAACCTCAATCGTGTCAAACTGTACTTATAGAGCTCAGCACCTCTGCACATCTTTAACACATTTTATGAAATTCAAGAACTGGGCTAAGAGGGGGGAAAAAATACAAGATAGCAAATTATTCAGGGAGAGTCGATCCATTAGCCCTGCTGGTTTCCAAAATATCCTCAGTGTGACGTCTCGGGTCCCTGCTACCCTGTCTCGCTGGAGGGGCAATTTTCTGCCCCGCACGCATGCCAGTAGACCCCCCCCCCCTCCCTCAGTGGCATATGAAGGCACCCCCCTTGCCTTTATGAAACGGCACAGCGAAAAACAAATGTCCCCACTCCGCTTTCAATAACAGAGCCGGAGTGGTGCCGCAACCCAAGCCAGCCCGCAGGTCCGCGCTCAAAAGCCGGCGCTGTTTTCTTAGCTGTAAATCTCAGCCCTCACCAGCGATTGTGCTACACAAGAGGAAAGCAGCGAGGGTAAGGCGATACTTCCACATGTGCCCGGACCCCGTGGGGTTGGGGAGCGGGGGCCATTCATTACGAGCGGGCGCCTGATGAGCGTTTAAACGCTACCTGCTGAACAAACACACCCGCTGCCCGCCGCGCGCCGAGTCTGCTCACCCACCTGCCAGGAACGTCTGCAGACCAGCACAGCAGGGTGGCTGTCCCTGGAGGAGGCGGGGGGCGGGGGAGTGGGGGGTTAGTGGAAGGCTGGGAGGGCCATATGTTGTAGGCTCTGGTTACACGCTAATCAAGGGCTCCATTTATCAGGTAAAACGCTCATAGATTCAGATTCAGATGGATGGAAAGCAATGTATGAACATGTTTTAAGAGCATTATGACTTTTGATCTTAAAAATGTTCCTTTACTGACCTTTGAAAACCACCACCAAAAACACTGGCCAATTGGCCACAGTGGTCAACGAAAAAAGAAATATATGACTGCGGGTTAAGTTTATAAATTCAGCAGGTTCCATTTCTGCCTCCTGCAATTAACAGTTTACTGCACTGCCTGTGCTATATGATGAGCAAATATCATTATTATATCACTATTGATAATTAATCAATAATACTGAGTAAACTAATCAGTCATCCTCTTATCTTCCATCACTGAAATACTTGCAGTAAATTATAGATCGTTTCCCAAGATACCCATTTAACAAAGGAGCTGTGATAACTTTACACCATAGATATACAGAAAAAAACTGAGAAATATGTCAAATACCATAGAGTGTCTGTTTGCCTTTCTTTTTTTTTTTTAAATTTGTTTCTGATTTTTCCCTTTTTCTCCCAATTTAGTAGCCAATTGAACCCCTATTCTAATTCAATTCCCCCGTGTAGCAACCGCTAGAGAACCACCGCTGCACAACCCCGTCAATCGGTATTTGAGGGAGGGCGCTGCGTCCTCTACAGGGCGCAGCTCCTGACCGTGACACGCCCTGGGTCCTTCTGTGCGCAGTGGTCTCTTCCCCCCACCCGGAAGCGACCGCCAATTGTCGCTTCCACAGGGCACCGGCCACGCTCGGCTATGGCAGGACCGGGGCGCGAACCCCGATCCTCGGAGTACAACTGCGCTGACTGAAAGTCAGCGCTCTTTACCGCTGTACCACCGCGGCGGCCCTGTTTGCCTTTCATATACAAAGGATATAGCGATATCATGAGTACAGAGGATATATACTGTAATACTTGAGATACAGTATATTTAAACAAAGAAAGTGAACTGATAGACCTAACAAATCAAAAGTGTTAAATATTTTTTCCAATTTACACTTTCAGAAGGTCCGCGGTGAACCGTCCCAAATCAACACTTGGACACATGTCAGTTACAGTTGATAGATAACATATTTATTATCCTTTCTTATAATCATACACAATCATCAATGGCAATTGCCTCACATCTGTCAGAGTACACCTCATTCACTTAAAAAAATGTCAGCAAAAGTATTTAATACTCTATAATGACACATATTGGACATTGGAAGATATTGTACATACCTTTCCGCTGTTGGGACTATTCTATTTATTTTGTTATCTTTTTAAAAGACACTCAGATCCAATGACTGTAGCTTTACGATTGCCTTTTATACACTTTATAAAAGGCCATCGTACTGAAGAACTGAAGCCTAGTGGTTAGGGAACAGGTCTGGCAACTCGAAGGTTATAGGTCTGCTTCCCAGGTGGGGAACTACTACCATTGCACCCTTGAGCAAGGTTCTTCAGTACAACATCCAGCCATATAATTTGACTATGGACTGCATGAAATAGGAATGTAAGCCGTGCAGAGGGCATCCGCTAGATGCTTGACATGTATAACACCTGAGGAAAGTTGAATGACTCATATTGAGAGCCCCTTCATAATAAAATGGCTGACTTCCAAGTCTGAGTAGGCACAGAATGTCACATGGTGCGGGTTAGAGATCGAGACGGAGAAAGCGATCGCAATCATTTCTTAAATTCCCAGTATGTAAATAATGATGAAATCAAAGCTTCCGTTTGTTGTCAAGGAAGTATAAAGTTTATCAAACCAATCCATATCCTCATTCCTGAACAAGAGATTTCCTTCAGGGAAACAGTTGCACAACAATTGTTTCAACAACCCAAATATATCATCCACAGAATTTTCATTATTTGACACAAAGCACAAAAGTGGATGCATAGTATGGATACGCTGAGGTAACAAAGGACAGACCACTTCTCTTGCAAGTTCTCCACCACCGAGCCATGGTTTCTCATGTATTGCTTTAAAGGTGATGGAAATGCATGGATTTCAACTGAAGATAATCACATCCCGGCAGAAAATAAGCAGAAAGCGTTCAAAGGCTTTCAAAGGGAGGAGAAAATGAATCAGGTTCTGCTTTAAATGGACACCAAAAACAGTCCCCCGTTCCTTTCTTTTTAAATTGGATTAGATTTTTTTCAGGCCTGATGTTCAAGAGGAAATGGCACCAGACAGACTGCATAAAAACAAAATGTCTCTTTCCAACTCCAGCGGGGAAATCTGTCACCGTCACCGTCACCTTCACTACACAATCTTGCAAGAGCTTCCCGGCCTAGAGCAAACATCTGTCCGAGCTGCACAGCCGGCCCGCATAACGCAATGTTGACTGCAAGTGGGTGCGCGGCATGTCTGCGTCTCTGCCGGCCTGGGAAATATCACATCCAATACTGCGCTCACCATCAAACCCTTATGAGTGTACATCTGTTGGGAATGTGGCGCTTTGTTGCACATTGGATTTATACTACTGCCTGAGTGCATCGCTATCCCATCATTAGACAGCCATCCATTAAGATACTGAGATGGACACACAAGATGTACCATCATGCAGTTCCATTTGGCAGCAAAATTTCCTTCATATTTTCTTCTATACTTTTTATCCATATATTGTGTTTTTTTGTGTGAATTTGTACACTTGTACACTTTTCACCCCTGTATAATCCATAAATATTTTTTAAACCACTCCCCAGATAAGCATAGCATGCTTTGTAAATAACCTCAAATGGCACAAGATAAGAAGTGAATTGTCAGAAGTTAAAAAGAATATTTTAAGTTTTGGAGTTCATAAAAAAAACTAACTATTTCCATAACTTTTCCAAGTTAGTTTGGGACAAATTGGACAGAAAGGTCAAGAAGAAGCAACCCACAAGTGCAGCATGGCTGTGGGAACTTCTATGGTTTACAATGCTGCTGTGAACTTTCACAACCATAGGACTGCCCTTGTAGATAAAATTGCACAAATATGCTCTGCACCTACATAAGTTGATAAGTTTTTTTTTTTGTAAAATAAAAGGTGTTTATTTATTTTTCATCTCGGATTGCTTGAAAATTGTGGGTCTACTAAAACTTTTGACCAACAGTGCAAGTCCAGAGAGTGACCTTCACACAGCAGGTCACCGATATTAGCGCAGTCAGCGATACAACTGTTCAACAGGGCCGCGGCTGAGGAACTCACGCAGACTGAGCTTGTTTTGACTAATGACTGCTTTGTTCCGCGTGGCGTGAGAGCACGCTGAGTGTGGGGACCCCGGGCTTTGGGGCCTATTCTTGCCTGATCCGGGCCTCACCGGCTCCTTCCTGGTCTCCTCACCCCCTGCGTGCCATGCGGTTCTGAAGCACGCAGCCCACCCACAAAGCGTTAGCTTAGCGGTTACCGCTCAGTCATCAGCAAGCGGGCAGCGCAGATCCACAGGTGATCTCCGCCGCTTTCCCACAGTCAGGACCATTGGAATTTTATGGGGGGGGGGGGCACAACCTCTAGAAGTGCAGCCACCAACCTGATCACTTCCACTCCCGTCAGACACAAGCTGGCCTGACCCGTCCTTGGACCACTACACATCATCATCAACAGAATGGCAGCTTGCTCCCGGGAGCATCGGGAGTGTAAAAGTTATGCTTAACAAGCACCGAAAAGCACGGGGCCGATGTGAGGAACAAAGAGACTGTAATTGAAAGACAAACTATCTAGGCCCTGAGCGACTGGCCAGAGATTTTAAACTGTGACGTGCGCCGGCACATCTGGTACCACTTTCCGCAAATTCCAACTTGCTATCATACAAGAGAATACCGAGTACAAAAGTACAAAAAAATATCTATACGTATATTTTTCAAAGTCTGTTTTCTTTCCCCAAATTACTTTTTCAAATACTGATTTGGCAACTAAGACATTCCTATTGTGACTGCCTCCAACAGTGCAGTCTAGTGCTACTGGAAATATGGAAAGAGTTTCTTTGCAGATGCCAGTTCCTCAACTCAATATTTTCTTGCATTTAGATTAGTAGGGACTAAACAAAAACATCTTTGTTTTCTGTGTTACAAGTCCAAGCCATTCAAAACTGCAGTGGTCTCCGATTACAGCTCTTAGCAAAAATAATCATAAATAATTCACCTAAAAATGAAGCATTTTACTCTTATAGCTCAACCATCTGCAGGGCATAACCATTATAAACTCTGTCCCTATCAAATCACAGCTAGCAGTCGAAACCCTCGTGCACCCCGCAGGGGGTCATCCATACACCCCTCTCCCGCCAGACACCTGGACCGTTCAGTCCAGAAAAATCCCGCCGGGATCCTGCACTTCAAACCGCTAAAACAACATTCATTCCAGTTCATTTTCTTCTCTTCGCTGTCCAAGTAAATGTGAGATGAATTAAATTATAATCTGCACCTCCACCGACGGACGTCCCTTAACGCCCCCCCTTGATGTGCTTCTAACATCCTTTAATGACCTCTCCAAGAAGGCCGAATATTGGCCGTCCTTTTATCTATGCCCACGGAGTGTACCGCAGCTGCAAACAGCATGAGTCTTTTTTTTTTTGTATCGAACTCCAAGTTTATTTTGGCGAGCTTGTACCCTTCACTAAAGCTAGGACAGAAATATTACCACAAGGGATTTCATAGTGGAAGGTACACTAGTCCCTGTGTACCACAGGTTTTGGACTATGTTACAGTAGGTACTTCAGCCAAGCAAGAGTAGAGGGTCCAAAAGTCCTGATTTAGTGCTCCGTCCTTACCTTGCTCTTAAAAGAAATACTCTCAAATAGTGAAGTGCTAAAATAAGAAGCATTAAATCTAACATTGGGGACAAAGTGATTCATAGTGTACAAGCAGGGTAGTGTAGGAGTGACTGTGTAGCCGGTGTGGCTGGGACAGATACCGCCCTGGAGGCCACAGCTGCGAACTAGAATTCCAGGAAGTACAAATTTGTGGAGAAATTTGTCATAGTGTCCTGCCTTTGCTAATCTTGAAAGCTTTAGGGTATCAAAGGTTGTGAAAATGATGACGAAAGATCAAAGTATTCACTCTTATTGATTCTCACTCCATTTTCCATTATCATTCAGACCATCGGTAATAGATTTCCATATTATTCAGTCTCACTGAGCCCCGCTCATTTATAAATCAGCTCCAGGGTAGTGCAGTCCAGATTTATTTGACAAACAGAGCACATGGCCATAAACCACACTGGCTAACTTGTTGATGATGGCGATGAGCATCATCAATTGTTTTCTTCAACACTGGCCAGACAGACACTGACGCATTCACTGTAGGCAGCCATCATACACAGTAACCAAGGTAACACTGCACCCGTTCTCACTTAGCAAAGCATTGGGATGTACATCCCAAGGAATATCTGGAAAAGATTTAGTGTACAAAAATTCATAGCTTGTACCAGCTTAAATAACCACTTCTCATACACCAGAATAGATTGTGGCTGAGAGAAGCATTACGCAAAAACACAGCACATTAATGTGGTAAAAAAATTCCACCTGCACAAATTCCTCTGGTCCTTTTCAAATATCAGGAGAGAGTTTAGAAGGGGACACACTGTGGACTATTTTCAGTCACTGTAAATTCGCCCTAGATGGGTCTTCTCCCGGGTGACGATGAAAAGCCGTCGGGGGAGAAGAGCAGGAGTTCACTCGGCAGTGCTCTTCGTGATGTTCTCCCTAGCAGACGCTCGACGGCGCGGTGCTGCACGCACTCCACACACTCCACACACGCACTCCACACACGCACCCGCGCGCACGGCGGTAAATCAGGCCCGTTGCCGTGTAACCTAAAGCCCGCCACAGCTGCTGCGGGTCCCATGGCCTCTGGAACTGCATCTCCTCATTAAAAGAGAACGGGGAGAAAAGTGAGCTAATTTGTCTCCCTCGGCTCTGCTAGTGCGCCGTTTTTTTAGCGCCGAGAATAGATTGATGAGGTTAAAAACGTGTCTTTCTCCCGCTCCTCGGTGATCGCAGCTGGTGTGCGGAAGAGGGAGCTCCGGTGTTTTGGAAATCGGCGGGACGACTGGGACCTGGGTCCCCCTGATCGACCCCAAGGCCAGGTGTGGTTACACCATTACTAATATCGCTGGACCCTATTATGTCATGAGAGTCTGCTCAGAGCGAGGCTTTCTCACAGAAGACTAATGTGAAAATGACCCTGTTATAATGGTGTTTTCCTTTTTCTTCCTTAGAATACTTAAAAACAGATGGGGGACCATGCATTTATAATCTATTGGACAAGACAATATGCCATAACAATAACATGAAAATTCAATGCAATTAGAGTCACAAATCTCAAAACTAAAACAGTGCACCCAAGGTGCTTTTTTTTCCCCCCGGAAGAGAGGCTTGAGTTATTGTTCTGGGCCATTTTACAGTTGAAACTTAGTACATCAGCCCCAGGAGAAGCAAGACAGAGGTCTATAGAAGGGCTTTGTATTGAGCAGAAATCCAGGAGGTAGCAATGGCTGACTCAATTAAGGCTGCAGTTTCTACTCTGCATTGATGGAAATCAGAGAAAGTGATGGTGGTGAGTGCAGAACACAACTTACCCAATGTGAAATTAGCACCCGCCACCATCCAAATGCTTGTAAAATTTTAATGGTGGCTGATAAGATTTATATTCTGATAGTCAGTTTGGCAGGTAACCAACCAGGTTGTTTTATATTGTAAAAGCTAATGTGGCAGGTAAAATTCTGAAAATAGCTGGTGATTTTTAGAATCCACAAGCCACTCTCGCCAATAGGTGAAAAAGTAATTTCATGACCTAACCCTCACCCTTATCGGCTATTCGGGAGCTCCAGTGCCCACTACCCAGTACCCACAATGCTCTTGTTCGATGCTGTAGTGAAGCAGTGGGCGTTTGATGCGCTGAGTACCACGTGAAGCCAATTAAAAAGCTGTGACTGTGCAAGCCGTCCTCAAACTCACCCCCCCCACCCTTTTCCCGACACCCAGCGCCACTCATTTAAGCGAGCATTCCTGCCGTACTCCTGAAGCAGTTCCACATGTGAGTTTCCTCTTTTCGGCACCAGATCCTTTTGTAAGAATTCCCAGGCTGCATCAGCGAAACACGTGATGGGGGGGGGCGTCGGTGGGTGAGTGAGGGGGGCTGTCGTGCCAAATAGTGTCCGGCTGCCAAAATGTGTCCGGGCACGTCATCGGAATGCTTGGAATGTAGTTGCTATACCAACATGACGTACTAGCATTGTGACAAGCTCGCACTTACCTCAGAATCGCCGGAGATCGTCGGACGGAGATAGATCACTACATCACTATCACTCAGATAACCTTTATAATTTCCCTTTGTATAGGCTACTGTGCTTTCTATTGTTAATTGTTTTCGATTTTAGATTGTGTTAGCTAGTGATTCATTTTGAAGTAGATGGTCTTTTACTGAAACTAACTAGCTAGCAATACTACATAGTAGTTAGCCTAGCCAACTTAGCCAACCAATAGCTAAATAAACTCCTTGTACCCACAGGAGTCATAAACACTGTCAGTGCCGTTAGCTAACGTTTACGTTAGCTAGCATGCCAACAGGGTTACCCATTGTTAGCTAGCAAGCCAACAAGGTTAGCTAGCATACCAACTTTAGATTATGTTACATTTATTTTGAAGTAGCTAGATTAGTCTTTTACTGAAACTAACTAGCTAGCAAACGCACGAAGGCTACTCAGGAATGCTAGCTCGTCATGTTGGTATAGCAACTACATTCCAAGCATTCTGATGACGTGCCCGGACACATTTTGGCAGCCGGACACTATTTGGCCTGACAGGACCACTTGACATTCCTTGCCTGGTAGATGCACCCGGTCCTCGCACCGCTGTCAGTGTGCCTACGTGAGAACGTTCGTAAAAGGTGGGCAGAAACCAGTGGGTGATCTGAGGCCCATTCCAAGGCAAGCAAACTTAAAGCCATTTAACCAAACACTTGATCCAGGCACAGACGAGAACAGTTGGATGGCCTGGCACAATATTTGCGCACAGATACGGGAATAAAACCCTAAAAGTTGACATATTTCTCTTTGGGGGGAGAAGGCGTTCAGAAGATTATATTTGGTTTGGAAGCAAAGTCCGTGGGATTTTAATTTCTAGTCTTTTCCAGGGCATCAATCTGCCATTCAGACAAAAGGAACAGCGAGGGAGGAGAAACAGTGCGATGGCTGTGGTAAATTCAACCCGCTTACATTACCTGGACTGGTAGGAATTGGCCGTCAGTTCCGTGGCTGTGGAACACTGGTTTTGGGGCCACAGGTTCTCCCTCGAGCCACGAGATTTTCAGAGGGTTTTCCATTAAGCCCGCCTCATTTTTACATGCCAATTCCTAAAGGAAAACAAAAAACATTCCAAAGTAAAGCTTCTCATACAAAGGTGCCAACCATGTTCAAATGGGCGAAGCAAAAACACAACAATATCACTGCACGTTTGCAATGAACTTCTACTGGCCCCCACCCCTCAAGCTGTTCGAGACCCCAAGAGCTCCAGACATAAACCACACTCTCCAAACCAGGTCCCTGTGGACAGCAGGCATTCTCTCTCAAGGGTAACCACACAGCATAGCAAAGCTCACAACACACAATAAACAATGACAAAACACATCAGACCTAAAGACATATCGGAACAATGAGGCCTCTTTAGCAAATATCCACTGGTTCCCATTAAAAAGATCCCTCCTTCTTTCATCTAACCTAGAGTAACTCCAAGGTTTTACACAATGCGGACAATTTGAACTACATGTACTTTTATGAAATACATTTGTGTTTTAAAAAAAATTATTATAGATTTGACGTTTTGAAGCTCTGAAGCTCACAGCACCACCTGAATGAAGCAGAAAGCCAGAGTAAGACACGGCGTTACTTACTGCTGCTTTGACCGTTGCAAACTCTGCCACTGCACTTCCCCTCTTCTTTCTCGATATTAGGACATTCAGCACATCTCCGTACTGAAACACAGCGAGAGTGGTAGCCGTTTTGTTTGCAAAAATGTGTGAAAACACAGAAACCATATCATGAACTTGTATTAAGCTTGAGGGAAAACAGACATATCTGAGGACTAGATTCTTGTTTGGTGCCCAAAGCAAAACGATCAGAGCCTGGGGCAGAGGGACAATTCACTTAAACATCTCGTAACTCTACATGAAAAAATAGCGATTCACAAACAAGGTGCATGAGCATGGATTGAAGTGGGTTTCTGGGTATTTGTATGAAGTGTAATTACCTCTGATGAGTAGGCCTATCCATTAAAAGAACTACACCTAAGACCAGGCTGCAGGAACAAGTCAAGAAACAAAGGCATTTGTCAGACATACAGCATCGTATCTAAAATGTACATTGGAATTTCCCAGAACCGGTTTGTCTGGGACAGCAGATAATGCATTTCAGTTGACTTTTTATGGGCATAATTTCTGCCTGTATTATTATATTATTGAAAGCCTGCTACATGAAAATTGTGGGTTCTGTCATATGGGGCTTAACTACAAGTTTTTATGTGTCCCGTAAAAGCTCCGTAATTTGGTGGAGTATAACCACAGGGTCAGGTGTGGATTGTTACACTCCTAAAATACTTCTGACACATATCACAGGCACCGCCAATGTGCCCCCCCCCCCCCCCAACTAATCAACAAGACTGTGTCAGGATCTGAATAGCTTCCAGGAAGCTACTTAAAGTTTCAGAGAAATGGCTCATCCATGCCAAGCCTGGAATGCTCTGTACTGAAGAACAGGCGTTCTTTGGTGAACTTGACTTCTTCAGTTGGTTTTCCTCCATGGCTGCGAGAGACCAAAATATCATATATCTGATGAAATTGGCTGTGACCTTCTCCCCAACCCTGGCCAGAAGAATTTGGAACAGGGTGGTGGGGAGGGAACATTCTGCCCCGAGGTGACCTTTCATCACTTGACCTGGACGGAGGAGGATGTTAATATTCGCAGTTTGACTTGGACCGAGCCCTGCGGCGTAAAAGATGATCCATCTCAGCTGTGCAGATCAGAGGCTACCTATTCAGAACAAGCTAGAACACACTGCTGGGTAAGACAAGCTCACCCGGGGCATTACAGGTGAGGGTTGGTATTTGTAACCTGTGACAGGTGGACACGCTCATTAAACTGTTCCGTGGAGTTCAAGCTCAATTTCCTGCATCATTCTGAGAATACAAGCAATCCAAGGCACCAGAAGTTCTGGCACTCTCCATGTCTGGAAAAAGAGCTGGCCTGGAATGCACACGGACACCCTGTACTCCCAAATCCTGCCAACAGTGACAAAAGGGAGTCTCCATAGACCATATTTTGTATTTCCAAAGATCTGTGTTTTTTTTTTAAACTGCTCAGTTTTTGTGAGAATCACAAGTATACGGTTTCTTTCCCACGGGGTAGATAGCTATTCTGTTGCAGTGTTACCTGCGGGATCCTGCAGCCCACCCACTCGCTTCTTTTAAGGGTAATCTTTTAATAAAACCATTTTGAATTCTGAATTCACTCCCTTCGCCGGAGATAAAACCATCAATTCTCGACAATCTAGTTCTGATCCAGCTTCTTGTGCCCATGACGACGAGCCTTGCATTGTTATTTTGGACACCAGTATCACTTGGACTGGCCCTGTTCACATTCCTGCAAAATCTTTTCCCTTTGAATTCACCTCAGAAATTCACCATCTAGTTTTGAGGTGGTACAACATTGCATGAGAAGAGCACATTTCCTAGCAACTCCCCAGGCAGTGCTAAACCTACCCGTTAACGCTAACAATGGCGTGCCCCACATTAAGATACTTTGCCCTCAGCGCTTTCGCTGCAACAAAACTTTAATGGCGCTCACACGAGGGGGAAAATGAAATGTTCTGTGATGTTCTTAAACATTGACGTCATGCAGGCCTCCACATGGCAACCAACTCCAGGCAGCCTCCATTACGTGTGAAGCTATAAATAAAGGCAGGGTCCCCGTATCCACAAGTCTAACTGAATCCATAGGCCTGACTGAATCCACAGGCCTGACCGAATCCACAGGCCTGACCGAATCCACAGGCCTGACCAAATCCACAGGTCTGACCGAATCCACAGGTCTGACCGAATCCTCAGGCCATGACCGAATCCATAGGCCTGACCTTATGGTAGATCTGCACACTTGCCATTCAAAAGTACCATCACGCATCTCAAAGTCATAGGGCTGCAGCGTTTGTTGGTTTTCGGTGTATTTGCTGGCCACACACCTTCTTTCCGAGACCTACATTGGCTAAATTGGGAGGTATAGGGGCAACTGAAGGCACAATGTGAAAATGCACTGAATGGAGGGGTTGAGAGGGAAAAAACTTGTGGCAACCAATGGCTTTGTGTGATTTGATGGCTTGTGTAAAATTATCACAAGTGTATGTGCAAGCATTTTTTTTAAAACTATTATTTCGGTCAAATCTAATTTAGCTACTTGCTTCAAGAGTCAATCCATGCACTTAAAAACACAAACCTTTTGCAAAAGCCTGAGAAGAATGTCTTGAGAGTAGCCGCCATTTGTTTCGTCCTCTTTCGAAGACTTCCACTTCAACTTTGAAAAAAAAATCAGAGAATTAAGTTAGAGGGGGGGACACTGCACATGGATCCCAAGCTGGATAACTGCTGCGATACCCTTGCAACTTTACCCCCCGAGAACCCAGCAAAAACCCAAACTTTACAAACCATAGAATGTACAGAATGCACAATGCACTGGGATCTGGTCAATGAAAGTGCAGAATGTAAAAAAAGGACATAGAGGAAGAGTTAACTAGAGTGCAGCCGTGCCAGCACGGCAAGAACATACTGGCACAGGGTTTCTCTGATGACATGCATAGATTAACACGGAATGGGACCAGTCCCGGGCCAAAAGAGCAGCGCTAGAGGGAAGCTATTAAGGGTCTTGGAGAGAACCGACCGCCATATTAGAGACCTGCAGTCAATTTACATTAAGCTTTTCGTGTGAGCGGGAGCAGGGTCTAGAATTAATATGGTGGTCTGGACCTATAACACTGACTCACCTGCAATGCATTGCACATTTCTCAATAACAAAAAACAGAGATGCTGTTTTATAGGGAAAATTCTCCCAAAATCAGCGGACACAGCTTGTTCTGCCTTATCTTTATTAGTCATCTATATCCCTGCTTGTCACTTTGCTTGTAACATTTCATAAAAACTGAATGCAAGCTCATTTAAAATCTCTTCGTAGGTTTTCAAATAATACCCATACTAGTACCCTTCAAACAAAGCCCAGAATTCCTTTGGCCGTCTCCTCTCTGTGCAAGTTCACGATCACATTGTTATAAATTTTTTTAATGCCATTCTTGATTGCTTAAATTCATAAATATAGATTCTAAACATTTAGTTAAGCTGCAGATATAGTCTCTCGTTGTATGCTAAGCTGTTTTTTGTCTTAAAGACTTTGGGCTTACACCTATTATAGGATATCACTAGCTGTACAATAACAGACAGAGCGCATGGCAAAAATCTACACAACGCATTCTGGACTGGAAGTAGACGGGAGTAAAAAAAAAAAAAAACTTAGAAAAGGTTCTCACAAATCCTTAATGAAATATTAATTTGTCAATTAAAATTTTATGACATGCTTTACAGGTCTGTGCAGATATCATTCTTTTTAAATCAAGTGTTCATAGATGTCCTTTACATACACAAAGCATAGCAAGACTGACATGTACAGATATCAGAATGACACTCTTGTGTAAGACCACGCGTAGCCCTAAAATGTGAATATTATTTCTTACTTTGCACCTTTGCATGTATGTTTACTTTCTGAACAGTAAGCTAAGGAAGTACATATTAGATTTATACTGTATTACCATTCACTAGCTTAGACTTGCATAAAGTTTAGCTTTGTAGATCCTTGTGATGAAGTAAACTAACCTAAAGGGTCCATAATGCTTAAACGTGTATTTTTAATCCACCAGTCCAAGAAAATCATTCCCAATTCAAAGGCAGCTGTGGTGCTATTTTGTGGATTTAGATACACAAGGCCATTGTCTGTAAGGCTTGAAAACAATGAAAAGCATTTACAAGGCAGTTTCAGACCCATGATGATTTATTTCTGGGCTATTGCAAAGAAAAAAGATAGACAGCCCATATACAACACATTGATCTTCATGTGATATAAACATGGGGGATATGGTACACCACTAATGACTACTATCCCATCACATCTTAAAAACACTGGTCAAGAGCTTAACAAACACAGCACAAATCACACGCAAAACATTTAGCATCCCACTTTGCCCACCGCATTTTTAAGGGCCTGTCCTGCATTAAGGACACGCTCCGTATTATCTGGGCCAGTTCTTCTTACCTGGGTTAAACCAAAATAGATCAGTCAGCGGTTTGCAATCTTAAAATCTTAAACCACGGACTAGACTCCAACCGAAACTGAGCACACTACTGCCAAGGGGTTTAAGTTTTTAATAATACAGGAGTTTACTCGTGTCAGCCATTTTCTCAGTAACAAATTCATTTCACGTGCAAAACCGTGCGGTCAAGACCTCTCCATAACAGTGCTGGGCAGCATGACAAACGGAGAACACCGATGACAAGTCCAACTCTCTGTTCACCATCAAAGAAATGGTTTCTGGGAATTTCCAATCTCTCTCTTTCTATTTTAACAATTTTTTTTTTTTTTTTTTTAAAGAAGTACTTTCACCTACTCTATTCTCTACTTCTCCACAGTAACATTGCACTCCATGAATCTCCTTACAAGGCAGTAGAGTGCTTGGGTGATACCCAAATTCTGCTCTGCATATAGATTATGTGTAGTCTAAACAACTTAAAAAGGTTTTTGGGAGCACAGAATTAGTTTTCCCTGGCTTCACTTGAACGGCAGTTTATTTGAGACTAAACCCAAACTCGGACCACAAATAATAAAAAGGTTTTCGGAACAAAAACAAACACACTGACTTTAAAAAAGCATTACAGTGAAACATCATCTTTCATGGGCCCTTGTCAAAAACTTGTGGATGGTTCTGATCAAATGACCACTTTGGTCATTGCGTTCCCCCCCAAAATAAATACATGTTTACGACCGCTTGACAACTGAAGAACATAAAACGGCGCCCTTCCTGACTGCGGCCCTGTGACTTATGTGCTTTTTCTTCACAAAATATTTCTCAAAATTGTTCCTTTCCATTTTGTTGGATCCCTAGAGCCATCATGTCAGAACTGAAGTACCTGCCTGTGGGCCTGCAATGAAAACCCAAGGAGTAGGAATTCAGAACATCTAAAAAAGAAATTACCTACCCACTCAGAAAACATCATTTATTTATAGTTTGGGCCGAATTCAAGTTAAGAGTCTACAGACACCACAATTAAAACATCAGATCCCAGTAACAATGTACAAGAACTGGGAACCACGTAAACAATATTGGCCGCGGTGTTTTGCTTAGCGAGAATGTCAGGAATAATGACGGCTGTATTATGACAAGTGCTGCTGAAAACAATCATTTTTGGTGCAAAATTTGTTTTGCTTTACAGATACTACTGATTAGAATGAAGGAGGCCCTTCATTGGGACTGATGTACAGAAAGCCTGCCAGCTCCCTGCTCCCTGTAAGGGAGAAAACTGCTGACATCTCTCACTCCCTCTGCGTCTCTGCTTCCAGAAACGTAGGGAACATTTCATTCAATCTTGACGGATGGTCGTTTAAAATAAAAGAAATTAATAGGAGTGTTCGGCTAGGCTGCGAAAGGGGGAAATAATTATATTCTCTCGTAACGGACAGGAGGATATTTCGACAGCAGTGCAGTCAAAACACTGTGCCTGGCTCAGGCCCTAAGAAAAGGCAAATCCACAATAGGCTCACTCTTTATGGGGCAATGGACTAGGAATGGGCTTCTGAAACAGGGAAAAGCAAAAAAACAACAAAAAAAAACATTGAACTGTTGGTCTACGATAGTTATAAATGCCATCAGATGTCATACTGCAGGTGATGCAGTGGCTGCCAGCTGACTTTTCAATATCTACAAACCCCTTGATGCCGCTGCGTACAGAACTCGATTTAACGTTCACTCAGAGCTGCATGTAACACAATAGTGAGACTCAATACTCAAAGCTAGTGTTTATTTTCCTGATTGAACACATAAACTTCAACTGATTCATCATGGGATAGAATTCTCGATGGATATCAGACATTTTAACAAGATTAAATACATAAACACATTAGCTAACATCCCCAGTGTCCTCTTATAGAGGGGGACCGAATATTTACCAAAGGAAATGCGATTACCGTAGATTTCTATGTAGCTCTCATAGCTCTCTAGAGCTATGTCAGACAAAACGATAAGTGTCCTTGTCACAAGCTTTCTGCTCTTCCCACTGTCTTTTTCTTTTTCATACATTGTGAAGCCTTCACATCTGAAATGCCTCGGAGCCTTGGAGTTATTTCTATCCGTCCCACTCTAGACAGTCGCGTGCTACTCTGGGACATCAGTGTGATGTCCCCCCCCCCTGCTTCCTACCCTTCCCACAGGAGTCAAAACCCGACCCTCTCCCCTCCAACCGAAGACCCATAGACGTACATAGCCTAGAAGCAATACTTTGATGTCTTACTTTTAACTTGGGGGTCAGGTTGCTGTTGGATTGCGCTCCCCCCGCTGTGCCTGTCAGGAACAGAGAGGAATCGTCATTTTAATGCCAAATATTTAAATGAACCCCATAAATAACGCGATCTGCGGCGAGGGGCAGGAAGTGATGTGGCGGCTGGAGAGCAGGACGTCCAGTCCAGTGGAAAGACAGAAAGGGCCGTCTTGCATCACGGTCAAGGGACTCCGGCGCATATTTGCCGCGTCCTGTCAGCCACCCCCAATCCTGGCTCCGACCCCTGAAAATGCGGATCGAAACGGTGCTTTTCCAAGAATCGGGGCCGCAGAGGCCCGCTAGCGTGTGAGCTCCGGGATGTCCCCGCCTTGCCTCGGTGCTGCCGTGCTGGGGGTTCAGGGCGAGAGCCCGCCCTCTCACCGCTCCCCTCTATTATCCTTATCCCTCGTCTTGTTTTCTTACAGGAAAAAAGAAACCGAGCAGAGGCCCAGCTGACAGGCGCCATTACATTTTCTCTCCAGTTGTACAAACAATAAAAATAGGGACCGTGCATAGTCGTACAAAGAAAGTTCAAATATGAAACACGGCCAGTTCAAATCAGGACTGTGGCCCTGGCCAATAACAGCCATTTATGATACATTTCAAAAGCTTATGAACCTTCCTTGCGCACGTGATTGGCTGCCACCTGTACTCAGAAAGTTCTCCAAAAGGAAGGTCTATGGGATCATGCTGATAGATGAAATTAAAATGTAGATGCATGTATGGGAATAATTAAAGAGGTCACAGATACTGTGTAGCTATGTAGCTAATCCGCATAGCACTCAGCTATGAGGCCTATGCATAAGCAGTCTAGGCTTCATAGCAGAGTGCTATGTAGTTTAGCTACATAGCTACACAGTATCATTCACTGTGCGGACTAATTTTGTGGACTGGGCCTATACAGTACCTGATTGTGATGTGTTAACTGTGTTAAGTCTTCCTTCTCTCTCCCTCTGGATCTGCTCCTTAATCAGCCTCTGTTCCTCCTGCAGCTGCCGAGAGCCCTCCTCTCGCAGCCGAGCGATCTGGGGCGAGGGGCAGAGAAGCCAATCAGACAGCCCTTACTATTGGCCACACGGCACCAAAGCTGAAACAAAGCAGAGGCTTGGTGGCCAAAGAGCGTCTGTTCCAGTCAGGCGACAGCAGCAGGTTCAATATGGGACAGTGGAATGGCCTCCTGTGGTGTGAGGCTCAGGGACTTCCTCTGTGCTAGTGACACCCGGGACTCTGCTGGATGATGACTCCCAGCAATCGGACACACTGCCACCTGCCGGTCATACGTGTAAACACATGTACAGTGCGGTCTGCCACTACACTATGTACCTTGTTGTTAAAAGCCTGACACATCCCCCTGATTATAAAGCATCAGACAACATTTTTCTGTGATGTTTCCTCTGTGACTGAAACAAAGCGAGTCACGCACCAAACCCTGTTAGGATTTCTAATAACATTGCTATGGAATGCAAGCTTCAAACAAATCACAAACGAGTCACACACTCAAATTTCTCCTTGCTGTGTTTTATTAATGACCAACATTTCGGCAAAAGATGCTTTTGTCAGGGTGATTGCCAGTGAGCGAGCATAGCTCTTTTATGGAATGCAAACACTCAAACGACTCAAACAACACTCAGCTGAAGTTTTCCCAATCACTCGTTCAGATAACCACAGAAGACAGCTCTTTGGAAAGACGTGTGAATGGAATTCTGTGCCAAAATATTAGTGTCGGGGCTCACCTCCTCCTCTAGCGTGCGTGTGATCTTGACCTCATCGAGGGTCTGCGCCTCTGCCTGCCTCTCGCGCGCCTCCAAGTCTGTAGACCACACAGCAACACTGCATCAGGGACTGGCCTTCCTCCGTAAAGCCACGGGTCCCCTCGCCCGCCACACAAACGCTCAGCGTTAACACACCGAGAAGCGGAATGGATGTTATAAAATGAAGAGGAGCGTGCTCCTCAGGTGGTAATAAAAAATAAAATGCATTCAAAAGAATTCAGGGCCGTGCCACTGTTCTGGAAATGCAGTGAGCCTGACTGTACGCTGTGCACGGCAGTGAATGCACTCTCGGTTATTAGGTTTTAGAGGAGCTTAGAGCGCCACGCAGCCATTACGGCTTCCACAGGCCTCCCTTCATTTGCGAGCCGATGGCTGGTGGACGAACAATGGACGGACATTAGTGAGGTTTTATTTCCTGAGAAATGTCCCCTCGCGGGCACTTAGGTGTGGGGGCAGTATGGACACAGGAGGTGCAGCAAATAGAGGCCTGAAAGGCCGACCACCACTCCCAGCTCTCCAGAAACGGAGACACATCCCGAATGATTTACACACACATTGTGGCTGGGTTCAATTTAAGTCAACTGAAGTATACCTTCATACGTTCATGTTTTACCTCAGTCAATGTGGTGTGGTATGTCTGCTGTGTGCGGGCGGGAAGAGGCCTTACCTAGCTTGATTTTCTTCCTCTTGTCGTCGAGCTTTCTCGTCCTCTCTTCGGCTTGTTTCTTGGCCTTGCGGATCTGGTCGTAAGCAGCCTGTCAGTGAGAAAGACATTTTGGGTTGTAATACGCTTGGGCTCTGTAAAAAGAGGACGAGTTGAATCAAAAAAGACCCCTGGCCTGTGCGGGACTCACCCTGGCCGCGGCATCTGTCAGCACCTCGAGTGCCTGGGAGAGCTGGTGAAAGAGGTCAGCTGAATGAGGAGAAACAGACCAGAGTCACATGATCAATCACATGACACCTGCACTCCAGACCTGACTGTCGTACCACGCACCAAATCACCCAAACCTCCTCTGATAACAGAAACCCTTGACACCATTACCATGGAATCTAAAACCTTTCCCCCTCAAAATTAAAGGTAGGCACGCGAAACGAGAGGTGACGACATATGAAAATGCTTAATGCGAGGTGGGGAGGCGGTGTGCGTGAGAGCGAGAGACGCGGGAGAGAGGCGTAAACAAGGCGCACGAGCGGCTGCTCCGCACAAAGCCAAGGCTGACATTAATTGAGACGTTTCCTGTATTAAAAAGGTGCCTGGACTCTCACGCAGCCTGCTTCTTCTAATGATGCGCTGCAAGTTTTTCCTGTGCAAACCTGGGCCTCTCCGTCCGTCGCGCAGCGGGACACTCCGAGGGGCCAGCGATGAAATTGCACGTACCACGCAAAGACCCCCCGCCCCCTCCGACCGAGGCAGCCGGGGGTTTAATGACTCACTTCTGACATTCTGCCGCAGTCTGTGGTTTCTCCCATTCAGAGAGCCCAGGTTACAAACAGGCTCAAGCGCACAGCGAATAAAGCCTAAAGAGCCAGTTTTAGAAACGCCTCTGTGCTCTCATTGTCAAAAACGCAACTTAAATAAGACAACAATAAGCACTGTTTGAGGAAAATGTGATGAAAATAACACAAGGAATAGTATATGAAATTATTAAATTATATTATATGAAATACGAAAACGAACGTTATTGTCAGATTTTAACTTTCTATTACTCAGTAAGATGAAAGATTTTAACAATGGGGCGGAAATTAACACGTTAGGCGGTGAATATCAAAGCTCCGGGACGAAAGCACTGGGTCCCGCGGGCTGACCTCCGTCTGACCTCCTCCTGACGCTCTGGCCCGACCTCCTCCTGACCCTCTGGCCCCTGGACCCATGAGCCTTTGCATGCGACTGCTGTAATTTCACATGAAACCAATGTAATCTTGGCTAGAATCTCACTGCACAACAATTGCTTTGCATGTTCCTAGACATTCTACTTCTCATTTCTGGGAAATTTCTGGAAACCCATTTTTATTATACTCAGTCCCCATTACCCCTTAATCAAATTGTCATAGACATCCAGAGACCGCAAAAACCCAACATGAAAACATGTTGAGTTTTTTTTGGTTTCCCAAGGTGCATTTTTTTTCTGCAGCTATTTCCGAAACTGATTGTTTACATGTTTCTTGGTGACGGGGCCTGAAGGGCTGCGGGAGATGGAGAAACACATGTCACGCTGTCTGTCTGAGTCGCTGACCCCCAGCTGTGGGCCGGGGCTGGTTGAGCAGACTCCGGGCTCTGCGGCTGGCAGTTCTGGAAGCTCAGAGGGGCTCTGACATCTGGAGGGGTTTGGCAGGCCCTTTGGGCCTGAGGAGCGCGCCGTGTCTTCGCACGTCTCAGACAACAAGCGTGACGTCTCTCGTCGGAGGAAATCGCCCCTCGGGCAGAGAGGACATGCTGCTTCGTTTAGGAAATGTCACACAACTTTCTTCAAACTCTCATTGTTTGGCATTGAGAGTTTTCACGCTGTCTATTCTATTAGGTCCTACACTTCAACGGTAGTAAAGAAACATAGAGGTAGTGTTTAGCTGTATAACCCTGGTATTCAAATCATCCTCGAGGTCCTGGAACTGCTGGTTTTCCACCCTCTCTTTACCTAGAAGTCAGGTGTGAAGAAAGTCTGGCCAATCAGTAGCACTAATTGTTCAGTTAATTACCTGAGAGAAAGAAAACCAGGGCTGGATTTGGTTTTGAGGTCCAGATTTGAATATACATGCTGTATAAGAACCTAATCCATACATGGGACATAAGTAACCGTAACTGGTAAGAAAGTCAATGCTAGGAGATTTTACCGGTCGCATACTGACTTCGCCTCATCACATCAGCCTAATTACTTCTGATATGTCTGATAGTCAATTATCCACTATAGAAAGTGGCCTTGAGACAGCTTATTTACTAATCCCTTCACATTCTGCAAAATTATTTTTGTGGAGAAGTCAAAGCGGAGTACAAAATGTATTTTCGAATAGAGATCCGTTTCACTGTATAATTAAAAACACGAGTGTACCCGTGGCCTTTGCGTATGCATTAGAGCCTCTCTGTATAAACCCTAAAAATATGCAGTTGTTGCAGTTGATTTTCAATAGTTCACAGTTGAATAGGTTACAGCTTTTTCAATAGTAGATGCTGACAGTGCTGTCTGTATTGATTTTGCTATGATGCTCACTTCATGCAAAAGATGAAGTCACGCTTTCATGTCTGATTTCCTTCTTATTTGGCTATTTTGCTGACAACCAACCAATATCCTGTATGGTCTACAACAGTGGTCGTTAGCTCTGGTCCTGAAGAATCCCTGTGTATGCTGGTTATTGTCCAAACTTTAAGTACAAATCCACAAGTATCAAGAGCTGTAAACCGTTTTTTTATTACAGACTTTTAATGTATGAGGGACAATTTAATAATAATAATAATAATGCCTTGCATGTATATAGCGATTTACCCTCTTAATGGCATTATGTCAGAAACAGATAGGCTAGTCATGTAACAGAAGAAATACGCTTTGATTTTCTGTATTGTGCCATGAGAAATTACTCCTTTTGGAAGAGGTTATATTTTGTATTGATTTATAAACCTATAGCAGAAATCAGTGAAGTCAGTGAAATGCTGAATGTGTGGACACCTGGGGCCTCATTTATAAACGCGGTGAACGCACAAAGAAGATACGTAAGGCACATTCCCTGTGGATTTGGGATTTATAAAAACAAACTTGACGTTGAGTTTACTCAGGGAGATATTTAGGTGGATTTAACTGTATGTTTTGTGTGGATGTATCTGTCTTTCACATTTGTAACGATGTGAAACTGCGTCGCTTTAAGATACAGGTTAATGTCTGTGTAATCAGACAAAGTATTATTGGATTGTATTTTGAATAATGTCTCTTCACAGGCTGACTCAATTAATAGCAACAATTATTACTAATTCCCGGCTATGGTACTAAACCATAAATTTGCTTCCACTTTAATATCCAGCTACTTTTTTAAAATTTCCGAAATGGTTTGGCTGCTGTGACTGCTGTCACAAATGTTCTTTTATTGCTTTTGCGAGAAGTATTTCCACCAAACAGAACAGCCCGTCTGGCCTCTGCTTTCGTAACGAGCGTCTCAATTTCACGCTCCGTCAAGTCTCTCCTCCGTTTTGTGGTCTGACTTCTTCCATTTTCTCTCACAATGAATTGGAATGACAAGCTGATTTATATGCATGTCATAATCACATTGGGCGTTCCATTGACCATTTATGGTTAATTGTGGGCGTGAACGGGGCGGAATACTAGGCTTGTGCACATTTGAAAATTTTTCACAAATCAATTGTGAAAAAAATTGCGCGCAGTTGAGCGTACGAACGGTTTTACAAATCAGGATATTTTTGAGCGCGGTTTTTGTGCGTACGTAACCTTTTAGAGCACAACCTGCGCAAAGTTATAGAAATGAGGCCCCTGGTCATCACGGTGTTGAAGTAAGTCATCATTCAAAACCAAGTGAGGAAGATAGATTTTCTTTGGAGATCATCCAGTTGCCAGCAGCCTACATAAGGACCTACCTATACCCGTTCAAAGACTGGGCCTCATCAGTCACTCCAGCATCCTGTTCCTTCCCTCCACACTCACCTGCTTTGGGGTTGTCTGGGTTCTTGTCCGGATGGCAGGTCAGGGCCTTCTGTCTGTACGCTTTCTTAATCTATTGAAAAAAAAAGCAATAAAAACAACGATATGGTTGGTTAAACCTAGTTCAATTCCAGCCTGCAAGCACTGAGGTAAAGCTACAGCACGTGGAAATATTACAATTCTGAAATCTCTCAGTACATACATCTGTGAGCCCAGCTTTTAAGCCAAAAACAAAGAAAGAAACTCTAATATATCTTTCTGTACAGCATATTCCGTATAGGCTACCTTAAGACACTGCACACTCCCCATTTTTCAGATATAAGGGCAATTCTTCAACCTCCCCATCCAGTTATTTCTTCTGGAAGCCAATTTGGCTACAATGTACTTTGTTCACATTTAACCCTTGTAGCATGCAAGTCCTTCACTTCATGTGGTCTTTTAAAAAGAACATTTACTTACTTTAAAACATTTACTTACATAAAATCCTCTTTCTAAGTTAATTTTCCCACATGAATAACAGAAACCCATCTAAAAGCAACAGGAAGCCAAGTCCTGCTAAAGATCCAAAATTGTACAAATCTTGACCTTGTGTTAACAACCAGTGATAATGGAGTATTTTCACGGTGGAAACGGAACACTGCAAGCGGTGCTGGAAATGATTGTGGCTTCTGGTCGGGGACCGTGCTCTGCTTCTACAGAAGTTACCAGCACCGACTGTATCCTCGGCCTGTGACATTACAGCGTTACCGGTCAGCTGTTTGCATCGTTAAGCTTTCTTGTCGACAACTTTCTCAATACCCACAGAACGATTTAACACAGTGAAGTAAAATAGCGTTCTGTGGAAGTGATTAGAGGCCTTTTCTTTCGGCAACCGAGGGGCCCCAATTCATCAATTAGCAGTCTAATTGATGAAGCCAGTTGCGCTGCATATTCTACGCCGTGAAATTGCACTTTTTAAAACGTAACCCATGGTCACTGCATTGCTTTCAGAAGGCATGCTTTTGATCAAAAAACATCTCAAATAAGTTTGGAATAAAAGCCCTTATTAAAGAAAAGTTTGACCTCTTTTACAAAATGGTTCCAAAATTTTCTAAAAGGCATTTTTAATCATACAAATCACAGCATTTGTATGCTCTTGCAGCTTAGTCGCTGCACAAATCAATCAAACTTTGATTTGAGAAGCATTAATCAAGAGCCCTTTCACCAACAGCTGACATTTCCATGTTGAATGGTATGTACTAGAGCACATTCTAAGACATTCTAAATTAGTACAGTTCTGGGCAACTGTACCTGTGGAACGTGCCAACATATACAGCCTCTCATGCCTTTTTCCACCCCCTTTGCCCCACTACAAGTTCACAGATGCTGGCATTGCTGCACCAGGTATTTATTTCACTATATTCTTTGTTGACTTGAGCCAAGACACAACCAACCTGTAAACCTGGAAACTAATCCATCTGGTTCAAGAATAGTTGTAAGAAGGCCAAGGTCAGGGTTAGCAAGCTATGTGGTAAAGATGTGTCAGTAACTCAAATCTGTGGAAAAGCCATCTGTATGCAAGATGGAGGTGCAGCCTTATGGCCACCGGCGATTGCACAGACAGCTAATGCGAATGACAGAACATCATCAATCTGTTCCAACCAGTTCAGCATTCACAAGCTTAATATTACATAAACAGATCCGTTTCCCTGAGCGTGTTTCAAAAAGCACACAACTATTTATACAATACAATGTCGTAACTCAGGATGTTGTAGTAGTATCCATGTTTAACACATCTCTATTGCGGCTACTTGAGGGAAAAAAGATTGCACACAGGCAATTCATTACAAAAAGACATGCCAATAGTATGACATTTACCAATAGTATGACATTAACACATTTGGGGGCCTCTGTAGATTTATGATAGTGATAGCTACTGACAGGTAGGCTGCGCTCACCTTACATTTATCACAGAGAAAAACACGTAGTTGCACACTGACAAAACTGCCACTACGCTCTGACAGCGATTCACACAAAATACAGAAAACACTGTGCGGAATTGAAAGTGCTCACGGGCAAAACGGCGACGTGCAGCTCTGTCCTAAATAACACATTTGATTCGACGCGGTTCAGTCGGCGAGCATTCCGAAAGGAAAACACTGGTAAATTTCCTCAGCGCCGCTGCCTGGCACTAGGCGCTTCCCCCCGAGACAGGCTGACACGCAGAGCCGCTGGCGCTGTGCCAGGCAGCCCGGCCGCCTCTGCTGTCCACATCTGCTTCCAAACCCGCCACGCACAGCGCCGTACAGCGTGGGGTCCCAAACCCACTTAATGACCGAATACATTTTCTCTGACCTACCCCACATTAAATGTAACCCGACATACGTCCAGATATGGAAATGTGCGTTTTCATGTATAGCCTACAGGTCAAAGTATCCAAATTTAAACTGAGCAGTTTGCGTTTAGTTAAATTAGTGTGATATTCTATTGACGGGGGTAACATATGTTTTTACATGGATCTTGTGATCCACTTCAACCCCACTTACGACCCACAGTTTAGGAACCATTAGACCTAGGCCTACATTTCCATTTTTCCATTTTAGCAAAGCGACTTACACAGCATGCATGCATTTTACATATAATCCCAATACAGCTGCATATTAACTGAAGCAATTGAGTTTAAGTAACTTGGTCAAGGGTACAATGGCAGCACCCCAGCTGGGAATCAAAAGCACAACCTTTCAGTTGAAAATCCAGTTCCCTAACCAATATGCTATACTGCCAGCCTGTCTACAGTATCTAATTAACCAGACCCTGTCTGGTCAGCCACCTACTATATAGGAACTGGCAATCCATCAGCAAACACAACCAGAGCTACGATGTTAGACATAGGCCTGTTCAAACGTCAGAAACATTCCACAAAGATTACACAAAATATAGCTATGTTAGCCCACGTTTCGACAAGACATTGCTTTATGCACGTTTTTATATCTTCTACTGGCTGAATATAAACAAAATTGAGATTCATGTTTTTCTTTCCCTCAAACCAGGTCAAATACGCAGCTGCGATTACACTACACCTGTGAGTCTTCTGCTACAAGCAACAATGCTGATACTCAGCACGGGCAGACAATTAGGAAAAGGGAAGAAAAAAAACCGCAGTCATGTAAAATGATGTAATGTGTTTTTCTGACCAGGAGGTGACCTGGAAATAACTTTTTTTAATGCGTGTTTGTGGTACTGATGCAAGCTTGGGCGAGAGCCAGGATGATAGCCATCCCATTGTGTCCGTGGCTCGAGGGCACATACGCACACAGGAAAACAGAGAGAGAGGGGAATAAAACAGCAGGAAGGCGCACACAAATATTTATTTGCGGTGGGGAGGTTTTGCTGCGCCGTGGCAGTAATTAGCCGGGAACTAGGCATGCTGGGAAGGAGCAGAAATGGGCCGTCAGACGAGAGCCTGCGCTGAGCACGCACACGAGCCTCACAGGGGGAGAGCATCAACACGAACTGCACCCCTACCTGTGTCCCCGCTTCCTGCCCCGGCTCCCCACAGCTGCGCAGCTCGTCAGCTGGGGATACAGCTGTACAACCACCATGCTCGCGTTCACCCGCAGGGCAACAGCGGAGGGGCGGAGACTCCGCACAAGTGCGGACCCCTGACGGCGAGGCCCGGGTGAACCGCGGCTGCAGCGGCCGAAGGAACTTCGCGATCGACCGCGTCAGCGGGCAGGCTCTAAACAAGCTTCCAAACGAACGCTAAAAACGGCACCCGTCAATCAGAGTATTAAGACGTAATGACTAGACTTTAAAAGAGCCATTAAGGTTCGTTAGCACGAATATAGGGAACACAGCAGGAATGTGCGGAGTCCTCCCCTTACGATTTACAGAACCCCCCATCTTTGTTTAACGAGCTTGACAGAGGCCATTATTTTCATCTACAGGAGGAAAAGGAGCCAGCAAATGAGGGAAAGGGGAAAAAAACCTTCTGTGATAATTAGAGCCCATATGCTGGATGCGTGCAAGCACACAGCTCTGGAGAGATGTTAATCTTAGTACGACAGAGCTTCATTGGACCAGGTACAGAATGTCAGTGGGCCAGACTGAGACAAGGAAGACAAGCGATCGCCAGTTTTTTTTTTCTTTTACTCTACTGTTGGCAAGTATAGGGAAATCCTTCAAGTAGCCTACAAATTTAACTTGAATAACACGTGATTGTTCCCCATCAATTTTTGTATGCATGTTTCCTTCGTGCAGGGAGACTCACGATATCATGCGAGATTAGACTGGATAAGGCCAGTTGCATGAACCTGTGGTCCAGGCTCTGGATTCGGATATCTTGGACTTGTCACAAGGGTACAGTACACTGATGTCTCCACTAGAGACAATGCAGTTGCTCTAAAGGTACAACGCTCCAATGCACACCTTAACCCAGTGCGGCCCATGATTTGTATCTCTGGACACTTCACTAGCAATGTGGTCACCATAAGCTAAGCAACAGACGCCTGTCGTCTCCCCTATGTGAAGGAGGCAGCTCCCTTGGCTCTGCAGAGGAACCAATGAAACACAGAGACGTGCTTCTCCCCCAGGCAGTCCTGCCCAACTGTAATAACCGCATGACCGCAATGGGTCTTCCCAGCATGCTCAAGTCTCCTCGGCCACCCGCTGCCTGATAAGGACTTTACTGGCTGCCCTCATCTTTTCCGCATTACCACAGTCAATGCTCCATGTTACTGCTGACAACCCGCTCGAATGCTGCCCGCACCGGCGGCTCGTTAGCTGGCTGTCTCTCCACGAGGCCACCATGGAGGAATTGCGGTTAAGTTTTGGTACAGCGCAGCGAGCGCGCGGGTAAGCGAGCGTAGCTTGTCCGATGGGAACGTTTGTTCAGGGCAGTGATACGATTAGCGTGAGCGGGACTCGTCTGCGCCCAGCTGAGGAACACATCGCGGAGAAACGGTCCCCTTCTGCATGGATGACGGAGGGCAGTGAAGCACGCTGGCAGGCTGCGGTCTGAACTACTGGGAGCCTGGCTGGGGGTTGCTCGACTACCCTCCTCTCATAGAGCCAATATGAGCTCCAGCTGTTTTAGCCACAGCTTCTGAAGCCTCGGAACAAGACAAACGGCAACGAGGATAAGCTTGCATGCATAATGCCGGCCATCTTGACAGTGTGTATCCATGAATGCAATGACCACGCTGGTCATTCCTGGTGCGACAGGGGGGTGTGACAGCTTTGCAACACAACTTTAACAGCTCTATCAACCAACCATTTTGCTCCTACAATAGTACACAAATCGATTGCGACCAGTGACCTATAGCCACAATTTTAGCAACCCAAAATGGGAGTCCCATCTATTCCAAGATAACAAAGATAATGTGAAACAAAAGTGGAATTAACACATTGCTGGAACAAAACTTCCCAGATTAGGCTACTAACCACCATCACCATGGCAGCAGCTGTGCTGCACTCTCACTCTGATAAAATGTGTCCTTTTGCAAGTGTTTGCACAGAACTGCAACCGAATAGCTCAGGGTGCTAATCTGCTGACATCACAAGCAATGCTCCATCGACTGCACAGGAAGCTCTGTGCGCAGAAGATCGCTATCTTTTCCAACCATCCCCAGAATCCCCTTCCCTCCAAGCCGCAACACAACCGCTAACTTCCAGGAGAAACTATTCTGGGAACCTCACGTCTTTGAAATCCAATTAAGAAATTAATATCTGATTTCCTCAATTTGGCTGCATCCGTAATTCAATTTTGGTCTCAGATCTAAGGCTTTGAGAATTTGTAAGAGCGAGGTCAGGATAATAACGGACGGGAGACCAATATCACTCTCGAACCAGAGTCAAATGGGACTGGAGAGGAGTGCGGAGCGTAGGTATAGTCATCCCCAGCACCCAAGCTTTCATGCAATCCTCTGGAGAACATTCAGTTTCAATTACAGTGAGTATGGGAGTTTTGTGGCTACAGAAAACCGCACCATAGCCAGCATTCAAGTCTACTAAGCCTAGGCGTGCTATGCACCAACCACAGTTTGGAAATTTAATTGAGAGAGGATTTCCAGTAATGGGTTTTGGGGGGTGATGGCCTTTTGAAACAGTATACATTTACAATGAATCCCTATGGGATCACTCGGGGAAATCTCAAAATGGATAGACTCCTCCATCTCAGGTTCAGAAGTAAAATTAACTCCATTACTAATTCCACTTTAATGGAAATCTGTTCTTCTCCACATTTCTTTATCTATTGTGAAGTGTGTGTATATATATATATATATATATATATATATATATATATATAAACATCGAACAAAAAGTTAGGAAATTTGTGTTTGGTAGATTATTTCTCTGTTGTAACAATGCTTCTTGGCAATAAATTGTATACCGTTGGAAAGCCTGTTTATTTCCCTTTTAAATGGTGCCCCATTTGTAAGGAACATGCATTTGTGGGATGAGCAGCACAGCTGAGTATGTGGGTTGCGCCCATGTAAAATTTGCCAAATCTTCTCTGCCAATGCCAAACAGCTTATTCTGCTGTTGCTAGTGACTCTTGTTTGGTGTTGTTTGGTGGATTGGATGATTGAAGTCTATCAGTAACAAGGAAGAAACAAGACATATTGGCAATTTTACAATTTATTAATTTAACAAACAGTCAGGAGCCTCAGTAGCGTGTGGAAGAACCATACACAGTCACAACAGCCTGGCACCTCCTCCTCATGCTGGTCACCAGCGTGGTCACACACTGCTGTGGGATGGCATTCCACTCCTCAACCAGGATTTGTCGCAAGTCAGCCAACGTGGTTGTGTTGGTCACTCTGGCACGAACAGCACGCCCAAGCTGATCCCACAAGTGTTCAATTGGGTTGAGGTCAGGACTGTTGGCAGGCCATTCCATTCTCTCTACTCCCAAATTCTGGAGGTAGTCTCTGATAAACCCCGCTCTGTGGGGGCGAGCGTTGTCATCTTGGAGGATGGAGTTCGGTCCCAGACTGTGGAGATATGGGATTGCCACTGGTTGCAGAATCTCATCTCGATATCTCTCTGCATTGAGATTGCCTCCAATGATGACAAGCCTCGTTTTTCCAGTGATGGAGATGCCGCCCCACACCATCACACTGCCTCCACCAAAAGGTGTTACTCTATCGGTGCAGCAATCAGCATAGCGTTCTACCCGTCTTCTCCACACTTTGACCCTACGATCCAACTTCCGTAGGCAAAATCTGGACTCATCGCTGAACATAACGTTCCTCCACATGTTCAGGTTCCAGTGCAGGTGTAAGCTGTTTGGCATTGGCAGAGAAGATTTGGCAAATTTTACATGGGCGCAACCCACATACTCAGCTGTGCTGCTCATCCCACAAATGCATGTTCCTTACAAATGGGGCACCATTTAAAAGGGAAATAAACAGGCTTTCCAACGGTATAAAATGTATTGCCAAGAAGCATTGTTACAACAGAGAAATAATCTACCAAACGCAAATTGCCGAACTTTTTGTTCGATGTTTATATATATATATGCTAGTATTTATGGATATCGTTGCATGTCGTTTCTATTACGTAAATAAATAATAATAGATGTATGGATGGTTCATCGATAGCCTAAAACGCTTGAACAACATTAGAAAACTCAAAGGAAGTTTTGATGTTTGAATCCTTGAATGAAGTGCATGGTGTTACAGCGCCGCTTAGTGGCAAACAAAAGCGCTTCGGGTAAAATACAATTAAACAGATAGATTGATGCCCACTGGCGAAGGCTATCGAGAAGTTTTTCAACCAGCACCTGGTTGACGCATGGAACCACAGGCAATTCAAGGTTCACTAGTCAATGCCTCCTTAAAAGTAAGGACTGGAGACGGACAGAAAACCAGAACCCTATGGAACGCAAGGCGAACCACATTATCACAACACTGCTGGTTTAAAACTAGCAAGTTTGGACAGCTCAGTGATAAAATGTTACCGGTAGGCTAACGTTACATGAAACAGACTGAGTAACATCAATTCGATTACTGCAAGTAATCCAACTACCCACCTATCTGAAAGTGCGTAAAAAGGTTAATGACAAAGAGCCAGTTAGCTAAAGTGCGATATTACGCATTAACTACCGAGTTGCATTTGGATAATGTTAGTTAGGCACCTTCCTAGATAGTTAGCCAGCAACAATGATGTAAGCAACCAGTCTGTGCAGTGCAAGGTAACGTTAGCTAGTTACCCATTATTGCAGAGACACTCATGTACAGCTGATTTGCATTAGCTAGATAGCTATATAACGTTGTGTTAGTGCAGCAAGTTGTACTTTCAAATGGCGTGGACACAACCGGCGACAGTTACACTGCATAGCTAGCGTGTCAGAGGTAACGTAGACTTGCACAAATACTACCAATTTAGCAGCTAACGTTAGCCAGCGAGCAATTGCCGAACCTCTTTCACGGATGCTGTGTCTTCAAGACCAAGGAGACCGTAGAGGTCCATCTGGAGCAGCTCTTTTGTCGTTGCCATTTTCTACAATTTTCCAATAATTCAACGTAAATCTTAAAAATAAATGTTTTGATATTTGTGACTTCGTTCCGTATTTGAAACGTTCAACCTTTCACCTCAAAAAACTTCCTTTGGAAATGCATCGCGGTAGTTGTAGTCTTAACGTAAACGGAAGTCACTGTTGTTCCATTTTTAAACAAGCATGCAAATAGTCTTTATCATTTTGAACACCAGGTGGCGAAATTATATGATTTTGCTTTAGATTTTCAGCAGGGATTCATATAAAACATCGCAGTGGCTAAAATCCTCTTAATTTGTTTATTTACCCATTAAAACATGTTTCTTGTTATGATTTTTTTTACTTTCAGGCCAGTTTTATACATAATGTTTGTTTGCAGAGGACAAGAATATTTCTTCCACAAAGAAAGAATTCAAACTCTGTCCTCAAAGTTGTTTCTTTCCCATCATAATTGCCTTCTGCTGGAATCTCCAATGTTCTCTTTGCAGATTCTGAAATGGTTTTGTTTACTGTGGAAGACTCCTTTTATGGGTGTTTTTAAACATAATTATCGTCATGCAATTAATCAGCATTGTATTGTACTGCATTTATTAATTGCTTAGTAATCCCTTAGAAATCAAGCACAAAACAGTCCCACCCCTCCCCCTTTGAACAAAGGCAGAAAAAAATTGTAATTATGCTGTCATTGCCACCATTGCTTTATGCATTTTATGCTACACAGAATTCACATTATATTTTAATTAGATATAATAGGCATTGTCTGTAAGCAATATGTAGGCTAAGCTGTATGAATTGGTCAAATGTACTTTAGATGAGCTTTTTGCTGACGTTGTGGTAAACTAAAGTACTAAAATAGTGTCTGCACTCACTGACAATAGATGGCATGTAATTTCTTGGACTAGTGTGTGGCGCAATGATAATTCTGGCTGTAATCTTCAAAACCCGGATGAGGTAATCGTCAATGCCCAGATGATGTTTTGAAGGACTTGCAATGAAAAATGACTCGACCACTGTTTACAGATAAGGGATATGTTGAGGTCTTTCTGAAGGACAGCATCATGATAAAAGGCAAAGCTTGCTTAGTTTAGTTTTTTTTCCTCATTTATGCCAAGTTATTTGTGCTCATTGCTGTAATGTTGTGTGAGCAAAATTATTGCCTTGACACATATTGATATTAAACTGGATATGTAATAAACCAAGTGATGTCATGCCACACTTATTCAACTTTAGCATTGGTGATGTTCTATATGGAACATGAGTGTATAAGGTTTTGTAAATAAAAAAATGAAGTCAATAATAAATGAGAGTGAAGCTTTGAAAAAAAGAGAATGGTTCAAGTTGTATTAAGTAGTAATAAGTACCAATGCCAATTCTGTATGCCTTTCTAATTCCCATAGTCTGCAAATAATATGGAAATTACCAAAGGGGGTGCATTCACAGTATGGCTCTGGGGAAGAAAGATTTGTTCTAGTCCCTGGCACATGAAGATGTCTTGGATAAGAATAAAGTACCTTGGGGAGATTTTGGTATTTGAACTAGTCCCAAGTGAACATATTCAAAGTTAATTTCAATAGACTCACTTCCGTGAACCGGATTCAGAAATTGCAAGATGGAACCATGTGCAACATTTACAAAGAGCAAGAAAAAATGTCATCGTGCTGGGCAAAGTTGAGGGCATGGCCGGAAGATTTCTGTATTGCTGGAGGTGCAATATGGTTCTTAGGTGTATGTGACCACATAAGTTATTGCTTATTTCATTTCCTTATAGTCTCTGAGTGTGGTTATTTTTTTATTTTGCTCTGGGAGACGGTTGGCTTGTTCAATGAACAGCATGAAAAAAAGTAGTCTGAGGACTTGAAATGTGTGAGTGGATGGTTTTGAAAGGATTGTGTCACAAGTTTGATAATAGGTTTAACAGAATATGCATGCTCAATACACACAGCAAAAATGCCGGTGTAAATCTAACACTGATGGTGTGCATTTAACACCCTAGGGTGTTTATATGTGACCACAGTCTTAAATGTAAAACACCATTTTTGCTGTGCATCTTAATGCTATGGCAAAAAAGTAAATTCAAGGACAGGGAAATGTAATGTATTGTTTTTGGTGAAAAGAATGCACTATTTACAGTAAATAGTAACACAATGCGTACAAATATTCAATATTGCCTTTGAATTCATGCTGTTCAAAGGCATTATTGTAGACCAGACTGAATCAGAAATGTGATATTGGAATCCAAATACCATTCAAATGCATATTTCTGAGTTTTTGTCAAAAAATCACTGATCTACCATGGCTTCTGAACCAGGCACCTGAACAGTGGTGATATAGTATCATTTGGTATCCTTTAAAGTACTTAAGGTGCATTTACACATTTATAGAGTTAATCAATTCTGGGCAAATATATTATTCAGTAAGTACTGCTTTTTAAGTACAAATGTAGCTTGGATAAAAAGTGTTTACTGATTCTAGCACTCAAATAAAACAGGGCATTTAATTATTTTCTCATATATAATCCATCTGGTATTTATTTATTTAACTGTAAAGTACACTGCATTAGTATTTGGACAATGACACAATTTTTGTTGTTTTGGCTCTGAACTCCAGCACATTAGATTTGAAATGGAGGTTTATTTTGGGGGTTATTTACATCCATATTCGTGTAGGAATTATAGACCTTTTTATGGCAGCAAAAGTCCTTGGAAATTTGGCTGCTTAACGTTATGTTTTGGTCACTGTATTATATTGTCTGGAAAATCTTGATCCCTATGATTTCAGCCATCCTGAGTCCCAAGTAGTTAGCCCCAACATCTCTGAATCTCCATCACCCTGACATTATCAGGTCAGGTGTTAGGTGCCATTTGGTTAAGGGTGGGCTGGGGGACATCATGTGTATGTTGAGGGCAGGTTCGTAATAATATGCAGTTAATTTAGTTGTATTCGATAAATGTGAGAACGTATAGTGAGTCGGTGATGCTTGTCTGCTTTAGACTACGGGCGAGGGAGGAGCTTTGTACAGCCAAGCCGCGAATAACGCACACTCCTGAATGCTTTCTGTGGAAGCAAGTTTGACGGTTCCGCTCCTATTTTGCATTCAACGCAGTGGACTGTTTTCTCAATACAGTAATTTATAAAGGAGGAATACTGGTGTTAAAAGATTGCATCTAAAGGAAAGTCAGTTGTCTTACACATAGGCTACCAGTTGATGGCATAGCCCAGGCTACATCTAAATAACAAGGTAAGATCAAATAAAATATTAAAGCATTTTACAATTCGATACGCATTTTATAATTCGTGTAAACATTGTAAAGATGTCTACACATTGTGGGGTTGTTGTGCAGCATTTAAGTTTGATGCTATGTATGTCAGTAATATGATTTTGGTGTATCGCAATAGTGTCGCCTATGCCAAGTGGGCAATTTTACCGCAATTTTCTGCAGTATCATAAAACAGTCAGGAATATGTTCTGCAATTTTGAAGTGACTCCCAACTTATTTTTTGACTGGGAAGTTCTAGTATTAATAAAAGCAAATTATGGAATACGTGAAAGCTGCAAAGCTGTTCCAGTTATTTCCTCTCTTAACCTATTTGCCGAGCCTAGAGTAATCTGAGTGCATAAAGTAAGGAAAAATGGCTGTGGGTGGTTAAGGAACGCAGCCTACGATCGGGGCCCTGGAAACTAACAGACTAGCGGAATTTTTTTGTTGCAGTTTGGGATAGATCGTTAATGTGTCGGATACAATGCACGGTTACATTGAAAATGGGGCGCAAATATCACTGTAGCCACTATCTATAGATAGCACATTTTGCTGGTCGAACTATTGATGTTGCTCATTTGCTGTCTGTATCTTAATACCAATACCAAATTAATTGCCTATTCGAAAACATATCAGAATATGCTATATATATCTATATATATCTCTCTCTCCGTATGTGTGTTTGTGTGTGCCCATATGCAAAAGGTCTGTAACAAGCACGTGATCATACTTGCAAAGTTTTATAAAAAACATATATGTTGATTAGTATTATATTTATTTTATTTTATTTGTCACATACAATTCTTGTACAATCTCTCAATGTTTTTTATAGGGAGTACCATGTATGTTAGGGAACTTATTTTAGTCTGAAATGTATATTCTAGTTCTATACCACATATTTATCTTATAAGTTTTGTATATGCCATATGTGATTTTTATATAATTTTACAGACATTTTGCATATATGTGTGTGTGTGTGAGAGAGAGAGAGTAAGTATGTAAATATACTTTTAGATCGTTATAATAAACCTTAAATAAAGTTTTAAAGGCCTAAACTAAATTAATATCACAGGATTACCACTTGAAGATTGGATTCAATAGGTAAGTTTCTAATACTACCAGGTCAATGTTCCCCTTAAAGTCAAAAGGCAACCGTACATCAAATATTCTTGAATATATGCATTTTTCATCTCTCTCATACGGGGTGATTAAGCTCAGCTGACGAGGGTGGGGCTCCTGTTGAACTTTCGGGACCACGTCATCTCTTTCTTGTGACTGTGACAAGCGAGGCACACTTGCACAGAACAGCATTCAATAATACAGTGAAAGAACACAATGTAAGGGGAGGCAGCGAGAGAGCAGAGTAGAATTACGCTTTGTGTTCAGATAGAACAGACTTTTTCCGCCGTGTTGCCTTGGAAACATTTTACAATTTTTAGCCTCTGCAATGTGGGTTGTGTATGACTAAGATTGAAATCACAGGGATGCTTGGTGTTGTAGATGATAAAACACCTCTAAACATACTTGTTTTATTTGCAGATTTTAATTAAACGCCTAATGAATGAGCCTTATAAAAACGTGATAGTTCCCATCGTTTTTGGTAACACATGACTCTGTAGCCCTGTGTTTCGCTACTTTAACACTATTCATTTGTCAACCATACAAATTTCAGAGTAGCATGAATTGGCCTACTTTGAGTAGCAGCACAATGTCTGCTTGTTCGCTTTTTACCCAGCTGTCTCCATTACAAATGGGTTGTTTGTCAAGCCTGTCAGAATTCCTTGCATGCTCATGCCATTCAATCAATTGGTCAATTAAACCCCCTAAAGAGGGAAAACACAAAGACAGGAAAACTCCCAAGCTAGTGCTAGGAATTGTGTGTAGAACCGAGTCTTTCCAGCAGAGAGGAACAGCTGGGAAAGCTCACCTTATCATTTAGGTTCGGTATCTGCTCAGTAAGAGCTGCCAAACTCTGATCACTAGCAGCTGGATGGAGATGTGACTTTCAGGGCTGTTCTTATTTTACGAACTTGTGTCAAAGGTTTTTGTGATAGGCTGTCAGCACAAACAGACTTTCCTTGGGATAGGGGTGCTTGTCAAAAAATCCAGATAACACTTAGTGAAGACAGCAGGGGTTCTTTCAGTGACCGGAGTATGAGAGCAGGTTTTACAACCGCAAGCATTTGCACATTTGCGGACCTTTCTTCCAAGAGTTCACAGTGACATCCCCCAGAAATCTATGTGCTTAACATTAATACATAACAACATCACTTACCTCAGGGACATTACCTAAGTTGGCTTATTCATTCCAATACATTAAGACCAGACCCTGATGTTTGACATCTGTGGCCTGTCTCTCCCAGCCTTACATTTGGTGACTGTCATGTTCTCAAATGTGTTCATTATTCATGGATATCGCAGACAACTTGTTATTCACTTGTTCCACAGTATGTAATGACTGTTTGGGCAGATGAAATGGTCACTTTTTATAGGCCATCTTTGTTATAGACTATCATTTTAGAGGTAAACCTGACTTCTACAATCTGACAAACAGCTGATTATCAGAACGAGGAGGGAAAGGACCTCCGCTTTTCTAGTTGTCTTTTCTAGTTATGCATAGTGAACATCCATGGGTTGTGGTCACATAGGCTGATTTACAGCAGGGATAGTCTATTATCTGCAAAACACAGAGAAGCTTACCCTGACAGTTATACTGATTCTGGTTTTGTATAATTACAAGCATGATCACTTAAATAATTACCTGTTAGTAACTGATTGCTTTGTGCACTTTGCTTGAAATAAGTGTGATCACTACAAAAGTGATTTTGAGAAAATAAAAGAATACCATGAATATGTATAATTTAAGTTATTTACTATAAATACATGAGAAGTGGAAGAAGATAACACTACATCAATTACACACTTAGAGCAAAAAATGAATTAAAAAAAATCTGGGATAAATATAGGACTATTATCAGTTTATGGTTCTTGATAAACATGTTATGTCTGTCCGCTGTGCTGTTATCAGAAAAAAGCAGTCCTGTGTATACATGCACTCTCTTTATTATGACGGTTCATTGATTAGACGTCTGGAATTATTTGAATTCTGTAATCCTGCAATGATATTACCAAAACATAACATTCCAATTCTGAGATCTGGCCCCTCAATAAGAGGCAGGCTCTGTCTTTCTTACTCGTGTAGTCAAGAGAAAAAGAAGAACATTCTGTATGATATGATTTTTTTATGGAAGTGTGACTCACTTAATCCTCTCTTGAATTGAACTTATTTGGTTTGGCTTCACCATTTATTTAGCTGAGAAAGTGAGAAAGTGTGGAGCATTTGTTCAGATAACACTTTGCTGATGAGTGACTTCTTTATTGTTAGCTTTAGGTTGACAGGCCTGACAGCTCTGAATATGTGGTTCTACTTCTGTATTAATTTACGTGTTGTTAATTAGGCAAAGAACAGAAAATAAGGATCTGAGTAAATGAAAATAAGTATTCAACATTCTTGAGGGTTTTTGTAGAGAAACCACTGGCTTGAGTTTGAAAGTCAGCCTAGATCGCCATTCCTGGTGTTGGTTTCCCCCTGTCAGCCTCAATGGAAGGGGTTTGGGCTGGGTTAAGGAAACAGTCAATGTCTCACAGATATATTCACTGCCTGGACATTGTACAGATATAACTTCTCCAGCAATTTCAATGTTTAGCTGGGGGATGAGCCACTGGAATGTAGGCTGCCCCTCCTGAGCAAACGTTTTATAGTATGTTGGAGTAGCTTATAGGCGTGCACTTGAGAGGCCAGTGGAGGATGTTTATGCAAGGGAGGTATTTAATTGAAATCAGGAAATTGGAGCAGGGCTGAAGAATGCACAAAAAATGACAAACCAGCTTGGAATGATTGTGTTATCAAGCAGCCAGTGTGATAAAATGTAGCACAGCACAGAGAACAACAGGGAACACAAAACCCAAACAATATGCACCTAAATCACTTGTGAGAAATTAAACAGATAATTTGAATTATGGGACAAAAGAGTTGACTGGACAGCCCTGTAGCCCTGTTTCCCCCAATGTGACAGGATGTCTGGATTTCCTGTCTTGACTTCCTGTGTCATATTTTTACCTGTCTCAATCTCACAAAATCCCCAATCTGGAAGCTTATGTTCTGCCCCATTTTTAAAGTGCATTTTAGAGTCTATAGTTAATGCCCAACTTCAAATATCTTAAACTAATAATTGTATTTTAAGTCTGTATCAATGAGGTCATTGAATTAGCTGTACAAGTGAAGACACCTGTGAGACATTGACATTGAAGATTTTTTTATACTGGCATTGGAAATGGAGCATGTGAATAGTTTAGAAAATATTTATCAGAACGATATCAGCGTGGGTGGTGCAAAGTGTTCCTGGAGATCACAAAAGGTGTTCCCCAAGGTTCACTTTTGTGTCCCATTCTGTTCACTATTTGCATAGACTTTGGTTATGCTGGACAAAGCTGAAATATGAATCTCTATTCAGATGACACAGTTGTTTATTCTTGTGCCCCTTCATTGAGTCAGACTGTCAGTGAGGGTTATGTTATTTTTCAGGGCTCTCTATTTAACCTGTTTGTGCATGCCCCCTAGTGGCAGAGACGCACGCGTCTTCTACTTTTATGACACGTCATAAATACGTTGCTCGTGATATTCAAGTTACGAAAATATGGATATTACCATATTTATCACCATAACCCGCATATGATCATAATCAGTACTTAATATCCTATCAGCGTGCGAAATATCACGTTTCTATCTGCCACCATTAGCTTGTAATTCATGAACGTAGCATGCTATGCTGCTACACTGTAGCTACTACTACATCTACAATGGACCCGACCACATGTAAGATAGCAGACATTTAAACACATTTGCAAGTTAATTAAAGTTTTTATTTCATCACCAAAAAATCGTTTACTATCACAGCAGCAAGAAACACCTTCCAAGATTCTGAATACATACAAGTAAAACTGTCAACATGCTTACTCACTCCACAGGAAAAAAAACGAGTGATGTTTGCTCGTCACCACATAACTTTCTTTTGCGATAAAAAGCTCCGGTAAAATATTAAATAAACTCGTAACCTTACCTCTGGTTATAAAGATTAAGATGTCCCATGCAAGAATCTGAGGTTATTTTTTGCCTTGGTTGGCCCGTTTTTAACATTTAAGCCTTTTCTCAACATGTGTCCATACTCTAAAATGGCCGTGCGCAAATGATCGCATTTCAAAGAAGCCCTGGTCAATCCTTCAAACGAACTTTATTTCGATTGACACTTATTTCGTCCAATAGAGTACATCCTAAGCTTTCTAAAACGGTATTGCATTCCCATACGTGAATTTAACTCGCCGATGGCTATCCACGCGTAACGCAGCCCTTTGTTGAAAACACCCGGAAGCCATTTTAGATCACAATTCGTGTGTTACGCATGGATAGCGATCAGCTAGTTAAATCTACCTTTGGCAATTCCGTACCATTTCAGAAAGCTTAGGATGTATATATATATATATATATATGATGGCGAAAAAATATATGTCCCTGTCGGATGTAGTGGAGGAGATTTTTAGTTCGTTTTTTAGTTTTTAGTTCGTCGGAGGGATAGAGTGAAAGTGGATCTGAGGCTGAAAGCATAGACTGTTGTCGAAAATGCTTTTGCACAGGGCGAAGATGTATGTGGCTGTTGACATGTAAGTATTAACTGTATTAACTTAAAAATAACTTTATTTGTGCATCGGTTGAATTTTAGTCACAGTAGTCATGTAAAACATAGCATTTATTATCTAATTTCTTGTGGCTAAATGGTAGCATAAGTCATATCCATGAATTATTCCAGTCAGGATTTAGACCCTACCATAGCACTGAAACGGCACTGGTTAAAGTTATTAACGATTTACTGTTATCAGCCGACCAAAACTCTGTGTCTGTTCTTGTACTTCTAAGTGCAGCTTTTGATACAATAGATCATGAGATTCTACTGAACAGACTTGTTGTTATTGTAAGAAGGGTAGGTACACATTTTCAGTCAAATGACTTATTATTATTGAATTATATCTTTCTACACACCTCTTTGTAAAGAAAATGTTAATGACCGAAATAAAGTAAACTAACTTAATTTAGGGTAAATCTGAATCGCAGTCCATGTCAAATGTAGCATTTATTTTATTTTTTTGGAAAAGCCTAGCATTTTTATTTTTGATTTCACAACATAGTACACTATGTGGCTCTTATTGTGCACTTTTTTATTTTGCTTTCTTTTAAATAATTCAGGGCAGAAATCTGCTCCTGATCCCCGCAGGACTCTGGTCACGAGGTCAAGGAGGCCCTGCTGTCTCTGCTCACCGCGAGGAGCCCGAGTCTGAGGACGGATGGCACGACATGGCGGATGAGGATGAAGAGCCTCATCAGTTCCCCTTCTGCCCCCAGAGGACCCCAGGAGTGCAGCTAGACCTTCAGCTGGCCTACAGTAGGGATGTTCCTAACGACTAATTTCCCTGACGTTGAAACGGAAGTTTAAATTTAGACTAGTCGACTAATCTAAAAGTAAGAAAACACTCAGAAAACAGTCAAAATTGAGCACAATTTAATCTATAAGGTTAAACATTGTCCGGAAAAATATTGCGTATATTATAAGAGCCATTTGAAACCGTTAATCACTTTCTGATCGACGTGACATTAGATTAGTTTTATTGCGCTATTCAACAACGCGGTAGGCCTACTTACTCTTTCCACCTCGCTGGTTTAACTTGCAGGGCAAACAGGCTAATCCGTTCAGTTTTTTTCCTTAGTTAAAAAAAATATATAATTTAATCCGGCGTTGTTAACATTAGTATCGGATGCTCGTTTTTTTATAAAGCAACATTTGACCAGGAAAACATGAAATTTCAGTGCAAATTTTGTCAATATGTAATTTAAATGTGTACATTAATAAAATAATAAGTTTAACCGACTAGTATTTCTGGTGCCGACTAGCGAGGGTAGCAACGTTTAATCGACTAGTCGACTAAACACGCAGATCCCTAGCCTACAGCCCCCTGGATCTCTTTCGGCTGTTCTTCAGCACACATGTCCTCAAGCTCCTCTGTGACAACACAAATGGCAACGCAGCCCGTAAACATGCTCAGGGACTGCATACACCATGGTCTGATGTGGATGCTGAGGACATGCAAAAATATCTGTCCATCGTCCTGTACCTGGGTCTTGTCAAGACATCTGCTGCCCGTGACCTATGGAGGAAGGACCGGCTTCACAAGCACCCCTTTCCCTGCAGTGTGATGCCGGGCTACAGGTATGAGGCCATTTGTGCATTCCTCCACATGAGCGACACAACAGCAGATGCCATCAATGACCAGCTGAAAGGCCAAGCAGGTTATTATGGCCTGTTTCGCCTGAAGCCTTTGCATGACCAGATCCTGATTGCATGCAGGGCTTACTACCACCCTCATCGGAACCTGGCCATTGATGAACGCATGGTAGCCTCAAAAGCTTGGCATGGGATGAAACAATACTTGAAGGACAAGCCAACAAAGTGGGGCTTCAAGTTATTTGTCCTGGCTGACAGCAAGACGGGCTACACATCAGTGACTTCAGTGTGTACCAGGGGAAAGAAATACATTTCTGGAACCATAAACTGAACTGGAGCTAATAAATGTATCACCCTCTGAATGTGAAGTGATTGTAATGATCCTACTACCTCAAAGAACATAATAAAATGCTTCATATGGACAAAAAAAGCATTGTATTCATTTTCGGAGAGGTTTTTGGACCCCTATATATCAAAACCCAAATTATTTGGAAAAAAATGAAAATTTCCTCATTTAGTTGATACAAACATGTGTTTTATGAGTCAGAATACTTTATCTGTTGAAAAAAGCTGATTATCTCTTGATTTACTGTGATGCACATTTTATCCATTTGGATAGATTTGGACACCCTAAGGGACACCAGGATACACTGTTTACAAATTAGCTTATGGAACCTGAGCAGATTGACATATCCCCCTAAAATTCTGTACACATGTTGACAAGTGGTGTGTGCACCAGGACAGTAAAATATGACCTGTTTTACATCTTTTCCTTTCAGAAGTGTACTGTAAACTAAGAATGACAACCTCGTTTTTGTTTTTTTTGCAAAGAGTTTGTGCATTTACAGCCCATAATCTATATGAAGATTATGAAATTTTATTATTTTAATCTAAGACACACAAAGGTACAGGGGTCTTCTCCAATTTAAGCCATTAAACAAGTGTGTGTGGTGAGCACAACTGTAGTTATAAAGGCTTAAACAGAACAGTGCAAAACAGGCGAAAATTGGCCCAAATTTGCTTCTGCACTAACAGGTTAATGCAATAGTTACATTTAAATAACAAACTTGTACAAAGTGAATAACATTTTTGCCTGTAATAGATGTTATCTGTATGCTTCAACTTCTCTAAGTGTCTTAGAAACAGCCTACTATAGTGCCCTCCTGTTCTTCTTCTTTCGTTTCTCTGAAGCGTGGTGGTTATATGACAGTTTCCCATTTCTTTACATAGTCCTTTGTATTTTTATTGAACATTGCAAGGTCTTTTGAGCTGCAAGGGTTGGATAGTAGAGGGCAGACAAGGCAGTGCTCCATAGTGTGTTCTGCTTCTCCACATTCACAGGTGGTTGGGCCAGTCTTGTATCCCCATCTGACCAGAGCAGCTTTTGAACGTCCTGTTCTTGTTCTGAGGCGGTTGAGAGATTTTTGTACTTGCACATTGGATTTGAAATGAAGCAGACTGTCAGCTTTAATTTGGGGGCATTAACATCCATATCAGGTGATCTGTGTAGGAATCTGTATATTCCTTTTTTATAAATATTCCCCCCATTTTAGGGGACCAAAGTAATTAGACAATTGACAATATATTTTAATTTCAATGAATAACTTTCACTTCCAAATAAGAGGTTTAGATAAACTGTTAAATTGAACCCGTATCTAAATACACTGCTCAAAAAAATTAAGGGAACACTTAATTATCACAGTATAACACCAATTCAATTAAACCAAACCGGTCATGCTGGATGCTGTTGCAGGCAGCATAACATTCGTCTGTCACATGTGCTCAGTGTGAACCTGCTATCATCTGTGAAGAGAACGGGGCGCCAATGGTGAACCTGCCAATTCTGGTGTTCTCTGGCAAATGCCAATCGAGCTGCACGGTGCTGGGCTCTGAGCACAGGTCTCACTACAGGACGTCGGGCCCTCATGCCACTCTCATGGAGTCTGTTTCTGACAGTTTGGTCCGAAACATGCACACGAGTAGCCTGCTGGAGGTCATTTTGTAGGACTCTGGCAGTGCTCCTCCTGTTCCTCCTCGCACAAAGGAGCAGATATCGGCCTTCCGCTGGGTTGTTGCCCTTCTACGACCCTGTCCAGCTCTCCTCATGTAATGGCCCGTCTCCTGGTATCTCCTCCACGTTTTTGAGACTGTGCTGGGAGACACAGCAAACCTTCTTGCGACGGCACGCCATCCTGCAGGAGCTGGAGTACCTGTGCAACCTGAATGGGCTGCAGGTACCGCCTCATGCTACCAGTAGTGACAAGGGCACTAGCAAAATGCAAAAGTAGAGAAAAATCAGTCAGGAAGGATAAGGAGAGAGAAATGTTCTGTGGCCGCCACCTGCAAAACCATTTACTTTTTGGGGGTTGTCTTGCTGTTGCCTCTCCTGTCCATCTGTTGTCACTTTCATTTGCACCAAAGCAGGTGAAATTGATTCACAATCATTTACGCTTCCTAACTGAACCGATCGATATCCCAGAAGTGTAATTGACTTGGTGTTATACCGTGTTGATTAAGTGTTCCCTTAATTTCTTTGAGCAGTGTATTTCCCATTGGTTGGACTCTATTGTAAAGCAGAGCAGAGCGATCCTTTGGGTGACCAAAGCTCGAAAAAGAAATATGTGACAACATTATTATCACCGATCAGCACAGTATAAATAGTTCTAAAAAAATAGGTCCAAGTAAAAAAATTAAACAGAATTACCCTTGAAGTGGCTAAAATTAGTAAACAGGTTATACACCAGATTACTTGTATTTTTCAGCACCACTATTAATACTCAGAAATCTGAATTTCTAATTATTCAGGATATTGTTCTGCCACTCAACAGCATAATATGAGAAGAGCCAGTAAAGCGCAGTTAATACCACCATTCTCAAGATCTAATGCTGTGAAAAAGACAGTTTTATATAGGGCAGTATGCTTGTGGAATACGCTCCCTCTAAATATACACTCTTCTCATGGGAAAGCAGTTTTTTAAAAGAATGGTTCAATCATTTATATTACTTACATAGATGTATTGACCATTTCTATTACTTGCATACATGTATTGAGAATGTTTTTAAATATGTGTTTTGCATATATACTTTTCATATTTGTTGTTGTTTTTTTGCTTATTTAACATTGTGTTGTTTTCTTCTTTATGCATGTTTCATGTCGACCCCAAGATGACTAGCTTGTCGCTTATGCATCAACAAATGAGGATCCTTAATAAACAACAATAAAAGGGCATGATTTAGACAAGTCATGCAGATTCCTTCTGTATTAGTTGCAGGGATTTAGTTGCATAAACCGGGAGACCAGCGGCAACACGAGATTTGCAAAATCACAAGCCAAATGAAGGCAGGGAACCAAGCAGGAGACTCATATAGACATCATTCTCTGTGAATTCTGAGGTGAATTAACAGACCTTGGCACAAGAGAAAAAGCACATAGATTCTCCCTGAATGGTCCTGGTTTGCTCGGCAACCATGGTAACACACTGTATGGAACTGAAATAAGAAGCACTGGAAAGCCAAGCCAGAGATGGAGAACTGGCTTTCTCTACAGTATTTTGTCTGACTGCATTTCTGCAGAAAGTCTCAATGGCAGATGATTATTTTTTAAATGCCAAAAGGAACATGCACATTGAAACCTCAAGTGCAGAACTTTGGTATGGACCAAATAAAACGTGTTTAAAAACCTTGTAAGCCTAGCTCTTTGGTGTTAACATTTTGGTTGTTTGCCATTGTGAATAAGGAAAATAATTTTTGCAATATTTCACAGTGAAAGTGGGTGCTTTGAGAGGAGTTATCTCATAATGGAAATGGAGCATGGTTACTAAAAACCTGTGTGACTGAAGTCGTTGTCGAGTGCAATATTTGGCCTGTAGTTGTTGCCATGATTCTGCTCTATCTATGATGGATAAGTCAGCAAAGCTTCTAGAACCGTGTGACTCAGGGTTTTCATCTCACCTGAATTCTCAGACAGAATAGTAATCGTTATAAGGCTATAATATGAGTTTATGAGGAATCATTTTGACAAATTAACATTTACTTAGAGATGATACAGATAATATCTGTGCAAGCTGGTACAAGAAAATCACAAGCACTTCTGCCAGGAAATTGATTTGTTCGGCTTGTTGTGAAATCATCCAAATTTTTACTGCAAAACTGGAGATGGACAAGTCGGGGGATGCATTGATCGAATGATATTCACACTGACAGCTGCAGGGCGCATGGGCTTTATTATTTCTGTTGTTTTAATTAAACCCTGACTCTGGAATCTGAGCTATTTCAACAAGACTGAAAACATTTCATTTCCCTCAATGTTGACATAAAGTACACACACCACATGTAGCGCTCTTCTTCATATGGTATAGTGCTCCTTTCAACTGTGAACCCTCGCTTTTAGTAAAGGTATTAGGTTTATACAGTATACCTGTTGACTGTCAAAATGAAATTGCAGTATTGTTTCTAGTGATTGGGACACATTTCAAATAAGAGTAAAGTGAAAGGGGAACTAATGAGAAGGACTAAAAACCATTCATAAAAGCTGAAATCAAATAAATTGGAGTGAGTTTTTCCAAAGGTCACAGCTCGAACTAGGAATGTGGATCTCATCAACCAGCAGAAAAACAGAAACCAACGTATAGATGGACACAAAACAGTTGACTAGAAACCAATCCAATAAATAAATCAGAAAAAAACCAGCACTTTAAATAATTGGCATGAAGCAAAAGCAATAGCTTTTTCATTCTAATAGAACACTTTTTTTTTTTTTTTTTTACAAAGCATCAAACAGGCTTACTTCAAAATGTAGTGAAATACTTCTCATTGTTATAATTAATCTCAACAAAAACAACAGCACATCATCCCCATTTTTCTGTGGAATCACTGGGAATGTAAATCCGCTTTTGAGGCTATAAAAGCTGGTTGGCAAACACATGACTGCTAACAAAACGCTTTCATAGGACTCTTAGTAAGGATCCTTTCACCCAGCGCTACCGTTGGAAAGACAATGTTTGTGGAGTTTCCGTGTGATGCTTATGCTTATGACAGCTGATTTACATTCCCCTACTGGTATATACAGTAGTAACTACAGTAGTTGATTACCAAAGCCTGTTGTTATGGAAACAAAGGTGGGAAGCTTTCAAACTACTTCACAATTCTCTCTGGAAATATTGCTAGTGACAACTTCATTAATGCCTTTGGGATAGAAATACATTGCTATTAACTAATCACAAATGAGAACTCTGGGAGCTCCTGTGTTTCAAATATGAAATTCATTATTTTCTGGTGACACATCAGGCACAGTGGGTGTAAAAGCCTGAAAAATGCCAAACTCTCGGTGCTGTAGGTGTTGGGCATGCTCCACCAAGTTACCAACATACCTGCCATGCCAGTCCACTGAGGGTTTCAATATTGTTGTTGTTAAAATTACAGTAAGTTGCTGGCAACAATTAGCCAGCAAGGTGCTGTAATTAATTTAACAGCAAAGTTACTGTAGTTCATTTACAATATGATGTTTTAAAATAATGTTTTAACTCTTACCTGATGACCAGTTTTAGGTTACATTATATTCCGGTATTTTTATGTGGAACAATTTGGGGGGTGTAGCTAAACTTACACTACTTGGAAGGAGGATGATTAACATTAAGATTAATGTTATCATAACATCAAAGTTGAGTCAATCGTCAGTTACAGATTTAACAGGTATGTAAATGTTTAAGCTTAGGTTTTTGAATGGTGTTAATGAGTAGGATAAGGAAATAGAGGTTCTAACGAAGTAGCGGGTTTGAGATCAGGTGGCGAGATTAGGCGCAGTTACGCTAGCAATGTCTTCACCTGTCTGGAAATATTTATGTTTTTGTTCACTTTCTTGTGTTAAAAGCTTTTAATGTTCTAGAGCTTTGTTACTATTAGCTCAGATACAAAAATCTTGTCTGATTGTTCATTTTGCTTTTTTATTTTAGAGTGGATTTCTCAGTAAATCATTATAATCATTAAATCTTGTCCTTGCACTTTATAATAATAATAGAAATAATTTTTTTTAAAGAAATCGGGACCGATATCGGCCGATCTTTAAAAAAAAGATCGGTGATTGGTATCGGCCCCCAAACATCCTGAACGGAGCATCCCTAGTCTGAGGTATCAAACGAGCCTCAAACCATCACTCTGCTGCCAGATATGCAGTAGATATGGATGGATCACTAAGGGTTGTTTCAAATTTTCCTATTGAACTCTATGGAAAAATAAGTCAGGAGAAGAAACCCTTCAAGTTATCCATCCATATCTACTGTATTTCTGGCCGCAGAGTGATAGTTTGAGGCTTGTTTGATACGTCAAACCCTTGATGACTTTTTAGCCATGAGAGCCATTTAGCCAACCATGTGTTCCATACTGTTCCAATATCGCCATATGCCCAACACAAAACTTATAATATAAATACATGTATGTGATAGTTTAATTTCATAACCTACTAAAATTAAATAGTAAACATTATGCAATCACACTATCGGTGATGTGTGGGTTATCGTTATCTCCCTAACCGAACAGCACACTCCAGCTAAAAGGCCTGACGAATGAAGGCACAGCTATCTCAGTTACAAGATTTTAAATATATATGTAGTCATAATGTGGAAGCCAGTGTTAGTTATCATAATTGAACCCATAATTAATGTACTTACCTAACCGAGTGTGGCGCCGAAAAATATGCTACCGCGCGGGTTAATTCAAATTTCACAGTTTGATTGGTCCATTTTCTCACTAAAGAAATATTACTGTATTTTGGATTACAGTAAAGGATATTACAGGATGATTGCTGTAATATTTCATCAGCCATGAAGAATTCACACAAAACCTATTGTAAATCTACAGTAACATGCTGTATTCATCATAAACAGCAAAGTTCTGTTCATAATACAGTAATATTGCTGTTAAAACAAGTATAATTTCTATGTGTGGTTATCCCGCAGTTATCCGATACAACCATTTCTCACGGTGTGTGAAAATAAACATTCAGCACACTGCTCCCTCCCAACCCTTATTCCGCAGGTACCATTGATGTGTCCAAAAATTGTACCAGTGTAGACATTGAGATGTTATGTCTAGGTTGAACATGTGGTAGACAGACTGCTCACCGTACATCATCAGAAATAAACAAAGGAAGATCATTTTTCATTCTCTTACACTTTATTGTATTACATGTTTGGATAAAGAATCCATTTTGTCACTATTTTTAGAAAAAACTAATTGTGCTTTTTGCAAAGATATTGCCAGTCATGCAGTCAGCCACAGCAGATTTGTGGACTGCCCAATGGCTTTTGACTTGACCAAAAGTCAGGACCAGTTCAAGTATTCAGTACCTCCATGCAATGAAAGCTCCCATTGGAGCGGAATGCAGTTTTGTTTACTCCCAGCCATGAATAGCTGTGTGTCCCTTTCCTTTCAGACTGGATCAGTGCTGGTTATTTGGCAGGGCCAGTGATGTGAGAACCACTGGCCTGTTGCTCACTCACCTCAATGTGCAGAGCTGTCATTTCCCCTCAATGTGCTCCATGGAGATAAAGACTTGCGTCCCACATCCTTTTTATGGGGCTCTAATCTAAACAAGTCAACAATAGACAGATGCTATTTAGTAGGACAATAAAGTTCCTGTCCTGAATAGACCAGTATTAACTGCGTCTCCAAACCAGTCTTGGCCACAACTTTATGTGTGTTCTGTAGGAGTCAGATCACTGAACATTGGTTCTATTTCTGTGTCAGAACTGGTGTTACCATGGGCCATGTACTTTTCATTAGTTACACAAGTAAAAAAAAAAAATAATTGCAATACATTTCTACAGTAAAGCATTAACACCTATCTGGTTGCCTGGTTTGTTTCTAATGAGATCTATTCTGTTCACTGTGTTTCTGGGTAAAATGTTTTCAATTTAAACGTTTGCATTTAGACAAGAAGATGATATCACAGACCAGTGGCTGTGAACTGTTCATATAACACAAATTAATGTATTGTATTACATTCATATGGGGCTGTGCCCAGATTCCTGGGTATTGTAAAATTTATTTAATTCCCCGCACCCCTTGAGCAATCGCACATTCTCTGCTTCTTCTGTCATCATTTATGTCTACAGACCTTTATCTGCACTTTCTGTCTGCCGTGTAACAGTTTGATTCCCATTGCAGATTGCGAGAGCATGGGGTGACAGTGTAGTATGTTTAGGGCTTGTAATCTCGAAATGTTGTAGGTTTGACCCCTAGGTGGGACACTGCTGTTGTACCCTTGAGCAAGATACTTAACCTGAATTGTTTCCGTAAATATCCAGACGTATAAATGGATTGTATGTAAAAGAATCCAATCTAAGTCCCTGTGGTCAAAAGTGTCTGCGAATGTAATGATTATTATTGCTTTTTTAATGCAATTTTGTTTATTGTTTTAATTAAATCTCAGAACATCTCAGACTCCCAGGTAGCGCTTCCCATTAAGGCCCTGGTTCTTAGTTAAGTTATGTGCCACGCAATCCAGATATCTTGGCCATTTGGCAGGGCGTATACTTCGGTTCTGTACCTCCAGCAGCTAAACCAGTGGATTTCAGTGAAAAGTGGCGGCTGACTGAATGAATTCCAGAAGGCATGCGTGTCCGTGTGCATCTTACTGAATGGATGGCAGATGTTGTAACAGTGGAGTTGCAATTTGGTATTCTAAACTGTGGAGAAAAATGGGTGAATGAATTCTGTTCAGATGATAGCTACAAGAAGAGCACATTTGGAATCCCAATGTTACAAAACATTAAGAAAAATAAAAATATATTGTATGAATAGTGTGATATTCAGAAGTGTAATATCAAGTTCTGCCATGTGTTTCTTCCACCCATTAACTCAGCCAGCTGACTTCACCAAGTAGTTCTACCTCCTGGTTGTAGAATTGTGCAAATTAGCAAATCCAGGTGACGAACAAAAATACTGGGAAGGACTTTTCCTTTCTGAACCTAGATTTTACACCTCTGGTGATATTGTAGTAATAATGCTTGTGTTTATATTGCAACAGTGGTTCCCAAACGCAGTCCTGGGGTACCCCTGTGTATGCTGGTTTTCTTTCCAACCACTATTTCCAATCCCAGAATTTTAACAAGGTGTTCATTTTTCTTAATTAGGTGCTTTTCTTGTTTACAGGGATCATTTACCCTTAGCCACATAACAAGAGAAATAGCTATGCATACCATGAAGAATACATCACTTATTGTGCTATATTCCAAACAACTAGGCTACATAAAAACAGGCAACTAATTTTTTTAACTGATCAAATTAAAGACTGAGATGAATCAATAGGCCCCTAATTAGTTGATTGAACATGTGTGGTTAAGTTCTTTCATAATATTTTTTCCTTAAACTTATTAACACAATGCAGGTTTCGGCTTGTTGTCATTTGCTTTCTTTGAATTCTTCACTATCTACCAAATGGTTCGTTTTAGTGGCCATGTGTCACCAATTAGGAGCCTATTGAGTCACCTCAGCCTTTACTTTGATCAGTTAAAAAGTTGTTTTACCTCGTTTTACTTGTTTGCAATATACCACACTAAACACAGTGTGAACATGTGTCTGGTATTGTTCATGGAATGTATAGCCATTTCTGATGTAATGTGGCTTAAGAGGTTATGTAAATGATCGCTCTAAACATGAAAAGCACCCAATTAAGAAACATTAACAGCTTTTTAAAACTGGTATAGAATCAACCCGAGACAATAAAATATTAATTTTGGAATTTGATGGTCAGTTATGCTCATCCACATCAAAGCGGCTTGCTGACCTTCCACCAAACCTAGACTCTTGAATTCTATCCGCAGCTCCATTGACCGTCAACATGTCAGTGAAGTCAGAGGGGGCCCAGCGGAAGTGGGCAGCCGTGCGAGGGCACCTCGGCTCCTCCCAGGACTCGGACTCCCAGCTGGACGCCAATCTGGAGAACGCTGACCCGGAGCTGTGCATCATACTGCTCCAGGTTCCCACCGTGGTCAACTACTCAGGCCTGAAGCGGCGGCTGGAGGGCTGCGACCAGGGATGGATGGTACAGTTTCTGGAGCTGAGCGGGCTGGACCTGCTGCTGGAGGCTCTAGCTCGGCTGTCGGGGCGCGGCTGCTCCCGGATTTCAGACGCCCTGCTACAGCTCACTTGCATCAACTGCGTGCGCGCCGTCATGAATTCCTCCGTCGGTATCCAATTCATCGTGGATAATGAGGGCTACGTCCGCAAGCTGTCACAAGGTAGGCCGGATAATCTGAACATGTGGTAACCTGATTAATTGTTTAATTGAACATGTTTATACCTCAACTAATTTATATTTGGTAATAATTACTTCACAGCAGTTTTTACCAATGCTAACTTTGATGCTTTATCAGTACCTCTGAGGGATGTTGTTTATTTCACGGCTTGATATTTAATCTAAAACAGCTATACAAAAAATTATTTGAATTAACCATGGCCTGAAGAGAGCATTGTCTTCCTGAAAATAATCAATAGGGCTTATTGTTATCGTCTCTCCCAACTGTCCCAGAGGTTCTGAATAGATTACAATTTTTTCTAATCAGCCAAATTATTCATATATAAAAGGCCATTACCAAACCCTCAGAGGTGAAGCCCTTCAAGACGTCATTAATGGCATAGTGCTGCACACCATTTCAGACTGAGAGGAAAGAGAGGCTTTGTTTTTGCACAGAAGCCTGTTTTCTTGTTATAATCCTGCCTTTGAGATCACTAGAACGACAAAGGTGAGGTCGCAAAAAAAAAAAAATACTGTAACCATCTGAACTTCAATAGATGTAGAGTGTAAGCTGGGTGGCTTATTCTGTTCTAGTCACTGTTCTATGCACTGTTTAAGTGTATGGATGGGCCCCTCGATCTGGTATCAAATCCAGACTGTCAATACTAATTGTAACCCCTCACGACAATGCACAGTTGGCCCTAGCATTGGAGGGGGGGGGGGGGGGGGGGGGAGCACTTTAAAAAATGTAAATGTAGAGCTGAAAATTTGAAAGATTACATTTATCATGTCACAGTAATTGGTTCCAAGAGCAGATGGTAAATAAAGCAGAGGTGACAAGTGCAAATATGATCTCCCCCAGGCTTGGACACCTCCAACACCATGGTGAAGAAGCAGGTATTCGAGTTGCTGGCTGCCCTCTGCATGCTCTCTGGAAAAGGCTACAACTTGGCCCTGGATGCACTCGACCACTACAAGGCAGGTGTCAGTCACAGATGGGATGTGCCACTAATACTCTGATATAAGACAAACCCTAAAGATTTTAATTTAAGAGTGAATAATTTACAACAAATTGTCAAAGAAAGCAATGAGTGTTTAAGAAAAGAGGGGAACTGTGCTGAAGTTTATTGTGTGTTGCAAATATGCATAGGTAATATGAGTCAGATGTAGGTAATGTTGCCCTTTGGAAGAACATCTGTCAGACAATCTGGGTCAGACCAAGCTATTTCAATGAGGATTTGCTGATTTTGCATGCTTAGGTCTAAAATTGTTCTCATTATTTTCACACAATCGTTGTCCATCCAAATGAATAAAGCTGAACTTTGGTCATGATAATCTGCATAGTTGTAGAGAGAGAGGGGTCCGCATAGACCAAATAATTGCCGCCATCATGGAGTTGAAACCCTTTATGAGAGTGTATTTCTGGAAATAAAAATAAAATTTTTGGAGGGATAATTTCACAGAACTCATAGAACACATATTTAAATATTAATGCTGCCATCTATACAGGGCATCTAAAAAATAATTTTGTGATTTGTCTTCAAGGATAAAAAGTTACATGTAGGCATATTAGTAGAATCTTGAAAATTCACAATTTAAGCATTGTGACATGTAGCTAAAGTGTAGAGAAAGCCATCATCCTTTCCTTTTTTTAATTGTTCAATCATAAGTCCTACATTAGGCCAGTGTGATGTACTACACATTTTGGACACTAGGTGGCAATTGACTTGGCAATAATTATTTTAAAAGACCCCCTGTTGCTTAACACTAGTTCAGATTTCAGTCATCAGATTCAATGAGGAAGAATGACTAATAAATGTCCCTCAAATCCTTGAATAACTGGGTATGATGAGTGTGCAGCAGCATGCATGTTTCACAGTAACCATACATTGAATCACCATTTATTCTTGTCTTCTTTATTGAATTTCATAAGTGAGATGTGACTTTAAAGTTAAAGTTAAGTTTTGGTGGGTCACCTTAATAGCCAGAAATAATGGCTCTAAATTTTCTCATTGGATGAGAGGAACACACACTCAAACAATCATGTCTACGGTTATCACTCAGGTTAAGTTTTTAGTTCAGTCATGATGATCTGAATCTCTGTTGGACAATTTTAAACAACACCTGTGTAAACACAGCCAATGCAGGGCTACTCAGTCTTGGAGGACTGGGTTGTGCAGAAATTCCATTCCATTTCTAGTCATTGTTTATTTTCTAAGCTCCATTTGAGTAGTGACTAAAATAGTGACCTCTCGTGATGGCAATATTACATTAAAATAATAGTGTGATGTACTACTACACATAGTGGACACTAGGTGGCAATGACCTTGAAAATAGCCTTCACTTGACCTGGCTTTGACTTTGTCGACCTTGCCCGTTTCAGAGGAAGCTTATACCAACTGCCCCATGTTAAAAATTCTAAAAGTTGGTCTCAGCCTTCAAATGCTGTTGGCCTGCTCATTGTGGCTTGAAAATCAGATCTAGGTTGTTGAAGATCAAGATCCCATATATATTTTTAATTAACCATGAAGGAATTTCATAAGGGTAATCACACATTCTACACATTAAATGTATAGACATCTGTAAAATGTGAAAGTTATGAGGCTGAACAAATATGCCCATCTAACATTGAAGATATACCACAAAACATTTGTATAATGGTTTCTATACATTTGCGTACAATGTATATGTACGTTTTGCGTACATTTTTGCTATCGATATGTTCGTAATGGTTACTTTAGCAATCATTCCAAAAATCTGATTGATATCTCTATTTTTAAAGAGTAAATGCCATCTGAAAATGTTATGTCAATAAAATATGATGATTCTGGACCTTAATATTTCATAAACTATTAAGAATTCAAGGCTCAAACTTAATTTTCTTTCATATGGGTGGTTGAAGAATGTGTACACCAAAAATAAACTAGTTCTGAACAATAGGCCCGCCACCCTCATTGCATCATTTATGCATACCTTAGCTTACAAACTAAGTCTCTGAGTTGTTAAATAATCTCTTAATAAATATATTTTGGTGACTAGCATTTGCAATGACTCTACCCATTACTATACATTAATGTCCTCATACAAGTGTATACTGCAATCTATCAGAAGCAAAAAAAAATATGGCTACTGTAAACTTCTAAATTGAAACGCTGACTAATCACTGACAAACTATGCGCCGGCCGAATCATCCAAAAACATCATAAATAAAACAAAGCAGTGTAAGGCAGTAAAAGCAGAACTGATAGGCCACTGAACTATTAGTATATATAATAGATATAGGTGAGAGTGTGGGAGTGAGCCAGGCCTATTCCAACCAAATTAACAAACAATACAAACTGGTTCCTGTTAGGACCACGGGAAGTTTCACCTTCACACCCCCCCCCCCCCCCATGAGCAGACTCATGAGCAGGATGGGAGCCACAACAGTGGCTTCCTAAATCCTTAAATCATTTTTGAATTTTACATTTCGGTTTTTTTTCTGTAGAAAAAAAAAAAAACAAAAAAATTTAATTTAAGATTACAACAACACAGAACAGGATTCAGAGATTGACTCCGCTGAATCCAGAGTGCTTGCTCTCTGTCAACTGCTCACTGCTGTTAGAAAGATAAACTTTGTCATTTTCAACAAACATCGGAGACGCACTTCCTTTTTCTTACACTACTTAATTGTGCTTACCCTGTAAATGATAGAGAGATATTCATTTTCTCTATGACTTTTCTGTATATTGGCTTGTCTGATAGCATCTTTTTATAAACATACAGATGACATGAATTCATTCAGTTATTAATCTGTGCACAAGTTTTGCACTATTTTGGTATGAATTCTGAGGGTATGGTTGTTTTTCAATGTGTTGTTGTGGCTTGTCCTCGCAGGGCATGAAGACTCAGCAGTACCGTTTCAGTGTTATCATGAATGAGCTGCAGGCCGTTGACAACGTCCCTTACATGGTTACCCTCCTCAGTGTCATCAATTCACTCATCTTCGGGGCTGAAGATTTGCGGCAGAGAGACAAACTGCGGAATGAGTTTGTCGGTATGTTAATTGGTTAATTGGTGCTCCTACCATTTCAAATATGTGCTTGGGAAATTGTATGAAACTGTATTGCAATTGTATTACACTGTATTTTACATTTACATACAATGTTGTAAAACTACAATGTTAAGAATGTGTTGCCTAGAATAAAATGTGCTGTTCAAATTGTCAAGTATACTGCACAGTATCAACTAATGCTCCCCCCACCCAGAAAGACCTTGAGAATTTAGGACAGTAGATGAGGTGCAGTAATTCTGCAGCAAAACTGTGTCATCTGGTCCTACTAAGTTTAGAGCTGGCCTGAATCTAAATCATATTTACAACTAGTTAATGTACCTTGGTGAAGGTTTATTATTTAATATGTACCACTGTTAAGACATTCCTGACTGACATTGTTTAAGAAATACATTTCACTTTAAGACTGGTGAAATTACTAAGGCTAACGTTATATTCATTTGAAAGGTTATAGCCTACTGTAGGTATCTTATAGAAAAGGATCCGTTTAATCGTCGCTAACCTTATATTCATTAAAAAAACGATTGGACAGGTATACTATAAGCAAGTAATCAGCATAAAAAAAAGAGGAAAAAAATGAAAATTTGGCTAATGGAGAGATTCATGACTACCTACTGATTATGAAAGGGACTCTGAATGTTCCACGATTTCCAGCGAAGTGCACTCGATCCCCTAAAGCAGTGTTTTTCAACCTTTTTTGAGCCAAGGCACATTTTTTACATTAAAAAAAATCCTGAGTCACACCACCAACCAAAAGTGTTACTAATTAAGTGAAGTTGGATAATTTCCCACTGCACACCTGACGATCTCTCACGGCACAGTGGTTGAAAATCACTGCTGTAAAGCATTGCGTATATTAACAGCATGATTACTCACGATTCATGGAAATTCAAATTCATGAAAGCTGAGATGACAAACCATATCGGATTGTCCTATTTTTTATTTTTTTTACTTGAATATTGCATATAGCCTTTCTTTTAATGACCGTCTCTAACATGTTCATAAAGTCACGAATTGGGCAGCTGTTAAAATGTTGTTGTTTTTTGCCGTTAATTGCGCGCACCTTTTATGTATTTAAATCGCGCTGATTTTGAACACGTGGTCTAGAACAAATGAAGTGTCGTCAGTGGTTCCCCGTTAACATGAAAAAAAGAGTTGATAAACGCAAACACCGAAAACTGGACACTTTGTCGTGTGATGCATAATAACAAACAAACAAAACTGGAAACTGTAATGAATGACAAATCCTATGAAAGTGTTTTTGAATTTTGTGTTTTAGGGCTACAGTTGTTGGATATATTGCCCAAATTAAGGTAAGGTTCCCCCCTCCCATTAACTTTTTCATGTGTTTGCCAATCAGTTTACGTCATATTTTGAAGGGGGAAAAAGTAGGCTACTCATGGGAAGAAGAATGTAATTTCAAGGCCAGAACTATTTTTGTATGCATTGAATTTGGACTTTCTGCAAAGCTATATTGCCAATTCTGCTTTTAAGTGAAAAGAACACAATTTAAGATGCTGTTTTTTAACAATATGTCTGAATAAAGGAAAGCTTATGTTGCATGCTGCTGTTGCCTCTGTCATAGTCATTGTTTTTAATTCATGAATATTGAAGAATCTGAAATGAGTTAATCGCTTAGTGAACGGCCATATGAGGCTTTTATTTGATAACCACCATTGCTCAGCCTAGTGTTTTCTGTAATGGCGCTTTGGTTATTGTTTGGCTTTGAGTGTGTGTGTGTTTTATGTATGAGACAGAGAGCAGGAGGATGACGACTTGATTATCCAGTGTGAGGTATTTGAGGAAACCATGGCTGAGGATGAGGAGGAACTGCTGAGAGTTTATGGGGGTATTGACATGAGCAGTCACCAGGAGGTGTTCACCACTCTGTTCAACAAAGTGAGCCGCAGAGCACGAGCACATCCCACAGCCCTACACAGCAGTGTTGGAGCTGCACTGGACATCAGGCCATAACATGTTGTATGCAGTAGAGCAAGGATCAAGCAACTTTTTCAGTTTATTGCATTTTTAAATTTGCGAATCTGAGCATTTTCTAGGCCGAGCCATTGTTGTCACATATGTGCTGACAGTTAGCTTAGCTAAATGTTAAAGGCATAGTAAACTTTGTTAGGACATAATGTTGTATAGCTACCTGGCCCCGATACGAGTCGTAATATTGAAACTCACCTTCATGACTTGCTCCAGTGGTCAGCAACTGGCCAACGAAGAATGAAGTTCTTTTTTCTTTTTTTCTTTCACTCCCAGTTGCATGGCGAAACCAGTCTCAAAAGCACACTTGGCACATAAACGAATGCAAACAACGTGGACCGATTTTTGATTGATTTGATATTGAAGAACTATTTTCTGAGAACTAGCTGTTGCTAGCTTCTTTGCTGCTCAGTTTGTTTACTAACGCACGCTTCAGGAAGTGAGTGGGACCGTTGCGGGCGCAAGCTAATGACCGGATCTTCTTCCTAACCTTTGTTTGGAAAAAGTTTAAAATATTATGAATGGAGCTTTTTATCTTTTCAAACGTACGGTTCCGGATGTCATGATTTTGTATATCGGAATAATCCGTGTTGTTTGCATTTGTTTATGTGCTAAGTGTGCTTTTGAGACCTGTTTCGCCATGCGAGTTAATGGACAGGAAAAAAACATCATTCTTCGTTGACCACTGAAGCAAGTCATGACGGCGAGCTTGAATATTACGACTCGTATCAGGGCCAGGTAGCTATACAACATTATGTTCTAACAAAGTTTATTATGTCTAACTATACATGCAGGATAAATGTATATTGCCTTTGGCGGGACTGCTTTTTGCTTTTATACTGAGAACGATATTGAGTCATTGAGAATGATAATCACAATTAGTTATTTGCATCAGATTGTGTTTTTCTAAATTTTGTACCATTCCAATACAAAGCATAATCATGTGGAATTCACCTACTCCATTTATATTTCTCTCTCTTGTGTACTGAAGGTGAGCAGCTCTCCAGCCTCTCTCCAGCTGCTGTCCATCCTGCAGGCCCTGCTGCTGTTGGGCCCGGAACGGGCTGATGTGTGGCAGGCCCTGGAGGTCCTCACCAACAGAGCCATCCTGCTGGCCCAGGACTGTAAGTTCATGCATGACTAACTTTATTGTGTAAAACAGTAACACCCCTGAAGTGGCGGAAACCAACCGCAAAACTAAAACGAGTGTGACGGGTGTTTATTATTATTATTTCTTGCCTGTAAAATTACGGCTGTCCTCGTGTTCCAGTACTCTCAAATGTGTTACAGGTGAAGTCTGATACTTCAGCACTTTGATTCATTGTGCAAGTTTTGTGAAATCTTGATTCAAGGAAAATGTTAAGACGCTATTTTATATCTGAGGTGCAACAGACTTTCCCCCCATTTGAATAAGACGAGTACAGTGGAAGAACTGGGTGATTTAACAAATATTTTTTGAGAAAGGACCTAAAGTGTGTGTGTGTGTGTGTGTGTGTGTGTGTGTGTGTGTGTGTCTGTGTGCATGCATGCGCGTGTTTGGTCTTTCAGCTCAGATTGACTCCTCTGAGAAGATTATGGAAAGGCTGGCATTCTCCAAAAGTCGATCCAGTGGTCAGCATTCTGTAGATGGTCAGCAGAGAAAGGGGATGGACAAGGCAGTTCAGACAATTGTGCTGGACTGTGGTCTGCAGAAAGAGGCAAATGACCGAGACAGTCAACCTGCCAGTCAAAACGGTACAGCTGTGACTTCAGCTACACCTCTACCACCGCCACCACCTCCTCCACCGCCACCTCCTCCCCTCCCTCCCCCTAACATGGCAGGGCTGCCACCACCTGCCCTGCCAGCCATGGCAAATGCGATGCCTCCTCCACCCCCACCACCTCCGCCCTTACCCGGGATGGTGCCACCCCCTCCTCCACCCCCACTGCCCGGTTATTCAGGAGTGCCTCCTCCTCCCCCTCCACCTCCGATGTCAGGAATGGGGAATGGTGGTCTGCCACCACCACCACCACCACCCCTCCCTGGCATGCCTGGCCTGCCACCTCCGCCCCCTCCACCCCCCGGCATGGGCGGCGTAGTAGTGCCCCAGAACATGCAGTCCCTAGGGTGCTCCCTCACTTACTCAAACACGGCGGGACGCTGTCCCACGTTGCGCATGAAGAAACTAAATTGGCAGAAGCTCCCCACCAGAGTTGTAACAGGTGAGAATAGTCTCATTATGGTTCTGAAAAAAATGGTTCTTGTAGACGATGCAAAGCAGTGAAATGTGAGTCTGTTTCCTGCAGCTATGTCAGGTATAGCTACTGCTTCACCTTTCTCTGTGTCCGTCTCTTCCCACGCAGACAGCCAATCAATGTGGACCTCCATGGAGGTAGACGGTCTCCTGACGTCTGACTACTACTCCAGCATTGAGCTGCTCTTCTGCCTGCCTGTGGCTGAGCACAAAGAGAAGGGGGCTACACCTGTGGTCAAGAGGGAGCTCAAAGAGGTTAGGCAGTCAAACCTTTAGAAAGTCCTCTGTTATGTTCCTCTCCCCATTCACTTGGTGTGGAGGGCAGCACATAGCTCTCTTACTTGTTTGTGAGAAATTGTCCTTTTTATCTTTCCAGTTAAGTACGGTTGTACAGATATTTACAGTGTGCTGCTTACGTTCTTTACAATGTTTTTGCATTTCTATCCTCAGATCTCTTTCATCGATGCCAAGAAAAACCTGAATTTGAACATATTCTTGAAACAATTCAGATGGTAGGATCTGGTTTAATCAGTCTCATGTTTTATAATGTGAAATAAACTTATTTTGGGCCGCTTGGTAGCTCATCCTTTTAAGGCAATGATTCAGTGTGTGGATGAGCCCTGTGGTCTGGTATCACATCTGGACCAGGCCCATTCCAACTGTGGCAAACAGTCTGCCTGTTGAGCTGCACATGATTATTTACATTGTTTAATTTCCACCCAGTTCCAATGAAGACTTTGTGGCCATGGTTCAGAACGGGGACCGCGCCAAGTTTGACGTGGAGATTCTGAAACAGCTCCAGAAACTTTTGCCAGAGAAGCATGAGGTGGGTTTAAAGGAGAGGGAGGAGTATGTGGCACTGGCACACTGGGGGGGGGGGGGCTCCCTTCCCTTAGGGGGTCTCCTCAATCTTATCCTGAAAGGGGGGTGTGGGGTGTGGCTTTTGTTCCAACCAAAGCACACACACACCTGATACTCTAATCACTCTCTTCACTAAGACCTTGATTAGTTAGAATCAGGTGTGTAACTGCTTGGTTGCAACAAAAGCCTGCACCCACACCGGCCCTTTCTGGATAAGATTGAGGACCTCTGCTTTAAGCTGGCAAAGGAGTATTATTATTTTCTCATAATAAATGTGGTTTTTGGCTCCCCCTGGTGGATGCTGATTAAATGGCACATCCAAAGGGAGGGATGCGTGTCACGTGCACTCATCTAATTCAGCGTGTTCCCTCAGCTGGGAAAATCACAGTAGAACCAAAAGGATGTGCTTATTTGTTTTCTAGTCTACCTCCTCCCAAGTTGTTGGATATTTTGGTCATGTAATCAGTCTACAGGATGCAGTTGGACATTCCAATTTCTTTGGGGAAAATGCTAAATTAGGGGAAATAATTTTTGTTGACTTGTTGACTTTCTTTTGTTTGGCTAATATGCTGGTAATAGGCTTGCTAGCTTTAGCAATGCTTGTCGGCAGAGCTGACTAATGCCATCTAAGGTCTAAATTATGTAAATGTATTCCATTCTCGGTCGGCATCATCTGTCAGTCACAGCTTTTTGGTACAAAGAAGTAATAGGAACATTACAAATCCTTGCCTAAATTGTACATGCATGTACCAAAAGGGGACAATGACGTGTAGACCAAACCACTTTCACTGGCTCTTCATATATCAAAGTTCTATCCCCTATGTAGAGGTAGCCATCCTTGCCTCTTGTTCTAGGGGAGTACAGCTGTGGAACTTCATGTAAAGATTAAATGGAATGTGTATACAGTGTAAACTGACCACCCTGGCCTTGTGTCTTGTTGCAGATTGAAAACCTGAAGTCCTTTCAAGGGGAGAGAGACAAGTTGGCCAATGTAGACCAGTTCTACCTCAGACTCATAAGTGTCCCATGGTAACTGCTTACTTTTTAAATTGTCAGTTGTAATTTGTGAACTTTAGTCAATTGTATGTTATAGACAGGAATTTAGCAATTATGTTAATGTAATTTCACAGTATATAAATGAAAAGCAGGATGGTCAAGAATTTATTTATTTGCATAATTTTCCCTCAATGTCTGATTCCCTTTGACCCCCCACCACCAACCTCCAGTTATCAGCTGAGAATCGAGTCCATGCTGTTGTGTGAGGAGGCAGTCTCTGTACTTGAAATGCTGAAGCCCAAAGCAATACTCGTTGAAGAGGCGTGTAAAAGTATGTCCTCTCACCACTGCCACACAGTAACTCCAACCCATCACCATAGACATAATAGTAGCGTAACCATGGAGAATTTTAAAGGCTATGGAAAAATAACAAATTGCTACATGAACTGGTTCAGGCTGGGTTATCTTTTCAATGGGGCTCTAGGTAGTGTGAGCTTCTAAGCTGGCTTCAGTATGTGTCAAAACGTCACAGTAGCCGACTTAGTGACAGTATTGAGTGTATTCAAGAAACTGGGAAATATGGTGCCATTGGGATTAATTGGATTTGCTTCCGATAAATTGTGTTTCTTTGCACTCTCCTGTGAATGTGTACCTGGGGTTGAGATGGATGGAGAAATATGCCTCTGAAATTCAGAACGCTGTGTGTTTGGTCTGCACTCGCAGGTCTGAGGATGAGCACTCAGCTGCCCAGCTTCTGCAGACTCATCCTGGAGGTTGGAAACTTTCTCAACTATGTAAGGACACTTCTCTCTTCTCGGCGATCACAATGTTTCAGGTGTTCTGCTTCTACGTCCAACTCATAAGAAGGCAATGTCCTTTGTTGGAATAGTTTTTCTTGCCCTTGACCGACCATTAACTCTCCAACAGGGAAGTCACACAGGGAATGCAGAGGGTTTCAAGATCAGCACTCTGTTGAAGCTGTCTGAAACAAAGGCCAACAAGTCCCGCATCACCTTGCTCCATCACATCCTTGAGGTAAAGAGTCAGGCTTCCATGTCTTTTGTCACATTGTCGCAGAACTTAAAAACAGAACTCAAACTGGAATACAAAAGGGGGTCCTGGAGAGAAATGCACCTGCTGTTGTGTTTTGGACCAAGTGAAAATATGACCCCCAAACTGCCACAAGGTACAGATGAACAGTTGACAATAATCACCAGTTTCTCAATCTGAGACCGCAAGAAACAATTAAGGTGCTAAAATATTGCGCACCACCTGTCAGCGGCCCAAAACTATTTGGAATAAAGCTTAAAACGTGAAACGAAAATGCAGAAAATAACATTTTTAATTCTATTTCTAGAATAATTGTAGTTGGCTGACTATATTTGTGCCTCCAATTACAGGAAGCTGAGAAGAATCAACCCCACTTGTTAAACCTCCCAGATGACATTGAAGTTGCCGAAAAAGCTGCAGGGTATAAGAGTCTGTTTCTTCAGCATGCACGCAAAATCTTGTCAATGCTTTGACAGGATCGTTTAATAGAAAATATTTGTCAAAGAAATGTATCTTTGAAATATTGCACATTTACTGCACCATGGTCACACTGCACTGTTATCTCTCAGAGTGAAGCTGGAGTCTATCCAATCTGAAGCTAGCGCCCTCTTTAAACGCCTGAAGGACACTGAGAAAAAGGTCTCCTCATCTGTGGAGGGCATCAAGGAGCAGTATTTAACTACTATTCAGGTAAAACTTCAGAATCTGCTTCCACATTTGAGTAAATGTGGCCTGGATATTTCCAAGTAATTAGTGGTACGCTTTAATTGTGGGGTCCTTATCTTTCAGGGGAATCTTGAGGCTTTTAAGGACTTGGAAGAGCACTTCGCTGCAATTGAAAAGAGCCGGGAGGACTTGGCACTGTATCTGTGTGAAGACCCAGCCCGACTGTCCCTGGAAGAGCTCTTTGGCACCATGAAGGCCTTTCGGGGCCTCTTCATCAAGGCCCTCAAGGTTTGTGTCGCAAGTGTTCGTTTCAGGGGAAAAGGAACGGAATGCTAATTGGGAACGGTGGTGCATTTACATAAATTAAAATGTACAGGTGCCAGATACCTTGTTTACCTTGCTGTGTATCAAGGCTGCTGGGGTAAAGATATAACAATCTGTTCCTTGGTCTCCACCCTGACCTGCTCTTCCCCCCCTCTATCCTTTAGGAGAACCATATTCGCAAAGAACAAGCTGCTAAGGCAGAGAAGAGGAAGAGGCAGCTGGCTGAGGAAGAATCTAAGAGACAGAAGGGGGAGAACGGAAAGATAAGTGAGTTTTGCCTGCACTGGTGGTACTTAGTCTTTCTATAATACATACATTGGCAATAATAATTAGGTACTTGTGTATTATATTGGCATAAAGAAATGTCGTTCATAGTTTTTAATAGTGGTCTGTGTTCCCTACTCAACCTACACCTAGTACGGAAAGGTCCCCCGCCACAGGAAGAAGGCTGTATCGTTGACCATCTACTGGCAGATATCCGAAATGGCTTCCAGCTGAGGAAGATGCGGCCAAGGTGCGAAACGGAAAGCCTTCCCTCTAGTGAAATGCATAGGGATAACGGCCAGCCTGGTAAGGACAAGATGGCTCCTGTCTCCCGGTCTGCTCTGCCTTTGGCTCTCCAGAGCCATAACTAGGCTTTGCTGCTTCACCTCTCAATCGCTTCAGTGTGCTAATGCCACAGGTTTTATCTGCATTGTTACTTTCTAGGGTTTTGTGACAGAGACTGAATTTTCATACAAATGCAGAATTGCGTGTCAGAATTTTTTGGATAAAAATTGAATGAGTCAGGTAAATTGACTTTCTTTCCTTCTCCTTAGCCGCAGTTCCAAATGTCAGACCTGTAGGAGAAAAAGCAGGAGTCTTGGCTCCAGAGGTCACCGAGACCCCCAGTCACACCCAGGCAAGCGGAAGCACGGCCAAGAAAGACATTCCCACGGAATCCCAAGGACCTGCTATGCGGCTGGACACTGATTCACATGCCGAACACCAGGATACGCCTCAGCCAGACCTCCCTATCGACCACCCGCCCATGAAGCACACAACCACACAATCCAGCCCTACCACTGTCGGAGAGAGCAAACCCTCTAAACACAACCTGAAGAGCCAGGAGACGGAGGGCGCTGCCACGCTCGACCATCCAGTCGATAAACTGCAGGGGGACGCAAATGAGCACCACTCCACCGCCCTCAATGGCGCTCATGTAGACGTGAACGGAAATGGCAGCTGTGAGCACGTCGAATGTATCCCCCTCGGGATCGGTGATGGCGGCCCAGGGAACGGGGACACGGATGGCAATGGCGGTGACCCATCCAGTCATGCTGCCGAGAGCCCGCGGGCATACGATGTGCCTGATGGGGCTGATCCAGAAGACCCTCCCTCAACGGCAATTGAGCCGATGCCTGCCGTCGCCAAAGAACCAGAACCAAATAAACACCCAAAACACTCAAAAAGATATAAAAGGAACAAAGGTGAAGGTAATGTATTTATTTGTTGTTCATTCAAATAAAGTTAATTGTGAAAAACAATGGTTTAAAGTGTCTGAAGAAAAAACTACATTTGTTTTAAATTGTAATGTTGGACTTGATTGACATGTTTCTGGAGGGCAAGACAAATTTGTAATATTAATACAACCTACATAATATTCAATCCAGGGTGTAGTCGTCATTGCTCAGACCATTTTATGAAAATATAGAGCAGCAACCACCCCAAATAAAAAAAGGAAAACAAATTATTCAGATGAACATAAGAATACAGATCAGTTTGTCTTTTTCTTTAATTTTTTTAAGCAGACCATAACAATGGAAACCAGCACACTAAACGTAAACTGGAGTGTGTGTTACACTGAGGTAGGTCAAACGGCTGGGTGTCCAACTAACTTGCCCACCGGGCAGACGTCAATGTCATCATGGTTAAAAAAATATCTTTGTATAAGAAGATATAATAATATAAACTAATAACTGTCAACTAACCGACCTGTGTCAGTCTAACTGGGTCCATGTCAATCTGACTTGCTTGAACCGTTTTGATCCTTGTTGCGCGTTTGTATTACTTGTCCGGACTACACTGCTGAAAATTCATATTAATCATAACACCAGAAAACTAATCAAATTCTCTGTTGTATAACTTGTTGATGGCCTACTTTGCGGATCTGGGAGCCTGTTGAATCTTGGTGAGACAGAGCTTGTGTTGTCTGCCCATTCAAACAATGCCTGCAGTCAAATTGCTGGGCTGGGTCAGTCCTGACAGAATGAGCCAAGTATCTTTTTGTAGATTTGATCCATAGTTGTTAAAGGCTGAATCCAAATGTCCAGACACCAGACTACGGACTCGGCCCTCGCGGACTGTGGTCTTACGCACTGTGACGTTGAATTGAAGTGCTCAGCATTATTATGTCAAGGGTATAAAATACGCAAATGGGACTGGTATTCAGACCTCACTCGTTGGACATGACCATATACATTTTCAATAAAAATAAACCTATGTGTGCTATATGAATTGTGTATTACTTACATTGGACTACCTTCTTTAGTTTAATGGTTTTTCCACCATGATTTTTTTTTTTTTGGCATTACTTCCTTGATGCCTTTTATATAGTCATATCCTTATTGCTATGAATTTTGGGTAATTCCACTGGCAAAGTCTGGACTGCATTCGAATCCTATTTAACACTCCCTTCCCTTGCCGTCTTCCCTCAAGGGAGCTCTCTTGTGATGCAATTTGCAACCTGCAAAAAGCAAACTTAAAAGGTGCTTTGCAAGGGAAGATTGACGAGAAACGAACAAAAACAGAACCGCACTGCCCTCGCAACATTTCGGAAGTGCAACACCAGAGAGTTGAAATGTGACCGCCCGCTTTTTCCATGTGGAACATTGCATTGTGGGATTCCCTTCTTGCTGGAAGCTTGCTTTTTATACCCTTGGTGGAAGGGAGGATAAACGAGGGAGTGACGGAATATATTTACTCCCTCCCCTTTCTTAAATTGGAGCCGAATCACACTTGGTGTGGCTGCCATATTTCATCCTGGCATTTTGAGGCTGCCCCCCTTGAAGCAAGGGAATGGAACGACGGGAAGAAAGGATAAATTTTGGATCCGAACGCAGCCCTGGTGAAGTCTGAATCCAAGCAGACTCTGGAAGTCTGTATGAAAGTCCACATGAGCCGCCTTGCGGACTCGATGTATTGTCGAACTGAACGGCCCTAGCCACTCCAGACTTCACAGGAAGACTTCCGTCCGCCAGTCTGCAAGACCGGGAAGATTAACTCTGAATCCTGGAAGACCTGATTGGAAGTGTGTCTTTCACCTGGACCTGCAGCTTAAATTGTATGTTCTGAACCAGTTTAAACGGAATTGATTATTAAAGTTCTTCCACACTCAAATATCCTATTTACTCAACACTGAACAGAGAAAAATAACTCAGGCCCAACCCACAGTTTTTACTGTACAACCCGTAGGTCAGAGATGATGATTTTGTAGGACACTGATGGAAAATCTCCCAAATTACTGTTTCCATTCATTTCATTTTAAAATCATGAATCTGAAATGAGGGCCAATAAAACCAAAATCAGTGTGCTTAGATTTTCCACACACATGCAATTAATTCTGTTAATTTAGGTTTCAGCTGCAATTGACATTGCTGTAGATCAGTGTTGCCCAATCATGTGCAATGGAGGGCTGAGAGTATGCAGGTTTTTATTCCAACCAATCACTTCACCTGCTGATTTCACTAATTAGTTCCCACCTCTCTGGTTGAACCTGTTAATTAGTGAAATCAGCAGGTGTAGTGATTGGTTGGAATAAAACCCTGCATACTCTCAGCCATCAATGGCAGATGATTAGGCACCACTGCTGTAGATCCAGGCTGCGTCTGAATCGGAGCCCTACTGCGTCCTGTCTCCTATGTACTGTGTACTGGCAGATGTGTGCTGTTTAATGTACTGTTTAGTACATGATGTGCAGTACGCAAAAAATATTATTTTCCAGCTGTACTGTGGAAGTGTAAGACATCCCACCCTTTTGTCACATGTTGTTATTGAAAAAAAAATGGCAGCGAAACTGCGGCAGATTATTATTTTTTTTAAACGAAGCTGTTCGTCATATTTATGCAACCAAATTGTTTGTGTACTTCTTGAAAAGTGTGCTCCCGAATATACTCAGCGAAATCCCGGAAGTAAGTGTATCATACGGGGGTTTAAACAATATTTAGCCTAGAAAAGCCTAGACATTTTTGCCTACTTAACGACTTTTTTGTCCTGTCTACTCAACCAGCCGACCTCATAGTATGGAAGGGTGCTGATTCGGACACAGCCCCTGTCTCAGCTGGATTTTCAGTATCCTCATTTGCAGGCCTCTAGCTCTTCGTCACTAGACAGTTAGAGGTACCTCCTTAACAGGAAAAAACAAAAGTCTATATTTGCGGAGGGAAATTATTCAGCCAAGAAATAACTGGCATGGTAAACTTAAAATGGGTATGAGAGAGTAGGGTAGCGTCTCAGATCAGAAAATAAATGTGTTCCACTGAGGCAACCACACTTTGGTAGACTCGCTAGTATGTCTTGTTTTTCTTAGAGACTGGTCTCAGTTTTCAGCAATCCAGTACCTTTACAACAGAAGGACGCATGAGAAATCTCACATGCTGAAACGTCTGTCTTATTGACTTACTAACAATTTTGAATGCTAACTGTGCTTCCTGTAAGCTTTCTAATGTTTCTTCTCAACACTAAGTGTTCAATGTCTGACCATTCTAAACTGATGACTGTTATCAAGTGTCTGTTGAGTGTATGCGTTCGCCAAGTCTTATGTTTTGGATTCTTTCACTACATTTAAATGAAGTCTTATGAATATGGGCAAAACCATTTAGAACTGTCTTTCTGAATGCCTGAAGTATTAAATAAGGGAAACTCAGAAATTTCTTCAAAATATGTGCCACCTTTGCGAAATCTGATTCTTGTCTCTGCTTGTTCCAGGTTGCTCCAGGAAAAAGACTAAAGGCAGGAAGAAATTCTGAGCTGAAAGTGCTTAAGTTGTCTCAGGACAACAAAGTGAACTAGACACAAGATTGCCAACCGTTGACCATTGTGTATATAAGTAAAGATATAAAGTGAGTTTTATGGGCCAAGCTTTCTGGTGGAGAGGGGATGGCAAAGACTTTAACCCTGGGCAAATATTCATTACTTGAGAAAAATTAAGAAAAAGTGTGGTCTGCATTTTGTAATTTTTAGAATATTGAAAAAGATGGTGACCACAGGTTGAATACCTGGGGACATATGCGCTGTGTGCAGAGTGGGCTGTAGCTTTGGCAGCAGGTGTATGTACACAGCCCTGCAGAGGTGCTGAAATATAACGGTGATGTTTAAAAATGCAACTCTGACCTTGCTCTGAAAAGTAGCATTAACCTTTCACCCACTTTCTTAACCCAAGAAAAAAATGTTATTTACACTGAAGTGTAGATTGTACCATAGGATTAGATATCTTTTTAATGCTTGTATTTGTAATCCTTCTCCAATGTCTGAAAGCAAGCTCAGTGGCAAGCAATTTATTTTGAGAGGATAGTATGAGACTCACAATCTAAACACAATGGGGCACCACTGAAATCTATCAAATTAATTCTAGAACAATGCAAATCACAGCTTTGAGCAAATCCCTGTTTAGGGGAAATGGTTGAGTGTAGAAACATTTTTGTCATTGAAAATGGATATTGCTTTCACATGTAATGTGACATATTGTTTCAAAATTGAATATCTTCAATTTGTGTGATGGTTCATGAAAGACATCACAAGGTTACTGTGGAATGTGGGCGGGGGGCATGTATGCTTCTGCTCAAAGTGTGTCAATGCTAAGCATGTTTGTATAATTCATTCAAAGTGGCGCTGCTTCATTTCCTTATGATAATGTAAACATAATTGATGAAATGATATATTAAGGCCACAAATTTTGAAAAGTACAGTGTTCACCAGAATTCAGATTGTATTAAACAGAAACGTGGGTGACAGTTGATACCAATAGGGCTCTATGTTTGTATTTTTACTCATCCTAGGCCATATCATTTAATCTTTTTGTTTTGCATATTTATACTGTGCACGAGCTGGATGCCTTATGAAAATGGCCGGAAGTAGTGAAGTATTTCCAACTGATCACATGATACAAATGAATATCCATAAGAATTACAGTAAATTGTAAAATACAATATTTAAAATAAAGGTGTACAGAAAATATATATGTTCTTTGGCTTGTGTTTATTGTGGAAATAAAATAGATTCATCTCAGTTAAAACAGCTTTTTAAAATTTAGTTGTGCTTGCAAAATCCAGTCTTCTGATTTGACACTTCCTAACAAGCCTTTCATCAACATCTCATAGACAGAGACTTCACAATGAAATGTGATAATTGGAAGCAATAGAAATAGCTGCGTAAATTTCATATTGACATTGATTTTCTCGAATGACAGAGGACAAGTACCTGCATATGTAGAGCATTGATTTCAAAATGAATAAAGACATAAGGTAAATTCCATTCCTGGAAGGCTGCACTGTCTGGAGGTTTTTGTAATTTCCTTGCAGTCAACAACTAATTTAGGCCTTGGAAACAAGGCGTGCAGACTCGGCCATAAAATGTGTGCCACCCATAGAAATTACCAAACGTTTGTTCCTATACAATAATACACAATAATAATGACTGAATTACAAATACAATCATTTGAAAAATTATATCGATTTGTCTTCTACAAGAACTGTTGGTCTTTAGCTGAAAACAAAGTATTCAATCAGAAAGACAAAACTCAGCCACAGTAAACAATTAAGAGCAAAGGCAATATTGCTGCACGCAGTAATTCCAGGGTCCAAGCAGATGGTGCAACATTACACGAAAATGAACTGTAATCGTTTTGTGCTGTAAAGCCCACTGAGTCAAAACCCTGAGCCAAACTGCACCACCACCAGAATAAATCTCCAGACCCAACAGCAGACAACAGAAGATATGTTTTTTTTAAATTGACAACACTAAAAAACCCAAGGAAACAAACTATAAGCCATCCTGCCCAACAGGCAGACCCCTCCCCCAATACAACAGAACCAAAGACAATGGCGGTGACTGCCACATAGTTTGGGTGTTACCACTCTGAGGGACTGGTCTACCAGTCACTGTCTTTGCCCCAGTACTGCTGTTCCAACTACAAGAAAGGGAGGAGGAACAGGCCCAACAGGACTGGATTATACCACTTGATCTTGCTTTCTGCTAGTCAGAAACGACATTGTGGGTGTTGTGGGCGCGTTAAGTAACAGTGCTCATGGTGAGAATGCTCAGTTTTGAATCACTTAACATTGTGCTCTACGTGAGTTTGGAACCGTCTGAGTTTGGAAAACCGTTTGGGAAAATGGCACCATACAGTGCATAAGGATCACTGCAAGGGTTATTTCTCCTGACTCATTTTCCTATAAAACTCTATGGGCGGAAAAAGTCAGGAGAAACTACCCTTAAAGTGATCCATCCACATCTACTCCGTATCTGGCAACAAAGTGATGGTTTGGGGCTCGTTTGATACCATAGCCTATACGTGGGACAGTCGGTTCGATATTGATAAAAAAAATAAAAAAAAATTTTTTTTTTTTTTTTTTTTTCAAATCTCAAAATTATCTGGCGGGCCAACAATGGCCCGCGGGACGCCTGTTGCCGACCCCTGCCTTAGACCCTTGATGACTTACAGCCTTTCGCCAGTCATGTGTTCCATACTGTACCAGCGTAATTTACAGCTGAATCTAGTCTCACCCCCCAATTCCCATGGAGATCCATTCAAATGCAGAGAGGTAATAGTACTGCTTGTAACAGTACCTGAAAATAAGATATCGAGAGTATTTTGATGTTGATGGGTCACAAACTTCAGGAAGTAACAGCATGCAAAAGATCGAGAGTATTTTGATGTTGATGGGTCACAAACTTCAGGAAGTAACAGCATGCAAAAGATATGCGACCAAATATGAAATATGATACTTTAAAAATATGTTAAAGCAAAGGGTATGATAAATTTGCTAAAATTTCTAAAAACATGTTTTCACTTTGTCATTATGGGTTATTGAGTGTAGAATGATGAGAAAAAAAATTAATTGAATCCATTTTAAGATGATTCTGAAACATAACAAAATGTGGAAAACTTGAAAGGGTCTGAAAACTTTGTATGCACTGTCCACGATTCAAGCATAGCCTACTTATTTTAGGTTGAATCTGGTCAGTTGTTAGCTGTAATGTCAACTTAGCATTATCGCTAACTTATGATTTTCTATAGCTAATATAAATAAGCTATATAAAACTAGGCGCATATGGTTAGTGCGGCAAACAAAAGCATGTTTCGTTCCTGTCAACCCCAGTAGACCGAAAACTTGGGTCCATAGCTAACGACGTACTTCCGTATTGCTCCTCTCTGATCCACATCCAAAAGTGCTCAGCAATGCTCTGAGCGGCTCAGAATGAACGAAACTGAGCAACCCATTAAGTGTGTTCTTCGCTCTGAGCCGCTCAGTTACTTAATGCGCCCTCTATCGCCACTCCACATTCCACGTGAAGGGAGAAAGGAGCTACAACAAAGTACAGAGCAGTACGATAACACAAACTGTATTTTTTTGTACTAAGATTTTTTTTTAGCCTTCTTGAGTATCCACTGCGCTGCTTTTTGCATGGGTCTTGCCCCAGATGAACAAGCACATGTCCACTGAAATGTGTTCCTTTGAAACACTTGAACATTTAATTTTGCTTGTTGCCATAAACCCCATGTCAGTCATGTCAAAAAACAACAAAATATCACATAAATTGAATACATGCAAACAACAAATCAAAAGCTCTTCACTTTTACTACTACAAACAATTCCAAAAAAGTTGGGACAGTATGTAAAATGCACATAAAAGCAGAAAGCAGTTATTTGTAACTTCTATTTTACATATATTTAATTGAAAACTACCAAGAAAATGTATTTTATGTTTGACCTTATCAACTTTATAGATTTTTGTAAATATACGCTAATTCCAAATTTTATGCCTGCAACACGTTCCAAAAATGTTTGGACAGGGGCAAAAAAAAAGACTGGGAAGTTCAAAAAACACCTGTTTGGAACATTCCACAGGTAAACAGATTATGCTATTGTGACTGGGTATAAAAAGATATCTAAAAACTTGTGATATCTTATTTTCAGGTACTCTTACAAGCGATACTATTACCTTTCTGCATTTGAATGTATCTTTATGGGAATTGGGGAGTGGGACAAGATTAACCTGTACATTACACAAGAATATTATGGAACCCATGGTTGGCTAAATGGCTGTAAGTCATCAAGGGTCTGAGGTAACAATTGGCGTATATTTACAAAAATCAATTAAGTTGATGTGGTAAAACATTAAATATATTGTCTTTGTACTGTTTTCAATTAAATGTATAAAAGAGAATTTACAAATCACTGCTTCCTGCTTTTATGTGACAAACAAACTTTAGCTATCACTAAAACAATAACACACCAAACTGAATTTGTGGGGGGAAAAGCACAACACTTGCATTACATGTAAGTTAAGGACAGATGTTGATTGCATAGCTAGCCTACAGTCATAGAAATCAGGAAAAATAAAAACTAGGCAGAGGATATTAGTTCTGGGATCCCAAACTCAGTAGGCTACTGGAACCCATTGTGCAAGCAAGGTTTGCAATGATTGCAACCTCTGAATCAGATATTTTAATTGTCATCAGATGTTTCCTTTACTGCTAACCAAGTAAATTAGTAACCTTCATAATGAACTAGAACAAGGGTGTAAACACAGGTCTTGGAGTAGCCTACCAGTGTCAGCAGATATTTTGACTAGCTTGATAGGTAGGCAAATTAATTTAGCTACAGGATAAAACATTTGGTCTACCAAAGCTAATGGGAATCAGTTTAAATTGCAGGAGTGTAATACATTATTTATTAGCTATGAGATATTATAGCAAAGTGGGCTACTTCATGAGAACGGTAGGCTTATCAGTTAAATTTACTCTGTAAATGGATTTTATGTTAAAACAAAAAAATAAAAAATAAACTTGAGATGAGTAAGTCCCTCACAGTCAAATGCTGTAAATGTTGTAGGCTAATCCAAGATGCAGTATTTGATCAAAAATAAAGGAGTTATTTTGAAACTGTATGCAGACTGTTAAACCCAAACATCCGGGTTGTCAGTGTATTAATTAAATACATTTGGATTAGGGCTGCAACGATTCGTCGACGTAGTCGACGATAATCGACTACTAAAATAGTCACCGACGAATTTAATAGTCGTAGTCGCCTGAATAGTCGCGCATGCGCACATTGCGCCGTAGCGTCAAGTAGGGCTGCCGCGGGTCACGCCCACCGCAGAGTCAAGCTGATCACCGCTTCACCACAAATTATTTTTTTTAAATAATAATAATATGTTTGAAAGTTTCCACTCACAGTTGCACAGTTAATGATCGGAGAACGTGCCACCTAGAGCGTGTTTTGAAAGTGCCACCGTGCCACAGAGCATATAGGCTACCTGACTGAAAGTTCACTTCACATTAGGCTGAAATGGAAGCCGAAGCGGCAGTCACGCTTAAGGACCATAACAATCACGGAGCATTTCTGGACTCTCTCTCTCTCTGTTAATGTCAATTTAAAAAATTATAAATTAGGCTAGCCTATGTGTTTAAAATTAAAACACTCCTGAAGATTAGCCTACATTTTCACGTCATATTGATAGGCTAATTATTTAAGCGAAGATAGCCTATGCGTGATTCGTTTTTTGTTTTTAATGCTGTAGCTAATTTGCCAGTGAGTCAGTGACTTAATTCACTTGAAATATGTTTTTTGGTCAGATAAAAAAAATGTTTGTCTCCCGTTACCGACTTTACAACCAAAGCCTAGGCTACATGGGCTCGCTATAGGCTACTCAAAAAAACTGTAGCCTATTTAGGCTACGGTGAAATTAATATCTCCCCCCGCCCTACCTATAGCCTCAGTTGGTTATCCTCCGCCTGTCGAATAGGCTACCTAATTTTGTATTGTCGGCATGAACGTAATTGCGGCTGGTTGACTTGGTTAACGAGCGTAGGCTAGCTGGCAAGATGGTATTCTATTGTTTCAAGTTAATTGCTAGCTACCTGTTATGACCTAACCATCTTTTTAGACAATCATTCCGCATTTGAACGAGGTACGGTAGGCTATGTAGCCTAAGGGCGTGTTCACACTGTCCGCATTTTAAAAAATAGGTTGCCTATTTCGGCAGCGCATTTTACATTAAAACCTATGGGGAATTATCAAAATGCGGCCGCATAATAAAATCAGCTGCGTAGCCTATATTTAAAATGCGCTGGTCAACATTTTGAGAAATCTGCAAATGACGTGGAACTGATTTTTAGTAGCCTGAACGTCTCGTAGACTCAGAAAATGTAGCCTAATGGAAACGAAATATGCTTCACGAGATCCGCATTTTTATTTCATTCTTTTCAGCACAAAATGCGCTCTTGACAACTTATCTGCAACATGAAAATGCGGACAGTGTGAACACGCCCTAAGACATGAACAAGAACACGGAGTAAACAGCTGTCATGGAACCCAGTGTTGTTATTTTTCAATAATGAATGACGTGCCTGCCGAATGCATTGCCGACCGACCAACACGCTATTCAGCAAATATGACAAGACTGGAATAAAGACTACTTGCAACAGAATGGTCTGTACTGTTTTACTGCTGCTATTTGCCTGTCCTTGGTTTACAGAACTTATTTATTTTTTTATCATTTTGCCCGTCTTTGTTTAAAACAATGGACACAGTTTTATTTATAGTTTACACACTATACAGATCTTTTTATTTATAGTTTTTTTTATATACTTGTAGCAGCAAGTTTATTATTAAAAGACACATTTTTGAATGAAGTTTGTTCTTTCTTGTCTTGCTAAATTTAAAAGCTGATGGCTAAATACCATAAGAGCCATTTTATATTCATGCAATTAACCCGGTTATTATTATTAAAAAAAACACCCACAAATAAACGACTAGTCGACTAATCGTTTCAATAGTCGGTGACTAGTCGACTATTAAAATAGTCGTTTGTTGCAGCCCTAATTTGGATACCCAATTTCACCAATTAGCCTACATTCTGTTATATCCGGATTTGTTTTCCTAATAATAAACGGACGTGCAGTGCTCTTTGAAAAAGCATTGTCAGTACATTGGTGAAGTAAGATTGGTATGACGCTCTTATTTAAATGTCTCTGTTTGTCAATTCTTACTCTCACTTAAAGTGCAGTTTCTGGAATTATAGAAATAACGGCGTTCAGAAAAAGTTACCCAATACCGTTTAATGCATAACTTCTTCTTCATACTTCTGCATACTCCCACCTACTGTAGTGTGTAGTTCATTTCCCTTTCTTCTGTACTTTGTGCAGTGCAGTAATATGTGTTCAACATTTTCTTTTAATTAGCCATTTTCACATAAGTCAGTATTCCTTTTCCCCTTTAATGCAGATCTAAGCATGTGCACGTGTTTATGGTGTTAAATGATGTGATGTCACAGGGTTGGAGGTTAAAGATTTGATGAGATGATTTCGCGCGAAAACTAAGGACATTGTCGAATATTCCCCCTCCTGTCTGCGCGTTATTTTTTTTATAGGTCTTGTGAATCTTCAGTATAATTACCTACGTTAGCTGGCTAAGCAAAGCTTGCTTAAGTAATATAATTAGCTGTGGTAAGTTAAAGTTTTGAGATGCCTAAGAGATCTTGCCCTTTCGACGAAACTTTCTCTTCTCAGTATAAAATCCATATCGGACAAAAGGAGCTGAACCACCACGGAGTCTTCGGGAGCAAGTACAAACAAGAAATTTACGGTTTGTTTAATTAAGATTATTTTTTATAATGTTACGTGATCCCCACCTGTTCAACTGACTGTTCTTTAAAAAAAACTGAGTTAAAATTTATTAAAAGGCTACGTGGCGATGTGTGTAACGTTATGTTCCCATATTTGGCAGTGTTTTGCCCTCCCAAAGGCAATAATAGTTGGCTAGCTAATGCTGTTTTACGTAACGCTAGCTAGTTAGTCTAACAAGGTTTGGTTATTTGAGCTTTTTGGCAGAATTCTCTAATGTTGGCTAGGTAACGTTAGCTTGCCTCCTAGGCTAACGTTCCGTTAAATGTAACTTGGCAAAGTTGGCAAAAACGCAAGGCAGGTAATCAGTAACGTTATATGGTGCCTTGTTGCACGTTAATATTTGAAATGCAAGCTCAAAATGTTAGTTTTACTTAAGTTTAATAGGTTAATGGTAATTATCTAAAACTGATTCGATTTCCTCATTGAAATATTCCTATTTAGACTTCTCCTGAACCAATTACATTAACCGCCAGTGTTGCCAGATGCTTGAATTAATCCCCCGACCCCCAAAAAATGCAGAAATCCATCTTCAATTGAGTCCCATATAATTTTCTCACAATTACCCCCCCATACCTCCTTTTAAAATCCCCCATCTATCATTGACTCCCATACTTTTTTTTTTCTCTAATAATTCCCCCATTAATTTTTTAAATCCCCTACATTTAAAGTAAAATCCCGCAGGCTGGTAACCCTGTTAACCACCGCAGTTTAGGGACGTCGGTCATCCAGTTCTATATAACGTTAGTTCGGTGGTCAGCACGACTGCCGATGTGCATTTCGGAGTCTCGTTTCAGACGTGACGGTGCGTTGATTTGGAGCATATTTTTAGGTGGTGATGGATATTTCCTAGCGTTAGCTGAATTCTCATTTCAAAGCTTACTAGCTCAAACTTATCTGGCTGTGATGGAGTATAGTATAGGTAGTACAGCTGTTTTTATTCTGCTTATTTCCAGAGAAGACCAAGAACTTGCTCTACAATGGTGCAAAAGCTTTCATTGGGACAATATGGAAACTGGATGCTGACGGGAACCAGTCAGACAGTGAAATGGCAGGTCCAAGTGTGACAACTGTGAATCGGACCCTGCTGCGAGGGCAGACCGTGATCGGATTGGACGGCAAGCTGAGGAAAACGGCCCCTGCTGCTGGTGAGACCACTGTTGCAGATAATACACTGGACCTTCCATTTAACACTTAACACAGCTTGTTTCCCCTTGTCTTCTCACATGGTGCTTTGCTCCTCCTCCAGCTAGAAGTTGTGAAACCACTTCTGAAACAATTATCCCATTTGCACCACATCAATCATCTAAGTTGACAAATTGCCACCAATTAAGCGCAGGTGATGATTGACAGCAATGTTTAACAAGCGACACTCGGGTGTTAAATTAAGTTTGGTTACTTAATACTGCGGACATGGGCTTGTTAGCTTAATACTGCGGACATGGGCTTGTTAGCTTAATACTGCGGACATGGGCTTGTTAGCTTAATACTGCGGACATGGGCTTGTTAGCTTAATACTGCGGACATGGGCTTGTTCGCTTAATACTGCGGACATGGGCTTGTTAGCTTTTGTTGGAAGCAGTGAGTAATGCCCACATCGAGAGCAGATGTGACATTTAACTTGCACAAAAAAGTTAAATGAAAAATTAATTGTATTAAGAGTTTACAGATGAGGTGTATTAAAACAAAGGATAAATGAAATAAGTGGTGAATGCCATGTACCAAAGTTTAAAAACTGATTATCATGGTCAGTTTCAGTCTTCTGTGTTTCTTAGTTTTTAAATGTTGATCTATTACCTTATTTGTGTATTGGATCAACTAATTCTTTGTATAAATGTCTCGATTAGAAGCTATTGTACGATTAGTCACTTGACTGCAAGTTGCTGTGCCTTTGGGGATCCTTGGAGGATAAGCATTGTCATACAAGTTTAAATCTGCAGGTCAAGTGGTGGAAAGAAACTCGTGGCCCTGCTCATTAGATGTCAACAAATGTTATTTGAGGATGTTCACAGTTCATTCCATGTATATCAAAATAAGTGATCAAAAACACACCATGTTCCCTTGTGCCAATTCTGAACTTGTGCTTTTCGCATTAGTGGTGATGCGGCCTTTCCAAACACCCTCAGCATTTGGAACGGGCACCTACTTGCACTAAGCATGTGCACAGAGGAAATGTTTTATTTTAAATTCACCCTGCGCAGGAAGTAGTTTGCATTAGGTTTGTTGGTTGCATTTGCATACCTCCAATAAATCTGTTCAGAAGAGCCAGACTTTTGTGGCATTCCGTGATCCCTGGCTTCACCATTAAATTGCACCATTCACTTTTTAATGTTACCATTCGGTAAAGTGGGCTTCTGTGGTATACAATGTATGTACTGCTTTTGTGGTATACAACGATTAGTATATTTAACAAATGCATAATTCAGTTGAGCTGAACAACTGTCCTGGCAATTAGCTTTGGGTATGTGAGATTGCAGCGTGGCCTAGCAGTAACGTGCTGGCCCAGACTGATTGATCGGGGCATTATTCTGTCCAGTCATGGCTGGTCTTGTCATTCAACAGTCTGGTAAATTTGTACTTCTGAGTGGTGCATTTGGGAAGTTCATTATTTAAACCAAGAGGAAATGGCTTGCTGGCAAGATTTGTGTATACCTGTAGATTAACTAAATTATTCTGGGTGCTAGCAAGTAAGCCATGTTATGGTGTTATTCCCAATTTAAATTAAGAGCACTTGTGTGAATATAAGTAATTTTTCTGGTGCAACTTGCATAGTTGTCATTTTAGCAATGAAACTGTAGGAGCAGTGCACATAAAGTACCATTTCTGTACTATCTGTCCTGGCTGCTGATGGTAACCAAGTTATCTTTAGCTTTACATGCTAAAGAAAAAAACAGGATGGTGGTTAAAAGTAAATATGCCATAAAAGTGCAGTCATCATTGTAGGACCATGCATGGCACAGTAAAATGACTGTTGGTTCATTCGGATGTCAAAATACTCTAAGGATGTCTAAACTCATAAAGCTCGCAAGCTGTGAAATGATTTCTTTGGCCAGTTTGCTCGCTTTGAAAATGCACTTTCCAGCTGCTCTGTATTTTCGCCATGCTGTCTTATACAAATGACAGCGTTTGGTTGGAAAGCCCTTGTGTATTTGTTGCTTTTTCATGTTTACAAACTTGCTAGCTGACTAAACTGCTCCCTGTACAATACAATATTTTTGTAAGTATACTGGTATGAATTCAAGCAATGGTTTGCTGTTTTTCAATACTGTCTGCAATGTTATTTTGGTTTTCATCCGTTGAATCTAAAGACTAGAGCTGATACGCCGTGTGCCAGTGAATTAGTATTGCGCTTAAACATTCGATAATCGTTCTGAACCTAGAAGCTTGGATTATTTTAATTTTTTGCTTTAGTATTTTGTATAATGGCCTAACATTTGCAGGTTGCACATTCACTTGTTTGTTTACTTGTTATCCAGTTTTTTTGTGTTGTTGTTTAATAATAAATAAAATTTTATAATTTATTTTTGCATTTTTTTACTTACAAACAACTTTCTAGCAAAGCGTTTTTTTTTGTTGGTTTGAGGTGCAGTATTTATTCAGTATGGAAATGAACAACATATAGTAGGGCTTACTATGTAAATAATGCCTAAACGTTAACGTTGCAACAACGCTTCTCTGTGCTGAAGCAAGCAACTTCACAAACACAACATTCATCTGTATTAAAAAAAAAACATTTTATCCAGCGAAGTGTCTTAGATATGACAAGTTACATCTAACCGGAACAAACTTTGTTGCCATCTATAGTAGGTAATTTTTTTTCAGATGTTCCCATCTTGCGCAAATCTGAAATGCAATTTTCTTAGCCTTGGTTAGGCTGTGTGAGCAAACTATTTTTAAAAAGCAAGACAGAGGTAAATTGAGTTGCAGTTTCATGCAATTTTTTTAAAATAACTTGTAATGACAAAAATAACTAAGATTGGTGCTAATTGTATGGTATAAAGTTTAGAAGGAACTATATTCTTATAGAATCAATTGTTTTCAGAACTACCAATGAGAGGTTTTTGCATAACTGAACAAAATGGAACTAGCAACCAGAAATGGAATTGGCAACGAGATGTTTTCTGTTCAAATGGAACTATCAACCAGCAGTTGTGCTTGACAATGGGAAAACATGCCTAAATTGCCTCGGAAGGATATTTCAATTTCAGCTGCTTAATAAAATAAAAATCAATAAATATAAATGTAACCATATATAATCATTGTTGGTAACTGGTATAAGCGCAATAATGACCTCAGAGCCGGGTGTTATACAGTTTGAATGCCCTTCGCGGTGGGAAATGTATTACCTCCGCGTCGGGCATTCAAACTGTATAATGACCAGCTCCTCTGTCATTATTGCTTACTTAAACTGGGGGATGATTAGGAGTCAGGTTGGGAATTTAGCTAGGACATCGAGGGAAATCCCTATTCTTTACGATATTCACTGCTGTTTGTCTGTTCTCTGTTTAGATGTCTCCAGGACTTCTGCAGCGTGCTGTGTCTGTCTGAAAGCCGTGGGGGTGAAGAAGCTGTGCTCCCAGTGTGAACGCTCTGTCTGCCCGTCCTGCACGAGGCAGTGTAGCTGCTGCTCTGGCCTCTGCTGCTCAGTCTGCACTATGGTAGAGTAAGTGTCTGTCCCTTTCCAGGAAATGGTCTTCCGGCTGCTTCCGGCTCCTTCCAACTCCTTTCCATTGGTCACAACCAGTTTTTACTGGAGTTAAAAAAAAAAAAAAAATGTTCATTCTTAATTATATTTTTTTGCATGCGTGTGGCTCTCCTTCAAATTGGTTGTTGATTTTAGTGCTCCATAATTGGTTTAAATGAATGAAATCAAAAGATGGAATTGAGTTTCACTGAATGTTTACATTAGCTTGCTCTGTTTAAGCCATCCAGTATAAATCTCAACGGTAACCTTGTCTTCTCTTCCTCAGTTACAGTGACCGGTATGACAGAGTGCTATGCTGTGAGTGCTCTGCGTAACTAAATAAAAAGGACGGATGAAGGCGAAGAGCTTTGAATGCGCCAGACAAATGTATTTTTTAAAATTTCTGTACAATTACTGTTTTAATGCACGTTTATGTTTGTACAATTCACTTTTGTAAATATATTTTTTTAGATTTCCTTAATAAATTTGTATGAAACATCCTGGTAGTTGTGTTGTGTTCTTGCAGCTCCATCCAGTCTGAGGATTTTGCACAAATATTGCAAAGTAATTGTACGATATTCCCAAACCCCTTTGTTTTCAATTTCAATGCGTACCAGTCTTTTGCTTCAGAGCACTGATTAAATCATAGTCCATGCATGCACGTTTTCCCTCCGTTTTAATATTTTGCAAAGCACATGCGCAACTAATGGTTGTGTTAAACTGAGCACCGTAAGAAGCGACTGAATGTCAGCAGAGCCAGCTGCTCAGGGTTATTGCTGTATTGGTTCCTCACATTGATACACTAGGCGTCCACACTGCTCTTCCAAAAATAGAGATTTCTAAATGTAATTTTCTAGTTTTAAATGGTAAAAAATAATGTGCCAGTAGGGTATTTGATTCCTGAGTGTTTACAGTACATGGGACCCAAAGCCTCAGTGATGATCCTCTCGAAAGTGATATTACTTTTCCAAACCCTGTCGCCTTGGACTTCATATAAAGCTCTGTTCTTGGTGTCTTCATATGAACCATTTAAAAATTTCCTGCAAACCTCAATCCCCTATTGTTTCACCCAACAGTGGGAATGTTAAGTGGAGTTCATGGGGTTTTGGGGGAAATTGAGCTGGTCGGGAGTTACCAATTGAGATGGAAGAGTCACCAGCAGGTGGCAGTATATGTCTGGGTTTTATTTCTTTTTCATGGGGAAAGCAGTCCTGTGGCCTGAGTGTATGTGAGCAGATAATGAAATTGTGGAATGTATATGAGGCTGTGTAATTTCCCACTGATGGATGTTTTGGTTCACAAAGCTAAAACTCATTTAAACTAAATGTTGCCATTTGAACCAATTGTGATTGTAAGAACTGCGGGAATCGTTCCCCTTTTCTAAGCCCTGTTAAAGGTGTTGGCACTTCATAGACGGCAGTAGTTTATGGTTCAGTAATGAGGTTGGTCGGTTTCTGTATTTAAATGGGACCATCATTTTTTGTTTAGTAATTGTTGAATGTATTTTTTCTGCAAATTTATTTGAACATGTTTTGATCTTGTGTTCAGATTGATGACTCATAGTAAAATGTGTTTGGTCATGAGTGCCTTTGAGAACTGATATTGGTTGGACAGGGAAGATCAGCAGTATTGAAACACTGGCAAAAGCGGCAAGTATCTGTGTTCCAGTGAAATAATGGGAGGTAAACCTTCAGTTCTCCCTTCACTGCTACATATTAACTAGAATAGGGTGCATAGCGTAGCATTATTGCAAGACAAATGTGTAAATCTACATAATGTTTGGGCAACTTCTAGTCGTGGAGGTGCATGCAGCGTCTTTTTATTTTTAGGTCATGGTATTATTTTGGTATAGTCTACTCACCTGGAATTCCAGATGTAAATCTGATTCTGGCTGCCGGGTAACTAGAGCACACAAGGTTCCAGGCTTCGAATGCTTGGGCTGCACGTGGGCGACCTGTGTGACCCGGTCCGCCGCAGCGCTAGTCTGTGGCGAGCTGCAGTTGCTGACCGAAGGCGGCACTTGATCGCTGGCTGAGTGAGTAGGCAGCAGCTGCGAGCGCCGGGGCGTCGGCGTGCCTCAGCACATCTTCAATAAAATAAAAACAACGTCGCACCGGCGGAAATCGGCCTCTGCGCATACCTCCTCCAGGGCTCCTGTTCGCCTCCACGGTAGAGGGCAGGTCAGCTCTCGTCACAAAATCACAGAACCACTGCAAATGGGTATGCGGGCAGTTCTGCTATAGATAAATAAATGTTGACATCTAGTCTTGTTAAGGACCAAGCTGCAATTTAATGGCTGGAGTTGAACTTTAATGCAGTTGTGTGTGTCCTTTCCAACTTCCTTGGTGTTAAGTGCGAGCACACTTAAATTGGGAACAAGCAGATGCCAGCTGTTGAAGCTTTCAACCCCCCCAACTTCCCCACGTCGTCTTTCTAAAAATGACACGGCTTTAAAACCATTCAGCAACCCCCCCCCCCTCCCGGACACATGCCTGAACCCACTTAAGGAAAGCCACGCTTGCTGCTGGATGCCCAAGTCCAAACTGGTGGCTTTGTCTTTCACCCATTCTTGTACGGACCAGCTGTGCCTGGAGTGCGGAAGCCCCGTGCCGCGATGCTGCTATAAATATGTCCAAATGAGTGTGACTAAATGACAGCCGTGGGATGGATGGAGGACACATGTTGCCTCTGCGCTTCCAGGACGAGTCACACAGACCAAGGCTACCCCAGCTCAGACGAATGACACGGTCCTTCAGCTCTTTTGGGGGTAGACCGTAGATTATACTAAAGCAGTATATCTAGTGAAAACCATCACACCAGTATTTCAGAAGTCAAACCATGCAACTTATTTCCATCTGTCTGTTTTAAAAGTAAACTTATAGTGAGCAATTTGCATTTTAACTAATGAAACCGCATCTATAGTTTTAAGTGCTGCTGCAGATACCAAAACATCTTTAGAGTGGGCGGTGCTGCCTACACCTGTCTATACTGGCATTCTTAGGAAAGAAGTAAAATAACTTAACATAGCTTATCATAGAGTTAGCATATAAAACAGAAATCTTCAGTTTTAGTTACTCTTCAGTTTTAGACCATAGCATGTATGTACTGTATATAATGATCCAAATTATATACCTGACCACTTACATTACAGTGTGGGGGTCTGGCTTCTGATATGCAAAGTTCATGCTATCTGGTCAGGAATAATAATCATTGAAAACATTTAACTGGCTATGCCATTTTATGTAGGATTTACACCTGCACTTAACTTGCATAGGCTGCAGGCCAACTTATTTCATCAGGACATTCATCTGGCATCATTTATCAATGCCTCCAGTTTACCTTTGATATCGCTGATCTGTAGCTAAGTTGGGTCAGTAGAAATTTTGTCTTAAGCCTTTTTGAGATGTAACTTAAAGTGAAAACAAATTAAGCACGACTGTTCCATTTAGTTATAATACTAAAACAACCAAAATCCATCTTTATTTTATTTCTATAATATTAAAATGACAGGTCTGCAGATCTATTATGCAACATACTTTGATTAAAAATGCATGATATATTGGATTTAGTCCTTATAATTCACTCTTATAATTCAATCTAACTCTAAAATGTGTCTCTTGGTTTATTTGCCAGCATTGTTTTGTGTATGTGCGTCTTTGCATGTTGCTGTGTGCATTATGTGTGTGCGTGCACATGCACACACATTTACATTTTTCCCTGTGTGTGTGTGTTCGTGAAGAGTCCCTTTTCAAGTGGGTGTGTGTGTGTGTGCATGTGTGTGCGTGTGTGAGTGTGCGCACATGCACACACATTTACATTTTTCCCTGTGTGTGTGTGTGTTCGTGAAGAGTCCCTTTTCAAGTGGGTGTGTGTGTGTGTGTGCATGTGTGTGCCTGTGTGTGTGCGCACATGCACACACATTTACATTTTTCCCTGTGTGTGTGTGTTTGTGAAGAGTCCCTTTTCAAGTGTGACCACCTGTCTTGTGTTGAGGAATAAATAAATAAACACAGCCCACACCAGCTGTCCCTGGCAGGCTGGTCAGAGGTCAAGGGCACCCACCACTGGCCTCTGTACGATGGTGACATGCAGGATGCTTTATGTTAACGACTACTACCCCTGAATCGATGCTTTAAAGTGAAAATAAACTAACAGAAACTCTAAACTATCATATGCGTTTCAGAAAGTTAACGATCCACCTAATGCGCATCTTTTCCCTCGAAAAATATCTCCATTATGAGTACTTTTTAAATAATAAAACACAAACTTTCGTTACACATTAACGTCCTTACAATACTTTTTAAAATTGTTTTATTTATTTTGATGATATAGTCTATCTACGCAACATGAAATGTTCAAGTGGAACAGATGTATGAAAGATGCGTAGGCTAGCTTATGTTAATGAGTTCGCGAGCTACATTTAGATGAGTTCACAAAGATTGACTGTAACCACTCCGGGTTCTGTTCGCAACCCCTTTTCACAAAAAAATGCATTTAGGATGACGCTTTCGGGTGTTTATCAAAGGACTCGAAGACAGCGTGTTCATTGTTCGGTGACAGGCGGACCAACCCTGCCATGTTGTCTGTTCGTGCATGAAGTAAGTGCTCGTGAGTTCGTGTTAACAATGGAGCGGCTGATCTACTAGCCGCAGTTACAATAGCGTTTGTAGGATGGAGCCGGGGCCGTATTATGGGGGACAGTCTCGTCTGCGGCTCGGGTTGGGACCGCAGAGGGGGAGGGTGGTGGGAATTCAAACGCGCCTCCGTTGGGATTGCATAGCGAAGCAGCTGGATTTCTTTAGAAGTGCAGTCGGGGGCTAATTAGAATCCCTTCTCAAAGAAATTGACCACTGAATTGGCACGGAGATTTCAAATTGGACGCGCATTTTTGTTTGTTTGCTTGTTCAAAATACAAATGAACTGAGAAGACTATCTGCCGAATGTAGGGCATATTTGTTCTTTGTGGTAGCCAACCCGAAAATGAATTGTAGCCTATATATCAAAACAATATATATAGGCCTAAAGTTTTGACATAAAATTATTTTAAAAGTTTGTTACAAAGTGTGGTTGTTTAGGCTAGTTTATGCTGCTCTTTTTATAGCCTATTGATCAAGTTATAGCCGTAGCCTATTTAAATAAATACTGGAAAATAGGAAACATCCGTTTGCAGGAACAAAATCGCAGTGACTTAGCCCACATCACTCAGCTGAAGTGAGTAGCCTTACATCATGGTGTCCGTTCAATTGGCACCAACGCTGGAAAATGTAATGCTATCCGATGAGATCCTCTGTCCTTAGCCACAGCTTATTGGTTCAATAGAATATAGACCCACAATAATAAAGCAGTTTGTTGTCTGTACACAGTCGTTTTACTAGCCTGACATTTGCTGCACAGCTTGCACTCTGAAAACAATGGAAACGCTCCTTGAAAATTCTCTCTCCTTGAAAATTCTCTCCCCTTGAGGTCACAATTTCAAATCCTTAAATTTAATGCATCCATTTTGTCTTCTAAATGTAAACATTTGCTTTTAATGTGTCAGTAATTGAGAAGAATTTTAAGCCTTTGCAATATTCAAATACCATAATTTACTTTCACTTTTGGTTATCTAAACTCACACATCGATTCCCCAAAGATTCTAAATGGGAAATGCAATAACATTTTATATTCCCATTATTTTAGATTGAGCAAGTTGGTTATGAACAAGTCGGTTATGTTCAAACTGTTTTTGGTCAGCTATGTTAGAATATGGTAAAGATGTAAGAATCTGGAATGTTCTGCTTATAGCTGTTATCCCTTTCACATTGAGTTGCAGTGTAAAGAGGGACCAGGCCCTGGCTGTCGTGAATCTGCATAGCACCACAATTTTACATTTTACAATACAAAAACGTAACAGCACCTCCATGTATTCTTGGTGCACTGTCCACGTTGGTGGTTACATCCCAACACAAGAGTTAATTACTGAAAGAAATCCACACACAGTGTCACAGAGTATTCCGTTTAATCTATGCAAAAACTAAATGACAAAAATAGGCCTAGTAAATCAAGATTGTCACATTTCCACAGCACGCACACACAAGCACACTCCAAAAGCGCAAAAAAACCCACCCCACATACAAATCAAAGTAAGCGCCGAAAAGACCTAAGCAATGCCATTTCTGCATACCGATTGTCCTCTATAGTCTATAAAGCACTAACACTGAAGCATTCGTTTCCTATAAAATAGACCTTTCTTGTAAAAAAATTATATTAAATTCTAATGGCACTTCTACAAATTTGATTAAAAAAATCTCTCCATTGACATTTAGTATTATCATTCATTTTACATGTCAAAATTGTGAGATACAGTAAAATGTTGCACAGGAGACAAAACAATAAATACTTCTCATTATACACAATTTCACAGCCTGGATCTAAACTGTAGATGTTCCAGTTTTAATATACCTTTTAAATTTTTTTTTATACCTTAAAATGATTCAGTATGAATTCATAAAACATCTACAGCAGTAAGAGGTGGTATCCTTTCCCATATTTGCTCCATGAATGTAAATATCAGCGTTTTACATTTAACTTTTCGTAACCTATGGGGATAGGCATACATTTTTCCAGCTTTTTACAATGAAATGTTCTTCAGGATGTGTGACACCAGTTTATTCCCATTCATAAAGATGCACGTTCCAGACACTAAAATTAGCCTTGATTCTCTCCAGCAAAGTGTAGCCCATGTTTTCATACTTTATCATAGGGAATTTTTAGCCCCCTATTCACCAGTACATTTCTGTATTTTATCTTATCTTCAGGAGGCTTTAGGAGCCAGGGAGAACAAACTGCCTTTATTTTGTGAAACAAACTACAAAAGGCCAAATGCCAAGTACCTGTGTTTGTGTCTACAAGGTACATGCTGTACAATATACTGCAATTCTAAATAAAATTACATTACTTTGATACATCATAAAATGTATTTAAATTCACTTATTTTCCTGCCTGTTACGCTAAATGCACGTGTCAAAAAGCAAACAGCAATTCGGGAAAAAAATTTATCAACCAAAAAACTAGCTGCATTGGAGGAAATGTCCCTCCTTTAAAAAAAGAAAAAGCAAGACAAGAACAGGAAGTAATTTCCAGTGCGTTCATGATATCAATGAGCACACCGCACAAACGGAGACATTCAACAGAAGTCATGCGATGTAAATATTTAAAAATTACCAAGGGAATTCAAAGGAATACTGTGAAAGATGAACAGTTTCCATGCCAGACAAGGGAACAGCCCGACACTTAGGATTTGCTCCAAGGCACCATTTCTTCTTTTAAGAGAACATGCTCCCACCGCGATCAAAATTTGTAATAGAAACCTTCAGTGGATGATTAAACTGTGTAGATCCTATTTGAACTTTATTTTAAAGTTCTTGAATCCCAGTTTTACAAAGACCACCACACTGAAATGTTGGTTGAGTTTACCCTGACGTCTTCCAGATGTTTAAAAAAAATAAAAATAAAAATAGAAGCGTGTGTGTGTGTGTCATGCAAACAGTACAAGAATTTGTGTTCTCCCAAAATGTGATGATGTCCGACATTCAGAGTCCCTAATGTTCAAAGTGCAACTTCACATTTGCGAGTGTGCAATCCTTTCCTTGCAAAGAGCACAATGAAGCACTTATCTTATGCATGCTGGAAATAAGAGAATTCCTTTGATGCTCCCAAAACAAAATGCACCTGTTTACAGTAATCCAGCTCTTTATAAATACATTTCTTGCATTCCAAAGGGTTAATTTCATGCAAAAAAAAAAAAGTGCAAGGCTCAAGGAGTTCTCTCTCAGCAAAGAAAAAGGACACACAATGATCCCTTGAGAAATACCTGGGACAGGAGTACAATACTAGTTTTGTGTGTTTTCTATAGACATTCTGTACCGGAGCAGTGCGTCTCGGGTTCAGATTTGCAGTTTCACGACCATTTCCTTTGCTGAGGTGGCAGCCAATGCAATATCCCCAGCATAGTGTTGGGGAAAGAAAAGACTGCACGAGTCTACTCTTTACTGAATTAAGAGAATCCCAAACACTGGAAAGCAAATCACTTGTTAGCTTGCAGAGAAAAGACGGCCACTGTTATTCTCACCCCAAATGTGTGACCAATATTGGGTAACAATCATCTTATAAATTAAAAAAATTAAAAAATTATATACTTTAAATAATATACAAGTAGTTAGAAATAGCAGCCTACGTAATTATTCGAGTGTTGAAACTAAATTCAGATAAAGGATATATGCATGCCCAAAAACAAGTGCTTCTTTGTTTCCTGTGTGGCAAATCTTAAAACATTTTCTTCATTGTTGTTCTTTTACACGACGACACACTGACAGACCCAATTCACAGTACAGTAACGGCATTTACAAAGACAAATGAAATCTGTCCCAGTGCCATTTAAAGAGTACCAGCATAATGAGGCATCAACAGTCCTTCAAACAACCATTCGGTTAAAAAAAGAAAATAAAAGCAGAGCTCGTGTTATAATTACACAAAAGAGCTCAACCAAACACCTCCTTTAATGTTAGAAATAAGAAATCAATGTGCTTCAATATTGTGGATAAAAATAACACTCATCACACCCTAGTAAACCCTGAACCAAAAAAATCTAATAAATAATGCTAATCAAGTTTTATCAGGAAAATAAAAACAAATAACTTAGTAATTTTGTTTTAGTGACATTTCCAGCCATAGTAAGAATCCACATGTATAGCTTCAGAAAAGATAAACCTACAAAACATTAACAGTACAGACATAAAAGGCTCAGAAAACTAAAAACAGCCGTAGGCCATTTTATGAAGTTTCATTGACAGGCTTAATCTGATGTGTTCAGTAGATTTTTGCAACTGCACAGTATGCCACAGATGATGCAACCAGTTTGCAGAGTCATTGTGCTTTTCCCCTTCAGGGATGTATTCCATCATAAATGGTCATAAGCCAGACTACTGTTCACAGGTGGCAAAAAAAAAAAAAATGAGGTGAAAAAAAACCATTGAATTAATAAATATTTAAAATGCTCCTGAAAAGACCGGTGTGGCAGGAGACGTTTCTGTAACAGTAGACCGTTTTCTCTGAGGAAATGGTGAATGTGTCACAGACGAGATCCTGTCCATGTTCTGGAGCGGCCAGTGAATAAGTACCTTAGAGGCAGGAAGAAACATGGCTTAGCCTGTATTTTCCTTCTGCTCTAGCCTAATTTCAGGAAGTGTGGACATGACCATGTACTGTACACACAGTCCATTTCTTCTGATTAAGCCCTGACCCACACAGCAGCATGCATTTTTCATCGTCCCTTCAGTCCAACCTTTCAGGGCGAAATGACATTTACTTCATCATGTGAATCAGGTGGCATCTAAGCAGTTATTTTCAACCTATACCTCAACTTTCTAAGGTTCTTTACAGTAATTTAGTACTATAGGTTACTCTGCACTCCTATACATTGAACTTCAGTCGGCATCAGGTATGCAGGCACAGCCTTTCTTTCTCAAACTTCAAGATGTTGGAATTTTCTATTAAATGAGAATCTCCCTTGAATAATGTTTAATAATGTCACAACCCTGAATTAAACTCCTGAACACATCTCAGACCCAAGCCCCTAGATTCTTAATTTGAGAACTGTGCTATGCCATATTTACATTCTGTTCCACGCTCAGTCTTTTTCCAGTTTATCAAACCCCATAACAGTATTTAATATTACTAAGTATTAAACATTTTGTTAGCTTTCCCAGATCTGATATACAGATTAAGGTAAGGAGAACCCAAAAAAAATGCTTTGTAGAGGCATCAGATGCTCACTAAAAAGAGATTATCAGGACTTGGGCAAACTCAGCAGCAGATAGTCATTCCTACCTTGAGTTTTCATCCCACACTACTTACACTTCATTCACCAGTCTAGTATTTCCAAAAATAAATGAAAACCTCAACATTACAATTACAAACCTCTCAACTGTTAAGCTAGACAAACGTAACATTGAGTTGCAGCTCTAGAGACAACGTTACAAGCTCTGGAGAATGCTTCCCATTCAACAAACGTAATTGAATTTCAGTAGATTCCAAAATAATAAATAACGCTGAATTTAGTGAATAAAGGATTGCTACTCATGGACGGATTGTGTTCAGTGACAGCTAGTCCAACGTTGCTCATCCAGGCTAAATTTTGTGCTTTTATACACCCGATATAAAATATTAATTTCTTCCAGTGAAAATTGTTTCTTTGTTGAAAGCAGTGCAGTTATAGCCTGTTGAGGGGGCACAAGGGCACATTGAATTTTCTCTCTTCGATCGTCCATCTACCCAGCTTCGAACAAAGCATTACAAGATACAGTCTTGTACTCTGATTTGCACCAAGGCTTTAAGACACAAGTCTTTAGGCTACATAAGAACCCTCTTGACAGCATCGCACCAGATCACATCTCTCCAGTTGGTTGCCATAAACTGCATTCAAATTACAAAAAGCCTTAATGGGTATAGGCAGGCATACCGTTCAGAATAGGTAACCCCTGATATACTATGATAATCATATACGTTTATCTACACTTATATACACACATGCTGTACATAGTGGTGTTGAGGCTCCAAAAAGATGCACTTCCTTCTGCTCATGTCACGACACTGGTTATGGGGCTTATCCAATGGCGAGGGTTTTAACGAGGCCACAGTGGAACTTGCGAATGTGTCGGTAGAGGTCCCCGGACTGGGTGAAGCGCCGCTCGCACCACTTGCACGCGTGGGGCTTTTCGCGGGTGTGCACCACGGCGTGCCGGCTGAGGTTGTGGGAGTACTGGAAGCTCTTGCCGCACTGGCCACAGGTGTAGGGCTTCTCGCCGGAGTGCGTGCGCTCGTGCCGCTTCAGCGTGTACATGCAGGAGAAGGTCTTGCCGCACTGCGAGCAGGTGGGCACCGAGCCGTCGGGCGACAGCTTGGAGCGCGCGCCGTCCTTCTCGCGGAAGTGCGAGCTGAGGTGCAGCTGGAGCACGTGGGGGCTGGGGAACACCTTGCTGCAGAGCGGGCACACGCACACCTGCTGCCCCGGGGGAAGGAGCACCCCGCTGGAGGTGGAGATGTCCGAGGAGGCCAAGTCATCCTCCTCTTCCTCCTCGCTGTCGCCCAGCAGCCCTCCTCCTCCTCTTCTGTCATCCTCACCCACTCGGACTCCCACTCTGTCCCCTCCCCCCTCCCCCTCCTGCTCCATCAGGTCCTCCTCTTGGGAGAGCAGGGCCGCGGTGGATCCGTTGTTGCCTGGGAAGAGGGCAGCGAACCCTGTCACCACTGAGCTCCTGGCGCTATTCCCAAAGCGCTGGCTCTCCGGGCTCATCGGCTCACTGTCCTCCTGCTCTGACAGCAAGTCGTGTTCGTCTTTAACAAGTGGCTCGGTGCCCTGCTGCTGGCTGTCGAGGGCCAGCTGTCCCGAGACGTAGGAGGGGTGTAAGGAATCTCTGCTAGACAGAGGCTTGAAAGACAAATCCAGAGCGCAGTCCGTGTCATCCGAAGCCCGGGACCTCTGGGACAGAGATGCCATGGAACTACTGACATCAGCTTTTGTTTTTCCAGCTGTTCGGATGCAGGACTCGGCCTCCGCTGACACATAATTGACACCTACAAGGTCCGGGGACCTGCCAGGGTGACCGTTTGCCTTCTGCCTGCTCTGCGCGGACCTATCACAATCCGTGACAGCTAGCCTGACTTCACTGTTGTCTGTGTCAAATGCATCTGCCGGGGGGGGCCTCTGTTGCTGCTGCGACCGGCGCCGCGGCGGCTGCTTGCTGTGCTGCTCGTTGTCTGAGCAGTTCTCCCTGTCCAGACAGCCAAGCGCTATCCCCTCGCTAATCTTCTCATCCAGCAAGCACAGCTCCTTATCTTTCAGCTTGCCTTTGCACACTTTCACAATGTCGTACATGTGAAGGTAGCTGGCAGCGGCCAGGACATCCTCCACGGGCAGAGTGCTGAATTCCAGCTTCCCCTCATACATAAATTCAAGGAGCAGGCTGAAAGCCGGGGCTGTCACAATGTCACTGTTCAGATGCACAACGTCCCTTTTGTCTAGCTGGTCCCTGTAGAAGAGATGGAAGTACATGCTGCAAGAGGCCAGCACAGCTCTGTGCGCTTTGAATCGCGCCTCTCCGACGAGAACAGTGCAGTCGCAGAGGAAACCTTGGTGACGCTGCTGACTCAGACACTGCAGCAACTGGCGGCTATGGTCTGGGAACTCCATTCTTCCTTCATAACCTGATCAAAAACAGGAAAAACTGGATGTTAAACAAACGAAATACAGTCACTCAGGTTGCGAGGGGGCGAGTTAGCAACGCTCACTCTGTTAGTTGCAACTGCAGACAACAAAATAAAAACACCTCTAAATTTAAATAAAAAGTAGCAAATCACGGAAATGAGGAAAACATTCCCAATTATTTTGAAGACAATTATGTACATCTTTATAACTCAACCAAAAATGTACAATATGCTGGTTAAATAAGAAAGAATAAATCTGCCTAAACACAACAAACAACAAAGCAGTTCAATCCGTATTCAACGAAGTAAAAGAGAACAAAAAAAAAACTACTTCCAAAACAACAATAAACTTTCATTTTATTAGGCTACTACGGACCTAGCAGTGATCTTTGAAGATTAGCTTCGACTTAATAATAAATAAACACATTTCGAATTATAATTAATAAGCGCTGAATAGACTCAAATTCACAAGATTGTAAGCATTCGTGTTATAATGTTCAACTGTTAAGTATCAGGTTGTAACAGCAACTTCAACTTGCGAATCTTACCTTTCTCTCCAGCTAGTAACAGCAGTCCGATTAGTTTATCACTACTTTTTGCGCTTCCCATGGAAATGGTAAACGGTCCGAACACAGCAGACACGCACGCTACCGCACACACAAAAAGCGATCGTTATTCCGCTGTTCGTGTTTACTGGACAATTATGTGAAAGCATACATTTAGCAGGCACGCACATACACACACATAAGGCGATATACAAAAAATAGGCTCACGAATGCCAGCGCTAGTCCAGCGAGCAAGGTTAAGAGAAAAGCAAGGGGAGTAAACTGGAGTGCTCTGTTTGCTAATTACACTGCAAGCTGTGGAGTCAGCTGCTCTGACATCACCGCAATGGAAACGCTACCTCCAGCTGTGCTCCTCTTAATGCCATATGTTACTCCAAATCGAGCTACCGGCAAACCCGCAGCTTGCTTCCTTTAAAGTTCCAGTACCCCCCATTTATAGGAACAAGATAAAACTCGAAACTCTCTTTTTTGCGTGGCCTGTACCCGCCTTCAACAATAAACGTTACTTGCACTACAACTCTAATTGACTTTTTAGCAAACATAGGCTTTTGTCCCCCCAGCCACAAGCCATCTTCTCACTCTGACACCGTGGTTGTATATTTTGTTGAAGGAAAATAGCATAGCCTATATATAGGAAGCCCTCAGTATCTAACAATAGTTTCGAAGCTATACCTTTTAACTTGGCAAGTTATGATTTCGATTAATACCACCGTGTTCGATAGATTTACTTTCGGTGTCCAATTATATTGTTGTGAGGAGAACGTAAGACTTGTATAAATGGATAAGTTAGGAGTCATAAATAAAAAGCGACATACCGTAGGCTAGCTAGCCTTCTCAAACTCTAGCGATCGGAGAGACATGAACGCAAAGGAACTCCGCAACTGCTGCTGCTCAAGCCAGCACTACACTGCACTGTGGCAAGGTAATCTACGAAGTTTCGCTTGCGGTTCTTTTTTGTTATAGTCGTGTACTCACAATGTCTGCCGAGCCAACTGGTCTCACGATCCTCGGTATTTGTTTAAATGCGTTTTCTTTCTTTCATGATGTAAAGCCAGATGTTAGTGTCTCCTGTCGTTTCTTGTGTCAGTTCGTCCCTGGCAGCCTAGCAGCGTCCTGTGGTGTGTTAGTCAAGCAGGTTGTTAATGGTCCAGTCTCGCGATAACGCCTACCACAATAGGTACTGTACTACTGAATAACATCACACAGTGGCAGTAAGTAGCAACCTTCTCTCAGAGAGCCACTACATAAGATTAGGATCGCCCCCTGATTCGGCTCATGTGCCTCTCCGTTTACAGATGTAGAACAACGTGATAATTTTGTCTTAAGAGCATGTAGCGTTTATGAATGCAGTAGCCTGTGAGGAATCTTGTTCTGACAAATACATAAATTAACATATAAAACACACCTTTTCAGTTAGTATGCTCGAATCTGATTTTTAACAGTGTAATAAGAGTACATAAAACTGCATCTTTCTTGATGTTTAAAAAAATACACTCCTACCGCAGAAGAAAGTGAAAGAACCAACTCACAATGAGGAAATAAAAGGCTCATGAAGAGGGTGTAAAATTTATGGCCAGGCAAGAGTGTCCCAGCCACATGTTCTCTGGTATTTTTTTTAAAGATGGTCTGAAAAGGATGCTATCCTGGAAAGGGCACCTCTGGGTCATTGGTGCTTTGTCAGGCAGGGGTCACCCAGTGATCAAAGGTCTATTAGAATGTGTTCTCTGTGAGAATCTGGAAGTTTCTTCCTGCTCCTGTTCAGGTGTTGACATAACTGACGGTAAGTCAGTTGAATGATACCCCCAATCGCCACCCCTCACCAGCACTGCCATGGACATCCAGATAACACGTTTGGGATGATTCCTTCTCCGTACTGTGAGTCCCATGTTTAAATTCGGAGATGAAAGAATGTTCTCATCTGCAAAGACGTGTTCATGCACACAATACTCTCCCTGACAAATGTCCCCATCCACTGAGGCTGCCTCTCTTCACTCTTTTTGAAAGAGATATCTTGCCACACCCCGGCTCCCACTGCATACTTTTTTAAATATCCTTTTGGAGGCTTTTTCTCGTCACACTTTTTATCACACACTTTTTTTTCTATAGAGGCTGCTGTATTCTGGGTTCGGGGTCGGGACATCTTTACTATTCAGCACAGACTACTAATCCATCACCCGGGTGGGATACTTGTGTCCTAACTATTCATTAACTTTGTTTTCGTTCCCCCGTGGTGGCCCAAGCCCCCAAGCTAATTCACAAAAGTACCTGATAACAGCCTCAAGACTCCCTGTGTCACTCAAATAAGAGAAAATAAAGTGTGGGGAAAGATTGAAATCTGAGAGAATTGATGGTGGTGTCCACAGAGTGATCGCTATGCTCAGATATACTGCATAGCCTATAGTTGTCAACAGAAATTTACCCAAAACAATGTTTGCATAACTTTGTATTGCTTTACGACCCACTCTGAAAATAGGTCCAAACCATTAGACAAACGGTACCTAAGATTAGGCTGTTTTCCTGTTTCTTTCCGCAAAAAGTTGTGCTGATCAAAGATCATTGGCAGTATGAACTTGTAAAAGAGCTAATAAAGAGTCTTGACAGGATTATGGCTTTGTGTGCCTTTAACCAATTTATTCTCGCTTTGCGTCGATAATTAATGGACAACAGTTTCACCTTCTGAACAACTACGTGGGCTTGGTAAACTGAAGGATGAGCAATTATCGCAGAAACAAAAGCTACCGCTTTTCTTTTTAAATTGGTGTCGGTAGGTTTTAAATCATTATCGCCCCGTATGTTGATCATATTAAAGATTATATAGAAGATATTAAAATATATCAAAATAAATATTTCTGAATCTTAAGTTGGAGGCATCAGTGAGTTCATGAGTAAAGAATCATCACGCCGAGGGGAAAGAAAAAATGAAGAAAAACACAAATAAACTGGACTGAAGGAAAAAGGAGTTGACCTTTGTAAAGTAACCACAAATATGCTACCGTCTATATAAAAAAAAGTCTACATCAATTCATTGTTTGGAAAAATGATACAAAAAAAAAAAAGAAATGTGTCAAAGCTATACAGATGTTGGCAGCTGGTATGTTTCCAGTGCTCCAAAGCTTAACAAGCATAACATATCTTTATAGGAGATACAAAGTTGTTCACACTCATGCTGACACACATGAAAACAGACATTAATTTTAGGACTCTAGACCCCGCTGACTTTGGATTACAGCTGCTGCTCTTTTGTGCCTTCCCCCTCTTCCAACCCCCCCCCCCCCCCCAACCGCCTGCATGGGTCACCTCTGCTTCGTGTTCCAGCTGTCGCGTCTTTTGAAGATGCCATTTGTGGCGAACGTCCCCCCCCCCCCCCCCCGAGACATAGAGAAGAGCTGGAAAACTGATGGGAGGTGGTCGGGGTCAAACGGGGCCTGCTGGTGAAAATTCTTATCCAGTTACTGGGGTTTTTTTTACATCATTGACATTAAATCCATAATCAGCAGGTATCTTCTTTTAACCTTTGTATTGACTTCCCTTTGTGAGAAGTACAGAACAGATTGTCCGTTTTACAGGTTTTTTCTTCTCGTCTGTTTGGCAAATGCTTCTTGCATATTTATAACCTACATTTTATCAAGAAAAACATATGTATATACAGTGCCCTCCAGAATTATTGGCGCCCCTGATAAAGATGAGTAAAAAGGGTTATAGAAAAATTTACCAAACACGTTTGGTAAATTTATTCTGAGAAAAAATAAAGAATTATTTTTTAACAAAACCACATGTGCCACAATTATTGGCACCCCTGCATTTAATACTTTGTACAACCTCCCTTTGCCAATAAAACAGCACTGAGTTTTCTCCCGTAACATCTAATAAGGTTGGAGAATACAGAGCAATGAATCTGAGACCATTCCTCTTTACGGAATCTCTTCAGATCATCCAGAGTCCTAGGTCCTCTCTTGTGCACTCTCCTCTTCAGCTCAGCCCACAGGTTTTCAATGGGGTTTAGGTTCAGGGGACTGAGATGGCCATGGCAGAAGCTTCATTTTGTGTTCAGTTAACCATTTTTGTGTTGATTTGGACGTATGTTTTGGATCATTGTCCTGCTGGAAGATCCAACGACGACCCAGTTTTAGTTTTCTGGCAGAGGAAACCAGATTCAGATTTAAAATTTCTTGTTATTTCATGGAGTTCATGATGCCATGTACCCTAACAAGGTTCCCAGGGCCTTTGGAGGAAAAACAGCCCCACAACATCACGGAACCTCCACCATACTTAACAGTGGGGATCAGGTTATAACTGGAAAAAATACTTCAGTTAAATTTTGTTTATAAGAATTTCTAGGGGTGTCAATAATTGTGGCACACGTGGTTTTGTTAAAAATTATTATTTCTTGTTGAGATTTTGTTTTAATCATAATAAATTTACTTCAATTAAAGCTTGGATTTTTCTCATTGTTTCAGTGGGAGATTAAGCTAATTCACCAAAAGGTGAATTTTTTATAACCCTTTTTACTCATCTTTACCAGGGGTGCCAATAATTGTGGAGGGCACTGTATATGTATAGGCCCTGAAATGGGGGGCTATGTATAAAAAGTGTTTTTGCTCTGAATTTAAATTAAATCAATGGATATGAGGTTTAAGTGCAGACTGTCAGCTTTAATGTGAGAGTATTTACATCAATATTGGGCGATCTGTATAGAAATGACAACCCTTTGTATACAGTCCCTCCATGTTAGAGGAGCAAAAGTAATGGGACAAAGGAACATAATGTGAAATCCTCATCCTATTTAGTACTTGGTTGCAAATCCTTTTCATGCCTTCATTACTGCCTGAAATCCGCGACCCATAGACATCACCAGACGCTCTGTATCTTCTCTGGTGATGCTCTGCCAGGCCTGCACTGCAGCCATCTTCAGTTCTTGTTCATTTCTGGAGTGTTTTATTTTCAGTCTTGGCTTCGGCAAGTGAAATGCATGTTCAATTGGATTCAGCACGGTTGACTGACTTAGTCAGTCAAGAACCAAGAACATTCCACATGTTGTGCCCTGAAAATCGTCTTGGTTGCTTTAGCAGTATGTTCAGGGTCATTGTCTGGCTGCAAGGTGAAGCGATGTCGAATGAATTTTGAGGCATTTTGTGGGATCAGAGCAGATGTTTCTGTACAATTCAGAATTCATCCTGCTGCTGCCGTCAGCAGTCACATCATTAATGAAGACAAGTGAGCCAGTTCCAGTGGCAGCCATACGTGCTCAAGCCATAACACTACGGTGTTTTGGATCAAAAGAAGTTACTTTCTTTCTCCACACTCGCCTCTTTCCATCCATTTGGAACAGGTTAATACTTGTCTCATCTGTCCAGAAGACTTTGCTTTTTTGTTTTGAACTTTTTTTTAGTGTACATTTTAGCAAACTCTAACCTGGCTGTTCTGTTCTTGTGACTTATCAGTGGTTTGCATCTTGCGGTGAACCCTCTAAAGTTTTGCTGATGTCGTTTTCTACTTAGTCTAGTCCTAGAGTGTCTTTCATCAGTACTCTCTTGTTTTTTTTTTCTGGGGGTCTCTTCCTTCATTGTTCTCCACAGTAAATTCTTGTTGGTCTCCTTCTGTGGTCTCAAGGTTGTTGCTTATTGTTAGGCTCACCAGTGGTTTCTTGCTTCTCAAACAATTTTTTATTGATGATCTTTTGATCAATTCTTTTTGATTTGTCAGTCTCATGGTGGCATGATTTTTTTGGCCTTTCAGATTGGCATGGTTGTTGAGACAACAGCAACAAAAATCCTTATGTTGAATTCCACAGCAACAAAACAGCAACTGCAATTTCACACCTAGAAATCAATGTTTCTACACCTTTTGTCATTTTTCTGACTTATTCTAATAAATTGCAAACACACACAGCTGGAAGAAACAGTAAAAGCAGTCTTGAAACTCTAAAAAAAAATGGGGGTACTATGTAAAAATTAAATTATAAATGTATAATGTCATTCCTCAAAAGTGAAGTTTATTCTGAAATTTATGTTTTATTATTTTATTTGTTGTTTTAGTGTAAAACCAAAAAAAATAAAAAAACTAACACATTTAAAAATTTATATTTTATATATAATTTTTTTTTATATTTAATTTTTTTTTTTATTAATATTTTTTTTGGTTTATTTTAACTTTTTACACACATAAATGAGGCATAATTCAATTATACGTATATGCAGTTGATCTGTGGATTGGATTGGATAAATTGTATATAAATTATATATAGGAATAGAGGAATTTATTTTTATAACAAATATACAAGCTCAAATACCTCTTACCAGCCAGGGTTTATATTGTTTTTCAATTTCTATTTTTATTTTATATTATTTATTTATTTATTAATCAAATTGAATTGAACCCCTAATTCTTCCCCCCGTCCCCCGTGTAGAAGAATCGAGAATCGCCGCTATACCCCCCCCCGTGGTAAGTAGTAAAGGAGGCGGCCACGTCCACTTCGACTCTTCGTGCTCCTGACGTTGATGATTGCATGCAACTCCCCAGCATTCTGTGGGTGCGATTTCTCTCAGAACCCCCCCCCCCCCCCCCCGGAGCAGAGCTCCCTCGAGGCACCGGACATGCTCGGATCTGGCAGGACCGGGGCGCGAACCCCGATCCTCGGAGTACAACTGCACCGACTGAAAGTCGTCGTTTTTACCGCTGTACCACTGCGGCGGCCTAAATCAGATTTTTTAGTCTTCATCCTGTTGGTGCAATGCAGGCACTTCACTGGTTGTCCTCTACGCACCCACTAACACCACAGCCTTCTCTTCTGCCATCAGGCAACAGAAGACAGCAAGGTCTTATTGGGATAGTGATGTTCCTTGCTGTTGATGCGTCAGCTCTGACTCCAAAGATGTTTTGAAGGGCGAACATAGGAACTGCCCCCAGTATGGCTTATGAACCATGGCTGAAATAGGATCTTTTTTACTTTAACCCTAACCCTAACCCTAACCCTAACCCTAACCCGAACTGCCCCCAGTATGGCTTATGAACCATGGTTTAAATAGGATCTTTTTTACTTTAACCCTAACCCTAACCCTAACCCGAACTGCCCCCAGTATGGCTTATGAACCATGGTTGAAATAGGATCTTATGAACCATGGTTGAAATAGGATCTTATGAACCATGGTTGAAATAGGATCTTATGAACCATGGTTGAAATAGGATCTTATGAACCATGGTTGAAATAGGATCTTATGAACCATGGTTGAAATAGGATCTTATGAACCATGGTTGAAATAGGATCTTATGAACCATGGTTGAAATAGGATCTTATGAACCATGGTTGAAATAGGATCTTATGAACCATGGTTGAAATAGGATCTTAGGAACCATGGCTGAAATAGGATCTTATGAACCATGGTTGAAATAGGATCTTATGAACCATGGTTGAAATAGGATCTTATGAACCATGGTTGAAATAGGATCTTATGAACCATGGTTGAAATAGGATCTTATGAACCATGGTTGAAATAGGATCTTATGAACCATGGTTGAAATAGGATCTTATGAACCATGGTTGAAATAGGATCTTATGAACCATGGCTGAAATAGGATCTTATGAACCATGGTTGAAATAGGATCTTATGAACCATGGTTGAAATAGGATCTTATGAACCATGGTTGAAATAGGATCTTATGAACCATGGTTGAAATAGGATCTTATGAACCATGGTTGAAATAGGATCTTATGAACCATGGTTGAAATAGGATCTTATGAACCATGGTTGAAATAGGATCTTATGAACCATGGTTGAAATAGGATCTTATGAACCATGGTTGAAATAGGATCTTATGAACCATGGTTGAAATAGGATCTTATGAACCATGGCTGAAATAGGATCTTATGAACCATGGTTGAAATAGGATCTTATGAACCATGGTTGAAATAGGATCTTATGAACCATGGTTGAAATAGGATCTTATGAACCATGGTTGAAATAGGATCTTATGAACCATGGTTGAAATAGGATCTTATGAACCATGGTTGAAATAGGATCTTATGAACCATGGTTGAAATAGGATCTTATGAACCATGGTTGAAATAGGATCTTATGAACCATGGTTGAAATAGGATCTTATGAACCATGGTTGAAATAGGATCTTATGAACCATGGTTGAAATAGGATCTTTTTTACTTGTGCACAGTTGCTTATTAAAATTGCGAGCAAAGAATTCTGACTGCAGTTGGTAATGTTATGTCATTTATTGATCATACCACAAAAACACATCCTTGAAAATGTATGATCTTGATTCATAGGGAACGCCACAGATAGATTATCTGGTATGGATACCTGTTGAGAACCATACATTACACAAGCTTGTATTACCCAAAGGTTACACAAAAAAAAATAGTTTGAAGTTTAACATAGGCTACCTATTGTGCATTGAATTTTGCTGGAGCCTAAATGCTTCATGGTGCATATAAAAGTGCATTTTTGAGGCATTAACTATAGCTTAAAAACCAACAACACATTTTCTGCATAACCACATACAGTTTGTGATCTCAAATGGATTATCATATTTAAGGATCTTAAAAATAGTATGCTACTTATAGGTAATAGGCCAATGGAAAAGAGAAGGACGTTCCTGTGCTATACAATATTGTCACAATTTTCACAATTTTAAACGCAGTATTGACCTAAGTGCATGCTCTGCCCTATTATATTACTACGGTATATAGTTGCAGTTCAGTCATATATATATATATATATACAAATACATATATATAATTTGTTGTACAGTATACTGCAAAATTCTACGCTTTTACAACTTCCATTATGGGGGCCATTGAGAAATGGCACCATGTTGGGTTAGTCAGAGCTTGAGAAATGATCCTCATAGGGGAGTTCATAATGATTTTGCTTGGTTTTTTTAGGTAATGGATTTATGGTGCCCTGGTGACTTTACATTCGGTCCATCTGTCACCAGTTCTGTATTTTTAGAAGGCCTACGCTCAGCTGGGAAGTGTAATTGCACAAATAATGATTGTACCTGATTGATATTTCACTGCTGTATATTATCCACTGTTCTTTTCAATTCTTTTTTAGATAAAGCCCTTTGACTTTTCTCCTCTTTGCCACGGCAAGCCGTTGTACACTGCAGGGTTTGTACCGTGAGGCGGTCTGCGATTGCCATGAAACCAGAAGCCAGAATGAATCGGAAGGTGTTAAACTGATTCAGGAGTTGCGCTTTGTTTTTACAGACTCACTGGCACTCAGCACTTCACACAGTGTGGGGTATCTGAATGTGACGTGGCACCAACCGCCTGTGTTTTTGTTCATTCTGCCTGCACCAAGCATCACTGAATCAGAATCACTAAAAAATGAACCCGAAAATGATTTGTTTTAAAATGTGCCAGGATAATGAAATAAAAACATGCAGTGTTCAGAATAATAATTTTTGACTGCACGAACGCACGTCCAGAACCTTTACGCCCATTTAAAATGTCAATTGTTCTTTGAATGCCGCCTCTCAGAGAGTAGTTCATTCAGTGATGATACAAAGCAAACAAAACCATCAAACATAGGAAGAGGTATCATTTTTCACCTGTCTTTTTTTTTTTTTGCTTTCCGTACAGTAGAGCCTGATATCTTCGGTTCATCATCACTTTTTCTCTTTATAATCAATGAAAGGAAAACAAAAAAATTGCATTAAAGAATGTCTGACGAACACCTTGGGGCAAGATTTCAGGAGCTGTTATGAACGTATTAATTATAGCTTGCAGTTATTCTATAATTTTGCTATGAAAACAAGAAGAAACATTGGAGAGAAGAACAAATTATTCCAGAAATGACACTCATTCCATAAATGAGCTCTTTGACTGACCAGGCCCCCACACTGTTCAGAGTGAACATGCCTAATGAGTCCATTTCAGATTTTGCAGTGTAATACCAGGCCCAAGCTTCTTGAGTATGCACTAAAAACTCAGATAAAAAATATTCAGTTCAGTTGTGGAAACACTTGCATAACACCTCCTTTGTTCAGATGGATGTATGGGATTCTTTCTCTTTTTACAAGGTTAAAAGTGGAAAGAAAGATGTTTATTTACTCTCGCGATATAGGTTCCGCTAACGTCTGGAAGCATTCAATTTGTGAAACCGTGATCGAATTAGATTTTTAAGTGTTCTATTTTTGTTTGCCACAAAGTGAAACAGCTGAAATGGCAGCAGTGAGATCCTGGGTCAGACCAGCTGCAAGCCCCTGGTTTCCCTGGCAGCAGGCATCCGGTGGCGGAGGTGAGTGTGTTTGGGGGTTAGAGAAAGCGGCTGTTGTGCCCAGAGACTGGCTCTCCCAAGAGGGGCTCAGTATGCAGATGAGTGTTAAGACTTCTGAGAGGCACCAGGTGGGGGGGGTTGGTAGACTTGTAAAAAGTTTGGAATTAAACTACAGAATAACAACATAAAACCAGCGTCTTCCAAAGACTAACATCAAAAACCTTATGAATTCTGTTATTTTCCTAATATTGAGGTTTTTATAATGTCAGCAACAGTTGCTACCCTCTTATGTTGAAATAATTTCAGGTTTTGGTGAGTTCAATAAAAGCCTTGCTCAGGTTTCAATTTGAACACTTACAGTCCCCAATTTAACAAGGCCTATGAGACTTGCCAAGCATTGAATCAATATAGTCAAGACTGTTTTTCCTCATTCACATACTTCATGTTTATGTCATCCTATGTTTTGAGAGAAAGTGAGATGGAGAGAGAGAGGGAGAGAGAGAGGGAGAGGGAGAGAGAGAGAGAGAGAGAGAGAGAGAGAGAAAGAGAAAGAGAGAAAGAGAGAAAGAGAGAAAGAGAGAGAGAATACCATTTCCTGGAAATGCATTCGACCTCCCTGCAGTCATCAATGGTATTCTCCCCTGGCCCACCCCTGCTCGGGCTCTGTTTTGAGACATAGACAAAAGCCTGGCATTCCTGTGCAGTCTGCAGGCAGGCCAGAGTGCGGCTGCCCCAGGCATTCTTCCAGCCTCTATGTCACTCATCTGTGGGGTGGATTTGAATTTTTACCCAAAAGAACGTTTCACAGTGTAGGTGTAGTTGTTGTTGTTGCTGTTGTTATTTAGCAGGGTTTTCAGGAGACAATCACAGAATGTATTTCTTAAGTGTAAAAGAAAGATTTCTGCTGCAGGGTTTCACAACAGCTGCTGTTTGTTTTAACTGACACTATTCCTCCAAAAAAGCATCTTACTATCAAAGATATTTTACTAAATCTGAAACTATTGCAAACTTGACTACAATGTTAGGTTATAAGGAATTCTTCAGGAAGGAAACTGGATTGTTTGATTTTTTAAAATAAGTCCAGAACAATTACAATCCATAAACTGTAGTGTAGTAAACAAAATACTTTTGTACTTTTTCATTTTAGGAACCTGGAACTCTATGCTCCTAATTATTAACTGCAATTTGCTCTGTATTTCTTGGAATGGTCAAATTAACCAAACTTGGACACATTATCTTCTGTACTCAAAATATTAAGTCACAAAAAAAGTAACACCTTTGTTTTTTTAAATTATGGGCAAATTGTATTTTAGTCAGAATCTGCCTTTTTTAACTATGGGTTTGCCTTTTAATATTTTTACATAGTTCCACAACCTTCACAAAAACAGGAGAATGAATAGCCCCTTAAAGGTGCACGACGTAGTATTTTTAACCTTGCTGTTTTTCTGTGTCTCCAATCAAAGAAGTCTCCTCCTCCATTCTAAACCCCACCCCCTCATCTCTGTGAGGGCAGGAAAAACGCTTGAGCGCAGCAAGCAAAATGTCAAGCGATGATAAAATGAAAATAACAATAATAACATAATAATAATAATAACAATAATTTTTAGCCACATGAATTGTTCTATAGGCTATGGATGGTAATAATAATTAGAGAGTGTTGTAACAATAAAAAAAGGCTGTCCCACACGCTTCAGTCAAAGCTTATAAAAGAGAGAAGGTGCTCTCAGTATGGGAGAGTGCATGTAGGCTTACCCAGGCTCATCAAACAGACTACCCAGAGTAAACACTGGAGCACTCGTAATAGAATGAAGCACGTTTATTAAATAGGACTGACGTTTCGACTTAGCGTCTTCTTCAGAGTCAACAGGTGATACGTTCTTCACACTATAAGTGCACCTCATTGGAACATTGTTACTGTAATGGTAGCTACTCCTTAGTGCTGATGCAGCTAACGTTATTCTGTCATATTTTACCTTGTTCGGTATTTAGCTAACATTATTCTGAACATTAATTTAAAACTGGGATGTAAAAACAGAATGGTGTGTGAATAAGTAACATGAGGAGACCATATCTTGTCTATCATGGCTACCCTTGTAAAGTAGCTAAATTGAACACCTGGGTGCTAAAAGTAGCCTACAATTCAAGTTGAGCATAGAAACATGCTGAAAAGGTGCCTAAGTTTCTTTTCTCCACTATGGAAGATTTTTTTTTTGATTTTATGGATCAATTATATATTTTCGGATTTGATTTTCTCAGAATAGACATTTTGTGACTATAGTACTTTTAGCACCAGGATCTTCAATGACTTTTTTAATGAAGATATCTGTATACAAATATTTATTTTCTCAAATATAACGTAGGCTAATATGACATTGTTATCTTAATTAGATTAAAATGATATCCGACCTTGGCTATCTAGCTACCTAACGTAACTAGCTGGATAGCTGGAAGTAACGTTACTTACAGGTCCAACAGAAAAACTTCTACTCCGTGTCACTTTTCATCCCCTTGCTAAACTTTAGCTGTCGCCATTGAGGAAAAGCAAATCCTAGGTTGACTCTGCTTCTTGAACGCGCCCTTTTGGCTTTGTTGTATGTAGGGGTGGGAATCGAGAACCGAGAATTCCAAGTTGTCAGATTTCTTGAAATCGTACACCTTCAATTTTCTTATCGATTCCAGCATGTAGGTGTAATTGGGGACAGTTTCAACAATGTTTTGTCGTCAGATGTTGTAACTGTCCCCAAGCCTTGTTGCAACATGTAAAAAATACATTAAACTGTAACCTACTAATTAACTTTTGCCTTTTGTCTCAATGTCACCGTCAGGTGACACACTATGATGCAGTTTCAAAGATGTCCACAAGAGGGCACCAGATCAAGGGTGCTGACCCATGTAGTTCATATCTATATTTTCCTCAAGGACCCATTAAGTCCACCATATTGGATTTTCCGCTAATTAGCATGTTTTGCAAAAACACTTAAAATGCTACTCCTCCTAAAGAATTTGACGGATTCGCACAAAACTTGGTATACACCTTCTTTAGACCATGCTTCATAAAAGTTGTATACAGAATTTTGATATTTTAAAAGATAACTTTCTGTCAAACGATTTTGGAATTATTAGAATTTTTGTGATAAGCCATGCCCACTGAAAATTCATTGGCTTCTCATTCGCCCATTTTTTGAAAAGGTCTTAGAAAAGGTTCCACATACCAAGTTTCATGCAAATTGGTCAGATTTTGTAGGAGGAGTAGCATTTTAAGTGTTTTATAAAAAATGCTAATTAGCGGAAAATCCAAACTGTCCCTAACAGTTGCAACATGAGAAAACCCCACGTGCTAGCTAGACACAATGACCTTGACACATGCTAATCATGTCACATAGAAATCAACAAAACAATGATTCAAATTAAGTAAGTTTGGATTCATTCATACAAAAGGTCAGGACAGTATGACAAAAATATAGCTTGTGAAAAAAATTACTTTCATACCTCCAAGCTTTTGTCAATAAATGTAGAAGCAAAGGTTTATTATTACGACCCAACCATCACTTTATTCATTGACTCACATGCCTTAAAATTCAGAGATCTAGTAGACTTTAAAACTGTAGAAATAATGTTTAGAGCAAAAAATAAAACACTTCCGGACTTTATCCAAGCGTTGTTTTTAATGAGGGAGAGCCAGTATGCACTCAGGGACGTTTGTATTTTAGAAAAAAATTACGGTAATGACAGATGTAAAGGGTAGATGTGTATCAATCAAAGAGGTTACCTTATGGAATATGTGTAATAATTAAATAAAAATATATAGCACACTGTAAATTGTTTTAAATGTTTAAAAATAATATATTTGACTGCTATAAAAGTAGTAGTGCGATAGTGTGATGATGTAAGAAACGGAGTTTTGAAAGGGTAATAGTTCTAGAATGTAAAAAGGGCAGGTGAAATAAGCATTAGCTTCAGCCTATACCTTTTCTGTCAAAAATATATGTATTTGTTTTTTTGTTTTGTTTTGATTTACTGAATTATACTTGTGTAAAGACCGAGATAAACATACTACTACTAATGTGGCTCCTTTCTTCCTGATGGAGAGAGGGTCTTATTGAACATGTGCAGTATGGAGTGTCATCATTCTAGCATTTTTCTGATTGGAGGAATAAGATACTGTTGCAACTGTCCCATGTTGAACTGTCCCCAGTCACCCCGGGAGAATGGTGACAGTTGAAACTTATGATAATACAGAGACCAACACAAATGTTACGGTGCAGCTTTATGAAGAGTAACTACGGTGCAGCTTTATGAAGAGTAACTAACTCATAAGTTTGCGATCTTCGTTCGAGAATTAAACTTTGAAATATTCCAATCACAGAGCAGCAGTTAAACAACAATATTTTAGCCATCTTTTTTGACATAGCTTAAAGTTATATAACTGATAATTTATCCTCTCTTCTCATGTCCTTTTTCATTATTTTCCGGTGTGGCTTTTCATTTTTTTTGATGACTGATATTTTTAAGCACTCGTATTGATCAAGCCAAATGCCATTGCAATTTACAGAATTATACAATTATGACTGTTTTATTTGATGCTCTGCCACTTGTGCAGGCATAAATATTGCAGATAAATATTTTCCATGATATGACTAAGAAATCTGAATTAAAAACAAATGCTTTATAGCTACTTTATAAATATTATGTAATTGAATCAATTTTAGATGACCACCCGATAGTAATAGTAATAGTTGGTATTTTACAAGCCTGAGAGCAAATAGCCTAATATTTAAGGAATCGATAAAGAATCGGATCGATAAGCAGAATCGATAACAATCATTGGTATCAATAAAATCTAACGATTCCCATCCCTAGTTGTTTGGCTTTCCTGTACCTCCGCTTTTTCACCTCCGCCAATGCAGTAGTTAGCTGGCAACAAACGCTTCGCTTAAAGTAACCTGATCCAGAGTTCCAAGATTTCTGCAATTTTTTTGACAGAGATTGTCAATGCATCATAGATATGACTGAGCATGGTTATTTTATGGTGAAAATCATGCATGGCTATTTTATGGTGAAAATCCTGCATAGTGTACTTTTAAATAAATAAAAAATAAAATTGTATTTGGAGAACAGGAACAGTCATGAACCTTTTCAGGTGTAGATTTTCACTGTGTCTCTGTGTTGTTCTCAACTAGGAACACATAAACGACAGGGGTGTGTTGATGCTTTGTGCTTCTGCATTTATGTCACAGGTGTGGATTTGCCACTATCCTTTTCTGCTTAAATAAAAACAATCAATTAAGCTAATGTTAAATCACTCTGGGAGATGTTAGGCAGCGCTAGAGTGGGTAGTTCAGGGAGCAGTGATCATGGAGCCACTGTGTGTGATGGCACACTATAATTCGGCATGCTTGTTCCCTGCTTCTAAGGACCCAGACTGCTGACAGGGACTTATGCTGGCAGTCATAGTTTGAAACAGAGAGAAAAAGAAAGAGAGGTGATTTCTGCTTAGCTGGCAACAGCTTCCACATGGATCAGGAAAACATGACCCTCACAGCTTGCCGTCCTTGGTTGTGTCCCAGCCGAAATCATCACTGTATCCTTATACAAGACACTTCCATAGACGTTTTTAAAATGACACTATCGTACCCACCTGCCTGGCATATGCACAAGGGGACAGTTGAGATAAAAACAGAAATTCTGAGACAAACTTTAGTATCATCACCCGGTGTCACAGTTAACACAAGGAAACAAAAGCACAGTAAAGTAAGCTATCTTGATAATACCATAATATCGGAATATCTTAATAAACACGGAATGCCATTACTATGGTGAGCTTGTTAATATTATTGTATATAATACTCTAGCTAACATCAGTATTGCCTGAGTATTGAGTGAATTATCTAAATACAGAATCTTCTATCAATATATTTAGCTGCATTAATTAGCATATTATTTGCTTGATGGTTATTTGTTACCATGATTGTATGTGAATATTAAGACAAATATGGCTGCTATATTTGTGAAACAAAACTTTATGTAAATATCTAGTTGGTGAGCTTTTTCAAGTATATTTTTGCCAAGGGCTAAGCTGCCGTTAAAATGGCACTGTTCTTCACTAACTGCCTGGCAGATTAGCTCAGTCTCCTTTAAGTAACCACTTAAAAGACAGCAAGAAATCCATCAACCTAGTCTCTGAACCAAGGTGTGAAATCAACCAAATGCTGGTAAAATTTTGATTGTGGCTGGTAAGATTTTACTCTAGCGGCCACTTTGGCCGGTAACAGACCAGGTTGTGTAAAGAGTAATGTGGCAGGTAAAATGTTGAAGATGGCTGGTGATTTTTAGAATCCACAAGCCACTCTGGCCAGTGGGTGAAAAAGTTAATTTCATGCCGTGCTCTGAAGTATGCACTTTTAAAATCCGTTTAAAAGTCTATTTTTCTCTCTACTCCAATCTCACCTGGAGTAGTGTGTTAATAAAGTGCCTATTGAACGCATGCAGATAGTTTCAGTCAAATAAGGCTCTGTAAGGCAGAGGTGGCTCCTTTCTGTCTTTATACGTCCCTTGAGATGGTGACTAGGGCAAGTTCTGTGCTCATCCCATGGGTTTGTACAACTATGGCTATAAGAATAGGGCCCGATACTAAGAGGTAGTGCCAACTTGTAGGACGCCTGTCCACAGAGTGAAACGGCCCAGCTAAGAGGCTGAGGTGCTACCGGGGATTAAGTTTAGGAGATTCCTCAATAGACTGGCGTGAATAAGACAGACTGCAGAAAGGCAAACAGGGGACCAGGATTAAGAGAAACAGCCTTGTTTATAGCTCACTTACAATGAGGGGAAAGTTGAACAATGGTAAAGTGATGAGGGGGGAGCTCAGTAAGTATTTCATCAAGAGAAAATTACTGCCAGCAGCCGTCATGCTAAGATATATGACACAATTCTTGGATGAAATTCAGCAAAAAACAATGGTGTTGACATAGGGTCATGTACAAATATTTGTAATTGCTCAATAATAAATAGATTTTAAGGGGCTTTAATATGCAAGCTACCGTGTCAACATCATAAACTTATCTGCTAATGCACAACATATACAGCAATAATTGCTGTAATATTTTTTTTTAAATGCAGTGTTTTGAGTTGAACAGTTTACACCTGGGTTTCAAACTCCAGTCCTGGATGAATTCATTTTCTATCAATCAACAGTCATTTTAGGCCTTAGAAACAAGGTGTGCAGACTCGTTAGCCAAGCAATGACTTAAATTAAGCACTTAAGTGCAGGGACACAGCGAATACCAGCAGACACAGGCCCCCAGTTTGAGACCCCTGGTTTAAGGCGAGACTGAGCAAACTCAAAAGGAGTGTACCACTGGCTATAGCTACAGCTGAAAACAGGAAGAAACCCACATTTATTGTCAAGCTATAGGCGACATAATGTCAGGTGCTACAATGCAGGTGAAAATGCAAGACTGAAATTTTTGAGTAAATCATACATGTGAAAATGCCAAGGCTGCTCATTTGTGACATAAACAAACAAATCCATAGCTGTTTCATTGTTAATATGTATACCCTATGTATGTTCTCATACAGAGTGTGATTAACTTTCTATGACACATTGCTAATATTGGAATCATGTTTTAAGACTTCTGTGTTGGCTCAAAAAACTATACATTTTAATTATTATTTTAGGAATTAAAAGCGGACTCCGATCACACATTCCAAGCGACTAAAATGTGGATTTAACAGACAACCTGCAGTTCACAGCAAATGTGAACTAGGCCTACGTCCTATTAGGATCCTCTTTTTATGTAATTTCACGTAAAATAGTAGCCTATTAATTCCAAAAATTACTTTTTTTGGAGAACATATACAGTGTTTATTATATGAAATACGATAAGCTTGACATCTCAGCAACAAAAAGATCTTTCTGCAGATATAGCCATTTACAAACGAACAGCACGAGAAGCCAAATGAGGTTTATGTGCCGAGACAGGTCGGCGTTAGGACCCAGTAAGAAGGACTGTGACACGGGAGCCATACAGTCAGAAAGCTTGGGAGGTGTAGTGGAAGAACGGCAAGGGAGTCGGAGTAAACGAGAAGACTTTTACTCAGATTATTGAAGGACATAGCAGTCAGATAAATCTCCGAAAGCTTCCACAATAATGATCGGGAATCACTTTTGAAACCTTAGTCCAGGTAAAGTCTTGCATTTTGCTTTTCGTATTGACTGTGAGTCCGACTGCATCTAGACACGGGGTAGATCCCATTGTACTGAATGGGATGCGGCTATTCTCACCCAAGCTGCCCTGGCTAGGCCCAGAACCCAGTCAAAAAACTAACAAAATTCGCCAAAAACAAGTGAAGAATCTGACCGAAAATTACTTTCTGATATTTTGCTACTTTATGTTTGAGTTCTGTAAATGGCCATCTCACATTCTAAATTCAAAATAGCCTAATACACACATCTAATATACGGTTATGGATTTTCGAACTGCAATGTTATTTAATACAGGCTATATTTTTCTGGTATTGTAGCCTACACCGTGTTTTTTCATGAGCCGCCCAGGCCGAATATGTGGATGCTCTATCTTCTGTCCTGCATTCCACTCTGCAGATCACATTGAAGATGGTCACTTCAAGTAAATAGCTGTCTATCAACCTGCAATCTACCCCTATTGTTATTTTTGAAGATCACTGAGGAAGTAAATAGACGCTTCATTACCAATCGCGTAAAGAACTAACTTCGGACTGTGACGCTTGTTTTCTGTTGTGACTTTGTTGTAAAGGGATTGTGTTGCGATTGTGGCTTGTGAATTTCTCTGAACTTTTGCTTGTGAGGCTGAAGACATGCTTTCTACAGATTGATATACATTTTACGGACCCTTGTCATAACAAGCCTGGTCATAAAAAATCGAAGCAGTTTGGGAGTCGTTCTTTGATTGACACAAGGGACGTGTTTTTTCCCCGTTTGCAACTGTACTCAAGCCTCAAATTCATGTTAATTGTGTTAAAACGACACTTGTAAGGAACTATCAATTTCAGTAGCCTTACATGATAACGTTTCCGATTGTCGCTTTTGAGGAAACAAAGCAACAAAGAAAACCGCTGCATAGGTTGCACACTATGAAAGAAGCCACATTTCTACAGCATGCAGAGGTACTTTCACGAGGATAGTGACACCATTTAACTTTATTCGGCTCAAAACGTGCGATGACAGGGCAATTTTCACCAAAGCCACAAAGTCTTAACAGTTTATTGTTAATGAATGGAGCACGTGTTCAGTGCACTGTGCACCTACCGCAAAGTGCTATTAAAACTATTAGGCTACAGCGAGCTATATTCAGGTCCTCAACCAATACTTGTTTAACTTATCATATTCTTAAATGAATGATCGTGTTACTGTCAGTTCGCTCTTTTGATATGCTTATAGTAGGCTAATGAGTGCTTTAAACTCAGTTAAATTGTTGTTATTTTGCTTGACAGATAAACATAAACATTGAACATTTACTTTTATCAAACTAAATTTAAGATGTAGTGTTCTCTATTCTGCTCACATCAATTTAAAAATGAAATATAGAATTTGTCTTGTCCGTTTATCCATCGAGTCGTTGTCCAGATTTACTGAGAAAGTGCTTGTTGCTTGTGCAAATTAAGCACATTTCATGACGTTTACGTTGAAATTATTTGAACATGTATAGCTACATACATCCGACCAGCCACACTGTCCTCTATTCGTATCTTAATTTTAGTATGATCATCTTAAACAGTTCGACAAATTCAGCATTTTTGAGACTGTCAGATTATTATTTTATTTCACTCCAGGCAACTTACATTATAATTAAACTTGTAACAGTGATTTAGCTCTAACTGTTTTATTCCTGCTCATCCATACTTAAAAGCAGAACTATAGGGTAGTCCACACAATGTTTGAATCATGTAGAAGGCCCACAGAAAGCTGTAATTCCAATGTCGAATTAGGTCACTATTCTGTCAAAAGCCATGGGGCCGTGGAGTGCCTTTTTATATTGTCATTTTTACTTTCTGAGTAGGAATCATCTAAGGAGGTAGCTGACCGTTAGGATCTTCAGAGGGCTGAGCTTGTGGTACCATACAGAGGCCTGTTTAGTTTAGGGAGATGATCTCAAGATGGTGGTAAAACAAAAGGAAAATATCAAGGCAATTTAAGCTTTGGAGGCAGATGCGTTCAATGTTCAGAATTTCTCAATTTGATGCCGAAATTGAGTTGCCTAGTGGCCACATATTTGTGGTTGGAAAAAAAAAATAATTAAAAAAAATAAATCATGAGACCATTCCTGTGTCTGTCTGCAGTTTGTAGTCGGAGAAGGGGCATGTGACTCCTCTCTTATCGGAGGGGTGGGGGTGGTGAAATAGTGTAGTTACTGCCTTACTTTCTCTGTTCTGGATGAGAGGTGCTGAGATAACCATTTCCTCCTTACACATGTGAAAGATCTCTAAGCCCTTGTTGCAGAGGTCTGAGCTGCGAAACCAACCATCAGCGACAGAGATCCCCACAGTCGCTTGTCCCACCGCATCATGTGACCAGCTCTTTTTCTCTCCCTCTGTCACAGCTCCACTCTGCTTCCGCCCTGCAATTGCTGCGGGCATCACTTATCGCTACTCTGCCCTTATCCACAGAGTTCCCACTGAGGTCACGCAATGGGGGCAATATAAACGGTTGCGCACAAAGCAAGCGGTCGTATTGCAGAAAGGCAGGTTTATTCGTGGCGAGTGTAAACGACGTTTAAATCGGCAAAGGTTAAAATTACGGTCTTGTCACTTCGCTACGTAAAGGAAAAGCGGCCAACGTGACCTCTGCAATGAACGGCCTTGTCCTGATCTTCATTAAGGAGCTGGACTGACTCAAAATGAAAGGAATGGGAAGTGGACTGAGAGAAAGTGATAAAGGAGAAAACCGTACTAAACTACAAACAAAACCAGAAAACAGACCCCCAACTAATGCTCGCCTGAAGAATGTAGTGTCTCATTCAAGGTGGTCCGTTGGAAACCGAGGGGACGGCAGTTGCTAAGTTACTGAACATTAAAACAAACAACACACTCAAAGCTGTAATTCAGAATGCTGCTTAACTGAGTCTCCCTGTCCAGAGTCATTTGAATTCACAGGATGAACCTAGTCATTTGTTTATATTTGATTATGTTAATGCAACTGGCTTTGTACTTATTCATGTGATTGTTCCCAGTGTTGATTCTGACATAAAAAGTACAAACTTTATTGTGTACAGAGCCACTCTGTTTCAGCAGAGTTGTTCTTTTCCTGTGATCTGCATTGAATTCCTTGTTTAAGAGTATGTAAGGAGATATTTGAATTGAAAGGCAAGTCTACGCAATGTAAAATTTTGCTTCTGTACAAACGGTAGTTAAACTTCACCACAGGTTATAGGAACCAGTATATTTGATTCAAGTTAATATGAGATTGTTGTTGTTGTTGTTATCATAATCATTATTATTATCATTTGGGTGAAGTACTGTATGCGTGACGCATTCCTTTTAAATGAGTATTTCAGAACGTTGACTTTCATTGTCCCCAGTCCACCCAGGGATTTGGAATCCATAACTCCTAAAGAGTTGTGGATTCCAAGGAGTCCGGAACCTATGCAAATGTCCTTTCACAAAGCATGCTGGGAGATTTAGTTTGCAGGTGCACATCAGGGTAACCACTGCCAGCAGCTGGCAGCATGGCCAAGGCTGGAGCGATCTCAAAACTTATAGCAAATGACGCCGCGAGTGAACAAAGTAACGTGCCAAATCAAGAAAAGTAGGCGGCGTCAATTTTAAAAATGCGTCAGAAGCATCTGGTGTCATCCTTGACAGCAAGCATCTGCTACATTGTCCAGTGTGGGCCACCAGCATAGCAGAAGGCCACCCATCCTCCTTTTTCAAGAGGACCAAAGTCACCTTGCGCACACTGCCTTGCGCAAACCCTCCAATTCCTGTCCTGCTACCACTTTAGGCAGGCCAGCGGCCAAGCACCAGATAAACGCCGTCTTTGCATGGTGTCTGAGTGGAGCTGTAATCTCCGGGATGCTGTGGTAGCAGCCCCAGTGCGGTGAACCCGGAGCCGTCCTCTTTGCTTTAGAAGCTCTCCGCTGCTTCTCTGCTGCATGGCGCTGATTTGCATTGAATGGGGTGGCCCCTGGAGCCGGAGCCGAAATGATGAATGATGGAGAGGAAGGCAGGCGGTGGCCCCAGGCCTCCTTTACCATGTGACCTCCTGTCAGGGTACCGGGTTCATTCAAGTGCTGCTGGGCGAGAGCTGGCGGTCGCCCAGTTTCTTTTTTTTCTTCTGCAGCCCACAGTAGCAGAGCGAGGCTGATCACATTAACAGCGGTCCTGCCAGTGGCTTCAGAGCCGGGCGCCTCTGCTCCGTCACACCCCCTGTGTGTGTGTGTGTGTGTGTGTTTGTGTTTGAGCCAGAGGGGTATCTTTAATCCAGAATGTTTGATCTCTGTTTGAATCACAGTGTTAATTGATGGGCAGGAGAAGCCTTAGACAGCTGGGTGTTTGTCTGAGAAGTCGCAGGAACACCATGTTCTCTTTTCGACCACATTCTCAGCAGACGGGCTTGACGCAGCAGTTCTAGCCGGCCTGAGGTGCAGGCCCCAGCTGTAACCTCAGAGTAGCAACCCAGACTAGCCCAAATCACGATTCAAGCTCTGGGTTGCGTAAGCTCCGCAGTACAGCTATACAAGCGGGGCGGACACCTCTGCAATTTCAAATAACCTTTCTGATGAAATTCATACTATAGCATCACAATGCACGGCATTTAGTTTCCTGTATCCTTCCTGAGCCCCTACTGAAGGGGCCTGTTTTTTAGATGTTCAGCCTCTTTGAAGGCTGCTCAAAAGTTTGGTAGCTAAAAAAAAAAAAAAAAAAAGTCAGTTGTTGTTCAGAGCCCTGTCAGCATTCTTCCTCTTGCGCACCAACATTTATGCGGTGTAGGTGCCGGATAAGAGCAGTTAAGGGCACGGCGAGGTCACCGAGCACAAATGACTTCCTGTGAGGCAGGCGCAGTCAAAATACTTGCTTGTTTACGTTTTACACAGGCGGCGGCAGCGCCAGCGCCTCGCCCGTTCTCCCGTTGTGTGCAGTGTGAACCGACGAGGTTTATTCTCAGAAGTGCCCGGCCCCATATTCAATCTCACCATCTTATGCGTGGGTGTGCTAAAGGTTTCATTTGGCAGATTAAGTGATTTATTATGTAATTCAACAGCAAAGACAGTGAGACCAGAGTATTTACAGGGGTGTATTCAGCCTTCAATTTCCATGGCTCAGCCAGAGTGAGAGTGTGGATTTACTATAGACGTGTCTCATATTCACAGTGTACGAGCAGGGGTTGGTCACGGACACCGTCCCAGTCCGACTGGTCGAAATACAAAAAGGAGCCGCAGGCAGACGGCTGACGACTCTGTGGGCCCTGAAGTGGCACGCCACATATTTATCAACTTCCCGCAATTTTTAAAATGTGCTTGTTTTTGTTTCAAAATGTGATGGAGCGGTGTGAATGCGAACGTGATTAATGATGGTTACTGGCAGGCGTGTCAGCTTCGGAGTTGCCATTGTACCACATAACCGCGGCCGTCACCGGTCCGAATCGGCTCGGTAATTAACGGAACATCAAGTTGCCTGTGAGCACGCGTGGTGCGTGCGTCCAGCCCAGTATAAACGCATTGCATCAGGATTGTGGCAGGTGATGTACTGGAGGGCTATAATGCTTGCCTCAGGAGCTTTTATATGGAGACTGAGGTGTCGGCAAAACGTGCTGCAGGATTCCTGCAGGGTCTCTCTGATTCGGGGACGTCAGGCCACCAGAACTCAATATTACTTTTCTGGCCTCCTCTGTGAAATCTTTGTCCAAGGTTATGAGAACAGGAATGAAAGGACAAACTGTACATAGATTATGTATCTAAATTTTGAAACTTGGCCTCTTAACTTCATTTCTCAAGCGGGAGGGTGCTCGCTTCTGTCCCGATGGCAACATCAGACTGCGGAATCAAGCCGCTTAGAATCTCCAAATTACTCCCAAAACCCTGTTAAAAAATTAATTTGGTTTCCTCTGCAACCAAAATTAGTAATTATCCTGTCTAGCATTTTGGCTGAGCTGCAAATCACAGATAATGATTTGCAAGGAGGGACTGACTGTGGATGTTATAAAAGCTACCTTTATGTCTGGTTTAACAGAAGACGCATTAAGTCAGAGGCCCTTAGATCTGTGACTCATTCCCTGGCTGTCAATAGCGGAGCTGCTTCCTGCGGATGTCCCTAGTCATCAACCATGAAGAAAGAGGTCATTTGAAATGTAAACAGGGGTCATTTGTGACAGAGGGGCTTGACAGCGCTCGCACAGGTGGCAGAATAAATTGATATCCATGTGCTATCGGAGGTAATGAACAGAAATATGTCTCATGCATCGTGTGGCAGGGGAGCGGGCGCCGCAGAGATTACCTGAAAGCTGTCTTCATTCTTCATCATTACTTAACTCACAGGTTTTTTGTTTTGCATGCGTGTGTTTAAGTGACTCGAAAGGTCAAGAGCACAGATGGCTCCGGAATGCCAGATCAGGCGGCATCGAACGGAGACCGACTGTTTATGCTGGAGGTCGAGGTGGAATTTTCCTTTTCCATTGTCTCTCCATTAGGTGCAGGCCACTAGGCTTGAGGTTTGCAATACCGAATAGTTTGGAAGACGAAAGCAAGCAGGTTGTCGGGTATGAAGGAATAACAGTTGAAATTGATTATCTCATAAGGGAGGTTTCTGTGTCCCGCTCTCACAAGTAAATCTTATATTCTTAAATCATAGATTATAGGCTGCAGAGGCCAACGCGCTTTTTCCCACCGGCTGCTCAGAGCCGCAGAAAGACCGGTGATCACGCTTGTTTTTGTAGCGGCAGGAAGGTTTAGTTGAGACGTTAATGTTTGGAGGGGTGTGGGAAATGTTTTACCCTCAGATGAGGTTAATCTTTATTTATTTATTCCCCCCCCCCCTCCTCGCTCCTGCCGTGGAACGAAATAGGTAACTCGCGAGAAGGCGGCTCCCAGTTTCCCCACTTCCTGCCGCGGTTTGAGTGAAGGACGTTTGGGGATCAGAGCGCTGTCTCTCCCTGTCGGACTCCGCAGACAGACCACCCCTGCAGGCCACCATGACTGATGTGGTAATCGTGAAGGAGGGATGGCTACACAAGAGAGGTAAATGCGTTTCTCCTGTCCTCCGCTTTGATGTCGCGGGCATGCCGTTGTACACGACGTTGCGCGCATCGGGCTTGTGGTTTGAATTTGCAAAACACTGAGAGGAGCTCTGCCTGTGTTGACTGATTGTTTCATGTGCATGTAGTAATGCTGGAGGCTCATGTAAATGTTAACTATAAAGATTATAGTAATCCTTCACATATCAACTCCTTACACATTTGCCTGGTGTGTTTGCCTAGAAGTTTTTAATTTTACAGGGTTTTTAATCCCTATATTCGTGGAATAAGCAAAACCTACAAAACGTTTGACATTGTTTTCTTGGGCAACAAATGAAGACATGAATAGACTTCTTAGTTGGGATGACCTTCATTAAGATACAGTCAAACTAGAGCACTCCCTAAGGTAGCGAGAACAATCAGAGCTGTTCCCAGCACTTCTTATGGCAATGCAATGAATCAGTACATGAAGTTGCACAGATACAATGCAATACCTGACCAAATGTTAATATGAGATGCATTTCATTTTCAAAGCATAAAACTTCCAAAGCCGTTTTTTGACTAAAAAGGCTTAAAGATTTCCATGGAAACATCTGAGACACAACTGGATAAAACTGATGATTGACACTACTTTTAATCACTCAACACTATATAATGGCAACTATTTGCCTTCAGAACAAAATGATTGTACTTCATTAACTTTGTAAGCCATGCACAAATAACTCACTTCTTTTTCAGCTGTATGCTGGGAATTAAGCAGTTAAATAACTTCCGCAAAGCAGTGGTGAAAGGACATTTCTCACATGGCTATTGTGGCCAAAATATGTACCTCTAGCAAAAGCATTTTTTTCAGGGTGAAGAGTTTAATTGGCTTTTTTCGCTCATAAAATGGAGCATTTTTTCCCATTTAACTTTCATTGCACTTGCACTGTGCTCACTTTGAAATAATTTAGGAATTCTAAACTATGGTGTCAAAATTATGACTGTACAGAATTCTAAGTTTTTGTTAAAGAAAAAATTGATTTTGTTGCAAGGTAACTGCATTGCATAAATTGTAAATACTTCAGAATTAACGACGACATGGAATAAAAACTATAGGCCAAAACTTATAAGCTGTAATTACATACTGTATTCCTACTCAGGAAAAGATTTGAGCGTTTTTAAGTGTGATACTAAAAACATTTTCTTGTGTAATGTTGATAACAAGTGTTTTTGCTTAACTGTATTTTCAATTTTGTTCAATTTGCAAATGCAAAGGGATTGTTGTGTAACAGTGTTAGTTATGCATTCTTTTAAACAGAGCTGTTTGAGAGCCATTGTTTTTGTGCACATTATAGTCATTTATATCTTGCTGTGCATTTTTTCATACTGAAAGGTAATTAAAACAGCTATTGGTGATTATTACTGGAGTATTGGGAAGTGTTGGATACTGACTTGAAAAGCCACCTTGGAGCAGTCATCCTGACACCCGCTCATGAGTCTAAATGGCACAAACCTAAATAACTGAACATTGTTCACATCATCCATATAGGCATCTGCATATTGTTACTGAATTCATCCAGGCTCAGGGCTCTCAGTGGCATGGCAGCTGTGCCTTGCTTGAACCTGTGGCCACAGGTTACAGGTGCAGCTCCAGAGCTGCTGCCTCAGAACACTATTGGGGTTTGGACACTTGTCTTATAAACCCCCACCGCTCCCCTCTTATCTGTGTTACAGTTGCTATACCACTCCGCTATGAACACAGAATGGCTTACTGAGATTCAGTGCTCTGTGATGGCGGCGGTGGTGGTGGTTCGGCGGTCTTTACATGGTGTTTATGACCCTTCAAACAGTTTTCCCACCATAAATCATAAGGCATACAGAAAAAAAATATTTCTTATTATCATAGGTAGAGGGTGTGTCAGGCTGGGGAAGGCTTAGCCTAACCCTAACTTCTAAACACAACCCTACTGGTACTTTACAACCAAAGCCTACATGGGCTCTTGTACTCTGTATTTAAAAAAACTGTGTTTACGGTGAAATGAATGAGCGCGCTGCGTGAGCTCGCATGAAGGTGGACACCTCTCCCTCCTCCTCCTAGCCTTACCCTCCAGTGGCTTCATCCTCCACCGATGCTTATTCTTTAGCTCCCAGGTCAATATGTGGCCTCACTTGACTACTTTCTAACACCTGCTATTGTGATACTGTGGTGTTCTTTTTAGAATGCTGACCAACATGGTGAATTGGAGAAGTGGTCGCTGTATGTGAGAAATATGGTCGGTCCTAATTCACCAACACAACACCATTTAAATCATTGCTCTTCACTGTCCATCCACAGGAACTGAACCCATCAATCGAGACCCTGAGAGTGCTGATCCTAATATAAAGAGCATGGTACGGACACTGACAAAGTCAATGACACCTGTTTGTGTTGCGATCCGTTTGCGTTGCCTTCCCTTGTTCCCGTCAACCATAGCATGACGACACGGCAAAAGCGAACCGCCAGACACTGCCAGCGTAGCGCTGTACGAGGTGCCTGTTTGTTTTCTACTTGGAGCAGTGTCACCTCTGACCTCAGCGGAACTCGGAATAAACTGAATGACCCCCTCGCACTATCGCCCGACTGCCGCACATCGTTGCATTTCGCAGCGTGTGCAGCTGTTGCCACGGTTATGACAGAAGCCCGGCGAAAATGTTTGGAGCAGAAGCGCAAACACTAGCGGAGCCTCCTCATTCAGAAACAGTCTTTTTCCTCTTGTGCCATTCCGCTGTGTTGAATTAATATTCAGTGGTTTGGAGTTGGCGGGAGTGATTAAGGCGCACTAAAGCTTGCGTGAACTAAAGACCTCCGTCAGTCTGAAGAGAGGATGTCTTGTCATTTGTCTTGTATTTACTGACATGAATCACTCCCCCCCCCACACACCCAAATTTCACAATTCTTTGCCTCTCTTTAGGTGTAAAAGGACACATCTCGGTTAGTGTCTCATGTGTTTTTGATGAACCCCACATCTCTTACGGTTAAAAGAATGGCTCTAGTTTCACCAGGGCTGGTTTATTGTCCTAAAGCAGTTAGGCTTATAGCAGGGGAATTCCATTGTGTTTATACAAGGTGGAATTCCTCGCATACCTGCTGGCTTTGCGCGGCTTTGTGTGCGCGCCCGGCCAGCACAGTTTTCAGCTCCAGAGGGCTGCTTTCCCGCAAGGTTTTCCAGCCTCCCTTAAAGTGCCATCACTCTCTTAACCAGAGGTCAACGTGGTTAAATGAAGCCATTGAATAGTGGAATCAAATGGGTGAAAACAGAAGCTTGCAGCCATTACGGCTCTCTAGAGCCAATGTTGAGTGGTCCTGCTTTACCGTTTGCCTCACGCTTTTCAGCCCGCGTGGAGGAGCTTAACATCAGGAGGAAACGGTCTAATGGAGGGCAGGAAAAGTAAGCCCTGACAGATGTGAGTGCAGGCAGGCAGCAGGCAGGGCCGAGGCAGACGGCGCGCTGCAGTGCAGCTCAGTAGTTTCCTCTGGCCGCCTTGCGGACACAACGGAGCGCTGTGTTGTAACGGGGTCATACCAGTTCAGCTATGCAGACAGACGCAGTCGGTAACGGTTCTGGGCAGAGGATAACTGGGAGAGCAGCGCGCTCCGGATTTATGGCGTGCAGCAGGGCAGCAATCTTATTTTGAGCGCAAAAGGAATTGGGAGGTTTTCTTGCAGTGATATCACTCGCACTCAATGAACTCGGATCAGTTCAGATGGTCTTTTTGTTTTAGCCGCATGGCATTTGGAAACATGGTTAATCGCACTGTAATGAATTATTGATGAAAAAAGATTCATACATTTGAATGTGTAATGAAGGGACGAAAGCACTCACTTCAGGTTGGATAATTTTGGATAATTATTCTCACAAAATCAAATAGAAATCACACCAGCGGTAGTTATCGGGACCTTTATGATCACCACAAGTATTTGTAGTTTGAATCAGGTGCATTTATCAATCTGTAAGCTCTCTGGGAGTGAAGAAATGTCCATGGTGTCATACAGTGTGGTGCAGTGTGGATATGACCATTGTCTTTCAGACAGCATTAAAGCTTTGTTCTCAAAATTAGTGGCAGCTTCCCTGTATAGTATTATTGATTGTTGTAACTGGTAGAGACCTAAGTTTTCCCCCCAGATGTCCCCCTTTGACTAGTGTCCTGTGTTTTTTACTGGTTTAATGGTTAAAGGTTTTCTGTAATAAACATGTTTATCTTATTTTCTGACCATGAAATATGCCGTGTCAATGACTGTCTAATCAATTTAGGTATTGCTATTACACTACCAAAGCTGCATTTAAATGGTCATTCTAATAGGAAAATCGGTGTATTTTTAAATACATGTCTTTTATAACCTCCTGGGGGATATGGGTGAAAGCTTAGCTTGCTACCTTTATGCAGGTATGGTTGTTTTGGTATAGGGCTCATTTTATCCCATTGTGTTGACCATTTGTTTACCTTGGAACCACTGTAGCCTACTTTTAACAACGCTGCATTATGGTTAAATAAACCAAAAAGGAAAGTGGAGGGAAAATGGTGATACTCCGCAAAACCTAGAAAAAAAATACTACTTCACAAAACAACAATTCTTCTAGGTATGCTTTATGTTCAGCGCTTACATCCTGCTATTCAAAAGTCTGTCTCCAAAGTGTGATTTTGGCATGATTATGTGTTTTCATGATGGATTGCACATTCTGGGCCAAAACGGTTCACTGACCAAAATGTTGGCCCAGAAAAAGCCATAACCAAATTTTGTGACTGCGTACAGAGGCAACAACATGCTCATATGTATGAATTTTTAAGATGAAGGTAACATGAGAGTAGTGTTTCATGCTGGACTAACTTGTCAACGCGTAAATCCAAAGGGAAAAACAGTTCTTGCTTTTTGGCCTTCATTTCGGCTTTCCTGCTTGAACGCTATGGGTAGTTGCCATCGTGAACCTTTATAAAGTCCCTTTGAAAATTCTATTTAATCCCAGTGTTGCATAGAGCACTGTTATTGTATTGAGGCCAATAAAAATTTTATGGTTCACTTAGGAGCCTTGTTCCTGTAATATTAATTGATCACAGCTCCTGCTATACATCACTCGGACTGCGCAATAGATCAAGAGGGATTTCTTTTGCAGTTTATAAAATGTTCCGGAACCTTCAGACACATGCCGGTTTTTATATGCCTCCCACATTAATTCAATTAAATTTATTTTGTATAGCGCTTTTTTACAGAGAACTGTCGCAAAGACGCTGTACAGAGAAACAGAAGGAGACTTAGGCAAAAACCAGGCCTGAACCCCCAAAGAGAAATCAATGGGTTTACAGTTTCCCTGTAAACCCTTTCCAATAAATTGCTGTGTCTTACACACCACCCCTGCTTTCTCCGTGGTATTCTTGATCCTGTGCAAGCACTCGGCTTGATAAACATCACACGTTATCGTATAAATCCATTCAGTACTCATGGAGCAATCCATGGTCACTTGAGCCTTGTTTTTCTACTTTGGACGCATTGTGCTCCAGTCACCGCTAACATATACCGTTGGCTAAAGCCAATCTTTCCCCTGAAGGAGAGTCCAAGAAGGCAAGGCTTCTCTGATAACAGGGAAAGTAAAGGTCCCAGATGAAGAATTACAGGGAGATGGAACACGCATGTTTATTTTGAAGAGGATACAAAGTTCATTATTCCATTGCTCATCTGTGGCCCGATGGAAAAACTGGGGGGTGGGGGGGTGGGGGGGCGGCAATGTTGATTACGGTGTGCCTTCTACAGCCGACACCTGCTCGTGTGCGTGCTGTGTTTCCTCATTGAGCTGGCTGTAGGTGATAATGATGTTAGTTACATCATTTACGGTATACTGCTCAGCAGATGCGATGCCTTTATTCAGGAAGAATTTTATAGCTGGCATTTTGTGCATTATCCATTTATTTAGATGGATATTTACAGAGGCAGACTGGCAAAGGATCTTTCCCAAGGGAGCAATTGTAACGCATCCAATTGGAATCAAACCTGTAACCTGTTACTCAAAACTGCGTGGCATTGCTTAAGCTTCCACTCTATCTATTCTCTTATTGCCTGAAGGAAAGGTGCAGGAGTGTGTTTAGGAATGTCCACCTGAGTGTAACCTCAAGGCCTGTAATACTGTAGCCATTTTGCTTCCCAGACCGTGAGCATATATGCAGTACACCATGCCTACGGAGGATAGAAAGTTCTACATCAAAGCTACGCCATTTTAGAATTTTGCACTATTTGAACAAATGGGAATTATTGTTTTTTTTAAACCAATAAAAGACTAATTTTAGAATTTTGCTGGAGTGGTAGTCAACACGGGTTGACTTAAAAATAAATAAATAAGCAAGAAGGGTACATGCACACGCAGAGCAAACAACCCTTCAAGAATGTGAGCTGGCACGCTGTCGGGTTCCAACAGCTGTGCTCGGCAAAATGTCACCCAGAACGGCCATGTTTTGATTTGGGGGCATCCGCCAGCCGTCCCCTGCGAAAAGGCCTCTTGACAAGACGAGTTTTAATGTCACATCATTGTCACGTCGTCCTGGCCCCGGTGCCACAGTGCAGAAGGCGAGTGACGTGGCGGAGGCATGTGCTTCTGTCACACGCGCTGCGTGTCATCCTCAGAAAAATGGGCGATGGACCCGCCGCATCCTGAAGCATTGGATTTTGGGAGTAGTTTGAGTATGCCATGGTGCCTCTCCCCCCAACACATACACACACACACACACACCACACGCTCATGCATGCGTAAAAATGCACAAACACTCACACTCATGCACACAAACACACACGCTCACATGCATACAAACACATATATACGTGCACACAAACACACACATAACCATACACACTCACATGCATACAAACACATATATACGTGCACACAAACACACACATAAACGTACACACTCACATGTATACAAACACATATATGTGCGCACAAACACACAAAGCCAATAGCCTGATATCCTGCCCCATTTCCACATTGAATCGCATCTTTGCTAGAAGTCCAGATAAGGGCTGAAAAGCGAATATATCAACTTTTCTACTTGTACTTTTTCTACTGTAAATACCAGAAACCCTTCGATTCCGATCAGATTAGTCATATGCAGCACAACGCAGTAGGGGGAGGGGGTGTTGGATTTCCCCTTTAATAAAGCTATGGTAGTAGCATAAAGTGGAAGAAGCATGGGTCCTCTAGCCACACTTGGCTGCACTCGGCCTGAGTTGTACGAGTGGTAGTTGTTGGCTGCTCTCAGCTGGGTGTTAATGTGGCTGGCTTGCTCCATGCAGTAGGTACAGAGGAGTCGGTGGGGACAGGAACAGCTGAGTGAGTCACTCCCAACCAGAGGCCACTCCCTTGTGGTGAGCATTCATGGCCTCCCTATTTGAACAAAGCATTCCTGCCATAGACATCAGCCTCGCTATTGGCCCAGTTCTGTTTGTCAGGGCAGCTCTGTAGTTAAACACAGATTATCAGGGTTGGGTTGATGCTGGTGGGGGATTGTGCGTGTGTGAGTATGTCTGTTTGTCTGTGTGTGTGTTTCTGTCTGTCTGTGTTTCTGTCTTTCTATGTGTTTGACAGTCTGTGAGTGTGTGTTTGTGTGTGTGTGTGTGTGTGTGTGTGTGTGTGTGTGTGTGTGTGTGTGTGTGTGTGTGTGTGTGTGTGCGCGTGCGCGTGTCGTTGGTGGTGGGGGTGTATGAGGTTAATTACTATGCTGTCCGGGTGGAAATGACAGCAGTATAACCATGCTGCAGCTGTATGGAGCTGGTCTCCTGGGTAGAGCGCTGGACAACATGGGACGCTGCCAGCATGCCCCAACTCGCCGGGATACAGCATCACGCAGCTGCCCAGCCTACCACACATCTTCATTTTTATTTTATGATGTAAAATTCCAGCAAGTAGTCCCTCGTTGTCTTCTTTAAATGAATGTCCAAAGTCATTATCACATGTGTGTAAGAACTCAAAGTAAAAATCATTAAAGTGGAGAACTTATGCTCTGTCAAACAAAAAGGGTGAAATATTCTCTTTTCTCTTTTATGGGTCAGTGCTCAGTGTTTATTATTTATTTAAACTGAACTGTGTATTTTCTGAAAAGCTTTATTTTTAGTCATTTATTTATTTATTTATTGGTATTTTTTGGGGGGTGTTTTATCTATATGTAGCCGTTGCCAATGAGCCGTAGCCGTGTGCCTGTCGAGAGATCAGAGGGAATGCGTGCGACTGCGATTTTGTGCGGCGACATTTCACGCAACAGTGGCAGAGACCGGGGGCCCTTGTTTGATTTTATTTAAAGGCAGAATATCACAGTACATTAAAGGGGCAAATTGCGAGGCTTCCCACCGCAGTCGAGGCGCAGCAGCCAAGAGCTTAGTGAAGTGTGACATAACTGTGCCGTTGTCCTCACTCCAGCCCTGCCCCGTTTGTTCGAGACGTCCCTTCCCTGACGAGAGGTGACTCCACACACAGGGCAGTCCCCTTCGTTAGGCTAACGAGGTCCAGAACAAGGGACTGTGTGTGGCGGGATCAGCCAGCTTGCCTACAGGCCCTGCGATTACTTTCAATGGAATAAAGGGGTATGGGTTTTCTGGAGGAGGGGGTTGGGACCAAAAACAAACCAGCAAGTGAAAAAAGGAAATGGATTCTTAATGTAAGCTGTTCGGTTGCTTGGAAACCACATCCTCTGTCTGGCCGCTACTGTACTGATATGTTTTTTAGAATAAACCTGCCGATGTGTATCGCATCGCTTTGTTCCTGTTTAGGCCCGTGTGTGTTTGGTTGCGCTGGAGCCCGGACGCATTCCAGCTCTAACCTGTGACCAGAAGACACCTGCGAATGACTTCTGTGCAGCGCGGGCCGGTCCGTAGGTCGGGGTTGTTTTGTTATTTTTACGCACGCGTGTGCGTCACGCCTGTGGAGTTTTGTGCCATGGGGGACGGTGGCGGGAGGGCTTTTTTATCTGTTCTGCGTCGTAAAGCTCCCCCATTTGCCGGTCTGCCGGATATTTAACAACGCTTTATTTCACAAAAGCAAGATTCGCCCTCCCTCCCCGCCCCCTCGTGTTCTCAAAGAACGTTCCAGAAAAGTGCTGAGCGTGAGTGAAGTCTTTCTCTTTGTTTCCTATCCCCCTTGTCCTTTAAAACATGAAAGAACTTGGCATGGGCATTCTAACTGTTCTTCAAAAAGGACCCTGACCACCTGATACGCGATGTCCGCTAACCCGGAGGCTTTATTCCCGACACCGGCCTCGCAGCCGGACGCGCAGTTTAGGCGTCCTGTCTGGCGTCTGGGCGTAGGCAGGGGCCCGGTGTTCTGGGTAATGGGACGCGGGCTCCTGCTAAATGTGCTGTAGAAAGGCAAATTGCACGGGCGCAGCTGTCGGAAGAGGGGGATGGATGGCGGGGAAACAGGAGGGCAGGAACAGCCACCTCTGTCACTTGTCTGCGCGCACGGCGGGCCCGCTGTGTGCTTACTTTGCTGTGCCGAAGCAGCCCGCTCGGCGACGGCGGAGCCGCAGCCCGCTCTCTCTCTCTCTCTCTCTCTCTCTCTCCGCTTACCCAGGCGGCCCCCACCGCTCACGCAAATCCCCACTCTCCCCGTTCTCGCAACCCCTCCCACCCCATGCCAAACTAATGACTCACCCCCGTCGGAAGCGGCATCCGAGTGGCGTGGCGCTACCCGTCTCCTACATCAATCTTCCGGGCCGCTTTTTCCTGGCACCTGTAAAAAAAATAAAAAAAATAAAAAAGAAGAAAGAAATGGAGGCGCAGAAGCGCTCAGCTGTTCTCTCAGATGGAGTCTGGCTGTGCGGGCAGATTGCTGTAGATTCCCACTTCTGTCAGATCCGCATTAGTCTCCGCACTGCTGATGTTCCTAATCAATTCTGGGAGAAAGTTTTCCTTCTATTTTTTATTAAGCAAAAATCTTATACTTATAAACTATACTTGAGTGCATTTTTTTTTTTTTAAGTATAGGCTTAATTTCTCTTCATGGTCAACCAACATTGATTGCAGAATTAGGAAATAGTTCCCAGATATCACCTGCTAAAGAAAGTACATTTATTTCTGTGAAGTGTGATTTTATGAATGAGATCATTGTTCTCCGATGCTTTTGCAGCGATTATGTTCAGGTTTACTTAGTTTTATCTTTTGTCTTTGTTCCCCATTTTGTAATGAACCACCCATGTTGGCTGGGCGGCCATTTGCTGGTGAGAGCGGGTTAGATAAGCAAATATCTGATTCTTCTTAATTTGTGTGTTTGTTTGTTTGTTTGTCGTGTGCATTAACCCAGTTAACTAATCCATGGCCTGCTTGTTTACTGAGGGGAGGGGAACAAAAAGCCTGAAACACAAAAAAAAAAAAAAAAAAAAAAAAAGAGTGAGAACTTCCCACAGTGTCTCTATGGTAATCAGCAGGTGTCACTCGCCGCCGAGAAGAAGCGAGGGCTTTCTTATGAGCGTGAGAACGGGGGGCTGACTCCGGCCCACCCCCACCCTTTTTTTTCCTGTAGCGGCAGCGGCTGCGGCGTAGAGGGCTGCCGTGGAATTTAAAAAAACAAAAAAAACCAGCCCTCCAGACGAGGCCGGGCCTACGCGGCGACCTGTTGATAGCGCTGCCAAAGGCTCTACAGCGCGCTCCCATCCAGCTGCATGAGAAAGAAAGGAGCCAACAAAAGAGGAGAGAGGGGACCGCAGGAGGAAAAAAAGAAGAAGAAAAAAAAAAGAAAGAAAGAGACAAAACTCCTGGGCGGTTTGGGCCGGCCTGTGAATATGCCCGTTGTGAGACCGGGCTGCCTTATATGGTCATGGGGAGAGAGTAGGCCTCAGCCGCAGCCTGTTTTGTAGTGTCAGTCTGTCAGTGGTGACCTCTCCATTGGGGAGCCCCCTCTCCGGCGGGCGGCGGCGGCTCATTGAGATGCAGGGCACAGGGCAGCCGGGCGCAGCTGCAGGCTACAGGCAGGACCCCGGCAGAATGGGCCGGGAGGGATGGAGGGGGCGGCCCAGGAAAAAACCAACAAAAGACACGGCCCCCTGTTTTTCAGTTTTAATTCCCTAATCCTCACCCCCACTTTTTCCCCTGTTCCTCCCCCTACTCCACAACACACACACACACACACACACACACACACACAGTGTCACAAACACCCCCCCCCCACCCCCCTGCTTCCTTCGTCTCATCCCCGGCCACAAACAGCCAAGAACAAAACGAAACAGCAGCCCCCCTCAGGAAGTCCAGCTGCTGGGTGCTGGGTCTGAAAAGTGCTCATGGCTTCTTTGTTCATGTGTGTGTGGGTGTGTGTGCCAGGTCCCAAGGGTTGGCCCTTTCTTTAAGAGTGTGAAACTTGCATGATGTGTTTATTAAAAAGCTAAGCAGGACATTTTCCTCCACACATTCCATCCTTAATGACATAGAGACACAGACTACAGGCGGATATAAACAAAACCTCAGACAGGCAGCTGACCTCTTGTGTGCGCTCTCATACATATTTTTCATTATTATGTTAAGAAACGTGCTTTTGTTAGTCTGGTGGATAGTTAATATATTCTCGGGCGACAGGGCCGCATGGGTAATAGTGGGGTGCCAGTGGAGAAAGCCGACCTGGTCTGGTCTGCTGCCAGATGCAAAGATCCTCTGAATTACAAGTCAATGGTAGTGGCTAGAGGTTTACAGGTCAGGACTTGTGCACAGAGCTCTGCAGGTCTGAAAGAGTTAAGATCTTACCTGTGATGTTTCTGTGAACATGTGACCCCTGAGCATTTGGGTCACACTACATGATGGTGCCAAAAAAGGAAGCCATGTTCAGCTAACTGAACTTCCAAGGCTAAAGGTTAGCCTGCTAACTGGCATGTTTGAGCAGAACCGTTGTAATTAACTCTGCTGTGTCTGAACTGAACGCTTTGCAGTGACGCAAAATTACGCTGACAGGCTCAGTGTATTTCTTAGCTATAGTCCCATGGGAGACGTGAAACACGGTCATATACGCCCTGATGGGTACTGCTGGAAGCTGAAGCAGTTGTGGAATGAGAGTGGAGATGTTTAGCAGAATTCCTCTTCGCTGTAATTGAATTTGATGGTTTTGGGAGCAGATTGAGCAAATTTAGCTTGAGGATTGAAAATGCAAATGCATTTGCTGTCATATATTTCAATTTAAATGAATCACACGCATACTGAGAAATGTGACTGTTGAGAAAATGAAACGTCTTTCATTTACATTTTACAATTACATTTTAGGCATTTAGCTGCTTATCCAGAGCGACTTACAATTAGTGAAAATGAAGAAAAGGCCTCGATTCGTAAATCACCAACATCCCAAGTAGTGATTAATGAGAAGTGCAGTGGTTGGGCCATAACACCCCGGCGACAATCCTTTGTCACTAGAATTAACTTGTGGAAGAGAAGGTAGAGAGAGGATTTGTTTTGGGCGGGACAGGGGTATATAGGGTAGATAGGGGAATGTGAATCAGGGTGGAGAATGCATTTTATACACTACTGATAAACATTAGGGCAGAATTTAAACTGGCAAGGAGAGGTTTCTGAACTATATAGCCATTTGAAACTTATACAGTTTCAGTGGAATGACTATTGTCATATTACATTGGAATGTAGAGTAAAAAATACATTTTTCAAGTATCTTATACATTGTATTTGACTTTTCCATTTCAAAAATGAAATACTGGATTAAATCATTCAAACAATATTTGTGCCGTTTTCTTTCCAACTACAGATATGGAGAGAGCGATATAAAGATAAGTTGTGGAAATGATGTGGGAGACTCAATTAAAGAGGCAATTTGCTCAGAATAATCAAATTTGCATTTAGTGCACATAGATCTCCGACACAGCTGTGAGTTTTCTAAATGATCGTCTGTACTGTACGGTTAGGAGGGAGCACGGGGTGGTGGCAGTGGGGAAAAGATTTACAGCCCTCGCAGTCTTAAATCGTTTCATTCTGTTTTGCATTGCCTCCAAGTGCAGATGGAGATCAAACACAAACTGCTGGAGCCGTGTTAAGAGGCAACACAAATACCGGAACGCGTCTTGAGGCTTAACCCTATCCATCCCGCTCAAGGCAGGTAAAGTCAGCCATTTTGTTTTTCGGAGGGCCACCCAAAAGCTGCGAGCGGAGCGACGGCTACATGAGCTGTTGCCGTGGGCTTTCCCTGTTGTTGGTGCGCGCACAGGTGTTGCCCGGGCGGCGCGCGCGTCTGTAGCTACGCGGCCGTCCCAAGGGGGGGAGGGCGGGCGTGAGGCGCGGGTGCGTCCCGCGCTCAGATTGTCCGTCCGCGCTCAGATTGTCCGTCCAGGCTCAGGCCACGTAGCAGTTGGCAAATAAAGATGAATTCCCTTTTGTTTGGCAGAGCCTCGCTGTTCATTATTTTCCACTTTGCCCAGTGAGCATCCCCAGCCTCAGCAGCTGTTTGTCATGTAAAGACACTCTATCAGTCCCCGACAGCTCCTCTTCTGGGCCCCCTCGCTACACCATAGGAGGGCAGGGGAGCAGATTTCGCATTCTCTTTTTTCTCTTCTCTCTCTTTCTCTATCTCTCTCTCCCTCCCTTTCGCTCTCCCTCCTGCTCTATCTTTCTTTCCCTCTCTTCCTCCCTCCCTCTCTCACCCTTGCCTCTCTTTCCTCATCTCAGTTTTCTCACTCTCCTCTTCCCTCCTTTTTTTCATCATTCTCTCTCTCCCTCCCATCCTCCAGCACGCAGACTGCCAGGAGGCATTGTTCTTTCCCTTTCTTTCTCCCTCTCCCATTCTTATTCCCCGTTCTTTCCCTTGTTTCTCCCTCCTTCTCTCACCTCATTCTCTCTCAGTCCTCCCGCACGCACGCCGAACGGCGAAAGACCGACGGTGCAGTTCTCTCTCTCGCACTTCCTTCATCTGTAGGCATACTGAAACGTATACCCGGGAAGAAGAGTCAGTCCCTCTCCTGCCTCTCTCCCTTCTTACTTCAAAGTATTTTCCCTCCTCCACCCAAGAGTTTCCCCTCCTGCCCCAGTGTCTGTTGCGTTGGAAAGGTTTGCTCCATGGTGGTTATGTTAAGCAGGAGTAAATGTAACCCTAGATGTATTGCCTGGTTCAGGGAGGGCCCGAGTGGAAACTGCAGCGGCTTTGAAAGGAACTGATGTGTATGATAACAGATAACTGAAAACCCAGCGTGAAAACTGCTTTCTTGGTTTCAATGTTATCTCCTGTTTGGTTGCGTCCTCTTGACTTTGTTGCTTCCTGTTTTGAAGAATCAGGCGTTTGATGCTCAGAGTAGCCACTGTATTTCCGTCACATTTGTGCTCAGAAAACCGTTCGCCAGACGTGCCGTAACTACAGTATCTCCTGTCGCACCAGCAAGCTTTTTAGCATGCTAGCCAGGCTGCTTCACTGAATATTCACAAACATTATTAATTTTCCTTTTAAATTAGTAGGTCTAACAGTGCATGGAGAAGATTTTGTAGGTTTGCAAATGAGCGCTACGTCTGCACTGCTTGTCGTCAATCTGCGGTCTTGCAGAGGTGACGAAACATCCCCAAAAAAGCCTGGTCGTGTCGCTCGCTCTGACATCTGAGCTTCGAGTTTTGTGTCTCCTCTCCACTCCCCTCCAATCAGGATGTTGTCATTCTGCAGTGCCCCCCTGCGTTTCGGGACCACCCACGGCCAGGCTCAGACTACACAGTGCTGCCTGCAGACAAGTCACATGACGCAGGCTCCGCCTCCAGAGGTGGAAAATTACAGCTGTGCCCCCTCTGGCCCAGAGACACTCAGAAGGGGTGCGTGTGGAAAATAGGCAAACCAGTTTGTCTTGTGCTAAAGGGTCAATGTAAATAAAGTAGAATTGATGTGAACCAAAAGGGGAAGGACATTAAAAAAAGGAGAAGGTGAGAACAGAAATGTTTTTTTACAGAAAGAGCTCAAACGAGGGAGGGGAGAGAGAAGGAGCTTAATACGACAGTGGGCATTTAATTGGTCACAAGGCTCTGGTGCCAGGCAGTGTGTGAAAGTTAAGATGCGCATGCCAGAGTTTTCTTGCCCAGTGAGGTCTAGCAAGAGCCTCTTATCGCTTTCCAGACAGAAGCCTGCCCCTTTCTCTCCCGGGCCCCCACTGCACTGTAAGAGTGGCCTATTGGACACGACGGCCAAGTTTGACACCGTCTCCATAGTCTGGGTACTGGCCCAGTTTATGGTCGTTCTTCTGGACTTTTTTTTAATCCAGTCTGTGATTCTGTTTGTTTTCTCCTGGAAGTTACACGTACACTAGCGCGAGTTAGAACAAACCCCCTGTGGACAATTAGATCTCACTTCCCCAGAAATTCTGCAGCCTGGCTGGAAAATAGAGCGGGAACCGCAGTAGAGAGAGTGGACCTGTGGTGCCACATTCTTTTGTGGTGAGCGTCTTCGTTGTAGCACAGCGGCACCATTCCAGCCTCTCTCAATTCAGTCTGTTTACCAGGCCACTTGCATTTCCTCTGATGTCTCAGAGTTTAGATATGTTTAATATTTTCAGTCTAATAAAATCAGCTTTAATAAAGTCAGAATAACGGTCTTCCAGTGTTACTATTTGGTCTCTCAGCAGACGCCTTAATCCTGTGTGATTTGATTATATTTAGTACATTTGCAAAGCTTATATTTACTGAGGCAGCTCTGCTGTTTGCCCTACCTGGGAATCAAACCTGCAACCTTTTGACAGCTAACTCGGCTCCGCACTGCTGATGATACAAAAGGCAGCTTACGGTCTCCGTTCAGCTTCCCTACTTTAAGTGTCGGGAGACTGAACCCCCATCTAAAAGCACAGTGGGAAATTTACAACGTAATGACTCGAAACCGAAGGCGAGTCGAACATGCTGACGTGCTGCGGGGCGCTTGGAGCCAGCCTGAATGTCAGCCGGTTCCGCGGCGGAGCAGGGTCGGGCCGGCTGTCACCAGGGGGCACGCAGCGAGCCGCCGGGGCGTGCGTCACGGGGGCTTGGCAGGCGGTCGCTGGACCCCCCTCCCGTGTGAGACCACCAGGAGCCTCTTCGCTGACCGATGTGCCCCCAACCACACATCTGTCCCTGCCTGTCACTGCCGCCGTGCCCGGGCCATGTCCCAGTCCCCGAGCCCTCCCTCCGCGTAGATGAGCGTCTCTGCGCCCCCCTGCCAGCCCCCCGTGAGCACAGCTGACACAGTCCTCTCCCAGTTAATTCCTCAGAAGACGAAGTCCCATTTTAAATGAACGTGTTTTTCGGCTGCACCGCTAAAATAATGAAACGTTGGTTTTGGGGCCGCGTGTGTCACTCAGTGGGGCTTTTTGTCCCTCCGCGGGGCCCTGTTCCGGAAGCTCCGGGCCTTTTGTCCTCCCTCCGCATTGCGCACATACTGTCCCTGGTCTACCTTGGCAAGGGGACGCGGACAGGGGGGCAGAGGGTCAGCCAAGTCATTTACCACAGCCGAGTGAGGATCTGGTCGCCGCGGGAACACTGGGGCACCCCCCCCCCCACCCCCCACCCCACCAGAGATTGCCCCCACATGCCGGAGCAATTAATTCCAACTAACGATGCGGCCCCGCTGCGAGGAGCTCACCTCACCTCTGACGTACGGAGAGAGAGCTGTCGCTACGACGAGCGTGGAACCAAAGCGCATGACCATTCTGATGTTCGCGCGCCGTTGCAGCTGGGAACAAGGGACTCCGTGGATGGACGTTGCGATAATTAGTCAAAGGACAAAGTCTTTGAAACGTTTCGATCGTCCAGACGGGCAGCCCCTAATTGGGATTGCACAACCGCACTGAACAAGCACATTACGAAAGTTCACAGCGCATTATTCGAGCATCAGGGGAGCGTTTCTCAACGCGGAAAACACGCCACGGTTTTGAAACGGAACCGTAGCTGTTGGGAATCCTTCCGAACGCAGCCGAAGTTTAACTAATCTCTAAATGAACTGTGTGTATTTAAAGCACTTACTCTGCACAATAGAGATGAAAAATCTCTCCCCATGTCATGATGAAAAATGGCAACAGCAGTAATAACATATTGGACATCTGCTCTGAATGGAAATCTAAAGTGTACAGTGCTTTGGGGCAGATGTTTTCTCTCCTGCGCGATTCGCACTGCCTCCTCCGCCAGTTGCGGTAAATCAGGTGTTTACAATTTGCCCGCTTCCTATTTTAATGATTTAATCCCATAATGGCGAGTGACGCAAACCTCTAACACACACACACACACACACAGACACAAACACAAACACACACCCCGCTATATGCTGACTTTTCTCTACAGCTCTGAAGGTTGGGAAGTGAGCGGTGGTGCAGGGAGAAAAGTACATGGCTAACTCAGTCCATTCAAAGCCTGGGGACAAACAGCAATCCATACAACACTGACTGAGCTCAGATTTTGAGCACCGCATTCATTTTTGAATGCTTCTGTAAATTCAGGAGATGTCGCTCTTTACAGTCAGATTTTGGGCTGTCTACACCAATATCAGAGGCAGTGAGGTCCACAAAGACACCCTCCCTCCCAAACTGCTCACTGTTCCCCTTATGGGGAAGGGAGAGGAACAGAAGCCTGGATTGACTGATGCTACATCTCCAGCCTGCTCCGTCACAGGAAATGGGGCAATTAAGGACAGCTTGTACAGACTCTGCGTGGGGTTAATATCCAGCTCCAGTAATTAAAAATAAATTACACTTTTCTTGTATAAATATTCAGGTCTACTTCAGTATGGGACCCCTTCTTCTTTATGGTGCGTAAGCTGTTTCTCGGAGTTCGCAACATCTGGCAGAGCTTTTCATGACACGTATATAAGCAGAAATTGAATTCTGTTGCCTCTTATAAATTCATTGGCGGGTGTCTTCTGACAGAAGGATCGATGCACTTGGATTGTGTCCCTTTCGGAGCTCAGTGGGGGATGGAGGGAAGGGAGGCGGGCGTGCCGGCTTTGTGACAAACACCCGCGTGCTTCCCCCGCATCTTAAGCGGAAATGGGCCACAGAAATCCATAGCTTAAATGGGACAGTGACGGTGATCAGACAAATGAACCAATCTGAGGAAAAAACGAGAACATTGCTGGAATTAGAGACCAGTAGCAGGGAGGCTTTTCACCGCGTTGCCTCTTATTCGGTTTGCAGCCGTTGATTGGCACTCGTACTCTTTAGACCTTTTCAAATGCACTGAGCCATTTCCCATCTCCCCTGCAGGAGAGTACATCAAGACATGGAGGCCACGCTATTTCCTGCTGAAGAGCGACGGAACGTTCATCGGCTATAAGGAGCGGCCACAGGACGTTGACCAGCTGGAAACGCCATTAAATAACTTCTCAGTAGCACGTAAGTTTGTCATTACCCACCACCCCTGTCACGTGACCTGGAGATTAATTTATTTACTTAACTGAGTTATGGCCCACATCTTTAAAAAAAACAAAAAAACATTTGGATTTAAATGTTCTGGGGTGGGACAGTTGTTCTCATCAGGTGACCGTAAAACAGGCCTTGGCAGCTGTACTCAGGCCTCTGCCCATTGGGCGTTAGAGGTGTAGCAGCACTGCAATGTGGAAATCCTCGCACTGGAAGTTGGGTCTGTGTTCTGCAGATGATTGAACAGAGTAATTAGACAGCATATTGTTCGTTAAACAAAACATTTCCACTTGACACCCTTGAGTTATAGTGGTTATTAACTGCCTGATTTCAATTATTTATCTTGCGGCTCTCTAGCCTGCTCCATCAGCGAGCGCTTTCAGAGCTTTCACCCATAGGGTCCGTGTCCCTGTTGCACGGACCGAGCTTTCGCACCTGGGACTGAGTTTCAGAGTATTAATGAGAGACACTGAAGCACGGTGGTGATATTCTCCCACTAGTTTCTTTTAGGGCATTGCAATGCGTATACACCTTATACAGGCACAAGCTGCTGCTCACGTCGAAGCTTATGGCCTGTCAGAATATATTATTTTGCTCGTGATTTGGAATGGGAAGTGGGTTTTTTTTTTTTGCACACAAAATCATTTTTCAAGCACATCATTACTAATTGTCTTCATTATTTTCTGCTGAGATGTCTCTGTGTTCTGGCAACACGACATTTCATGATGAGATTTTATATGGTTTAAGAGCTTCGGTACATGACGTGACCAAGGTGGTTTGCAAGTTGCAACCGCTCTATGTTTCTGCTTTATCTATTCACTGACCTGTAGAATTTGGCCACAATATTGCTGCTGCTGATTGCTTTTTACATATCTAATTATCTTATCAATTATCATAAATTATTGTTCAGTAATCAGGGAAAAGCGATTCATATTTAAAATGCACTAATGCACTACATATGGGACAATAGATTCATGATTGTATACATGAATACTTGTTGATTGTCAGTAATATGGAATAAATACTAAAGAGCTAAGTCTCTTTTTCCTTATAGATTTTAATTGATTAAAAGCTCTTACAGTGTGAATACTACTGAATGTTAATTAACACTCAAATATTAAAAAGACAACTGTATTGTAATATTAGGCCTACAATATTAATTGCGTATGCTATCACCCTTGAACACAAATTCCATATCCCACAATCCCACAGGCCTCTCTATATGTGAAAACAGAATCCAAATTCTGTATGGACAGTAAAAAAAAAAGATTACTTGGTTAACAATGTTATGATTGGACACGTGTTGGGATTGTGATTGCTCCGATTGGGTAATATGGCTTTAATAATAAAAGTATGGCTTTATTGTCTTTTTGTTGTACGTACAGTGTACACTATTTTTTTTTGCGTCCAGGCTCAGAGTTGGATGATACAGCTATGAGGTTTTGCTAAGGTTTAGATCTATTGAGCAGTTTATTACCTAAACTGAAATAAAACAGTATGTGTGATGTGTGAAATGTAATAACCGGGATGTGCCTGTTTGAATCCAACAAAGTTCTCCCCAAGAATCCTAGCTGCAGTATTATGTTCCCCCGGTGTCTAATATGAAAACTGCGCCAAAGCCCCGCCCCATTTCCCCCAGCTGCTATTACTCCCGCTGATCCCACCGCATCCCTGCCTCGCCCCAGAATGGCTGGTGACAGTCCCAGTGGTGTCACCTGCTCTGGCAATAAAGACAAATGGCTGTAACTGCGGTCCCCTCTCTGCCCCTCCCCTCTCTCTGGATGTGGTCAGAGTGCCAGCTGATGAAGACAGAGCGGCCCAAGCCCAACACATTCATCATTCGCTGCCTGCAGTGGACCACTGTCATCGAGCGCACCTTCCACGTGGAGACCCCCGAGGAGAGGTGAGCGAGTGCCCACAGGCGCTGTCTCCGTACGCGCGCGGCTTACACGAGAACAGATGCGGTTTCAGAAGCGCCCAGGGATTCGCGCGCGGCCGCCGACAGACGCGGACGCGTCCAAGGCCGCACATGTGGCTCCGCGCGTCACCGGTGGGCGTAAATTTCCAGCTCTTTGATGAGCTCGACCAACTGTCGCAAAAGGGCCTGCCAGCTGACTCGATGACAAGTGTGCATTTCAGACTCAGAGGCCTGCTCTCTTTCTCTCCGCCGTTAGGGAAGAATGGACAAAAGCCATCCAAACCGTGGCGGACAGCCTACAGAAGCAGGAGGAGGAGATGATGGACTCTTCGCCCGACCCCATGGACATGGAGATGTACCTGACCAAACCCAGGCTCAAAGTGGTGAGTCCCGTCCTGCCACGCCTAATCTCGCTGACAACTTGGCCGGCGGCGCCGAACTCTTACGTCGTCCCAGTCTCGGCCCCTTTCAGCTTAGCACCAGATTACGTTTCCGTTCGGCTTCAGCGCCTCGCGCGGGGTGTGCAGCTGTGCGTCTAGTCGTGACACAAAGGTCCCATGGGTACCCTTTTGGATCTCCTCCTCACACATGTTTTCAACATTCTTCCCAGCTCCAGGGGTCAGAGGTGAAACGTGGGACCCCCACATATAGTCTATAACACTTATAGAAGTGACGAAGTACAGAGTCCTCCCCTCCCAGATCTGTCCGAAGCACCAGCAGTATGTTGGCATGGTCACATGAATTTTTCAACATCATTCTGATGCTGTGAAGTAAGTTTTTGTTGTGCAATAAGAGCATGTGTTTGTAGCAGTTCTAATCTCTTGTAACGCTTTCCTTTTTCTTTTCTTTTCTAGACTATGCACGACTTTGAATACCTCAAACTCCTTGGAAAAGGCACTTTTGGCAAAGTCATCCTCGTGAAGGAGAAGGCCACAGGTCGATACTATGCCATGAAAATTTTGAAAAAGGAAGTAATCGTAGCGAAAGTGAGTAGCCGGAGTAGCCTTGTATGCGCGAGCAAAGGAGCGGCGGATTTTTAAACGTCGCTCATTGTCGATGTTGTACAAACCCTCTTTGTGATCTTTCAGGATGAAGTGGCGCACACACTCACAGAAAATCGAGTGCTACAGAATTCCAAGCACCCGTTCTTGACGGTGAGAGACTCTTCCATACACCTAACCCAAACACTCCACCGCCGCCACAAAGGCCGCTCAATAGGTGGCCCTCCAAGTTTTGTGAGCAAGCGCCCTTCAAACAAGCCTCCGGGTTTGCGTTTGGGGAACTCGAGTGATGCTAAATAACCCAGCTAGAAAACCCGGCTTCATTGAAAGCTCTGAAAGGCTTCTCGCCATCAGACAGCCTTTATCAAACCTTGTGAAGGCTCACAAAGCAAACCCACAAAATCTGTCTGTCTAAAGTGGCTGGGATAACGCACGCTGTCTCCATAGTGGTGAATGGGGTCCTACGGGGCCATCAGCTGTCAGACAACAGTTGTGCTGGAAACTGAATTCCCATCAACTAAATATAATATAATGGTTCAGTATGTTAAATAGGCACTATATGAGAATATCGTTCACACTCTGGTGGGCCTATGTTGCACAAAGTACCTGCTGAAATGAGTTGAGGGAACATATTTCTGTCTTGTTAAATTTTCAGCGGCGCACTAAAGCACTTTTTTGATATTGTTAATGCTGCCGCGTGAACTTTGCTGTTTCACTGCAGTAAAAGAACAACAGTATATGTTCAGACTAAACACAATTTTAGCTTTGCTTGTATATTATTTATCATTTGTAATGACGCTCATTTGCAGTCAAGATACAGAACAGATGTTGTTGTGCAAATTAAAAATAAATTAAGCTAGAACGTCTGTATTTTTACTTTGCTCCAGTGTAATGTTGCCCTTAAAGTCGAGGGTTTTTTCTTCCCTGTAGGGATTGAAATACTCTTTCCAGACCCACGACCGGTTGTGTTTTGTCATGGAATATGCGAACGGTGGAGAGGTGAGTTTCAAAAAGATGCGCCGTGATGAGATTCGGCAGGTCAGCCTCTCCCCTTCTCTAACCCCGCCTTCCTCCTGCCCTGCAGCTCTTTTTCCATCTGTCGCGAGACCGGGTCTTCTCGGAGGAACGGGCCCGCTTCTACGGGGCGGAGATCGTCTCAGCGTTAGACTACCTGCACTCAGAGAGGAACGTGGTCTACAGGGACCTAAAGGTGGGAGGGTGACAGCACATATCCTGGATATAAATAGCCACTCAGGGCAAGCCAGGCATTTATTGATTGGTCGCCACCAGATTTTGGTTTCACAGCAAGGCAAAATTATGTTAGTCTTCATTCAGGCTAGTTTGCAAGCGAGAAAATAATTTAGTTTGCTGCGACTGAAATTAGGAGGTTAATATTGGAGCAGTCTTATATGACTCACAGTGAAGCGGCGTAAATGAATTGGCATGCGTAATTTATCTGGAATCGAGCATAATCAAATCAACGCAAAGCATTATCAACACCTTTAATGTTTGACGGCCCGTACCGGAGGTGCAAGGACTGGTCATATTTTAATTAATGAAGTGTGTTTGATGTTCACCTTGAGCTGGAAAAAAAGTGTAGCAAAGAATCATTTTTGCTGCAACTAATGTGCCGCAGGCTCTCCCCGGTGTTGTAACCGGCGCGGCTGACGCTGAAGTTTATAGTCTACGTTACGCAGGACGAAACTTTCACAGCGTGTGGGGAGGATAGGGGTTGAGACGTCACACTGTGAAAAGATGTCCAGGCGCAGAGAATAACATTGTAAAATCGAGAGCACCGCTGAAATAAACAAGATGAAATGGGAACAACTATGGGGATGCCAGGATATCTGTGGGGTCATGGTGGGGGGGGGGGGCAGAATCTGTTGCGCCGTCTCCCCCCGGCCAATGAAACTGTACCAGCCAGGTCAGCAGGACCCCCCTACCCCTCCTGTGGGCTTACGAGCCAGGCTCCCAGCCTGCTAAGGTTCTTCTGAAAATGCCAGGGTAGCAAGACTAGAGGATGTGCTGACTCAGTCACGGTGCTGCTGGCCACGTGTGAGCTACAGCTGTCAGGTGACTTTTTACAGAGAGGATACTGAAACTGAAAGGCCAGTCGTTGCAGGCCCTCTCGCTGCCAGGTAATAAGCGCAGACCCTCTGTTGATGCTCACAGCGATGGTGTGCGTTGTGCTTTTTGTCCCGTAGCTGGAAAACCTTATGCTGGACAAGGACGGGCACGTGAAAATCACAGACTTCGGCCTGTGCAAGGAGGGGATCAAGGACGGGGCCACCATGAAGACCTTTTGTGGGACCCCGGAGTATCTTGCCCCGGAGGTAGAGTTCTTCAATGTTAATCGCCAGTGAAGCCCCACACGCCATATTTCTTTATGCTTCCCCAACGTGCTGAAGAGTTCCCGGGTGCTGCTTAAGAGTTCTGAGGAAGACCGCTCCTTTATCACAGCACCTGTGAATATTCATAAGCAGGCAGAGCTGGAACATATTTTGTGCTTCGTAGTGATTGGCTGTTACAACAATTCTGTGCATATCTGTAGTGATTAGACTCAGAGCAGGACAAGTCATGGTCTCACTGCCAATTAATATTCATAAGCACCTGCTTCCTCTGGAACTCTTTGTTCAGTGCAAGGACCAATCTTTGAGTGTAAAGCACACATAGTCACACATCTAATTTCTACTGAGGGAAAGAAAGTATTACCGGTATTTTGTAGCCGTACAGTTTTTAGAAGCACGGATGATTGATATAGGGCACAGCATAGAGGTCATGTGATCTCTGTGAACCAATAGTTCCAATACATTCTGCTCCTGACCTACCTCACTCTGTGGTTGGGGGATATAAATTGGGATCTTCAAAACAAAAGAGAAAATGGAGCCTGTTATGCTTTTTCCCGAGCAACCCACAGCTGTTGAGGGTAGGTAGGTGTACGGATTCCTGGAAGTTTGCTTTCCGGACACGTGGTGTAAGAGGGACTGTGCACTATTCATCCATGAAAGTCCCTGACATGATGGATAGATGCTCAGCTGCGTTGCTCTGACGAAAGGATCAAAGGAATAGTTTAGGTTTAGGTTATGTCATTATGAACCCATATTAGCTGCTAAGGATAATCCCTCATGTTGTAAGAGGATAATAGTGAGGAAATGCTGAATCAGGTGTGAAACGTTTTCCTGTTGGTGGAACTGCAGCCCTCGTACGGGTGTGGCAGGCCTCCGTCACGTGGGAGTGTGATTTGTAAAATGATATTGCATTGTGTATATGACAGTCCTCCCCATCTCCCGCCTTAGGAATGTTTCCGGGAGAGGGGTGCCCATGTTGACACAGTTGCCGGCTCGTTGTTTTTAGCCCCTGTCTGGAATTTGTTGGGGGGTTTTGGCAATGCCTTGGGAAACGTGAGCTTCCGCCCCTGGAGAAAAGGCCACGGTGGCTACAGCTGCTCTTGGCTTCTAAGGGGGCTTCAGCCCACAACTGCCTGGGATTCCTCCCCTGACCTGGCCAAAGTGCGGTCCCCTCGGCCCTTCTCTCTGACTCCCCCCTCTCACCCCACATTAGACGGGGCTCCTCTCTCCCCTCCCTGGCCTCTGGAACACAGGCGAGCTACGTACCCTGAGTGTGTGAATGAGAGCAGAACAATTTCAGACATTCCAGCCCTAAAATATATTTGGCTACATATATGCCTACATATTTTAATCCACTTTCTTCTGGAGTTGATATAAGGCTATCAGTGCTAGTGCGATCAGTGTAGGGGAAAAAAGGATTTGGTTATTATTACGGCTTATTGTTTTATTTTGTATTGTGGGTTTATTTTTATTTTTTTTGTATTTATATGTGCTTTATTTTTCGCATTTCATAAATATTGTGCACATATTTATTGAAGAAATATAACGCAGATTGAAAACAGTTTTTTCAAAGTTGTTTGAGAAACACAAAACTTTGTGGGCCTGGATGACTTTTGACCTGTGAGTATAATCCAGAGAATATGTTCTGGAGAGAAAACACCTGACATATACAGTACCATTCAATTTAGGAATTGTTATGTTCTTCAAAAAATCTATACTTTGATTCACTAAGGTGGCATTAAATTGATCAAAAAGTACAGTCACGGCATTAATAATGTTACAAATTACTATGACTATTGGAAATAACTGTTTTTTTATTCAAACTTTACATATGATTGTCAAGCCCCATTTCCAGCTGCCGTTACTCCAGTGTACTAACAACACACTGTGCTACCTCATCCTTAAGTAATCATGCTAATGTGCTAATTTGATACTAGAGAAACCATTCCCATTATATTAAGTGCAGCTGAAAACAATTGTGCCCGTTCAATTAAACTATAAAATGTCTTTCTTTGAGTTGCTAAAGTACAAATAGAATGAAATATAACTAGTAGTTTGTAACATTATCAATGTCTTGACTTGACCTTGGTGAATAAAAGTATCAATTTCTTTCAAAAACATAAAAATGTCTCAGTGATTCTAAACTTTTGAACGGTAGTGTACATATACAGTTTCACCCGTGAGACCCTTCCCAGCAAGCGCGCAGTGCCCTCTCAACATTACAGTTGTGTTCCTTCCGCGTTAGAGTGATGTTATAGCAAGGCGATCAAATCAGCCTGGCGGTAAAGACGGCGTGGGCCGTTTCCATGGAGACTAAGGTGCAGCCGCGCAGGGGAAAAAGGGCCGGACAGTGTTACAGGTTGTTCCGCAGTAAACAATGACCTTGTTGTGTGTGGAACGCAGGAATGCTGCAGCGTCTGGGAATATTCCACCAGCCAGGTGAAACGGTCTCCTCAGGCCAGGACTGGCCCCGTCCCACTATAGAACACTGACTGTTGGGTCATTGGCCCCTCCGAAAATGCAGATATTGCTCGAGAACTCAATAATCAATGAAGTTAGTATGCTGTAATATCAAGCCTTTTTCTTATTTGTTTACTCAGAGATAACTGTGTAAACGGCAATACAAGTGGTCATTGTTTTAGCTGTCTGGATATGTCTGTCAGTTGGTCCATATGAGAGTGTGCATGTGTGTCTTCCTCCAATCAGAAGAGGAATAGAGAGAGTAGGAACAGTAGGTGTGTATATTTGTGTGAGGGCGTGACACAGTTCTCTGGAGTTGCGTCCTTTCTCTGGTAGATTAAAAAAGGAAAGAGTGTGTGCTTCAGAGAAAGAGGAGTGTGTTCCTGTCCTCTCCTCTCCCCTCGGGGGCCGGCGGGGCAGTGTCGGGGTGTAACCGCAGCCCTGGTTACGTGTGAGGGATGAGCTTGGCTCCGGCGGTCCTGGCAGCTCCACAGCTGTGCCGCTCCTCTACATATATGGGGCAGCTGCAGGGCCAGCTGTCGCGCGGCGTGAATCACACGACAGCAGCTCTGGAAATAGAGAAGGCCGAGTAATCCTATCGCCACGCCGCGCTTCACGTTACCGCTGCCCTCCCACTCCTCCTCCTCCTCCTCTGTCGCTCGCCGCAGCTCGCGCAGAGGCGCGGGGGGCACTGTTGTTCCATTTACGGTGCGGCTCGACGCGTCCATCCATCCCTCCCTCTGTCCGCAGTCCCTCGCGTCCATCTTGAGTTCTGTTTGTCTCGCGTCTGCCAAACAGACCTGACCCTTGTAGTTTGAGGAAATCAATCCTTTTTCTTCTTTTTTTGCCTCAGTGTCCAGCGCTCATTTCAACACCACAGTCTCTGAGCAGGCAGTCTCTGAACTGGCAGTCTCTGAGCAGGCAGTCTCTGAGCAGGCAGTCTTTGAGCAGGCAGTCTCTGAGCAGGCAGTCTTTGAGCAGGCAGTCTCTGAGCAGGCAGTCTCTGAGCAGGCAGTCTCTGAGCAGGCAGTCTTTGAGCAGGCAGTCTTTGAGCAGGCAGTCTCTGAGCAGGCAGTCTTTGAGCAGGCAGTCTCTGAGCAGGCAGTCTCTGAGCAGGTCAGGGAGCTGTTATGCCCAAAAAGCCCAGTGGAGGCCGATGTGGACTTACACTTTTCCCTGAAATGAACTTTCACATTTTGCTGAAATGGTCTTTCACAGCTGCTCGAAACGATGACCGTAAACGATGACCAAGGCTACGACGTGAGCCGTAAAAGCAGAGAGCGGCTACGGGAGGCTGATTCAGGATCAGTAGAATAGCGGCACCCCCCCCCACAGCCCCTCTGGCTGCCCTACGCACTTAGATTCCCGGTGATTAAATGTGTGGAGCACCAGTAGAAACTCTATCCCCACTCCTAATGCGAGATGTGAGCCTTGCTGGGAATGCCCTGGGATCTGAAGCCTGGCCGTGGAATGAGTGCTCCTCACGCAGACCTGGAAAACACAGTACTGTCCGAACCACTTCTGCCCTCGACGAATGCGCCCGCTCTTACGCCTCACGCCTATTTTTACTTGAACTGTGATTTTAATTGGACTGGTAATAGGTATAGCACCATTCAATGGTGACAGCAGATGCTCTTCTCCATAGCAACTTACACGGCTCATATTCTTTCTACATATGGGGCCTGATTTACTAAGGCCTTTAGCATGTGGAAAACTATTTAGCACACGCAAAAGTAATAACACAACCGATGATTGGTGCAAAACTAATACCTTGACTAATCATTGGTTAATCATGCTAAAGGTCTTTGTAAATCAGGCCCAGTCTGTTAATACAGCTGGATATTTACTCAGACAGAGGCGAAGTACCTTGCTCAAGGGTACAACAGCAGTGCCCCACCTGGGAATCAAACCAACAACCTTGGAGTTATAAGCCCAAATTTTACCTTCCAGTCAGTACTTTACATATCCACCTCAGTGATCTGCACTGCCGTCCTGGCGTGTGCATTGTCATTCGGCCCTGACTGTGACTCCCTCCCATCCCACCAGGTGCTGGAGGACAGTGACTACGGGCAGGCGGTGGACTGGTGGGGCCTGGGCGTGGTCATGTACGAGATGATGTGCGGCCGGCTGCCGTTCTACAACCAGGACCACGAGAAGCTGTTTGAGCTGATCCTCATGGAGGACATCCGCTTCCCTCGCACGCTGGCTCCCGAGGGCAAGTCCTTGCTGTCCGGGCTGCTCAAGAAGGACCCCCGACAGCGGTGTGTGTTTCCACAAAACTAGTCTCCAAAGGGAACAGTTACTAGGTCATTAGGTCACAGACAGCACACTTTGAGCTGGTACATTACCTGTAGTGCATCTAGGTTGAGATAATATTACAGTAGAACCTACAAGATACGGATGCATCAGGAATGAAGGTCGTTCTGAAATTTTACTCTCGGTTCGTATCCTTTTGTTTGAGCTGTCAGTCCATAACACTCAGGTCTGTATTTTTGGGGCCGTACTGCACCAGTTTGATGCAATGTGCCTCTTGTCTCTCCAAATTGATCCAGACTGATAAACTGTACATATCTTCGAAAATATATTTGACCTGCTGACGGTCCAGCTTGAGGTGGTTGACCTGCAGTGACTCTTAGTTTTGGTTCTCTCCATGCTCCAGGTTAGGCGGTGGGTCGGATGATGCCAAGGAGATCATGCAGCACAAGTTCTTCGCTGAGATCGTGTGGCAGGATGTTTATGAGAAGAAGGTAAAAGGAGAAATCGCGCACCTGAGCCCCTGCCATGTCCGCACCTCTTCACCCAAACGCACACGGCGGAAAAACAAGGCTTCCACAGACACGTGCAGTTTTTATCCTTGGGCCAGCATTGGGAATTTTTTTTTTTTTTCTCTCAGGCTAAGAGGGGCCACAGTTTGTCCCAGAAAATAAAATGCGGCGTTAATTAATTACCTCGTAATTCCCTGTTCGCCATGCTTTCTGGATAAGTCTGAAACTTGCCTTGGAGATGGAGGAACAAAGCTTAAGTTGTACTAGCTTTTCATAACAGCAGGGATGGCTTCATTCAAGTCATAGGAGTCTCCAGATACCGGCGAGTAATATCTGCTCTGCCTGCTGTGCCGGGCTGAGACACACGCCGCAGCATCTGCTTTGATTAGGCACTAATCAGCGGAGCGAATACCTGCAAACAAAGCTAAAGTGTGGGGTAATAGATTGGCATGGCCACTCATAAAGCCAAGACACAGCGACGTCACATCAGTCTGGCTGTGTTGGCGCTCCAATAAGCGTTTGTGCCAAACCGTTAAACCGGCTGGAAAGTTTGTTGTTGTGGTTGCTAATCGTACAAAAAAACAACGAAACGGTGGTCAGACAGCGGTGATTGTTTTCTCCACATCTCGAATGCCCAGTTGTGTTCGCAGGCCTGTCTCGTCACTGTAATATCTTCCGTCAATTCTGGAAAGGACAGAATTCAGTCTGTAGTCCACCAGCTGAGCCGCACGGTCGCTGTGAGCACGGATGCATGCAGACTGCAGGTGCCAGGCTGAGTTTATGAGGTGCTCTTACGGGATGAGACTGTTAGCGGTTCAGCTGACTGAAGCGCTCTCTCCCCGGGTAGCACTATGGCCAATTATGCACTGCCCCACGGGGCTCTTGGTCACAATTTTGCAAATTTGTGTAAAGTAAGCTATGTATTTTTCAAATGTGGAAAACTCTGGAATATATCAGTGTTATCTCAAGGTTCTTGAATTTACTTTAGACTGCATTGCATGTTGTGAAACTTCAGACTGACAGGACAAGTAACCAATGTCCAATGTGGATTTCTCCCTCTCCCCTCAGCTGGTCCCGCCCTTCAAGCCTCAAGTCACCTCGGAGACGGACACGCGGTATTTCGATGAAGAGTTCACAGCCCAGACCATCACCATCACGCCACCAGGACAAGGTACCCTGTTCGGACCCCTGCTCCCTCACACATACAGGATGTATGTTTCTGGCACCGCGCAGCTTTGTGTGTGTGTGTGTGTGCGCGTGTGTGTAAAATGGGAGTGTGAGAGGTCGAGAGCTGGGGGGTCACATTCGCATGATTACCATAGAGACAGAGTACAGCAGCTCACTGAAGAGCGAACAGAACATTTTAAGTTCACATTACACTTCACAATAAATCAGCATTGGGTATATTAAACCTTTCCTGCTTCAGACAGAACTATTTATCACTCTATTTATACAGCTCAGTCAAGACTTATTTTCACAACTTTGACTTCCTCATCTAGTTAGATTGTTTTGCGAGACAAATTACTTTCCTTTTCTGTTTTAAGTAGAACTTAAATGATTAACTTCCAACAGCTTGAGTTTTAGAGTTCAGAGAATTTGTTGAAAGGAAGCCCCTTGGCATTAACACTTTGCTACCTGGTAGATGGTCTTATTTAATGAGGGATATTCATGACAAAAAAATAATTTTCTTTTGTATATCTTTGTGTATATCCCAGTTGTGTTCTTCGTTCTTCAGCCTATTTACACATTTATTACCAGAATGCCCAAGACTGAAGGGCTTGGATGATTTATTTAATTGTTATAAATAAATAAGACAGATTCTAGTAGAATGTCTAATCTGAGCACTCTCAGGGAAACAGTTTTGAGAGTGGACTGTTCTTTTGTGAGAATGGGGCCCCCTGCTGGAATACTCATTAATATTTTTGGCATATCAGAATGGGGTATGGTTTCGAATATTTAGGCTAAAACATTAGCTTAAAAGTAGATTTTTCTGGTACAGTGTGTAACCATGTGTATATTTGTGGTATTTTTTGTGAAAGGTATGGTATGATAAATGTGACGCGAAACCTATGTAGCATAGCCATTTTATTCTGTCACTGTACCAAACTAAATCTCGCTCACTCTCCTTCTTTCTCATTTGCTCTCTCTCTCTGTCTCTCTCTCTTTTTCTATCTCAGATGAGCACATGGAGTCATTTGACAGTGAAAGGAGACCCCACTTCCCCCAGTTTTCCTACTCTGCCAGTGGAACAGCATAAAGGACCCCTCTACATTGCCCCCACCTCCCACCCCCACCAGACTGCATTCTTAAAGACAGTGGCATCTCTATCCTCTTGCGTTTTGTTTGACACAAGTGTTTCGAATTGGATTGTTCTGCAGACACATTTGGTTTGCAGTTATTTGTAGATCGTGACGCTCCATCCAACAAAAGCGATGGGTTTCTGTGGCCTTTGAAGACCGTGGTTTTGTAATGTTTACGAAAGGTAACACTACAGTTAGTTTTCTGCGTCCACTTTCCCATTCAGATGGGCCCTGTTGTCCTCGGCCTACTGAACAAAATGACAGCCAATAGAAGACAGCAGTTTAGACACACAACAGCTGAGAGAGATGGTCCAAGTTTTATTTTATTTTCATTACCTTGTATCACACCCCCCCATGTCTTCTGTCACTCCCTGCACTTTTCTCTTGCTAAAAAAAAATGGAAATATGCATTAGGATTATGAAATTCTACATTTCATTATTGTTCTTTTGCTGTTGTATTTTGAAAAAGGGCAGCTGCGCGCAAGCTGCATTTTTTAAATGGGGGCAAGAGATTTTCAAATTTATGATTTGCATGAAGGTAGCAACACCGTTTTGGTTGCGTAGTTGATGAATCCCCTTTTGAGAAGGCCAAAATTTACTTCATCAATGGAAGTTAGCTTTAAGCACATCCAAATGTTTCAGAACCTGGTGATGACTATAAATCAGTTTAATACCAGATATTTAAGAAGATTATTCAACTCGCAGATTTGCTATTAAAGATGCAGTTTGAAGCCCAAAATATTCCCAACAAGGAGAATGCAACACATATCACAAAACACACCTCTCTTGTTGGCAGGCAACACTGTTACGCCCTACTCAAAAGGGTCACGATGAGAGAGTGGACTGGTATCAGTATAAGTAGGGCTTAAGTACCTGGATTGAACAATTAACTGATTGGACTGGGAAAGATCAGACGCAGATGTCAACCATGACAGTGTGTACATGTGTATTTCTATGTATATGTATACACATGTACACACACTCATACATTTTCTTGTGTTAAATGTTTAATAGGGCTGTCAGGTAAACCTATTGCAATGTGTAGTCAATGACAGACCCAGGACCTGGTGTCCACCCCCTTAAAATACCATGTGTGCAGCGTGAGGCCAACCTTTTCCTTATGGGGCCCGCTGCTGCATGCCACACAGGCTGCCCATCCCGGTGGTGGCAGCGTAGTGTGGCGAGCCTTCGGACCAAGCGCCACTTCTGAATGTTCTACTCTACCGACAAATATTCCAGAGTTCCCTGTGAGCTGGCCGTCTAGGGGCCCATTCTTCTTTCCTGTACTGTATTGGGTCTCCTCTTCCCCCCCAATGCATCCAGCACAGCCTCAGTGAGGTCGCTGTAAACACACTTTGTAGAGTATAGTTGTGGAACTGCATTTTGGTTTCAGGCGAGCGTACAAGTGGAGTGAGCCATGATTTCCTTAGAGGACTGTCTAATCTAACCATTTTCTTGCACAGTGTATATACACCAGCAATTTTAATGGACACAAGTGTGCTCATGGATTACCTCTTCCAGCTCCACAACAGTCAAGCGTTTGTACGTTTAATTGTACATGTTCCACATTGGTATTGAAATAGAAAACGGCACAATCAGCCTGTCTTTTGATACGCTAATAGAAATGAGATGTAAATATCAACAAAAAATGTTTTACGCAAAACAAAATGAAGTAGTTTTGTTGCAATGACTGAATTTAAATGGCACCATTAAATTGGCCTTATCTGTCACATTCTTCACAATTGGTTGGTCAAGTATCCACTCAAATTTGAAAGAAAATGTTTTTCCTCTTTAAATTATTGTTGTCAGTGTTTCAGACTGATAATCACTCAGTGCTTAACTCATTCAGCATGCTTAAATGAATGTAAAGGTTTATTTTTTATTGTCTTGTGACAGCCCACATTTCATCTTTCTCTTTTGTACGTTTTGTGTAATTACATGATGTCTCAAAACATTAATACTTCTCTGCTTTTCCTCTTGTTCAAAATGTAGATCTGATAGTTGCTTATTCATATAGTCACTCTCCCTTGGCTGTCGCCTCAGAGAATTGTTGGGAAAAGAAATGGGTTTTTTAAATTAATTTTACGTTTCTTTCCCTCAGCCCCCGCCCCCTCCCCACACACACACGCACACACCCTCTTTTATGACAGCTGGGAGGCTGAATTATAAAAACACCAGCTTTAGTGAACAAACCAACAACATGAACTCTTGTTGTTTTGTTTTTTTGTTGTTGTTTTTTTTACACACATTTTTTTTTTTTTTGTCATTTTTGTTTCCTTTAAATTGCTGAAATAAAGAATTTTAACTAAAATGGCTGATTTCGTAGTCACTGTAGATCGGGAATGCGGAAAATTAATTATTCCTGTCCATGTCCCAGGCACATTGCTTTTGTTGCTTATGGAAAGCAGGTAGTTAATGCCAGGTTTGGGAAATCCAAAGAGCTCCGATGCATGACTAGTTAAAGTGATTCTGGAGTATTTGGCCAAAATTTAGATCCTAAAACTTCAGTACCTAGCGACAGACATTCTTTTGGACATCCTATTGATTGGCTATGTAATTGACCTGTAAATATCCATTCAAAATATGTTTAAAGTATGCTATGCTTGAGGCTTATCTGCTTAAATAATGAATACATAAATTAATATTTGAAATGTATCTACATGCCCTGCTTTCTTATTTGCAACATAGGCCACTGCTGGTGTTTTTGACAGTATTTCTGAAGGATTCTGACCCAAACTGCTACCCTTCATCTAACAATGGATGTGTATGGCAAAAACATCTGATGACCCTGTGGATGACAAGCTTCCATTCAAACAGGCCTGCCATTGACAGGATGCTCAGGGACAGGGGTTCTGCAGTCCTGTGCTTCTGTGACTGGCCTCTTGTTCTTTGTGAATCTACTTATTTGAGGAACATGTACATATAAATAATACCATTTTTCAAAGAAATCAGGAAATTGACAGCACGGTTTCAGTTACTGATTGATATCTATTAGTTTTTGGAAATGGGAACTGCACATCTCAGAATTCAACTTTTTCAAAAACACATTGCCAAATGCAGATCAAGATAGGAGAAATGCACCATTCAAAGATTCATTCAGAAAGTGCAGCTGTATTCACCAGTATGAATACATCTGTGACTTTAATGTTTCGAATACTGAGGTTAAACTTTTTTCTCAATACTTTCATACTTATCTTTGCATGTATTTTCATTCTGTTACCATATACAATATTTAATAATTGTGCTAATAACTATACCAGTGCGCGTGCACCGAGGTTCACTCTGAAGTCTTTTTTATCTGTATGCGTTATATTATATAATACTTTGTCTCAAACTGAGAGGGGTTGGTAGTACCCCGTTTCCTCTGTGGCCTTGCAGCCAATGTGCACCAGAGGAGGTATCCTCCTAAGCTGGGTACAGATGGCTCAGTCCCTGGAGCAGATGTTGGCAGCGCAGGATCACAGATTGACTGCAGCCAGCTGCAGCACTGGCAGGCTGGAGTTACATGTGGAAGTAGGTAGAGCCCAGCGAGGGGTTCACCTGACGCTGCCCCAAGGATGCAGAGGACAGCTTATCACCTGGTTCCCAGGGCAACGTGCTCCAGCTGTGCTACCCACAATTCACCTCTTTGTGTAAGCAGTTCTGCCTGGCCTCCTCTTGGGTAAAGGTTGGTGATACATAGATGTATTAACATGTGGAGTGCAATGTTTCACCTGCATGACTCCACAGTCATATGCGAGTGCTTGCATTTTATTTTCAAAAACATCTTGGAGATGAAGCCATTCTATCAGCTTTTTTTCTGTGTCTAATGACTAATTTAATGCTTCTTTAAATCTGCTCCAACAATTTTTCAATGTGTGCTAATCACCTAAGATGTCATCCAGAAAACATGTTTGTGGTGCAATATCCACTTCAGACAAGCATGCATCAGCAAACAAGTTTACACCTATTTGCCAGGAATGTGCTGCATTTTGCATTCTGGCCAAGAAAAAAAAGTCAATTTTTTACTTTTTGTATCACAGTCCAGATTTCAGCAACCAAGACCTTGTAACTGTGCTTCCTGGACTGTGACTGCCATCCGAACAATCGAAGAAATAACTTCTACATAAATAACACAAGTTGTCACAGCATTTGTCCAATTGAATGTCTTTATTAACAGCAAATTTTATTAAACACATACTGTTTATTAAAGTGAGAAATACCATTGATAGTTCATATTTTATGCAAGCCTAACATTCTTCAGTCTTTCTCCTTCTTTACATATGCTACCATGGCTAAGATTACATATTCCTTATGTCAGCCATTTGTGCATAGGTATTCTATTGATATCTGTTTTTGCTTTCTGCTCATGTTCACTCATTGCTGAATGAACCCCTTCTGACATAGGGTAGGCTCTACGGGATCGGACTGCCAAGATTCCAATCCAGGCTTGATCAACACCTGTTGTCAAACAGAGGTTAAAGGAGAGCTCTCAGCGTGACATCCATATGTAAAGGGATTGGGCAGATCACCGAACCCCCCAACAGGATATGGCCGCTGGCTGCTGAGACCGGCAGACGATTCGAACGCTACAGACGGATTATGACTGCTGATGAAAAAGCAAGCAAACCGACCTGAAAAGCAACAAGGCCAGGCTGGGGCTGAGGTGAACAAATGTGTTTACAGCTGCCTGTGGTGCCAGCTGAGGCCTCCTCCCCCAAGCGGACATGTGACCGACTCTGGTCATGTGACCCAGAGGAGGAATGGGGAACGCCGTTAATCCCTCAGAGTAACCTTTTTATGACTTCTCTTTAGATTTCGTAACTCTTTAGAGCATTATCCCCCCAACCCTCTCCACTCCCCACTGACCCCATGCCATCTTTCTGTGAGATTAAATCCATTCAAATGTGTAGAAATATGTGTAGACATATTGAGAGAAAATACCATTGTTTTCTTTGTTTTGGTGCGGATTGTGCCATGTTATGCTGCATATTAGAAGTCATTGAATCATTGAATTGGAATATTTATCCTTGTTTGCCTGCTTTGCAGTTGATTAATCTTTTTGATTGAGTTCCTTTCCCTGGGAAATTCACCTGTTCCAAGTGCACTTTAGGCAACTGATGAGGTTATCTCATGTCAATAAAGCCTATTGTGTCTCAGAACAGCAATAGCCATTTTTAAGAAAGTCTATTTGTATTTTATATAGATACCTATAATAAGAGGAATCAGGTCAGGCTGTGACACAGTCTTCCCTGTTTGTTGCCTCTGTGGGATTCTCTGTGGGATTATTTTTACAATGCTTCTTTGCTGGCGAAGTGTCAGTTAATTATATTGTGTTTTTTTGTTTTTTTTGAGAGTTGGGGTGCTATTCCCATTAGAAACCATTTAGATCCAGGACAGAGGTCATGGCGCTTTTTGGAAAAGGCCTGGGGGAGAGGATGTGCCTGTTCTCTCCTATTCTTAAAGGCATAGAGATAACTGGCAATACCTACTTACAGGGAGGCATGCAGAATAGTACTCAATGGGATGAATAGTAAGGCAGGGCAAGTGGGCCGGGGGAAGTTTAAAAGAAACTGTAGATGATAATGGAGCAGGACAAGTTTCTTTGTAAGTGCCATTTAATTGGGGAGGGAGGCTGGGTTTGCCTGGAGTAAAAGGTCACGACCTCAGAGAAGCTGTAATGGGGGAGGTAATTCCACCAGTGTATTGAAAAGAGACAACCTTGTGGCCCCCTACCTTTATGACCACAGACTCTACAGCAGTGGAGGGGGCCAGGACTTTGAATCAAATCGCAAGACAGGAATTTCAGCCCGGGTGAGCTGCTCTTTGTGTCGGAGCTGGGGGGAGTGAAAAAATGAACTGAAACCTGCCTCCAGCTGAGTGACTTGTCTTATCTTTAGCTTCATTTGAAAACCAACTGCATGCATGTCAAAACTGATGCCTATACACCAGAAGGGAAGTATTTTCTTGAGATAGACAGTGATTTCACGGGTGGTCATCTATGAACCATAGTCAACCAGCTTGGCTTCCATTCCATTTCAGTTCTGGAAATGAAGTGAAATTCAATTGGTTAATTCCACAGTCCCCATTGAACATTATGGCAACCAGCTTGGCCACAAAAAGTAATAGGCCACAAAAAGTTGTTGAGGACACCAAAAAAAGCACACAGTCCATTTTAATTAAATTTTGAAGTAGTTTTTTTTCTCTTTTTTTTTCGACTTTCATAGATTGAACCTCAAAGTGGAATCATGGATAAATAGGCCAACCTGAAGTGGCCAAATCAATGTTTTCATTTTATTTGTGTTATTGTATTTACTGTATGTAATCTAAATTTTACTGTTGTAGTTAAAACAGTCATTCATACTATACCAATACCATGCAATCTGTTTTAATACCATATACATTTGATTGGAACAGGGCTTTGATCAAATACATTTTTTGTGTAATTAAAGTAAAACTATTGTACATAAATCTGCATAAATCTACATGTGTCTCCAGAACCAGGGTTCAAAAATGTAACTCTAACACAGGCTGAATCCAAAGCACATATGCCTGTTTGGAGCAAATATCCACATGTATGTTGTTTGTTCATTGCTGAAATACTTGATGAAGCACTACTAGTCAAATTGATTGATAAGTAGCCTACTTCAAGGACGTGGTCACCAACATTAGCTTAGTGTAACCTTTGATCCAATTTTTGCATCAAAATATAAAAAGGTTTCTACTGTTCTAATATAATTCATGCCCATAACTGAGGAATGCCCAGGGTCCATCACATGTGAGTTACATCTCCACTCATGTGCAAATCAATGAAATTGCATTTACAGGACAAAAAGTTGTTGTGGACACTAAAAAAAGCACACAGTACGTTTTAATAAAATTTTTAAGTAGTATTTTTTAATTTTTTTAGAGATGACCTAGTTCACCTAAATAGTCACTGGGAACGTGTCTTGCTATCATAATGCCTGGACATGAAAAACTAGCACAAATGTGACACCCAGTGGGATATTCAGGGAGGGAAAACTTGTTCACATTTTGCAAAGTATAATGTTTGGCTACATCTTGTGGACAAAAAGAGAACATCACTATTGTCTGCTGCTGCCTATTAGTTTTACAAATGGTGTTGTTCTTAGTGGGGACATAGCAGAATCCACACATTGCCGTTGACCCCAAGACTTGTTTGGTTTGTTATGTCAGGTACAATGTGCCTATTAATCTATACTTTGGTCAGACAAACTTACTTTAAATGCATTTAGAAACTTGACAAATTTCTAGAATAAGGAATCGTTGGGTGGAAAGTGCATTACATTTTTAGGAAGCATTTTAAGGATTTAGCAGATTATTTTATCAAGAGCAATTTAGGATGATCAATAATGATAAAAAATAATGATAGTGTAACCTACGCAATGACCAGAACACATGTGCTTGCACGGCAACAGTCTGTTTAATATGTAGGTACTAATAGAGCTTGGCTTAGGTTATTGCAATTAGACCACAGTAATGTTTTAGGACTCACCCCAAACAACACACAACAATCTGTATTAGATGTGAACAAATAGCTGATTTAATTCAATATTTGATGTCTCTCTTTTCCTCATCACTCTTTACTTCTCACTTTTAAAAAACATTTTAAATTCTCTGTATTAAAAAAACACTTATAATTATCAGTATTAAAACACTTACATTTTTCAATATTAAAACCACTTAAAAATTTCACTCAGGTATCAACCATTTAAACAAATTAGCTTAATTAGATTAAAACACTGTACAAATACAACTTCCATATAGAGCCATTAAAATGTACCAAATGTACTCTGAATATGTATTTTTTCCACTCTTGTTATCATAACTATGTAAAAGATGAAAAAAATTAATATATTTGAATACTATGTCAGAGTAGTTTAGCTGAAATAATTTAGTGCTGCCAGTACGAATGAATGAATAAATAAATAAACAAACAAATAAATAACCTCACAAGACCTTGTTTAAAAATATATAAACTAATAAACAACCAAATAAAACACCTCCAAAATAAAATAAAATAAAATGAGCGCACTCCGATTCAGGTCAGTTCACTTTCTGTTGTCCAGTTCAGTACAGTCCTACCACTCGTCCTTGAAGTTTCCAGTCCAGTTGCAGCAAGCGATGAAAAAAGAGGTGGTACAGAGAAGTCCAGCCACAGCAAGGAATGACGATGATGTTGATGTCAGTGAAGATGATGATCACATGCGAGGGGGGGTGGAGCTCCGTGGCGTAGATCAAGTCAATATTAGTATGTAACAAAAACCAGTCAGGATGTCAAATTTAAAATAAAATAAAAATACAAAAGAAGATATCTTATCAGGAAATCTAGTGTGGAAAGGTCTATATCTACGTATTCCTTCTCTATTTTGCTGTTGCAGTGGAATAGTTAATGTTCAATAATTTGTTCAAGTTGATTTGTCGATATCCTCGTTTAGAAAAAAACGGACAGTTAAAGTTTCTCTTTCAGGCAGTCGCGTGCACCCCTTAGGGGCCATCTGAAAACTATCAACACTCCAGAACAGGGTTATCATGACTCAATATGAAGAGTGAACCAAATAAATCAATTATACCGGTTTCAAGTCACATTGTAATGGTTCGTGAGTTTTTATTTTCTTTTCTGTTGCGGTTCTCATCCTGGTTTCCCGATTGAGAATCTATCAAATTTTTTCCACGTTCCATTCTGGGTTTTGCTTTCTCTCATCATTGTTTTCACCTGTGCTTCTACATGCGGGGTATTTAAGTTCCTCACTTCCGCTTCCCCGGTGCTTCTTTGTCATTCGACTTTGCATTGAGCCAGGTATAGCCAGGTACTAGCGACCTTGTGATATTAAACGCTGTTTATGTTCACGAGGGACTTACTATTAGCTTTTATTTCAGGTATAGGTATTATTCAACCTGTTAGCGTTCTGTGCTATGTATTTTATTTTTTGCTGTTCTCTCTGAGAAAATTTTTCTTTGTTGGTTTCATTTTTATTTGACTTTTTCTGGACGTCTTCTGTTACATGCCGAAGGTATTCTTTTCTTTTCCGGTTTAGCTCCAGTATTGAGCTCGGGAGACTTAGTTTGGTTTCACTCGTGTATTCGAGTTCGACCCTATTTTCGTAGGTAGATTTTTTTTTGGCTGTTTAGCTACAAGAAATTATTTTCCTGTCTTTTCTTTCTGGATATTTTTTAGTTCATTCTTCCTTGTTGGTCCTCATTTGCGTGAGTGACTTGTTCTGATTCTCCTACCTTCGTGTTTGATTATCCACTACTGGAAACCATCACAGTACAAAGAAGCCGTTGAAAAAAAGCGGATTTTTTTCAGCGATAGGTTTGGGGGTTAAACAAACTCTGACCGCCCAGTGCTCTGCTTGGTCCTCTCATGAGGAGGGCATGCTTGCGCCCTTCAGACCAGGCAACAGGATATGTGCACTCAACAGGTTCTGCTGTGTGAACAGCTGCGTGTTCAGGGAGAATGTCTCAAAAAGCTGACACAGAGTCTCCGTGCCATGTCTCTTGCAGTCACCCCTCCCATTCTTTCAGTTCCCCAAGCACATATTAATCATACTCATTTGCCCATCCCACCCAGAAAGCCCAAACTTAAGCTCCCGCTCTGCTATGACGGTAGGGCCGGCAAGTGTTGATGGTTTCTGGCGCAGTGTCTGATATTTTTAAAGCTCTGCCATTGCGGTTTATTTTTCAGGATTCTGAGGTGACGTTTGTGCTCTCACTACTCACTGGATCCGTGCTTGACTGGGCTACTCCATAAAGCAGGGGCAGTTCTTTGGTTTTAAATACTACTAAAACACTTATGAGCTAAATGGAGTTGGTCTTCGACCATAACATTTCGGGTCAGCTAGACGGCTTCATCGCCTTCACCAGGGTAATGACACTGTGGCCGAATTCGCCATAAATTTTGTGCGCTGGCAGGTGCGACAGGTTGTTCAGAAGCTCCCCTGATGACGTCATTCTCTGAGGCATTGGACAAGTCTGTTCAGGATGCCCTAGCCATTCTTGAGCAACCTAATTCTGTAGATGCGTTAGTGTCTATCGCTATTCAGATAACTAATCGCCTGCGGGACCGTTTACGCCGTAGAGAACACAGAGAGGACCACCGAATAAGGTCTTCTGTTATTTTCCGGTTACTAAGTCTGTTCTTCCTGCAGTTAAACCCCTATCGCCTAGTACAGAGGTACCCATGCAGGTAGATGGGGTCTCTTGTGCTTCTGATGAGAATTCCAAATATGCTGCATATTAGAAGTGGGTGGTGTCACTACTGTAAAATGAGAGGCCACACCATCAGTCAGTGTAGTAAATTAAAGAGAAAGAAAGTCTCACTAGAGGAACCAAGTTCTCTAGTGAGACTCCAAAGCATTACATCGCGTACCTTACTACCTGCCAACCTATTATGGAAACAGCATTCTCTTCAGGCCGAGGCTTTTATTGATTCTGGGGCTGTGGAGTGTTTTATTTATGCCCGGTGGGCTAGAGAACACCACATTCCTGTCCAGCGCCTTGAACAGTCCCGATTAGTCACCACTCTTGATGGTCGCCCGTTAGACACGGGTACTATTAAGGAGACTACTGCTCTGCTCACTATGTCGGCTCATCAGAATACTCATACTGAGAAAATTCCATTTTTTTGACGATTTCCCCACTTATCTCCTGGTTTTGGGTCACACTTAGCTTGTTAAACATGATCCCCATATCAAATGTGGAGGAGATAAGGTTATTATTTGTCAATGGGGTCACGTATGTACTTCTCAGGGCCACCTTACTTCTGCCTGTTTGTCAAAGGAACGTTCTAATGATTCCGGTTCTGAGTCTGAGCTGGAGGAGGTTGCTTCTCCGCCTAATCAGAAGGAGTCCATCTCAGGTTCTGAGTCTGGTGGCAAGAGTTTAGAATGGGACTCCCTGGCTGACGGAGATTTCAATTGGAGGGAGCTATCTAATGATGAGCTCTCCGACTCGGAGATTCATTCTACTCCTGATTTGCCCACTCAGAGGGAAGGGACTAAGATAGCAGGGGCGCTTGAATTTCCGTTGCCACTTAACGTTCCAGCTGAATATGCTGAATATCTTTCCTTCCCACGCCCTTATGATTGCGCCATAGAACTCTATCCGGGTACTACCCCTACTAGAGGGAATTTATGTTCCTTAATGGCTCCTGAGAGTCCGGCCATGAAAAAATATATTGAGGAGGCGTTAGCCAATGAGTTTATAAGACCATCTACTTCGCCTGCTGGTGCAGGTTTTTTTTTTGTTAAAAAGAAAGGTGGAGGATTAAGACCATGTATCGATTATTGCTCTCTTACTGCCATGACTATTAAGAACCGGTATCCACTTCCCCTGATAAATTCGGCATTTGAACGTCTCCAGATGCCTCATATTTCCAAATTAGACCTCCGCAATGCCTATAACCTGGTGCGCATGCATGAAGGCGATGAATGGAAAACCGCTTTTAACACCCATAACGGCCACTACGAATATCTGGTCATGACGTTCGGGCTCACAAGCGCCCCCTCGGTGTTTCAAGCATTAGTGAATGACGTACTACGAGAGATGTTGGAGAGATTTGCGTTCGTTTACTTAGATGACATTTTAATTTTCTCTGCCCATTTACAGACCCATATCGGTCATGTTAAACAGGTGTTGAAAGCCCTGTTGGAGGCCAAATTATTTGTAAAAGCAGAGGTGGAGTATGCCCATAATACTCTGCACAATGCCTCCACTAGCCTCTCCCCCTTCGAGGCCCAAGTAGGTTATCTGCCTCCACTCTTCCCTGAACTTGAGAGGAATGTGGAGGTTCCCTCTGCTGGCTCTTTTGTTCAGAGGTGTTGTGCGGTGTGGAAACGAGTTCGCGCATCTCTGTTGCGATCATTGGCGTCCCAAAAAGTTTTGGCCGACAGACATCGCTGGACAGCTCCCTCTTATCGGGTAGGTCAGCAAGTCTGGCTCTCGTCGCGAGATTTGCCTTTGAGGGTTGAGTCGCGTAAACTTGCTCCACGTTACATAGGACCATTTCAAATTATCCGTAGAATAAATCCTGTAACGGTTGTGTCTTCAATTGCCACGCTCTATGCGGATTCATTCTACGTTTCACGTTTCGCGTTTGAAGCTGCTGCTGATCAGTCCGTTGTCGCCTGTTGAGAGACCCCCTCCTCCTCCTCGGATCGTGGATGGCGGTCCGGTGTATACTGTCTGCCGCATTTTAATGGGTAGGTAGGGGGTGGCAGTTTTTGGTGGACTGGGAGGGGTATAGTCCAGAGGAACGGTGTTGGGTTCCGGCCAGAGATATTTTGGACCCTAATCTAATAAAGGATTTCCGCAGTAGTTGGTCTGAGGGATCGTCTGTGGTCATCTCTTAGAGGAGGGGTCCTGTCATGGTTTGTGGGTTTTTATTTTATTTTCCATTGCGTCCAACTCAATCCTGGTTTCCCGATTGAGAATCTATCAAATTTTTTCCACGTTCCATTTCGGGGTTTGCTTTCCCTCATCATTGTTTTCACCTGTGCTTCTACATGCGGGGTATTTAAGTTCCTCACTTCCGCTTCCCCGGTGTTTCTTTGTCATTTGACTTTGCATTGAGCCAGGTATAGCCAGGTACTAGCGACTTTGTGATATTAAACGCTGTTTATGTTCACAAGGGACTTGCTATTAGCTTTTATTTCAGGTATAGGTATTATTCCTCCTGTTAGCATTCTGTGCTATTTATTTTATTTTTTGTTATTCTCTCTGAGACAGTTTTTCTTTGTTGGTTTCATTTTTATTTTACCTTTTCTGGCTGTTCTTCTCTTACGTGCCGAAGGTGTTCTTTTCTTTTCTAGGTTTCCCAGTTTATCTCCAGTATTGAGCTCAGGAGACTTAGTTTGGTTTTCACTCATGTATTTGAGTTTGCCCTATTTTCGTGGGTTGATTTTCTTTTGGGCTGCTACAAGAAATTATTTTCCTGTCTTTTCTTTCTCCTCACTTGCGTGAGTGACTTGTTCTGATTCCCCTACCTTCGCGTTTGATTATCCGCTACTGGAAACCATCACACACATGGGTTACAATAGCAAAGGACAAATTATAAAAGAATGATAGCAAAGGACAACAACAACAGGTACAAAAAACACAATAAAGCTATGAAGCAAGTGTGGAGCAGCCCACTTCAATTAGACTGTATAGCTATGTTATCACAAATAGACACATTGTGCAACTGACCTCAAAATATTATATTCCCTTGTGAGAAGCAACAAAAGTGGAAAACCACTTCTTGAGGAAGAAACTTCAAGAGGATATCAATCGAAATGGTGTGATGGAATGTGCAACTGTAGACTTACTCTTCATGTAAGAGGTTGCCAATCTGGACATATTATATGAACAATTTAACTAGCCAGGAAAAAACTGCTACAAGTAACTGTGTATCCCCTCTACTGTTTCAACTTAATAATGACATGGGCAAGCTACATGAGCAGTGAGTAATTATGCCAACAGGAATATGTAATGTGTACTTGTGTGTTGAAAGTTGTATTGTTGGCGTATGATTGTCATCTAATATATTGTAAACTAATACATTTTCATTGCAGTAGAGATTCATTTTCAACTGATTTCTATTGTATTCTAATTTTACTGTTTTGGGGGTTTTATTGTACAACCACACCTACCACATTACGTAGGCTACAGGGAAAAACTCTGTCTTCTTTTTTTTATTGGGGCTCAGCAACAAAGAATTGCCCCTGTACCCCTTGTAACCTGCATAATGGTGTTTGTGAAATACATGCAATGGCAAAAATATCAGATGACATAACAGAATATTAACAGTTGTGCAATTAATCATAATTATAAACACTAATTTAATGTACCTGTAGTAAATTGCAAATCTTCTATAATACTATTATATAATTCACAACCATTTTCTGTCATTGGAGAGGAATGTAAAATGTATTATAAAGTAATGTTTTCATTTAACACTGGACAATTACTGGAATGATTAAAACACTTAAATACAAAACATTTAGAGAATACCATTCTTGTGATTCTCTTGACTTATTGCCATGGGTTTAAATACGTTTTTTTGCATTGTACTGTATTTATGTTTGTCTCTTTTTTTTGTTCTGTGACAGATTGGGTACAGATTACTTAGAAATTTTGTATCAGGTAGCCAGATAATTTTGAGGGCACACGATACCACAGATTCTATCTATCCATCGAATTTTAAGAAAACGCTACAACATCGCCATAGCAACGGATGTTCGAATCCGTTGTTACGCAACTCTTTTGGAACTTAGACAGATTTTGGCACGACGGTAGGCTACCACAAGGTGGAGACGTTTTCCTTATTAACAATAATATGCCAGTACAATTAAGAGCCATGAATTCAAACGTAGAGTGGTGCCAGGTGGCCCCAAGACCAAGTAAAATTGTGCATTAATTAACTTAACTTAACTTAAGTTTGATTAAATAAATAAAATGAAATTAAGTGTGATTAAATAAATAAATAAGGCTTGGATCCAGTTCTGTTACCAGTATATCCACAGTGAGAAAGCTGCACTTGTACAAATCGCCGATAGAACCACAGTGTAGCAAAGATGCCTGCTTTACTGTTTATTATTTTTTAAACCACCATTCATTTTAAATTGAGCTTGATTGCACCACGATCATGAAATGCAAAGCGATCGCGCACGAAAGAGTCATCATTAACTGTCAAGAAAGGCTTTAGCCACTTAAAATCGTTCTACCATCTAATAAAAAATTTTTGTGCATCAGGAAAATATATCATATAGAATATTTGTGGCAATTACTAGTTAACATAGAATCGCAAAGTGGAATATACAGGCTGCTCGACATAATCGTTCGTCCTACTATAACAATATAAATAAATGGAATTCATTTCTGTAGGATATTTCGCTTTACTACCAGGCCTTCCCTACCCCGTTGCCCCTTGCAAGTGTGTCATACATATATGTGGCCCGGTTGATAGTTCAACTTTACTTGCATGACATAACAGTAGTGCCATCTAAAGAAAATATAAATAGCAAGCATAGACGTATGGGGTTAGTCTTCAGGACCATAGTTCTGAAACTCCAGATCACTTTGAGGATCTCCATTGTGCTATGTATTCTTAACTGTGGCAGGATAAAACTTTAGGTTACTGTCGTAACCCCGGTTCTCTGAAACATCGAGTGGAGAGATCCACCTATGGGAATGACGTCCGGTCATGACCACCACAGAAGCATCCAATTGCACCACGTCTGGCCCTGACAGACAGTAGCGTGTCAAATGCGAAGGAGGCTCCGCCCTCCTTGTACGAGCATATATGACACTGCAACGCTACTACTCTTCAGTGAACATATTCGCTTCTCGCGCACAGCAAGCAGGGCAATGTTGGTGGATCTCTCCACTCGATGTTTCAGAGAACCGGCGTTACGACAGTAACCTAAAGTTCTCTTTCATCATCTCGTTTCGAGATCCACCTATGGGAGATTTGGCCAACTCCCGGATTGCCATATGCTCACAGCTGAGACGCTGTCAAGCCAGCAAGGGAGGCCTCCCTCCCTAGCGGAAGGGTGGTGCTTAGCGCATCCCCTGTAGGCAAGTACAAAACACAATCCACTGTCCAGTGTAGTAACTGGGGTCCGGGAACAGTGTGAAGTACTACACCCATAGTGAGATGTGTGTGGCTCACACAGAGCTCACCCCCAATACTGAGTGGGCTACCGGTGTCCTGGTAACATCCAGACAGTAAAACCTCACAAAAGTATGTGGAGAAGCCCAGCCTGCAGCTGAACAAATTTCCTGCATGGAGACCCCACGAAATAGGGCCCATGATGCAGCCACGCCCCTCGTAGAATGAGCCCACAGACCCGAGGGAGGCGATACCCCCTTTGAACCATATGCCATAACAATAGCTTCCACAATAGTTCAAATAAGTTCATAGTGTCTATATTTACTTCGATCATAGTTTTCTTTTATATCAGACACAAAGGTATGTTTTCTTACCTGACATGTTTCGACGGTAATACTTCCGTCTTCGTCAGAGGTGTCACTGGATGTTATGTGACGTGTCTTATACAGCTGATGTTATTTTATAGAGGCGTGATCGTCCTGTCAGATTTGACAGGACGACCACGCCCCCCGCTGTCATTTCGCCGTTTGAGAACGCTGCTCCAGGTGGTGGAAAGCATGTATGCCCCCTCATCCCGGTTCATCGTCGTTTGCGCTCGCTTTCTAATTTCCACTGCCTCCATAATCCAGCGCTGGTGTTTATTGTCCTGTGTGCGGATGACTTTGGCCTTATTCCAGTCCATGATGTGATTCTCCCGTTTGCAGTGATCTGTGATTGCTGATTTGAGATTTTCTTGTAGTGCCTGTTCCTTTATAGCCCGTGTCTGTCTTTTTGCTGTCTCTTTCTCGCATTCCTTTTGGTGCTCTTTTTTGCGGGTGATGAATGACCGACCTGTTTCTCCTATGTATGATTTATTGCATGATTGACATGGTATTTCATAGATTATGTTACATTTGTTGTCCGGGTTGATTTTGTCTTTAGGGTGCACTAATAGTTGTCTGAGTTTTATGTGTGGTTTGACTGGTGTACTGATGTGACGTTTTTTCATGGCTCTCTGTATGCGTTCAGTGATGCCTCTGATGTATGGTAGTGTGACCACGCCTATGTTTTCAGTTTTATTGTCCTGTTTCTTTTTTCCTGTACAGTTGTGTTGTCTTTGTTGTACTTGCCGTTTTCCCTTTTCTATGGCCCAGTTTGGATAATGACAGGTTTTGAGTGCATTATGGATGTGCTGTTCCTCTTGTTTTTTATCCTCATCCTCCGTTACTATGCCGGCGCGGTCATACAGTGTCCTAACTACTGATAGTTTGTGCGTTGTGGGATGTTCTGATGTCCATAACAAATATTGATCCGTGTGTGTTGGTTTCCTGTATATTTTGATTTTGATGCTACCGTCATTTGCGTGATGTATTTTAATGTCCAGAAAGGCTATGGATTTGTCTGTTTCCTCCTCGTGTGTGAATTTTATTTGTCCAGTGTCGTCCATGGTGTTTAGGTAATCCGTGATGTCCTGCGTGTGTCCCAACTTGACCTTCTCCAAGATGTCATCCACATACCTTTTCCATAGGGTGGGTCGGCAGTGCTCAGGTGCAGATGTTATGGCCTTGGCTTCCAGGTTTTCCATAAAAAAGCCGCACATTATGGCCGACAGCGGGTCCCCCATAGCAAAACCTTCTTTCTGCCGGTATATTTTTTGTCTGAACTGAAAATAAGTGGATGTGGCTACAAACTGCAATAACTGTGAGATGTCCTGTGGGGTGAGATTGGTGCGTTTTTTGAGTGTTTTGTCTGCTGCTAACCGTTCCTGTACTATTTGTAATGTTGCCTCAATCGGTGTTCTGGTGAAGAGTGATACGACGTCGTGGGATATAAATATTTCGTCTGTTTCTACTTTTATTGTTTTGAGTTCCTGTGCTAGCTGTCTTGCGTTTTTACAGTGCTGATCTGTTAGACCTAAGAGGGGTTTCAAAATATCTGCAAGGGATTTGGATAGATTGTAGGTTACTGAACCGATGCTGTCTACAATAGGTCGTAGGGGGGCTCCTGGTTTGTGTATTTTTGGTGTGCCATATACCCGAGGGGTGATACTGGCGGTGGGAATTAAATGATTATATGATTGTTTGTCTATTTTATTGTCATTTAGCAGCGGTTTCAACAGGGTCTTGAGCCTGCCCTTCTTGGTTTCAGTTGGGTCCTTCTTCAGTATTTCATATGTGTTTTTGTCTTCTAATATGTCCATCATTTGTCTTTCATATTGTTCCGTATCCAGGACGACAGTAGTTCTTCCTTTGTCGGCTGGTAGGATTGTGATGTTTTTGTTTCGTTTTAGTGTATCTATGGCCTCTGCTTCTTTTTTATTGATGTTGCTGGGTGGTAATTTGGCTGTTTTGAGGATTCCTGCTATTTCGTTGCGTAGTGCTGCTTTTTCTCCTTGGTCCTGTATTTTTTTGACACGCTAATTCCGTTGCTAAAATGAATTCCTCATGCGGGATATTTTTTGGTGTTATGGCGAAGTTTAGACCGCGCGATAATACGCTGCGTTCTGCCTCTGTTAGCTGATGTTTTGACAGGTTGCATATCCATTTGTCCGTTATTTTACTGTCGCACTGTTTGTTGCCTTTCTTTGCAATGAGTTTCTCTAATTTACTGATGTGCCGTATTTTTGTTTTTATGAATTCTTTTTCGTGAATTCTGTGTAAATGATCTTTTATCGTCTCTTCCATTTCATTGTCGAAATGGAATCTGTGTTTTATTCCCTCCATTTCCTGCTTCGCCTCGGTTTCCAGATTAGTTATTTTGTTTGCCGTGCATCTGATCCTTTCTTTGACCAAAAACATTCGCACTTTCTTGACCATCCGTTCCGCATTTTTAGTTGGGATCGGGTTTCTGATGTTTAAGCTGGAAGGTATGACTCCTTCGTCTCGGCAGCGGAGATTGAAACGTAAATGGTTTCTCTGGCGCGCCCGTTTTTTCTCAAGATGTTCCAGATGGCAAAACTTTTTGACACATTCTTGTCCAAAACTTTCACGTAATAGTTCAAATAAGTTCATAGTGTCTATATTTACTTAGATCATAGTTTTCTTTTATATCAGACACAAAGGTATGTTTTCTTACCTGACATGTTTCGACGGTAATACTTCCGTCTTCGTCAGAAGGGCTATAAAGGAACAGGCACTACAAGAAAATCTCAAATCAGCAATCACAGATCACTGCAAACGGGAGAATCACATCATGGACTGGAATAAGGCCAAAGTCATCCGCACACAGGACAATAAACACCAGCGCTGGATTATGGAGGCAGTGGAAATTAGAAAGCGAGCGCAAACGACGATGAACCGGGATGAGGGGGCATACATGCTTTCCACCACCTGGAGCAGCGTTCTCAAACGGCGAAATGACAGCGGGGGGCGTGGTCGTCCTGTCAAATCTGACAGGACGATCACGCCTCTATAAAATAACATCAGCTGTATAAGACACGTCACATAACATCCAGTGACACCTCTGACGAAGACGGAAGTATTACCGTCGAAACATGTCAGGTAAGAAAACATACCTTTGTGTCTGATATAAAAGAAAACTATGATCTAATCAATAGCTTCCACAAGCCAATGGGACAGCCGCTGCTTAGAGATGGCTTTCCCTTTGCAGGCGGGGGCCCAGGCCACAAAGAGCTGGTTGCTCTTTCTGAAAGCCCTAGTCCTTGTTATATACGTGTGGAGAACACGCACAGGACACAGCATATGTAGCCTTTGCTCTTCCTCAGAAGAAAACGGCGGTGGGTGAAAAGCGGAAAGCTCCAACACCTCACATGTGAAAGCTGGGAAGCTTTTAGGCATAAAGGCAGGATTAGGTTTGAGGAAAACCTTATCCATATTAGGGGAGAATATTGTGCACGAGGGATGCACTGAGAGCGCATGGAGATCGCTGACCCGCTTAGCAGAGGCTAATGCGAGCAGCAGTGCTGTCTTCAGAGACAGTAATTTTAACTCTATTCCGTGTATAGGCTCGAATGGCCGTTGGGACAGAGCCTCCAGCACCAGTGATAAATCCCATGAGGGAATGAGCTTTTTAACAACAGGCAGAGAACGGCGAGCCCCCTTCATGAACCTGCGCACGAGGGGATGCTGCCCCACTGTATTGTCATTGAAACCCATATGACAAGCAGTGATAGCTGCCAGGTAAACCTTAATGGTAGAAAAGGATTTCCCTTCATCCATCAGGTTTTGTAAAAAACTCAGCACATCAGAAACAGAGCACTGATAGGGCACTGACTGACGGGAGGCACACCACTTTTCAAATACCTGCCACTTATTGTCATAAAGTGATCTGGTAGAAGACGCTCTCGCGCTCTGAATGGTTGCCACCACGCGAGGGGGGAGCCCTAAAGCGTCGAGGTTGTGCCTTTCACGGGCCAAGCCCAAAGAGCTATTCGCTCTGGGCAGGGGTGATATATTTCCCCGTTCGCCTGAGACAGCAGGTCCGTGCGTAACGGGAGCGCGCACGGCTGTGCATAAAGGAGAGGAATTATCTCCGCCAGCCACGGCGATTTCGCCCACCTGGGCGCTATTAGGATCAGTGTCAAACTCTGCTCTCTCACTCTGGCTAGAGTGGGAGAGATGAGAGCGAGGGGGGGAAACGCATATAGAAGCACATTGGGCCAAGGGTGGGCTAGTGCGTCTACGCCTAGAGGCGCGTTCTTGTCCCGTAGCGAGAAGAACATACGACAATGGGCGTTTTCGTGCGAGGCGAAGAGATCGACGGCTGCGTGGCCAAATCTCTGCCATAGCATTTGCACAGTCTGGGGATGCAGTCGCCATTCCCTGTACAGTGGGTTTCCCCTTGACAGCAGATCTGCGCCCGTGTTCAGAATGCCTGGAACATGGGTCGCACGTAACAACAGAAAGTGATGGCTGCCCCATACCAGCAGTCTGTGGGCTAGACTGTGGAAATGGAGAGATGCCCCCCTGGCGATTGACGTATGCTACAGCAGTCGTATTGTCGCAGCGTACTAGCACATGCCGTCGCCTTAAGCGGGGTAGAAAATATCTGAGAGCTATCCATATAGTCAGGAGCTCCAGATAATTGATGTGAGCTGAGCGCAGCTGGATTGGCCACATCCCATTAACTACACGCCCTTCCTGAGTGGCCCCCCACCCAGAGAGGGATGCATCTGTCGTTACGACTTTTCTCATGAGAACGATCCCGAGAGGGGTTCCCCGAGTATAAAAGTCTGTGTTCTCCCAATGACGTAGAGCTGCCGCGCACTCGTGCGTCACTGTGAGACGGCGATGGAGATCGCGTACGGGGCTGAGGTGTAGTGATGAAACCCACCTCATAAAGCCCCTCATCCTCAGTAACCCCAGCGGTAAAACCTGCGAGGCTGAGGCCATCAGCCCTTGCAGTCTGAGGCATGTGCGGTACTGTACTCTTAAGCCCGGTTTGAACAGAGAGAGACAGTCCCGCAGGGATACAATGCGGTCCGCTGACAGGCGGGCTAGCATCGAAACAGAGTTTAGCACCAGCCCCAAGAACGTTACACTCTGTGAAGGAGAGAAATTGCTCTTGGGGAGGTTTACCCTGAACCCGAGCGCAGCTAGTTGTGCCAGAACTAACTGCGTGTCTTTCACGACTCTGACTCTCGAATTGGCAATGATTAGCCAATCGTCCATATAAGTCAGTATTCTGATCCCCATTAGTCTTAACGGGGCCAGGCCCGCCTCCACACAGACACAGAACACCCGTGGGCTTAGGGAGAGGCCGAACGGTAGAACTGTGTATTCGTAGCAAACAAGGCGAAGCGAAGGAATTTCGTGTGGGGAGGATAGATGCCTATGTGGAAGAAAGCATCTTTCAGATCGATTGATGTGAACCAATCGCTCTGACGTATTGAACGTGAAAGAGTATTGTAAGTTAGCATTTTGAAGTTGTACCGCCTCAAATGCTTGTTCAACACTCTGAGATCCAAGATCGGACGGAGGGAACCGTCCTTCTTTGGGACCAGGAAATAGCGAGAATAAAAGCCGTGTTGGGCTTGATCTCTGGGAACCACACGTATCGCCCCCTTTTGTAATAGAGAGGAAATTTCCTCCTCTAAAACATGGGCCGAACTCCTCTCGGTTTGAGAGTAAATGACTCCGTTGAAACATGGGGGTTTCCCTGCAAACTGGAGTCTGTAGCCCTTGGCTATTGTGCGTAGTACCCACTCGGGGGCAAACGTAGCCTGCCAGGCTTGTATGTGGCTCGTGAGCGCCCCTGCTGGTGCGGAGGACCGCAGAGGGGAACGGCCGAGTGCGGCCGTGCTGAATGGGGCTGGCGCTCCACCTAGTGGTGAAACCAGGGGAGGCCTTATGTGATAAGAAGGGGTTTTTCTTAACACATTTTTTGTTTTTTGGCCTTCCAGGGCGGGAGCCTTTATTAGGAATGGCCTGGTGTTCGCTTGTACACTGAATGTGGGTAACACTCCTTGAGTACTGGAACAGAGACTGGAGCTGGGGGGCACGTGAACTCCAACAGGTGCCCTGACCGCAGCGAACAGAGGAGGGCTGTCCTCCTGAATTGGGAGTCTCCTTCTCTTCATGGGGGGGAAGAGAGGAGATGAACCTGCCTTTTCTCACTGTCGGGCAGACCAGAGAGGTTAAGCCAGAGCGCCCGCTCGCCGGCTACGGAGAGAGCCATGGAGCGGCCGCAGGCTTGGACACACTGGCGAGAGTTGCGCAGAACCAAGTCGTTCACAGTGACAATCTCTTGCCACAGTATAGGGGAAGGGGTCCCCTTTTGTAATTGTTTCCCCATCTCCTCTGTGAGCTCAGCTTGGTAAGCTGAGAGGAGGGAGGAAACATTGAGGGCTCTAACCGCGAGGGCTGAGGCCCTGTAGGAAGCCTGGTGGATGGAGGCTGTGAAGCGTTCCATCTTATTAGGGAGGGTAGGCCTGGGCGGCGCCAGGAGACCTCCCTGCGTGGGGTTAAGGTGTCAAGCTATGGAGGGCTCAACAGCTGGGGGTTCCCCCATGGCGTGGGCGGCCATGTGCTTAACCTCCAGACCGGAGAAACCGTGCTTGAAATCAAGCGGGTCCTTCCAGTGGTGTTTCAAGTGTTTAGCGCAGGCGGGGAGAACTGGGAAAAGCTGTTTTCTGGGGCCTGGGGGGGGGCCCAGGAATTTCCCATCATAAACATCCCTCTCCTCGTCGGCCGGGTTCTGGAGGGCTGGCCATTCGATATTGAGACGGGCCGCGGCCCGCTCACATACCTCCAGAAGCACGGCATGGGGTTGGGCGTTAGCTGTACCCATAGCCGGTGCTAACGGGGCCGGTGGAATGGCGTCCTCCTCACCCGAATAATCAGACGCAACCGCCATGTCGTCATTATCCGATGTCTCTCCTTCCAGTATGGGGGTACCGGAGAGCGAGAGAGGGAACGCCGACATGTCTGGGTCGGAGCGGTCAGCCCAACTCAGAGAAGGAAGGTCTTGGGGCGGCCGAGAGACCGTAGTGCTATCGTCCTCTTTGTCAGAGTCCTCGGGACACAGGTCGTTGCCGTGGGTAGCAGCAACTCTCTGCCTCCGTCGCCTGAGCTTTTTGGGCAGAGCGAGGCAGTGGCTGCAGCTCTCTGGGGAGTCAATGGCCTCCTGGGCATGTTTTAAGCCCAAGCACATGACACAGAGAGGGTGAGTGTCCCTGGCCGCAATGAGGGCACCGCATGCGGCCGGGCAGGCACGCGAGCGTAGCTCCTCGGACGGGCCGAGAGGAACGGGCTTAGAAAGAGCCATTAGCGGGGAGCTAGGCAGCTAAGCAGAGAAACAGGCAGCGTGGGCGGCTGGCTAGAGAGCAAAGAGACAAACTAGCGTGGGTGGCTAGTTGTGAGACAGCACTGTCCTGTTCCGCGTTAGCAGATGCAGGAAAAAATCGTGTCTTGGGCGGGGAGCCTGGCACGATACAAGGGCTAGCGCGCGGGGTAGCAGGCTAACACCGAGTGGAGCTATTCAGCACTGACGCACGTTCCCGAACCTTTCACGCCCGGCGGAGGCTGATCCGGAGATATATCCTCCTGCGGACAGTTAAGTGACAAGGCTCGTGTGGGATACACGGTCGAAGCTGTGAGTGGGGTACTCCGAAATTCGCGAGAAGCGAATGTCAACTGAAGAGTAGTAGCGTTGCAGTGTCATATATGCTCGTACAAGGAGGGCGGAGCCTCCTTCGCATTTGACACGCTACTGTCTGTCAGGGCCAGACGTGGTGCAATTGGATGCTTCTGTGGTGGTCATGACCGGACGTCATTCCCATAGGTGGATCTCGAAACGAGATGATGAAAGAGAACCTGAATTTCCTTCTTGAAGAAGACAAAAATGGCTACAGTTCAAGGTATGCAGGGTGGGAGAAGTAAAGCCATCATGATTCGAAGCAGAGAAGAGGCCACAGCCAACCTTTCCCAGGAACAGTTTTTTGACAGTGACCGGGTTACACAATTTGTCGATTGTGTAACCCGGTCACTCGTGCTGTCAGAAACCCTGAAAGAAAGAGATCACCAGGTCAGACAGAAACAGATGATAGCTGATCACGCTAAAGAAGAAAACAGGAAGTTAATGGAGCTGCTCAGGTGTAAAGAAAAGGGGCCTTGGAGCAGGAGAACTAGAAAGGCAACGTGGTCACGTGGTTACATTCAGCCCATAATAGGAGCAGCTACCGCACTGAAATTGCGTATAAACCTCCTATAAAAATTGGCGAAGCCTAAAAAGCATTGTACCTCCTTAAGTGAAGATGGAGTGGGCCAGTTCTTAATGGCCGAGACTTTCTCGGGGTCCATTTGAACCTTACCATCTGCCACAATAAACCCCAGAAAAGAAAAAGAGTTTGTGTGAAAAACACACTTCTCTGCCTACACAAAAAGCTGAGCTTTGAGCAGCGCGTTAAGAACCTGCCTGACGTGGAGGATGTGAGTGGGAAGATCAGAAGAAAAAAGTTAAAATGTCGTTGATGTAAACCAAGACCGATTTCTCCAGCATTTCCCTAAGAACATTGTTAACTTGCGCCTGAAAAACTGAGGGGGGCGCTAGTGAGCACGAATGGCATCACCTGGTATTCGTAGTGTCCAGAGTGGGTGTTAAACGCCGTTTTCCATTGGTCCCCCTCGCAAATGCGAATGAGGTTGTAAGCGATGTGCAGGTCGAGTTTAGTAAAAATAGATGCCCCCAGGAGGCATCCCAATGCCGAATTAATCAATTAATCAGGGGGAGGGGATAACAATTTTTGATCGTGATGTCATTGAGTCCTCTATAGTCAATGCATGGCCTGAAACTACCGTCTTTCTTCTTTATAAAAAAAAACCCTGTCCATGCCGGCGATGTGGAGGGTCTGATGAAGCCGCTGGCTAGGGCTTGATATAGGATATAGGTCAATTGCACAGTCATACGGCCTATGAGGAGGCAGAGAAGTGGCGCGTTGCTTGCTAAAAACCTTTGCAAAATCTGTATACTGCTGAGGAACATTAGCCGGCAACGAAAAAATGGAAAGCCCCGCCCACCTGAGTGCTCTCACAGTCTGAGAGGGAATCGAGTTTCTCCTCCTCCCACCCACTGAGCCCGTCAGCAAACGAGTCACAGGAAAAACTCTCCCTGGTGTCATGAGATGGTGCCACTGAATCGTGAGCCCTAAGGAAAGACCTCTCCTCCTCCTGCTCACTGTCTGAACTGGAATCGGGGGAATTGACGGAGTGGGCCTTCCGGACGTGAACGGTCTACTCTTAGAGCAGTGGTGTCTGCACTGAGAGCCCCACTCGAGAATAACCGACCCCTGCCCAAAGGGCGGCCGTCGAGAGCCGTTACTAACCGTGGGAAGGGGAGGAGAAGTGAGGGAATGCCCTGCTCCCTAGCCCACTTGATGTCCATGAGAGACTCCACCAACCCACAATCGATAAATGAGATGCAACTGGTGGAGTGCTTCTTCCAACTCAGCTGAGAGTAGTACCCATGAGAAGGGAGAGGAGGAACGAAACCCGAGCCTCCTGGGTGGAGAAGCGAGAGGGCTGCAACTTAAAAAAAAATTATACATTGGGTGAGAACTTCCCGGTCTCCCCTCCATAGCGGAGCGGAAGTTGTGACTTCGGCTCCTTGAGATCAAGTGGGATGGAAATAGCGGTGGGATCAGGAGGTGCTTGTGCAACAGGGGCAGAAGCTTGTGCAACAGGGGCGGATGCTTCTGCGACTGGAGGAGGTGTAATGATGAGAGTTAGAAAGCGGATGCTGTCTGTCAAGTCGTGCAGACAGTCCCCCTGATAGCACAAATTACTGATACAGTAAATTACAATATTCTTCTAGATAAGCTTAAACCAATTGGCTTTGATGGTAATACTTGTAAGTAGTTTGAGTGTTACCTTAATGGCAGAACTCAAGCAATCGTGGCGGATGGGCATCAGTCTCGTTTTCTTGAGGTTTCCATAGGGGTGCCCCAGGGCTCCATATTAGGTCCTTTGCTTATTACTTTATACATAAATGATCTTGGCTCACTGATTACAAATAGCTCTGTTCATTTGTATGCAGTTGATACCATAATTTATACTTCAGCACCCTCAGTTGATAACGCTTTCACAAATTTACAGGCTGCTTTTCATGCCATTCAAAATGCTCTATTGGATCTTAAACTTATGCTAAACCCAACTAAAACAATCTATATGCTCTTCAGTAGATCAAAAACGTAACATCTTAAAATGTTTTATTTGTATACTATGGATAGTCTTGAAATTCAGAGAGCCCAAGATTATAAGTACTTAGGCATCTGGTTAGATGAAAAATTGTCATAAATATAAATTGGGTTTTTTCGACAGGAACAAAAACTGTTTTACAAGAGCATCAAGATTAGAGGTTATACAGAAAACATTTTTATCTGTTGGATTATGCGGATTTAATCTACATGCATGCATCTGCCAGTACCCTCAAACCCCTTGATGCAGTGTTATCATAGTGCATTTAGGTTTATCACTGGTGCTAATTTCAGAACACATCACTGCATATTACATGAGATTGTTGGCTTGACCTCTCTTATTGCCAGAAGGGAATACCACTGCCTTATGTTCATTTATAAAGCAGTGTTAAATAAGTTGCCATTTTATATCTGTTCCCTTTTAGACTTTAGATCTATTGTGCAGTTTACTCGTTCTCAATAATATTTCACTCTCTGTAACCCACGTATGAATACTGAAACTGAAAAAGGCTGCTTTTGCCTTCTATGCACCTTTTAAGTGGAATCAGTTACAGGTTACCATCAAATTGGACAGACCGACTAGTATTGAGGGTTTCAGGTTTATTTTGAATTTGTTTTTTCAGGAATCTTGTACTTGCTTTTCATAATGTATTTGTTATTTTTTCATTATTTTCATATTGTTCACATTACACTTGTAATATTTTACTTTTTGTTGTATTTTATCATTACATTGTTTTATTCTCAGGGCACCATTGTAAAAGAGAGTTTTGCTCTCAATTGGCATATCCCTGGTTAAATAAAGGAAATCATCATCATGTCAAATAGCGACAAAAAGATCAAATGTAAAACCTGAGTATAGCTAAAGTGTGACGCCCTCTTAAAGCATAACATAGAAGAAAATATTGTTGGAGTAAATTTGTTTTCCTGAGTCAGTCAAAGTCGGGCAGGTGTAAAGTGCAACAAGCTCGGCGTTTCGTTTGTGGGGTAGCTAACTTGCGTCACTAACCTCTTTGGAGGCGGTGCTGGGCTCTGTTTTGTGACAATCAAGCGCAAGGAATGCCATAGCAGCGCGCTCTCTTTCTGCTGATCGGGGTGTGTGTGTGTCATTCACCTGGACTTTCCACAGCTGCATTCTTTTTGTATTTGGAAAGGGGACCGTTTTACTCTTCAAACAGCAGGAGGACTGTAGCCTAAAAGAGGAGGCAGCGTTTAACATTATTTTAATGGTGTCGTCTTTGGCTGCTTTTCCGTGGAAAACGGGATCCGGATTATAGGTAGGTTGCGGGAATGGGAATTGTAAAATGCTGGCGCATATGGGAAAAGCCTTGTTGATTTCCTTGTTGGTGTTTGGCCTTTAGCAAAGCAGGTGTCTAACGTTCACTTATGGTAGGCTGCCTAACGTTTGTTTTTTTCCCAAACGGGGGAGTCATCGATGCGCCTTAGCTTTAACATTCGCTAGTATGATTGATTGGGTCAGTCTTTACTAGACTGGCTGGCTATCACGAGCTAGGCTAAATTAAATAGCTGGTTCATTTTAGCTATGCTAACTAATGATAGCTAAGGTTTCTCGAGCGATATTTCGGGTTGATGTTAACGTTAACTAGCTAGAACAGCTGGCTAAGATGATTTGCAGTAACGTTATGCTATTCGTGCGCAACATGGCATGCTAGGTTAGCTAGATAAAACATTCGGCTCTGAAAAATCAAGTCCTAGTCGCTGTGATTATCGTACACGGGGAAAGCAGGACCTTTATACGTGTTGCTGAGGAGTTAAGTTAACTTGATGGGTGGCTGTCTGGTTCGCTAGAAATAACGTTAGCTTAACGTTAATTTAGCTATTTGAAGTCAAGTTAACTGTTAACGTTAACATTAGCCGTTTAAAATATCACGCATGCCAAAACAACAGTTAGCCTACACAGTAACGTTTTTGCCTGCAATATTGTAATTTCCCCAAATTTGATTCTTGGCTGGTTTGCTAGCTGGACTTTACACTGCAACTGTCGGGTCCAGCTGGTGTGTGTGTCTGCCTGCTCCCAAAAGAAACGGAATTTGCGTTTGCGTGTCGCACTCATTAGATCCGCACGGAAATCCCTGCTGCATAGCCTAACGTTATATCCTATGTGTATGTGTGTGTATGGCGATTAAAACCATTCTTTACAGAGATAGAGATGAAAATTAAGTCTTGAAAGCGAGTGAAATGTTTAAGTTTAGCTAACATAATACATGGCATAAATGTCTAATGATCGTGCGGTGTGGATTTGTAAGCCCTTATTGGCCTAAGTAATTTAAACCTTGATATAATTATGTGGCCCATATCCTATAATGTAACACTAGCCTGTTCTAAGTAATAACGTAACCGTAGTGTAGGTAAAGTTATATGGGATTTAACGTTATGCGTTCTGTCTATGAATTACGTCCACGCAATTATATACACCATACAATTGGCCTTTTAAAGTAATGTTTAACAGTATTGCCATTATAACAGTTAGTTAACTACTGTTTTTACTATATATTTAACTTTAATAAAGGGAAGTTTCGCTTCAAACATAAAACCTTTAGTGAGTTCATGGTTTTTAATGTTTTAGAAACTTAAGGTCCACTTGACTTAATGTACTGTGGTGGTTCTGGCCTGGGCTGCAGTCTACTGGCCACACCGCTGTTTAATTGGGCTGTACTGTCGTATTGATGACAAAGGGGTGTTTTTTCAAAGGTTAACCAGCGGTATGAATTCCCTTGTGGACAGAAACGGCTTGTCACATGGTTGGTGCGATTTAGCTGGCCAGAATGCTATTGAAGGCCCAGGATTCTTTCCTCACCATTTGACCTGGACTTGGAACTTTGCAAAGAGAGACAGTTGGGTATGTTGATAACATAAGTGGGGAAACCAAAAATACACTACCTGATAATGGCCTGCTTTGCCTCTTTGATAAGCAGTTTGAAAATATCTTTAACAGTAAGAGATTGCATCAGGCAGACTGTAGTGTCTTGTCGTGACTGTTTGAGGATGTGTAGGATGTATTAGGTCCTATCTGGTTCACTAGCTGTAGAATCAATTAATAATTTTCATGGTGGGGTTTGTGTTTTCTTCTGTATAAAATAATCTTCATGCGGCCCTATCCTATCATGTCTAGTTGAAATAAAAAAACATAGGCCGTGTCCATAGGCTCTCTTTAAAGTTGAGTATACTTTTTAAAAAGCTGTTATGTATGTGACAGTTCTGAAAATATAGTGTTTCTTAATATCCCCGGATGATATACTTATTTTTTTCAGATAATAGTATGGCGGATATTTTTTGCATACTTCACATCTCTAAACGGTATACAGTATGCTAGTACATGGTAAACAGGATACAGTAGATAAGGCTCTGATTCGGACACAGCTCTAGTCTGGTCACGGCACAGCTTGCATCATCAGGTTCCTTGGTGTAAACTGTGATGCAGGGCTTGTGATCTGTTCATTTTTTTCTGGGGAACAAGGAAGTGGTTTTGGCAAAATGGAGCCTAAAGAATGTTGAAAAATGATCACTGAAGTCTCTGCTAAAAATGACCTTAGGTGATAATGATGCGGTGGATCAATACTAGTTACGATGGATACAAGACTAAATTAGGCTGTAACCCTATGGAGTGGCTTTGTTGGCATTTTAATGCATAGTAATGTCTCATGGGTTCTCATTTCGGAGATGAGAGAAAATTTTGAATATTCAGTAAAGCGGACAGCCCTCCGTTAACCAATTATTAAAATTATGCTCCTGTCAATTGTCAGGGATTTCTCACTCTGATGAATTTATTAACATCCCCAAGGCTTTGCTGACTTTCATACTTTAGTGACACTGATGCAGCATTATATGTAGCCTAATTGCACTGTGATTAGGAGAAACATGGTACAGACTAGCCATGCATACCAAATGTTTGTGTTCTGTGTATCGGGGTTACCAGTGAGGGAGTGGCACATGGAAAGGTCTTCTTTAATAGGTGTGGAGGTGGTGTATTGCTGAGGAGGATGCCTATTAACTCTATGCTGTGCGTTTTGAGTATTTACTTTTTCTAAGCAGGCACTGCCTTTATGAATCACTGAAAAATGATTTATGTTCCATCGTGACAATGTTTACATCATGGCTAAATTATCTGTTATTAGCCTATATGTAGGTATACGCAATCATGAAATTATTTTTTCAATAGTTATATCCGAAGAAGCAAAGAACACAAGCAGGTCATACTATGATATTAATCCTATTGCATTTGATTTTAGGTTATATTTTTCTTCTGAAAGTAGCCAAGCTGTTATACTGCCTACAACAGTAGGATTTGGTAGTGGTGTTTTGGAAACCGCGTTTTACAGGCTATGTATGCCTATGTATGCCTATGTATGCCTATGTATGAGTCCGTTTAGTGGGGTGCCAATCAGAAGTGAACTTAATTAATACATAAACGCAGAGCCAGACCTGAAAGCTCTCCTGTATAGAAATGACATTGGCTACATCAAAAGGTAGCTTTATTGTTTTCCTGTTAATGAATTTGGAAAAAGTAGGCTAATTACCTGTCTTAATGAACACTTTAACCATATCAGCTTATCCCTGTCAAATGGGAATTAAATGTGAATATAGTAGAATATGTGAATGTTGTTAATATAGTAGAATCTTTCCCCCCCCTTTTTGTAAATTAGCAACCATTTGGATTCCAATTCAAGTGATTTATTAGACCGAGTGGTAGGTTGCGCATTGAAAATAAACTACTATTCAGTCTCATCCCTACTTTATTGTGCTGCAGTGTTTAGGAGGAGCAATCTGCTGATCCGTCCCTCTGCTTTGCAGGCAGGGGAAATCCACTGACCACGCCATACGTTTACCTGCACGTGACTTGGCATCCCACAACACGGCTCATTGCTAGACGGAGCAAAAGGCCCACTTGTTAATCCAAAGTTTCCAAAGGGTTTGGTTTCACAGATCCATGATCTAAACATTTAGGCTATTCCCTTTTATAGATTTTTGTTTTTGTATTGATTTACCTTATTGATTTGTAATATGAGCTTCATCCACCCATCTGGTGCTGAAGGACCTTGGTCCTTGGTAGTTTCTTTCCACTGAGGTAGGGTGACTTCACTGGGGTGAATTTGTAGGTCATGTGTCGTGACTTTGATTGAGCAATGAAAATGTGGAATTGTCATGTCTTTTGTTAATGTCTTTTGTAATGAACGGAAGCGACTCCTTATAGTATTATCTTCCGTGGGAGGAGATGATTTCATATTACAAATGATTTCAAAGAGAGGAATGGACGTCTGTTGTATGCAACATGCTCAATTGTCACAGAAAAGAGAACCCATAATGTGGTAGCTGGGGAGCTGAATGTTGATAAGAGCTCTGAGTCTGTCCGCTAGTATAGACTGTCCGCTTGTCTGTGATGGGATCATTGCTGATTTTTTCTAGATGTGCAACCTTTCTGTTTGACCCAAATACGGTGCAATAGAGCAGATCTGGAACTCGCTCGTCAGTGGGGAAAATGGGAGCAGGGTGACCGAAGAATGTTCACAGAAATAGACTGTCTTTCCTAGGTCGTTTCTCGGGTTCAGTTTGGGCTGCCGTTTTAGTAACACCTCAAAGGACAAAATGATCAAAAAGTGCATGCAAATCAGCATTTAAATTGCATGAGACAAAGACAGGCTAACCTTTCAGTTTGCATCTGGCCAGGCCATAATCATTAGGCCTGACTTACGAAACATAGAACTATCCTCAGTGACAGCAGTATCAAGAGCCAGCACAAGCTACAGTCAAAAAATATGCCATAATCCAAGAAGATGTTCGTATGTATGATATGAATCGTTTCTGTCTTTTCTATCTGCACTGCATCCATTCCCATTAGTCACTTTTGGTGCTACAATGTATAGGCTTACCCATTCCCTGGTTAATGATATTGTGTTTTAGACTACACTTTTGTTTTTTTTACCCAATATAGGACAATACTGTATATTGCAGTCTGCGAACACTGATCTCCCTTATTTTCAAAGCCCAATGTTGGCAGGTATCATGATGTGTAGTGCCATGTTCAAAACAACTTCAGCTCTCTGTGGATCATTGAAATGGTTTCTGCATGCAGTTATGACCCAGTGTGATCACACTAGCATGAGCTAGCCTATTCAATTGTACAGCCATATCCATCAGTGAGATGACTGTCATTTTCTGTCTACCAGACTGCAGGGGACATACAGTCAAGCCGGAAAGTCTGAACACCCCTTTCACCTTCTCCACGTTTTATTACATTACAGACATATTCTACAATAGATTGAGTTCATTTGTACCAGTGTAATTTACAGCTGAATCTAGTCTCACCCCCCAATTCCCATAGAGATCAATTCAAATGCAGAGAGGTTATAGTATCGCTTGTAACAGTACCTGAAAATTAGATATCGACAGTATTTTGATGTTGATGGGTCACAGACTTCAGGAAGTAACAGCATGCAAAAGATATGTGACCAAATATGAAATATGATACTTTAAAAATATGTTAAAGCAAAGGGTATGAATACTTATGTAAATGAGAGATTTCAGTTTTAGATTTTTAATTCATTTGCAAAAATAAAAAAAAACATGTTTTCACTTTGTCATTATGAGCTATTTTGTGTAGAATTTTGAGACAAAAAATGAACTCAATCTATTGTAGAATATGTCTGTAATGTAATACAATGTGGAGAAGGTGAAAGGGGTGGGCAGACTTTCCGGCTTGACTGTATTGAAGGCTTGTGATAGGTACATGGGCAGCACGGAATGGTGCAAGCAGGCTACCTCGTGGTGAACCGCAGTTGTTTAATCAAACCGATGAACAAGTAGCAGAGTAGCAGAAATGCCAGGCTACTGCTCGTACCATACGTTTCACATTGGGCTACATTTTACTTTGTTACAAGAAGCTATTAAGATGTCAGAATTGGCAGAGTAGCTCAGCATGCACCTTCACGTGTTTGAAGTCATATTATTCATGTATTCTGCTTCAATGTACAGGTAATCCCGTGAACTTACATTGGGTATTTATTTTTTAGTTTTGTGTTGAAGTATGTTATAGATATATCAGTCACAGGACAGACATTTCTCATTTTGACTGTGGCTGCTTTTATGAATCTTGAAACCAGCAATTTCTTTGTATCCTGTCTGGCGGCATAGAGAGAAGAAACCGCATGTGAAACATAATGTGATGCGCTCGATTGCAGATGACATAATGTAACAATGTGAAAGATTGTGCAAGCTCTTGTGTTGATGTGCATTTCTGATTTATTCCAGAATGCAAAGGGGGTTCTGAGCAGCGTCTGAAGATGAGTGTGACATCATGGTTCCTGGTCAGCAGCTCTGGCACACGCCACCGGCTCCCTCGGGAGATGATTTTTGTGGGCCGGGAAGACTGTGAGCTCATGCTGCAGGTTGGTGAATGAACTCCTGAAAAAACAAACATGCACATAAATATGAGCTAATTTCTGAAACTCTGTCACCCTCATGGTCATTCTCAGTCTTACATTTGCATTTCGGCATTTAGCAGACCCCCCTATCGAGAGTGACTTGGACAGATGACATCTACATGCAATCCATTAATACAACTGGATATTTACTGAAACAATTCAGGTTTAGTACCTTGCTCAAGGGTACAATGACAGCGACCCAGCCATGAATCAAACCCACACGTTTTGTGTTACAAGCCCATTTCTCTAACCGTTATGCTACACCGCCATCCGTCAGACTTCTGTTCACAGAGCTACCAATGCTAGCAGGATGAGAGCTAAATGGGTTGTGTCATTGTCTATATTCGATGAGATTTTAAATCATATGTAACTAGTTTTATTATAGGCTAGATGTAGTGAGAGCTACAGGGGCATTCCTCTTCAGGCTACCTGAGAAGCCAAATCCTGTTGATGCATGCCATACTCTACCCTGGTATAGAGACATTAGCCTTCTCTTTCAGAGTGGAGTTTATACACTTACACTAGCGTTCAAAAGTTTGGAATCACATTTTTATGTTTTTGAATAGAATGTATACTTTTATTCACCAACGTAGCATTAAATTGATCAAGAAATACAGCCAAGACATTGATAATATTATGAACTACTACTTCTATTTCATTCTATTTCTACTTTAGTAATTGTAGCCATTGTTACACATAGTCCTCCCATTTAAGGGCACCAAAAGTAATTAACATAAATTTAAATAAAGTAATAATATTTATAGATGGATACCTTTAAAGGTTGTTTCTCCTGACTCGTTTTCCTTTTGAACTCTATGGAAAAATAAGTCAGGAGAAACAACCCTTAAAATGATCCATCCATATCTATTGCATATCTGGCAGCAGAGTGATGGTTTGAGACTTGTTTGATACCCAAGACCCTTGATGACTTACAGCCATTTAGCCAACCATGGGTTCCATACTATTCCCGTGTAATTTACAGCTTAATCTAGTCCCACCCCTCAATTCCCATAGAGATCCATTAAAATGCAGGGATGTTTTTGATGTTATTGGGTCACAGACATCAGGAAGTTAAATATGATGACTTTGAAATTTATGTTAATTACTTTTGGTGCCCTTAAATGGGGGGGGGGGGCACTATGTGTAAAAATGGCTACAATTGCTAAAGTAGAAATGGAATGAAATAGAAATAGTAGTTTGTAACATTATCAATGTCTTGACTGTATTTTTTGATCAATGTAAAGCTACCTTGGTGAATAAAAGTATCAATTTCTTTCAAAAACATACGTTTCTGTGATTCCAAACTTTTGAACGCTAGTGTACATCATCTGTGTAAAGCACTCTAGCACTAGCTGTGCCCAGGTATGCCAGATTGTTGGAGCAGGTCCATCTGGACATAAAGGGAAAAGGCAGGGTGGAACTCCATTAGAACAGTGTGATTAATTTGCTGTGGAGCGGTGTATATGAAAAGGAAATGAAGTGGAAACAATCAGCTAAAGGAAGCAGACGCCTTCAAATAAAGGCTAAGTTAGTGTATTTTTAAAAATTCCTTAATTTTACTGCCATCTCCAGCACTAGGCTTCTAATCATGTTTGTTTTTTGCTGGCATGCCATGTCTTTGCAGAGGAATGCCGATTGCTGAAGATCATGGCTATAGAGAAAATTGCAGGCTGTGTCTCAGACTAGGCCAAGCTAAATTTTTTTGTGAAAAGAGCAATATTTGTCACTGACTTAAACCTGAGTCGAAGCATTCATTTAAAAATACCCCAGACTGTTGGCGGCCAGTATCAAAGACAGTGAGCAGTCAAACTTTACTCTGAATCACAGGGTCTGAGGTTTTCTCATGCACGAAAGGGTCTCTCTGTGGGAAAGAAATCTTCTGTCTTCTGTCATAATGCTTTTGACACAGACTGAAGCATAGAGAGAAATGCAGTACTGTAGCCTCCCTCCAATGCAGTGCAATGGCGCCAGTCTCCATCTTTCTCCCTCTCACTAGCTCCCCCTTCCTCTCTAAAGGCTTTAGTTTTCAGCCCCTGGAAAAAAAAAGGTTGCTTAAAAGCTGTTTATATTCCAGTGTCAGTCTGTGGTTTACTCTGAAAGCCTTGCCCACCCACAATGTGGCGCACTGAATTCTAAAGATTCCCTTGTCCACATTCAAGTTGCTGTCACTGGCCAAACCTCGGCTTCACCCTTTACTAGTGATTGTTACACACGACCTCTCTGTTTAAAGAAAAGCTTTGTTCCTTAACGCTGTTTGTGCCTGTACAACCAGATACTACTCTGATACTATGCCTGCTACCCAGCTTTATTCCTCTTTGTTTTATAAAACGTTTGCTTTGTCTGAACCTCCACGACGACTCAGTAACGCTTCCGATTTGTTATGTGTCTCAACAAGCCTCACAAGTAGGCTCTTAGTTACCTGTGTAAACAGCTCGAGCTGTTGCTGTGTACGGTTGTTTTATGACTGGGATCAGATTTGTCGCACTGATGCAAATATACGATGATGACATTTCGCCAGGAATGGATTTAAGCGCCCTTTAACCGATTGTAAATGGAGTAAAGTTTCTTCTGTCAGATGTTGGTATGCAGTTAGCCTGTTGTCAGTTTTGGGATAATCTTTACCGATCTAAACAAGGCATCCCGTCATCAGTGCTGTGAGCATCACGTGAACCAAATTCATAAACTGATGAGATGGTGTATTGATCTGGTTGTAGGCTAACACATTGTACCTTGTTTATGTACATGAGCATTGTGCTGTTTACACTACATTAGATTACATTAATTTGTGAGATGCTTTTATCCAAAGCAATACAATACATGGATGCCGAAGGTCATTGGAGCAAATACAAGCAAGACCATGAACTGTCAGATGAAGCACAATTCTGCCAAAGTAGCAGCTATCCAAAGCCATGAACAACAAGTCTAGTTTACACGGTAAAACTAAGGCTAAGTCGGTAAAGCTATGGCTGGATTACTAGAGACAATAAAATAACGAGAACATCAAGATACATGTGCTACATGAAAGTGCTAGAACCTCGAGATAAAACAAAGTGGTACACGGAAGTGTTATTTATTAACTTTTATGACCCTGGTGGCAACTGGCAGCCAGTGGAGAGACCTCAGCAGGGGACTGACAGGTCAGAACTTCGGAAGGCTGAAGACAAGCCAGGCAGTCTGGATGAGTAGTAGAGGTAGAATGGCGCAGGCTGGTAGGCTTGCGAAAAGGGAGTTCCAGTAATCTAGACATGAGATTACCATGGTCACTTTGGATGAATAGCTGGGTCAGATACGTCATCAGATAGGGTCGAATCCTCCTGATGTTGTACAGGAAGAACCTGCAGGACCGTGCTGTTGTAGCAAAGTGCTTCTTGAAGTCCAGCTGGTCATCCAGGACCATCCCCAGATTCTTTGCAGCCCGGGAGGCAGCCACCGTAGTACCGACAGTGATGGGGAGTTCTTGTAACGGCAAGGACTTCTGTGGGATGAAGAGCAGCACCATCTTGTTGGGATTGCGCTGCAGGTGATGCCAAACCATCCACTTTGAGATATCAGCCAGGCAGCCAGATATTCTCTCCTTAACCTGTGTGGTAGAGGGAGGGAAAGACGGGAAGACTTGGGTGTCTCAGCATAGTTGGTAAGAGAAGTCGTGTGAATGACTGAGCCAAGAGATTTAGTGTAAATGGAGAATGGCAAAGGCCCCAGTAGAAATCCCTGCGGGACTCCTGTAACAAGGGGATGAGGTGCAGAGACAGACCTCTTCCAGGTGACCTGGTAGGACCTATTCTCTAGATAAGATGCAAACCAAGAGAGAGTAGTCCCAGAAATGCCCATCTCCGTATTCATCAGTTGCCTTAGACAAAGGCATTGGAGTGAATTAATTAGTGATGGTAATAAGTCTTCTCTGAAAGCGGTCTCCTTTTGATGCTGTGGTGGAGAGGGCTATAGTGGGTAATGAGTGGAAGAAGAGCTTACTCAGCCTGTGTTAATTGCTGGCCTTGTTTGGGGGATTAATTTAGGACATGCTGAACAGGAATTCAAATCTGAAAGACAGTTGACCTCATGCTGTTCTGAAGTCTTATTGAGGAAAGTGACAGTCATATTGTCACAGTGCTGATGAACCTGTATTTTGGTGCTTCCTGTTTAAGATGTGAAACTTATGAGGCAGAAGACAGACAGAAATCATGCCAGGGCTTTGTTATGCTTACATATTTACAGTACACTATGTTTAGCTATGCCAATCTGCAGGTGCATCTTCTCTCAGAATGTTTTTAGTGATTTAGGTCTTTTAGAATTCTCATTCTCTTTACATGCAAGTTTTTTGTTGACCTTTTTAAGGTGTGAAGTACTAATTCATTTGACTTAAGTGTGTGGAATACAGAAATGGCACATTGAAAACTGTGACCTCTTATTTTGAAATCCTGTTCCCTTCTCGGTAAAGTGACCTAGGGAAAGCTAACTGAATCAATGGAGTGACCATACTGTTTTTCATTTGGACACGTCAATTCCATTTTGTCTTGCGTAATGGGAGAATTACCTAGCAACTTCGCCTAGCGATGATGAGGTATTGATTTGTTAACAGAGATGGAGAATACTGAATCTGCAGTGTAATTAACGCTTGCAAATTTAGTCTGTCATTTTGAACACTAATGAGACCCAACTGATTGAGGTTTCTGGACATATTCATTAGCTTATCTGTTATTGCCATTTTTGAGTCATTGTTATCTGTACACCACAGCAAAGCTATTTGAATACTCCTGTGATTTTTCCAGATATTTTTTGTTTAAAGGGGAATTCCACCCAAAAATGATGTTTGGTTTGTAGAAAAGTGACTCTCCTCCTGATTAAAATGAGCTCTGCTACCTGTAGTGGGAGCAGAGATATAGCCCCAAACTACTGCGCATGTACCAGGTACAGTACCTGCTTTCCTGTGAACTACAATGGCCAAGAGCGCTTACAGTTTATGGGCGGAGTCAGACAACGGCAATCACACTGAATAACATTATAGAAGCAGAGGCCAAGGGGCTGGGCATTTTGATTTTACTGCTAGTGTAGCTAGTGCCTGTCTGCACTGCGGCGTTTCTAAGTTGAGACGAGAGAGGCCACGTAACTCGCTGGCAAGTTAGCCACTAATGTAAGTTTATTGAGAAAACACTAATATAACTGAGAAAATACGACCATCTTTAGCTCAGTCTCCAGAAAAACTGGGGAAATACGGCCCTTCATTTATCTACGTTTGGTATCGTGAAAACATTAGCCAGCCAGCCAGAAGTCTAACATTTAGCTAGGCTACGCACCCCGGTTCCATGTCAGAAAATCAACCCCTACCTCCCGTTTTCAGTATGAAATACTTTTGTATCGACCAACATGCCAATACGGAATATCAAACATATACAATTAAAAGTTAAAACGTCATTGTTGTAGGCTACTTGTTAGTCGTTTTAGCTATGTTTGCTAGCAAAGCCCAAACTTTCCCAGTGCAACTCGAACGCACTGATGTCTGTAAAAAAAGATTGAAACGACGATTTTTCACCCCGATATCCGACCTCCTTCTATTAACGAATGCAATGTTAGCTAGCCTAGTATAACCTACTCCATGGAAAACATTTTAAAACCAAATTGTTTCATGCCAAGAGCTAACAACAGCTAACGCACTAGACCAGAAAAAATACATTGCTTCTGTAATCGAAAGCGAAACCGTTCAATTATGGTCAGCTAGCTAACGTTAGACTTGTGACCTGTGTGTGTACCTGTGTTCAGAACTTCGGGGCGTGTTCTCGGGTTGACGACAATGTCAATCATTCCTAGCATTCCACGCTCCCCTACAGGCTATAGTCCGTGTATTTCTCTTCTTTGGATTCTCTACCGCAGGGGTCGGCAAGTAAATTTGGCCTCGGGCCAATTTTTTTCTGAGCCACTAGGTGGCGGGCTAGAACATAATAAAAGTCTAATTTAAGTAATTGATCGTTAAAAAATGTGACACGTTCTAATGCTTTGGTCCTCATATCGGGATCTGGTGTAATGATCTGACTTTTCTTTCGAAAAATGTGAATACATTTCTTAACTAGGTAGCAGTGGGGATTACTCACCGAATCCATTGCACTGCAGTATTTTGGCTTGACTAGCGAGTTTGTGTTGTGATTCTCAACAACGTTGAAACGTAGTTCCGTGTTTCAAAAGAAAAGTCCGATATGAGTACCAAAGCAAGTTCAAGTTATTTTATTGTCACTTCACAGTTTACACAGGTGTAATCAGAGAGTGAAAAACTTTACGTGCAAAACGCCCGACAGCGGACAGCAGTTGTATCAATTAAATATCAGTGTCACAAAGACGCATGAGAGGAATCGATTGACGCATAAAAACCTTGAAAACTGCCTGCGAATTAAAGTGACGTCCATATCACCAGATATCCAACGAATAGTGACCGATGGGAGATGCCAGTTTTCACATTAAGTGAGTACTAAGCCTGTCGTTATTGCATTTAATAGCCTAATTGTATTTTTTATATTTTGAATGAATGGCTCATTTAATTATTATCCCTAATGTAGCATGTTTGCTCTGTCGTTTCAGGAGCGTAGGCCTATGCACCACCACCCCTCGCACTCCATGATCAAGCGGATCAAGCTTTTTTTTGCGCCGATTTTGTTGTTTTTGATGTTTTTCATAAAATTAAACTGAATTTGCTTTGTTACTGTTTACATGTGTGGTGCAGTCACATATAAGTAAACATTAAGTTTGAATGATTTACTGAGCTGGTGTTATTTTTTTCAAACCACACACCGCATGTTGGCTATTTCAGCACCACGCGTTGTCCACCTACTTATTGATTCACTACTAGGGGTTCAGCGTCAGTGCAGCCCGCTGCCTGATTGTCTGTGCGTGTCATTCACTCTCAACATGGATACAAGTACAATAAGCATTCTTCAGGTGTGGGTAGATTCTCTATTCGGACATTATAGCCTATACGTGGGACTGTAATTTTAATTTAAAAAAAAAACAATTATCTGGCGGGCCAAATATTATTGCTGGCGGGCCAACAATGGCCCGCGGGACGCCTGTTGCCGACCCCTGCTCTACCGTCTAATTACGAGTTTGACGTCAGCAAATCCAAGGAAGTGCAGAGCCCTGTTTGTTCTATGGTTCTTATGCAGCCACAGTGGTCAACGGGATCACTATCACCTATAACTCTGTAAGGGGATCTAGTTTTTCAGCCCAATGTTGTTATAGGCCCTAGTATCTCTTTAATCAGGAAATATTGATTTTTATACCCCAAATATCACTGGGGTAACTCGTATTTGGCTTTATTGCTGAACATTCTCTCCTGCTACAAACTGTTAGATTAAGACATGCCCAACCCCCTGTATCCAGGATACATCACACCCCTGAAATCATCAATTGCATGAACAAGTGCAACATATTGTGCAAAGCAACAAATAATTAAAGCCTGTAAAGCATTTTAGACAAATACATACTTTATAACCTGAGGGCTCGCACCTTGAATAATTAATCCACAAAGGCCTGTAACGGTCGTGCTTCACGGGAAGACTACACACGAAGAAACTCTGCTCTTGGGTTTGTCTTAGAGCTTGCCTCGGCACTGCAGGGATAGCTTCCTGACGTTTGTGGTTTACCAGCTGGGACCACATGGAGCGCTTAATCGCAGTCCCAATGTGAGTGTGTGGTAGCAAACTGGAAGCCACTTTGTTTGAGTTCCTTATGCCTAAACCACCACATACAGTGGTTTTCCTGTGTTCAGCTCCATCCCTGAGTGAATAGGAAACCCTGTATCTCTGTGGGTATCAGTGGCCAATGGTGTGGTTACTGTAGTTTAATTAAATGGTGTTAACAAGAGGTTATCATTTTGAATTGACCATGCTGTCTTTTTTTTAACCAACCAAAAAAAATACCTAACTACAGCAGTGCCAGAATGGATAAAATACATTTCTTACAACAAACAAATGTTCATACAAAGAGACTCTGAATGCTGGACACTCCTTGAACAGGACTGGAGAAAGCTGAGGAGAAGTTACACCCAGAACACACCCTGGTTTAGTTACACTATTAAAAAGGCGAGTGCAGAGCAGTTGCAGGTTACTATGGTAATACCCATTTCCCTCTTATTAGAAGGTTATTACAGGTATAGTCTGTGGTGACTGAGAAGGTGAAAGCTCCTTCATGGTGCTGTGTGTCTGAAGGCCTCACCCCTGCTGTCCTGTCTTGCAGTCGCGCAGCGTGGACAAGCAGCACGCCGTCATCAACTACGATCCGGCCACCGATGAGCACATGGTGAAAGACCTGGGCAGCCTGAATGGGGTGAGTCCTGACCGTTCATGGGGCGCAAGCGGGCATCTGGGAGCAGATCCAGAGGGGGCAAGGGACCCAAAACTGGCCTGGGCCCACGGCACAAAAGAGCACTGTATTAGTGCCAGTTCAGGTTGATGGAGCAGAAGCGACGAGGGTGTAATTCTCTGCTGCTTTTGGGCCCTTTCTCTGGGGTTCTCTTCCCCCTCCCCCCCCCTGCGTATCCACGGCTTCTCAAAGCAGTCAGTGAGGCCGAGGATAGAATGTGGCCATTGTTCCAGCGTTGGTTTTGTTAAGGTCCTGTGGAATGATGCTTATGTCTATGTTGTACATGGGCCAGAGAGGGAATCTGCACTCTAAACTGTGGATAATTTACCCGAAATGAGCTTGGAGCCGTCTCAGCGGTCCGTGTCCAACGTTTTTCTCGGCCAGAGCCCTTGTACAGGACCCAGCTTGAGTTCAAAAGTGCTGCAAAACTCCAGAGTTCATGTATCCTTCCCATTTTAGTGGCCAAAGCAGCTGCAACTGGTTTTATTGAGCGAGGCCATCTCTTTTCTGCTGAATTCTGCCACTAAGAAGGGGGAATTTATCACCATTGACATTGCTGTAACAAAACAATTCTCAACCTAATAACTAAAGTTGCCTGTCCTGCTGTATATTGAAATGGCTGAACTCTTAAAACATTTAAATGCAACTATTTCATGCAACAAGTATTACCTTGGGTAAGAAATGTGTAGCAGCTTCTATTCCGTTGCTGTATTGGGCACTGTTGGCTTTCAGGCTGATTATGAAAGTACTTTGTAAGCAGGTTACACTGCAATGGATCAATATTGTCAGTGAGGTATCAGTGTTCAGAGCCTGGAACCTTGGACCAGATGACTGTCATTTCAGTTCTACTGGCGGGACAACCACAGTTTTTAATATATTGTGACCAGCTGTGCCCTTGGCCCCAAAAGTTTTATAACTAATAATTACTAGATTGCTGTCTCCTTGGAAATCTTGAAAGCGCTTTGTTTTCGCTTTGGAAAATGAAGGGTTGTGATATGCTTAGATTTTAGACGGTGCTTAGTTTTTGCGCTTGGTTTATAGGCTACTATAATGTTTCTGTGGCCGTTAATATCCTGTGCAACCAAATGCATATTGTGGTTAATTCAGTTACATCAGTGTTTTGTGTTCCAAAGCAGACAAGCTCTCTGATAACATGGTTACAGTGTAAGAGTGGAGGAAATGTCTTGCTAATGTTACAAAGTAATTTATACACACAATGCAATTGAAAACTTTCCAACAGGTCCTTGACATAGCTTTAGCAATACCGTAGGATCCCTCCAGCTGTACTGCTGAAGGTCCATTACTCTGCTCTGAGCTTGTGTGAATGGGAGTCATTTCATGAACACCTTTCGATGTTCCCATATCCCATGAATTGCTCTGACCTCTGACATTCATTGTATAACCAGCCCTGAAAGATAATCTGCCATGCGAATGTCATAGCCTGCGTACATGGGAAAGTGTCTAATTGAACAGCTTCTTAGAAACCTGTAATTAATGAATGTGCACTTTTGTCATCCTATCATTGCCTTGTGTTTGTGTCCTCCAATTAACCAGTGTTTTATTCTTTCCCTCCTCTAGACATTTGTGAATGATCTAAGGATCCCAGACCAGACCTACATAACACTCAAGCTTTCTGATGTCATTCGCTTTGGATATGATATCTTTTTATCATGGTTTATTGCTTTCTCATTTCTGATCCGCTTACAAAACTGTAGCTATGAGAAATGTGCTCGATGAAAACATGCCGTTTCTCCCTTTTTTTCATGCTAAAATGGTACAAGGTCCTCTTGATTGGGAATGTTTTGTCCTTCAGAACTCTCAAGACCTCTCAAACCAAGACCTAAATCTCTTACAAAAATGTTAATCTCTTGTGGATAAAGTCTGTGGGCTTTAGATCGCTCTGACCACTGAACCAAATATGCTCGCAAAACCCCTAGCTTTATAAAAAGAAAAAAGTAATTAAATTTCAATAACCAGGAGCAAACCAGCTTTTTTGTTGGTTGGCTTGTCTTTCTGGGAGCCAACCAATTAATTTTGGTCTGTTTGCAGGCATATTTAAGCCTCCATCTCCCCCTGTCACATGTTTCAGGCTGACGACTGAGTGTTGGTGTGCACTCAGGCCTGGATTGCAATGGTGATTCATGGGATTGGATTGGCTCCTCATTCCAAAATTGACAATAACATTTTTGAAGAAAAAAAAAAAAGATTAGTCCCATTGGCTTCCAAGGAAACCATGCTTCAGTAAACTATGCATTTATAAGCTTTTAACTTTTAAAGCAGACACTGAGTAGAGTAGTTTCCGTATTTTCTGAGCAGCCTAACTGAATTGGCCCTTGGGTTGATGTTTCCTTAACTCAGTTCTTACATTCTCATGTGTACATTCTGGAGAGGAGTCAACACAAAGTTCCAGAAGAGGCACTTAAAGTAAGGGTCTTTGTGCGTGTGCGTGTGCGCTCTTGTGTGTGTGCTCTTGTGAATTTTCACATGCGTGTCGTTGCTGTGGGGAAGTATAGGTAGATCAGTATCAGTAGAATTTTTTTACCACTTTCTTGCTTATCTTGTAGCATGAGAAGTACACCAGCCAGCTCCAGATTGGCTTGAAGGCATCGGAGGGAAAGAGACGGGACCACTCAAAAGAGAAGGGTGGAGCTGGGGACTCCCCAAAGTCCAAACTGGAGAAAGTGGAGCGCAAGGCCCTGCCTGGTAGGCTACCTCTCTGACCTCACACCTACAATTACCTGTGTCCTGTTGTACATTTGTTTTCCGTCTCGTGTCCACTTGGGGTTAAAAGTAAAAGGATGATAGCTCTCAATATAATAAGTGTAGTTTTTACTCTACAGAGTTGAATCATGGCCTTTGCCTCTTCTTGTAGACCGCTCTGTTGCTTGGCTTTTTAGCAGTAGCAATCCCCCTGAGTAGTTTTTGGTTTCTCAACCTTGGTTTATGCCCCCTTGGCTGTGGGCACCATATGGCCTGGGAACATTAAGACTGGCAGTGGCTTTGTCTCCACGGTATTATAAGCCAAAGGGGAAGCCCGCCGTATTGGTATCGTATGCCATCGCTTCAGCAAACTGGTGAAATTTACAGCGTCGGGTACTGTGCAAGAAACTGCTGTCTGGCTCCATTGAAAGAGGCCTTTTGTGCCTCAGGCATAGTGAACCGCTGCAAACACATCTGACTTCTCAATGGATCTGCTTGAAAGAATGTTCACGGCTTGCCGTGCACTGTGAGCAGACGGTTCAAGCAATCTCTCAATACAGCTTGCAAGCCCGTAATGAGAGCTGATTTTGTTTTCTCCATGAAGCAACGTTATCTGTTGTTTTACCGAAGTGCCCTTTAGCATAAGAACAGGACCCTGTCAGAGGTGGATCGATACAGCGGACTGCTTATCTGTGGGGTTTTGGTCCCGCGGACGGTAATGGAGCCAGATCAGTGGGAAACCCAGGGAAAGTTGCGGAGAGGGAAAAGGGGCCGTCGGCAACCTCTGCTGAGTGCTCGCTGTAACCGTGGCGGGATTATCGAAGCTGGCGCGACTCTAGAGATCGCATCGCCCATTTCTTATTGCGCACCAGGCCAGCATCTGGGACAAGAGCGCCAGGATGGGCCGGATTCCCCCCGAGATGCTGAAACATGGCTGTGGCTGATTTGGAAGGCTGTTTGATGCCCTGCGCGGGGAGGCCGGCACCAACGCCGCTGCCAGTGCCAGCCTCGTGACCGGGGCAGAGTTTTGGGCATGCAGCCAACTGCCCGCAATCGCTTTGCGCAGGTGCCCTGCTCTGCTGTGTGCCTCCAACATTTGCACTGCGCTATATTAGTCTAAGTTGTCACCTCTCTTTGCCTGTTTTTAACTCTGCAGTATTTTCACTGGAGTAGACTGGTATGGCAACAATGTCCCTTCAGTTGTCTAGTGGTTCCTTGATAGAAGTGTCTAAACAGTTACAATATTTACATCACACATTGTTTTGTCATGATACGTGATTAGTATGTTGGTTATGCACCAGTATGTAGTAGGGCTGTGTGCGTGCGTGCGTGCCAAATATTTTCTTCTGTGTCTTCCAAGCGTGGAGCATGGTTGTTGCAAACCCAGCTGATCCTCGCTATCGATTATCCGGTGCATTGAAGCTCTCATTGGTGATCAGGCTACTTGGGAAGGGGCAGGCTATGAACCCCCCTCCACAGGCACAGCTTATAGGCCCGCTGTCATTCATGCTGACAGGTGCTTGTGAAATGTCCGACCTCAGCTTCTTTAGGCATGCTGCTCTTTGCAGTTTTTGGAGCCTGCCAAGCCAATGACTTCAATGGGATCATCAAAGCTTTCCCAATCGACAACGGATGTCATGGCAGTCAGCCTGCTTAATTGTGTTACGGTTCTAGGTTGCTCGAGTTCACTCATTTAGTGCTTGAGTGATGCTGCATATACACTCTCTGGTCAGAAATGATGTTAGCCAGGTCTGGCTCCATTACTCGTATTACCCAGGTGGATGCACCTGGGTATGTTTCCTCACATTGTTGCTCTGGATAAGAGAACATTAAATTAATTAAATGTAGTCTGTGGTGCCAGGGGCTAAAGGTGTCCTCACGGAAGTAGACATGTCAGTCGGATCCAATAAAATCTATGCAGTAGAGGCGGTGTGGGGTATGTCGTTAATAGCTGATGTTCCGGTTTAACGTCTTGCATGATATAGTTTTAAGGAAAATAAATTTGCGCCTATTAGGATATGGTCAGGACACGATTCTAAAATGCCGGTAGCATCAACGTTCCCATGTGCAACTCAACATTTTTCTTCACACCACACTGAACTGATCTGCAGATTCTCACTGATTTTATCAGTTACTGTTAGAGAAACGTCCCACCACAAGTGTGGATTCAAAGAGGGCGCTCAGCACTGGTAGAAACATTGTCAGCCTGTCATCTCTGAATACTGAAAACGGCAATAGCTAGGCTTGTAGGAAACGTGTAGGATGTTTGCATAACCTCATTTAAAATGTCATTTTCTGGCATGAAAAAAAGTTGGAGGCAGATTTTACATTTAAAGCCGGTTTGTTCCTGATCGGTAAATCGTCATTTTCTTGCGAGCACTGATATGATGCAACACACGGTAAAGATTGACCCTTTAATGCTTAATGTCACGTTCAATGTGACCCCACCCTGTGCTAGCTCACTAGCAATCTAAAGAAATGAACCAATATCACTGATATATATTCAGGGGTCTATTTGAGGAGGGATGCAAGGGGATCGATGCCATCCCCCGCTTGTTTAGAAAATACAAAAACCATCCCCTTAAAACTAAAAGTGCCATCGCCTCTTTTGTGGCTCAGTGTGACTCAGTCCTGTTTTGGGGGTGACTCAGAGGGGCGGGGCTCTGGATGTTCCCAGCAGGCAATGCGCTCGCTGCGGCAGACAGATGGCAGGCCTGTGGGCTCGGGGTGGCCCTGCCGCATGGAGGTTTCTCAGTGTTTCCAGCACACACACCCTCTGGAAAGAGAAACTGTTGGTTTGTCCTGGCTGCAGATTCACCCGCTCTGCCTAAGCCTGCTTACAGCATTAAGCTCCCATATTCTGTTGTGCATAATGACCTTTGCTGTACATTACAGCCATGCACACCCCCTAGGCTAGGACTACATTTTACATCATTAAGATTATATTATAATCTATGCCATTAAGTGCTGTTTTTTTAAATAAGAAAATAGAACATTTTTGCTATCAATAATCAAAATCCTGTCTGCTGTGAACGTTGTGGTGGAATGAATTTTGGAAACGGAACTATATAATTCGTATGGTGGTTCAACGTTTCCATAAATGCTGATATTCGCTTTTGAGCGGAAAATTAGCAATTTCCTGTGCCTTTTCTTGGCTATTCATTTGTTTTTACTTTCCTCAGACAGAAAGCCCTCGATTTTTCACTGTCCAATCATCAACAATAGCAACATTAGTTCATCTTACTGGCATTAATATCCCCTATCTTTCCTTAGCCTTCACTGCTACCAGCATGCCTTTTTTATTCAGTAGTCCCTCCACATAGTTCCCAGCCAATTCCTGCCTTCCTATCTCCCTTATATTGTGACTGATTGTTGCTGTTGCATCGTGTCTCCATGGCAACAGCGCACCAGAGTGCCAACGCCCTGGCTCGTTTTGCCCCGCGCTCGCTGGCACGCCCAATGCTGAGCCTGACTGACGTGAGATAATCCTCCTGAGTGCTTCTCGGTCCTCGCCACCCAGAGCCAGCCAGAGCCACCCAGAGCCACCCAGAGCCACCCAGAGCCACCCAGAGCCACCCAGAGCCACCCAGAGCCACCCAGAGCCACCCAGAGCCACCCAGAGCCACCCAGAGCCACCCAGAGCCACCCAGAGCCACCCAGAGCCAGTCAGCCAGCTGCTGGGCATTATTACACAAATGAGTGAAATCTGCTTTCCCAGCACCACTTTCACACACTGAAAGGGTTGTAGCATTAAATATCTACATCGACCTGCAGAAATCTAATTTGTATTCAAACCAGTGCTGAGGTAAGATAACTATTTGGCAAAAACCTAGAATTTCGTATAGATATTGTGTTGCTGACGCCATGGTGTAGATGATGAAATTATGGTGACTAATTATGGGTGATGGAGTTGTTTTGCAATACTGTAGAAGAGATGGCTTCCCGAACAATTTGCAGCATACAGTTTAATCTTCTGATTGTCAGATGTGAGTAAATATTTTTCTGGTGACTAAACACGGCTGAATTTATACACATATATTTTTCCAGATCCACATTTTTTCCCTCTATCCCCTCTGAAATTTTATATTACCACTGTCCAAAAATCCCATCACATCATGCAGGGCTAATGTGGGTGTGTCAAGTGTGGTTGAATTTCACAGCACGCCAAAAAAAAAAAAAACTCCCAAAAGAGTTGTGTCCCAAACCACTCCCAAGTCAGCAAAGCTGATCTCCGGTCAGTGCTCAGTTGGAAATAAACACTGACTTCTCTAGTTGGTGTGCTAAGCCTCAGTTTTGAATGTGACTGTGGTCTCTGTCGGTATGCGCAGGCTCTGGAGATGTGACTGCGGTCTCTGTCGGTATGCGCAGGCTCAGGAGATGTGACTGCAGTCTCTGTCGGTATGCACAGGCTCTGGAGATGTGACTGCGGTCTCTGTCGGTATGCGCAGGCTCTGGAGATGTGACTGCGGTCTCTGTCGGTATGCGCAGGCTCAGGAGATGTGACTGCAGTCTCTGTCGGTATGCACAGGCTCTGGAGATGTGACTGCGGTCTCTGTCGGTATGCGCAGGCTCTGGAGATGTGACTGCGGTCTGTCGGTATGCGCAGGCTCTGGAGATGTGACTGCGGTCTCTGTCGGTATGCGCAGGCTCTGGAGATGTAACTGCGGTCTCTGTCAGTATGCGCAGGCTCGGGAGATGTGACTGCGGTCTCTGTCGGTATGCGCAGGCTCTGGGGATGTGACTGCGGACTCTGTCGGTATGCGCAGGCTCTGGAGATGTGACTGCGGTCTCTGTCGGTATGCGCAGGCTCTGGAGATGTGACTGCGGTCTCTGTCGGTATGCGCAGGCTCTGGAGATGTGACTGCGGTCTCTGTCGGTATGCGCAGGCTCTGGAGATGTGACTCCGGTCTCTGTCGGTATGCGCAGGCTCTGGAGATGTGACTGCGGTCTCTGTCGGTATGCGCAGGCTCTGGAGATGTGACTGCGGTCTCTGTCGGTATGCGCAGGCTCTGGAGATGTGACTGCGGTCTCTGTCGGTATGCGCAGGCTCTGGAGATGTGACTGCGGTCTCTGTCGGTATGCGCAGGCTCTGGAGATGTGACTGCGGTCTCTGTCGGTATGCGCAGGCTCTGGAGATGTGACTCCGGTCTCTGTCGGTATGCGCAGTCTTGGGAGATATGACTGCGGTCTCATCTCCCAAGCATACAGTTTAATCTTTTTTTGGAGCATACAGTTTAATCTTCTGATTGTCAGATGTGAGTAAATATTTTTCTGGTGACTAAACACGGCTGAATTTATACACGTATATTTTTCCAGATCCACATTTTTTCCCTCTATCCCCTCTGAAATTTTATATTACCACTGTCCAAAAATCCTATCACATCATGCAGGGCTAATGTGGGTGTGTCAAGTGTGGTTGAATTTCACAGCATGCAAAAACAAAAAAAAACTCCCAAAAGAGTTGTGTCCCAAACCACTCCCAAGTCAGCAAAGCTGATCTCCGGTCAGTGCTCAGTTGGAAATAAACACTGACTTCTCTAGTTGGTGTGCTAAGCCTCAGTTTTGAATGTGACTGTGGTCTCTGTCGGTATGCGCAGGCTCTGGAGATGTGACTGCGGACTCTGTCGGTATGCGCAGGCTCAGGAGATGTGACTGCGGTCTCTGTCGGTATGCGCAGTCTTGGGAGATGTGACTGCGGTCTCTGTCGGTATGCGCAGGCTCTGGAGATGTGACTGCGGTCTCTGTCGGTATGCGCAGGCTCAGGAGATGTGACTGCGGTCTCTGTCGATATGCGCAGGCTCTGGAGATGTGACTGCGGACTCTGCGGTATGCGCAGGCTCTGGAGATGTGACTTCGGTCTCTGTCGGTATGCGCAGGCTCTGGAGATGTGACTCCGGTCTCTGTCGGTATGCGCAGGCTCAGGAGATGTGACTGCGGTCTCTGTCGGTATGCGCAGGCTCAGGAGATGTGACTGCGGTCTCTGTCGGTATGCGCAGGCTCTGGAGATGTGACTGCGGTCTCTGTCGGTATGCGCAGGCTCAGGAGATGTGACTGCGGTCTCTGTCGGTATGCGCAGGCTCGGGAGATGTGACTGCGGTCTCTGTCGGTATGCGCAGGCTCGGGAGATGTGACTGCGGTCTCTGCGGTGTGAGAAGTGGAATGATAATCCGTGAATAATAACACAGGGTTTTTTTTAGGGCTTGTCCTTGCTCTGCTCTCCCCCACTCCCCCCTCTGCTCCGTTTACTCCTTCTGATGTGCATTAATCACCACACTTCTCCTGGGACAGCGATTCTCCTTTTAGGCCTTTTGTGTGTAACTGCTAAATTGTATCCTCATGGACATGGTTGTCAGAATCAAGCATACAGTAAAAAAAGTGCAAGTCGCATGCAGGGCGACTTGCACTTCCCCCCCTCCGTGTAAATGGTACTCGCTCGTCCCGACTGCGGAGCTTTTCCACCCTAGCTCCCCAGTGGTGGAACGAACTTCCCATTCCCCTACGTTCCATGCCAACCCTGCCTACTTTCCGTCGTGGCCTGAAAACGCACCTTTTCAGACTCCACCTGGACTAATACTTATCTAGGACCTCATGGTTTGTGTTCCTGTTGAACTGTGTACTCAAGATAGTCAAGTTTATAATGGTTAGAATAGATTTGTATTAGAGCTGATTTACCCAGTTCACTGTGAACTGCATTGTGTTCATTACTAGGGATAGCTGCTACTGTATGGGAAGAATGTGCTTTCTTATCTGTTCTGTAGTTACTTCGATGACCTTTCTGTATGCACTTACTGTACGTCGCTTTGGATAAAAGCGTCTGCTAAATGAATGTAATGTAATACAGTAAAAAATATATATTGTCTCTCTTGGCAAAGACCTGTATTTAGGGCAGCATTAATCAAAATGACATGTATATCAGTGAGTATTTACACATGAAGTGAGAGAGCCTTGCTGGAGAGAGTTTGGCTGGATTTCAGGGTTTGTGCTGTTGAAAGCCCAGCTTTGTGTGTTATTGTGAGATAAACACTGCAGAGGTCACAGTTACGTGACCACTGGAGCTTAGGTGGCTGCAGTGTGGAGTTCATGCAGTCTCACTGACTGACCTTTTTTTCTGGTGTGTGTGTGTGTGTGTGTGTGTGCACTGTGTACACAGAGGCCCCCATCTCCCGGCCCACTCCCCTATATGGACAGCCCTCGTGGTGGGGGGAGGACGACGCCGGGAACAAGGGGCAGCCAGGCGAGGGACGTAGGCCTGATGGGAGCCTCTCAGGTTAGTCGCCGCCAGCGGGAATGAGGTCATGTATCCGTCAGGCAGAACTTCCACTCCTGAAGCACATTCTCACCGCCACGTTTCTACAGTACCAGTAATGCTCCCACTCCAGACACTCTCCTTTTATAAAGACTTGCTTGCTATGGAAAGGCTGTGGCCATGTCCTAAGCGTGCCTGTGTGGCTGGGTGCTGACTGTTCCCGCAACCCTGGCACATCACACTACTCCCCTCTGGGGACAATGAGCTGGCACACCATGATGCTTTAAAACGGGCCCTGCCGAGGAGCCTCGTGATGGATTAACCTCTAAGCCACAGGCAAGGGGGTCAATGGGCCTCATTCACCAATCGCTCTACGAACAAATGTGTTCTCAAGACTTTATTTAAAACGTTTTTACAAACACTTCGGGATTAACTGATGTTTGCCTTCTGTGCTCCTGTTCTACCGAATCCGAAGTAAGAAAACATTGGCGAATGCCAGAATGTTCATAAAATGGTTTTAACAAATTTGTTCGTTGAATGGTTGGTGAATGAGGCCCATTGTTTTTCTCATACTGCTCTGGGTGAAGCAGATTAGTTCTACACAGTTTTCTTTCGTAAACAAAGTTGCTGAACTATCCTTTCTTTAATACCATTTGGCGCAGAATGAGGCATTTTTTATTTCTATTTTGTTTTTGTGTGTATGTGAGTTCAACGAATAAAGCAACCTTGTTTGCGGTACATACAAGATCAGTTGAAGTATGATTGTGTCAAGGAGGTTTGTTGTGGTCTTCTGTACCAAGAGCTCTCATTGTACTTTACTGCAAATTTATACTTGGATTTAATTATACAATCTTCCATAGAGACTACCATTACAAGCATCATGAAATTGTGATTGACCCAACAGTATTAGGCTTACGCTATGAAATGGAATTCCGAATTACACCGGTAATAACCTTTGAGAAGACTGTTGCATGAACGACAAATGGAAATGGCTCAAATCCCCCACCATAATAACGTGTGAGGGTACTATAATCGGTATGAATGCCATGTAAGTGTAAATACACTTAATGAAATGTCCACCGCAGGGCAGTGTGGACCTTACTCTACCAGCAGTAATTGAATACATGCTTTTGCTTTAACTGCACATTCAACATTAAACGTAATTTATGCTGCCATATAAAAATTTAATAAGCTGCTACCGGACACAGAGCTTTTCAAATGGTATGTATGCGCAGGATATTTTAATAGTAAATCTCATCCCTAATGCATATTGTGCATTTGTGTAACATTCTCCCGTCATGTTATACTAGTTGAAATTGCCTAGCAAAATATCTAGCACAGTGGGAAGATGAGCACATCCTCTGGGGACCACTGTGTATGCTGATTTTTGTTCCAACGACAGTTGCAATCCTAGAATCTTAACAAGCTGTTAATTGTTCTCATGTTTAGAGGGATTATTTACCCTCTTAAACAACATTATATCAGAAATAGCATTGTATGTCATGTGGAATATACATCCCCTGTTCACATTGTTAAAATTCTGTGGTTGGAACGAAAACCAGCATACGCAGTGGTACTCCAGGACCGAGGTTGGAAACCACTGATCTAGCAATTATCTACCAAAGCATGGAGCCACATATATGTTTTGGTAAAACTCTTGCCCTTAAACCAGTGGTTCTCAAACTTTTTCTGTCACGCCCCGCTTTGGAGGAAGAAAAGTGTTCATGCCCCCCCGCCCTTTTTATTATCAAGAATTTTCGCGGACCTCGATTGTAATTGTTGACGGGGGGGGGGTTTAATCGTCTTATTATTTTTATTTTTACTACAAACTTTATTTCTCGGTTAATTTAACGTATGTACCGCGGGTGTGCGTCCGCGTCTGCGCTTGTCTGTTATATCGTAAAAGTAATTCCCCGTTAAATATCCACGTAAATACACGCGTCAAGTATGAAAAACAATTCTGCATTTCCCCCTGCGCCCCCCCTGTAATACCACTGCGCCCCCCTAGGGGGGCGCGCCCCACAGTTTGAGAAACGCTGCCTTAAACTCTCACCTTGATAAGTCAAGCACCTCTTCAGTGGCTTTGATGTTGGATATGAAGATCAGCCTGATCTGCCTACAGAAATCCTGAAGGACGGCTCCAAACACGAACCGCAGATCAACGGCTCCCTCTCTGACTATCGCGACTCCCAGAGCAAGTCCATCTACTCGTACCGACGGGAGCCCAGCTACTTTGAGATCCCCACTAAGGAGTTTCAGCTCCACCCCAGGCCCCCCGAGGCCGAAGCCCACGAGATCCCCACCAAGGACACGGACGCCCTTCCTCAGCCCACCCCCACCACGCCCACACCCCCCACGCCCACACCCCCCGTGGTACAGAGCCATGCCTCCTTCACCATTGAGTTCGATAACTGTACGCCGGGGAAGATTAAGATCAAGGACCACGTCACTAAGTTCTCCTTTCGGCAGCGAAAGCTACCAGCCAAAAAACTGGCCACCACGCCCACTGAGGTGATGTCAGCGGAGAGCAAGGTGGCTGATTGGCTCGCGCACAGCGACGTCAGCATGATGAGGAAGAACATCCCGTGCGAGGATGTCTGCAGCATAAAGAGCGACTTGCCTATCCACATAAAAACTCTCAAAGGTGAGGACAGACAGAATGTTAAGTTGCGTATTTGTCTGTATTGTTCAATGTCCATCTCAATCCCTCTGTCTCTCCGTAGGACACCACCATGAAGATGGGACCCAGAGCGACTTTGAGGATCCCATCCCGAAAGAAAAGCGGAGCAAGCTGCAGCCGACTCTCCCACCGGAGCAGAGTTCTCCACCGGTGAAATCGATGAATGCAACCAAATCGTTGAAAGCCCTCTCCCCCCCGGCCCGTGAAGAGCCTCTTTCCCGGTCTCCGCCCCGGGCCCCCTCCCCCCCACAGAGCCAGGGCAAGTCCGACCCCCAGCAGGCTTTCATCATTGAGTTTTTCGACGACAACCCGCGCAAAAAGCGGTCGCAGTCGTTCACCCAGAACTCCGCCAACGCCGACTCCTACTCCGCCCTCAAGGTCAAGCTGGAGAAGCGCCGGAGCATGGCTCCACCCGGGGAGAAAGGGGCCGCCTCGCTGGTCCACATCCCGCCCACGCAGCAGCTCATCCTCCCGCTGAAGGGTCAGGGCCCCGGCGTCACTCAAAGGGCCAGCTCACTGAAGCGGGAGAAGACCGACGACAGGCTCTGTACCAGCGCCTCCGCCACCTCCCTCTCCTCCTCCAGCTTCGCCTCCCGCTCCGCCTCTGCCATCACCATCAGACCATTCGGCAGTGTGGGTAAGAAGTCCAAGCTGGCCCAGGAATTTGCGGCCGAGTTCCTGAGAGGCTCAAACCACGGCGTCGCCCCCACCAGGGAGAAGACATCCCCGCCAATGGTGATGGAGACCCCCACTCGTTCCCACCCACCTGTCCCGGCCCGCTCGCCTCCCCAATCCTCTACCCCGACACAGCCCGCCTCCCCTGCCCACCCGCCCATGCCCCTCACAGCCCCACTCCTGCCTCTGGGCCTCCACAACATAGAGCTCAAGACCTCCAAGGCCTTGAAGAACGAGGAGGAGGACAGCCTGAGTGACGCTGGCACCTACACCATAGAAACGGAGTCCCAGGACAAGGAGGTGGAGGAGGCCCGCACTATGATCGACCAGGTGAGAGCGCCTTCCCTTTTTCATTGCATTGCCTCTCAGCTGAATTTGGACTTCAATAACACATAAATATACATGTAGCTATTGGTCATTGTTCACCAAGCCGCTATTAAATGGTCAGTTTTAAGAACACAGCATCTTTTAATATGTGGGATTTGGTTCCTCTTGAAAACCCTCTAATATTGGAAAGCCTTAGTAGAATGCATTGGACGTGTAAGGTCAACTCTGATTGTACTTACACAGAATGGACTGTCTGGGAAAAGCAGTCGCGTAAAGTTGTGGATAAAACAGGTTGGGCCAGAACAGCTCTGTTTGCAGTTAAAATGGCACGAGCTCTCAGAATAAACAATGGTCCTGTTGTCACATGTTACTTGCTTATCACAGGTTTCAGATATCATCAGTAACGGCTGTTTAATAACAATTTTTGTCCTGTTGTAAGCTCCACTCACTTTATGCTGTAAATATTAATTGCTTGTCAGTGTACTGTAGGTTGATTTAGATTTTATTTGAAGTTTGGTTGAATTTAGTGGATTGGTTCATTTCATTGACCTTGGGAAGTATCTTAATATTATGCAATAAATATTGATTGCAGGCTAATGTACTGTCTATTTAGATTTATTTGCATTTGAGGTTGTTGACTAGCGAGTTTTAATTTAATTAGCCTTGGAAGTTGTCTTGGATAAATGGTCCTCTCTCATATAGAAGTTTAATCAGCCTGTTTCTTAGACACACTCATTAATAAGTAAGGTACAAAAATAAATTTACCTGCATGCATGTACATATTTAACATGCTGCAATTTCATTATTTTGAAAAGATTTCCTCAAAGAGGTTTACACTTGCTGCCATTTTCACATGCCTGTAATGCAGTCAGTTTCTCCATCTTTCAATCCTTGTGTCAGTCTTGCAAGGGAAAATTTCTGACAATTTAACATGGAGATATAGGTCAGCTTTATTTTTACCCAGCCTTGCTGCGGTCTTATCAGCTTTGGCAGTGCAAACAAGGCCCGGCTGGCTTTCACAAGTATGCAGAAAAGATATGGAGCTCAGGTGGGGCTGAAGAGAGGCACTGTGACTCCAGTCCGTTTGCTACTCCTTTTAAATGCCCAGCGTGCCTTGCGCAGACTGCATACCATAAATATGTGTACATGGTATTATTTTTGGTAGTGTTATCATTGAGAGTGTTGTGAAAGCAGAGCACTCGGTTACGCTTTCTGTCATCTCTGGTGCATGAATAGGTTGTGCCCTTCCTCCCTCTTCATGTTTGTTCAGCATGCTAGGCCCCTCCCTTTCCCCTGAGGTACCCAGGCTAGGCTAGACGTTGCAGCTCGTGGTGAGTGGATTGGACAGTGACACCAGTAGCCTAGCCTCGGAATCCCAGATATCACTGACTCACTTCAAGGCTGGGGCAGCTCCCTGTAATTTGCAGCTGAGTGAATTTCTAAGCACAAAATGGCTTTGCTCAAAATGACGGAGGGGAGAAGTGTGTTGACGGTTTGGGATACCAGGGCCTGAGCATCTTGCTACTGCTCTTTGTGAAATGAGTAGCTCCTGTAATAAGTTCTGATTTGTGTCTTTTCTTTGTGTGACATTTCATTCTGAGTGAAAAGTGCTGTTTTATAACTGTTCTGTCCTCTCAGTTTTCATATTAAGGTATCATGAAGCACACGATAACTGCAGTAATAATCAACAAAGTTTGAGTGCAGATGCTGTGTACAGAAAATTACAGTAAGCTTACGCCAACGTGAGCTGTAGAAAACCTCAACTTCAGCAGTCAACAAACTGTCAGCTGTCAACATGTTCTGACTTGTCGAGTTAGAGACACTGCCCTCTGCCTGCAAACGACAGAATTACATGACTTGTGCTGTGACAGAAAGCACAGGCTATTTTGGAGTCTTAATTACAGGCTAAAACAAATGGACCAGACAGTCGGTCAAAAACATAAAAACATACCTCAGCTTGTGCCCAAAAATGTTGCCATGATTATATAGCAGGTTTGTTAAAGTAAATAAATAAAAATAAACCTAAGTCAGTTATTGTCAGATCATGTAATTTCTCTGCTTTTAATTATTTTATACTTGTTAAGGCCTGGCCATCACAAAGCTTCATTAATCAAACTACTGAAATTGTGATGTGATAGCATCTGCAATATATGCTTATGCTGCCTATATTAATTTTCTTTAATTCACACCATAGGTAAGCCATGTTGAATTTTCTTTATTTACTCACTCCAGTTAACATATTGAAAGCAGCCAACGGTAGCTTACCCATAACCATGCCAGTGCATTACTTTTGGTTGAGTGCTAACAAAGGGCTTCTGTTCTTTGCCATGTCCTCCTCTGTGTGCCCTCTGACCCTTTGCACTGCTTTCTGACTACATCACAGGCCAATTCAACCTCACCACTCACAGCACCTTTGACCTTTGACAAAGGTCAAAGGTGATTAAAGTGAACATTCGGTACAAAGTGCAGCAAGGTTTAAAAGCTGTCGGAGTCTCTGTTACAGATTCTCAAACATGAACAGGTCTGTAATAACCTGATTAAAACGACCATCCTAAGAGGCGTGTTAGCACGTGGCACCAGAATCATTTTGATGAGGATTGAGGATTGGCCGATCTTGCTGCACATCGTGGCCCACATGCTGTTCTCCCTGCCACCTCTACTCACACGTGCTTTGTTCCTAACAGGTGTTTGGTGTTCTCGAGTCCCCCGAGTACACCGGCGTGACTGCTGCATCGTATAGGCCCGTAATTAACGAGGACAGTGATGAGCAGGCTAGCCTTCGGATTAGCGAGGGTAGTTCTGTGGATCTAAAGGCAGCTCCAGTGCAGGGCTATAACCCCATTGCCCTTAGTGGCCCCCCCACCGGTCCAGTGCAGGTAAAGAACCACCTGGGCCCAGTGTGTTTTCACCCTCATTGACGCACACTGGGCTCAGCTCCACCGCATCAATCAATCAATCAACCAATCAATCAATCAATCAGCCAACCAATCAATCAATCAGCCAATCAATTAATCAGTCAGTCATACGCAGAAGGAAAGCACAATTATGCATGCTCTGCTCACTGTTGATTTGGCATTGTGTTTTTCCATTGTTCCTTCATTCTTTCCCGTCCATCTTTTGTTTCTGTTGTTGGGCATAACTTGTGCTGTCCTCTTCCCCTTCACTGGTTCTGGGTTCTCTCTATACTGTGGTGAAATGGTCCAGCTGCTTTTAGAGACTCAAAGGACAAACCGTGTCTGGAGGTTGGAATATTTTTTTCAGGAAGGCTGGCAAATTATTGTTTTGGAAGGGAAATGTTAAACGAGTGCCCACACAGTAGCCATTTTGATTATGCTTGCATAATCACTTTGTGCTGCATTTTATTTTACAATTAAAATTGAATTACAGTGTATACTGTACATTTTTGTACTTTTAAATGAAATATCAGGAACAACTTGGGCATTCTCATTTGTTTATCAATATGACCATATGAACTATTCCAACCTCTAATATCAGCATTTGTGCTACAGAATACAGATATAAATGATTAAATATAATTTCGCAATATGTTCAGATGACAAACATTTGAATTGAATTGAAGAATAGGCACTAACCAATTTTAGTTGTCAACAAGTTTAACTAAACTATTTTGTTGAAAATTGGTGTACAAAATTTTCTGTATGAATAAAGGAATTGGTTTTAAGGCATCTAGCAAGCTTTGTGAAATAATTCACTCTCAAAATCATTGCCATCAGTGTGTATTGTGGGCTTGGGCTCTGTGTGGTTGGCTTTCAGTAACAGTTGTCTGTATCTCCACTGTAGGTACGGCCAGTTGGTCCAGGGCCTCCTGGAGGCCCCAAGTGGGCCTCTCGGTGGGCCAGTCTCGCAGATGGCTACGGTGATTCAAGGCCCGAAGCGGGGCCCTTCGACATCCGACAACAGCAGGAGATGTGTAACAGAGGTGAGCTTTACACTGACTGAGAAAACGGCACCTTTGTTTTTAATCACAATGAGAATGATGGATCGTGCCTCTCATTCCTGCTTCTCTGTGCAGATGGGAGAATTACCCATCAGGCAATGCTGAACCAAAACTTGGAGAGCACAGAGTTGGAGGGAAGCCAGGGTTCCAGAACCAGACGGCTTCTTCCCCAAGTTCCACCAGCAGACAAGACAGAATGTACCACTCCCACCATCTTCATCCGACATGACCCCTACACAGGGTACGAGGCCCCCGAGAAGGCGCCAGGAACCCCCCGCCAACATGAGAGCGTTCAGAGACTGAGCGTGCAGGATGACCTGGATCCGGACAGCCTGAGTGATGCCAGCAAATCAGATGACGGCTCCGTTGTGGAGCGGAGCAGGAAGCACCATGCAGGGCAGGTGAAGAGCGGAGCACCAGTCACCAAACCAACCTCTTTCTACATCGGATCTGATGAAACCCTCTCCATATCGCCACAAGCTAAAAGCCCAGTTCTGTCCCAGGCAGAGAGAGAGCTGAACATCCCCCTCAAAACATCACCAACGACCGTTCTCACCAGGCACCTGAGCAACCATGAGTCTCTAAAACCAGTCAAGCCGAACTCCTCTGCCCCCAACCTCCAAACCCAGGACAAAGACTTGTCGACCCCCAAGGAGCCCCCTGATTTGTTTGTGAGGCAGGAGAGCTTCACTAAAGACTGCTCCAGCAATGACTCCCAGATGAACAGGCTCCCTCACATCTCCAGTCACCCCACCTTGAGGGACATGAACCTTGGAGACATAGACAGGGGTGACTCTGGCCATGACACACAATCTTTCCTCAGGGAGACCGAGAACGCCCTAGCCGCCCTGGAGGCCAAGTTTCAGGCCCAAGGTCAAGGCCAAGACCAGAGGCAAGAAGGTTACTCCAGACCCATAGAGGACTCTCTGTCCGGTGACTCAGACGTGGACACATCCAGCACTATCAGCTTAGTCAGCAACAAGAATGACTCCAACACGGGCCCTAAGAAGCACTCCATCATCAGTGGCCCGCAGACGGAGAAGTCTTCCTCCAGCTCGTCTGTCCCGGACCAGAGTCGGAAGGCCTCGGCCCGCGAGCGCCTGTCAGAGAAGCGCCGCACGCAGGGCTCCGACAGCGCCACAAAGGCCGAGCTGGCCAAGCGCTTTCAGATGCGCCGCAGCACGGGAAACCGCGGTTCTCTGGACCTCAGCGACGAGTCCAACCTGCAGTACTGGCCCGACACCCTCTCCTCTGACCACGAATCTAGCTCCAGACCCACCACCCGCAAGAAGATCATCCCCCTACAGAAGGAGGACTCCAGCAAGTCCTCCTCCAAAGTGTACCAGGCACTGACCCGCTCCAACAGCCTCACTGCCCCTCGAGCTACCCGCGCATCCATGCTACGCCGGGCCCGTTTGGGCGATGCCTCTGACAACGAGGGCACCGAGACCGACCGGGCCCCTCAGAACTCGGACGTCAATGCCCCAGCTAAGGCCCCAACAGACAACAAGAAGCTTTCACGGCTGGACCTCCTGGCTCTGCCCCGCAAGAGGACGGGCTCCTTCTCCATACCCAGCGACACAGAGTCCTCTGCAAGCAAAACCGGCTTCTCCAACCGCAGCTCTGAGTCCAGCAGCTCGATACGGAAGGCATCTGTATCCGAGTCTAAGTCAGGGGCAAGGAGGAACTCGGGAACCACATTGAAGCAGCCGGTTAGCCGTACACGCTCCAACGGCGCCAAGTATGCCGGCAGCACATCCAGTGAGTGACAGCCCTATAAGCCGCACCCTCACTCATTTAATATTGGATAAGTTGAAAAGTGCTGGTTGTCATAATTGCTAAAACCCATAATATCAACCTTTAAATTCATTGTTGGGTTAAACATTAGAAAGAAATTGAACACAAGCTAAAAGTGCTCAAGTTTTCCGGTCTTTTCAACCCTACCAATAGTTAGAAACCAAGTTGTGAGTTGAGATGGATTTTCAGTAGTGAGCACAGTCACTTTCGAGGTAACCTTGAATAGGTTTTTAAACATTTTAAAGTGTTGGTGATATCCAGAGGGAGATCAGCCAGCCATTGAAATATTAATTGTAATTATGATAGTATTGGTAGTTGTCTTCGGGTTCTTTATAACAATGGTATATAGTGCTTCTCTGAATTTGTCAATGTTTCTAAATGTAATAAATTACTTCTTTTTTTTATTTTATTTTATTTATTTTTTTTAGTAGATGGCAAATGTTGTACTTCTGGTTTAGACATTAACTAATTTACTGGGGGTATTTGGGGGTTCTTGTGTTATGGTTTTTTTCTCATGATGTCTCTTTCTGTGCCCTTTGTCATTCATTCATGCTTTGCCTCTACTCCCCAAACCCATTCACTGGGGCTCAAGACTCCCGACGGAGGCAAAAGGGCTCAGACTACACATCAACGTCGGACGAGGAGTATGACTCCAACCATAGCACCCCTAAGCACAAACGCTCCCACACTTCAGCGGCCACTCAGACTGCCCGAGCCCCAGCGGTGGCCCTGGCCCGGTCTAAGACCCGCTCCCGCGAATCAGAGGACGATGATAATGAAGGCGATCCCTTCCAGAACTGGACCAATCACAGTGCAGAGATTGCAAGGTACCAGTCAGACACTGTAGTTGCTCATTTCAGATGCACATGAGGCACAGCTAAAGAGCATGTATCTTATAGGCCTGTTACAGTGAGCCTGTAGCTGTGTGTGCAGTGGATTTGCAGAATGTAGATTTGTAAGAATATTACAGGGATTGAAACCCTAGTCGGGCATTGCTCTGTGCCTTGTTTCCCCATACGCAAGGTAGTTTTCTTAATTACTTTAGTGATTATTCAGCCTTTATATAGTTAATGTATGATTAAGATATGTACTAATACGAATACATACAAAAATGGTAAATAAACTCAGCTCTATGGACAGAAGAAAATTTTATTTATTTGCAAATATTCTTTCCCATTTATCTTACAACATTTTTCTGTTTAACTGGACTACATAGTCAAAAATGTATTTTGCACTATTTTGTTCTTTGCACAGATCAGCCACTTTTAAGCACTTCAGCAACTCTTGCATGCAACATGGCAGATCAGCTTTCGTATAGTTCACATTACATCTCAAAACGTCACATTCTGACGTCACGTGGCGCTGTAATGGCGACGTGTAGTCCAGCTGTTTCTCGTGTTCCTGTTTGTTCATTTGAATGTGTTTTGTTGCGTCAGGCTTTTGTCTTGTTTTTTTTCATGCGCTGTGTCTGTAGTGGGATGGGGAAGCGGGCTGGAGAATTTTCAGGGCACTCCTGCTGCTCGTTTAATAATATTGACAAATTGTCTAGTCGATATAATTTTATTTGTGGTCGTCACCATGGAGACGCATTCGTAACATATGGTCCGGGAGTGCAGAGAATCTTCAATCTGGGGGCAACGGGAAGGGAGGGAGAAGATAATGCGGGAAAGGAGCGGATTATGCGGGGGAGGAGTGGGGTGACGACTGGGAGGGTTGACGCGGTTCGGTGGTCCGTTTCGACAGTCTACAGAGACCGCAACACTGCGTGTATGGAGGAAAGTCGTGGAGGCGGAGTTTGTGTGTTGGACTGCTTAATGACACTGGACATCTCAGGACAGCGGGTGCTATTTTTAATCATGGCTGTATTCCACTTTAATTCACTTAATTAGTTTGATTAATGCAATGATTCTATTGAATGTCTTTATTTGATATGTTTGTGTCTTGTGGGTCTACCCCACTGTCTGTCTTTTTTGTTTTTTGCATGGGCTACAACTAAAGTTTCCTAACGGGAAAATAAATGTTATTCTATTCTATTAGAGAGCAACCCCCATGTAAGACATTTTCAGAGTATTAGATATATTGTGAATTATGGTTTAAAGTTTGTTAGACCCTTTGCAGTTGACATTCCTCAGTAACTTTGAATGTAGCATTGAGAATGGCATTTATGTAAGCTGTGCAGGTGGTGGGCAGAGGCTGTGAGAAGTTTGGCTTAATGAATATGCAGTGTTACTACAGTACATGGCGTGGATGCTTTATATATCCAGTGCAGTCCGTAAGTATTTGGGCAGTGACACAATCTTTGTTTTGGCTCTGTACTCCAACATTGGATTTGGAACCTCATAGTTACTGTTCCATTTCAAATCCAATGTGCTAGAGTACAGAGCCAAAACAACAACAATTTTGTCACAGTACGGACTGCACTGTAATTATCTAATGTGTGTGTGTGTGTGTGTGTGTGTGTGTGTGTGTGTGTGTGTGTGTGTGTTCGTTCCCAGGCTGAGTCAGGACCTTGCTAAAGACCTGGCCATTCTTGCCCGGGAGATCCACGATGTGGCCGGGGATGGCGATGCCCCGACCTCCTCAGGTGTTGCCGTTGACACCTCACCCACCCCTGTGCCCAGCACACCTGCCTCCACCATCTCTGCCCGGGAGGAGGTACCGTGCCCATGATGCACCCCAATATGCCTTATACCCAATAACCTCTGCCACCAACAGCAACACATCATATATTCCACTAAGGACAAAACATGGTTGAGTTTTGGAAAATGTCAATTTTAATGGCTGCTTTCATTTGCTGAGAAAGTGGTACCTGACACCAGTGGATTAATACAGATTTCTGTTGGAATTGAGTAAAACCACAACTTGCAAATAACTGACAACAGTGTGGCTTTTAGATTTGTGTGTGATTCACACAATGGGGGAGAGGGGGAGCTAGAACATAAAAAATAAAAAAAACATTCCATTATGCATTAATCTTAATGGGCTGCCTTAGTCTGGGAGGTATAAATAGATTTCGCTTTAGCTGACGTTTACCCCCCCCCCCCCAAGGTTTAGCATGGTCTTCATTTTATAGCTTTGAAGCAACTTTTGACCATCACCAGCACACGGAAGAAAGAATCAGCCATTTGTCATACGTTTGATTTTTTTTCTCTTCTTGTGAACAGAACATAAACCCATCTTCACGAGTCGTCCGCTCATCTCAGGTGCAGACTCCATTTCTCCTCCCACCTTGTCCTGTGTTATCAGCCCACCCCCCACCCCTCTGTAGCACTGATTGGTCATTAGTTTCTCCCTGTACAAGCAGGTAAAGTGCCTAGAACAGGCTGCGAGGGCCCTAAAGGTTGTGCATAACAGATTCCACCTGAACTGTTTTATCTCCTCTTACTCCAATCAGTGCTGCCTTGGTGACTTATTTAAATGAGCCATTGTGATCTGTTGCTGTGCTGTTGCCTTGCAGTTGGTCCAGCACATTCCAGAAGCCAGTCTGAATTACCAGAAGGTTCCACCAGGCTCAATAGAGGTCAAGGACCCAGAAGAGAGCACGCGCGACCAAGACCCCAACTCAAAGCGCCGGGTGTGGAACCGAGAGGAGGTGATTCTTTCACATCCAGTTTTTAAAAAAGCATTGTGTAGAACTTAAAATTGGTGATTTTCTTCAGCAAACGCCTTTAAGACATTTTAGATAATTATGAAATACATATTTGTAACTTTTTTGTTATTTTTTAATATTCACCCGTTATAGGTGGGTTAAAAAGAAGCAGGGGCTGTATTCCATACCTCCTGCAGCAGATTTAGGTCATAACTGAATGATCTTGGTGCGGTAAGATGGACATTTGTTTGAGTGCGTTTCATTCTCCCCAGGTTATCTTTGACAATCTGATGTTGAACCCAGTCTCCCAGCTTTCCCAGGCTATCCGGGAAAACACTGAGCAGCTGGCAGAGAAGATGAAGTGAGAGAAAAATACTGAATTTTAAATGAATTAATTTACTCTTTTTCTCTTTTTTTTTTGCTGGCTTTGCCTGTCCTGACGTCCTCGGAACATGATTTACATTAGATGCTGCAAAGTGATGACGAAAGGTTTTTCAGCTTGTGCTGTTGCCCAAATTAATCTGCTTTTACGCTTATAAGCAATGTAATTACTTCAGTGCAAACCTAACCCATATGGACAATATGTAAGAAATGTAGGCCACCGATACAGATGTGTCCTCGGTACATAACGAACGCTATTGAAACGGAGAGACTGGAACTTCCTGTACTGCTGTGGGGTGGCTTTCCCAAAGCATGTCGTAGCGAAAAGTATGTCGTGAAACGTGTCGCGGAGATATACTTGCCATTCGTGACGCTTTCCCGAAAGCGCTCGTAACTCAAAGAGATCGTGAAATGTGTCGCGAGTTCAAGACAACATTGGACTAATCTCAAGTGTGTCTTGAGATGCGGTACTACGTGCGAGTTCCACCTCTGCAGACAGAGGCCGCTAATCTATGTGATAGAAGGCCTACAACAACAACTTAGTCTAGAGCAGGTGTAATCAATTATTCCATCAAGTTTATAAGCACTTATTGTGACCTGCGCTGACATGTAGCTACATTGTAAATTCACAATAGGCAAAATAATTTCAATAAATGTAGACAGCAATACATGGATTCATGTATCAGTTTGCCAAAATAATATTTGATTATTTTGTTTTTCCTTCGTTGCTTGTGTAACGAACAAGGTTTTGGCCGGCCTCGAACCACTGAACTTCAGGGCTGCCTGACGAGCCTATTAGTTACTTATTAGCCTATATTTATTTTTCTTGCTCGCTCTTCTCTTTGTCTCTGTCTTTTTTTGTCAGTTAGGTTTGATCAGACTTAAAACGAAAAGCAAAGAAAAAAAATATTCAAAGATGATCATAACTCGACAATTCTTTTGGGAAAGTGGCTGATAACGATATGTGATGCTTTCTGCGGTGTGTATCGGCTTTTCTACATCGACCTGTTGGGTCTGTGTTACTCAGAGTTTGTCGTGAAAGTGTGTCTTCAAATATTCAGTCCACGATATACTTTGTGAAAATTTCAAGACGTCTTCAAAAATATCGTGAAGTGTGGTCAATTCTGAAGACACCCGTGGTTAGTACTCGCTATTTTCACCTTCTGCTTACTTCCCTTTTCAGCCCTAAGGGTTTAAACGTCCTTCTTACCTGCCTTATTCTTAGTTTCACTTAGTCTCCTCTAATGTGAGGCTGCTTGGCAGTGCTTTTAATGGCTCAAACCGAGCTTACTGAAGCAAGATGGTGACAGAGAGCAGCCTTTTGGCTTGGCCAGTGGACCAAGACTCACACCAAGTGCTACACAGATGTTGCTGCCTACCGCTTTATTGCATGACGTGCATAGCATGACGAAAAAAATATATTTCCCTACGTGAAAGGAATTGGCTCTGATTGCATGCGCTGTAGAACTTCAGAAATACAGATCGACTAGTCAGCCAAACTGGTATGAACCCTGAAGCAGTATATGCCATTATGCCTCTTGAACGTCCTTAAAAGTCAGCTGTGTTTTATATTAAGAAGAGTGAAAACAAAGTCAAACTTTTCTCTTTAGAGTACAAAGATAGGGACTCGCTGAAAAGAGATGTACTGTTCAGAAAGCCAACATAGAAAATATATGAATGTTCTAATGAGGCTCATCACCACTGGTTTCATTATTAGCTATTACATAAACTAAGGATGAAAAATAAGGCAATAGTAATGTAAATATGTCAGATCAAACTCATGTAATCTATATATGTTCTCAGGGTACTGTTCCACAACAAGACAGAACTGTGGGAAGAGATTGAAGCAAAGATCAATGCTGAGAATGAAGTTCCCATTATCAAAACATCAAATAAGGTTGTCCGGTCTTTCCCTTTGCTTGACATTCAGAATAGTGCTTTGAAAACACTGACCTCCTACAGAGGAATTTAAAACCATATGTATGAAAGTTTGAATGTGTCCTGTTTTCTTTCTTTTTGATTACCAAAGTATTATACTTTTTTTATTATAAAATTTCAGGAAATCTTATCCATTCTGAAAGAACTAAGAAGAGTTCAGAAACAGCTTGAAGGTCAGTGCATAAAATGTCTATATGTATTAATCAAACTTGAGTAGTGGTTTTTAACTTGATTGCAGTTCCATGATGATAGAGAAAAAAATGCACTGATATTACAATGTATATTTTCCCTAAATCAGCCAATTTATTTTTGCAGGATATTGTTGAACATCTATTTCAAATACAAATGTTTGCTGATGTTGCTGCAATAGTTCAAGTATGGAGTGATACTGTGCATACTACCTTAGTTTTATCCGCAATTTACAAATGCCGTTGGTATACTTTTATCCAAAATTTCCAAATGCCGTTGGTATTAGAGGGGGACCCAATAGAGCAAGCTGTGGGGGCCCAAGTTGATATTACACATTGGATTAAATTGTACTTTACTGTGTGTCTTTTTCCTTCATCAGTTATAAACATGGTTATTGAACCCACTGGGACCCCAGAGTTGGCAGGCAAGACCTTCCCTGCTGCTGCTAAACCGTCGGTCGGGGGGAAGCCCCGACCACCCTCCAAGGACAGCAGGCCTTTGTCCCAAATCCACGGGTCCTCCCAGCGCGGGGGCTACCCTTCTGCTGGCCCCAGCTCCGGGCCTGGCAGCAGTGCCAACAAACACGCCAAGAAGGCCATGGTGGGGCCTGATGGAGAGAGCTTTGTGGTCTGATCTTTCATGCAGGTCGCCCCCTGGTGGCGACTGCCACTGCTGCTATTTTGCAATCGGTGTGTCCAGTGGATATGATGTATGTGTAGTGGGTGTGAGTGGGGAAAGATGTATTGCTGAAAATTGCACAAGAAAGTTAAACTATACAATACACAATATGAAGTTCGCTTGCTCTACTATCTGTGCGTTTTGTTCAGTTTATTGTAAATATGCTTTATCACTGTGGCGCAGTATCTAGGGTCCTCACCATTTTGTTTTGCCAAATTGTGCCAAGGGGGAAAGTCCGATACCTGCGTAGTTTTCATGTTGGAATTCAGAAAAGAAGCATCACTTGTACTATTTGTGTTCATTCATTTCGTAGACTGCTACACTGTTAATGCTAACAGAAAACGGCAAGGTATATGACAGAACATTCTCCCAAGCCTGTTGAACTGGAAATGGCTATTGCCTCTTATTTGGCAGGGGCCTTGTGATTGTTTCAAAGGGTACTACTTTCCTGTTAAAGAATGTCAAAGAAGCTGCCTGATTGTGCATTGCAGACACAGATTTATTGAGATTTATATTCCTGTTTACACAGTTGCAGAAGAATGGTGGTGGTGCCATGCAGAGTAATTATTTGGCTGACTTGCCTTCAGTAAGCAAAGGATGAATGACTTTTAGCGTTTTTGGAGTTCTTGTACTGTAGAATGTATCAGGATATCTGCATCTGATTGTAGAATATTGAAAAGCACAGTGGATTGGCATTATACTGTAGATAGAAATGAGATATGAGTTAGGAGGGAAATATCGAACATTTCTTTAGTTCTCATATGTTTGGCTTATTGTTTTTGTTGGAGCTCATGCGGGGAAGAATGCTTCAGAAAACATGCAGAGAGCATAAATGTACTTGAAGAAAGCGTGGATGTTACGGCTATTGCTCTAAAAAGGCATCCCGCCTTGCCTTTAGGAACGTGCTATATGTTCCTATTTTACTGCTCCGTTGAATGCAGATACCCATAATGCAGCTTGTCCAGAGTTCCGGGTGGTTGTTCTCGAGTGTCTTTGATCCACATCAGCAAGACTTGGGAATGAAGTGTCTTTGTACTGCCAAGGTTCTCACGGTTTTATTTCAACTCCTAAAACAGGTTCTGCTCCTAATTTAGAAGCCAGGTTTGAGTCCATGGGAAGGCTCCGGGCTATTCAGTTATGATTAAATTGTGACATTGGGAGACATGATCCTTATTGTAGCCGTTATGTACGAGGCTTATAAGTTGCAGCTTCAGTTCCTGGCAATGGACAGCTATGTTTTGAATTTCTGCAGGTGCTTTCGATCATTTCATTGTGTGGTACAATACATTTTAAGCTTTAAAACAGGGTTGTACTTCACCAACTTTGTTGGCTTCCACCTTACCTACTCACACTGTAGAAGTATAATTTGTGTCATCACCAGCTTGGGATGCAGTACTTGTTTCCGTGCTCCTCACCGTAGCTTACAATTGGTAAGACGTGCGTCTTCATTGCACAAAGCCAAAGAGCGCCATGTTGTCGTCCTGACATTTCTGTGTACGAGCGTACCTACGTTTATCGTTAAGGCCCAGAAATACTCTGCTGAATTGGTGAAGTGAAACACTGTCAAAACCGCGCAGTGTGAATCAGGAAGGAAGCTTGAGTTTCAGCAGCGCTTTTAAAGTCAGGCACCATTAGTATGGTCTTTTCCCACTTTGCTTATCTAGAGGCAGGGCATGACTGGGTCCAAAATGAACAAAGAAACCTGGCTGTATGCAATTACTGACAGCATTCCTTATCTTCCCCTTTGTGATATACTGTATGTACATATAAAGAGCTTATATTTCCTCTTGTCTGCACTAACAGCAAACCGCTGTGTCCCTTCTATGTGTTGTGTACTTAAAGCTGTAGCAGTTTGCTTCTCCTCTGGGAAGGGGACCACAAGAGAAAATATAAAGAAAGATGAATGCGATTAATTCTGTTGAAGTAAAGGAATGGAAGATCTTTCAGACTATTCTGTGATGATACAAATGTACCTTACGTAGTTTACTGAGGTAAGACTTTTGGATTGTTCACCAAATGTGCACTTCATTTGCACGACACCTCGTTGTCACACTAGTTAGTGGGTGGATCAAACAATGAAACGGTACATTGTAACGAATTGGGAAAACGTCACCCGTGCACTGTAAACACCCAGCTGTTGTTAGGATAAATACATCCTTTTGGTTTCCATATTGTGACTGACTTTGCAAATTCATGTTATTCTTTTGTTTGTTTTAATATTAAGGCTGCTGTGGAGTTCTGAATTTTCTCTGCCACAAACATTCACGAATGTATTGAGTTTCTGTTCTGAATTGCTGGCCTGTCTGGGGCCCCTGTGCTCAGTATCTGTAGTGCCCAAGGCTCCTGATTGGCTCTGATACTGATGATGCAAACGCTGCTGCTAATGTCTGAAGTCCTTGGAAGTTTTTTTTTTTTTTTGTTGTTGTTTTTTTTTTCTCCCCTCTGTGCATGTAACACAAAAGAAGATAAGAGTGAAACCAACACAAAATGATTTCAGTTCTGTATACCACAATGGTCTTGTATATTCAATATTGACTACTTACTGTTTAATCACCATTTCCCTGGCCTTTTCTTTAAGTTTTACCTGTTTTATCCTCCACAGAAGTTGTAATTTATTTAAGGTTAAGTTCTTCCAGATTTGTTTTTCATTGTTAATGTTGTTGATATTTTTTGATAATTCTATGTATTGAAGATGCTTATACGTGCTTGTAGGAAACATAATTTTACCATGACCAATTTTTTTGATTTTTAATAAAAATTATTTCAATCATAGACTTTGTGTCTGTCATCTTTATCATTGATGTTGCTCATTTCTGCTTCTCAATTGTGTTGTCTGAATTGTGTCACCAAGCAGAAGGTTGAAGTGAATATAGAATCATCATTTAAGGCATGTTTAATATGTCCCAGCACAACATACTGGTTTTCACTGATTTTCATTTGATTTCTATTGAGTCTTTTGATATGAGTGTGGCTGTTGCACTCCTTAGTCCAAACTGACCCATAGCCTTTTACTATGCCAACCTTCACCATTAAAAGAACAGTGCACAACACATCCACATAAATGTTGCCAAAGTTTTGCTTATTTTAATTTTTTTTTTTTTAAAAAGATTTTTCGGACCCTTAAGTGCTTATAAAATACTTGCACACAGTGGCTTATTACATCCCATTTTTATCAATAATAAGAGTCAAAACACAAATTGTACTAGACCTACAAGTGACCTTTTAATTTGAAAAGAAAAAAAAATAGCAGAGCTCGAGAAACAAAAAGGGAACCAAATACTACACGCTAATTTAAGACTCCGTCGCAATGTAGCATTCTGCAGAGGCACTGAGAAGGTAAGTAGCCTATGCGAAGCTGTTTCATTCCATTTAAGTCGAGGACTGCACCTACGCGCTGTTTGTAAACGTGCTTTTAGTTCCGTTTTCTCATAATTATATTTTTTGTAGAGAGTGTTGGGGGTGCTGGTTAGACATACTTGTACTGCACACAGGAACGTGTGTGCTGTTATAACCGTTTCATTATTGAAGTGCTTAAGGTACGTTTTTGTCTTGATTTCTTATTGAAGCGAAAGGGACAAAAACCAATGATGTCTTCACCGTATAGGGATTTGCATGACAATTACGTGTCCAATCGATGGGTAAGACTTCTACTTCTTATTAATCACAATCTTTATTTAAAGTTTGGCTTGATATAATTACTCGGTTTCTTCCAGTATTTTAATGTACAATATATTTTAATATGTATTTATTTTCATATACATTTTTGGTTATTTTTCTCTTGTGTTCTCAGAGCTCCCGTACGTTTGTACCATTAGCCATTATCTTTGGCTATCTGATGATATTAGGTTTACTTATCTATGTCCCTCTAATGGAGGGATGGAGAGGATCTAAAGTTAGCCATGGGCTTGGAGATGATAAAGAAGCGATGATGGAGGGGGATAAATGCAGTGGTCCTGTGCCTGATGAGCAGAGCAGGTGAGAGAGTTCTAAAGAAACAAAAATCTCTTTTCTCAAGCCTATGTTCTAGTTTGCTGGAGGTTTGTCTGGATTCATACATGACCTACACAGAGGAATAGCAGACTATATCATGTGAATGTGTTCTGATGATTCTCTTGATTGACTTGTTTGACATGCCAAAAAAAAACCCACAAAGCTTATTGCAAATGAGAATAATAATATGACACTGTGAACTCTACAGGTTGGTTCTCACTGAGAGTATACCGCTTTATATGAAGTATGATGCTAACGCCACCTTTGGAACTCCCCTGTACGAGGCTTGGAAAGACCTTCTGGTCATGGCCACCGAGCGGGTCGATGTCGCCTCTTTCTACTGGACCCTTACTGGTGATGACATCATGGTCAACTCTTCCACTGACTTACCTGTGAGCCAAAACAACATTGAAATAACGTCCCCAATAATTTGTCAATAATATGCACTTGTATAGTTAACTTTATTCTCCGTGTGACCTTGTGCCTCTGAAAGGGAAGGGATATACTGAAGCTTTTTGAAAACCTGCGGCTGAGGAATGTGTCGGTACGTGTGGCCACCAGCTTTCCGTCTGTGTCACCACATTCCACAGATCTTCAGGTTCTGAAGCGTAAAGGTAAAGACCCAAGTTGCATATCCTGCATATCTACTGAACCAACTGATAAATCAGTTGGTAACAAAGTAACCAGTATATTCTCATTTATGGTAATAGGGGTCCATGTAAAGAAGGTGAATTTTGGGCGTTTAACAAAGGGTATACTTCACACCAAAATATGGATCGTAGACATGAAACATATTTTCATTGGAAGTGCCAACATGGACTGGAGAGCATTAACACAGGTAATAGTTCTTTAAAATGTCAGCTTATAGATGCTGTGAACATCAAAGCTTCGAGCAACTGGTCTATAACCCACAATATTTTAACATTCTTATATAACCATATTTTATCTTTCAAACTAAAAGGTGAAAGAATTTGGAGTGGTTATATACAACTGCTCCCAATTAGCTGAGGACCTCCATAAGATCTTCCAGTCATACTGGATGCTTGGTCATTACAACGCCTCCATCCCAGACCCCTGGCCCTCACATTTGGACACTGCCATCAACAAAGAGCACCCCCTGCTGGTGAATATAAGCGGTGTAACCAGCAGGGTCTACATCACTGTGAGTCAAGCGTTTCAGTTCTCCTTTCCTCAAGTTTCATGTACTTATATACCAGGTGCAGCCATTCTACTTAGGAGAATTACTTCTTGTGGGAAGTCAATTTAGCAATTCATCTATTGTAAAATAGTGAAAGATGAGAGTCTGATCAGTACTGTGCATATACCAATGTTATTTATTACCATATCTTATCAAGAAATCTTTACTTCATCTCAGGGCTCTCCTCCCGCTTTCTGCCCTGCTGGTAGAACTAAGGATTTGGATGCCATTCTTTCTGTAATTGAGGGTGCAGAGCGTTTCATTGATGTGGCCGTCATGGACTACTTCCCCACATCTCGTTTCACTCGCCACCGAAGGTGAGACTGCCTGTAACAACCAAGGTAATGTCCAGATTGTACTGATGTTTTCAACGTTTCTGCATTGCCATATTGTTCTTTTCATAATGCAAGTGCAATAAGACCTAAAATGCGTCATCGTTGGGTCCATTGTTGGAACTTGTTAAAACTGTTCTGCCGTTACAAATACAATGCATTGTTTTCAGCTGTCTGTTTTGTTCTTTTTAGCTACTGGCCTATTATCGATAATGCGTTGAGGCAGTCAGCTTTTGAGCGACGCGTTCCAATCCGCCTCCTGATCAGCTGTGGACGAGATACAGACCAAACCATGTTACCATTTCTACTGTCCCTCAATGCCCTGTACCAGCCGGCTGAGAACATCAGCATTGAAGTGGTGCGCCCAAGATTTACGTCTTCCTTTCACACTGTCCCTCAATTTTAAACAATCGTTGTCACTTGAAATAAATGGCACATCACTTTTGGCAAATTCATACATAAAAGACACATCTCTTCAGTATGTTTATTGTTTAAACATTGGTCTTTAAAGATCCTTTGGTATTTATGACAATAATTTCCCAGAGTCCCTGGTGTCCCGGCTAGCTTCCCAAACTGGCTTTGTCCACCTGGCAACCTAATGATTCCCAAGTTTAATTGGCTGAATAATTTCCTCCATTTACACCTAAGCTAATGTGTGGTGAGCGTTCTGATGCAAAATGTCTGCCATGCATCACCCAGGTGCGTGCTTCACATGGATGGTGATTGAGGTGTGTTTCCACCCTTCAATTCTGTTTTTTTCCCACCAGAAAGTCTTCATAGTGCCTGTGGGGAACCAATCGGATATTCCCAATTGCAGAGTGAATCACAATAAGTATATGGTGACAGATAAGGTGGCATATATTGGTAAGACCTCCATCACATCACTTTATCATTCTTTTTAGCCTGTGGTTTACTGCTGCTCCCAAGTGATGTATCTCTCTTAATTTAAAATAAAATTGTGTAAGATTTATGGGACTACACATTTATAACTCCCATGCCCTGAAGTTTTCTAAATTCCCTTCAGGAACATCCAACTGGTCAGAAGAGTACTTCCGCACAACAGCAGGGGTGGCGCTTGTAGTTTCCCAGGATGCACCTCACCCAAGTTTAGAGGAACAGATGCTTCAGATGCAGCTGAGGCGGGCGTTTGAACGGGACTGGCACTCTCAATTCACTGTAGCTCTCTCTGACCTGGGCCACCACCCTGACTGTGCATTTTCTAAAAGATTGGGAGACACTGAATTGTGACAACAGAGCTCTCTCAACAGGACCCCGAGAGATCTGGAAGGGTTTTCACTTAAACCAAAGGAATCGGCACAGAACAGGAGTTAGGCTTTAGGACTGAGCTCATCCAGGACTGCTGCTTTACTCAAGGTATATCTATTGATTGATTATCTTTATTATCAGCAAAATATTATATGGTTTTGTAATGAACAAAACCACGGATTTTATGAAATATTGTAAATCTTCTTTAGTATAATTTGTGTGTAATGACTGAGTCACATGAGGTTAGATTTCCTATTTTACTGCTCCGTTGAATGCAGATACCCATAATGCAGCTTGTCCAGAGTTCCAGGTGGTTGTTCTCTAGTGTCTTTGATCCACATCAGCAAGACTTGGGAATGAAGTGTCTTTGTACTGCCAAGGTTCTCACTGTTTTATTTCAACTCCTAAAACAGGTTCTGCTCCTAATTTAGAAGCCAGGTTTGAGTCCATGGGAAGGCTCCGGGCTATTCAGTTATGATTAAATTGTGACATTGGGAGACATGATCCTTATTGTAGCCGTTATGTACGAGGCTTATAAGTTGCAGCTTCAGTTCCTGGCAATGGACAGCTATGTTTTGAATTTCTGCAGGTGCTTTCGATCATTTCATTGTGTGGTACAATACATTTTAAGCTTTAAAACAGGGTTGTACTTCACCAACTTTGTTGGCTTCCACCTTACCTACTCACACTGTAGAAGTATAATTTGTGTCATCACCAGCTTGGGATGCAGTACTTGTTTCCGTGCTCCTCACCGTAGCTTACAATTGGTAAGACGTGCGTCTTCATTGCACAAAGCCAAAGAGCGCCATGTTGTCCTCCTGACATTTCTGTGTACGAGCGTACCTACGTTTATCGTTAAGGCCCAGAAATAATCTGCTGAATTGGTGAAGTGAAACACTGTCAAAACCGCGCAGTGTGAATCAGGAAGGAAGCTTGAGTTTCAGCAGCGCTTTTAAAGTCAGGCACCATTAGTATGGTCTTTTCCCACTTTGCTTATCTAGAGGCAGGGCATGACTGGGTCCAAAATGAACAAAGAAACCTGGCTGTATGCAATTACTGACAGCATTCCTTATCTTCCCCTTTGTGATATACTGTATGTACATATAAAGAGCTTATATTTCCTCTTGTCTGCACTAACAGCAAACCGCTGTGTCCCTTCTATGTGTTGTGTACTTAAAGCTGTAGCAGTTTGCTTCTCCTCTGGGAAGGGGACCACAAGAGAAAATAAAAAGAAAGATGAATGCGATTAATTCTGTTGAAGTAAAGGAATGGAAGATCTTTCAGACTATTCTGTGATGATACAAATGTACCTTACGTAGTTTACTGAGGTAAGACTTTTGGATTGTTCACCAAATGTGCACTTCATTTGCACGACACCTCGTTGTCAGACTAGTTAGTGGGTGGATCAAACAATGAAACGGTACATTGTAATGAATTGGGAAAACGTCACCCATGCACTGTAAACGCCCAGCTGTTGTTAGGATAAATACATCCTTTTGGTTTCCATATTGTGACTGACTTTGCAAATTCATGTTATTTTTTTGTTTGTTTTAATATTAAGGCTGCTGTGGAGTTCTGAATTTTCTCTGCCACAAACATTCACGAATGTATTGAGTTTCTGTTCTGAATTGTTGACCTGTCTGGGGCCCCTGTGCTCAGTATCTATAGTGCCCAAGGCTCCCGATTGGCTCTGATACTGATGATGCAAATGCTGCTGCTAATGTCTGAAGTCCTCGCTGGGCAAGTTTTTTTTAGTTTTTTTAAGTTTTTTTTTCTTTTTTTTTTCTTTCTTTTTTTTTCTCCCCTCTGTGCATGTAACACAAAAGAAGATAAGAGTGAAACCAACACAAAATGATTTCAGTTCTGTATACCACAACGGTCTTGTATATTCAATATTGACTACTTACTGTTTAATCACCATTTCCCTGGCCTTTTCTTTAAGTTTTACCTGTTTTATCCTCAACAGAAGTTGTAATTTATTTAAGGTTAAGTTCTTCCAGATTTGTTTGTCATTGTTAATGTTGATATTTTTTGATAATTCTATGTATTGAAGATGCTTATACGTGCTTGTAGGAAACATCATTTTACCATGACCAATTTTTTTGATTTTTAATAAAAATTATTTAAATCATAGACTTTGTGTCTGTCATCTTTATCATTGATGTTGCTCATTTCTGCTTCTCAATTGTGTTGTCTGAATTGTGTCACCAAGTAGAAGTTTGAAGTGAATATAGAAACATCATTTAAGGCATGTTTAATATGTCCCAGCACAACATACTGGTTTTCATTGATTTTCATTTGATTTCTATTGAGTCTTTTGATATGAGTGTGGCTGTTGCACTCCTTAGTCCAAACTGACCCATAGCCTTTTACTATGCCAACCTTCACCATTAAAAGAACAGTGCACAACACATCCACATAAATGTTGCCAAAGTTTTGCTTATTTTCATTTAAAAAAAAAAAAAAGATTTTTCGGACCCTTAAGTGCTTATAAAATACTTGCACACAGTGGCTTATTACATCCCATTTTTATCAATAATAAGAGTCAAAACACAAATTGTACTAGACCTACAAGTGACCTTTTAATTTGAAAAGAAAAAAAATAGCAGAGCTCGAGAAACAAAAAGGGAACCAAATACTACACGCTAATTTAAGACTCCGTCGCAATGTAGCATTCTGCAGAGGCACTGAGAAGGTAAGTAGCCTATGCGAAGCTGTTTCATTCCATTTAAGTCGAGGACTGCACCGACGCGCTGTTTGTAAACGTGCTTTTAGTTCCGTTTTCTCATAATTATATTTTTTGTAGAGAGTGTTGGGGGTGCTGGTTAGACATACTTGTACTGCACACAGGAACGTGTGTGCTGTTATAACCGTTTCATTATTGAAGTGCTTAAGGTACGTTTTTGTCTTGATTTCTTATTGAAGCGAAAGGGACAAAAACCAATGATGTCTTCACCGTATAGGGATTTGCATGACAATTACGTGTCCAATCGATGGGTAAGACGTCTACTTCTTATTAATCACAATCTTTATTTAAAGTTTGGCTTGATATAATTACTCGGTTTCTTCCAGTATTTTAATGTACAATATATTTTAATATGTATTTATTTTCATATAAATTTTTGGTTATTTTTCTCTTGTGTTCTCAGAGCTCCCGTAGGTTTGTACCATTAGCCATTATCTTTGGCTATCTGATGATATTAGGTTTACTTATCTATGTCCCTCTAATGGAGGGATGGAGAGGATCTAAAGTTAGCCATGGGCTTGGAGATGATAAAGAAGCGATGATGGAGGGGGATAAATGCAGTGGTCCTGTGCCTGATGAGCAGAGCAGGTGAGAGAGTTCTAAAGAAACCAAAATCTCTTTTCTCAAGCCTATGTTCTAGTTTGCTGGAGGTTTGTCTGGATTCATACATGACCTACACAGAGGAATAGCAGACTATATCATGTGAATGTGTTCTGATGATTCTCTTGATTGACTTGTTTGACATGCCAAAAAAAAACCCACAAAGCTTATTGCAAATGAGAATAATAATATGACACTGTGAACTCTACAGGTTGGTTCTCACTGAGAGTATACCGCTTTATATGAAGTATGATGCTAACGCCACCTTTGGAACTCCCCTGTACGAGGCTTGGAAAGACCTTCTGGTCATGGCCACCGAGCGGGTCGATGTCGCCTCTTTCTACTGGACCCTTACTGGTGATGACATCATGGTCAACTCTTCCACTGACTTACCTGTGAGCCAAAACAACATTGAAATAACGTCCCCAATAATTTGTCAATAATATGCACTTGTATAGTTAACTTTATTCTCCGTGTGACCTTGTGCCTCTGAAAGGGAAGGGATATACTGAAGCTTTTTGAAAACCTGCGGCTGAGGAATGTGTCGGTACGTGTGGCCACCAGCTTTCCGTCTGTGTCACCAAATTCCACAGATCTTCAGGTTCTGAAGCATAAAGGTAAAGACCCAAGTTGCATATCCTGCATATCTTTATCAGTTGGTAAAAAAGTAACCAGTATATTCTCATTTATGGTCATAGGGGTCCATGTAAAGAAGGTGAATTTTGGGCGTTTAACAAAGGGTATACTTCACACCAAAATATGGATCGTAGACATGAAACATATTTTCATTGGAAGTGCCAACATGGACTGGAGAGCATTAACACAGGTAATAGTTCTGATAGATAACTTAAAAATGTCAGCTTATAGATGCTGTGAACATCAAAGCTTCGAGCAACTGGTCTATAACCCATAATATTTTAACATTCTTATATAACCATATTTTATCTTTCAAACTAAAAGGTGAAAGAATTTGGAGTGGTTATATACAACTGCTCCCAATTAGCTGAGGACCTCCATAAGATCTTCCAGTCATACTGGATGCTTGGTCATTACAACGCCTCCATCCCAGACCCCTGGCCCTCACATTTGGACACTGCCATCAACAAAGAGCACCCCCTGCTGGTGAATATAAGCGGTGTAACCAGCAGGGTCTACATCACTGTGAGTCAAGCGTTTCAGTTCTCCTTTCCTCAAGTTTCATGTACTTATATACCAGGTGCAACCATTCTACTTAGGAGAATTACTTATTGTGGGAAGTCAATTTAGCAATTAATCTATTGTAAAATAGTGAAAGATGAGAGTCTGATCAGTACTGTGCATATACCAATGTTATTTATTACCATATCTTATCAAGAAATCTTTACTTCATCTCAGGGCTCTCCTCCCGCTTTCTGCCCTGCTGGTAGAACTAAGGATTTGGATGCCATTCTTTCTGTAATTGAGGGTGCAGAGCGTTTCATTGATGTGGCCATCATGGACTACTTCCCCACATCTCGTTTCACTCGCCACCAAAGGTGAGACTGCCTGTAACAACCAAAGTAATGTCCAGATTGTACTGATGTTTTCAACGTTTCTGCATTGCCATATTGTTCTTTTCATAATGCAAGTGCAATAAGACCTGGATAAAAATGCGTCATCGTTGGGCCCATTGTTGGAACTTGTTAAAACTGTTCTGCCGTTACAAATACAATGCATTGTTTTCAGCTGTCTGTTTTGTTCTTTTTAGCTACTGGCCTCCTATCGATAATGCGCTGAAGCAGTCAGCTTTTGAGCGACGCGTTCCAATCCGCCTCCTGATCAGCTGTGGACGAGATACAGACCCAACCATGTTACCATTTCTACTGTCCCTCAATGCCCTGTACCAGCCGGCTGAGAACATCAGCATTGAAGTGGTGCGCCCAAGATTTACGTCTTCCTTTCACACTGTCCCTCAATTTTAAACAATCGTTGTCACTTGAAATAAATGGCACATCACTTTTGGCAAATTCATACATAAAAGACACATCTCTTCAGTATGTTTATTGTTTAAACATTTGTCTTTAAAGATCCTATGGTACTTATGACAATAATTTCCCAGAGTCCCTGGTGTCCCGGCTAGCTTCCCAAACTGGCTTTGTCCACCTGGCAACCTAATGATCCCCAAGTTTAATTGGCTGAATAATTTCCTCCATTTACACCTAAGCTAATGTGTGGTGAGCGTTCTGATGCAAAATGGCTGCCATGCATCACCCAGGTGCGTGCTACACATGGATGGTGATTGAGGTGTGTTTCCACCCTTCAATTCTGTTTTTTTTCCACCAGAAAGTCTTCATAGTGCCTGTGGGGAACCAATCGGATATTCCCTATTGCAGAGTGAATCACAATAAGTATATGGTGACAGATAAGGTGGCATATATTGGTAAGACCTCCATCACATCACTTTATCATTCTTTTTAGCCTGTGGTTTACTGCTGCTCCCAAGTGATGTATCTCTCTTAATTTAAAATAAAATTGTGTAAGATTTATGGGACTACACATTTATAACTCCCATGCCCTGAAGTTTTCTAAATTCCCTTCAGGAACATCCAACTGGTCAGAAGACTACTTCCACACAACAGCAGGGGTGGCGCTTGTAGTTTCCCAGGATGCACCTCACCCAAGTTTAGAGGAACAGATGCTTCAGATGCAGCTGAGGCGGGCGTTTGAACGGGACTGGCACTCTCAATTCACTGTAGCTCTGTCCGACCTGGGCCACCACCCTGACTGTGCATTTTCTAAAAGATTGGGTGACACTGAATTGTGACAACAGAGCTTTAGGCCTTTTAAGTTAAGTTAGGCTTTAGGACTGCTGCTTTACTCAAGGTATATCTATTGATTGATTATCTTTATTATCAGCAAAATATTATATGGTTTTGTAAATAACAAAACCACTGATTTTATGAAATATTGTAAATCTTCTTTAGTATAATTTGTGTGTAATGACTGAGTCACATGAGGTTGGATTTAGGCACTGTTCAGACATGGTGAGGACTAGATGAGGGTTAGCTATATCATAATATGTAAAACCATAGAATTGAAAGAGGGTGTGCTTTCCTTTTCACATCATTGTAATGTGGCATCCCCAAGGCTCTGGAATGCCCTCCCCCCCCCCCCCCTGCCGCCCCCCTTCTGAAAAAGTTTTTTTTAAGCAGCAGCAGCACTCTGTACTGTACCGGCAGCTTTTGGCCCATTTATTCATCATCATTGTGTTTTTTTTTTGTCGTTTGTTTTTTTTTTTTGTTTTTTTTTTTTTTTTTTTTTTTTTTTTTTTATCCCTTACTTTATTATATTTTTTTACACTGTATTTGTATGCATTTTTTGTGTGTAAAAAGCACTCGTGCACGTGCTGTGTGAAGGTGCTATATAAATAAAGCTTTACTTACTTACTTACTTACAAAGGTGGTACTACCACAAATGCTACAGTTAAGAATAAAGGATCTGCTCATGTGTGATCTTTGATTGGAAAACTTCAGGAAAAGACTAGTTTACATTTTAAATACATTTAAATTCTCTGCCCTCCCCATTGAGTGAAGTAAATGTTATACTCCCATATCCAGGTATATCCACCAATCCCAGCTATTTGTAGCTCACTGGCTGCCAATGATTACTTTTGTGAAAGAAATGTTAAAAGTGCAGTAGGCAAGATTTTATCAATGTCATTTTGGCGAAATTACTAAATTTGCTAATCACATTCCAGCAGCTATCAATAAATCAAATGTTCTGAGAAAAAATCCAGTTTCTGTGAGTGTCCTGGGCTCTGTACAAGGCTGTAAAAAAATCTCAAGCCGGTCTTCCAAAAACCAACCAATCAGGGCTAGCTATGTAGCAACCAATCAGGGCAACTATCTACAAGCAAAAGATCCTCCCGGTAGAATATACCCCTCTCTGTCTGCCAGGGTGCGTCCTAATAGTTTAAAAATTCACTCTCCCTTCCTCCACTACCACCTCCTCTACTCCGTGCCCCGTAAACAGATCTTTGTTTTAATATAATGTTGCTGATTACATCTTAATTACTTATTAATGGTTACATATTAATTAATGTCTCGACGCAAACCGCAATGGCAGGTACATTGTATGCTGTATGCTGTACATGCAAATACTTGTACTCAAAATGCTCAGGCAACTTTGCATACTTCCGGGTAGGAGAGGAGTGGTTGTGGGGGAGCGGAGGAAAGGATGTGGGGAGTCAAGAATATTGGGATGCATCCCGTGTCTCCACGCGTGCACTGGAGCATAATTTGGAGGCGCTTAAGAGAGAGATTGGAGGGAGGAGTGCAAAAGGGGGAAGTCCTTTTGCCTTGCATATTTTCAAACTTGCCTACTGCAGCTTTAACATAGAATATCACAATGTCACATTACATGTATTTGAAACTGTTTTTCATTTGGTTGTAAATGCTAGATGATAAAAAATCACAATGTTCTTTACCTCTGTAGCACTTCTTTTTTTGTTAATATTTTCAAATCTAATACCTAACATGCATTACCGAATTGATGTTTGCTCTCAATAATATCTGTTTTTAAAATTTGAATGTGTTGTGTGACGAATGGGAATTGTTTGTGATTCATTAATTTAATACGGCTCTTAATTACTTTTATTTTATTCATTTATTTGATAACTACAAATTATGCACATTTTTTCACTTTTGTAAAATATTGCATAATTCTCACATTAGTTGGTTATTTCTGCATAAGTGTATCATAAAAAATGAACAAAACATTATTAATGATTAATAAATGCTACAAATATTGAGTTGGACAAAAATGTATCATTGAGTACACTGTTGTAGTTTACCAGGACAAACTTAATGTGCTATCAGAGCCATTTGATTTCTAGCCCTCCCTTGATTGGATGTGGCCTCAGAACCACATTTCTTCAACAAAATGATAGGGTTTCCTTCAGCAAAGTACTATCAGAAATAACATTTCAAGTATTTGCATGTTAGGAACTGTAGTTCCTATATTTCCTGTTTGATTGTACCACCTTGGTAATCAGAAGGTGACAAGCTTTCATTAGAATATCAAATCTGAAAGTGCCCTTAGTAAGATTATTACAAATTGTTGAAAGTAAGCAATTGTGCTGTTCTTGTAATTGCGTTTCTACAATGTGTGAAGCATGCATGTCTGCAACTGCGGAGGATGTTCTGTTTCTGTTAAGTCTAATGTGAACAGGTAGATCTGCCTGTACTTCAGGGTGGGTCATGAGGTGGGTACATGTTTTTTCTGGTCCACATTCCAGCTCAGTAGGTGGCGGTATACAATTTTACGCTATCCAAATACCATAAACATACCGAAGAAGAAGAAGAAGAAGCTGATGAGGTTGAAGTGAAAAGGTCAGAGTTGAGTTTTTGGCTTCCTGTGGCAGTACGTGTTCTTACTGTGGAGTGTGATTGATGAGTAAGCTAGCTACCCTGTTTGGCTTAGTTAGCTAGTTTGTATTAGTCAAGAAGCTAAGATCTCTGGGATCTGTAAAATAGGAGTTCACTGGATCCAGACAGTCTAGAAAAACTATGGTGCTCCTTGAGAATGACTCGGTAAGATAAGGTGACTCGTTTGCTTTTACCGAACTTGTGTTAGCTGCTGCTGGACGCCCGGTGAACCCGGTCTTTTCCCCCCTGCAGACGCTAACTAACTAGCTACTCCGTGAATAGCGCGACCACTGTCGCTGACCAAAAAGTTGGTTTCTAGCTACCTAACTGTCTTAATAATTTGCCAGTTGAAACGACATGAAAATTAACTAATGTTAATGAAGCTAAGGAAGTAATTGATATTGTATGCTAGTTGGGTCATCTGTATATTGAAGATGGTTACAAGTTCACATATGGCTAGCTAGCTAATTGCATACGCGAGTATTTAGGCAACCAGCGTGAACGTGACTATGGTTCGCTAGCTAGGTAAGTTAGCTCGTTAAGTTGGTAATTAACAGTTAGCACTTATGGGAACCTTATAGGAAAAAATTCGGCTCAGATCGATGAATGTAACGGGAATGCTACAGAAAAAAATCCATATAATGTGGATTTCTCGCTTTATTCATTTTTCTAAATTAAGACATTATTCGTGCTCTAATTAAAATGGCCTTTATGTTTCATCCAGGGATTTTTTTTTTTCGTATTGAAGTTAACGGATCCCTTCCAACGAGTGTTTTCCAGAGTTTGTTTTTCTTCTCCCCATACGAATAATTGTTTTACTCCTGGGGAGAAAAAAATATATATTGTGTTGATTTCTTTAAAACTGCATTTGTGATAACCGTACTCGGAGACGGTTCACAGTATACACCCAGTGTATACCCAGTTATCATCAGGCTTTGCTTCCACAAATGTATGTATAAGTTACTGCCCACTTCCCCTCCCGCCCCCATCTGTGGAAATGTATAAAATCTTTGTTTACCAAACTGGCATGACGTGATCAGTGGAGTTTACACTGAACATGGTTGTGCATCTTCAACTTGATTGCAACATGAATTTATGTAAAAATATAGAAATAGTAATTATATAAAAATATAAACCCTATGGTGGGCATATTTAAAAGTAGCAGCTTCATCAACGTAATAACTTTGTATCTGTCTATACAGTTTTCTAATGTACACTGAACTGTGTAGCTCAGATGATGAGAAGCTTGGCTAGCTAACAATGCTGCCATTTTATTCCTCCTCTGGACAGTTCAAGACAAATGTCTTGGTAGCTAGATTGCTGGACAGCTAGCTGTACAGAACTGCTGTTTTACGCATTTCTTTTTTTCTCTACAGTTTTTGACAGAGCTGACACGACTGTTTCAAAAGTGCAGGACAACTGGAAGTGTTTACATCACATTAAAGAAATGTAAGTTCTGCATCTGAATGCCCTATTGATTTATGAGTGTTTTAAGAGTGTTTTAACAAGTAGCACCATTTGAATAGATATTTTTATGCAAACATTTTCATGGCTCTGTAGTTCATAGTAAATTGATCCAGCTTGACTTATAGCTACAGTTCCATCAACACGTGCACTTTGCAACAGTCTCTGCATTTTTCTGCAGATGATGGGAGAACCAAACCAATGCCAAGGAAAGGCAACCCAGAGAATTTCGAACCTGTTGACAACAAATGCCTTATCCGCGCCTCAGATGGCAAGAAGAAAATTAGCACTGTGGTAAGCCTGCCTGCTTTGTACAGTTTAAAAAAAGAAACGATGGAAGGCAAATGTTTTGTGTGCTTTGGTGGTTTTTTGCTACATGTCATTTGTCTTATGTCTTCCAGGTCAGTAGCAAAGAAGTCAATAAATTCCAGATGGTGAGTGTTTTGAGGCTTGGTTTTGTCTCTTCAAATTATAAGCGCAGGGTTATTTAGAGAAGCTTCACAAGTATTTTTTTGTGCAAAATGACTTAAAATTTAAACGAACAAACGTTTGAAAGGTTTGTCACTCAAATACAGAGCAGAGTATACGGTCTGAACTGTGACGTGCCGTTTCCTAGCTGTGAAGTCATTAAAGTTGTCTTTTTTAGAGCTGGTCACATGGAATTGTTTTGATTGATTTTAAAAGGACGGGAAAGACTGTCCCTTCAGATTTGTTATTTTTGTGTAGGTAAATGCTCAACGTGTACATAGGCTTGCCACCTGATCATGTTACGGTTTGAGATTTGGGCCTTGCTGTTTTGTCCTAGAGCAAGGTTCCTGGCCTGAATTGATTAAACAAAACTAGTTTTCAAATGTATGAAGGCGTAATACAGAATAACAGGAACTTAAGCTAGATTATGTCTGTTGCTTTGGATATAGGTGTGACGTAAGTAAATAAGTGTTTGTACACCGTGTAAAATGTGGCTGCTCTTCCCGCCCTTTCTGTAGGCCTACTCCAATCTGCTTAGGGCCCACATGGATGGCTTGAAGAAGAAGGACAAGAAAAGCAAAAGTAAGAAGACCAAAGCGACCCAGTGAGCAGCAGACTGGCAGGGTGTGCTGGGAACACCATCCATACAGACATCCCCACCTGCCTCTGCTTCCCACCCGGACCTTCAGCACCCTTCCGCACCACCACCACAACCACCACCACCTCCACCCGAACAGCAGTGAGCAGGACGGATCAGCATGACGATTTGTGTCGACCGTTGTGGCACGTCTGTGTCGATCCCGCAGCGTCGCGTGCCACAGATGGTTCTCTGCCTATGGAAACTTTCAAAAAGGTCTCGAAGTTTATGCCACCGATGCAGGCGTCCGTGATTTGGATTTAAGGGGTAGAGAAACCCACGGCCCACGTTACAAGCAAACTGTGTGCGGAAGGTCTCAGAGGTAATCCGAATGATGCTGACTGTCTTGGGGTTTAAAAATTCACACAATTCCCATTTGCTTTCATATTTCCCATTTTAGCGGAAAATGCCTTCCAGTCTATTATTAATTTGCCTGATAGTTCAGGCCTTCACATTTTCCCATTGAAATCTTCTGCACCAGGATGTCTTTAGATATTATAGAAAATCACATACTGAGGTAGATAAAAAAATTTGAAGTTTTGGAGGAGGTCTTTGTGTGAACTCATGGTGTCAAATAAATACACAATGTGATTGATGCCAATATCTTCTATATTTAACAAAGCTCAAACAGGGAAGGGAGAAGACTCATTTGGTGACTGGACACAGACCTACAGAAGACTTGGACTTCATCTTTTTGTTTTTATTTTGAAAATGTATTTTTCTTTTTGAAATGTATTTTTAATTTCAAATTATTGCCATATTTTCAAATTTGAGTCATTTTGTCCTAAGTATATTTGCAAATGGAACTAACTTGTAGTTTGGGTCTGTGTGGAAAGTTTAATGCACTACTGGTTACAGTAATAACCGGGGATTCATTTTGTTTTTTGAAGTTGGAAAATCAGTGGATGCGTTTGCTACATTTGTTTTAATTCTGAAAATAAATCACAGTGGATGAATTTAACTTTGTGCCCCTAGTTCAAAACTAGTTAAAACATTTTTATCTGTCTTTTTCTTGTCACCAAAAAAAAGTAGTTCAACAGACCTCTTCTTGGCCTGTATTCTTTATGGGATGAAACTGACACCGCAGCAGTCTTGCTTTTTCCATTGTGGAGTGAAGTGAAGACGATGTCATTTAGCCTTTTTTGAACGGTAGATCAGTGTACCCTTTGAGGTAAATGGGTGTTTTTTTTTGTTGAGAATCTGCACCTGGAAATAAAATTACATTTTAAAAAGTTAAATTCTGAAGCAAAAATCAATACTTGTTGCTTGTTTGGGCTTTTTTGAGCTACTTTGACCTGCCCCATTACACATTAGTGAGTGAGGTTGAATATAGTATGATTTTAATTTTATTCAAAGTACTGTAATTCTCAGTACCCCTGCAGAGAATGTGTGGAGCACAATCAGTGGAGTGGAGTAGAGAGTAGATGTTTTCATTCAGTGTTCTCTATATGTACATACACACTTCAAATTAACATGTTTTGGTATGAAAACATGGTGAATCGTTGGATTATGAACATACTGTGAAACATTGACTTATGGGGTCATTATTTTTAATTAAACACTTTTGTTTTTGCAAAAGTCTAGAGCAGGAGTTCCCAACCTCGGTACTGGGGACCCCCTGCGTGTGCTGATTTCTGTTCCGACCACAGTCGCAATCCCAGATTTTTAACAAGCAGGTAATTTTTTTTAATTGGGTGCTTTTCATGTTTAGAGGAATTCTTTACCCTCTTAGGCCATGTTATGTCAGAAATAACTAGGCATGCCATGAACCTCAAAAAATGTTCACACTGCTGTATTGCAAGCAGTTACATTATACATTTTTTAAATCTTTTTTTTAATTCTGGGATTGCAATTGTGGTTGGAACAAAAACCAGCATATGCAGCGGGTCCCCAGGACCGAGCTTGGGAACCACTAGTCTAGTTCATGACATTCAACAGTGGTAAATGCTATTGAGCCAGTAACTGTTTTGTACTGAGTGCAAGACATGCTTGAATGTTTTTAGAGAGGACTTTGGCATCTTTCTTCTGCAGGATGTTCATTGATCCAGTGAAGGAGCTCTGAAAAGGAAATTATTCTTATTTTCAGTATGTAAAGTATGGCTTTGGAAGAAGCAATATTTGAATTTTGAAATGAAGCACAAAAACACCTGTTTTAATTGCTACGAAAACATTATACACGGCACACCACATGAAATTAATAAAAAGTGATAAATACACTATGTACACAGCTAAGCTACGTGTGACAGTCTCTTCTCTGATTGGTCACAGTCTCTAGGTGTATCAGCCATTGGGATGCTCTCCACTGAAAGACTACTACAGGGCTGTGTTTTTCTTTTCGGGCCTCTCCTTGCTAGTGATGGCCAGGGTGTCGCGCTTGTGTTTCTCCTCTTCCAGGTAGCCCTGCTTCATAATCCTGGTCACATACACGAACAAGGCCTGGGGGTTAAAAGGAAAGGGAGTCACTTTAGGAATGTAAACAAAGTACACTATAGCGCAGAGGTTTTTTCAAACTCAGTTATGGGGCCCCTGTGCATGCTGGTTTTAGTTGCTGCCAATCTTGTGATCAATTAAAGTGATAGCTCACCCATTTAGAAAAAGTTGTTGTTTTTTGTTGCTAAAATTGGCTAAACCTGAATTCCAACAATGCTAACAACTAGCTTCTTGCCATTGGATTTAATTGCCCCCTGGCTAACTTTTGTTTAAATAACCGACTAAATCCACTTAAATTGTTAAGTAAAGAAAGGTTTATAAATTTTACATGCTGAAATAGCGTGTAGAAAAGTTGCCAGTTGGTCAACGGTGGACCTACTTTGTGCAGCAGCGTCGCGTGGGAGGGGGGGGCGTTTCACTCATAGTCTGTCTCAACCGGAAAAAAGACTGCCTTCAAGGCAGGAAGGCATCGAGGCATGTCTCATTCCAAAGTTTGCCTAAAATGCTGCCTTCTTAGGTGCCTTGAGAAGGCAGCATTTGAAGGCAGCATCGCATGTATCCTTCTCCGGGTATGATATCCCATAAGTCTTTGCGATTACATCAGGGTTCTCACTTCCGTTAAATGAACAACGATGCGGTGTTTGCCGCGGCACCGAGGGAGCTTTTTTTTACTGTAGCCATTTTGGCCAAATCCCAAAATATGATATACATTAAATGTGATTCACCAGACCTTTGTTGTTTTTTTTACACTCATGAAGCAAGATGAATGAGAATGGGGGCAGTCTGGACTGAATTTCTCATGTCTCACTTTGAGTACTTTAAAGAGAAATAATATTTTAAGCTTTGGGGATGCACAGAGACATTCACCCTGAAGGAATCTTGCATGAACAAGTCCGTGCAACGGATGTGCATTCTCTGCGGGATTCTATTTGAAAGTTTAATAACCATTAAGAAGAATATTGCTATTCTTCACGCTGTGTCCAACATCATGTGTAATATTCTGTGAAATTACAGATGTGGATACCAAAGTGTGTTTAGCTTATTAAACATTGAGTTTTTGTCAATCCCACCACTCTAAAGAATTTCATACACTTTTGCAAGTGTTATATCAGGGGGGATTTTTTATGTTACCATTGTTTAAGATACAATAATCAGGGTTGATCACACATCTGTTCCTTTAATATTTAGACCATGGGCTGTGTCCCAATACTCAAAAAATGCACCCTTCTTTCTTCCACTACCACCTCCTCTCCTCCGTTCCCCCGGAAACGGATCTTTGTGTTTTGATCTAATGTTGCTGATTATCTTCATTATGTATTAATGGTTACATATTAATTCATGTCTCGAAGCAAACCTCAATGTCAGGTGCATTGTTATACTGTACATGCAAATACTTGTACTCCAAACGTTCAGGCAGTTTTGCATACTTCCAGGCAGGAGAGGAGTGGTATTGGGGGAGTGGAGGAAAGGAAGTGGGGAGTGGAGAATATTGGGACGCACTCCCTGTGTCTGAGTATATTTACCACTTTAAGCACCGCTTTTTCCACCATCACTTCAGCAAACTGAAATTAAGCATGTTACAACTACAGGAATTTCAGGAAAAGCACACATTCATTCTCTTTCATACTCAAACACAAATGATTTCATGCAGACTGGCTTGTACCTTCCACGCTTCTTCCAGTTCAGGGGTCCAGTTGTTCTTCAGAATTGGCTGGACGGCACAGATAAACTCCGCCCCCACATACTGAAAAACCACGGAGGACTTTTAGAATTCTGACTGGAAACGTTAGAAAAGACCACTGAATATGATCTTGATTCAATTCATGTAAAAGGACATTTGTGAAACATATTTCCTATAGAATAATTTTACAATGTAAAAAGTCATTTGGAGAAGGAAACCAATATAGAACGGTTGCATATCATCACGTCCCATTCCAACACTATTGTCATGTATACTGTATGCTTGTGGTGCAACTCACTAGGTCTAATGTAACTAATGAGTTAGGACAGGAAATTTATCTCAGTAGTACTGTAGGCTATTACATTTGTTGGTGCTGCACCAGGTTCAGAGGGTTTAAGGATCTGTGGAGAACAGTTACTGCTGAATTAATGCAGTCCTACCCCGTAGTACTTGGGTGGAGCATTGTATCGGTAGTGGTTCTTCCCCAGCTCTAGAGCAAGCTGGTCTAGCCGCTCCAGGTGGTCCAGTCTGGCCACGCTCTTCTCAATGAAGGACATCACCCTATGCAGACAAGAACCTCACAACAGGACCTCACCAGCCTCCAATGTCTAAATCAGGAAATGGCTGAAAAATTCTGCTAGCTCCTACAATACTTTTGAGTACCATTAGAGAGGGAAACACTCAGAATTGCCCAGATCCACACAGAGACATCATACAATCTATTGTACCAGCTCAATGATAGGTTACAGAATATCTATGACGCAAACGTTAAATTGTGTAAGCCCCACCCCCCCCACAACGACATCCATTCTACAAATAAATTATCTCATGAGAGTCAGCAACTGACATTGGCCGATGAAAATAATTTAAAACATTTGTACTGTGCAATTTATAACAACCTGTGAGCCCTTTTGTGTCAGGGGCACTTTTTTATCGTACGGTATATCTTGTCGTCATAAATGTTTCCAAACCGTCTTACAAAGTTTTACTGCATTATTTTCAATGCATACAAAATGAACAATGGCGCAGTCCATTTCAGACTCTCAGGCAGGGAGGGTATTTACACAGTGGCCAGCTAAGAGATTAGAGGACTGCTTGGCTTTTTCCACGCATGGTGTAATACAGCACATTTACTGACCCTCTCCTGTTACACCACTTAGGTGGACATGTTGTAAGTGGAACCCTCTGAATTAATTAATTTTATTTGACCTTTCATGGTAGGAAATGTCTGATGTACTTGGGAGGTAAACAAAGTGCTAAATGTACTCTGGCGGCCCGCATTTGTGTTAAGTGTGTCCTCAAATGAATAGAATGAAGATGGTTATCTCCAAAGAAGAATTGACTGAAATGTACTAATGGTGTTTTTTTAAGCAGGGCTAGAAAAATCCCTGACAGTTTATTGTCAGTCTTTCTTCTAGTTTTACTGACAACTTCAGGTAATTACTATGCCAGATTCCTAACTTGTCTTAGCTACCATGCATGCTACAAATGAAGTACTTAAGCAGTGGCTCCCATCCCAATTTGCGATGTTAGACCAAGCGTCCTTTTTGGCCGCAGCCACGTCTGTTCATTTGAAAATATGTCTAGAAACATACGTATATTGGAACAAATATTTACTACATTAAAAGTGTTTGCTTTCTCTTCATGCTACACTCCCATACCTTACTCTCTTGACTTTGTACAAAAATACATTTTCCGCCTGCGTGTCAAACAGGCCAAAAACATAATCAAAGCCATGGATTCAGAGCAAGCTGAGAGGCTGTTATTCTCAGCATACGATAACTGATACGAGAACAATCGTTGAAGGCTTTGTCAGCCTCCCTGTTTGATGTGTAGGTGCTTAAAGACATGAGGAGGATGAGAGGAGTGTGGTTATTGCGACTGAGGAAGCAGGAAAGGCCATTGTGATGGAGACTGACCGCAGCCCGTGTGCCCGGAGCTCCTTACTGGTCCGCAGCCGCTCCAGGTCCTCCACATCTCGAAACAGGAAGAAAACATCTTTGCATTCTGGATGGGTCTCAAACAACCTGTTGACAAGACAATGGGTTAGCCTCCGTGAACAGAAGTCACAGAAACCACTTAAACATATCGATATTTTGCTTTTTAACCATTGCTCTTTGTATTATATTAATTATCGCTGCAAGGTCTTAGGCCATGGCTATGAGGATGAGATTAACTGTTTGTTTTAAATGGAAACTATACACTAGCTATATGTATCTTGCCATTGAGAAAGATTAAGCTTCTTATAAAATGGCAGCATGGAGCACCAAGCTAATTTACATTGTGAAACTGCATTATGGCAAGGTGTATATGTGGGCATGGTGTCAGGCTTCTATACCTATTGGTTGATTTACTTATGCATTGTATCATGTGACCTGTGAGTGTGTATTGGGCTTCATCGTTTGTGATTTGATGCCCTGTATATATCTACACTGCCTGGCCAAAAAAAAAGTTGCACACTCTAATATTTTGTTGGACCGCCTTTAGCTTTGATTATGGCGCACATTCATCGTGGCATTGTTTCGACAACTTTATGCAACGTCACAACATTTATTTCCGTCCAAAGTTGCATTTTTGGCCTAGGGGATTGAGGTAATTTGACCTTGATTTGACGACGGGAGAGTCGAACCACTCTGTAAAGTCTTCTCCAGCACATTCCAAAGAATTTCAATGGAGTTAAGGTCAGGACTCTGGTGGCCAATTCATGTGTGAAAATGACTCCTCATGCTCCCTGAACCACTCTTTCACAATTTGAGCCTGATGAATTTTGGCATTGTTGTCCTGGAATATGCCCATTGATGGGATAACCTGGTCATTCAGTACATTCAGGTACTCAGCTGACTTCATTTTATTGCTGCATAACATTGCTGAGCCTAAACCTGACCAATTGAAGCAACCCCAGATCATAACACTGCCTTCAGAGGCTTGTACGGTGGACACTATGCATGACGGGTGTAACTGCGACTCTTTTTTTGGCCAGGCAGTGTAGCGTGTATATAGTAAATTTATAGTGGATTCTGTAGATGTTTGTCAAAAGGCTGATGGACAAACACACAAAAAAACACATTAATAAAAACATGTTTTGGTGTCCCTAAATCATGACAATTCTTTTCCAGTGAACACATGGCATTATAGCATTTCCTTAACAATTCATTAAATTCAGAGTGACTTACATAATTGCGTTCAAAAGGTTTTGATGTGGTAAAATTTTACAGAAATGTTATGCAAATGTAAGGTGCGTTTTCAGAATGCTCCACAGGCTACTGTGCTAGTTAGCTGCCGTTGCTAATTAAATTGGACTTCCCACTATCAGCGCAAAGAATTCCTACAAAGGTTAGGTCAGTTAAAGAGGAAGTCCTCTGTACATGCATCATTGCCTAATGCATTCATGTATGAGGCTGCAAACGTGACATAACGGTGTTCAGTGTCAAATTGGCCCACCGTGCATCGAAAAGAGTTTAACCTTTTAAGCTGAAAATACTCTGACAATAAGGGTGGAGGAACTGACATTTTGGCAACAAAGAAGGCCAAAGAAACAAGCTGCTGGAGATGGAGGCCATTTAAGTGGGCAGGGACATTTGAGGAGAGATATGGTCTCTATTATGAGTGCTGCAGTGAGCTGACCAAGCCCCCCACACTTTTCAATGGCCAGAGGTCTGATTGTGGTAAAAAGCCTTTAGCATTTGGCTGTTCCCTCATTATCAGGAGTCCCACTGCGCTGTATTCTAAGCTGAAATCACAATGTGTAGTGCGTAGATAAACCAGACCACTGCTGCTTCCCCGCCTCTTGTACAGAGCTCGTCGTTTGTGTCCGAGCCTTTGCCTGTCACATCAACTTATTTATACCTATGTCCAGGGAGATACTGAAAGGTGAAAATGAATGGGGCTTCCTGCTTTGACCTTTCAACCTTTTGCCAATGCACACAGAAAACATTTTTTAATATTAATTCCCTCTACAACCTTCTTACGGATATTTGTATCTGCTTCTCCGCTTTTGATTCCCACTCAGTTGAGTGAGGATGCTTGTTCATAACAAGCTGTGCAAATCTGATCCCACTCAAGATGAGAAGTATGAAACATATTTGACATGGGATGTTGATGCTGCAAGATGTCAATTTACATATCGAGGGCCGGATCTTCAGTTAGAGGAGGTCAAGCACTGTTCAGGCACTTCCTATGGGTGTAGGTGGCAGGCTGTGAGCACATCAAAAATCATGCTTAAGGGCTGTCAGTTTTCATCCAGTGTTATTTTTGTCTTGCAGCCTTGTGGGGCGTCCTCTACCTTTACTCAATATGCATATGTACGATTAGATCCTTTTAGCAGAAACAACAGGGAGCCCTCACCCCCACTGTGACGCTCAAGGCTCAGATAGGGTTTCCTTCCCCTCATTGATTCCACACCGTTGTACAGGAAATCTGCACACACACCATATGCCATGCTGCTGTTCCCTCCGTTTGGAGATCCATCGAAACAAGTTAAAAAAGGGAGCCAATGTGATGTTCTTGCTTCAGACAATTATCCATGTTAGTACTCTCCTTTAATTTGATTTTCAGCTCATGGCTGGTGTGTATATTCTGGTCATGTGGCCAGCTTCAGGCAGTGCCTGTGTAACATTCTGACTGCGTGTGTGTGCGTGCGTGCGTGTGTTTGTTTAATAAAACATGAATCCTCACAAATGATACAGGGCTGACTTCAGGACAGTGGTTATAGGTACAATTAGATGTCACCTGTGTGGAAATGGTGTTTTTTTAAACTTTTTTGGATTCACATTAACTCTTTGCACTGTTGTTTGAGAGCTTCGCTCTTAGCTCTTCAGCGGCACTATCCTTTAGGGGCCCCTGACAGGAGGGTATGAAAGACTGGCAGATATGTTCACACTGTTCCATTTGCACCCACAGCATTCTTTCTCAATTACCTCATGTGTAAAGAGGAACCAATCTGCATTTACAACTTCCACTGACCCTGAGAATAACTTTGCACTCATCTCTTTGTGGATTGTATATTTTACCTTTAAATAAAGCAAAAGTATACAGGTTACATTGTGACATAAAATCCATTTATACAGCTGAATATTGTTATACTAATTAAGGATACGACAGCAGTGGAAATGAAACCTTAGAAGACCAGTTTCCTAACCATTATACTAAACTGCCTCCTGTTTGTTCTATATTTTTTGGTGAGCTACTGAGGGACATCGACCATGTGTATGTGTAGCACCACTAATAGGAGATTAAAACTAATATGGCAAGGAAGCAATCTTGCTGATTGCCCAAGATGTCCAATATAAATTCTGATTCCTTTGTGGTCATGGCTTTTTCCAACAGGGACATTTTGAAATAGGAACACAGACTGTTATTAAATTTGGCAGGTGGGGGGGGGGGGGGCGTCATTTGATCCAATGATGGAAAAACAGCTATACCTCTAGTTGCAGAAATGTCACAGAGAACGTATTAGATTATTAGCATTAGCATTAGCCCTCTGAACAGCAAAGCACACTTTGTGTACGTAAAACGTCAGACTGGGAGGGAGATGGAGCCAGAAAGATATATTAACATATGTACATTGATGAATGATAACCCTTTGTACTCCTGGCTTTGTCCTTGCTCTGAAGGGTACTATGTGGTACAGCACAACCATTTTGTCCTAAGAATGACTTTATATACTTTTTATTCTCAAACGTGATTTCCCGAGAGTAAACACAGTTGGCTCTCAATTCTACCTTCTTAAGGAAAAACTTAAAATGAAACTATTTCTGTGTGTGCAACCTGCAAATATATAAAAATGTATAAATATGTTCTTGTCTCCTTTATAACAAACCCATAATTGCTAAAATCACCCTTCTGTAAATAAGGCTAATTTGAGACAAAACCCCCCCCCCATCCCACTCACGTTAAAAGCATGGAACTCATCAGCATTGACTGTAAGCAAAGAACAACTTAACAGGCTTGACTTGAGCTTTGCGGAGCCTGCCATTGATTTAACGTGAGTTGATCTTATTTCCTCATATTCAGGCTTTGGACAGGTCGATGGTGGGGTTGCACAAGGCCACCACTTTCTGCGGCTGTGCACGTTCCTTCAGTTTTTGTGTTCCCTGAGATGCATTCATTCTAGTCAGTCCGCCATTCCATTCACTGGATTTTACCCAATAATTTCCTCCTCTGCCGTGTGCTGGAAAAAAGAAACAATACATTCTCCTAAAACTGAATTGATTAGAGGACATTTAAAGGTCATATCCATTGGTTCATCACCTGAATAAGCTCCCCTCTCCCAATCGAACTTATTAATACATTTACAGTGTCTATGCAACTAAGATGCCGACAGCGACCTGACAAATATAACCATCTCATGCAGTATGCACATGTCTGTTGACCTACTTAAATGTATTCACTTCTACATTTATTTTGGTGTGTGCTACATTGTAATGCTACTTTCACTAACATTTACTGTTGGCTGTTTTCTATAAATAGTTATTTAGTACCCATCAGCACCCCAATGCTCCCTTCATCCGTTTAGTTGTTTTCTATCGTGTTGTGTTATCAGTCTTCTCTCTTGTAGAAGTTTTTTTCACATTTTTAAAATGTATTTAATAAAGATACAGCACTGTGCATATTTTGTGTTCATACTGTTAAATATATAGAGAATATCCAATACAAATTTTTATTACTGAATTTCTCGACTTTAAATGCTTCCAAAAATGTGTGTTGATGCCAAAGTGTTGAATTATTTTGCCATCTCATTTAATTTCATTTGTAAAACAAAAACAAAATAAGAATTTATCAGCATTTACCACCAAAAAAAGACAGCAGGCTGTTCATGAGAGGATAGATAACTAATCACGGGAGGCTATGTGGTCTCAGGGCAACCTAAGGTCTGTCTCTTCAGATGCCTGGATTTCCTCCAGAGACACAGTTCCACAATTACGTTCACAGCACAGGATTGTGCCTGCACCTTTCTCCAAAAACAGTCTGATATCTGGCAAGCTAACACCACACTTCCATTTGTATCGCAAACCAGCTACAGCCTCTAGTCATGGTGCTTTAAATCAGAGATACATGGGCGTGTTGATCAGTGAATTCTTCATAATGAAATGGTGTTATGATGTAGTATAGCAGGTCATGCTGTGATCAGCGTTCATGCTCGATTTCATGAAAATGTTAACAATTACTAAACGATCAAAAGAATGGGGTCTGAAGTACTACCAGGGCAGAAAAAACCCAATGTAATCAGGAAAAACTGTGCATTTTAATGGATCTCTATGGGAATTGGGGGTGGGATGAGATTTAGCTGTAAATTACGCTGGAACAATATGGAACACATGGTTGGCTAAATGGCTGTAAGTCATCAAGGGTCTGACGTATCAAACAAGCCTTAACTATGTACAACGACAGCAGTATCCTAGCTAGAAATGAAACCTTAGAAGATCAGTTTCCTAACCATTATACTAAACTGCCTCCTGTTTGTTCTATATTTTTTGGTGAGCCACTGAGGGACATCGACCATGTGTATGTGTAGCACCACTAATAGGAGATGAAAATGAATATGGCAAGGAAGCAATCTTGCTGATTGCCCAAGATGTCCAATATAAATTCTGATTCCTTTGTGGTCATGGCTTTTTCCAACAGGGACATTTTACAATAGGAACACAGACTGTTATTTAATGTACAAAAGGTTCTATAATTTCTAAACGGTTCATCCAATATGGATGAAAATACCCTCAAATTAAAGCTGATAGTCTGCATTTGTATCCCTTCAAACTCAAAGTGATAAAGTACAGAACCAAAATATAAAAAAACTGTCCAATTAATGTCACTGTCCAATTAATTATGTATAATATACATATAAATTATATAATAAATATAAAATATATAATACTAATAATAATAATAATATATCAGATCAGTGGGCCTTAAAATACTTGAAGAAAATGCCCAAAATCTTTTGTCTAAATTCACTCCAACTATTTACTTTTTAATACACCTTGATTTGTACACATGATTTTAATACAAATGATTTGTTGATTTGTTATTTAATATTTTGAACAATTTGAAACAAATGTATTTTTTAAAAGTATTTTAACAAAACACCAATTTAAGGCACAGAGCAGATGTATCCTTTCACTGATGGGAATACATTTGTTTTTTTTAAAGAATTCCGGCCACAAACATACGATGGCGGTATATCTAATTCGGTCCATTTATGAAGTAGCGGTGCAATACTGCAACTGCAGGAGACGGCTATATATGTAACTATGGCCCATAAGGGCCTTTTGTCACACCAGCGAAAGGCGCTGGAACACAACAGGTTGTCTGTTAGTATCCTCACCTTTTCTCGTGAATACTGCAAGACTGTAGGTCTACTGAAGTTCCCAATTATCAAATGTGTTTGAGATCAGAAGCATCTAAAAATAAAGCCGTAATGCCTTTTTTCTTTGGGCGCACAAAATCGTGCGCGTGCACAGAAATGCCAATTCTGTCAAAGTAGATGAAGCCCGTCCACGGTTGATAAATTGATAACTAAAAATCGCCTACGCGCACGCAACTGTCAGGCGTAATTGAATGACATGCGACTGTAGTGCATGTTTGTATTTATTTTTACTGCGATAAATATATGCGCGGGTAGATCAATACAGGTTCTAATAAGACACTGGACCTGTCCTAATGCGCGTGTTTTTAATGACCCTCATCAAATGATTATTCGTGCAGCAATTTTGGGAGCACTGAGCGTGGAGCCTAAACACAATTCATATGTCTACTAGCCAGGCTAAATATGTGTCGGAAGCCAATCAATCTTTCAGAATATTGGTATTTGAATATGCACAGGAAAAATGTCGGTGTAAATGTAACACTACTGGTGTACATTTAACACCCTAGGGTGTTTAGGCTATACGGACTCATATAAACACCATGTGGTGTTAAATGTAGCCTACACCACCATTTTTGCTGTGTGATTTACATCACTCAAAGTTTATTATACCTTAAAATTAGGTGACACCTGAAAGACGACACTGAAAAAGAGCAGTAGTCTAAGTGAACCTCGATATTATGAAGCTGGATCAATTTATTTGTTTTTAATTAAATGTAGGTCCGTTCATACTAATATTTAAACAGACTTTAAAATATAGTGTAGCCTAATTGAACCTTATAAAATACATTTGTAGTAATAGCCTGGTGTGCGCATTTGTTTGGGAAGGGATTGTACACGATTTAGATATTACAAACATGTATACATACATATAAGTAGACTGGGCCCATTTATATGGTGTGTCTGTTTTTTCTGAAAAAACCACGCCAGGCGAAGTAGCCTAGGCTACTCTCTATATTTTGAAAGTAGCCAAGTGAAAACTATCCATCCTATTTTAAGGTAGAAAGAGTAACAAAAAAACAAAAAAACAAAAACAGCCGATTTCTGTAAAAATTTTCAAGCGGGTTTTGATAGCCTACTCCATACTCGCTTATATGTCGGTCATTAGTCCGCAGTCGAAATAATATAAAAAGGTCAAATACGTTTCTGTTGAGATTTTTTTTGATCTCGTTAAACTCACGGGCAGCAATTAAGTGCCAAACCAAATGGGATGTGCAATTCAGCATCCACAGTAGCCTGCTCTCTGAAATAAAATGTTGCAAATCACTCACCTTACAAACATAATGATTCCAACTTTCGCGATATCCTCTTGGATAACTTTCCACGACTCCTTGATCATTTCGATTTGCTCCTCGCTGAGGTGCGTGGCAGCGGCTTCCTCATCTTTCGCTTCTCCCGTTGGTTTCGGTGCCAAGCCCACTCCTGATATTGCGCAGCCCATCCTCGGCGAAAATGTAAAAACAATGTATTTATAATGAAAACGGAAATAAACTAACGGGCTGTTCTCTACAAAGTTGAAACTGTAGTATTGCGTTCTATTTCAAGTCTCTCTTGCGCTCACGGTCAGTTCCCATGAGGAATCGTGTCTGCGTTGTGCTGAGCGCACAGATTCAGAACTGACGGTTTATTAATAGAGTTCATAACCTGCATTATAGTCTACAGGGGGAAGGATGACACACGAAGCAACATCCCAAAACATCCTCTTGCGGCCAGATGTTTTAATGGAAAGGATGCCCACTCACTGCACAGACACACCCATAAGTACAGGAGTACAGGAAATGATATGGAATAAAGAATGCTGGGCTCATTAGCAACCCTTTTCAGTATCCAAAGGGGGTGTAATTGGCCAAATGAGCCACAGAGCTCCTGAGCGTCTGATCAGCTGTAGCCTATGGACATCATACAGACAGGTCAAATACGAGGACAGACACCTTTAAGAACATCAGGGCCAGAGAATCCCCGAAGATAAACTTCCTACAAACGCCCGTAAACTGACAACACTGAAAGTTACCAGTTAAATCCATGCAAATTCAGCGAAATGCTAGGGGACTGGAAAAGGTCAGAAGACCTTTTTTAAATTCCCATTTATGACGACAGATAGCACCAAAATGCATCAATGTAGCTGGACCATCTTAATTTGAAACCTATTTATATTATGGAATAAAAGCTTTTTGTTGAATGTGTTACCCATAAGGTATTGAATAATCTCCAAATAAGGTTATTCTATTAATTTCCCCTTTAATTTTTTTAACATGTGGACCATGGATGAAAATGTACTTTTTAAAAATAAATGTATTCACTTTGTGTGCCTGCTCTATTATCTTTGTTGTGACAGAGCTAACTTCAACTAATTTATGCCATTTTACAGAGACCGAGCCCACATCGATGGCAGCATGTCCATTCATTCAAGCATTCACCTACCTCAGTTGTCTGAAGATTGTCAAACGGTACAGACTGTATGGTGAATGAGACATACACGCATGCGTGATATAAAAGAGCATTTCTCCAGTGGCAGAGCATATAGGCCTACTAGCACTGAGCTTGGCCCTGCAGGGCATACCCCAATGCAGATATACTGAGAAAGTACAAGATGGAAGTGAGTGGACAGCATGTGATTTAATGCAAAGATGCAGAATAAATGCTGAGAAACATGAAAACAAAAGGCCATTGATTGATTGATTGAACTCGTTTTCCAATGCTGTGTCCCCATTCAGGTATTCCTTTCTTTGTCTATAGATTCTGATTCTGTAAACACCTCAAACCCAAGCACAGGTCAGTGGGCAATACATGTACGGTTGAGTTATCCTTCGTCTGAGTTTACTGGATTTTTGAATATTCCTTTAAGGATAGCTGTGTGCGCGCACAGTAAAGGTTCTAACACAGTACAGATAATTAATGACTTGAGATGACAAAACATTCCTTTTTTTAAATTTTTTACATGACCTCACCAGTTTTACCTAATTTACCTAAAACACTTATTTTAGAAGTCATCTTTTCTTCAACTAACAAAATATGTCGAATTATAGAAGAAGATAAAATGTTCTGTATGAGCAGTTATGTTATAAAGTAGATTAAATAAATGCAGATGATACATGAAAAAGGGGCGTTTGTAAGGCCCTTTGTATGGTCATTCCAGCGTCCCTCGACCAGGAGACTGGAGCCACGGTCACAGGCAGCTGCAGCAGGCTCTGCTTGTGTTCGTAGTCACTCCGCACCTCATTTGTTAATTAAAGCCCTTTGTTACAGTTAACCCACCCAACTCATCTGGATTCTTGGGTCTGCATTAGTTGCTGATTTTGAGGTGAAAACTACTATCAGACACCCCACAGCTCTCCTGGACCAGGGTTGCTGACCCCTGCCCTATGGGGGAACCAAAACAAGCTCAGTCTAGTTTTTGTAGTACAGATGCACCATGTCAAGATGATTAAAAGTCCATACGGTCCAATATCAATGCCGTTTCTATAGAGCAGTGAAAATTAGATGTCTGGGTGAAAAAAAACAATACTTACAAAAATTAATAAAATCATAAACATCTATCGTCTATAAGGTATACACATACAATTACTCATGGCTCTAAATTGGGTGACCTTTGGACTGAACTACCCCAGTAGTGTAATGTGTATTGACAGTCTTTTGTTGAACCAAAAGATGGAAAAAATCACTTCAACGTAGAGCCTGCAAGAACACACTGATCTCTCAGGGATAAGGGTGACACACTATACCTTTGGTCTTACCTCCACAGGATGTTACTTTTCAATCGAGCCATAAATGATCACGGTTGGCTTGAATTAGAATAGCACTGAGAGATTTGATTAATGGACCTAATCCTTTTAGATGCAATCAGTTATTATTATTATTACATTACCAGACAAATTAAAGCCAATTATTAAAGCCAATGGCTTAGAAGAGGCTCATAATATAGTGACAGGAAACCATGAAATGCCCTCATTTTTGTGATACATTTAAAAAAAATAAATCAGCACTTACATGTTTCTGTGAGCAGCCCATGACTCCCCTGCTGTTCATTATTTGTGTCCTCTTTACACATTTGGAGAGCTGTAATCTCCTTAATATTGCACTAACTGGCTTTGTAATTATATTCATTTATAAAAAAGGCCCCACGGTACTGACTTACTGAGGTACTTATGTTGCCATTTTTACAGCTAGGAGCTTATAATGGACCATATGGACCGCCTAAAGACCTCAGACAGTTTACATATTTATCAGACAAAAATAAATGCTGTTAAAACAAACTCATTTAGCACACGTATGTGCCTTACTAGTTTAAACATGTATATGTAGCACCTAGCTGAAGCGTACAAAAGTATATTACAGTCTTATTTACACTAGGGTCTTCCACAAAAGCAATTATTTATTTGCCTGTTGTCAAAATGTAACAAAATGTCTCACTTTATGAAAATATTTAAAACGCCATCACACTTTTAAAAGCACGTTTTTTGTTGTTTCTATACATTTCAGAAAAGATTGCTTCAAATGCTTAATGTCTCCATAGAAATGTATACCTACTACCAGAAGTTGTTGGCAAGACTGCATGATATTGAATGGACACACGACCATTATGATAGTCAAGCTCTAAACATTGTTTGTTTTAATACGGAATATATGCCTCTTCCAGGAAACATAAAAATGACATTTCTGTACAGTAAGTTTCTGAAATGGGATAGAATAAAATATATATAGGTAGATATTTATACAGTATAAAGACAGTTGATTATTGTATATCAAATGTACACCAACTTAATAAATAAGGAGAGAAATATACAATCATTAAAGGAAATAATTAGTTCCAGAAATAATGGAAATAATTACACAGTATTGAGTGGAGGAAAATAGTGGAATACACAGTGTAGTGTAGGAGAGCTCCATAGATCATTAGCTCAAACTATATATATATCATAATTACAAAACGGCACGATAACGCCACAGGACTAAATGTCAAGTGATGATGGGTATTTCCTAATAGTACAGTCTTCCTGTCAGCCCAACCGCTGGAATCAGTTGGATTGCAGCCTCAAGTCTTTGCACCAGCTATATTAATCATATTTATTGAGGTCGATATGCTTTTCACATTCATATAAGCAAGGATACTCATTTATAAGAGTCACAATAATGGTCAGAGGTGCAATATTATGCAACAGAACCTACAGTATTTTTTCTATTGTCTGGTTGAAAGAAATTGCGATGCTATATATAAATATTTTGAATAAAACAATCAATCACTTAACTTTCATGTGTAATGCAAAACCAAATTTTGTGTTTTATGTTTAACTCAGCTGAGTCATGTTAAAAGGGACTGGTGTTTTTATTGTTGTTTAAACATGAATCAATGCTTCCTTTTGTAGGGCCTGCCTTGTATGTGGTTACCACTGTGTGGTTCTCATTCTTACCTAGACCATATACAAACAGCTTGGCTACAACATTCCACTACAGCAGACTAAACTGCATGTTTTGGTCTTGGCTTCTGGTCAGATCCTATTCAGTCAAGGATGCACCAAGAGGAAGGTGCTATTGTTCAAACTACACAGTTAAACACGTTTCTGTGTTATTCCCATTTAGATCTAGTTTCAGAGCTCATTGAGAGAGTATAAGTTATGGTTTGTGTGGTCCATGCAAATAATTCAAATCCTTGACCAAATTCTTAGTTAACTGGAATTGGAACCTACCGAAATAAAAACTTGTAATATTTTTGTCAGAAACTGACTGCAGTAATGGAATGTATTTGAGGTTCATGTCTTGAAACAGCTTGGCTAGACAGAGAGAAATTAAACATATTTACTCACTTCCCCATATTTACGTATGTGATTTAAATGTGTAAAAATAACTCCCACTACCATGAACAACTGAAGTAATATCCAGAGTTATGAGCAGAAGCAAATATACAGATATTTACACTTTTCAAAATTATATTTAATCTAGCAATAAAACTAGATAATTCAAATTATTGACTCACGTTTCATCAGTATCCTTTCAAATTTGCACAGGGCACTGCACGGTAAACCAGCAGATTAAAACATCATTATGTGAAAATATGTTAATGCAAAATTCATGAGGTGAATCATTATTTTGCGATCATGTGATATCAAGTCAATATGGAAAATGCAGACATGAAAACTGAGGATGAAGGCAAAATGATGTTACCAGGTAGAAATTTTACAAATGATCTTCATGTGTATACTGGCACAGAATGAGGTTGACATGATTTTATAATGAAGCAGCAACAGTAACCAGCACATAAGTTGAGCACATTTTCTTTCCATTTAATTATTTTACATTTACTTACACAAAATGTAAGTCTCAGCCCAAAAAGCAGACCAGTTAGGAAAACAAAAGGCTAGTAGGCCAATTTCAAGGCTCATACGTCTGAACTTAAATAAAGGTTCGGAAATCTTTTTTTAATTTTTTTAAAGTGGGTTTGAGCTCAAGCTCTGGAACCTGTCTCTTAGGTTTTTCACCAAGCTGTGCTGGCTACTCTCAGTCTTTTTGCTGGCATTCACAGAAACATTCTGCGAATTGTCCAACTCATTGGGGAGGGGACCTTGGTCTTGGTCTATTGCATTCCCACTTTTAGTGGCTGGGTCTGCCTTAGCCCCACCCTCCTCCCTCTGTCTGTACTCATCTGACTCCTGGTAGGCCCTGCAACGGTCAATAACAGCCATGATGGAGATTTTCTCCCGGGAGGTGGGTGAGCGGATCTGCACGTAGTTCTCGTCAGGCTCCTCCTCCTTCGTCCCCATACCCCCATCTCCCTCTCTCTCTCTCTCTCCCGCTGAAGGCTCAGCCGTGGCATGCTTCTCCACAATGACGACCTTATGCTGGTCAGGCAGAGGGGCCTGAGCAGAGATATAGTAACTGCTGCTGGCCTCATTGTTCAGGGAAAGGTTGAGCTCATTTACGTCCAGCGTGCTCAGCCTCTGATCCAGAGAGCGTGACCTGCAGATTTTAATGTGTCTGTCCTCCGCTGTGGAGGCCTTGCTCAGATGGGGCTTGTAGGCCGGGACATCGGAGGGGGTGTCGGAGGCTGTCTTCGTGTCCGTTGAGGCATAGTAGTTGGAGCCTGGAGAGTAGCTGGAGTGCCTCCATGCAGATTTGGCTGCAACAGTGTCCAGAATGTTCTCAGGCACGGAGGTGCTGCGGTTGGCGGGTGCAAGGCGAGGCGGGGTCCTCTCAGGGCTACGGCGGACGTATCTGGAGCGCAGCCGGCGTACGTCTGGCCAGTTGAAGCTCTCGGACTGCACAGGACTGAGGGGGCTCTTGGAGCATAGGGGGCTGGGGGACAGTACATGGGGGCTACCCACAGACCTTGGGGTGTTCACTGGACTGGGCGACTTCATCTCCTGCAGGATCACCTGGTCGTAAGAGTTCACGGGCAGTGTCAGGTTGGGTTGACCTAAAACAAAGGCAGAGAGAGAAAATTACTATTGTAGCAAAATGTATTAAACAAAATTGTGTCGAAAAAAAAACCCAGTTCAAATATAAATACATATTAAAATACAAAAACTAGATTTAAACTAAAGATACAAAAAATAAAAAACTAGAGAATATACGTAAAGTAAACCAAAGATGATAGACTATAACAAAATTGAGATATGCCTTATGCCTGGTCAGTAATCACTACCTGTAAACTTACTTAACATTGAAAAAGTAGTTTGATTTGCTGTTTGCCCTCTGTTGTGACCAGTCCTTACGATGCTTTTGAGAGCATGTCTTGATGAAAGTTGTGATTACAGCTTCTACTTAGGTTATTAATGGTGATTTAATGGCTCCTCAAGGAAATCCCCAAAAACCTCCACTCAAGCTAATCATATGAAATACATCTGATGTAAAAGCAGACACAATGGAAATGTGTTTTTATAAAAAGGTCTCTTCCTGGAAAAAAGTCAGGTTTAAGGCCCATTCATTATTTTTAGCCCAGCAACATTTGGTGAGCATACAATTGATAGCGCCAGCAAAAACCACAACTTTCTGTCTCAGGCTATGTTGACAAATAGGGAAACTGATCAATGACATATTTTTTTGTGATGAAAAGGGATAAAAAAAAAATCTAACCATGTTATAGAATGTAAACTTGCACAAGATATAGCCTATTTTCAGTCTTGGAAGGTAGACAAAGCCCTTTTTGTACCCCACTAAGAGAATGTGTAATGGAGATTGCAGTCCTACCTCTGTCCTCCGTCTCTGGCCTTTCCTCCTGGACAGAGGGCAGGTTCCTCAGGCTAAACTGGCCCTCTGCCTCCCTGCCCCTCTGTTTCACCAGTGGCCTGCTGTTCTTGAGGCGCTGGCTGTACTGCCGGGCCAACTGGAACACCTTGTTCTTCATCCTCTCCATGTCCTGCAGGAGCAGGTCTTCCTCCATGTTTCCCCTCAGGCTTATGACCCTGGGTATGGGTGCCCGGGGGACCCTGCCCTCCTGCCGGGGCCTGGGGGTCTCGTTCAGGCAGGCTGGCTGTCCCAGACCGACCTCCCTAACTGGTGAGGCCTGAACAGGTGAAGAGACTGAAGACTCCTCTGAAATTGTGCTGAGGTCGCACTCTTCAAGGATCATCAAGGGTTCGCTGTTTTCAGGTTCTGGCTTCCTGTTGTTGGATGAGTCCCTCTGGGAGAGGCTTGGATCGGCTTCCCTGCAATGTGCACCCTCCCTGGTTTTTGACACACCCTGAGGTTCGGCCAGGTTCCCGTTGACCTCCATTTCCATGTCCTGCCACACCTTGATCATTTCAGAGGAGGGCCGGAACTCCTCTTCGTCAACACTCTGGGACCTGGCCTTAGAGTTCTGGCTATCTACGGACATAACAGTGTCCATCTCAGAGGGCTTTATCTTCTGGTCTTTGTCTTCCAGTCTATCCAAGCCTGGAAGATTAAACACTGCCCAGGAAGCAGGGCGGACATTGGGAGCGGCCCTTGCCTCAGTAGCTACGGCCTCGTCCTTGGGGTTACCATTGAGCCGGCTGCTCAGATTCCTCACCAGGCCAGCGGGGATGTAGGACAGGCTCTCCCTGCGCTTGATGCTGAAGCTGGCATCCTGGTGCTCGGCGTGCTCATAGTAGCCTTTGATCTTGTTGATGAGCAGCTGGTCTTTCTTGGAGAGTGTGGAGTCCCGCCTCCTTAGAGATCCCCGGTCTACATCAAAAAGGCTGTCTGTGTTTGGGGAGAGCACGCCTGTGACGGCCACGGGGGTGGAGGGGTCCTGTAGGTGCAGGCTCAGTGGGGGTTCAGAGGTGGTGCTGGTGAACCTCTGGTTTTTGTCCTGGGCCTCTGCGCTGAGGATGCTGCTGCTGCTGCTCCTACTGCCGAGCCGTGGTGAGGGGCAGCTCAGGGAGCGCACGTCATCGGCGATGAGGCTCCCGCGCTGTGACAGGTTGCTGGCGAAGCGCTCGGCGATGATGCTAGCCTGGGCCAGCACGGACTGAGGGAGGATACTGCTGGGTTCCAGCGCTGGTGCGGCTTCCTCTTCCTCAGAGGATTCCCCGCTGCTCAGGGCCTTCACCTTCTCCTGCTGGTGGACGGGTGGGGTCTCTGCCTTCACCTCCTCGTCCTCCTCCTCCTCGTCCTCTTCGGCCTCCTCCTCAGCTTCCTCATCCTCCTCATCCTCCTGTTCCTCCTGTTCCTCCTGTTCCTCCTCACGCTCTGCCATCTCTGGGTCTGCAGATGAGTCTTGGGGCAGGGTGGCCATGGCAACATGTTCTAAATCTGATGGGGCATCTTCCTCATGCTCCTCTGTGGCCCCTGACTGAGATTGCAGTTGTTCTCCAGGGGCCTAAAAAGGAAAAGGAGGATAGCTTTGTGTTGGTAGAAATCATAAAGAATGATTGTGCTTGTGTGGGGATATAATTAAAACCCAATGATGGATGGAAACTTACTTACTTAACTTACTTTTAACTTTTAAATTACATAACCACACAGTTCAATTTTTTTTTCCGCTGCTCTGATATAAAAAAAAAAACAAAAAAAAAAAAATATATAACAGTTTAATTTAAAAAAAGCCATTGAGGTGCTCTCTCTCCGAAAGGATCAACAGACCATAGGAACTGGCCAGAGCTGTGAGCAGGAGATAAGCCTGCGAGAAACAAGCTGTCAGAGCTATGTCTGTTTGTAGAACTGGCGCATTGCGCATATAATCTATCAGATTATTCCCGTTTTTCAATACAAACGATGATAAGCAGCCACACAGGCGGAAGCCATTTAAAAAATGTTTTATTCATAACAGAGGGACAGCTCCCTGCATCGCTGTGCATTACTATAGGGACAGCTCCCTGCATGGCTGTGCATTACTACAGGGACAGCTCCCTGCATGGCTGTGCATTACTATAGGGACAGCTCCCTGCATGGCTGTGCATTACTATAGGGACAGCTCCCTGCATGGCTGTGCATTACTATAGGGACAGCTGCCTTGCTTACTTAACAATTAACATGGACACTCAAATGCATGGCTGTGCATTACTATTTAAAAGGCTAGCCATTGAGGGTGCTCTCTCCGAAAGGATCAACAGACCATAGCATGGCTGTGCTGTGAGCAGGAGATACAGCCCCTGCGAGAAACAAGCTGTGCATTACTATTTGTAGAACTGGCGCATTAATAATCTATCAGATTATTCCCGTTTTTCAATACAAACGACGATAAGCAGCCACACAGGCGGAAGCCATTTAAAAAATGTTTTATTCATAACAGAGAGACAGCTCCCTGCATGGCTGTGCATTACTATAGGGACAGCTCCCTGCATCGCTGTGCATTACTATAGGGACAGCTCCCTGCATGGCTGTGCATTACTATAGGGACAGCTCCCTGCATGGCTGTGCATTACTATAGGGACAGCTCCCTGCATGGCTGTGCATTACTATAGGGACAGCTCCCTGCATGGCTGTGCATTACTATAGGGACAGCTCCCTGCATGGCTGTGCATTACTATAGGGACAGCTCCCTGCATCGCTGTGCATTACTATAGGGACAGCTCCCTGCATGGCTGTGCATTACTATAGGGACAGCTCCCTGCATGACTGTGCATTACTATAGGGACAGCTCCCTGCATGGCTGTGCATTACTATAGGGACAGCTCCCTGCATGGCTGTGCATTACTATAGGGACAGCTCCCTGCATGACTGTGCATTACTATAGGGACAGCTCCCTGCATGGCTGTGCATTACTATAGGGACAGCTCCCTGCATGGCTGTGCATTACTATAGGGACAGCTCCCTGCATGGCTGTGCATTACTATAGGGACAGCTCCCTGCATGGCTGTGCATTACTATAGGGACAGCTCCCTGCATGGCTGTGCATTACTATAGGGACAGCTCCCTGCATGGCTGTGCATTACTATAGGGACTGACGGGGGAATACACAAACCGAACAGAAACAGGAATTAACCCTTTTTAGGAGTTATATTTGTAGGAATGATACTCTGAGTTTAAATAGTGGAGATTTGCAAAATTCTAAAAGAGTCCGGCAACAATTTACTGTAAAAACACATTCGGTGCTTGACCAGAGGAGCTGTTAAGAAATGACAGCAGTACGAACAGATGGGAGAGAAAAAACTGTTTTCATGTTTTTTCAAACACTCGGGACTACTGAGGAAAAAGTGTGGATCTGGGGCGGGTGAATGAACTATGACGTTAAACTCTTGGCTGCACACATGAAACCACTCTGTCAGTTCCTGTAACCACATAGAATTATGTACCCAACCCCCCCTGTCCCTTCAAACACTGCGTCACCTGTTCATTGGGGGAATCACCATCCGCTGTCGCACATGTCTCCTCCTGACCGGACGATGGGTCATTCTCCATCGCAAGCTCATGCTCATCAGTGATGTCGCACCCATCTTCATCCTGAGAGGAAGCAGCGGAACATTTGGCACATGGATGAAGGAAAGCATCGTGGGATATTGATTAGTGTTACTGAATTTGTTAGTCTGTCAAACCAGACAGTTATGATTCTTGTAGTACTTTCTAATGCTTTTATATATGTCAGAGTCTGGTTCAGACTGGGTACATAGCCAAAAATATACCGCATTTATACAAGCGGTACGACCATATGTACTTACTGTTTTCAGGGCTATTTTCATTGAACAATATCGATAAATATTTAATATTTTGCGCATTAGAACTGGTCTGCGCAAACTGCCTTTGAAATGTTAAAAATCAAAAAGGAAACCCGTAGCTACTTTTGTTGCCAGAGGCAAAATGCATCAGATTTCAAGGACTCCAGCCAAATTCACCTTTGATGTATTGCATTAATTCTGAAGACCCACTGATCTATTGTTAAGAGAGAGTAGATGCATTCGATCAATCAATTGGTTGGCTCATTTTAAGAGACTTACTTACAACCAATGGTTCAAGACCAGACCTTACTGTAAATGTATCAGTAAGCATGGTCATGATCCAATGTGTCCATTTCACTCACTTTACAGTAGTCTGCTGCTGAGTCAGCTTTACACCAACTCATTCATTCATTAGGGCTCCAGCTACAACAGAGCAGGCTATGGAATCCTTCCCAAGACTTTTTTCAAATTTTATATTTTTGTTGGTACAGGTTGTGTACCTCCATCAAAAAACTTCTATTAATACACACAACCATATTGCAAATGAACCACTCTAAATGTATTGGTCAATGTTCAAGCAATATGTTCATGTAAGCCTATTTTACATGATGAAAGCAGTTTAACAATTAGGGCTTCTTTCTCTCAGAATGCCTACATGGCTTTTCAGTATCGCGTAAAGGCACTTTCAGTATCGCACAACACATCATGCCACATGATATACAATATTAAATATGCTTAAATGGCTTATTAGAATAAACACATTGCACAATTAAAAGACAAATTTACACCACATCATCCTTGTTTGATTTGAATTTCTTGAATATATCCACACAACACTCCAAGGTGCAAATTATGACCATTAGAGACTTATTGGGGGTATTGAGTCCGAACATTCATGCAGGAAAGACATTGACACAGCAACTAGCCAGTAATCAGGTTTAAATGTACAGGGTGACCACCTCTTCCTGAGACTCTGAGAAAGCGCAACACACTATTTTGAATAAGGGTGAACCCCTTTAATGGACGGGACCATTCCATCCAGCTTTGGGGAATTACAATAATTACTTTGTTCACCTTAAATGGACAGCATTTGTGAAATACTGACCATGAAGAGGGCTAATTAATGGGGATATGAAACTTAGTGTCAACTTCAAACAAGCTTCATCATTCGAAGGCTCATGATGACACTAAATACTACATCCCTGTATGGCACTGATGCACATACATTACATTCTATGCATTTTAACACCTTTTCTGGTCAAAACTTGTAATTTATTGCACCAGGAACTGGGTAGCCACCCTTGTTTTGTGCTAAGATTCTTGCGCAAGTCAACAGCTGTTCTTAATTCATAATTCTTGGTAGGTTATGTCCATGCAATGATTAATGAGATGATCCATGCAACATCGATATGCGTTCACTTGCGAATGTTGGTCAGCGTTGGGCATTTCCATTCCTTGTGTTAGTGGATTATGACATGGCATGGTGTGAAAGCTTGAGCGAATGATGATGAATGTCCAGGCAGTGGAGTGGAGTGGGGGGGGGGGGGATGGGGAAAATAGAGCCCGTTGGTGGCAGAGAGCCTCACCGTTGTGAACCGAGCGAAAAGCAAAGCCCTGGCCCTATAGTGCCAGCAGGAGATGGCGGCCAGCATTGAGCTGGCAAAGTCAGCTACCTGGTCGTCCCCCATCAGAATATCGTCCTTGTCACTCTCCCCCTCCTCCTCCTGCTCCACCCCATCCTCACAGGGTGGCGTCCCTTGCCTAGGCTCCTCACTGTCACTAGGACTCAGCCGCTCCGGCGAGCCCTGCCTTTGGCCCAGTTCTTCCTCATCGTCCTCCACACTAGGCCTCTCAGCCTCAGGCTCGCCTAGGCTTGAGCCCAGGGTGCTGACACTAGCGCCAGCCTGCAGAGAGTGCCTGTGGGCCTGCAGCGTTCCTTCACTGTCTGCGTGCTGTAGTGTGGAGTCAGAAATTTTGTGTCGTTATCGAAAGGCTTGTTCAGAGATGTCATTTGATTGAAGCTGCATTAAAGTTTAAAAAAAAGGTCACATTTTAAAAAATCATCGTCGGTTTTGAAAAAATGTACTGATTGAGGCTGATTTTCATATTTGATTGCACATGTTAGAAGATAAAAAAGAACACAACCCTAACAAAGTTAGCTGAAAAATGATGTGGTGAAATATAAGATAAAAACATTTATTTTATCCAGGGGGGTATAAAAAAAAAAGTTAAATCAAACTTCTGAATAAGTATTCTGAACTGACTCACGAGTCCTTTCATAATACCAATGGCACCTTTTTATTACCCTATCCCCCCTGAATTAATCTTTTATTACCCTATCCCCCCTGAATCCATCCCTTATTACCCTATCCCCCCTGAATTCATCTTTTATTACCCGATCCCCCCTGAATTCATCTTTTATTACCCGATCCCCCCTGAATTCATCTTTTATTACCCTATCCCCCCTGAATTCATCTTGTATTACCCTATCCCCCCTGAATTAATCTTTTATTACCCTATCCCCCCTGAATTCATCTTTTATTACCCTATCCCCCCTAAATTAATCTTTTATTACCCTTTCCCCCCGAATTACCCTATCCCCCCTAAATTAATCTTTTATTACCCTATCCCCCCTAAATTCATCTTTTATTACCCTATCCCCCCTGAATTAATCTTTCATTAGCCTACCCCCCCAAATTCATCAACAATGGTTTGTTTCCAGAGGTCATGAACAGTTGTGCTTTATTTTAAGAATGGACAATCAAAAAGCATGGCTTTTGGTACAGGCAAAGACATGATACACTGCATGGCCAAAAGTATATGGATACCCCTTGGTCTGGGGCTGTTTTTCATGGTTCAGGCTAGGCTCCTTAGTTCCAGTGAAGGCAAATCTTAACACTATAGCATACAATGACATTCTAGACAATTCTGGATTTCCAACTTTGTGGCAGCAGTTTGGGGAAGGCCCTTTCCTGTTTCAGAATGACAATGCCCCTGTGCACAAATAGAGGTCCATACAGAAATGGTTTGTCGGAATCAGTATGGAAGAACATGACTGGCCTGCACAGAGCCCTGACCTCAACCCCATCAAACACCATTGGGATCAATTGGAAAGGTGACTGAGAGCCAGGCTTAATAGCCTCACATCAGTGCCCGACCTCACTAATGCTCTTCTGACTGAATGGAAACAAATCCACATAGCAATGTTCCAACATCTAGTGGAAAGCCTTTCCAGGACAGTGGAGGCTGTTATAGCAGCAAATGGGGACCAACTCCAAAAAGTCCAAATACTTTTGGCCATGTACTGTATCTGTGATGAATTAGCTGATTACATCTGTAGCGTAATTATTGGTAGACCATCATTGGTTTGAACTTCTCAAAACAGGTATTTTTTCCTCTTTTTGTCCCTGGACCTATCAATTTCCAGAAGTCATTCTTGGGTACACAAATATATTATATATTATTTGTGTACCGACTGTTTTTTGTGATTAGTTCAGCTTCTGAAACCACTTGCTCGAAGTTGTTCACTCAGTGTCTCTGTGCATCTGCCAACTGTACAGTCATATTCCATCTCTCCAAATAGCTAAACGGCTATTTTGAAAAAGAAAAATGCTAAAGGTAATGTTATTTCAGTCTGTTGCCATCCTGCTGTCCTTTTGCCAGTTTTACCCATATTTCAGACAGAAACATCTCTTTCTGTTGCACTTGCAAAAATAACCAAATCACAAATTTTCTAACAGTGACAGTCCTTCATGCATCAGCACAAGAGGGGAAATGAGCTTAGGACTGTCTTGGGAAGACCTGAGTATCCATCATTACATGGTATCATTCCGCGGTCGGCAGTGTAGTATAATGGTTAAGGAACTGGACTTGTAACCGAAATGTTGCAGGTTCGATTCCCAGGTAGGACACTGCCGTTGTACCCTTGAGCAAGGTACTTAACCTGACTTGCTTCAGTATATATCCAGCTGTATGAATAGATAAATGTAATAAGATGTAATAAGAAATTGTGTAAGTTTCTCTGGATAAGAGCATCTGCTAAATGCCTGTCATGTCATGTAATGGTATATTTTTGGTTTTATAAACATGACAGTGTCAAGCTGTCGATCCATCGACAATTAAAATGAAAACGACACATATGAAAGTATAAATGCCATTTCGCCATTTCACGTGGCCCCTTGCTTTAACTACAAGACAGATATACCAAGCATTTATGGAAGAGTGGCACAATGAAGGCCTGGCAGGAGAACAGGGCTGAGGGGGTGTGGAATGTGGGTGACACAGATGTGATCCATGCAAGCCAGTGGCGTTGAAAAAAACAAAAACACCTTCAAAACGGACCAGAAAACAACATGTCGTCCCTTCATTTAACAGAGTAAACCAAAAACATTCACCTTTTATAACCAACTTCAGTTCTACATTTAAATTGGTCTGAGGTCAGCACTTTCTTTTCATTTTCAGCCTGGCCCTCGCCAACAGACAGTACAAAACAGATTCTGGACCTTCATTCCAATTACCCACAGCAAGGTTATCTTCTTGAAGCACATTGGAAATCACACTCACAATTAGCCCGGCATTTGCTGAACCCTGAATCCATTAATGAGAAACACCACAGCAGAGTAAACATAGACTATGTCGAACTCGTGTACTAGAGTTCATCTGTCAGGGCTTACCTTGAGAATGGCTGTAGAGTTCATGTGGATAAATGGGGAAAAAAACAAAAAGAAAAAAACACATCAAATGTGAATCACCATACAAGGAAAATGATAAATACAAAAATATTCAAAAAGTTTTGTTAAAATGCTTGAGGCAAAAGATATCATATCCTGGCTAATTAACATCACTGATCTTTGAATTTGCTCTTAGCTGAATAAAGTGATGTTCTGTTCCAAGGTGTGCAAACCGATCTTCTCAATGTGAACTGCATTTATAATGGATCAACTGACTGCTACATCGAATTCAACACAGGTTCATTTGCACATTCACAATCTGATCCAATTCGAGAATGGACATTCATGCCATGAAGGTTTTTATATTTCTATCATTAAATAACATGAATAATACAGCATTCTGTCAAAAGCTCAATCGGCTTCAACACAAGTTACTCAGATAAGCCTCTCACCCACTCCATTCCCAAAGACGCCAGAAAAACAGAAATGAAAATGACAACTTCATTAAACTTGCGTCCAAACTGCACGCTGTCAGAGGGGGCGAAGAGAACTGCTTCGCTTTCTCTCATGGCTGGCCAATTAGAATTTACAAAAGAGGAAACCTACTGATCGAAGGCCAAAATCAAATATGACAACCAAAAAGAGCGAAAGCATCACAGGGACTTTCAATAATGCAACGCATTATTAACATCATTATTTGCGTGGGCAGAGGAGGAGAGAGCCCGGCCTTTGATCTCCTCAAGAGGACTGCAGTGCTGGGGCTGTCTGCTGCCGAACTGCCTTTGAAGCCAGATTGGCAGTGGGTGCCACGTGATGGTCCTGTGTGCTGGAGCATGCTGGTCACAGGGCAGCAGGTCTGTGAAAGTGGTCTAGCGGCTTGTCCGTCTGAAAGTAGCCCTGATTACAGAAGCCTTTTCTCACTCCGCTCTAGGCTTGGTATTGTAGCGCAAACAATCTTGTATTGTGACACTACTAGTCTGAAAGAAGCTTCCCAGTCCTGACTGGTTACAGCAACCAGCCAGAGAACAGTACGGTGTAACTTAAGATTTTTGAACCACTTCAGACTTCAGACCACTTCAGGTAAAAGTTGTGACAGAAAAGGCTCAATTCTTTGTCCAAATATAACGCAAATAAAAATATAAAGAATTCATCAAAAATGGCAATAAAATGCTCAATGCTCAATTCTTAGCCCTATTTTGAGCCTATTCAATGCTAAAAAAAAACACAAGCAGAGTGCTAGAGTTGTAATTTGTATGTTATCATTATTTTATACATTAAGCTGCACTTTATATTATCAAACTGATTCTGGCTGAATTTGAATTGCCACTCTACCTTTCCAACTATAGGCCAACCCATCTGTTATTTGTAGAGTATGAGACAGGGAAACAACTTGACCCAATAATCCTGGATTATAATGACAGGAGCAAAAGGCGTTATTGGATGGAATTAAGGGAAGTGTGTCCTGCCTTATCTTTCACCATAAGGAATAGAAATTAGTTCCCAAGAATGACCCATCCTGATTAGTTAGGGGCCATTGGCCTTATGCGAAAAGGCCTTAAGTCTGTGGCGATCGCCACATGCTGTGTCTCCCCTGCTCATCCACACAGTGGATCTGATTAATGGAAACCTCTCTTTCAAACGCCACGCAAATTGAAGCCAGTTCTTAAATTGAACCACAATTTTCAATTAGTGCAGCCCGTCCATCTCGATAATGCACATGAGTGGGGAGGCGTCGCTGCTGATTACGGGAAAATAAATGGAACATGTTATTACTCTCTTACCTTTGGTGTTTGTTATGATCTGCTTGACTGGTTCTGAAAGGAATAAATGAAATGGAGGCGGATAGTCAGCACGTTTTTCAGAGAAACACACACAGAGAAGCACTGCTTTGTTGTTTACAGTCGACGTTTAAATACTATCCTGGTTTTAAGGCAAACCGGGTAAACAAAGTGATTAAGAAATGCGGTCCCATTATCAGCATGGCCCTCCGATCCGTTAGGGGAAATAATAAGAGGGGGAAAGCATTTCTATTGAGTGCAAACTCACTGAATGAGCTGCACTCACTCCAGCACCTTGATGCAGCACTAGAGTTCATTTAATGCATTAGGTTCAGAATAGCCAAAGGCTTCACACTTCATTTTGTGTGATATATAAGTGATATACATATCTAAGCATAGTTAATGTACGCATGAATATTATGGCTTTAAAATACAAAATTCCAAAAAAGTTGGGACAGTACGTAAAATGCACATAAAAGCAGTGATTTGTAAATTCTCTTTTACATATATTTAAACATAATTGAAAACAGTACAAAGAAAAGATATTTAATGTTTTACCTTATCAACTTTATTGATTTTTGTAAATATACGCAAATGACTGGGTACTAAAGGATATCAAAAGACTCTTGATATCTTATTTTCAGGTACTCTTACAAGCAAAACTAGAACCTCTCTGCAAATGAGAGAATGTTCAGTGTGGTAAATGAGACACAAGAGCACAAGTTCAAATGTCACAGTTCAAAGGAGGGGAGGGAGAGTATAGAGGAGGAAGAGTCGCTCACCCGACTGCCTCCTTCCTTGCCGCCCTCCGCCTGGGAAATCATCCGATTGGCAGGACACTGTTTTCTTCAGTCTCTCTGGACTGTACCGGTATTTTGTAGGGTCTGGGAATAGAGGGGCTGCATTGAGGAAAGGGACAAGACGTTTCTGTGGAACATAACTACACATCCCCTTGGCCTGTGACACCACTATACGTCTCTCACCATTTTACCCAATCCCCGCACCATTTTCTCCTGGATGTAGGGGGGACATGTCACCCCCAACTTTGGGAAAACATCAAACGGTCCCCTCAATATTATCATGTTGTATTAGATGGTACTGTTAGTGTCCCCCAAAAAAATCATAATAAAAATCTTCTGTTTGTTGTCCCCCACAAAGTTGAAATTAGATCCATGGCTTTGCATTTTCCATTTCACTTTTCAATTTTAAAACCTTCTGGTGCTTTTATTCCCAAATCCCTTTATCCTCTACATCAGCAATGCTAATCTCTGCTGCAATGTCTGCAAATATTTCATTCTGATCTGTGATGAAAATATAATAATTAAATATTTGGAAATATTCGGAAATTAATACAAATGGGAAGAACAATAATCATAATGCAATCTTTATTAATAGCAAACTTTTCAACTGATACTCACATATGGAGTCCATCTCTAGAATAGCCTCTTTTGCCTGAAGAAAAGATTTATGAAAAACTCTTAAAACACTTTGTTAACATGTATAGTACCTAAACTGGGTAGGGTAAATACGCAGACCTAATGTGTACCTTTTGTGGAATGATGGCATGGTGGTTTTCTAAAATTAGCCTCTTTATGTGATGGGCCCACAGTCTTTTCTCCTCAACAGTCTTGGCCTGTTGGTATATAGAATAAAAAAAGAAAGGGTAAAGTACACTTTGGTAGTCTGTGGCCTTCATGTATTGAAATAAATACATTTTAGATAGAGAAACAATCACACAGGACAATATTCACAGACTCAAAACATTGCCATACAAATTAATGTTAAAGGGGTAACATGGTGGTTTACCTTACTTTCTGGTGTTTTGTATGATATTGGTACATAGGGGCATTGTGGGAACACTACAGAACTACCAAATTTGTATTTTCTTTAGGTTTGGAGAAATAGACGATTTAATTTTGTGGTCCCATTTTCAGGTCGTTTATCGTGCGATGTCACACGATAAATGACCACTCCCCGGTGTCTCAAAACTGTCTATGGAACACTCCCCCTATCCACGCCCACAAAAGAAAAAAGACGTGAATTTGAACTTCTGCATGTGCTTTTGGTAACGTTAACCCTCCTGCGCTATGGCAGTACCACGCACAGCGCACTCGATTCGACCATACTCTAGCCTTACTTTATCGAACATACCCTTCCCTGGCATTAAACTGTGCTGTAAGGTTTCCGAAGTGATAAGTTAACATCAGCTAGCTGAATCAATCCTTCCAAGCACGCTATCGATAGCGTGGCCGGCTGCAGTGGACTTTACCTCGGAGACGCACCATCGTTGTGCTTTTTTCAAAATTACACAAATTCTGGGATATGGCCTGGTAAATAGCGTGTACCTTAACAATGTTTGGAGGTTAAAAGCTGGTGTGACATCTCACATTGCTTATATTAAGGACTTTGTAAATGTCTATACACCTCCTGGTATAGCCAGTCTTGAGGTAACTATGGTAACTATCTGACTGACAGTTCTCATTGATACGCCTACAAAACGAGGTGAACTTGTAGAATGGGAAATTTGGGCATATAAAAATAAGTTTTTATAGTACTTAAAAATGACTGAATAACAACATTGATGGACACATTCACTTCGATGTTACCTAAAGATAACTGGCATGTGTCACATTCAACCACCATGTTACCCCTTTAATGAAACCCTTTCAGTGACGCAGTAGTAAAAGTGAAAATATAAGAGGCTGTCTGCACACATTCCAGGCCTCATTTAAACATTTGACAGCATACATGAACATATGTATTCATCTCACTAAAAAGCCTTAAAGGTGGCATTAGTGGGGTTAACCAATGTTTATTTGCATCTGCAAAATAAAGACAATGTTTATTGGAAAGTTGGCTTTTGGAAAAACCTTTCAGACCAGTAGCATGCGCACACTCACCTGCACTGTCTGAGGCTGTTTGAGGTGCTTGAAGTGGGTGACGCTGAAACACAGGGAGTCCTTGGTGCTTTCGATCAGCATCAGTGTGGAGCACTAAGACAGCAGAGATGGCCCGCATTACCAACATGACGGCGGAAAGCACGTATGCCTCAGGGCAGCGCAGACTGCACTTCGCTCTAGTGGCCTTACCGAGATGTACGATTTATAGTAATAGTGTTCCCCTCTCTTCTTGGTGATGAGGAGCATCTTGTCAAAGAGGAAGAGCGTCCTCTCGTTCTTGGCACGGTGGACACGGAACGTTCCCTCCAGGACCAGCTCCCCGTAGGTGGTGAGGTCAGGCCCTTTCCAATTGATGAGCAGCGATTGGACCTCCTAACCAACAGGGGGGGATGCTAGTAAAATATGCATAAAATCAATTGGCCAACACAAAGCCATACTGACTCTTATTTCTCATACTTACTCCTATTAGTAGTACTCATGTTTAATATTTCAGCAAGGCTACACTACAGTTTTCCTGTTATCTCTTCTTCACGGCATCTTATCATTTAAATTTCCCTTCACTTGTTTACTGCATTGTCAGGAAGAAAAAAAAAAGCTAGTTTGTACATCCATGATAATTTTATATTAACAGTGGGTATGGAACCAGGACCGGTGTTTAGTGTGCGTGTGTGTGTGTGTGTGTGCCTCAGTGTGTGTGTGAAGCATATGCATGTGTACAAGCATGTGGAGGCCGCAGACCTGCAGTCGAACAGCGTGCTCGTGCTTCCTCTTCATGTCGTTGATGTACCAGGCCACGCCTGTCATGGTGTAGATGGCGTCCTCTATCACATCGTAGCCTTCCGCCTGAGGGTCAAAATGCTTGGCAATCTCCTGTAGAGGCAAAGGGTGTGGGAGTCAAACCCAGCTTGGTTGCTGGGAGAGGCGGAGTCTGAACAAGGCCGTGTGACGCTAAGCGTGGCTGAGCGACACTGAGAAAGACGGGAGGGGCTAGGGAAGGGAGTGTACCTGGAGCAGTAGGTGGTATTTCAGGATCCTCTGCACTGGTTTGAGCAGGTAGGAGCCCAGCGGGAGCGAACGTTTCAAGGAGGCCTGTCGTTCCCGGAAGAACTTGGCCAGAGCCTTGCTCCTCATGCAGTCCGTTAGAGCCGCGACTGAGCTGCAAGCAAAATGGATATCACGCTATTAATTAAGGCACAGGTGATAAAAACATACACTCAAGAAATTACTTCAGCTTACATTTGAGCTAGGACATTTATATACAGAGCTCTAAAGCTTCCTAAATTGCGCAAGATAAAAGATAGATTCCTATATAAATGTGAAAAACTGCATCAAATTCACAGCAGTGGCACTGAAGCACCTGGATGTGAGTGGTAAAGCTCTGGCCGGACTCCAGATCTGCTTAGCCAATTGCAAGCGACTATGTAGGTGGGGGAGTCACATGGTTCCAGCCTTTGTCTCTGAACTGAAACTGCCAAAAGTGACAAGCAGGCCAGCCACTAATCCAGAGATTGGACCCGGAGCATTTTAATAATAAAAATATAATCAAATGGTGGAGAACAGACTCTGAAGCGCTGACAATTCACTAAAATTTAAGTAAATCTGGTTCCGACAGATGTCATGCAGCCAGGTGACAGCCAGTCGGACTTGTACATCCCAAAAATTTAGTTAATTTGTGAAGAGTTTATCCTTTGCGGCTTTTTTATATACAAATAAATATAAGCTTGTGTTGATGTTGTCTGGTGTATATACTGGCCCATGCATGGCATTCTTTATTCTTTAGCAGCGTCTGTCACTTCACTGAAGTAACAGCAGACTCAGTCCTTGCAATGACAATGTTCTACCAGTAGGTGGCACATAGGCATCAATCATATGGCTTTAGGTTTCAGCAATACCCATTTTCAGCATAAGAGGTTTACAGAGGACAGGGCACAGAAGTTCAAACACTAAACAAACATGGCAGCTGTGGCCCCGAAAGCCTGTCAGGTTCCCCAGGCTGGATGAGCATATGAATATGATGCAGGTAAGTAAATTTCACGGTAAGTACATTTAAGGAATGAAAAATATAATTACAGGCAGGACAACACAGAGCTCATAGATTCGGGTCTGCGGAGAGCATCTGCAGGATTCAGTGGGGCCGGGAAAGATGCTAAATGTGCAGGGAGGATTGCCGTTTAACTCTGCAGTGATCTCATTGGCCCTCCTGTGCATCACATGACCTCCCCATTCATCCCATCTCACACTAAAGAGGGGGCTCCATTCGCCCCACTAATCAGCTGGAACTCAGTTACTTGTCTTTCACTTACTTGGGGTAGTTTGTGCAGTACTGTGTGTAGATTTCAAAATCGTCGCTCTGTGAAAAGAAGGTGACAGATTTTTTCAAAAACGCTGACCCTTGTTCTTCAACACAATCCCTCAAGGCGTATGCACCAGGTTAGAAAAGGAATCATAAGAGGTAAGAAACAGTGATTCTCGGTTTCAGAATGAATTCTGCACACCTTGTCGACGAAGCACCTGGCGATGGCCACGGGGTCATTTTCACACATGTCCAGAGTCTGCAAGAGCTCACTGTGAAGGTAAAAGGGTGACAATCAGTTTGATCTTTGAACCCAACAGCCTGTGAGACAAATGGATTTTAAAAAAAGAAAGAAAAAAAAGAAGATCACAGGAGGCAAACAATGACACACTGGTCCCAAAGCAAAAATAAAGGACTCTACTCAGGGAGCAATATGTGTTTGTTTTGGGCAGATAGCCCATAATCTAAAGTGGTTATCCCAAATGAAGGACACGTGCAGAGGGCAAAGCCTCCATTAACTAATCACACTGGAGAAGAACACCCACACAAAAGCCACAGCAAATGAAACTTCAACCTCGGCATGCACAAACTCAACAATACTCAAACCACTACTCTTACCGTCCAAGGCCATCCCAAGCAAATAAAGCGCTCGCCTCTTGAACCACTGAATAATGAAGGATGACAACACAAAAAGTGCAAATTGGCTAAGGCAGCGCTGAAAAGCACACGGCCCCATTTTTGAGGTCGCCGTCCACATGCGGCTACTTATCAGCACACGGAGACAAACAGCACTGGCTTCTTAGAGAAGGCCCCAGCAAACACAGCTGAGAGCTTAGTACGGTGGCTTCATTTCAATCAAGAGAAGGGACAGACAGATCTAATGAGAAGGCCAAAGGCAGAATTGTGTGGAGAGGCTCGGGAAGGAGGGAACACAACGTTGATACAACAGATGAGAGGGCGCTTAAAAACAGAGCTCGGCAGGAATTAGTTCTGCATTGTATGCTCCTTCAACCAGAAACATACAGTCAAGCCGGAAAGTCTGAACACCCCTTTCACCTTCTCCACGTTTTATTACATTACAGACATATTCTACAATAGATTGAGTTCATTTTTTGTCTCAAAATTCTACACAAAATAGCCCATAATGACAAAGTGAAAACATGTTTTTAGAAATTTTTGCAAATGTATTAAAAATCGAAAATGGAAATTTCTCATTTACATAAGTATTCATACTCTTTGCTTTAACATATTTTTAAAGTATCATATTTAATATTTGGTCGCATATCCTTTGCATGCTGTTACTTCCTGAAGTCTGTGACCCATCAACATCTCTCAATATCTTATTTCCAAGTACTGTTACAAGCGATACTATCAGCTCTCTGCATTTGAATGGATCTCTATGGGAATTGGGGGGTGAGACTAGATTCAGCTGCAAATTACACTGGTACAGTATGGAACACATGGCTGGCTAAATGGCTAAAAGTCATCAAGGGTCTGAGCTATCGAATGAGCTCCAAACCATCACTCTGTTGCCAGATATGGAGTAGATGTAGATGGATCACTGCTTATTTCTCCTGACTCATTTTCCTATAGAACTCTATGGGGAAAAAAGTCAGGAGAAACAACCCTTAAAGGGATCCATCCACATACCTGGCCGCAGAGTGATGGTTTGGGGCTCGTTTGATACCTTAGACCCTTGATGACGTACAGCCATTTCACCAGTCATGTGTCCCATACTGTACCAGTGTAATTTACAGCTTAATCTAGTCTCACCCCCCAATTCGCATAGAGATCAGTTCAAATGCAGAGAGGTTATACTATCGCTTGTAACAGTACCTGAAAATAAGATATCGAGAGTCTTTTGATGTTGATTGATCACAGACTTCAGGAAGTAACAGCATGCAAAAGATATGCGACCAAATATGAAATATGATACTTTAAAAATATGTTAAAGCAAAGGGTATGAATACTTATGTAAATGGGAAATTTGAGTTTTCGATTTTGAATACATTTGCAAAAATATCTAAAAACATGTTTTTACTTTGTCATTATGGGCTATTTTGTGTAGAATTCTGCGACAAAAAATGAACCCAATCTATTGTAGAATATGTCTGTAATGTAATAAAATGTGGAGAAGGTGAAAGGGGTATGCAGACTTTCCGGCTTGACTGTATTTCTCAAAAACATGCATTGTCCTACTGGGGGGGGAGGGGGGATATAGCCTTTAAATTGCAATACTGTGTATTTCTATGCATTCTATTCTTAGTAGAATCCTTGCAAAACTGTGTCTAAATACAATGTTTGCGCTTTTCAGTGCGAGACTGTGTATGCTTCACAGTCCTAAAACAGAAAAGCAGCCAGTCAGCCAGCCAGTGTTTTCTTAATATTAACATTTAAGAAAGATGTGAAACACTGGCCCACGTCCCTGAGCAATACTCTATTGCCTTCATTTGAAATGTGTTTTACAGCTTTCATTAAAGGCCTTCTAGTAAAAACTTCCCTTCTTGCAGAAAGTGTTCATATAAAATTCCCACATCCAAATAAAATGAGCATTAAAGGGAATAACTCCCCCGCTTCAGTTGTTGTATCATTATTATTATTAACACTGATTCTGTTCCTGATGTTCACTGGCAGTAGCTGGGGTGTAGTTACAGAAGAGCACTGACCAAAGCGGGGACACCCTCGCTGGTAGGAGCTACATGACAACAGTGACCGTGGGTGAGAGTCCTCTCTTATTGATCAAGCAAAAGAAAAATGCTGACAGTCCATCGGAGAGAATGTAGTCAGTTTTTACTAAGCAGCTTTGACTTGTGTTCCAGTTCCAGTTGCCGGCGACAACGTGTGGGTGGGAGACCAGGCCAGGGCGTTTGGATTTCAAAATACTGCTTTTGCTTCCCTCAGTGATGTCCTGGGATGTGTCCTTTGGCAGTTTGGCCTGGGATCTGAGAAAGCATATGCCGACACGGAGAAACCTTCGCCAACGGTCCGGGCTGAGTAAACACCTTCGCTAAAGATGCGGAAACAGTAGTGGCTTTCGGTGGTTTTAGTGGATTTGTGACCACAGTACACGCGTGGGGTTATTTGTGCTCAGTGTAAATGGAAATAACCTCTCTCGGGTCAATGATGCCATGTCATTAGCGTGTGCAACAGCCAATCTGCCTCACTTTGATTTTGGCTTCTCCTCCTCGCCAGCCTCCGAAGTAATCTTAAACGCAGCTCATGTTCTTTTCGCATTCCGCTCTGCCATAACATAACATTTGATTAATAGTGGATAAAGGGATGTGGGGGTAATTTCTTAACATATACTACTCAAAAAATTTTGATCATTTTTGTAAGTATGTCTTTTTAAGCCAGATAGGGTTAGAATATCCCCTTTGGGTTGTCATTTGGATTATAGAAATCACGTTATTATGGGACATGCATTCATTGCACTTTTTAAGTTAACCCAGATTTCCTTTTCATGGATTTGAAGCACAAACTTAGTCAGACTAAACTGACAAACTGCCTCGAAACACCCATTGTGACACCTCATGCACCATTTGCACGTGTTTTGCACGAGTGTCATTCCATGCATGCCAATTTTAGCAATAAAATGGCTGAGCATTTTCCATTCATCATCACATCATCATTTTGGGGGGTGCATGACTTTTTTTGATCAAGGTAATAAACTAGTGTCTAATAAAAAGTTTTTTGTTTTGCGTTTTCTGTTCTTGAGCCATCAAATAATTATTTTGTCATTAGCCATCACCATTTTAGCTCCTTAGCTTATATTTATATGCACAAATATTTTTGACCCTTAACTTCTTTTGAGTAGTATATATAACAAATGTTGTCTGAAGATAAACTGCACTTCAGTAGGTTTATATAGAAATACGTTGATTTGGAAAGATTTTGAGTGTTGTTTACAGGTAACAGAAAGTGGGCATGTAACCATGAGGGCTTTTCTTTTCTAAATTTCAGTAAAACTCAGTAAATAGGTCGCTATTAATGCATATAAAATATAATAACAATGCTTATTATTACTTACTTTAATGGGGTAATTACTTCAGTAGGGTAATGTTCAATATTAAGTTTTCACTTCTTGCATGCCTCTTGGGACTATACATTCCTCCTCTAGCATATTAAAGCATTTTAATCCCTCTTTCCATGGTGTTTACATTCTCTGTGGATTAAGTCTCTGAGGATTAGACAATCTGCTAATTGGCAGTAAAATAGTCATATTTAAAAAAATATGCAGCTTAATTTAACTCCATGTTGGTATTTGACAAGAAATTAAGTAATAATATCTTCTTACCTATTGAACTCATAGATGTCCTCAATGTTTCCAAACAGGGCGCACACCTGTTCAGGCCTAATTGGAAGGTCACCAATGTCAATGATGTGGGCCAGGTAGTCCTACAACACAAAACAGACCATAGGGTGAGACTATTCCAATGTCTGAATGCAGGGCTTGCCAGACAATTAACAAGCTGTGTTTGTGTGCACATTCGTATATATATATTATTTCTTTTACTTGACCACCAAACCATTTCTGCACGGAAGTAAACGCAACAGATCAAGCAACAGACACAAAAACGGTGACTTTTAAAGCATTTATTTTATAACATAATATTCTGATGGCAAAACAGACTGGAAAATTCTCAAAAACAAGCACAGACGTGATGCATTTCTCCCTTCTGCTCAGTAGGGGGAGTGTGCACACAGCAGACAAGCATTTTCATTGACTTTAAAACAGGTATGTTTTAATTGCTTAAAAACTGATAACAAAATACAATGAATGCTTTTTTTTGCTTTCTCAATATTCATAATATTGATAGACAAGCAACCAAAGTTTATATAGTAACAGACTAGCAACTGTTCTTGTGTGCATGCATTTTATTCTGGGATCAGAGAGGGAATGATTCCATCACTCTGCACAGTGTGTCGGAATTTCTAACATAACCCTTAAAGGCTATCTTTCAGTGCTTATACCTCCGAGTTATAGATGCAAGCTGCTCCTTCAGCTGCTGCTGACTGAACCTCCAGTGTTCCCCTTGACACTCAGTTCCCCTCCCATGATCCACTAGCAGTTCAGAGGTGAGTAGTTTCCAGTGGAACGATTTGACCATAACCATGGCACCGTGTCCATTTAGTTCACATTCTACGTTTCATATCAGTCCAGAAGCAATGTTCCAATAATCAGGCAGGCAGCTTATTTAGGGCACTATACAGAACTGAACATGCCATATTTGGTGTACTTGCACGATTAAATAACATTGCAGCGGCACCTAGGGCGGATGTGAATGATGGTCGGATAAGAAAACATGTTTACTCTAGTTTCTTGAATATTTTTCAAAAGGTCTTAGGTAAGAGGCATGCTGAGGCTTCAGTCCTTACGCGAGTGTATCCACCTCTAGTATCGCCTCCCTTGCTCATCTACACACACTGCGTCCAAATCTTAGGTGGATAAGATCTGCTTGGGAATGCGTCCATTCTACCGTCATGAGCGCGCTGAAATAACAGATTACCAGGGTGCAACCTGTGGTAATCTTTTAGGAATTTAATTTCTGCTTGGACTGCCTCGACTCAAATCGTGCAAACGCTGCAGTGAAAATCTCCCTGAGATAGGTCATGACCACAACAACAAGCGGCAGCTGTGACCGCAGGCTATCTGTGACAAATGGCTTTCAGTGGTGCTTCACTCGTGTTGGTCTACGTAGGCTCTGGCCGCAGATGATAGGACCATGACAGCTCTTTCACACTCCTTCAGATGAACACCAGTGATATGGGAAATAGGCCTATGTCTTTTTATGTCTTCTTGAGCATACAGTATGTGGGGAGAGTTTTTGGAACCTGGAATATCAGGTTCCAGGTTCCCTTAGTTATTTATTTCCAAATGTATGCACTGTTGTGAATTATGACTAAATGCAATGTATCCATTTCTCGGCCCGAGTGATAAGACATGGTCTTGGAAAATGTTCTCAGGAAAAACATGCTCTTGGAAAACGTGTGCATCCAGTCCTGGAAGTGTCTGACTGTCCTGCTCAGTTCTGGATGAGATTCCATTTCCTGCCGGGATGAAGCCTAGGAGTCTGGATATTTAGTCCCAACCCGTAAGGCTCAAACCCAAAACACACAGAGCCATAAAGTGACCTCACAGCCCACTATCAACACTCACTCTGCATTTAAGCTCTGCACACACTGTATTAACTAAATATGGGCAGCTAGAAATGCGATGACAGACAAAGTCATTAGATCCTCATCCCTTAACCCAAATTTGCACAATGGGCAGGGGCTTTTGAGTTTGACAATGCATTTGCCCTAGATCTGAGTCCATATGTGAGTGGAGGGGGCTTTACCTATACACACACCCTTACAAAATTGTCGTATAGGACAACTATATTTAGTACAGAATTTATTAATATGTAAGACGGCCTTCAATAGAATTTTCAGTTGGTGTGTCTAACAAAAATGTTTTCGTTGGGTGAGGTATAGCAAAATCCAATCTACAGCACAGCAAAGGATGGTGTGTGTGTGTGTGTGTGTGTGTGTGTGTGTGTGCGCGCACGTGTTTGTGTGTGTGTGTGTGAGAAAAAGAGAATGTACAGGGCTGGGGACCACAGTGACAGACGCACACCAGTCCCCACACGCACAGGCCTCACTCTACGCCACAATCCTAACCTAAACACATACCCTCACGAGAGCCTTCCGCTCCGCCGTGTGTAACATACACCGGCCCGCGCGTGACAGCGCCTCGACACCCCCGGTCAATGTTATCCTTGGAGGAAAAGAGCCAGGGGAATGCTGACAGAGGCTGAGGAGTGGCCACAGGCAGCTAGCCGCTCGGCTAACGTTACCGTGCGAGGCCAGGGCGTGTTGCTGGTTTACGTGCGAGAAACCGCAGAGGCCGGCCGCCTCTCGCTCTGCTGTGGAAACAGGATTTACAATGCTGCTGGCCCCTACGGTTAGGGGTTTATTTACCCTCGACTGTTCAGACACATGAAAGCACTAAACTCGAGGCGGTGCTGTCGGTGACCAAAGCGCAGACTGCAGGTAATTGGCTTCCAGCTGACGTTTGATGAGCGCCACGCCGTTTCTCTGTTTACCTGCCCGGTAGTTCTCAGGAAAACCCCTCTCTGTGATAAGGTGCCAGGGCCCTGCTGTTAGTCTGTCATCGCAATACAGTGCCGCTCTCAACCAAAGCATGCCTGGAAGACGATGACCTGGATGCTTCGCAAAATACTATTTTCAACATGCACTCCATTAGTGACAGGTTTGACAGACAGTGTTACAATGCAGAAATTCAGGTTTAGACTCAAAATGAATTATGCATCAGGAGAATCCATCACAAAGTTACTTCAAAAATGAAATGACATCAAAGCGTAAAGGAGGTGTGGAACGGCAGCTCTTGCAGAAGCTCAGGCTCACAATCCTGTCATTGCTCTGGGTTTCCGGGGCAGCTGTTACCACGGAGGCTTAGACGGGCCCACCTGATCTAAACATCTGCTTCGACCTGTGATTGAAGGGTGTTCAGAGATCAGAGGCAGCTTTTGCTAAATGAATAGAGGGCCGTCAGCCAGGCAGTCTTTCATTCGCAGTACAACCAAACCACTACAGGAAACAGTCCACATTGTATGAGCACAGTGAAATCAATATGTTAGTAGAGCAGATCTGAAGTTCGCAAAGGGAACGTTAAATCAAATTTTATAATCGTGCATTCTATATAATACCACTTAGTTTCACATTCCAAAATATGTTTTCTTTTAAACTACGATAAAGCATTCTTGTCTAAAAACACTTAATGTAAAATTACATGTCATGGGAGTGGGACCCCGTGCATATATACCATTTCAACAGCAATGCGCCTTTATAAAAATACAAAAAAACACACCCTGAAACTTATCCAAAAACACCAGGTAGAAAAAAAAATGTCTATTTGTTCTGTGCTAGATTTTTACTTTTGTTTAAAAATGATATTAAACATTTCTGGGCCTTTTCTTCAGGCTGTCAGGCTGGACAAGGGAAGTGCTTTGTTTCCGCATGGTGTTTCTCCATGTGGCTGTCTAAAAACAACTGCATCAGCCGGGTAAACCAACCGACAACCCCACACTGCAATTCTGTACTCATCTCTATCCACAAACTGCATTGATTACAGGGTGAAAACACTGGGCATATGGTATCTATATGATCTAGATCAGGGGTGGGGAACCTAATCTGAAAAGGGCCGGTGTGGGTGCAGGTTCTTGTTTTAGCCCAGCACTAAGACACCTGATTCTACTTATCAAGGTCTTGATTGAAGACCATGATTAGTCAATTAGTTTAATCAGGTAACTTAGTGCTGGGCTAAATAAAAAAAACCTGCACCCACACCGGCCTTTTTCAGATAAGGTTCCCCGGATGTAGGTTCCTGGTCTAGATGTAGGCTAAATCAGATAAAAAATGACTGAAGCAGAGTAATATTATGAATGTAACCGAGAGTGAACACAGGATATGGTGGCATCGCACAGGAGAGCTGCATGCTGGACCCCCCCGCCAACAGCCCCCATCTACAGTAAGGATCTCTGGGGCAGAAGAACTCAATAAGGACCCTTTGAGGATATATTTTTTCCCGGAGTTCTTCCCTTGGTCAAAAATGCATGTTTAGAGTCAGGGGTGACGAAGACAGCTCCACCTACAGGCCGAGGATAACTCCATCAGGTGCTGTAGAAAACGCCTCAGCGCAGCTGAACCACATGCACATTCCTCAGCCTATTTATAAAGTTGTTTATATTTTTAAAAAAATATTTGGCAACCCTTGCTATAATTTTAGTGTGGTGAAAAGGTGACAAAGAAACAACACATTCTGTGACACAATACACTTAACACCAGCCACTCCCACTATATCATCTATTTATCGTCTATCTATGGAACAGCCTAGTGTTTACTTCAGCTTTGTGCCATCGAGAAAGAATGCCTTAAAGCCTTGCAAAGGAGAAGCAGCTGAATAGTGCACATAATAGACCCAACCCAGTGTCAAACTGTGAGCGAAATTACACACGTTCAGCTCACACAATTAAGCTGCAAATCAACAACTCCAGATGCTCTACAACCACAAACCGACAGCAACAAACCAAAAACGACATCCTTTACCACAGCAACAAACCAAAAAAATGTAATTCTCTACAACAACAAACTAACAACTCAGCATTATCTACAACATATCAATAACTTTATACTCTAATACAACAATAAAGCACTTTAAATGATTTACAACAAAAAACAGTTCTACATTCTCCACAGCAACAAACCAACAACCACATACTCGGGCACAACAAAGCTAACAAAGTTAACCATCTACATTGCTGCTTTAGCACTGGTGGGGTCTACTGTGCATTCAAATAAATATGCCAGTGACACTATTGTTAATTTACACTGAACTAGGAAAGCCATTTTGTGACAGCATGCTGAGAGTCAAGGTTGACACAACATGAAACATATTTACAGCAGTGCCTCCATATGTTGAAACGGTGACTAATTTTACTGCTCACCCTGGCAATTCAAAATGTCTGACCTCCATTAAGGCATGAGGGTGTGGTGGATGCGTTTATGTGAATGTTGCCGTCTTGTTTGCAAATGAGGTTCACAACTTTCTTAAGAAAACTGTGTGGCCATATGAACAACTAGAGCCTCCGCAAAGTGCTTAATGGTAATTCCTGTCGTGTATGACTGCAAAAGTGCTTCAGGGCTGAAGATCAGCTCCTCCTTTTCCCAGAGAGAAGCGTTCTGGAAAGCAGAGCTACAACGATATGAGATGTCAGATTAAGGCAAGTGGCTTTACAGCAGGGATCTCGCACTCAACTCCTGGAGGGCTGCTGTGTCTGCTGGTGTTTGATGTGTTCCTGTACTTATGTCATTAATGGTTGGTTAGCTAAAGAGTCTGTACACAGTTTCCAAGGCCTAAATAGGCTGCTAATTGAAAGGAAATCACAAAAACAAGCAGACTGCGTCCCTCCAGGACTGGAGTTTGAGACCCCTGTCGTACGGGCACCAGTGCCAGTGTGTCTTTGTGCTTTCTCCTTTATGCAAACAGATTTGCTGACCTGACCTCAGTCAAGCTACAAACATACTATTTTGGCACTGTAACCAAAAAAAGGAATACAAAATATTTACTAAAAACCCACGTGGTCATTGAACTTTTAAACAGACAGTAATTGGAAGGATAGTGCAAAGCAACTAATGCCCCCCCAATGAGCGCACGCACGCACGCACGCACGCACGCACGCACGCACGCACGCACACACACACACAGAGAGAAAGACAGACAGACAGACACATGCAGACACATACACACACATACACCTGTTGTAACTGTACATAGTTACTGAATGATATATGATGCATTTCAGCCCGATATAGAAACACTTTGATCGCTGTTGTTCTGATTGTCGTCTGTATGAAATGATTGTATGTGGATTTTGATAAAAGTCTGAGGACCATGTGGAAAGGTGACGCTGCTTTTGAAGCTCTGGCCTTTAACATCAGACGGTGCTCTCTTTGAAGACATACTGCCTCACTGATTCTGGTGTTGATGTTTTGGGCACTGAGCAGTAATCCCTAAAATTACAAGGCTTTCAGGAAGAGAAGTCTTTGATACAAACAGCTTTTATACGAGTGCTACGATATGGTGTCTTGCAAGCAGCGTACGGTTACACTGTTAAAATTATTTCCTTATTTTAGACACTAAAGGGCAGTTTGAAAGCAATAGCAATGGACAGGGGCCCGATAATCCAAAACAAACATTTTATCAATGTGATTAGGTCAAAATAAACACAAGTTTATGAGTACAGGGAAACTCCTCAGCAAATGACTCAGGTAAGATACACACCTACTCGCAGAGACAAAGTCCTTTAGCTGCAGCACATCTGCCAAAGACCGGAAAGTCACTTCAGACAGTGATAATAACTTTCCGTCACATATTGCCAAGCCACTCATAAACTTAAAGCTAAATGGTGATGGGGCCCACATGCTGTGATGGTCTCCTATTAGAGCCAGAGCAGCCATTACACATCAGCTACGCTAAAGAGGCAAGGATGATAATTCGCGAATTAGATTTCAGGTCATTTTGATGGTTGAATTGAAAAAGCCATAGAAAACAGTTCTCCAGTAACAATACTCATTGCAATACATGCCAGGGGATATCTAATGACCGCAGAAAATCAAGACCTGATTTAAAACTCTTTACCGAGTCCTGACCGAGCCCAGCCTGGCTTATTAGTGATTCTATGCAGGGTGGTTTCCACGCTCACAATTAGACCAGGAGGAAGTGTAAGAAACCACAATACCGCTTGTGCTGCGAGTTCCAGTCTGGAAGAGGTGACCGGTATTTGGCTGAAAATACAAAATGAAACCTCTTTGCCAAGATCGTGCATTTCTAAGTGCTGCGAACTGTGACAAGGTGCACATACATGGCCTGCGTGTGGGTGAGGCTGCATTTGGGGGGGTCCGTTTAATTTACCACTCATCTCCGGTATCCTGCCAAGGTTGAGTGCAATGTCTGTGATTTGCAACCAAAGATGTTTCTGAAATTACACAGCGCAGCTCTTGGCAGCTCCTGGGATGTCTGAACTGCCATGGGTGATGGAGGTGTGGGGAGTTTTGGGGGGGGCTGCAGACGGCAGCTGGAATAACACAGTAAAGAGGCTGCTTGGCGTTTCTTTCTGAGGTGTGATCCAGGTTTACGTTTCCAGGTGGAATGGCGAAGGGGAGTCACATTTCCTCCCTCTGCCCTGCTCTGTCCGCTCCGATCAGGATCCGATCCCGGTTCACAGGGAGGTCACTGAAAGCTTGCACTTCACACTCCACCGCAAGTGTTGATCGACCGATCTGGGTCAAGAATGGCCGCAGTTCTGCAGCCCTTCCAGCTCTTTGAATCACTATCTGAGAACAGTAAGGAGGCATGTACAGTACTGCAGTTACTAGCTGAACTATGCAGCTAAGAGCAGGGTTCAAAATAAGACCCAACAATTTGGAACCTTAGTAAGGGATTGGTAAGATAACAAGATTTCCTTTAATTTAACAGATATTCATCCCATTAAACAGACATCAGTGGGATGCTATCTTGCCGTTAGTTGTTCAAAGCAGATCAGTAGTAGTAGGCTATACTCCTGCTTAGGGGGTATAGCCAGTGTTATTCATACAGGTAAGAATATATTATCATCTAATGCAGGGGTCTTATCCAGAAAGGGCCGGTGTGAATTTAGGCTTTTGTCCCAACCAAGTAGTTACACACCTGATTCTACTAATCAATCACTAGAATGTTTGCTAAGGACCTTGATTAGTACAATCAGGTGTGTTGCTGCTTAGTTGGAACAAAACCCTGCATCCACACCGGCCCTTAATGGATAAGATTGAGGACCCCTGATCTACTGCTTTGAGGTACTTCATATAATAAAGCTGTACCTAGCCTAACTAATTGCTTACCCCTGCAAAAATCTTCAACATCCTGATCCATTTGTTGTATTTTGATTAGAAAGTTTATTCAGCAGTGTATGCCTAGTGCAGCAAAGCAAAGATGTTGTAGACCTATAAAACGTGAGAATTTTAGCTAGCTGGTGAGTTGTCTCTGTGGAGCAGTCAACTGGCTCTCCAAGGGTTCATTTCACATTGTGACATTGGATTTGTTCGGCAGCGAAAAACCTTGAGCAGGTTTTCATTTCCTCCTCCAGTGTTAGGCCACTTTCCCATGTCACCTCCAGTCAAACAACAGCGGAAAGAAGCAATGCAGCCCGAAACAAAAACCGCATATCTTTTCTTCTCACGTATTCGCCCCCCCCGCCCACACATGCACACACACAATTGTTTTTCTAAGCCTGCGGTACTGAATTCATCGCTGGACTAAATGTATTATCGGAAAGAGACACAGGCAGCTCTCCAGGGAAGATTCTTGATTCAGTTCATAGGAACTGCATTGGTAGGCTTGGCTAGCCTTTGTGGATTGACCATTATGTAGAATCTACATCAAACTGATTACCATCAACAGGACTGAATACAAACAAAGGGATGACAAGCACATCATCACCTTACTACGAGAAATACCATGTTACTGATACTCCATTTCCTAATAGAGTGAAGGTCAGGGAGAGTGTACACGCATTTATGAGTCAATCTAAAGCAAGCCATACAATTCACAGAGTACACATGTCTGCCTGTACATTTCCTTCTCAGGAATGCAGGAAACTGCTAAGGATCATGGGGTGGGGACTAATTCTGAATGGCTTTGAGGAAGCTGAATATCCTTGCGGCTGAAAACAGACCACTACTTTTTTATAAGCATTTTTCTCCCAAAGGCATAGGCCACTTCTGCTACGCTATGGGGCCTATTCAATTTCAACCACACAGTCTTATGATACCCCAAGCACTCGTTACTGTATGTTTTTGTCTCATTACAAACCCTCTTAGATGTAGAAAAAAGGTAAATTAAGGTTTAACTCAAAAACAGCGTCCCCATGTGTAGAAGTAGGTTCCTTTCCACAGTACACAGGCATTCCGTTCACCTGTTGACACCAGTTGACTTTCCTTACAATGTGAAGTTAATGTTCTGAGAGGTACTGAGGAATGCCACTAAGGAAGTAAAGTGATTGCTGGTCTAGATTAATCATGATAAGCATAACTTCTCATGGACAACAGCAGTATTTTGTGAAGAAGACAAACCATCTAAATTGATTTATTACACAGTAGATTCCTTGTTACATTTTCCACTTTTTTTATACATGATATGGTTCTAAACAAGACATACAATTTGGGCACTTGTAGAGCATAGCTGAACCTGAGCCAGCCCTTAACTTGCACAGGGAATAGCAGGAAATTCAGCATGACTGCTGGCAGAGAGACCTGGAGGCTATGAACTGTACAACTTCATTACTTCAACAGCTCATGAATCCTTGAGCTAGGAATCCTGAGAATTGCATTTTTGAATAGAGCACACGGAGAAAGGGCAAGTGTGCTGAAACTCACGTGACCGTGGCACGCCAAGACCAAACAGCCTGAACAGACCGGCCACCCGTCTGTTCGTCACAAAACACAGCTTTCCTGGTCATTCACTCTGCCCTCTCAGCGGACCCAAACGTGGAGGCAGTTCCACTTTAAACGTCTCCACAGATTACCAGAGGCAATATGAGCAACTTGTTCAAAGGCAGGTTTTGTTTGCGCTATTCAGAGGTGGAAAGTCCGGGGGTCAGAAAGTAAAAGTCCTGCCATGTTTTTCTTCCACCCATGGATTCAGCCAGCTGATTTCACTAATTAGGAGGTAGGACTGACAAATATAATTTCATATTTTTTATGTAAATTATGATATGCAGTACATTTATATTCTGGATACAAGTTACAGGACTTAACACAGCAATAATGATCTGGGAAGTATTTAACCACATAGATATTTTACATACCCTCCACCAGCTGAAATTCTGATTAAAATAGTTGGAACAGGGCTCCTGTATAATGGAGTTATGTTTATTGGGTGGATGTGAATAGAGCGAGAGGTGGAAAATCCAGGTTCAGAAAGATGTTCTCCCTGGCATTTTGTTCCAAATAGCTGAAGAATCGTGCTAATTAGGAAATCCATATCCATATTATTTTTTCATATTGAAATTATATTTGTCAGTAGCGCTGTACCCAAGTTCAAGAGACAAATTATACTTCCAAATGCAGTTGACATGTGATATAGCATACCATCACAGTAACTTCCCAGACCTTTTAACGATTAGATATAACTCTGATTTTAGATACCACTGGTATGGATAACCAAAAAGTTGGCACAATGGGATAGAGATTACGATTCTGACATCCAGTGAAACTTATTCAAGACTATTTCCTGTGCACGCATTCCCTCTTCTGATTGGAGGAATGCAAGAGAATCCTGTTCAACATTATGGCCACTGAACCCTCAGTGAAGTAGTCAGTCTCCGTTCAACCCAAGACCTCAGCGGCCACTCACCTCCACGATGCTGCGCAGGTCCCTGACGTACATGCGCTCTGTCTCGATTATCTCCATGACGACGCGGTCCACGTAGGTGAGCTTGGGGTTGGGGGCCATGGTCTTGGCTATGAAGGGCGAGGTGGAGGGCTGGTGGGCTCCTTCGTTGGCGCTGAGGATGCTGGCGTTGTTGTTGTTCTGTTGAGACCTGGTCTGGCGGATGTTGAATGCCCTTCTCCTCATCAACCCTGGGTCTGCCTGCCGCTGCTGCTGCTGCTCCCTGGCGCCCCCCGCAGGGCTCAGCTCCAGGTCGATGTCCTCCCCCGGGCAGGGGGTGGCGCGGGGGAGGGCGGCGGTGCTACCGTACAGGCTCTGGCCGTCCCGCGACGAGTTGGAGGAGAGGGTGGACACCAGGCTCACTGGGCGCTCGCCTTCGGCCAAGTCGGCGCCCAGGAAGGCGGAGCAGTCCGACACAGTCGCCGTGGACATGCGCTCATTGCTGCTGACCGAGGAGGCCGTGGACAACCGAGGCGATTCTGAGTGAGAGAGACACAGAGAGAGAGAACGATAAAGTCTTAGGCAAAGGAAAATCCCACGTTTCGCTGATATACTCACAATTAAGGCAAATCACATATCAGAAAGCGGACACAAATTGACAGGGCAATACTGAAACACATAAAACACACAAAGCAGAAAGAGGATGGCCCTGAGTTCCACTTCTATTGTAGAAGCAGAATTGTTCTATTTTGAAGTTACTTGCGGCCAAAACACATAAGAAAGCCACCAGACTCAGCAAGCACCCACCTGAACAATCAACATGGACCCGGCCTACACACTCAACATGGACCCGGCCTGCACACTCAGCATGGACCCGGCCTGCACACTCAGCATGGACCCGGCCTGCACACTCAGCATGGACCCGGCCTGCACACTCAGCATGGACCCGGCCTGCACACTCAGCATGGACCCGGCCTGCACACTCAGCATGGACCCGGCCTGCACACTCAGCATGGACCCGGCCTGCACACTCAGCATGGACCCGGCCTGCACACTCAGCATGGACCCGGCCTGCACACTCAGCATGGACCCGGCCTGCACACTCAGCATGGACCCGGCCTGCACACTCAGCATGGACCCGGTCTGCACACTCAGCATGGACCCGGTCTGCACACTCAGCAAGCACCCACCTGAACAATCAACATGGACCCGGCCTGCACACTCAGCATGGGTCCGGCCTGCACACTCAGAATGAACCTGGCCTACACACTCAGCATGGACCCGTCCTACACGCTCAGTGTGGACCTGACCTTCACGCTCAGCGTGAACTTAGCCTGGCTAATCCCCCTGCAGTTGCACAGCACACTTTTCCCAGCCTTCTCTTTTCACTACTCCCACAAGGTTCCACAGTTGCCATGGGGATTGGGACGGCCGCGTGTTAAAGCAGCCCAGCTGTAGGGAGAAGTGCTGGAGCCTGTGCTGCCGTCAGGACAGTTCCTTATATGCTCCGGAGTGAAGTGCTCTTTGGGCTGTGCCCGAGTCAGCCTCCCCCACAGTGAATCATAACTCCAGATGTGGGGGTCCGGAGGTGCTTTAACACCCCCCTGTATTTTAACTTAACAATGAGGAAAACTGAACTCAAGCTACATTTCACACGGGAATGGCCCGATGCTACATACTGCACAGTACATAATTTTTATGTATCTGTCTAAACAAACACGCTCATCCAAATCATACTCATAACAGCTACGGTTAAGCTTTGGAAAAGTTATCACTTGTGAGGCTATATCCTGTGTATCTAGAAATAATTTCAGAAAGTACAGCAATGATATATGGAAAGCATTTTTAAACAGTGATATCAACTGGGTTTACAAAGTGACCCGCCTTGCACTCGACATTGCATATCGAGAGAATATGTGGTAGAACGGCACTATATCTCTGATGCCACTTAATTCAAGCAAAATCATAATTTTGCTCTTTGCTATTTTGTAAAGAACTACACTCTCTATGGGACATCAATGTTGCAATATTACCACAATTTTGACAATAGCTTTTCTTTTACCCTGTATTTAAAAAGTACAAAAAAGTTAAATAATAATATTAGTGGTGGGAGTGCTAATGCAGTCTTAAGAAGCCATTTAGCAGATACAATGAACATCTGCAAAAAGATACAGTATGTTAGCAATCGCTGAATGACCCCTGCATCCGGCTTCAAGCCTGAAGGGCTCAGGGTCGGTTTGCTGCAAAAGGGGGCTTTCTGAGATGATTACAGTCAAGAAAAAATTACGGCACTTCACCTCCTGTGGAAAACCCAGCCGTTTCCTGCCAAGAGCTGTGACAACAGTGCCCTGGATCTGGGAAAAATGAACAAGAAGAAAATGATCTGGGCAGACCAGCAAGGGAATGCTGAGCTTCGTTTATGCCGTTAAAAAGTGAATCCATCTCAAATGTGATCAGGTCAAAACTTTCCGAAATAGTGTCACTGCTGTAAATCATAGCATCGCTCTAGGTCTTTCACAGGGCAAAAGGGTGCTGGAAAGGTTTGCCCTTAACCAACATAAATCCCTGATGGCAAAAACAGACACAAAAGGGGGCACACTGGAGAAGTCATTTCATAAGTTGACTAAATTTCAGAATGAAAGCTAAATACCAACTGGTCATATACTGACTGCCTTCGAAACTCAAATTTCACGTGTGCTTTGAATTGCAGGCGCTAGCGTATCCAGGTGTCTTGCTTAAGAAGCTAACAAGCAGACGTTTTTCAAACATGATGAACGAATAAATCTAAATCTGGATGGAAATTCAAAGTAATGACTGGGAAACCTTACTTTCAGATTGAACTAAAGTCACAACATGAAATACAGATCAGAGAATACAACCACATGACTTCATCCAAGTGGTGTGCATACACTATAGTTGCTAACTATTATTATCAATCCCACCAGGAGTCAAAGAAAATGGTCCTGCTTCCAAACTGATCTTTTCAGAAAAGAGGAAGACTTAAAGAACGATAATCACGTATTTTAGATAACAGGAAAGATTCACAACCTTTATGATTTATGGATGCCATTTCCAAGCAGGCTACACTCAAACACAAGTCAGCATTTCTATAAATCCACCTTTTGAGTTACACAACAGAGCCAAAAAGTCAAAAAGAGCGCTTAAAGGCAGATTATGTTGAGGGAGTGAGACAAACTCCTTTTCGGACCATCAGTCAAATAAACTGCACCCTGTGTGGCTTCAAGTGTTCGCAAATTCAATTAAGAGCTGGAGAGGAAAGCATGTCGAAAAACCCATTAGTGACTCACAACAGGATTTGCAGACGGTTAGAAAAGATTGAAATTTTACAGAGCTGGAAACATCTGCCATGCACAACAAACAGTTTAAAACAAATTGCAAAATAACTCCAGCATATGTTATGCTGCAACCACTGGAAAATCCATCAGAAACTCACGCAGGAAGTTCAACAAAAAAGAACCGCCATCCTTAAGAGACATTCCACAACAGTTAAAGACTGTCAGAGGTCAATACGTTTGACCGCTACCGTACTGAATATTGAATGCTTTCCTCAGTTTGAATGCTAAAATACAAAAAAAGAAGATACTAGATTCCCGGGCATGAAATGACAACTTTGGCAGACAGCTGTAGACAGAGGATTGACAAGAGTAAATGAAGGCAGGTAGAGGGACTAGAGTAATCCATCACTCCCAAACAGTGGTTCAGAATGGGACACAAAGAGCTGCACCAACCTCGAGGGATGACATACAAATAAAACAAGATCAAGATCCTGTTTAATGCCAAAAACAATGGGTTCTCAGGAACATCATCTAGAACATTTGTATAATCATCATAATAAATATTTGCTGTTATGTTTTTCCGCTTAAAAGGAGAGGTTGGACTTGTGAGTCCATCTCTGGGATTTCTCTCACAGGGGCCCATGTACTCTATGTCAGAAACGTCTGAAACTCCAATTAACAGTGTTGGGCATTCTTGCTTTCAAATCTCATTCATAAATACAATATAATTTTGATGGGTTATCCCTTATGAAAATGAATATACTGCAGTATATTTTAAATATATTGTGAAGATAATTTTGATATATTTACAATATTAAATTTTTTCAATGGCATGAACAAAACAATACATAAATTGGAATACATGAAAACCTTGTGAACATCATGATTTGAGGAAATGTATTATGGAACAATACAACACAGACATGCCCAAAAATTCTGAGACAAGACCAGTTCTTATAAAAAAAATAAAACACACACACACACGGACGCAGTTATGCACTGTTGGCGCAACAGGAAGGGCCACACTACTTGAACTCCATGACATCTGAAAAGTGCTGATAGCTGGAAGAGTGTCTGGCAAAGCCAATGCCAGATGCAAGAGGTGATATGATTAAGCATTTTAAAGCATTCCTAGATAAACATTAATTTCAGAGATGATATACTTGTTAACAGCATGTATTTTTTTGGGTTGGTAACAGGCTTTAGGTTAATGACATTAGGGGGGTATTTTAGTCTCTTAGTATATATATATATATTTTACTAGTGTAGACAAGTAGGAAAGGTATTACAGATATCTTCAGATGTGGTTAATTTTAGGTGTGGACTCGTTGAGGTCTTAGGGGAACTAAGACACCATTGTGCTCTGAGACAATCCTGTTTCACCTGCATTACATCCCAGAGCGCAAACGCTCACCAATACTCCCTTCACAAAAAACCATTCTCAAACTAGAATGGCATTTCCATCTGTACATTCCCAACATGCTGAGTTGGACATTCACCTCCACAGTGACCATCATAAAAAAAGTAAACTCAAGTACGCACGCACGCACGCACGCACGCACGCACGCACGCACGCACACGTCATGGCACAACTTTCCAATCAAGGAAGATCCTTGAACTACAGTACTTTACCAAAATCGTAACATGGAAACTATTCACATTCCATTGGTTTCTTCCCATTATGGCACACACCAGGAAGAGAGGCTTTCTTTTATTCCTCTCCTATTGAATATGACCTCACTCCCCAGGGATGGTGGACTTACAGGAAACCCAGTTCAGAAATCTGGTCAAGTGTTTTTGAAGAAACGCTCCTCGCTTACTAATAACAGTTGTCATAACAGCACAAACAGTAATTACCATACTTGTAAATCATTACCCTATCCCATTACAGGGCTACAGTGCAAGCACTTTTCAAGCAGTGGATCACATCTGGAAAGTACTCAACCACAGCCCCACACAAATCAACAAGTTGACATTTAGAAAAGTGTTGTTCACATTGAAGATCTGGGTTCAACAAGTTTACCAAGAAACGTATACAATATGTATAATACAATATCAACAGTACAACTGATACAATAGACAACATGGTCAATGGGATAGATTTTAAATATAGCCTCAGTTTCATCTCTCAGTTCGCATACAATAAAGTTGACCAATCAAAGCCCATGGTACTCTACAATCCAAAACACGTACAGTTATAAAGATGTGCCTGGCACAGTACAGTATATTGGCCAGTGGTGTTTTGGAGTTCCTTCCTTGATGTAACTAGGCACCATTGCAGGGGTTGTACAATGAGTAACCAGTAGTGGAGGAATAAATCTCACACTGTTCTGTCAGGGCAGGCGTACCGCAGTGTGGACTTGCAGATGGTTGATGTCAGTGTGTTTCTCACATGGTGAATCACACTTTTTCAGCCCATGAGTTTTACTGGAGAGCCAAGATTCAGGTCTGGACTGGACATGCCCACCCTCTCTGTGTGCTGGGCTGAGACCGCTCATGATTTGGGGATGACCTCATTCCAAACACCCTGGTACAGAGTGCTCTGTGCACTAACCTTACAAACATCCCCTCTCTGCAGGCTGCTATATACACAACAGGCCAGAGTAACATTCAAAATTCACAGTCCTTTTTTTTGTAAAAGATGAGTACAAAGCCCATGGCGTGTTTGTGGTTAAGTGGCAGAGCCAAAGACTCACCGAACCATCGGGATATCCTTCGGTTGAACCCATTCAGGAGGGTCCGTTCTTCCCAGCCGCTTCTGCCGCCGGCTATCACCACCACACCTGGCCTAAGCGCGAGCCCCCAGCCCCACTCCTTGGTTCTGCCGAGCAGACTCATGGCTCTTCATTCGCCGCCGGGGGAGGGCAACAGAACAGAAAATCTCCCCCAGTCCCTCGGTCTCCTCATGGGTAGCGCTGCAGCAGGGCCCCCCGTACTCAGGCTCAGAGAGGGACAGCGTTCAGGCAAACACTCCAAGGCTCACAGGTGAAATGCGACTGACACCGCTGAGGCTTGGCTCGCGCTCACACACAGGAACACGCCCCGGACGATGGGGGGGGGGGACGTGGGGGCGGGTTTGAGGGCAGGAATGCATGGCAGAAAGCGCTCTCTCGCTTCCAGCGCTAACTACGAGCTGACCCGCTCTCCAGCGCAACAGTGGACCAGCGAAATGCCGTGAAACACAATAGCGTTCAGTGTCTGAGCCAGACCAGGGGAGAAATTCCATTTCACGACTCTACATGTAGGCTGAGTGCAACATAAATATAAACGCTGACATAACGTTTAGATGCGGTTATTCTTACATGGAAGTCTATATCATCAACCTGGAATTCTTATAATCTGAGAGAATTTGATAAACATGTATACATTTCATACACATTTTTCTAATAACATAATTTTTAAAAATGGGAGATTCTGATATAAATCTCCCATGGACTACACTGGGAGGCCATTCAAACTAAAGATGGATATCCAGAAATTGAACATCAACATACTACGCATGGGTCTGGCTTATAACAACAGTACAGACCACAGTCTACGAAAGAGCAAAACTTTTAACAAAACAAAAAAATATATATTCAGCATAATCATCAAGCTAACATGGATGAAATAATGATTATGAAAGCTATAACCTTATTTTATGTTTTGCCTTAATGTGCAGGCAAGTAAAGCTTTGAAGCAAACCTTGAAAGTCAATACTGAAAAATGGAAAATACTACTATGTTCATTCATGTAACAAAAAAAACCAATGTATGTGCATTGTGCAGTCAAGCCTCCATCTTATTCTGATGCTTGAAAAGAATGGCACCATGGTTTTATGGTTGACTTCACATAGGGCGTACCTCACGGCATAAAAAAACAATCAAGAAAATGTGTCACAATAGGTCTTCAAAATCGTGCAAAGGTGCAAAGGTGCAAAGGTGCGCACCACCCAGGCCACGCATGGCAGGGTGATCACAAGAGCCTCATATCATACACAATGGCCTTTAAGACATATAGTGGGAGACACTGGGACACCACTGGATTAACTCCCCACGCATGGACTATTGGGCAATCTGGGCACCAGGAACAGGAAGTAAGAGACAGTAATAGATGAGTACAGGCTAATTCGAAACTGTGTTTGCATACAATGCATGGGGCACTAGCGATCTGTACTGCCAAGCATACTGGTGAGTATGTGCAGCAAAGTATCTGCACAGCAGAAATAACCCTGGTTAGGGTTCAAATGCACTTTCGCTTCATTCCCACGACTTTAACCTGTGATGAGTGCATTATTGATACCTATCAATATCCATTATCAATATCTAGTAATATTTTTAGTCTATTATATTATATTACATTATAACAACATACTTGTCTTGTTGTAAAAAAATTTAATAAATGAGTACACAAATTCCTCAAACATTACTTTCGTCTTTGTGCGAATTTGTTTAAGGGCCATCACACAAGAAGGCCTTCTGGGAATGAGGAGTATGGGTTAAACATGCATCACTGCATGCTATGACTTCCTCTCGTGCCAAGTATGTAAAAACACATTGGCTGGAATTTATACACAGATTAAATCTGTATTTTTAGCTTTAATTCAAGTGTGCAACTCTGTCAGTGTCAAACATTCTTTTGACTCTACCTGAAGCTATTGCGCTAGCGTGCGTGCGTCTCTTCAGACATCTCAATGGAATGTATATGCATGCTTACTCTGTGCTTACTCTACTTGAGGTTTGGAACAGCACTTCATGTCCGCGCCTCAAAGATATGTACATCTACGAATTATAGGTAAACACAAGCTTGCCCTTTGGAATCAAGCCAGGTGATACGTCAGCTAGAGTACCAATGGGGAGGGACCCTGAATCATTCGTTGGACAAGTTTTCAAAAATATTAATTCAATTCTTTAATCAGCTCACCCATCTGAGCACCACATCTCCAGTCATTAAGAAAACAAATCTGACAGAAATCACGTAACATGAAATTACGCTAATGTCTTGCGTTCCTGGCTGCATTAAAACATAGAGGAACGTAGAGTATCCTGAGATAAACCCATGTCCCACTCCGATGACATTCACTGGTGGTTACAGTATATACCTACAGTATCATCTGAGACATTCAACTGGCTTTTAAGCAGCAGGCAACTCTCAGGAAGAAAAAATTGTGGTGCTCATGCGGGCCTGGAGATAAGGTCAGTGCTGGCCTCCATTGGGAAAGTGCCTCTCCCAGTCAGAGTGCTACCTCCACAAGCACTTACGGGAAAAAAAATATACTGCAGTACATTGTAAATATATAAAAATTATCTTCATAATATATTTAAAATATACTGCAGTACATTACATTTCCATAAGCGAGCCTCCTTCAGCCGACACATTCAGCTCCTGTGCTTTAAGCTGCAGAAGAGTACTGTCAGGCACACACATTCACGCTGGGGTCTAGGCATGGAAAAGTAAGCAACCAACTCAACAAACAAACATACTCAGACTTCTATTCATCAATATACCTCTTCCCAGTAGTACACCCATAAACGCCATCCTCCTGGTGTTTTATGGAAAAAGATTCTATCAGAATGATTCAATGAACAAAAAATATTAATAGAAGCACCAGAAGCCTCAGATTTCCCAGAGAATCTCAGCATTTAGATGCCAATGACAGGCCATATCTTCCCCGGGTTTTTCCCAAGGAGGTCAGATCCAGTCACAGTGAGTTTTCACTTCTTTATGCCAGCACTATAAGGTGCTGGTACTGGACAGAGAAATTACACAACTTATGATAAGACCATTATCATTCATCCACTTTCTTTCCCTTCAAACACAGAGAATGCTAGACAATCTACGCAAACACTTTAGGGGAATAATCACAATGAAGGTATGCTAGAACATACAGTCCAGGTATTTGTGAGAAAAAAAAAAGTGTAGAACTTTGGATGGAAAAAAATAAAGAGCAGATTACTCATCCTCCATAACGGAACATTCCATAGATGGTCAAATATTCCATCATTCGTTAATACATACAAAGAATACTTAGGTGTCTGAGAACAAACACAGGCATGAGGTGTTTGAGAAGCTTTAGAGGACTTGATAACTAAACATAAATAAATGTGTTATAAGAACAATGAACCATACCATAATTGGCTCTTGTTTACATGGTGTAGGCAGACTTGGGATGTTAAAAGTTACTCGAGCATTTGTTTTCCCAAAAAGACTCGGGTGTTCCATTCATGTCAGATTGTGGGAGGCAAAACCACAGCAAAGCTCCGCCTCCCCTCCCCCACTGACCCAGATGCCTGGAATTCCCAAACACCTGCAAATTGGTATTTACTCGTCAACATATTGAGCAGGATATGGCCAAATCCCAAGGAATGTGTCGGGTGTTTGGTGATACTTTGCCCTCCTCTGCGAATGTAAACTGATCCACTTTGTTCACGTACCTGCCTTGTGTGTTTGGGTTAATCAAAGCTTTAGACTCAAGTCTAATTGGGGGTCAGCTTCTCTCTTCAATTGGCATTAAAGTTGCCATATGTGTTCAGACTCAAAGCCTTAAATAAGTATCATTGTACAATGTTGCACTTAAGCATGTTGTGCAATTGGTTTTTTCTTGTATGTGAAGTGTTCATTAAACCTCAAGATCAAGAGCTACAATAAAAATGAGGTCTCCAAATGAGCAATATCATATCATCCTGCAGTGGGCACTATAGAAACGTTCTTGCTTTCAGATGAATTAATTTAAAATCTCAACAACTGCTTAAAATAGGCTTGAGAGGATTGTATTTTTTCTCTTTGGTTCTTTATATAACAATTAGAAATTATGATTTTGCTTAGACAGGATCTTTAAATATAAAGCAATTGTGATATAACAATTATAATACAACATACACTTGGGTAGTTTTGATTGTTTGTTGGGTGTTTTTGGGTGTCTGGGTTGCAGTGTTCAGCCAGGCTGGATTGAAAAATAGGATGGAGGGGATTGAATCCGCAGACAACATCACAGCGCAATGCCTAGCTGTCTTCTGAAAGGGAAGCGTAATTGGTTTACCAGGGGCTTAGGCCAGCACAATACAAGCGAGTAACCTTGAGCAGGAGGCTCATCCTATTATAACCTCATTGTCAGTGTCTGAGACAACACTTAAAACAATAAACTGTCTGTCCAGTCTGGCTGTTGTTCTCTCTGACAGTGTGTGAGGATGAGCTCTGCCTTTGGGACATTTCCCATCCTAAGTAAATCTGTAGGAAGGAGCCACAGCGAAATACCAGGAAAGGTATTTGGAAGTGGATACTTAATCTGAGAGAAGACTTGCATTTACCGTCAGAGGCCTACACACCAGAAATTCCTTGTGCGTGCGAGAGGCCTGTTATGCGTTCCTTCGACAGCCTAAAGAGACATAAATATCTTTTTTCAAAAAGCATCGCCTTCAAACGGAAAGCATGGGAGACTCGTGTGCGTGCCAAAGGCCATCCTTCACGCCAGCGATCGATTCGCCAACAGCGTCCACAGCTCTTTCGCTATGGCAGATGACATGCCCTTGTGTGACGAGCAAAGAAGGTCAGCAGAGGGACTTGAGAGGACTTATCCCAAAACAGAAAGAAGAGAGTACTCACTCTTGTTGGGAGCCTTATGGGTAATATGCGATTTTAGCTGGGTAAAATCAAGACCTAATTCAATGAGGAATAATTCAATGAGGAATAATTACCTCATTTTTCAGCAGGAAGAATGTATGCAGTAAAGAAGAGAAGCTTTACCTTTGAAATAAGCTAGCACATTTTCATTTATTTAAATGGTGTTGGCATCCTGTTGTGGGCCTTGGCTTGTTGCTGGCAGACGCTTTTATCGCGAGGTAAGCGCGGTGTTGCGTGTCGCGTTCACAGAGCTGTATCTGTAACGGCAAATTTGCAAGGGCATTTGTTTATCTCGCAGCTCCATCGCACATCTCTCCTGCCGCAGCATAATGGAGCTCTGTTCGGGGATCACACGGGTCATCTTGGTGTCTCGTGTGCCAAGAGAAAAGGATTTCAAAATGGCGCGGCGCAAAAGGGTTCCGCAAACACTGAAGGCAGAGTATGAAACTGTGAGACTGTGCTGTAAATATGCATATAAATGCATGTAAACCTGCATACTGATCTTTAACAACACCGCCTTATGCATGCGCATTGCAAGAGGATACTTCAACTGTGCAAATCCTTCTTTGATCCTTCTCAATGGTATTTACCGTCGCTATACACGTGAAAATCAGCCAATCAATCCATAGGTTTCTCAGAGAATGCCTAGGAATGTGAAAAATGCAGGACAACTTACAGCAAAAGGTCAAAGAGTTATCTTTATTTTGTCTCTCGTTTGAACATGCAATCATTAACCCAGTCAAGGTTCTGAGTCAGCATAGCGCTGCGATACGAGGTTCTGGAAAGTGGAGATTTAACCGTGATACAACAATCTGGGGGAGGACAGAGGATAACCGCTTGCTTATCCAACCATAAAAACCTTCTTGCGTAAACGGAACGAGCTGCAGTGGTCCTTCGTTTGATGCCGCAACTCAAAAATGCTCTGGGGATTATGTGGGATTAGCCGCTCGTGTCCAGCGAGAATATCAGATATTGCATTAATCTGGGGAGAGGGCTGCCGAATTGGAAGGGTTGGCCGGGACTCCGAAAGTCTTATTCCAATTCCTGGAATTCCTGGATGTTTTCTGTGGGGAAAATGCTCAAAGTCCGCTGGTTGAAAAGGCCGTGAACAAGGCATAACGTCTCTCTCCTTGTAGTTTTCCGTTTCTGTCATCCCACCCCACCTGTGTGCCTGGAACATGCCTTTAGGGCTCTCACTCACAGGAAAGTCCATATTAATGGGCTCTGTGTTTTTCACAGCCTCGTCACCCATCAGCATTGAGCCACAAAACAAATAGGTTGTTTTAGGCCACCAGATAGGGAAGTATACTTTGCTGAGGTTGAGTTTCCTGACTGGGCTTTTGTACAGTTCATTTGTGCCCCAAGGCCATAGTGACCATTTCTCAAAGTGTTAGATGATGAGTTGGGGATTAATACAACCAACACATTTTAAAATGAGTGAGTATTTTGCTCCCCACATTAATACATTAAGGGACTTGTCTTTTATATAGGCTACTTGAAAAGGGAAAACTTGAATAAATGTTTCTGATGGTGATAGGTTTTTTTTTTTTTACCCACAACTCTAATCCAGTTCAGGTTTTTGCATTTCAACAGAATACAGCTATATTTGATCATTCGAGATCTAAAGAAGGAGCAAAGAGACTATTTTTAGCTACGCATTTTAAATATAGAGCAAACCCTGTCCTCTGCCTGGCAAAATACAGCCTTTTCTTACATTCCAAAACTGACCATATCATGTCATCTCAAGGGCATTTTCTCATGGGTACATAGCAGAAGTATATTTTCAGTCGCAATTTTAAAAAACAAGCATTTCTTGGAAAAGATACTCGTAAATGATTAAAGCAATAAAAGACTTCCCAGAATTACTTTGAACATGTATATAAAATTTGGAAAATGTGGTGGGTCCGTGTCTTCAAAAGCCTGACAGACAGCATATTAGAGGCACGACTGTGTTTAGCATACCTCATGCTTTATCCATTAGAAAATCTGTATAAATCACAGAATGCATGAAACTGAAGTTATTGTCTTGTAATGGGTGTCCAGTAAAAGAACACTGTCCATGAGAACTTTCCATGAGTGACAAAATACATAAAGATGACAGGCTATTTGCCATCGCAGCTAACTCCATAATTCCACCAATACGAGGGCTATGTTAGAAGAGACCTATTATTACTACTGATCAAGATGGATTATGGTACACTGTAAAGCTTTTTCTCAATGCAACCATACAATCACAGGATATTTTGGTCCATTTGGAAAAAATCCTACTTGTATTCCACAGAGTACAAGAAAGGCCCACAGTACAATGTATTGTAAATGTAAAATGATAAATAGACCCGGAAACCTGGGAAAAGACATTCTTCAGACAAAGAGTGAACGCAGTATTTAAGCGTGCAATTACCATAGCTCCCCACAAACTCCCACTTCCATGAAACTCAGCTTTCCTCAATCTAGCACAGCAGATGGTGGGAACTAAATCACTTCCGATGTAATAAATATGTATGACCAAGACATTGCAGAGACAGTTCTCACCGTATACGAGTGTGTGTGTGAGTGAATGTGTGTTTGCATGTGTGTTGTAACTTTGCCATTGAGGACCTGCATTGCCCAATTTTTTGTCATTCTTTCCTTATATTTCCCTTAAAAATTAAGATATCCTATTAACTGTAACAGCCTGTAAATATACATATCTGCTTCACAAGAAGGTACTGAAAAAAAATAAAAATAAAAAACTGTGCACTCTAGTGTGTTTCACTATGTGTGTGAAATTAGCACCTGCCACCAGCCAAATGCTGGTAAAATTTTGATTGTGGCTGGTAAAATGTTCTACTCTAGCAGACACCTTGGCAGGTAACCAATCAGGTTGTGTTAGATTGTAAAAGGTCATGCGGCTGGAAAAATGTTGAAAATGGCTGCTGATTTTTAGAATCCGCAAGCCACACTGGACAATGGGTAAAAAAGTTAATTGTACATTGTACATTGATTATTGGCATTTAGATTACTTTTTAGATTTTGTTTGGGAGCTGAAAATATAAACTTTTCCATACACTATCCTTAAACATGGGGGGACGGCTTGTACCAAATTTAAATGATGAATGCTTACAGCAGGCTTTAACAGCAGAACAATGACAATTGCTAGAACAGTTAAACACATCCACTTACAATAGTCTATACAATGTTAATAGCTCTACACCAGAGCTGGCAGTACTGGCACCAGAGCTGGCAGTACTAAGTACTAAGTACTAAGAACAGAGATGCAGACAGGTTATATGCTTATATGGTTATATGCTTAACGCAGCTGCCCGGCTTGTGTTCAACCTCTCGAAATTTTCCCATGTCACCCCCCTGTTGAGGTCACTCCACTGGCTGCCTGTTGCAGCCAGGATCAGGTTCAAAGTTCTGACCCTGGCCTACACTGCGGCCAATAGGACAGGCCCTGTCTACCTGCAGGACTTGATCCAGAACTATGTTCCTGCTCGACCACTTCGCTCATCTACTGCAGGGCGACTTGCACTTCCCCCCCTCCGTGTCAATGGCACCCGCTCGTCCCGACTGCGGAGCTTTCCCACCCTAGCTCCCCAGTGGTGGAACGAACTTCCCATTCCCCTACGTTCCATGCCAACCCTGCCTGCTTTCCGTCGTGGCCTGAAAACACACCTTTTCAGACTCCACCTGGACTAATACTTATCTAGGACCTCATGGTATGTGTTCTTGTTGAACTGTGTATCCAAGTTTATAATGTTTATAATGTTTAGAATAGAATTGTAGTAGAGCTGATTTACCCAGTTCACTATGAACTGCATTCAGTGTTCATTACTAGGGATAGCTGCTACTGTATGGGAAGAATGTGCTTTCCTATCTGTTCTGTAGTTACTTCGATGACATTTCTGTATGCACTTACTGTATGTTGCTTTGGATAAAAGCGTCTGCTAAATGACTGTAATGTAATGTAATGTAATGTAATATGGGAGACTGACGTTTTGTGTTGACTCTCAGTAACAGGTCAGAGATTGGAGCTGATAATGACCCGCGGTGTGGTTCCTAACTCTGCCCCACACGTCCCACAGCTGAGCGCCAGTGTCCTTTCAATGTGGAGGAAATCATATCAGCTATTTGCATTAATTTGCTTAGTGCAAGGCCTGTTCAGATGACTATAGAGCTACACTGGAAGTGACATGGAGCTTATTTAAGACGGGTGTTATCACAGTGCTTCTAAAAGCCCACGGAACAGATAATGCAGCAAAGTCCCCTACCCTAAAGGCTTTGGAATAAACTAAAGTAAATTAGGAATGCATGATAATATCTGGGTTCTATGGATATCGGCCAATAATAGCTTAAAACAAAATTATTGCCATTGGGCCAAGGGTAAAATCATGGTCGGTATGAAGATGAAACATACATGCACCAGAGAGGGAAGAAATTTTAACTTATAATTTATATTACACTTGCCTATGAGCCAACACATATTTCTCACACTTTAAGCCACACAGCATACTGCAGTGGAGGTGGTTCTAATCAAGGGCAATCTACAGGAAACTTATGCTGCAGTAACCTGAGGAACCCTGGCTGACTCCCGCCCACTGAAGCCTGGTGGAACAAAGCCAATTGTGTCCACCACTGCAGGCCGAGGCTCCAGCGCTGCCCTGCAGCGGTTGCTGGCCGGGTTAATACCAAAAATACACTCGCTGCAAAGCCAATTTCCCACACAATGAATGTGCTGTCACAAATGCCCTTTCTTTGCCCGTCCTCTCTTATTTTATTCGCTCGCCTAAAGCAGCAGGCTTGCAATGAGGGCTTTCTGAATCCCCCACAGTGACTGGGAATGAGGTTTTCCCCCCCAGAGTCAGTTGATGATTTACCGCCACGACGAAACACAAGCATAAACAACGTAATCATTCCCTCTGTTAATGAACGCGGCGAACCTCGTCATAAAAAAACTGGCCATTTCAGCAAAGCCCAAAAGATCTGGAGCCAGAGGCTCAAATCTTTCCAGCCGTACGGTCGGTGAATGATGGTGCCCCCTCTCATAGCAAATATGTGCAGCCTCAATCAATAAATCAATCAATCAATCCATCAATCCATCAATCACAATGCTGCATTACAAGTCATTGCTGAATAAAAAAAAAACATGACATGGTTGTATTGTGCAGTCATTCCACATTTCGCTGAATGCTTCCCTTGTTTAAGTTTTGGCACAGAAACAGGAACTCCACTTCCATGTTTAACTTATTCACGTATTCACAAACGTGCATGCTGACGCCCATCAACAGCTACTTTGATACTTGCCAACAGAAATAAATACAGATTAATTTCCGAAGCAGCAGGAGTATTGCTGCCTGATGAATGTATGTAGAAGCAGGTTTCCCCTTGGTAATTATGAAGGTTTAAGAGCTACAAGCCCCACAGCATATGACCAGAGCTAAGTACATTAACCAATGAAAGCACTGGGTAATTGAGCAGAAAAATCTGGATCGCCAAGGGAAAATCTCAAGGTCTCATGAGGACGAAACTTAATGTTTATAAACACCACCTTCATAAAAAAAAAAGAAAAGAAAACACGGAAGACTAAACCAATTCGACCTGCCCCACCCAACCCTGAGCCCACATTCAACTTACTTTCCTAAGAAGGAAAAAAATTATGGATAGGTATATATTAGTGAAAGAAGAACATTGGCCAATTTAGAGAAATGTACCTTTACACTATCCTTCAAATTGTATCATGCTTTGAATTTATTCATTATCACATAACTTGCAAATTTCCACTGAAAAACGTCTGGACAGTGCAACATGGACAGGCATTGGATAAAGATGTCATTACATACCTTCTTAAAGAAATGCTTTTTGAGCCAGGTGTTCTCTCCTGTGAAGGGGAGAAATCCCCTCTGACATTTGACCAATGAAACAGCCCTCCTTAAGAAAGACGCCCTTTCCATGGACCAGAGGAATAGTCTCCTCAGCTAAGCACACCCGATGTTCCTCCTGGCAAGACCTTGCTGGTTGGGAGACGGGAAAATTCTATCCAATTAAAAAGACCTGCAGGACCACGCCTCCTGCCTACGCACACCCGCAGACTTATGATAGCCACTGCGCTTGGCTGGCAGTGGACTGTTACTGTGCCAGGGGACTGACCCAGGAAAGGGTAACGCTCTGGTAATCAAAGCAGGGGCACGCGGATACACCAACATGCAAAACCCTCCATTTCAGCCTCTACTCAACAGTCAACACGTTTACGCACCCTTTCTCTGTACACTAATATGCATTCTTCCTCATCTGCAAAAAGTTAACCGACATGTTTATTTATTAAGGAGTTTTTCTTTTTATTCATTGTATTTGTGTGATCCTAAAATGCATAAAAACGTTTTCAGAAAAGGTCACTTTCGTCAAGCCCCAACTTGTTGAGTGCCGTGGGAGGTCAGCATGATAATGAGCCACTGTGCTGAAACAGCAGCGGAGGAAGGTGAGAGGCAAAAGACCACAGGACCATACGAACTGCTCACATGCAAATTCTCATCGGGGCGGCGGGGCCTTTTGGCTACTGTACAGTGGATATTTTGTGCAATTTGATCTATGGCTACACAGCGCACTAGACACAAGAAAGCTATTCAAGACTGGGAAATGGGTCAGGGAGTGTGTGAATTTTAATGTGATACTGTATTATCAGTGGCTTATTCTGAAGCCAGACTGATCACTGGTGTCTCTATGGAAGACACAAAATAACCGTTTCAACCTATTTTACATTCATAGTGCTATAACACATTTTATTCCTCAGAAAGGCCACTTTGTTAACATCAATGAAATGATGCAGAACTTTTTTTTTTTTAGAGGCAGACTCAGAAGGGATCGCACATAAACATCAATCAAGTGAGTCTGAACACGTCCTACTTTCTCTTACAATTATCTTGAGTTTAACACAGGTTCCACTGAAAGCCTACAACCAGGCAGTACGGAAGCGCTTGCAAAACATTAATTCCCCTCGCTAGCTCCTAATCTGCCTAATCCATTTGCCTGCTCTAATTTAGCCTTCACAAGTCCGCACAGTCACTTCTGAGCGGGTTCTGTTTCACACAGGCCCACCATCAGAGACAACAGCCAGTGTGGCCTACCAAAACAGTTATCCCAAAGAGAATGAGATTTCAAGGTTCCTGAACCGCCCACAGGGCTCCTGGTACAACTGCATTCCAGTTATAACGGCAACCACATAACAAAAGGCACTGCACTGTGGCTGTCACGTTTCAAAGACATATTTATGTTTGCCAACATTACATTACATTCATTTGGCAGACGATTTTATCCAAAGCAACGTACGATGGGCCTCATTCATAAAATGTGAGCAGAACGAATTTCGTAAATCGTTCGTATTTGCATTTTTGCCCGTATTTTGTTATTCATCAACATTTTCGTATCGGAGATTTGTACCTCCGAACAAAATTTACACCTGCTCCAGAGCACACGTACCTCGTTCGTAAATTCTGAATGCCGGTAAATGTAGCTTCTGAGTGATAATTAGAATATACATTTATTTTTATTTTCTGTTAAATTCACAAGACTAAATGTGGCCTTTGAATACACATTGCAAACGTAATAAATTATGATTGTAAAAATCAAACACTTTAGATTATGCCTCAATTCTACATAACCTTACATAGGCTATGCTATAACAAACATTTAACCAATGCACAAAATGTGCTTTAAAGTGGCTTACATGTCTGTAGCCAAGGTTGCAATTGTGGTCAACAGCTTAAGTCTTAACACGCATCGTAAGTGAATACGAAAAATCTACCTTTTCCACACGGTTTGATGAATCCAGCGTAAATTTTTCGTAGCAACTCCCTTCGGACATAAATGTACACGTATGTTTAGGAACGCTTCATGAATGAGGCCCAATAAGTGCATACCGAAGGTCATTGTAGCAACTACAAACAGGTCAGTCAAAAGTACAGTCGTATCAAAGTATCAGCTATCCAAAGCCATGAACATCAAGTCTAGTTCACACAGTAAGCTATGGCTAAGTCTTATGGCCAAGTCAGTAAATGATGGCTAAGTCTTAAGAAAAGGGAGGCCAGACAAACACAATAAATTTCAACATTTCTCTTTCTTTGCTCTTCACTGTGTAGATTATGAAAGTGCACGCCTGCACAGGTTTGTGTGTTTGTGTGCGTGCACTTGCGCAAACCTGCATGACTGTGTGCATGTGCCAAGGACACAATACTTTAAAGTTGATCTTTTGATTGTGGCTTCTTGACTGCTAAGGAGTGTGCTTGGACCAGGTGCTCAGCACGATGATGACAGTGACTTATCACAAATTATGTTGTGCATTCTTAGTTACATTGTCAAAGCTTTCCACAAAAGCTTAGACTTGCAATCCTTATAAACGCATCAAGACCTGAACAGGGCACAGACAACTCCCTGGCAGCCAAAATTAGTGATGGCACCTTGTCAGGTACATTTTTGTTTTATGGAAGCAGTTTTTATGAGAGAGCAGGTTCTTGCCAGGGACACATAGATCCTGGAGTGCTGAGACATGCTTGGCTAGTAAAAAAAAAAAGGCAAAAACAGTTCTGACAAGCACAGGATTTGATTTTTTTTATTTTCTTGCCAGCTACACCTTCTTCTTTTTCCTTTTGTACAGTCATAAGGATCTGTGCAGTTTTACACCTGGTGAGGCAGAGTGTTTGGTTTGGTAGTCCCTGCAAAAACAACAATCCCACATACAGGTGCAGCTCAAAAAATTTGAATATCGTGAAAAAGTTGAATATTTTTTGTCACTCATTTCAGAAAGTGAAACTCATATTATATAGATTCATTACACATAGAGTGAAATATTTCAAGCCTTTATTTCTTGTAATTTTGATGATTATGGCTTACAGCTAATGAAAACCCAAATTCAGTGTCTCAGAAAATTAGACAAAATTTTGCTTTAACATATTTTTAAAGTATCATATTTAATATTTGGTCGCATATCCTTTGCATGCTGTTACTTCCTGAAATCTGTGACCAATCAACATCAAAAGACTCTCGATATCTTATTTTCAGGTACTGTTACAAGCGATACTATTAACCTCTCTGCCTTTGAATTGATCTCTATGAGAATTGGGGGGTAAGACTAGATTCAGCTGTAAATTACACTGGTACAGTATGGAACACATGACTGGTGAAATGGCTGTACGTCATCAAGGGTCTAAGGTATCAAACGAGCCCCAAACCATCACTCTGCGGCCAGATATGGAGTAGATGTGGATGGATCCCTTTAAGGGTTGTTTCTCCTGACTTTTTTCCCCATAGAGTTCTAGAGGAAAATGAGTCAGGAGAAATAACCCTTGCAGTGATCCATCCACATCTACTCCATATCTGGCAACAGACTGATGGTTTGGGGCTCGTTCGATAGCTCAGACCCTTGATGACTTACAGCCATTTAGCCAGCCATGTGTTCCATACTGTACCAGTGTAATTTACAGCTGAATCTAGTCTCACCCCCCCAATTCCCATAGAGATCAGTTCAAATGCAGAGAGGTTATAGTATCGCTTGTAACAGTACCTGAAAATAAGATATCGAGAGTCTTTTGATGTTGATGACTTCAGGAAGTAACAGCATGCAAAGGATATGCGACCAAATATTAAATATGATACTTTAAAAATATGTTAAAGCAAAATATTCTAATTTTCTGAGACACTGAATTTTGGGTTTCATTAGCTGTAAGCCATAATCATCAAAATTACAAGAAATAAAGGCTTGAAATATTTCACTCTATGTGTAATGAATCTATATAATATATGAGTTTCACTTTCTGAAATGAGTGACAAAAAATATTGAACTTTTTCACGATATTCTAATTTTTTGAGCTGCACCTGTACACCATGGAGTCACTGGCAATCTGGCATTTACACTGAAGCGGTAGGCGGGTGTGTGTAATGACACCGGGGTGTCTGTGGAAACCTGGCTTTGAGGAAACCTCTTTTAATGACCACATTCACTAACCCTACATGCCATTTAGATTAAACTCATTATTGGGAGACATCAGAGAATAAGCAAAATTCACAAGGTGGAGTTAAGTTAGTCGACAAGCACAGAAAAATGAATTCATTTTCATCGTACACACCAATGTCGTCTCGATAACGCCCATCGCCACAAAGCCGCTCATGACAAAAGACAGCATAGCTGTTGTGAAATTACCTATGTAGGCAAATTCTGGATAATAACTGGCTTCTGAAACATGGCCAAACAATGACGCAGCAAAATATATGAATGGATTTATAGCGAGTACATGAAACATACTCCCTAAACTGGTACCAACCGGTTTGCCCGGCTCCGTCTTATAGTTTGAAGAAACAGCTGGTGTCGCCTTCAGAAATAGAGAACTTCAATTCCTGTGGCCTCAGCAATATACAGACAGCTGAAAGATTTCACTGCTGTCACCCAATAAAAATGATCTTGTCAGCATTCTTCTGCTTGAATGCTTTCAATATTCAAACTGGATTAATTGTTGTAAACATCAACAAGGAAATCAATAAAATCATTTATTTTTATGATGCAATTTGTTAACTCAACTAAAAATAAATATACACTGCCAGGAAGGCCAAAAATACAGTATATACAGGACAACCTGTAGAAAATTACCTCTGGGTAGTGATGGCCGCTAAGCATATTTGGTAGACATTTCCCTTGGTAATAATAATGAGGCTGGGCATTACGCAGTTTGAATGCCCAACATGGAGGTAATACATTTCCTGTCACTCATGTTACCCAATATTAAAATTCAGTTTGGTTTTAGGTCAAAATGGTCCCACAGGATGTTTGTTATTCTGGATAGCTAGCTAACCAACTATTGCACTATATTCAAAACAGAGGCTAAACTATAAACATAGTCAAACTAGTCTAGCTAATTTCTACAGTCATCCATGGATATCAAGCGTTGAGTTGTCAGTTGTCATGTTGAGTTTGCTTTATCGAGTTTATGCGCATTAAAGCTGCAATAAAGTTTTATATCCATTTTACTTTTCATTTACTTATTGGTGAATTCATTCATTCATGCATTTATTTATAAAAAAAACATCCTATCCAAAACTCACAAATTCCTTGGAAGAAATTAAACCAAACAAATTTAAGTAAACATATCTGTAGTTTACAGCAGTGGTCCCCAACCCTGTTCCTGGAGATCTACTGTCCTGTAGGTTTTCATTTCAACCCTAATTTGGCACACCTGATTCTACTAATTAGCAGCTCAATGAAACCCTTATCTCTTGAATGAGATGTGATTTGTTAGGGTTGAAGTGAAAACCTACAGGACGGTAGATGTCCAGGAACAGGGTTGGGGACCACTGGTTTACAGGACTGAAGATACACATATTCTAGATGTGTCAATGTGTTTCAGATTTAACAGAATGTATTCTCAGTGTTAATTCACAGAGAATACCCTCCCTCTCATCCCAAAAAAGAGCTGGAAACTCTGACACTAATTTACTGACTGATACTTTCATGCATCGTCACTCACAGTGAAAATTCCCCCCTCCTCCCATCCCCCAGAATCCAAAGAGCCCATTAATCAGCTAAAGTATCCACAGTGCCCAGCATCAGTCTCATTTCCTTTGGGTCAAAAGTGAAATTACTGGTGGCTCTACATCTTGATTAACTTGTAGAGTCTCTCACTGGCCCTCTGAGTCCCTGTTCTTAGAACTTTCCAGAGGCTCCTACTGGAAATCAACTGATCTCCCAAACAAATGTCCAGTAGTTCAATTAGCACAAAAAAAACACTGAGTTGGGTGGACTACACTGTAAAGGCACTGTTATATGAAACCCATATACAGCAATTAGCAGTGGACCGAACAGGATCTATCATATCCAGAATCTACATAAAGAAACCTGAAAGCTTGTACACATCCCCAAACCATAAAGTAATTTGGGGATTGTGTATATGGTGCACATATTGGAGGCAGGGGATATAATTCTTACTTCCAAAATGACAATTGAATTAAAGAAGTGCTGCATTTCTTGTGAATTTTTAACATTTGGCCAAAACGACAATGTGACAATTACAATGCTTCACACGTTCTAGATCTCTCAACTAGAGGTACATTTGTCTTTGACTATCGCATAAAACATGGAACTCATTGTACTGGCATCTCATTTTTCTAGTGGTTGTACAGGACCAGAGGATTAGCATGAGGCCTTGGGAGATGTAATATATGCCCTCTGAATGATACCAAAATGCTCATTTTCTAAACAACAGGAACCTTTCAAATTTTCACTAGTTATCTTGAATGCGCTATGTACGGCTAAAATTTGCCATCCGCACACTTCCAGATAACCATTTCGCCCCAACAGACTCTGTTCCAACACCAACCACCAGGCTGCTAAAATTTCTCCCCTGAAAATGTCCCTCACCTGAGGATGAGGTCCACTGTCATCTTTAACCAACCAAACTTCTCTTCCAGCTCCTTTAACTACTAGTGGCATGAATGGGGGGGGGGACATGTGCAGCTTATCCCTCTGGGAAAAAGCCTTGTCTGTCTGCAGGAATGAAAAGTACTCACTGCTGTGAGGTAGAAGGCAGCATGGAGCACATCAGAACTTCTAACCATTCTAACCGCAGACCCCTCAGGGTCAAGTTGGCTGCAGACACCACCAGTGGCACATTCCATCACATGCCATGAAGCCCAACTCAACCGTCCCTTCTAATTAGACACATGCTGAGATTTTCCTCCACTAAACGCTTCAAGAGAGGATGCTTTTTAGTTTATTTTCTTTACTTACCTGTGCTGACAGACACATGAAAACCCCCAAAAATGGGCCATTAATTGAAAGAGAGAGAAAGTATTCCCCTATTAATTATTGTTGAAAGAGTTCAAGCTGGGTCAGTCGTAAGAGTCCTTTCAAAAAAAATTCAGGCTAATCTCAGGGTTCAGAGAAACTGCAAAAATAATTTGTTGTGGCATTTTAAGCAGCTCAGCAGTTTAACGGTCGGGTGCCACAGCCCTTTTGTTTGCTATTTGTGAATTCCTGCCATTTACAAGCACTTTTGAACCGTTTTATAGACATATTAACCAAGAGCTCTGAGGTCAGAATGTATGCCTCATTGGCACCAGTGACAATACTACTCATGAGTCATGACCCGACCCACTCTGTGCTACTGTGTTTAGAAGGCAAATGATCAGGTCAACTACTCAACATCCATCTCATGTGCACTGTGGGTGCTGTAGTAAAACTCATTTGTTGAGCGTGTTACGGTGAATACCGCTGAATATTCCTTCTTTCTGCAAGATGGATTCCACAAATTGGCACCTAATATGACATGCTCACACACAACTTTCCTTTGAAACTACGGCAGTGTGATAATGTTGCTGTGTCTTCGTAACAGAGAGGTAAATAACGTTTTACAGTCTCTAAAAAGTTATCTAAAAGGTTACAGGTAGGCTAATACAGCATAGCTTGCGGCAGCCTATGATATATGCTCAAAGGTTGGCTAAGCCACATACTTGAGCTACCATGAATTACTTGGCTTAATTTTTTACATTCTGTACATACTTCTAAATGGCACGTGCTGTGCCAGGCTTTTTTGTATTTTGCCTTTTTTATTTTTATTTAATGGAATTTCCAACATCTATCACTTATAGCTAGCCAACAATTTAATTCCATTGCTTGCGTCAAGAGTTTGCTGGTAAACTGCAACGCAATAGAGTATTTTTCTGATTCCTGTAGTCATTTACAGTGTTTACTACGTGACTACAGACATATTTGTACCTTCATTCTTTGCTTTTTGTTCAGTGACAGCACAGATTGAGTATTTCCTACACACTGCATTCTCCTCACGCAACAGTCTAGACCCAGTAATTAAAGTTTTAACATGGCTACCGTGCAATTAAGCAGATTACCTGTGGAGCGCACCTCACGTATGTGGTACACCTCTCACTAGCTACATTACAGAGCAGCTTCTATCCTTCTGAGGCTGAGAAATGCTGAAAAAGCCGAGGCAGATGAAAATCAGCGAAGCCGAAGGAAAACAAAGGCAACAAGGAAACATTTCAAAGCTAATAGTCGTCAAATCAAACGCATCTCTGCATTTCCCACCGCCGCCTCACGGAAATTCCAAAGCTCCAGTCAGAGGTTAAAGGTGACTCTAGACCTGAACAAAATGTACGGGTGAAAGGCCATCAGATATGGCGCTGAAAGTGATCCGGAGTACAGACTCCTTGACACGTATGATTATTTTGAGCTCTCCCGCAGATCAACTGAGCCTGGCACCCCTGCTGAAGCTTTGATAATCTAAGCAGTCTGATGCTTTAACGAACAATGACCCACCTTCACTTGGGTCTGTCCCAGTCACCGTTACATCCAGCCATGGGTTAGCGCATGCAACCGTCTCTGGTGAATAAGACCATGAGCAGATTCATGGGAAAAACTAAAGCAGCAGCTCAATGCAGCTGTGTGACTAAATGGGTTTAGCCTACATTTCATACGGACGTTTAAAGTTTCTACGGTATTAAGCTACTGAGCATCAGACTCTACTCTGTGTGCAAAATAAAGGCATTGACTAAACCTGCAAAGAATATTTTGGCTTCAAACTGTGTATGGATTATGGAGTTGTTAATATGTTATGCATATAGTCAAATCCTGTGAGGCTTCAAAATAATGAGGTGAAAGAAATCTCCCCTGAAGTGTCTGTAGGTCCCTTTTGTCCATTTTAGCATAAAAGAGTGAATTTTATCTGCAATCAACACTGGTGTACAAACAAAAGATGGAAAATACCTGCGCGTTTCCATGGTTAAATTCTCCCAATTGAGGCATTGTTAGTTCCATGTCTGTAGGAGGAGGCCCCAAACTAAATCCGGAAGAGCCCATGCAGCGATGGCCTTTGATGTGGGCAAAGCTACACTTGGGATTCAATGGACCAGATTCTCCCAATTAATCTTAGTGCAGAAAAACATGGAGAGGGCACCCTTAACAGTGAAACGTTTCTCGCAAGCCCCCACCCCCCACCCATAGCTCTCCAGCGTGCTGTGCATTTTCAAATCCCCAGCTCTTAACACAGACCACCTGTTGGATGAGAATGATCAACGTTTGCTGACTGTTAACTTTATCACAGGGCTGTAAGGCGAGCTGTTTGCCCCGTTAACACACTGCGGTGGGGGTCGCGCCCTGGTGACACACTCACACGGGGGAGGGCTGTTGCTTCAGTACAGTGGGGAGGAAGTGCGATCTGCGATGACTAACAGAGATTATTCGGGTTCCACCTCAGCAACACCAGGAACAGTTCAGTGATGTGATCATCACATTAAACATGAGACCAATGTACAATCTCCTTGCCAGCCAGCAGCGAGCGTCTGTCACAACAGACTTTGCCGATTTGATGTGACATTTCAACGTGAGCAATTCTGAATGCGAGACAAATCATCTGGTATCACCTCTGATACAATTATTTAATACAGAGAACCTTGCCAAAACATCATACGTTTTCTGATCTACAGCGAATGACCCTATCTAATGGAACATAAGTGCTGCAGTCAAATGTAATAAAGACTGGAATTAACAAGGTTTTATGGTGGAATGGATGGCGAAACAAGTGCAATAAAAGACTGAATATGATGTTGTGTTATTTTCTTTGGCATGGGATAGGCTGACCGGTTTCATATGACAGAGGTAGACAGAAAAAGGACTGGTTTCTGTGGAGCATAAAGGAAATGACTCACATAGTGGAAACATTTTGAGTGACGGTTCTGCATCACACATCAAGCACACGGCGTGTTGTCCTAACAAGGCCAAAATGAACAGCACTACATAAGAAATGGCAGTGTTCGGAAGTGCTCAACAAAAGTGTTCAGCAGGCAGTTTCTTGTTTCAGACAGAGCAGCTTAGGCAGAGTTAACACTTCAGATTCCTGCCTCTCAGCAAGGCGTTCAACCATGATGAGGTCACCACCTTTTGATAGCAGATTTCTAACAGCGTGGAAGAGATGGTGTCCATCAGTAAATGCATCCTCTTCCTGCCTGAGAACTCACTTTCACTCCAAGCTCAATTCCATAGCCCACCTGGGAAAAGTAGTCCAGAGGACTCCAGCTCATTTGGCATTCGTCAAAGTCATTTTCTGTAAGATTTTCAACATCTGTATAGTGGTTCTATAGATCTTTATCTGATTCAACTGAGAGGAGCAAACATGTGTCCACAGTTCAATGGTTGGCACGGATAAAGTGTCAAAAATAGAACTTCGCTTCTTCCAAAAATATGGCCTAACTAATATACAGTGAAATCAAGCATGCTTGTGTAAATTTGTTCTGTTCTGAATTTACTTTTGGACTACAGATAGAAATGTTTGCTGCCAAAGGTGTAAGTGTGAGAGACAAGATGGATGTTTTGTTGAACAAAAGTAGTTTATGAAAATACCTTCAAATTTGATTAATAACATCACCGATAAATTAAGATGAAGAAAAGCAGAGCGACCACCTTCAATACACGAGTAACAGCTACACACACACACACACACACACACACATGCAGAACAGCTACATACACACACACATGCAGAACAACTTTCCCTACTCTCCTCAGAAAAGCCTTGCTTTGATGCATTGGTGGAAACTTGACAGGTGCCCATCAGACAAATTCACATATTTTAACCTCAGAGGTGAATTTTTGCTGGAATGTGGCTTTAACGTTCGGCTTTGTTTACCTTAGGGCAGAGCAGAGGGGTCCTTTAACGCAAGCATTCCTCCCGTCTCTTCACCCCCAACCAATCGCCACTCCGCACAACCGCCTGGCTCACAGCTGCGGCTCTGCCTGTCCTTTACCCCTCACCCTAACAGCTCCAGGACACGGGGTCGAGCCCAGAGAGGCTTTTCACTTTTGCCTGATTTTCAATCTAGTCGACTCAACATTTAGCCATTGGTTAAAGGACGCCGTTCGGTTTCGGGGGTTCGGCACCAGCTTAAGCGAAGGGAAGCCAAAAGAGCCTGCGCTCTACAGCCCGATAAAAGAAGTGGGACGCGAGACACTTTGGGCCCTGCCCCTCCGTGGGTGACAGCACCACCCAGGCACTGGCCCCTTTTGGCAGCGATGGCAGAGTGACGGCTGTGGCAGAGAAAAGGAGCCTTTGACACACTCGCACGCACGGGCCAGAGCATTAGCTCAGCGCTAAGTACGCCGGCCAGCGGGGGAGCTGCACAGACACAGCCTTTACAAGCATAAAGAGGCACTGTGCGCCGGCATCACTGGAGCTTCTCCTCACAAGTGACATATATCTTATAGTTATAAGGAATTACCCCGATTAATTAAACGCTTTTCGGATACAGGATGAGAAGAAGACCAAAGAAGGAGGGAGCCCTTCCTTCTCGGCCCTCTCAGCAGCTGAACCGGCTGGACGGTTTCTACTAATTGCGCTCGATTCAGAAACATTCCAGCACTTGTCTGGGTTTGCGCGTTAAAAGGTTTCAGCTGTACAAACGGAGCGGTGCAGAGAGTTGCCAGGAGAGACGCAGCACCAGACAAAGCCTCTCTCAGCACAGCTACAGTTGGCAGGCAGGGACATTAGGTATTTGGCAGGCTGTGCGCTCTATTTTTTCGATGATCTGTATTTTTTTTCCTGATACGTTATTAAAACATTTACAAAACCCATGAATCCAGATCAGAGATGGTCGGCAACGTTACTGAACGACACACTATACGAATCTTCATTTAGCCAAAAATATAAGCCAAAAAGAGGGAAAGATGTGAAAACGCTGGCCGATTCTGCATTGAATCTATAGAAAAGCACACATGCTCAAGGGCATTCAACAAACAAACATATTGAAGGTCTATCAACATTAACTACATCGGGTTCATCAGTGAACACAGCAACTGAGAGTAAATCCGCTCAAGTCAAGAGCAATCAACACATACATCGACTGAAGATGTGTAAGAAAACAGACCTACTGAAGAACACACTATAATAAGGCACCCCTTGCGACTGGGAGGGAAGGAGGTGGCATGTCTTACCTTCACCCATCGGGACCTCATACGGAGTGCTGTGAGACCCTTCTGGCATGGCACTGGGCCCTCAGAAACTGCAGACACAAATAAGAAAGAGGATGGATAAGAACCCGGTCAGAGTGAATCACAACGCCTCAAACACCAACACGGCTGCTTACTGCATCTCAGACACCACAACACACGATTTCCAGCTGTTGACTCATTAATCCCACGATGCACTGGTGATTTTTCACATTATTTACTAAGAAACAAAAGGAAGTTCACATCTACTCGCCGATTGGATTTCAGGGCTACATAATGACGGAAAACTCAAAGGGAACATTATTACGCAAGTTCAGGTTTCGACTCGTTTTTAATGCCACATTATTATTTACCTGGAAAAGACCTGGAGCCCAGCCTTGTTTTTGCAGCTGCCCATTTTTATACAAAGCAAATACTCCTGTGAGTGATTTACAGTGGATAGAAAACCACAGAAGCACGGCTGTGAAAATATTCCCCACAAAAAGCAGGTGTTTTGGGGAGTTTAGAGACAAAGTGAGGTAAGCAGCACAAGAGATTGAAGGAACATTGAGTCTATTTCCTGACATGAGTGCGCATGCTATAATTAACATATAGACATAACTAACTCAGAGTATAACATAGATATAACACACATAAATGACAATAATCAAAGCATGAGAGGACATAATACATGACAGGATCAGGTTACACACAATCCCCCAAAGTGAGGGATTTTCAGTCTTCTGATGGGGATGAGAATTGTGGGGGATAAACAGCTGTCTGGCAGCAGGGCAGCCTGTTATTCCTATGAGAGAAATCCAGTGTTTGGTGTAACATCTGCAGGAGGGGTGTTCATGGTACCAACACACACCAGTGGCCAAAACTCACCCAGACACAAAGAAACAGCAAAGCATGGTAGACACTGTGTAACACACACACACACACACACTTTACCACAGCCACCTAACTCCAAAAAGGCAAAGGAAGCAGCAAATATCACAGAACCAATAAAATACAGTATTCATCCATCCATCCCATTATTCAATGCAAAAATACACATTTTTTAATCGTGTTAAAGATGTTTAAAAAGCATTGTTCCACAATTTTGTTTAAAAATTGCCTAATCATTAAAACTGTAATTTCTTTCTTGATTGAAAATTAATTTCCCTCGACCTCAGCCAGCAGGTGCTTTATTTTGATTTTATTTATTTTCTGGCTCTCTCTGAAAGTCTGCCTGCCTGTGGCTCCTCCTCTTTCACTCAGATGGCCCTGTCAATCATGCAGAGACGGCAGGAGTAATCGAACACCACATTGTGGACGTCTCCAGGAGTTAAGCTGCTGCTTCCTGTAACACGGCCCTCTGCCATGGCATTGTGGGGGATTCCTCAGTGCCCGGCTCCACTCATGCATTCTTCAGTCGGACGTTCCTACATACTCGGCCTGCTCACAAGAACAGAGCCTGCTGCACCGCTTCAAAGAAAAAGTGCTCATCCGTGGACGGATTCATTTTCCCTCTTAGACTGGGCACAGATTTCTGCTGAAATCATGTGCTAACAGAGATGGAAGTAGCACTTCCATTGCATAGCAGTGTGGACCACCCGGTACATGCAGATTAGTGTAGTGAGATGGAGCCACCACTATAAGCAGTCGCCCACTTGCCGACTAGCACTGGACAGTAAGTCCAATCCCTGCACCCAACATCCCATGACAAGTTCTTGAAGTAATGATTTGTGTATATTTGGCTCTGCAGTGCAGTGGAACATATCTGCCTTACTGTAATGTGGTATTAACGACATGTTAAAAGTACAAACCTAATCAGACGTATTGTTAAAGTTCCTCTGGGAGAAGCCACTCAAGAGGCTCTTCCTGACATATCAGCTACACTTCTCTTCCTGACTGGCACAACCTGCATGAGAACAGCAGTCCCCCCACACACTCCCAGAGGACAGACGTGGGGTGGGGATCGATATGCTCACTCTCACACAGACGTGGGGTGGGGATCGACCCCCACACACTCCCAGAGGACAGACGTGGGGTGGGGATCGATATGCTCACTCTCGCAGCTCAGCTGATGTATTGTGTTATTCTTTCAGTCATTTTTCCCTCAGATAACCTCAGTGAGGCGTGAGCTAGAAATCAGACAGTGGCACATAGATTCCTCTCCTCATTTCCTCTTTCATCTCTCTCTCTCTCGTCACTGTCATTAACAGATCAAGTGGGCGGGGCCTTGACGCAAACGGACCCCTTGCTGAACTCCCAGAGAGGACAGTAGGCATCCTCCACTGAGTCCGAAGGCCGTCAATCCGTTATCCGCTGGTAGGCTGCCAGGAAGTTTGAAGGACGGAATGATTTATTTAACCATTTGAAAGCAATGTTTGGATTTGCCCTCAAAGTTACCAGCATTAGCGCTGCTCTAAAACCCCTATCCAGAAGAAACCTAAGCTGAACACACCCAATGACTCTGCTCTTTAAAAAGTACTAAACCAATAGAGGTAGCGCTAGCAGCATCCGTGTAGCCCGGAAGCTGGGCTTGGAAACCGAAGGTGGCGGTTTCCACTACCAGAAAGGTTTCCGCTGTAGTACCCTTGACCTGAATATAAATCAACAAACTTAGCTTCGCAGAGGCCATCCAGGGCCATTAGTGAACTCGCTGAAGACTACAGTTCTTTGTCTGACTCCTGATTCAAACGAACAACGTTGGTGGTCACAACTAAACCGTTTACAATTCCTTCAGCTGTCTTTCTATGCTACACTGACATTAAAAATGAGGCAATACCTAAATTACTAAACACCAACAAGCTTTAAAATATCATACAATTCTCAATTATCCATTTAAACCTCTAGGTCCTTTTAGTGCCCAAACAATTATTCATGACCATCTATGCCCCTCTATTATCATTCAAAAACATTCAGTGTTCATGGCTGATACTAATCCAGGGTTTGACGGTACAGTACCAATATCCACCTGGATGTAACATCAGACTGTATTACCACCATCTTCCTGCAGATGTCGCTACCAGTGCAGGAACTGTGGCTAGCATTGATCCATTGCATTTCAATAAGAAAGTTACTGGAAGCATAAATCATAAGTCTATCTGCACTCACTAATCCAGCTGTCAAAGCTTTTGTTATGCAAGTAACAGAAAACTTAGTTTGAGACTTGGAGCTTTACTACAACAATTCACTCATCTCAGACAGCGCCTTGGAACTGAAAACCACTGAGCGATTTACAACAATGAGTTCATTTTTAGAACATATTACCAAGTATAGATTTAGGAACAATACGGCCCTTTCGTTGTCACTGAACAACATTTTAGTATTCAAAGAGCAAAGGAAGGTACATAAAGCATGCTTCCTTCACACACCGGCCTGCACAGAATGGATCAATTCTGAATGGAGGCGCACGCGACTCTGCCTTATCAGCGTGGACAGGAACTTCCTCCCATTCTGCAGCACAGAGCTGCTCAGTGTTTGGTGTTAGCCTGTGCCAGGCACTCGCTAACATACGGTCTTCGGGCGGAGGCTGAAGAGGCCTGTGTGTCCACGGCCCAGGCTCTTACGCCAGGCTCACAGCTGTGAAGAACAGCTGGGACTGCAGCAACACGCCAGGGCTGCGACCACATCCTCCGTGACACTGGGGCCTGACGAAAACCACAAGCTGAGCTTCGGGCACATGAAGCTTCTCGGATAATAATCACCCATAACCCACACTACCCCCCCAACCCAGACGAAGATAGGATTTCCTCCAGATTCACAAGGATGCCCGTGGCCAAAATCTGAAAATCAGGCCAGACACATGTAAGTGAATTCTGTAGCCAGCCCTTTACTTGTGCACATTTAGTTCAGGAGCTAGGCTAATTCAGAGCCACTAGATTTCTCTGCGTAGCCACTCTGCCTGATTGAAAGGTAGGTGACACAGTGTGACACAGTGGTACACAGTTGATTGTTAGGCTCTCACAGCGGAGTTAATTAGGGTGTAGTTCTGTATGCATTTTTGTTCCTTAACTGAATTAGCACAGGCGACTGGGCCTGAAAACCGGTCTCCTGCGATGACTGGTGAGCCTTTTAGGCTTGCGTACTTTTCTTTGTGAAGATCAGAGGTACTGGAATTCTTTAAGGATTAAGCACAGCATTGTTCCAATTGCCCTCCAGTGCTGACCGATGCCCCACGCTGACAGCCAGACTTACTTAGCCAAACCGGCCATAGGGGTTTATAAATTAAAATGCATGGGAATTGGGAACATAGACCACACATTAAAATGCTGGTTGAAAATATAGTGCACAGTTGAGTGTTAAGTTTTTCAGATTAGGCTATCTGTCATCACTGAGGCTAAAAACACACTTTATATTTTAATTGGTGCATTGGGGCCAACTTTTATCATGTGACCAAGAAATGTACGCTTTGTGGAGCAGTCAATCAGCATGTTATTCTCAAGTGGGAAAGACAGAGACTGAGTGACATGGCTGGGCAGCCACAATAAACAAACGTGTCCGAGCCGCCCACTCCTAGTCACATGACCATGCAGTGGCAATACAAAAGGCTTCATTCTGCCAGGCTACCGTGCAGCTTGCTGGCCAATGGCTCCGTCTCACAATGCCCTGCACACACAACATACAATACAGCACCTCCAGGCCACAACAGCAGCATCAGCCAGTCACATGCATTTCTCCTCCACATCTATCACCTGCTTATTACACCTATATGTAATTGGACCCTCTGGTGTGAAATGCAGACGCAAGTATTTTTAAGTTACTATCCAACAAGATTCTGACACATGAAGGTAAAAATACAGTAGTTTCCGTCTTTTATGATCTTAATTCAAGAAATACAAAATTAAGTTGAATATTAATGCATTTAATACATTAAGAAGACAGATTGGAATTGCACACAGAAATTAAAAACTGCAGTAAGGTACCCCCCCAAGCTGTTGATATTACTATCCATGGAGAAAGAAGGACTGCAAGAGAACGCAGGCTAGACTGGTGCGTCCTCCTAAAGCGCCCTTCCTGTGTTAACACCCCACCCCCAAAACACACAAACTTAAATAGGCAAAGTCTAGTCACCAGCACAATTCATAGACATTTGCCTCTCCTATACCGTGCATGCAAAAACCATGTTTACCTACTGTAAAGGTGTTCTAAAGATAAATACACCTTTATCCGTTTCATAAAACTCTCCACTGCACTTGCCTTTATTTCGGAGTCTGCGTGTGGAAACAGCTGATGCAGAACCACTTTGACTGAGTAGAGAAATGTTACAGCGCTACAAGAGTGAGCATGCAGAGAGAAGCACACTTGAAGTAGGAGATAAGGCAGAGGTAAGCACTAAACCACAAGCACGCCACTTTCTGCTCCCTGCAACGCCCAAATATGGCTCTGAATCTATGTTTAATCAACTAAACATTATCTACAGTCTGAAGTTCCCTATGATAGAACGCACAGCAGTACTCAATACTGGCAGTCCATTCTCAAGGACAAACCCCGTATCCAACCCTGTGAGGTTGCTCAAGGTGTAGTATGTACAGTTGTAAAGTTAATTCATTGATATTACATAAACAGGACACAAGTCCACCCATTGCATTTCAAATGTTTCACCTACAGCAAGTTTCTGTTTTTGGGATAAGACAGCTAATGTAGGAAAGTGAATGCATTCATCCTAAGAATCACAAAAAAACATCTGATCCCAAGATCCTCTGACGAGAGTATGATTCTTTGTTTTGGTTGAAACGTTGTAGGGCTTGCAGATCACACGCTATGTTAAAGAGAGGGCTTCTCCAGGAAAAATAGTTCTCCAAGAAAAGGTTATTGAAAAATAATTTAAAAACACCTCAGTCAACCCACAGCTCAGTTCCTGTAAATTGCCAATTATGTTCACTTAGTTGGTGATGAGCTATAAAGACTTTCTAAAGGAAGACAGAAAAGGAGACTATAGTGCACACTCAAAGCCTTCTTTGTCTAAAGCTAAAAGCCAAACCATTTCATGAGCTGAAACGAGGTGGAAGAAAACTAAAGGGGAGAATGCAGGCATACAGAGGTCTGTTGACCTGAGCAAACAGACTGTCAAACATCTGTAATGGACCAGGATCCAGGCCCATGCATCCCCACAGCTGATAAGTGTGTTAGCCCAGATTTGACCTCTTAGCACGAAGAACTGAAGCTCAGTCTGTTAATTGGGCACAGATGCCAGTGAACTGCTTCTGTAGAAAGAGATTGCGGAAATTACCCCAATAAATGGTAATTAGATGCTTCATCTTTCTCTCTTCTGGTTTTTTCTAAGATGAAGATAGTATTCCTTTCATCTCCTCAGAGCCAGGTTGCCAGGTTGTGCTTGCTTCACTGAGGTTGTGCAGAGAAGACTAACAACTGCGTGGGTCACAAACAGCACTTAGATAATGGGCACAGGATGTCAAAGTGGGCAACAGAAGGGTTACAGACTAAACATCAGGTGGTGCACAGGTGGACTAGCAGGAAGTACCCAGCAAGGTATTTTTATCTGAACTGCTCTTTGTAACATAAACATAATGCAATCTAGAGTAGCAAAGTATTTGAAAGAAAATGGCGAAGCTGCTGTATCAAATGACAAAATGCTATCAGAGAGAGATTTAAAACTGCATACCACACTGCAGCCTTGCTTGGGGTGCTATGCTGTAGAACAGGGGTGGGAAACTGCAGTCCTGGGGGGCCGGTGTGTATGCAGATTTTTGCTTCCACCAGTTACAAATGATTTAATTAGCACAATCATTCACATAATCTGATATTTTAGCTACATTCCGTGATATGAACAGAAGCTGATGAATGTTCCTGTGCCTGTATGCATGTATTGTTATGTTTTATCGTGGTCTAATTTTGAAGTAAATCGATGTCGGTGTATGTCACTAATTAGCTTATGAGCCAGGGTAACTGGGGGCAGCAAAAACCTGCACGCATACCTGCCCCCCAGGACTGGAGTTAAACCTACATACACACCGGCCCCCCAGAACTGGAGTTAAACCTGCATACACACCGGCCCCCCAGGACTGGAGTTAAACCTGCATACACACCAGCCCCCCAGGACTGGAGTTAAACCAGCATACACACCGGCCCCCCAGAACTGGAGTTAAACCTACATACACACCAGCCCCCCAGGACTGGACTTGCCCACCCCATGCTGTAGAATGTACCACCCTTCAGATTAACTGTTAAACCAAGACACCTCATGTGGCTATTAAAGATTACACAGATTTTTTATTATTTTTTTTATAAGAGCAAGGGCGACTGGTAAGAGTGACTGGTTAACCCCAGTCACTCCATGCAAAACTGGCTTTCTGCATCTGCCCGCCTGTCCTTTCTCTACATCTGCCCGCCTGTCCTTTCTCTACATCTGCCCGCCTGTCCTTTCTCTGCATCTGCCCGCCTGTCCTTTCTCTGCATCTGCCCGCCTGTCCTTTCTCTGCATCTGCCCGCCTGTCCTTTCTCTGCATCTGCCCGCCTGTCCTTTCTCTGCTACATCTAATTTGCAGCATAATGCCATAACCACTTAGCTATACTTTGATTCCCCAGATCGTCCTTGTAAATGTGAATAATTTTTTTCAGATGGCCTACATCAATAAAAAACAATTAATTCAAATACATGCGCTAAATATGTGTTCTTCCTCGTGGAAAGATCACCGTCTTGGAGAAAAGGAGGCTCTTGAGGACAGTGACACCCTGAGGTGATCTTGAAAAGACAAGAGGTGCAGAAAGAGACTAACTTTGACAGTGCTGCTGGGAGGTTTAGATAAACCTCTCTGCCTCCTGAGATAAGCCTGATGGGAGTGGCAGATGGTAAAACCATAAACTGGCTATAGAAGGAAGTGACATCACTAAAGGATCATGGGAATTCCCTGCTGTGTGTCACTCTCACACGTCCATACATGCATACATGTCTCAGTCTGTAAATGACCACACAGCTCTACAAATACCTGTAAATAAGAGGAACTTTCCCCCTTGTGTGTGTGTGAAAAACACACATCTCCAAACAAAGCCTTTTGGAGTACTGTGTAAGTAGGGTGTTCCCATCAAAGACCAGCGACATTGGGATAAAAGATTTAACGGGATTGTGAAATAGTAGGAAACATGAATTGACATGCTGTTGCCTGTGGCATTTAAATGCAATACACAAAGCTCTTAACACAGCACTCTAAATGTTGCCATGTCTGCAACCAGGTGTATCATCTTAAGTGATGAGACCATTCTGGGAATTTTCAATTACCACTGAGTTACAACATAGACATCCAGCCGTATACAGCAAAGGAAATGACTCAGTTTTAGAGCTTAATTATACCTTGACTCCTTTAAATCCACAGATAAAAGCCAGCTACAACTGTGGAAATGTACCAGAAGAGACTTTCATAATTCCCACTACTCTAACATGAGCAGTATCTTCAAATCAGACTCCGGAAAGCAATCTACCAAACTAGCAGACTTTCTGAGTGGGAGGCAAGCTAATGAAGTGTTGGGAATCAGCTAAAAATAGTATTGCAGGGCAAAGCCCACCCCTCGGTCTCACAGCCTTCCTGTCAGAGAGGAAACGCAAAACCTCATCCAAAAACCATCAGCCTAACAAGGCCCAGGGGATTCTGGGAGTACAACACAAGTCTTCTGGGATGCTATCAACCAATGAGAGGCCTTCCTTGGAGCAGTGTCATAATCTTTATATTATGGGGGGGGAGGCAGAGCGAGCAAACCGATATGCATGTATGGAGTCTATTCGGCTGCAGGCTGAGAGTCTTATTTTTTCAATCGTTTGGTCCTGTGTATTTTGCCTGACCTCTTTCTTAGCCCCTTCCAGCTCTCGGGCAAACACACACTCTAACCAGCTCTAACCAACCTCTCTCTTTCCCACGTCACTCCGCCTGGGGTTCAGCCATGACACAATTCGCAAGAGAGAACTATTTGCTCAGCCTTGGGAAGGCAGAAAAAATCACACAAAACCACTACAGAGCTGGCCGACTGGCCACTTTCCCATTCTCGGCTTTCCTGACTTATTTTTTAAGTGGGGGAGCACTATTGTTGGGAGTGACAACATTCATCAGAGGGTATAGAGAGTTTGGGAGAGGTCTACTGTCCATAGCTCTATGTCATTTTTACCCATCATCTGACATTTTTATGCATTTAACAATATAGCGAACAATATCATTAGACAATTTAAATGTAAACCTACACAGGAATGTAAACAGGAATGTAAGTAAGTACCTGCTGATACGATGGAAAGAGATGAATCTACAGGGGGCTCACTCAAGTCTTCTATTTAGGAAATTAGTTTATCTTCTCCATTACTTTAGTCAGAAAACAAGGAAAGTTCAGGCCCCAGTCCTCTGGCCTTTCAACATACATAAAGCTAAGAATTCACCTCCTGGCAATGAATGTGTAACACAAAAGCCCAACAAAAACAGAATTCTAAATGCCATCCACTTGCCATGACATTTATTCTCCATTTCTTTTTAAATCCACAGCTTTGTAATCACTGTAGAATTTTAATTCCCGTGGCAATCTGGATGATAAGCCTTCTACCCTTGTGAACACCCAAGAAGCCAGGCAGAGATAAACTGCCTTGGTGCTCTAGCAGTGCATGTACGCCCCGCCGAAGTCCAATTTGTTAATAACCATTTCCTTTGCTGGTTACCAAATACGCTGGGAATTTCATGCTTCCCTTGAAAAACAAGGCCAATGTGGATGGAGGGAGGCTTAATTTTGTTTATTTTTTGTAGGGGAGAGGGTTAATATAAAGTGCTAGGGAAAATGTCTAAGTGCCACACAAGCAGCTTAGCTTCAGCTTTTATGTTGATTACCCTTTCTTTGAGGCCAACATATCATTTGATTCCTGTGGGATAAAATAACACGTGGGAGTTCAGAGGCTATTCTGGTCAGATGATAGCCGTTGAAAGCTTGATACGAAGCTTTGAAAAGCTCCTTTGATCAATAATCAATATAGGGCATCACATTCCTCACTCCCTGCCTGCCTCTGGAGTAACAGTTATTCCTTCAGCCATTTCATGGGTGAATGCCCTTTCTTATCGGTTGTGAGGTGCTGGATAGTGTACCGTTAGCCTGGTCTGAGGGGTATGTCAAACTGGTTTGCTGGACGTCATACTCTTGCTTAATCACAAGAGGCAAGCAGATTTGACGGCGCTTAATTAATTCAAGTGTACCCAGAGCAAGGCACTTTATGCTGACTTCTGTAGTAAAACAAATGGAAATATACCTATGTAATGGGTCGTATGCAACTGCAAGCACCGCTAGCCACCTAGAACAAGGGTGTCTGTCAACAAATGACGAATAAAAACAAGTACATCATTACCATCATAATTACCGGTTTGAGTGTTGGATAGTGGTTTGGAAGGAATCAAGTTAAATTGCCAGGTGGGACATTTGGGCAAAGAACTTAATCTGTATGACTCCAGCAAGTAATTATCCTGATAGATAACATGCAGTGTGAGCTACATAAGTGAGGCGCAAAAAATAAATAAATAAATAAATAAACTCTTTCCTGGAGGAATTATCTGAAATTAAATTCCATGAGATCAGTGTGACCTCTGACCTTTCTGCCCAGGACGGCTGGATCCTGCCGTCTGTGGTGTCAGTCCTGTGCTCTGTGGGAATAGGGGGCTCTGTTTTACCCGGCTCTCCTGAGATAAACAGAGATTGTGAGCTTCAGGTTATGCAGCCTGCCCTTTAACTGAAAAAAGCAGTCCCTCCATAAAACACAAAGAGCAATCCTCAGGCATGTTATTATCCATGTGACACATAGAGGGCAAATGCACAGTGCCAACACAGGGAGACACTTTATAAACAGTACAGAAGAGAGTATGATTTTAGCCAAACTTAAACTGCACGCCACGCCGCAGGCGGCAGTGTAGTATAATGGTTAAGGAGCCGGACGTGTAACCGAAAGGTTGCAGGTTCGATTCCCAGGTAGGACACTGCCGTTGTACCCTTGAGCAAGGAACTTAACCTGAATTGCTTCAGTATATATCCAGCTGTATGAATGGATAAATGTAATAAGAAGTTGTGTAAGTCGCTCTGGATAAGAGCGTCTGCTAAATGCCTATAATGTAATAATAAGAAGATAAAAACAGGCTGTAAAGGAAGGAATGTGCCCATGACGTGACATGTAGTATCTCCTGACAGAAAATTTGCTGGAATCATGAACAACCAGATTATAGAGGTTAAATGACATCGGGGCTATGCGGTTATTCAAGTAGAGCAGCCGAGGAAAAGAATTAACTGCACATCCAGTGTATCGCCTTGCAAAAAAAAAAAAAAACAGACCAAGGTTGTTCTTCCTCTGCAACGAAACGATTAAGCAGCTCCTCATGCAAACCCCGCTCTACTGTTGTCCAATGACAAGGTCTGTAATCTGGCGGGAACAGCATCCAAAAACATCCGGAAATCTTTTTTTCACCCGGCGTGAGCGCAATCGGCTGAAACCACACGCCCCATTCTCACAGCAGGGGAACGGAAGTTCCCAAAGCCACAATGACTGCACACCGAACCGCGATCCTCAAGCCCTGCTTCCTGGTTCACACGTCTGCCGCTGTAAACTGGAAAATTCCTGACATTGTGCAGCATGTTGCCAGTGTGCCCCGTTTCAAAGCTCTAAACTTTTCACACAACTATTAACACGTTTTCTGCAGCAGAAGAAAGGTAACTGGCCCTTTAAGAGCAGGCTACTACCCGACAAAGTGTCTTGTTTTTCAGAGTCACAATTGCCAATGTGGTTTTACACACTCATCAGCACTACAATGATACTCAGTCCCTCACAGATCCAGCCTGGTCAAACACACTGAGAAAGGCACTTGACAGATGTTTTTATGTTTAACTTCTAGGTTTACTTTAAAATGTGTCAGTGTAACACCGCCATCCAGGTTCAGAAACTCCTAAAAAAGTCCTCAGTCACCTGTATTTGCTAATTAGCACAAGTCTTCAGTGAAATCAGCTGGCTGAGTTGATGGGTGGAAGAAACACATGGCAGGACTTCTTGACCCCTGGACTTTACACCTCTGCGTCTCACACATGTTGTACTGCAAGAATTTGCAGGTCTTGCAATCTAGGGGAGGAAGACTTGACTATTCTTAAAGAGGATAACTCACTTCCTAGGGTTCTTTGATATTATTGCAATTTAAGTGTATGTTATTGTTTAGCCCAGAATGTGCTTTATAATGTAAAAACAGTGTATGTGTTTTCTTGCTTTAAACCACAAACTCACAAATTTCCCTCTACCAGCCATTATAAAGGCCGCTGGTCATCACAAACCAAAATATCTTTCCTCACACACTAAAACTGTTGACTGGGCCAGTTAAAAACATACACAAAGGCTGAAATGATATAAAAAACTTCAAAAAATTACCCATCTTTTTAAAACCTAGGCTGGATGGATATGTGCTGGCCAATGTAGCATTGCGTTTTATTGAGAAGCATCAAGTAGTTGATCAAATACTATGTCCAGGCTTGTTGTTTCGCTACAGACAGCCTTCCAAATTCTTAGTGTAATGTCATACACTGTCAGAACAGAAATACAGAGAAGCTGAATTAACCCTTGGAGTCATGCATGCTCCATTTCAGTTCACTACAAGGTCAGGGCAATGAGGGCATATGCATATCTCATAACCTGGTATAAACAATTGACATCCTCCAGATGGTATGTTTGGAATGGAGTAGTTCTGCAGCATGATAACCACCAATGTGTTCTCCTGAACAGCAGGCTCCATTGCACTTTGAACCCAAATGATTCCTCTTCAGTTCTGGTAAATGACCAGCTTGCATGATAGGTCATGTTTTCAGCACCGGTATTTACAAAGCACTTTCATGGGATACTCAAACTATCGGCGCGAGTGTGTGGAAATATCTTAATAGTTTCTGTTAGCTTTCTGATATCGCAGCCTGTGTCCTTATGACCGAGATAACAACCACGAGCTCAGGCCTCTCTCCCCAGCTCAGCCCTTATCCACGGTCAATCAGGAAACAGTCAGTGAGCCGCAGCACCCCAGTGTGTTGGGTATGACAGTGGAGCCAGCCTAAAGAGAAACTGGGCGTGCCCGCATCACTGAACAAAACAACAGTGCTGCTCTGATAGACACACAGGATCAATTTTTCAGCTCTTCCCAACACTGGACTGCCCTCTCAGAAGTGCGCTGTCCATTAAGCCTAAATGCATCAGTCAAAGACATCACAGGAGTGGAATAGTAGAAGAGAGGGTCATGTTGCTGGAGACTGGTATCTTTCCAACAATCTTTATTCCGTTCCATTAATTGCTGATGGGAAAATTCCTACAACTTGCTATATACAGCCTGACGCATCCATGAACTCTCCTTTGCTGTCAACGAGTGTGGCTTGGTTCTCATGAACTGGCAATGGAAAAAGTGACAGTCCTGCTGGCAATACTTTTTATTTTGAGAGAGGGGCTAAATCAATTAGGTTAGATGGGAACGTTCCTTTGTACTTAGATCATCAATTCAGCATCCCTCTGCAGTACCCTGCCAATTTTAAGCAAATATTAAGCAAATATTATCCACCCCAATGACAGTTTTTTTATTTCCTTTTTAAAAACTGTGTCCTGCACATCAAGGTATCGGACCAAAGTTCAGCAAATCGGGGTCATTTTTTCACAACACAAAGTGCGAAACTTTCCTATGCACACAACTGGTCACCCGCTGACTCTTATGAGTACATAGAGACTCCTGTCAGGGATCAACTGTTGACAAAGCGTAATAAAGTCTAGATGAGATAGGCTGCTTCCCTGTTTGCCACACCTGGCCGTACAATAACCGTTCATGTCTAGTTACACAAGAGACATGCCAGTAAGCTAAATACCAAGGCAGCACACTAAGACAAAACACTGCCTGTATCCAATGACTTCACCAAAGACTGATATTGAGTAAGCATGACTGTACACTTATATAACATGGAAAATTGGAAAGGTGTATGACACCCAACTGACATATATTCCGACACGAGCTCATATTTTATTCCATCCATAGTAGCAGGGACCATTTTGAACGGAGCCTTCACCAATACAGGCCCAACTCTGCCCTTCCTATCTGTGTAAAAATCTTTAGAATGGCAGGGCCTCATTTCCTGGCAGGATGGGGGGCACGACAGGACACTTTTCAGAGGTCTCCATAAAAAAGGAACGCACAGGATGAAACCTGTTAAGTGTCCCCGTTGTTAGAAGTAATCCCCTTTGTTCCCCATTGTGCGTATTGAAACGAGGTGGCCCAGTAATTGGCCTGCTAGTCTTTGTCATGCATTCCAGTACCCAGAACAATGACAACGTCAGAGCACTCCCTGTCCACGCAGGTAGGACTGCTGCACTGCTGGCCAGTCCCAACTACTGAGTTCCTCTCTTCTCTCTACACACAGCAATCGTTGTTCACAAAGCTGTAATATAACAAGCAGATAAACTTAAGTACAAATTGCCCTGTCAACTCCACAATGACGCAAATCCAAAAATGACAAGCTCAGTTCATCAAAAAGCAGTGTGTGTAGCTGGCTGCCATGACAGCAAATCTTAAACCCAATGTGCACATTACCTGTAAATAAAATTACACAACACAATGACTGCAAGCGTATCACACTTGGTCAAACAAAAATATATGAATGCTGCACATGCAAATATTGAGACAGAAGCAGCATCTTGAGAACCAGCTGTGGTGAGCAAAGTCAGGTTAAGACCAGGGGGCTGAATAAGACCTTTGTTATTAAAAGTGGGAGAGACAGGGTCTCGTCCCCAACTTGACCCCCGATCTTCCTGGAGTGTCACACCAAGATTGCCCTTTTGCGCTTGTCTAAACCATACATTTGTTAATTTAAATGCTTTTCGCATTTTTGTTTTTGCATGTGATGTGGGCTACATTTTTTAACATAAGTTACATTTTTATCCACAAATAGTTTCCGATCAAGCAATCTGGAAAGACTCACGCAGGCAGCCAATTAATCAAAGAGTGGAGAGACAGCAATTTACCTTGAAAAAAGATGTAGGCTACCTCCGCCCTTCTTAATGACACCAGAACATTGAAAGTTGTGGAATTGTGTCATTAAAACAAACACACAAAACTGTAGAATTCTGTCTATGCGCAATCTTATACAAAGACCCGTAATAAGTCAGATCAATTACCAAACCTACTGAATTGCGTACCTATATAAATCTGACTAGCCTGCAATACATAGCCTACTGTATTTCAAATTCCACAAATACTTTTCAATCACAACACCAAACAAACAAACGTTTGTTGCATCACTTCACAATAAACAATATGAACTTTCGTGTTCTACCCGGAGCCTAAGCTCAGTTACTCATGCGCATATAGAAAACACAATCCACACAAACGTAACAGAGTAATTGAATTGCTACACCAATCCTGCTCTCGAAAATGCCACAACTTTATACACTTAACTCAACAACTCGCACTTGACCTCAACATAGCCGAGGCTACGTTACATTTTCATTAGATATTGGCTAGTCTAAGCGCTAGGGATGGCAATTATCTTACAGTAACATTGTTGCTACAAATTTAGCAACATAGCCCACAGTTCGTTTAATTGCAGCATGCTCCTATAAACAATCTGACATCAAAAACTGTGCAGAAGGCTCGGCTACTGGCGCGGCTACCGATCCGACCCGAGTTGATTGACAAAATCAAACATAATTCCTCAGTGCTCCCATCTCGACTTCCAACGTGAGAAACTTAGTAGGCTATCTGTCTCGACCACACTACAAAAATAGTCAATTAACTTAAGTTGTGTCCTTTTACTTACAAAATTATTGTGTAGTGGCTTCCTATTACCGAAGATTCAGCGGCGGCGAACAAAGTAGGAATAATATCGAGCACATTCGGTATGTTCCCTTTATAGCGCTGCACTCCTTTGGAAACAAACCCTCCAACTTGCTACCATTCGATTCCGCGCACAACGTGGATACAGTTTCCTCCGCTCAGTGCGAAACAAACTAGTGGCGATCGCTTCTGACTGGAGTCACAAGCAATGCTCAAAGGCAACACCTTCTTTGCGCCTGCGTAGAAAATGTTACCAACATTCAAATAACTACAATAAAAAATACAATAAATTACATTAATAAAATCCCTAACATGGGATTAAATCTTTTATTTTCATCCAGTTTAAGCACAGTAGCATACAGAGAAAGGATTTAAGAAACCACCGGATTCGCAGATTTCGCACATATTTAGAAGCAGGAAGCCTTCGTCATGTTGGTACGAAACTTTTTGCAGCATTTTTGAAAACTGGTCGGGCAACATATTACACAATACAAATTTAACAAACAATATAGGCTACCTAGTTGGTGTCACGGTTTAAGGGGAATGCGTAGGCTGTAGGCTACGTTATGTCCCCACATATTAACAACCGGCCTTAATTGTAACATTTAAAAAAAAGCAAACATAACATTATTATTTTTTTTGTCCTACGTCAACATCTTATGCAGCCTAGCTTTACTGCTTAGCACTAGGCTACTTGTTAACAAGTTTAGCCAATTGTTCGTAGCGTGTGTAGCCTGTCTATTAGGCCTAGGCTACTGTAACCGTTAACATACTTAGAATACAAGGTTGCCTATATTCAGTGTGGTGAGTCATATGAACAACTCGTGCCTACAATAGGTAAACCGTGATAGCCTACTAGGCTACATCATGGGTTAAAACAAACTAGTTTTCCGATCGTCAGCATGGTCATTGGGCTAGCCTACACGGTTTACAAACTAGAGGGAACAGCAGGATTTCTACTGTGTGCGAAAGGGACTATCGGTGTTTGATTGAGCAATATCATGAAAACAGTAGAACAGGCCGGTCCATTAAGCGAGTTTATCATCTCCGGTGTTGCGTCTGTGGGCATAGGAATTCCAATAACTTTAATTTAGGCTACGTTATCCGATGCTTGGAGATAGCCGACCTTTGTTTTAAGGGATAATCTTTCATCTCCCTCATCACGACATAGGCTAGCTATTTGCCTACCTCATCAACTGCTGTTTTTTTTTTCCACATTTGGGCGGGACTTCAGGAATTTAATTTCAGTGGGTACGTGCCTTTCTAGCCTACTTGTTCCATGCTTGACTTTGAATAAATAAAACTAGGATAAGTTTTATTTTTTCTGTTATACGGTCAATAAAAAAACGGGGAATTTCATTTGTTCTTCGCCGTTAGTGAAAATGAATAGGTGTCCGATAAACGTAACGTAGGCTATTTGCCCAGGTAGCCTATAGACTGGATTTTATTGAACAGGGTAGGTAAAATAAAGTAAAGTGTACGCAAGTATGAGCCTGTACGAATTCGTCACACCCAGATAGTCTACGCATCAGTCACTCAAACTTTGTCAGGAGTGAGATTTTCAATTTGGAGAATATTTCGTGGACCAGGTGGGAGAAGATTGCGAGGTGGACAGGTGAGGATTGGGATCGCGGACTAGGCCTATATATACCGAATGAAAAACGTTTCCATCATTACAGAATGGCCTACTTCATTGTATACATCTGTGAAATTGAGCCTTACCGAGCTACTGTGGAAAAATGTGACAATGCTGCCACATGCTGGTGAATAACCGACACTGTTACTTATCGAACGGATACTCCATAATGCCACGGAGGGGAGGACATGATATAAATTGTGTAGTAAATTAACAAAGGAATAGAATCAAGGAAGGCGTTCATAACACCGATATAAAGTTTTAAAACCCAAATATTAGTCAAATTTTGGAAAGGAAAAATAAAACAATCATACATTTCTTCAAGTAGGCGTTTTATAGTAGGATATACATACATTTGCCATTATAGAAACTAGTTACTCAGATGACATTAGGAAAAAAAAAACATTCTCAATAAACAGACTTCAGGGAAATTTGACACTGGTATTTTTTGGAGAAACAGCACAACACAAGACCAAAAATATTATGGCTTGATTAATTTTTTTAGCCAGTTACAACTTGGTTGATTCTGTCCAACATAGGGCAAAAATTGTAATTGAATGCTCCACTCATATCCAGTGTTTCAAAAGGTAAGTGACAAGAATAATTTGGCTAGAAATAGGCCTGGATTCCAAGAAATAGGAGCAGGAAGATCAGTTAGCCCTTCCTGTCAGTGTCTACACAAACACGCAAATCTTGTTTTATATACACACATTTTTTTTATTAATCTTAAACTGTTTGCTTTCATGTTTTGAAGTAAAGTAGCATTTTCAAAAAGGATATACAAACTATATACAACGTTTTGAGACAATTCTGGCAGTCTGCAAGCTGGAATGAGCGCATTATGTTTATATAGTATAAACTATGTAACTCACCAACATCAAAGGTTCACAACTACATTTGAAAACCTGTTTGCACGTTCAACACTCACAATGAAAATCAATTTTATAACAGACACCCAATAAACACATCCTCACACTTTAACCACTAGACAACACGCCATTATTTACACATTTGTTCAGCAATAAAAACTCTTTAAAATAACTTGATAAAATTTATGCAAAAAAAAATTATGAATTGGTAGGTGCCATATCTGGCAGTTTGTTTAATTTGGCTTTAATAAATCTGTTTGCTTGAATCATTCTAAACTGACCTACATGGGAACTGGAAGGTTTTACCATGAGACAGATTTACCCTGAGAACAGATTTTATGATCAACCACCTGGTTTTCTATATTAAGGGCTTTTGTGACCTAAGATTATCAGTTTTAAGAAGAACAGAAAGTAGTGGTCACATTCCTTTATATGTGGAGGACGTGCCGTTGCCCTAGTCATGCTGCTTAGCATGTAGCAACGAATTTAGAAAACATCTTTTATGTGCACTTCTACACATCAAGGTGATTTTGTTATATGTCTGTATAAAAATAGAACGTCTCCCCAACCCTCTCCCTAAAAAGCTCCAATGTACAAACACAAGCAGGCAGAAATGTTAAAATGTGTAGCTTTGTCTCTGAATTCTCGTGTGTGTGTGTGTGTGTCTGGCTGCGTGTTGCTCAGCCACACGGTGTGCTGCAGGGGATGCTGGTTAAGTCGGTATGGGCTCAGATGGGCTTGGTGGTGCTGTTGTACACCAGACGATGTGTATCCTCCATGGTTGACACCTGGGAGCCGTTGACAGCCACGCGCTGGGGCCGCTGCCGCTCCTTCCTGCCTTTCAGGAAGCAGTAGCCCAAGACAGCCAGCATGATCAGGATGGCCACACCCAGCAGCGCAATGATTGCAACAGTGCCTAAACAAGAAACAAAAAATACATTTAAAAATGGGCTGAATTTATTACACTGTACACAAGTTTCATGCCATTTCTGTTTGTACAACTACAGGCAGTCTTGACATTTTCTGTGATGTGAAAATTATAGAATAAACTAAAGCTATTGGGGGAATACAGATTAAATGAATAAAAACCAAGTTACAAAAAGTTTAAAGAATCAAGTTCTGAGAAAAGAAAAACGCTGAAGCAAAATTGCTCACCTGCTTGACTCTTCTGCTCCTCCTGGCGTTCGAAAATCCCCCTTGCGAAGACGTCCTTTTCTGAAAAAAGTCACATTACACATCGCACATCATGGACAGGCCTGCTGTATTTAAGGTACTAAGGTGTAGACTTTCATTCACACCTACATACATCACTGAGTTTGACAGGCAATTTTAACTGCTAAATCAGGGAGGTATACAACAAAGGAAGCTTAACATAGCCAGGGTTTCTTTACGTTAGCTGGCTAAACACCGCAATCTGTCTTAACCGGTACTACGAACGCGGTTATCAACTTGCTAAGAGAACACAGGCTTTATTAATCAAGATACGTGCGCGTTCCCATAAAAGGGGCGGTGTCTGCAACAACGAGCCTATAGCGGTATTAGAGCAACGTATTTCTCTCCTGTGGGGGGAAAAAAGACTGATACGGACAGATAAGAACATGAAACAATCATATGAGCAAAAAGCAACACCGTTGCCTCCAACAAAGCCAGGAAGGAGCTTTTGTAATAATAATAATAATAATAATTTTTTTTAATAAAAAAGGTTAAATTAGTTTTTTTCCAAAGCCAAGGAGTTGATTGAAACATATAAAAGCACTGCCCTTTGACCGATCTGTTATCCTGAACATAACCCCGGAGCAGGTTAGCCGTGCAGAGTAAGTTGCAGTGGCAATATACCTTGATTAAAAGGGAATCGGCTTTGTGATACAGAAAACCCAGGGTTGAAGCTTAATTTAGCTCGCCATTTCCTTAATCTCGCTTCGTAGTATACCCATCAGAAGAGCAGGCGTTTCGGTTTATCAACGAATCCTTTGTGTACGGGACATTAGCGAAAAGAAGGTACGAACGCGAGAACGAACCTGTTACCGCTCTGCAGGTCTTCATACACCCACTCTCCTCCTGAAACATGTTCTCGTTCCCATCGCACCCGCCGTAGTTGAAACGGAAACACACCCTCTTGATTGGGTCATAGTACCACTTGGTCATACTGGCCCTGCAGGGACCCGTTCTGGGGGGTTCTGTGCAGCGGACTGTGAGACAACACAAGAGAAAAAAGAAAACTGAGGACGGGGTGGTGGAGCTGGAGGAGTTTCTGTGACTCAAACCAAAGATCAGTCTCATAACAGGACCACTGTCACAGAGACAAAACCAACCTTTCTGTTCATCCACAGGGATATTCAGCAGAATCTCGAATTTCTCATCAACTAAAAGAAGAAAAATGTCATGTTAGATTTACTTTTGAAACAGTTGAGGGGGAAAATAAAAAATTAAATTATGAAAGCCAGCCATTTCCACCATGAGACATTTTGACTCCCCAGATTGCTACGTTACTTGATTTGGCAAAAGAACACATTATCCTCTGAAGGAGGACAAACTAGACCGGGCTTTTCAGGTCAAAGGCTTGAAGGTGGAGACTGGTCAGCGCATCGCAACAAAAGGATGATGTGCCGCCCTCACGTTTGTCACAGGTCGCCTCATCAGAACCATCCCTGCACTGCGGCGTCTTGTCACACTCCAGGAGTTTGTCAATACAGCAGTTGTTGGTGCAGGTGAATTTGTCTGGCCCACAGGGTACACCGCACACCTCCGCTGTGTGACACACACACAGGAACATGAGCATGCACGTACATGCATAGACACACATACACAGACACACACACACACACACAGTAAGTAAGACAGTCTGGACCGCAATGTGGCTAAGCGATTAAGGAACTAAACTTATAGCTGAAATGCTGCAGACAACTGGTGGGACGCCAAGGATATCTTGAGTAAGGACATTCAATAGAATTGCTTGTACATGGCTGTATAAATGTAAAGTGTTAGCCAAGTAAATCACTCTGGGCTGGTACTATTAAAATAATTAAATATAATATGTCCATGTTTGCACTAATGTCCACAGACACATTTATGCTGAGGCCAGCGAACAGAAATAGCATGGGTTCCAGTGGGCAATTTTATCCATTAATGAATGGATCAATAAATGATTAGAGGCTGAGGAATTGATCCAAATCCATATCCTGTGATAGCACATGCTTTAATAGGACTGTCATATTAAGGTCTTACCTTGTGGAGAGGGAAGCATTCTGCCAGAAATATCTGTAACTGGAGGTTTAGCTGCAGAAGAAACGCACCAATGTTGAGACATTCGAATATTTCCTCAAATCAGATCTAGTTATAATGTCACATTTGTAGGGTTCAAACCCCCCCCCCCCCCCACAAAAAAAAATCTCGTTGAGAGGCGCCCCATACCGGACACCCCATCGCAGGCCTTGGTGCACTCCTGGGCTGACAGGTAATTGTTCTTGTTTTCCTTGCAGCCACCGAACATAAAGCTTTCACACTTCTCATTAGCGGCATTGTAGTGCCAGCGGGGGAAGGAGCCCCGGCAGGGACCCACCTTCTTGGGGGCCATACAGTGATCTGCGGGGGGGGGGGGGGGGGTGACACACTCATGAGACAGGTGATAAATCGGGAAACCGGTCAAATGAGAATCCGACTCCGACTACTTGGACTTGAATCCGACACGAAAGCGACACAGTATTAACTGAGGAATACAGTGAATAAATCACCACAAGTGCTTACCATTGAGCGAGATTGATCAAGCTCACTGTACCACCTGTGCTTTTATGCCTTGAGAGAGGAAGAGTGCACTCTGAATGATAAATGAGGAAACTTCCAAGCTCTCCCACCGCTTCTGCTAATAAACTGGGAAATTCACAGCTGCGATGCACGCCATCATTTAATAAAATTTAAAAAACGATTTCCGATTCAGCTTTTCGTGAAAGAGCAGAAAGTAACGTGAATGTAAAAAAAACTACAGCAGTAAAATAAATATGCTAGTCTTTCATTGGTAGTGCAATAGGTGATGGCATGTTACCATTTCAAGCTCTGGTGCCCATGTTGAGTGAATATCCTCCAAATCAATCGTACATGGATTTATTAGCAGAGAAGTGATAGCATCAAGGAAAGAAAGAGGGTGTGGCTGGCCTAAAATCCATAAAGATGTACATACTGCAGGCTTCTGAACAGTGCTAATCTGCACTGCCAGATGTACCAACACACAACTGTGCTTGTAGATTTTTTTCAGTTCAGCTGCAAACCCATTCATAATCTGACCCTTCAAATACCCACATTGCATATAAAATGTATATTTACCGCATGTATGTTGCATGTACACAACACTGCAAGTCTTATACCTTCCATATTTTTTCTACTCTGATGCAAAAATACTAGGATGTGGAAGACAAAGCAACAGCATCTTTCAGCCAAAAAAAGCTCTGCCTAGAGGTTATGCCCCATCACTGACATTTGTGTATAGGAGAAGTACAATACAAGACATTAATAAAATGATATGGTATTTTGAATGCAAGTCAAGACACCTGACATTATCAAATTGTTCCGTTCGGTTTTCAAGGAAATCGACATATCACTATAATAATGGAATACGGTTGCACTTCATAGTTATTGGTTAGTTCCTGCCTGGTTGGTCCTTAAACAAGACTTCCCCCTAACCATTTACATAGCACTTGAGTTTAAAATGCAGAAAGACGGCTGTGACATGTGAATCTTTGTAAAGGATGCCAACCAATGCAGAAGTTACATCTCTTTATGCTAATCTCACTCTAATTTGCAACAAAGAGTTTCCAAAAGCATGAAATCTGCCAGGATTCTAAAACACTTGCATGCTCATAACATGCAAATGGTAAGCTGACCGTTTGCAAGACAAGTAAACAAGCAAACATATGACCTGGATAAATCCTCCCCTCAATCAGTTCAGAGGTTGGTAATCTACATTAATCAATTTTGTTTAGAGTCAATTGAATGTTGATACAAGTTTTGGTATAGATATAAAAAATCTAAACATCAATTTTGAGCGTAGAATACAGGGAGAATTTTTTAAAAGAACAGTTTTTCACCAGGCTACAATGGTCCACACAAGATACCTGCTTGAGACCAATGACTATTACCACAGAGATGTGAAACACTTGGAATTGTGACATCGAGCTCTTTCAGCCCACAAGGCAGCCAGCAGGTACCAAAATCAAATCAAACATTAGTCAAATGGCATGTCCTTTCTGGCTTACGGTAACACATTCCTGACAACGCAGTGAGAAAAGGCACATTAATGAATAACTGGATAGTGCGTCGCAATTGATCATATTGTAAGGCTTGAATTGTTTAATCTAAACAACACAAGTAAAGTTGGAAAGAACGCAGAGATGTATTTGAAAGGAAATTCTGGGACTATTTGTTCATCTGTTATTTTATACATGGACGTATTGTGCAACACGATCAAGCCATGAATGCGCTTGTCCTTGTTTGTGAAACTCAGTCAGACCTGAAACTAGACAAACCAGTTTCGAAGAGTGGGAGGAGATTACTGCCAGATACAGTCACTTCCTGTTTAAGCTGAAACCAACTGGGGAACGGTGATTATCCCTCTGTTCACATTTTAGAAAAACGAGTTCAGACTGGATTGATAATCTGTCAATGTGGCTAATCGTAACACGTACAGGTCTCTGTTCAGTTACACCTGGGTGTTGTTTTTAGGCTAGCCATTAAATTAAACAAATGGCAAAAAATAACAATAGAACCCTTTGAAAAAGCCTTGAACACTGAGTGGGCCATTGCTCACTGGCAATCGCTGGTCACTGAACATGAGAAACATGACTAAGGCCAGATTATTTATTCAACAATCACCTTAAAAATTTCTCTTCCAATTGGCAAAAAAATAACAATACCATTACTAAAAATAACATTACTGTAATTTTTCCATAGCCTAGTAGTTATGCTTTCAGTTAAACATATTTTTCAAGTCCTAGACAATTTTCCTCGGTTGAAAACGGTATTTGCGGCGCACCTTTACCCAAATTAAGTGAAATATTTTCAACGCATCAAAGGGGAAACTCAAAAAACTATTTCAGCTCCTAAAATAGCTATTCTTATTCCACCTTAATTTGAACCCTGTAACAGAACAGAAGAATGTTCTTGAGGTGAACTGTGAAACAAATCCACACGGGACAAGTGCAGGTACGATGGGCTGAGACTCCAGCCAGCAGGGATAGAGAACAGGATGGGCCACAGAGAGACAGTGATTTATAGAGCTTTGTTTTCAGTAATAACACTGAGGACATGCATCAGTTCCCCCCCCCCCCCCTTATTTGGAATCACCAATTATGCCTCCAGTCAGCTTTTCCTCTTGCTCGGACAGCTCAAGGAATCGTTGCAGACTCAACCCACCCATCCTCTCAAAGGAAGAGGGGAATGGTCAGCTAGCTGATGACACGACTGTGGCCCCAACCCCTGACTGTGGGGCCCAGCCTCCTTTACTCAGGGAACCACAATTGTGTAAATAACCATTAACTACAGACACCAATGTATATCCATGCTAATGGGTGAAACTGTGAGCCTATGCCAAAGTGCTTTCTTTACCAACTCTCGTGTTCACATACTTTAGTAAATAATTAGACAATATAATAAAGCTAAAAATGAAGGAATTGGGCATTTTATGCCATAAAGGTATTAACCTGCCTGCATATTAAACCTGAATTTGATTCACTTAAGTTTAGGGGTTTTGTCTTGATAGATTTACTGTACAGACTTGCAGCCATTATCTATCCTAACCAACACTTATTAATCTGGGCATCCATTTTTATTCAGTTGTTTACTCTAAGAGGTGTGTCTTATTATTGATATACATATCTAAGGACAAGTAAATAATTTAAAATGAAAAACAACAAAACATTATAGGTAAGACTTTAAAGGGCAAATCTTCAAAAGAAACATGACCAATGACCAGGGGGAATCGGCGGCAGTAACAGTTTCTCTTTTTCTTTTTTGCTTGTCCTGCTGACACAATCTGTAATTGCATGACCACAGGACGATTTTAAAAAGGGGATGTGTTCAGATGGTTCACTGCATTGCTAGGATTTCTGGGAGGGGAATATGCTATAGTTCAATACCCTCACAGTGAAGTACAAACATGATGGCCTACTGATGTTTGAATTTTTGATTTAAAAAAAAAAACCATACTGCACAGCAGGAGAACGCAATTAAGTATTAAACTCAAGGCTTCATGTCTACATTACACAATGGTGCAACCCTGGTAGCTGATTGCCTGAACTTCATGTGATGCATACATCCATTAGAGATAAACTGCAATTGAAAAATAATCTACACTACAATTTACAACTTTTGTGTGACACTTTTTTGTAACTCACTAATAGACCCTTAACGAACCTATTGTTTTAAAAAATAAAAATAAACACGGTGCTCCCAATAAGAGATGTACAAATTGACAAACAAAATATTGTTGCACCGGTAGTCTAAACAGGATGATGTGAACAAAGATATAGAAACTGTATGGTGGATAAGTCAGCTGGTCTCTGGAATACTTTCAAAGACAAAAAAACGCTGACGCGCTCACCAGTATTCACACCATACAAGTTATGTGGTCGGAACACACAAAAAGTGACCATAACACTATTGAGCTTCTTAGTTTCTGTGAAGCGAACATTCAATTGCGTTTTCTCTCCATGCTTTTCGATGCACTACTGCATGCAGACTATATCAATTCCATTAAAAAGCAGCTCTTTAGACAAGCCTCTTATAGACACATCCAAGGTATTTTAAGCAGTTCAGAGTCAAGACTCGGGTAGAAAAAAACTGATTTACTGACAAGCACTTCATTGCAACATCAAATACAATGTGAAACCAGTCTTGGAAGTATGCAGACATTTCAATAACATGCTCAGAAATTCTACTCTTTTTTCCAGGTTAATGTTTTGTAACTGTACATTTTTTACTGGCAAACCCTTCAGCTATGCTGTTCCTGTACTTAGCATGGTGACAAGCACACTTCATAGATCTCAATAATGTGACTATAATATTCTAAAGGACTGAGTCTCCAATTGTTAGACCCATACCAGGTCAAACACCTCTCTGCTATAAGCCTGGCAGTAGCTGTGAAAAGCAACCAACTGTCCACATTTTGGGATAACCCTTCATTTTCAAACAAATCCCATCATCAGCAGGTCTACAGGCAGACACGACAATCTAAACCACAGAGAAAACGGAACGTAAGCTGCACAGACTCAAATAAATTTACAGAAATCTCCATTTGTGAGCATGAACAACAAACACTGTAGCTATGCTAGTTCACCAGGGCATAATGCTACTCTAGGCACCAACTGTGGGACAAAGAGAAGTGGTTCAATAGCAAGACCACGTACATCGCACTTCTGCAAACAGCTCTCAGAGAATCCAACCAATGCAAACTACCACTTGTGTGCGGCAAAACCTGCCGCTGAAAGTCGAGTCTCTTGAGCTCTAATAAGACCTAACAGTGTGTACTCTGTAGTCTTCGAAAAACAACAATTTAACTGTATAATACTGTTGTTTATGACATTGCCAATGTTAAAATTCAGTTTAAATTTTTTTTTCTTTTTCATTTTGACATCAATATGCCTTCTGTTACAAACACTGGTTATCATCTTTATCAAAGAATATGACACCAAACCCAAAGAGGGCTTATGAAACAATACCAAAGGAAGCAAACAACATGAATACATTTCTTTTGTATTCGACCATAATATAATCTGAAAAACCTGTACAGAGTCTGAACGGCTCAAAACCCACAAAAGTACGGTGTGCAAGCCATCTAAAATTCTTTGGGCGTGCTCATAAATGTACTGGGGATTACTTTTGTGTCCATTTTTCGTAGCAATAATAAGCTATGACGATAAGTTCAAGTGAAAATACCTTGGTACTTTCACATATCCCTTTTGATTTGGTAATGGAGAACAAAGAGCTTCTTAAGTGAACTTCTGTGTCATGAAAAACTAAAGCAATGAAACCTGGAATACTTTTCTGACTCATGTGATATTCAAAAGACTGTGGATCTGTTGCTGTTGGCAACATAATTTGCTGGTGTGGAGAAAAAAGAAACTGGTAGGGCATCCACAGTTTTGCTGAGATTTTGGAAAGGATCAGTTGACACATAGTTCTGCTTAAGTAAAAGGAATTCATGTCACATTTCACAGGGCCTGTACCCAATTTTTATGCAGATTTACCACTCTGAAAGCAAATGGTTTCAATTGGTCATTTCTGATCTGATTTGGAGAAAAAGTTGAAATATGAAAGCAACTGAGGTAAATTCCCCCAAATTTCTCATGAGCAAATACTTACTCTCAGACTGCTCAGGGGTAAGGACCAGAACAGTGACCTCTGCTGTGTTCGACTGACCAGCGGAGTCAGTGACAGTCAGCTGAAACTTGTAAATCCCGGAAGACAGATTGGATACCATAACTTGGTCTTCTAGCGTTGTTTTCTGGGGAAGAAGAAACAAACCAATTACTCACTGTCGAACATTAACATCGAAAAGTTGTACATTACTAAGTGTACTTTGGGTTGGGGAAGGGGTAAAAATAAAACCTTGAAAAAAGCAGCAAACAACTGAATGACATGGTGGAGGATACCACCAAAATGTAATTTTCCCCACATAACTATTTTAAGTCATTTAGTAATAAATTTTTCCAGAAAAAGATAAGCTCTCTTTTTATCAGAATTCTATCTATGATCAACAAAGATTGTTCGAATAACTAAGTATCGCTTGTGAATTTAATCTCAAATGTTTTTTTTAGTTTTTTTTTACAGCCGACCAAGTGCAAACCATACTGGTGGTGACAATGCCTATCCTTGCTCCATTCCTGGTACTGACCTCTAGGACAGCCCATTTACTCCCTTGGGTCAGCTCCCACACATAACTGACGATCTTCTTGTCATCTTTACTCTCAATGCCATCCAATGCCACTGAATCCTGAGGCTGGACCACCCTGTCCTGTCCTGCATTAGCCACTGGATGTTTATCCTCATCGTCACCTGTGAGAAGGCAAAACTTAAAGCACACTCCTTGTTCATAGAAACATACATACAAAAGTAATTTCATTAACTATGCATTAACTATTAACTATGTCACCTCATAAATAAGACAAGGTAAACTGCTCACCATATAGATTTTAGGTAAACAAGACACAATGTAGGAACGTCAGCACCTTGTTTTCAGCTTCAATGTCAGTTTATACCCATTAGATATAAGCACAACTGTCCATGACAGCCAAGGCAAACCATTTTACTTTTCACTTCTGATTGGAAAATGATGGAGTGCCAGTATTTTTTCCATGCCTTGCTTTTCACCATCTTCAAGGATAAAGCCTGTCATCCTAAAGAAAATGTGGTCGTGCCGGCAATACAACCTGTAGCCTATTCGCCTACACAATGGAAAATAACTGCTGAGCTGCGTCCACATTCACTGCCTTGTAAAACATGAACATCATGGATAAGGCCTATCACATAACCTCGTAAATGAAAGAGGAAGTAAAATTTAACTTCAAGCTGCGAAAATGCCAGTTAATGAAACCTAACGTGTCTGGACTTGCACGAGGATTCTTCACTCAAGGCCAAATGGCTTCAGTGTTAGGCCATCTCTTCCCCAAAGAGCCCACCGATCACGAGCGGGTCGGCAATAAGTAAAAACCGCTGTTCATTTGCTTTAAATATGTGCAAATACAATTGGAGGGTACATATACAAATGTGTCTGATGGCAAATAAACGACGACTAACCGTCAAGGTGCACGTTTTCGATCTAACGTTATGCTTTGTCAAACTGATCACGCACAGGCCTATATGGTAGGCCGTATCATTACTAGCGAGGCAGTTAGCCCAATCTCCAATCACGATCTCATCGCGAGCATAACGTCGATGAGACTATGCACTTCATTATACTTCAACGTATGGCTTCAACGAGGATCATTTTCGCACATACTGATCATGATATTAAAAACAAGAGTAGTGTATTTAAAAAAAAATATATATATATATATTATAAAGTTCTTCTAAAATCCCTATTAAATAACTAGCATGCGCCTACTTACGTAAAATGACGTCGCACGTCACGGGACAAGTCCGTTCTTGACTAATAGGCATGGGTAACTTTAGTTTAGAATAATGAGAGGTACATTAGGCTAAATAGATACAACTTACTGGGAATGGTATGTGGACCTGCTAGGTAATCTTCAAAAACAGAGCTCTTGATATAGTTGTTGAAGCCCCTTTTCTTCACAAACCTGCAAACATACGTTTTCTTGTACAGGCAATTGAATAGAAAGCAAGCTTTGATCAAGCCTTCTTCCTTCCCATCTTCCATCAAAGCCAAATTACACGTGGGATCTTTGCAGCAAGCGAGCACGCAGTTTTTCGTCCGAATGAGAGTCGGGGAAGAAATGAACACGGCCCCTTCTTTCACGGATTCATCTGTATCCAGAACAAAGCCTTCTTTCCCAGGTTTGAATTTCCCCAAGCATTCTTCCCCGAATGAATTGGCCTGGGCGCGCTCCATACACAGAATGTGGAGCAACAGCGAAGAGCCCAATAATAATCCGATCCGAAAAGTAATCATCCTAGAGGAAACGAACAACTTTAGACCTCTTCTTCAAACTTCAACTTGGGTTTCTGTTAAAAATATAAAAAAATACACACAAACCATTGAGGATAACAGGCTGAATTACCAGCAGATGTATAGCCTAGCTAGCCTACCTAGTGGTGTTACAAATGAAGTAGCCCATTTAATAATCGCTGGTTTATGACTAGGCTAAATGGGCTACGACAAATTAATTACAGTTTAACGATAATATTTTCACTAGGCCTATGAACGCATTTAATATAGTTTTATTAAAAATAAAAAAACGACAGACCACAATGCAAATACTAGACTACATTAAAAAAACGAGAACAAAACGAATCGTTCCACACCAGTTAAAACCACTTACAAACGCCCTTCTAATAACCTAACCTTACCTTTCCGTAGTTCAACTTCTCGTTTTAAAACTGGTAACGCCGAGCTTCTGTCGATACCAAGTCACCGCCGTTTTAGGTGTTTCCCTTCGTCAGAAATTAGAAGTAAACAATTTAACCCTTTTTGTTTCTCAGGTGTGCGTCTACATGTTACCTGTAAATGCCCAGGAAGTGAAATTGTAGGCGAGAACAAACAGACGCGATGACGTAGTGGACCAGGGTGTGGGAACCATCTTCAGTTTGTTGAAGTTCTTTCTTCACCTGGGAATGCACGCAACTTCTTGTAGGGCTTGAATATGCTCTCTTCTTTGTTTGTATGGTTAATATTTAGTAAGCTACATCTGTTATTCTAAATGGGAAAAAAAAGTACTTAGCTTATAGTGCAAGTAGGCTATAGCATAATTGTAGGGTAACCAACTTAATATGCAGCACGACGTTACTCGGCCCATATAGAAGCCTAAAATCTCTTATACCCTCATTGCTATAAGTTCAGAATTAAGCTATTATATTTCTCTTGATAGCTATCGCCATATAAATATTTATTTCAGATATAGCCTAAGTTACTCCAACTCGTAATTTGAGACAATTTTTGAGTAGTATAGGTCAGGGGTTCCCAAACTTTTCCATGCCAAGGACCCCCAAATAGTCGTAGCCTCTGACTGGGGCCCCCCTATTGCGAAATGGCTTTTTTTTTTAAAACTTTTAAATTACACTGGCAAATATTAAAAAAATCTAACATACAGCTTCTTAATACACAACACAATACTTTTGACCCTATTTTGATTCCATAATCGGGCCGTTAGCAGCTCAACGCAACGCTTTGACTGACAGGCAGACGGTTAGTTATTGGCTGCGATTGAAAGAAGGGCATGGCAAAGACCTAATTTCGATATGAAAGGATTTATAACAATTTATATCTGATTTTAAACCGGCACAGTAATCTTATGAATTGAATTGAAATACATTTTTTAAATAAAATATATATATATATATTTTGCATTTTCCATTTTCCTCTCCCTTCCAATTGGCCCCCCTGGCGGCCCCCACTTTGAAAACCCCTGGTATAGGTTATTCGAGATGCGGACGCCTGTCACTTGACCGATGTCTAGCCTACACCACATGGGGGCAGTCGCATACTGAATACATTGACTGTTTTAAACTACATTCTGCAGTACACGATTTTATTCCTCCACTCAAAAAAAAAAGAAAAAGTACATAAAAAGGTGCAAATGTTTGTCACTGGGGTGGTAACCCTATAGGTACACACAATTGTACCCTTAGCCTGCAAGACATAATGCATTTGTACCTCTTTTTTTTTTTGCTTGTAAAAGCCACTTATTTGTACCCAAATATAACATTGTTGTACTTTCAGGGTACATTTGGGAAATTTGAAAGTACAAAAATGCACCTTCACCCTACCTTATTTCTTAGAGTGTATACTGGATACAATATAGAAAAGGACAGTGTGGAGTAATAGAAGCACTAGTGTGACATATTTTAGATTCAGTCAACAATCTTTGGACCGACCTTGCTTGGTACTTTCGTAGCCTACCGTAGCCTGCTTCATCCATGGCTCATTCCACCTGTGGTCTGGTATCACACTGTTATACATGAAATGAGAGTGATACATGTCCGCTCTGTGATTAGTATTTAAATTCTTTGCCCCTGGTTTCACCAGTTATATCAGTATTAGCTCTCCCAAGAATCATTGCTCCCTACGGATGAAAGTGGCAACTCACTATCCGCATTAAATATTAATGTGAGTTCATAAAATCATTTCCACATGCCCATTGCTGGCTCTATGTCATTTGCATGGCGATTTAAAAAAACATCACCCATCGTGTGAGCTTGTATCAGTTGGCCTATACAGTGCTAGCGATTGAACCCTGTATTGTAGGCTACACATGAAAAACTCAGCTGGAATCTTTTTGAACACATTTTAAAGTAATGCTAGTCTGTACGATTGGTCCTGATAAAGTATGCTGGTCCATTTGAGAGTGAAACCACAATATGATGGCAGAAATGCTTTCCAAAATAGTGGTGAAGGCAATGCATCCTGACAATACTGCCTATAAAAGAAGAATAATGTAGAGCACTTTCCAGATGCATGGGTCAGGAATGATGATTTCGTTAATCTGAGAGAATACAAACTTCTTTTAGCAGTCATGCCATATAATGGTAATGGAAGCTCCATTAAAATGAAATGGCAATTGTTTTTGATTGTGTGCTTTACAATGATCTGATCATTGTGATTAGGTTATGGGATACTATAATCTGTTTGAATTGAGCACTGTATTAGAGTGATATCTCTGAACCCAAGCCTCTTGCACCACTTGCAAGTATTTTAGCTCCTAAGTACTTCCAGCCTTATTTAGCCAGTTTCTTCATGTCTTAGTAATCTCAGTTGAAGCACATCTATATATCACAGAGCTTCAAGAAGTTAAATGCATATGTTTTGTGGTAGACAAATTCTGAGGTAAAGGAGATGTACATCTTGGTCAAAAATGATATATTAGAGGGAAAATAAAGACATTTTGAATATTCATTCAAAGAGCAAATGAATGCAAGGTGGCAGTGTAGTACAGTGGTTAAGGAATTGGGTTTGTAACCGAAAGGTCGCAGGTTCGAATCCCACGTAGGACACTGCCGTTGTACCCCTGAGCAAGGTACTTCACCTGAATTGCTTCAGTATATATCCAGCTGTAAATGGATACTATGTATAAATGCAAAAATGCTGTGTAAGTCGCTCTGGATAAGAGCGTCTGCCAAATGCCTATAATGTAATGTAATAATGTTTGCAACTGTCTACGTATTTGGTTTTTAAGTTTCCACATAATCACATGTATATAAGTAACAGCTACAGTGAAGTGTGGATATTGGATTTATTTATGCAGACCCTGAGTTGAACTGTGACTTTATAATCAAGGGGAATTTCACAAGGCCATCACATGTGTTTATGTATGTGGTATTAATACATAAATTAAATTGCAGCATCAAAGGACAGTTCAAACAGTCTCAAGGACATAGTCAAGGCCCTGTTTAATGACAACCTGACAGAGGTAGTGAACCAGTAATGGCTGTTGAGATCTGGCACGATGGTACTCAAACAAGTTTATCCACACCACTGGGTCCACTCAGACCAGTGATGAAGCCTGCTCTTTGGCGTATCCTAACGCTGTTGCTATATTTAATCAGCCTGGACTTTTTCACGCATGTCACTGGTGCAGAACCAGGTGCGGGAGATGGGCTCAATGAATGTGTTCATTGGGAAAGGTGAGCTGCAAAGATGCTCAATAATTCAGAGTTTGTAACAGACGGTGCATAGCTGGCTGAACACGCAGGGCGAAGGTTGATTGAATCAGCCTGACAAAACAAAAAACGGGGTCTTATTGTTTTTTGTAACAGGATCAGTGGAAACTCTATGGTGTAGCCTTGTTATGTCTCTTGTCCCAATTGTAGTAGTTTGGCACAGGATGGACAACTATGATTTTGGCCCAGTGTTGTTTTGTTTGTGCTGATGTTTGACCCAGCTGGAGGATTTTCTTTTTGTTTTTTTGGGGGGTTTACCTTCAAATTGATAATCAAACATCACATGCCAGCCCTCGAACCAATGCTCATCCATAATTAATGGTGGTGTAACTGAGGACACCTATTTAAGTTCAAGGCTTATTAAAGGAACACCTGATAATTGTTGTTATAAAGTGCATGATGATGATTATGGTATCTCCTACCGAAAAAGATTGGGATTAACTGTCAGGGAAACCCAAAGCCTATGAGAGTGCAGAGGCCCTGTTGGTGAATCATAAATGGCAGAATAAAACGTTATTCATGGTTAAAATATGGGCCCGATTGACAGGAAAGCATAATTCAAAGCCAACCTTGAGACCATCCATGTTACAAGAGACCCCTCATTTGCCCCTCATTTACCCCTCATTTACAAAAATCCTCCGAGACAACTTCCTGTAACTGGAGGACCAGAATGCTGTTAACTGACCGAATGTCTTCTACATAATCAGAATGATATGTTCACAGCACAAAACATACATAAAAACTTCCCTGCTTTCCGGTATGAGAAGTCACCAAACTGATGAACCTCACCTTCAGTAGAACAACCATGGTTACGAACAAATCGTTTGTGACGATGTGAACAGGTAATGAAACACTAATGTATAGTTACTTAATAGAGTGTCTGGCACCATGTCTGGTTACTATTGTATGTATTTTCTGAGGTAAAGTGTCTACCAGGGTCTGGAATTTTGTAGGAGGAATACGACTCCACATGCCCATGGGAAAGTCAATCAACTGATGCTTGAGACGGTGGAAAATTCTGTCTCAGGTGTGTTCCAGATTATCTTGTTAATGCTTGATTGGGTTTAGATCTGGTGACTGACAAGGTTGTAATGCATGAATAATGTCCGGTTTCATGCAAACCGTTGAGGAAGCCCTGTCGCATACATGCCTGCTAAAATACCTTACTGACTCAACAAACTGCTCTCTTAACTTCCTTATTAGTCAGTACTCTTCTCTTTGTGAAAAACCGCAAAGAGTAAGATGGTAAATGACCACTTATAATGGGAGGCTTTTCAACTATGTGGCTTCTTAATGCTGATTGATGAATGAGTCCAATAGTTGTGCCCAGCGAGAAGTTGTTTCTTCAGCTTGCATTGTTTACTGGGACATTGTGTCATTGAATGCAGCATGGCAATTCTGGCTCCATTACTTACTTTGCATCCTAATCATATCATATCAAGCCTTAATAAAAACTCCATTAGGTGTGGAAGGAAGGGTAAGTTGCGGAACTAATAGCACCGTCTTGTGGGTTATATGGAAGAAATACAAAATATATATTTTAGCCAGAGTCTTAGCGATTTATATTTCATAAGCAGCATTGTAATTCAGTCTCGCAAATCTTTTGTCACGGTGGAAATTATATCTGTTTGTGTATGTCTATAACGGTCTGACTAGACAGTGTCAATGGTCTGGCTCATGAGCACAGCTACAATTCTCCTTATCTGGTTTACTGAGTCCACAGGCCTATGTTTGTAAGCATTTTTATTGTTAGCTGTGTTGACCAAGCATTCTGATTGGGAGTACTGCCAACAGCAATATTGTTGGCTTTTTGAGTCATATTATTGCTGCCCTCTCAACCTCTTCTCTACCTTTATCAGCCCCTTGATTGCCTTCTGCTCTCTAACTGTCACACACAGAGGCACTAGTCCACACACACACATGCACGCACACATGCGCACACTCACACACACACAGGCATCTTCTATTACCATCCTCCACAAAGAACAAGGAGTCAGCGAGCGAGGGAGGGGGAGGGTGAGCGAGAGAGAGAGAGAGAGAGAGAGAGAGAGAGAGAGAGAGAGAGACTGCTTTCAGAGTTTTCTCAGCTGTTTCCCAGAGGCCGAGGCACGCATGGCGTCGGAGCCCAGCACCCAGTCCAGGGTGGTGTTCCGAACCCCTGACAAGGACGAGGAGCCCCCCCATCGCAAGCTGGGCAAGCTGACGGTCAAGTACAACCGCAAGGACCTGCAGCGGAGACTGGACATCGAGGAATGGATCGACGGGCAGCTGCACCTGCTGTATGACTGTGAGGTAAGGCTCGCGAGCGGCTCCCACAGACACCGTGACCAGTGAGCACCTGCTGTACGACCGTGAGGTAAGGCTCGCGAGCAGCTCCCATAGACACCGTGACCAGTGAGCACCTGCTGTACGACCGTGAGCAGACTGGAGCCCAAGAGCGGCTCATAGGTCTCCTCTGTCAATAATTAAAGGCATTAAGGAGAAAGAGAGTCTGGTGACAGAACTGAGGTAGTATACTTCTGGTGTTTATCTGGCATTCCCATGAACACATCTGCTTATGAGTGGGACTTTGTGTAGGTGGGTGGGCTCCGTTTTTTTTCAGTGAGCAACCTACGAGTGCTGACTAAAGTTATTTTCGAAAAGGTTTTTGGTTGTGTTCAGTAATTGTATCTCTGCAGGGACATTTTTGTTTCTCATTTAAATGTTGACAGTATTATGAGTTGTGCAGTTGATACTTAAAGAGACGGAATAACAAATGTATTTAAGTATATTTTTCTATCCACAATATTGGCCTCATAGCTCTTCTCATAAAAGAAAATATATTTTCATCTGCCAAGTACATAAAAGTATAATGCATCATTCCTGGGTTCTTCTCCAGTTATTCTTTGTTTTGACGAATTATTGATACCTTGGACAAACCACAGCAAGCCTCACAATCCAAATACCTCAACAACAAATATATTAAACAACAACATTACAATCATTATTAAGACTAATAATACAATCATTTGTAATACTAGTCTGAATATCACCTATATCATTTACTAAGAGTTGAGATGGTTTATTATAGAACATGTGAAAGGCATCATTCCTAAAAAAAAAAACTTTGCAGTACAACCCCCAGCTCCTCTCTTCTATGCAGTGAATGGTCTATATACAGCAGGTGGGTAGAGGGCTCTTTTTCTTCCTCTGCACTGTGCTGCCTGAGAGGTTTCAAATTGAAGGGTTTACTGCTGCAATCTGTGCAGAAAAGCTGTCTGAAAAACTGCTTGCAGAAAATACTGTGCTTCCAAAAAGCTAGTGAACAGTGTTCGCATTATTGACTGGGCAGATGAGGTGATGAATCTTTACATACAGCAATGCAAGGCCCTTTTAAACCAGTTTGCTTATTCGTTGCTGTTGAATCCAGTCATATCGCGTGCACTGTCAATTTTCTCAACCTTTCTCCAGGGATGCCATGGCAACAGACCTCTGGCAGCAGTATAGATTTGGGGTGTTTAAGGCACGGCTGAGGGAGATGAGTGTGATGTTTGCTGGGGGCCGAGGCTTATGCAGATGTGCCGTCGCTTCTTGGCGCTCGTGATACCTCTGGGGATTATTGTGGTAAATTATGGCATGTGTAAGATCCATCAAATAAGCATTGCCATAAATCTTTCTAGATAGACTTAGTGTGCGATAGCCTCCGATTTGAACGCGTTGCCTATGATTATGAATAAAATGCTTATAGCTTGCACTTGCGCAACCCTAGACATAGACACTACAACCAAGAAACGCTGCAAAAATGCACAAGCTATAATATTGTGGAATCATTTTTTCTTTCTGGTTTCCACAAATGGAGCCTTGCATTTTAGAAAAAGCTCGTCCTCGGTGCTGCTAGAGATACAACTGGCTCCTGTCCACAGGCTCTGTCACGGGCTTGCTGTTTCACACCAAAGAATTGATCTGAGAGAAAAAGGGGCACAGTCCGCCACCAAGAAACTCGCAGACCCACAACAGACATTACACATGCATTGCTACAACTAGGTCACTGGGTTCAACAGGATCCCAATCCCCAGACGATGAGGGGGAGAATGGGATAGGTGCAGGGGCAGGCATCATGCATCCTGTTTCAACAAAGACGGCACATGGTTCTGAATGTTGGACAATAGCACGTTTTAGGTAAGCCTGACTGATATGTGAAAAGCCATACAAATCACATAGCTCACATATCAGACTGCACACACACGTGCAGTTTTTGGTTGTCAGTGTAGCTTTTCTCAATTTTTCAAGGTAAACCGTCCCCCTTGATGATACGTTTCAACATTTTAGTGGATAAAACTTCCATTAGTGATTTATTATCTTCTTGTTTCCTAAAAGGCTGCAGTGAGAATTAAATTGTTTGTATCTGTGTTATAAGAGGAAAGAGGATTATGGTTGAGTGGCAGCATGGATTAGCCTAAGTGTGCATTACATTGCTTTAAAATGCTGTTGGAGACTGGCCACAATCAGATTAGGAAATTATAATACAAAATGATCTCGATGGAGATTTCGTTAGTCATATGATTGTTAGTCATATGATTTTTTTCAATGTGGTTGTCTTTTCAGGATAGTGTAAGTAAGTTTACCATATTAATTTTAAATTATGTAGATTCAAAGACAACTGTGGTGTATGAAACATTTGAGACAGAGCACATTAAATTAAAGCTCTTACTGAAAATAGACAGTGCTGCATTAAGAACTTTCCTTGAAGCACAACACTTTAATTCATGTGACAATTTTTAAGAGATTATACTATTACAGTGAGGGGGCGCATCATAAATGTAGCACTTTGATTTCGCTACAAGATTGCAGATATTGCGGGCTTTTAAATCACTTTTAAACCTGTGTCATGAAATTAAACATTTTCCAATTGATAACAGTTTTGGCAGGCAATCTCTATATTTGTGAAATCTTCCAGTTTAATCACTGCGGGGAGTGCCCAAAAGATTACTTTGCTGGTGGCATTTATCACTCTTTGCTTGCTCAGGGTCAATGCTCTTGTTTACAAATGGTGGTATCATTCACTCAAGGGTGAAAAGAGGACTCGGAGGCCCCATGCCATTTCAAGTTGCGCTGATATCTAGTAACGGGCTGACTGGGTGTCTGACTTGGACGTATGAGACATGTCCAGGCCCGATTAATCCGGGAGAACTGATAGTTTTACCATGCATATTGTAATGCCATTGGCACACATTATGAATTTTGCATCGACTAAGGGAAAGGTTATGCTGCGCTTCTTCCGACACTTCTGCTGTTATAGCCACCCCCTGTGTCAAGGGCTGAATTATTTAAGGATATTGCTAATATATCTCCGACTAGCTGGAGGCTGTAGTTGGCTTTACACCATTTGGCAAATGAGAAAAATCCCTGCCGAAAGAATGTAGACTCGTAGCTTAATTTGTTTATGTTCACAGTGGATAAATCAAGTCCATGAATATTGTGTGAGCAAACGTTTGTGACTGCGAGAGCACTGTCCTTGATACCCATCATTGTATTTTAACACAATATTCTAAAACTGATACTATCATGAGGGAATCCGTCAACGCCGTAATTTGTCCAGTAGACTCTGTCCTTTGGGCCCGGAAGCTAGCCATTATCCGAAACACAGAGTAGTTTCATTCATTAACTGCGCACAATGGGGGGGTGGGGGGGCATAATCATTAGGAATGTGACTTATGACCTTTCTGTTATTGTATGTTCAGACTGTACAGCCAGGGCCTCTTAGAAGCAGAGAGGAAAATATCATTAGTAATGCAGCCATTTAAGCAAGTCACTCTCTTCTGAATTCCAAAACAAATGAGTTCCAATACCAAAGCTTCCTGGTAAGCTTCACTGCTGCACCCAGAATATTATGAACTTTTTATAAATGTATTTAAACAGAAGCCATTTAATGAACCTGTTTCAACAATTCAATAACAGTGGACGTTCTATTTCCCATAGTATGCAACAAATTCAATGTGCAATGAGAATCAGACAGGGCACTTCTGATGAACCATTGAGCAAGGTACATAGCATGTATTTCTCCAGATGCATATCCAACTAAAAGGTACAGTTGGATAGAAGGTGAAAATACTAAGCCAATCGGTAGCCTACTGTTTCAACTGTCATATTCAAAAAGGATTTGTGAAACACGATTCAAAAGGTGACCATTTGAAATAATGCAATTATTGGTTGTTGTAACCGTGACTCAATGAACACAGCATGGCCACTGGGGACTTACAGTCATGTGACCTAAAACAGTTTCGATACGTATAAAAGTATGACTGACTTGTCAATAGTGCAGTATGTTTCCAGTTAGGTATTCACATGGACAGAAATGCATGGCTCCTGGGACCTATAGAGGTGCAACAGAGAGGAAGTCGTTCATTAATTTGTGAACTGTATTGGCATAATGTCATAATTTAGAAATTGAACTAAATTGAAAAGTAGTTCCTCTATTTAACCAACATATTATGTTCCGGCTAAATATTTGACATAAATAAATAGGCATCTTAATGTATTAGTGCCAACATTTATGTTGTGTGATCATAAAAAAGAAGAAAAGTCTGAACTTTGGAGAAAGTCATAATTTCATCACACAAAAGGGAACACCTTCCCCTGTCACTAACTTAAACAGACACTCGGTTTGAATGATGCTAATCTTAACTACACAGTTCAAATGCAGAAATGCACAGTACAAAAATGCCTTTTGCTGCTCTTTGATGTTATTTGACATTCATATATTCAGTAATTATCGGTAGGTTGATTTCAAGCTAGTTTTTCTAATTAAAGCCTTCCACAGTCCACTTTATTTCTACTAAGATTTTTAATCTTAGAACCTGCTGATTTTACTGCATGTCTGTGTTTTGAAATGGCACCACTTATGCACTGTAACAGGGGGGGGGGGATTCCTGTCTTTAGTTTTATTCTCATGACACATTATTTCTGTAGGTCTGTAGGGAACCCTGAATATTCTTAATGTTGATATAGATATGGATTATATGCAGCCAATTCATAACTTGGCAGATGTCATTCCTACCATCCCAATATAAACCGATTTGTTTCAAGGGTGATTGGAAGAGCGAGCAATTTCAGCAAGGAGTATAGTTTGAAAGGGATATAATCAATAATTTAATCATTTTATGCACACCGTTTTTCTAATAAAGATGTGTGCAAAAAATTATTTAAAAAATCATCAGCATGTGGCGGTATGTGGTTCCTCTCAGCAGATTATGCCTTTTACTCCTTGTGGACACTGGCAATGAGGCCTTCTGGGAAACAGGTATACGACTATCCAAGTAGAAAATGCCGTTTTTAAAGGGCCATGTATTTTAACAGGACTTTAAGACACCTGCTGATGTGATTAATAGGAATGTGGCACAGCTCATTCTGCTGACTAGGGGCTGTAGGCTGCTCTCCGCTTCCTCAGTTTCTCCCCCCACCCCATTTTCTGCAGTAGATAACATTCTGCTGGAAGGAAGTGGGGTTTCTGCGCTGCTGTAAATTCGATGGTCCTGTTTTCAATTTGTATAGGTGATGACTTTTTTTTCAGATAGCGTACTGCGGTATTTCCTGCAATTGGTAGTTCTAGTTGTAAAATTATTTCTGTGCCATAAATATTTCACATTGTCGACCGTAGGCCTGTGTGTGTGTGTGTTCATTAGTGTGTTGAGTTGCATCCTAGAGGTTGTTTTACAGCCGAGCCCACTTCCTGCTCTGTTCTCTTAATTACAGCAGGCTTGACCAAACAAAGCACTGTTGTTGCTTCGGGAATTCAAGACCAGCAGATGAGCTTATCATATATTGCTAATCAACCCGTGGAAAAACGAGCCTGTAACGAGACCGTTTACAGGCAGCCCACTCAAAGACCGCGCAGGTGGTACCGCACACTAGCTCGCTGCACCTATTTTTGTTCTCCCTATAAATCTCCTCTTCAGCAGATCCGTCAGACCTCTCAGCCGTTTCGCCGAACCACGCTCTGCAGCATAAAAGTTGCGTCCGGGAGCATCGAGCTGTATATCATTAGTCCCGTGAAATAATCATTAAAACCTGGGGGATTTTCCTGTTAACGATGGCCTGAAATGCCAGCTGGGGAAACTGTTTACGGTTGAATAATCCGTGAAATCTGACTCTGCTTGTTTGTCTTTTCTCCTACTCTTGTGGTGCTGCTGTAACGCAAAGCTGAGCTGGAGACACTCCAGAGGTAGTTTCTCTCTAGAGTGCCTGGAAAGTTAAATTTTTATTAGGTTACTGCAATCTAAAGGGATTTATACATTTTTGACCAGGGTTACATTTTAGGCCAATGGTTGGCTTGAATTGCCACCTCTATTTGGATCCCTACTCATATAAGACCAGAAGAAGCAACTGACTGGAGTTTATTAGCAAATAACATTACCAAACTTTTACCTGCATGTTAACCTGGTCAGCCTCAGAGAACAAGATTATAAATCCAACAGCTGAAGCTTCTGCAAAGGGTACTGGGTAATCTTTAGCAGTTAGAAATATATGTCCCACTACCATGTACGTATTTCCTTTGGGCCTGTGGTCAACACATTCCATTACATTATCTTATCCAAAGCGAGTTACAATGTAGAAGAAACTTAAGTGCATTCTCCTGGTTAATATGAGCAATGGTGCAAAACCTGGCAAGCAGCATTTCCAGACCAGCGAGTATAGATGCAACATCACCAAAACACTAGTGCAAGTTAACCAAGCCAACCAAGGACCAAAATACAGATTCTGAAGACATATAGATTACGTCCATAACAAATTCTAAGAATGGTCCAATCTCATTATTGTACCGTACAATACATGAACTGCAATTTCAGTCAGCACAGACTTCTTATTTTTATTGTCGGAAATGGGAGTTTAAAAGGTTCCATCCTGATAACCAAAATGGCAGCTGTTATGTACAGTGGAGAAACCCAGGGGCACTTATGTCTGTTGATTGGGGCTGAGAAAACATGCTCTCTGGTACAGTATAAATGCAAATTTGTGTTCCCACTTCAGTAATGTGCATCTGGCAGCCATTACCATCACCATTAGCACAAATCTTCTGATGTGTGAACGGCTGTGCTTTTATGCATCTATCAGTCATGCAATATTGTATCAAACTTTCTTCTTTTTTTGTCCCACTCTCTTTCTGCACTCCAGGAGGAGGAGATTCCAGAGTTAGAGATTGATATAGACGAGCTACTGGAGCTTCCAGATGCAGAGCAAAGATCAAAATTGCAGGTGAGTTCTCGCAGGCAGTCTGATTGTAATCAAGGCATGATAAAGTAACATGTAAGAAAGATTTTCCTTGCACAGATTCCAAAACTGAAAATAGAGAAGAACTGGCAATGTCCACCCCTAGGAGTTGTATCAGTCTTAAAATGTAATTTGTAGTTTCCATAGATGACCATTTCACCAAGTTTTATCCAAATATCTAGGATATTTCTTGTTATCCTGCTTAGGCAGGCAGGTAGAAATCAAATTTTAATTGGTTATGTATAAGTAAATTACATTATACTTATAGTACTACTGAGATCATTTATTTTATTGATGTCAACTGACATAATACACCAGGGTATCACAATCAAGGGTGTAATCGATCACATGCCCTGTATCATGTGTCCTTTTCTTGGAAGTTATGGTTTTGGGTGTGGTAGCAATGCTCCTGTAGAAAACACCAGAATCACTCATGAAACACTCTGTTGCTTATACCCACCTCACCTATTCACATGGAATAAGGTAACACATTTTTATTTTAAAGACAGTTTGGCCAGTGTCATGGGGTACACTGTTTACGCCATTAAGTTAAAGTACGATTGTTGCTTTAATTCAACCTATGTTTACACAACTCCTTCATTTACAGGAACTTCTTCAAGAGTGTGGCAAGCCAAAAGAGGTAAGAGAAACAAATTAGTCAGCCTTTGACTGCGGCTTTAAATATGTTCACATAATGAGTGACTTAGAATGACGTGAAGCTGAAAGATTTGAATGGGCAGTTTGAGATGGGGAGGGCATTCTTAACTGAGGTTGTGTAATGCGTCACACCTAATTAATGCTTTGCTAAATCTGCCGTATGTGGCTGGTACTTCAAAGAGAATATAATCCTTTATTCACCCCCAAAGGAAATTCTTCTTACGCATGAACGTTAGCGTTAGCAAAACAAATGTACAAGCAAAAAAACCCGTTTGAAATAATTTGAAAACGGGGGAAGATCACCAAGCTATAAATATTTGGTAATACTGCATCTCAATGATCTTTAGTTATGCTTACTATAGGGTTCAAACTTTACTTAAAAACTTTTTTTTAAAAAGACTCTCAAAACATAAGCTGCAGTCCGCTCCAGGGTCTCTCTTGCTCCCAGGATTTTATCAACGGGCTGCTGTATCGGATGAAGGGTCTACGCAAGATGTCCGGGCCGCTGAAGAAATGAGTGAAGCTCAAGGTTCAGGACAACGTAATGGCTTCCCCTCCACCTACATTTGGAATCTGGACAGGCCACATGTTAACAGAACTAATGATGGGATGTCCTGAGCCCCTTCCACGACACAGATGGGTCAACAAGGCACTGTATGTGGCAGCCCTGCTTTGGACTGCATGATTTATGAACACGAAGGACACTTTTCGCATTTTGAATCCACACCACGCAGGTGATTTTTGTCGTTGTTTTTTTGTGACTCAAAGGTATGTTGTTTTGCCTGTTAAAATACCCACACAAAATGCCCTTTGAACCCAGTGAAAGAATGTACAATTTTGGTTTCCTATTTATATATTTCTGGTTCTGAGTACAGTGTTGTACAATGTATTAATAAAAAGAGGAAGGTTTTCATGTCGGTAAATGGTTTGGCCATACTGTCCTTATCTCACGGCTTCAGCCATAAACCCCCTAGACAGCTCTGTTTTTCTCCTCTCTGGACCTGAAGTAAACTATCAGCCTTTATGTAAATCCAAGATGCAAAAATACTGCTGTGTTTTGCAACAGACATACATCTACTGCAGTAACTTGTACCCATAGCCACGCTCCTGGATTAACATAACAGCTCAAAAGTCAACTGCAAGTCAAGTATTTTTTCATAACAACAGACGATGGTCCGATACCCACAAATAAAATGAATCTGAAAGACGTTACGTTATCCGCATCCTGAAATAGGAATAAAAATAATAAATTGAATCTATCAGAGGTGTTTTTTTTTTGCAGAAGAATATGTCTAGGTGTGACATTAGCCAGCTGACACGTGGCCTCTCTCTCTCTCTGGGCGGTTGGCAATGTGAAAGCCTAATGACGGTATCGCCGGAGGCAGCTCTGGAAGATGGACAGCGTGCGGCCTCTGAGGACGGGAACAGCTTCCAGAAAGCACCGCACGCCAGTGTCAGCCTGCTCCCCAGGGCTGGCCCTGCTGCTCCCCGATGCCTGTTCAACCATCAGAGTGTCTCCGAAGGCCCGTACAGAATTTAATACCACTTCAGGTCCATTCACTGCAAGTCATTCCCTACTTCCCATTATAATATGCAGCCAATCAGGACTGTTTCACGCTTCAGTTCCAGCATGATTACAACACAGCATGTACACAGCATTACCCAATCGATTCCCATGTTTTCCCTATTTCATGTAAAAAAATAGGGGAAAACATTTTTCCTTCTCATGACTTACTCATTTTCTTAACAGTATTAATTGGGCAGTATGTGTATTTGCTTCAGAGTTATATTTATTACATAAAGTATATACGCCATTACAAGTGTGAAAAATTGTTTTAGTACGTGCATAAAATTGTATTTTGTCCTGGAGGGTTGTGTTAAAGAATCAAAACCAATACGGTGCAAAGACCAGTGGAGCGCACTGCTTATCTCGAACTGACAGCTCCTGTTTTTTGAAGATTTCTGTTCATGGCATCTGTGGGACTTTGTCCACCCACAGCAGTCCGGAGGTGGGCTTTTTATTCACCAAATCTATGAGCTGAGACTTAGTGCTTCACCACAGGGAATGTTTACAGAATCCCTTTAGTAGCGCTAATCCCGCTGTCTGAGCAATGCCGAGACTCAACTAATGAACCGCGCGGTGATTCCACACGTCAATGCTTTGAAGGCCCAGGAGGGCACATCTGCCCAATCGTACTCAGCCTGAACTGTGATGAGGGGGGGACCTCAACTGCAGCCAATACAAGAAGCGGGAACAGTACAATTAAATAAGTTACATGGCACTAGAGTGCTGCTGAACAGGCTATTGGACGTGCATGCCAAAGCAATTTTTCCACATTTCCTCTGTGAGAAATGAATGCATTGCTAATGATGCTAGATTAATAGCAAATACATGCCGGCATAACGCTGGAGACTTTAATAAAAGCAAACTCAAATTTGCTGGTCCTCCCTATTCTCTTTCTCTTGGTTTGTGTGTGCGGCATGATGCTGAAAGGTAGACATTTGCAGGGAAGCACATGGACAATATCAATCAGGAGCAGTTTTAATGGACTTCACCTCCTGGGGGTTATCTTCCTAATGTTTCATTATGTCTCCCTTAGCAGAACAGCCAGAGGGAGAAATGCACAGTAATGGTGTTGAACTTGCTTACCCTTGCAGTAATGGTAATTTAGCCAAGAGGCCCATTACCGATCAGCTTTTCTCCACTCGATTTTCACCATCCATCCATCCACAAGGATGGTGATTAAGTCAATATGTAATTTGTAATTTTGCTTATTCATGGTTCTCCCTTTGCCTGTGATTTAATCATGCCATCAACCAATCAAGATATGAAAGAACTCATGGCATGGCGGTATTTAGATGGCAGCAGAACACTGTCAACCAGGAAATCATGAATATTAGCGTTACACATCTCTGGTAATTTATTTTCCATGAAAGGTATATTCTTAACATCCAAAATATACAATTTATTGCAGGTGCTTTAGCTCAATTGTTGGTGATATTTTGTTATTAAGGGTTGTCAGGATGAAAAAAGGGGTTTGAAGTTAAACAATCTAACAATCTGCCAAAATATCCTATAAAACATAAAGAATCTACAGTACCGCCTCCTTATGCCACATATGACAAAGTGATTGTGGATTACATGCATGTTTTTTTTTTTTTTAACACTGCCCAAGACCAATGGTATTGAGGCTATGCTAGAAACTGACAACTTTATTGTACGTGCAAAATAAATGGTTTGGTATGCCAGTTTTGTGAGTGTTTCCCAAACCCAAGATGTATTTCAGCAACTATGTCACCATCAACAAAGTGCTCTAAAAACAAAAACTCAGCAAATTGTAGAAATCCCATTTTCCTATTAGACATGGGAGTCATACTGTAGCTCGGATGTAAGGGAAATTGCCAGTCATTCTTGTATTAGGCAGGAATACCTCCTCCTCTCTCTAATCACTTCTTAAATCAGTGATCTGCAGACTTTACTTTTAAATAGTTTTTAATGTAGAAAAGGGATGCATTCCCTGAAAAACTTTAATGGATATGGGAGTCTCACTGAAAAAGAGACAGACCTTTCATTAGCAGAGGTGGCCAACCCCATTAAAAGGTTTAGTTTCCTGTTGTACAACTATATATCTGGCAGCAATAATGCAACAGTCTGCCAGCTTGAGAGAAATTGCTAAAGCCACAAAATGTCTGCCATTAGAAATTTCTAATCCCTGTGATTTGTCTGCCCTACCAGCTATAAGATGGTGGCTGTTTTTGAGAGTTCTACACTAATCTCAGCAATGCACTGGAGAATGAACGATCAAACTGAATCCAGATAGAAGAGATTTTTAAAAATCTAAACTCATCCTTTCCAGCATGTTCCCCCTCCTTCTGTACATCAATATAGAAATAGTCATCTACAAAATGTTTTAATAAAACCGAATATGGGAAAATTGCAATTTTTAAATTTAATTTTATGATCTATACATTCATTGCAAATTGAGATGTTTGAAAATAACTGTTTACCCCAGTTAATTTATCTTTCATTCAGACATTAGGCCCCATCTTACACCCGGCGCTAAGCCAAAAGCAAGTGTCTTTGCTATCTTACACCTGGCGCTAACCCAAACGCAAGTGTCTTTGCTATCTTACACCCGGCGCTAAGCGGCGCTAACCCAAACCCAAGTGTCTTTGCTATCTTACACCCGGCGCTAACCCAAACACAAGTGTCTTTGCTATCTTACACCTGGTGCAGGGTTGATTATAGCGCCTAGCGCTCACGTTGTTTAAATAGCAAGTATTCTTGCGCCCATTGCAAGTGAACTGGGCGTGTTGGTCTTAAGATGAGAGGTGTGGCCAGGATAATTTTTGGCGTATTGCCATCTTGAGCCAGCACTAAGCGCTTGCACTAAAACCACCGCAAACCTGGTCTAAAGTCACGCCGCAGTTGTTTACATGTTATTTTAACAGCGCGTCTACATAGGCGTGTGCACACAGGGACACGCACAAGCATGACTAAAAACATATACTACAATGTGAAATATAATTATTGTGTAGGCTATATCAAAAAATGCATAATAATAAAAGAGTCCAAAGGTCAAAGACCACATACCTGTCCCTTAGCGAAGCGGAATGCCGCATTAAATTGCTTTCAGCCCACTCCCTCAACATCCAGGCAATGTGCGATGGTACGTGTAAGGTTACATGTAGCCTATAGACGATTCAAAATTATCCTGGATCAAGCTATGATTTAGCCTATTTGCCAATAATTCCTATAATCTTCTTGGGGGACAATCTTCTGTTACGGGACAATGGCTATCCATTAAAAACTTTGCTGATAACACCTAAGTATATCAAGCCTAATGCGCAAATTGTCATTTACACCTAATCCGTGAATTGTCTTTTACACCTACTGTGTGAATTGTCATTCAATGGAAAACTCCCGCACTGCAATAGACGGACATTTCAGTCTGAAAATGCACTTCAGATGTCATTACAATACAGCTTTCTTCATAGTAAATAAAATAGAAATAGAATGGTTTTGACTGAAAAAAGTTCAAAACCTTGTCCAGTGTATTGCTTTTCAAATAGCATAGGCTACAGTCTCTGGGATTCGCTGTGCATAAGGTTTTTTCGCAAGCCGGTTAAAAAACTGAAATTAATTTTAATTTCACCATGTTAACTGAATTTTAACCTTATTCTTCATCCTTCATATTTTTAAAATGACAGTGACCAGGTTTTCATCTTATTAAAACCCCACTGATTTCACCTGTTATTCCATAACGGAAACAAACGATTTTAAAGAGAACTAAAAGTCTTAATTAGAAATGAAAACAAATTTGCAGCACATCACACAATTAATTCACAATTCATTTTAATGCCATTCTCTGCATGTGCAATTTAACTTCATGCAGGACCAGGTCTGTTTCACCTGCTGTAAATTACACTTTTCCCGGTCTTCCCGGGAAAGTGGACTTAAAGCATTGGTCAAATTTCCATAAGCAGGACATTATGAAACAAGGGAAAATATGCGTGAACCTATTGGTTGCCAACCTGACAGCTTTATTCTATTTAGTGTAATCATTAAGGCAAAATAAGGATTAATAATAATTAATCAATATTAGAATGCAGGTAATGAACTTCGGGTGAAACTTGAACTTCAAGAACGCCATGAGAACAGCCTCATGAAATTGATGTTTGACAATGCTTCATTACATAATCAAATTAAATTTGTTAAACAAGCAGGCTAATTTGGCATTTTCTAGGGTGAGACGGAAGCCATTGGTAGCTTATTCTCAGCTGTTGCAAGTGCTTTTAACAAAATTTAACCGCATATATTTAGGAAAATAACAGCACTGTCGGGAAACCGTGCCGGTGTTAAAGCCTAATGTTAGATTATTATTGTGTATATTAAAACGCGTCATAATGGTTTGTCTGAATAATATTGATCATACTATTGATCCCTATAGCCCAGGGGTCGGCAACTCCAGGCCTCGCGGGCCGGTGTATGCATGCACGTTTTTACTGCCACCAGTTACCAATTATTTAATTAGCCCGATCGTTTACATGATCTGATATTTTTATCTACATATCCGTAATATGAACAGCAGCTGATGAATGTTCTTGTGCCGGTATGCATGGATTGTAGCGTTTCATCGTTCTGTAATTTACGAGTGAATCGGCGATTGTGTGTATAACTAATTCGCTGATTGAGCCATGGTAACTGGTGGCAGTAAAAACATACATACACACCGGCCCACGAGGCAATACAAGCAAATATAAGCAATCCGCCAGGGTGGAAAAACAGGCTTTGAAAGAGAATGGGATATAACATTTTGATTGGTTTATTGCATTGTACGCCCAAGACACACCTATAATTAATGAAGAGGCTAGGTTCAGCCCATTAGCACCTTGCGCCTTACTTAGCGCTCAAATAACGCGCCGTCTAACTAGCAAAAGTGGACTTGGACACGCCCTAAATGCACTTGCGCCTAGCGTTTTAGACAATGTGCCAAGATCGTCACGATAGAGCCCATTGTCACCTTCCTATTTCCAATTAGCCATTCAGGCAAGTGAAAAAAGAAAAAACTATAAAAGTATGAGTAAAAGGCATTTGTAGAGTTATTAATTAAAATGTAGAAAATTTTATTCTTAACTGAAAACCTCATCACCATTTTGAAAAAAAAAATTCTCTCCACATGCTACTACAATTCGGCGTTTTTAAATTACACATTGTGTTTGCATTAATTGAAGCATAAAGCCTACATATGTTTAAAGATTACAGAATTAGTGTTAGGATACTTACTGATGACACAGCTGGTTAACACTGCAAAATTCAACCGTAGCCCTATTTGATATTGCCCTTTAAACGTTATATTCCATCATGTCAACATACAATATGTGATAAAAATGCTAACTTTGACACCATCTTACTAGTCTCTAGAGCGTATATTGTACGAGATTAATGATGTTAAAAGAATACCCCCCTCTGTCTGCTGCAGATAGGCTGTCTGGGTCTGATATACAGCACTGTAGTGACGCAGCCACGTTGCAGAGACAATACAGTCCGGCCTTTCTGAGGTCCATCTTCCAAAGCAAACGTGTTGAGCGCAATGTCAGCTGCTGACGTATTTCACGTCGTCTTCTTTTGTTTCCGTGGCGCCTGGTAGCTGGCTGTACGGTGCTCCTTTCTGTCAAACTTATCGTGGCCCTCCCTAACAGAACAGGAAAAAACAACAGGTGCACTTCAGGTGTCAACTTTCTCTGATTTACAATTTACATTTTAATGTACATTAATGCTATCATGGTTGAAGTTCTTTTGTTTCTACCATATTTTGCACCACTGTACCAACTTTGCCCATCAAAGATTTACATTTACATTACATTACATTACATTATAGGCATTTAGCAGACGCTCTTATCCAGAGCGACTTACACAACTTCTTATTACATTTATCCATTTATACAGCTGGATATATACTGAAGCAATTCAGGTTAAGTACCTTGCTCAAGGGTACAACGGCAGTGTCCTACCTGGGAATCGAACCTGCAACCTTTCGGTTACAAGTCCAGCTCCTTAACCATTATACTAGACTGCCGCCCACGAAGATAACTTCACAGAGCTGTTACAACCAATACGGTTTTCTCTCAGATTAAAAAGTTTCCGGGCCCAAGGGCACGGCAGCATCGTCTTAACAGAGACAGCTTTCTACCTCAAGCTGTGTTTTCAGACAAGTCCAGTTCTGAGCAGAAGGTTGGGGTACCTGAAACAGCGTTGGCAGTAGAGGTCCCCATCACAGGTGTGGCAGCGGATGGTGGCGTTGTGGTTACACATGCAGCACCAGGGCAACTCCTCGTCATCATCGCTGTCAGAGTCCTGAACCCGGGCAACAGCTGCAGCCACAGGAGGTCTCTGAACAGGGTGAACAGGGGTTCTCTAAAACATATTGCCTAATACCTTCCACAGGATTACATAACCTAATACTGCCAGTGGCCTGGACCATTTCTCTGTAAAAGTTAAAAACTGGCTATGTCATGTCTCTGATTAATTGATTCTGCAACAGCACTGCTTATGGCTTTTGTCGATGTGATGGAACAGTCTTTGCACCGATGCATCCTAAAAATGACAGCCAGGAACGTATGCTACCTTCATCTTGTGTGACACAGACTTCTCTATGTTCTGTGGGCCACTGTGTTGCGGTGGAATATTGTATCCAGAGGCCTCGTCCAATGCCGCTTCTTCAGACAGCTGGGAGGGAGGACAGGAGCATAAATTCACATCTTATTTGATCACAAATCAAGTCCATTCTCCGTTTTAACTTTGACATGCTCCAGAAAAACTCTGGCATCAATAAATAACGTGCCATAACAGCATCCTCTAGTGGTTACCGTTATATATCAATACTTCAAATATTGTGGACATTCATCACGGCCACCTGAAGGTTGAAGAGAAGTTAAACTTGGCAAAATACGACTTTAGATTTAGGGCTGCCTGGTGGCTATTCTTGCTCGAGCGAATGTTTTCAGTGCGGTCTAGAATAGAATGCTGACTGTGCCACTGCTGACTGTTGCCTGCAGTAAGGCTATTAATTGGCCATCATGCCTGAGAGAGAGAGCGAGAGAGAGAGAGAAGGATTCTCCCTGCAATGTTGCACAAGTTTAGGTGCCTGCAGTCTGCCTGTAACAGCGGCATATGAAGCGTAGTCCTCCAACATCACTGCTGCACTTGTGGGCTGCACAAGAAGAAGAATAAGCAGCTGGAAAAATAGGCAATGGAATGGTTTAAAAAAAAAAATATATTTTAGGGCTGCTGTAACAACTATTAAGAGTGGCAGGAGTTACGCATTCTAATTCAAGAGCTTTCTACAATTCAACGTCAAACTGTAATCTTATAATGGCGGCGCACTTCTGTGAATGAAGAGAATCCGAATTTCATTAAGAAAAGAAGACACTGGTTGAAGCAGTGGTTCCTCTGGTTACACACCTGTTTCAGTAGTCTCTTCATTGCCTCCTCCTCAGTCTCCTCTTCACTGTCTGAACACTGGACGTCCTTTATGGTGACTGAAAGACAGGGAGGAGATGCTTTCGATGCAGCTGAATCAAGATGATGTGTTTTATTGCCAAATAAACTTAACTATCCACTCTCCCATTTACATTCTGTGATGGAACATTCAATGTATTAATAAAACTGCTGTCATAAATCATAAGTGCTATACGGGACAGCATGTGGTAAAACAGGTAAGAGCACTGGACTCTGGACCCGAGAGTCTTGAGTTCAAACCCTTATTGCAAGCATGATAGTAACTAAAGTGGGATAGGCATATCTGCTAAACAAATAAACAGACACTAAGTCAAAATCCTAAATTGAATAATGTACTGGATCACTTCCTCCTGATTCATATTACTACAAAAACATTTATTTTTGAATTAAATTATAATGGGGGTTGTTTAGATTTAAGTCTACTTCTATGGTACGCTTCTGGCTAAGGGGTGGTGGGTATTTTCTCACACATAACCAGGAAATGACATACCTTTCTCAGGGTCCTGCCCCTTCAGTATGGCCAGCCTCTTGGCCATTTGCAGCACGTGCTCCTGCCCGCAGCGATCCTGCTTAAGCTCCTCCATGGCCTCGGCCAGCAGTCGGCTCTTCTCTGCCTCCAGCTGCTTGGCAGCCACTTGTGGCTCGTCCAGGTTCTCCTCCAGCCCACCTGCATCCATCTTGTTTAGGTCGTTCAGGGGGCCGTCCACACCTGTGGGAATGGACAGAAGGGAAGAAAAGAAAGAAATTTCATTACAAGACTCTGATCCACACAGCACCCAGATAAAGAAAGAGTCGTAAGGCCCTTAAAGCAAGTGATTACTTTTAAGCCTTATGTAGAATGCTTCTTTTTTCAATTTTATTTATTTACATTTTTTTAATCATTACATTACAGTCATTTAGCCGACGCTTTTATCCAAAGCGACATACAGTAAGTGCATACAGAAACGTCATCGAAGTAACTACAGAACAGATAAGATAAAGCACATTCTTCCCATAAAGTAGCAGCTATCCCTAGTAATGAACATTGAATGCAGTTCACAGTAAACTGGGTAAATCAGCTCCACTATAATTCTAAAAATATTATAAACTTATAATATTAACTTAATCAAGCTGCACAGACAAATTGTTCATTAAATAAACTTGGAGAAACACTGTGTTCATTAACCCCGCTGTATTTCTGATCGACATACGTATATAAAGATAAAGAAACATAACAGTGTATTTTTTTGTTAAATGTAAAACATATTTTGTTGTTTGCATTATCTGATACCCCCCCCACCCTCATAAAATAGCCTGTAGCTCAGAAAATATCAGAGATCCCACTCTGAAATGTGCTGTGCTTATAGAATGCAGTTTATAGAACAAGACATCAAAAGATGAGAAAAGGTACCTTTGAAATATTAATATTTATAGTTTTCAAAATTAATTACTGTACAAAAGCATCTTAAATAATTGGGATTCCAAGCTGTTGTCTGTACCATGTAGTTGCAGGGTCTTAAAAGAGGCAACCATAGGTCAAAAATTACTCAAAATGGCACTTCAATTGTAATTTCTCAAAAAGTCAAACATCCTCCCTCCATAGAAAGTTTCTTTATGGGAAAACATTATAAAAATCTAAATCAAGAATAATATTTTGTTCAAATTCACACAGAATGTCCCGCCATTTTTTTCAGATTTAACATGTAATATCATAGCTTACACGACAGGCCATAAAAATAACATTAATTTTGTATCTATAAAATAAGTTTTTGGAATATCTGGAAAACATTAAATACCCTTGTCTGTTCTGTGCCATTCCGTTGCCAAACTTGCTGATTTGTACATTTCTTTTGCAAAATGTGTTTCTGAGAGAAACATTACTTTAATTAACCAATAGTAATTATATGCATACACTTGTATGGGTTGTTTGACACTGCAGACAAAATGGCTGGTTTTGTTCATTTAAAATGAGCATCAATCTTTGGCTATAGCAAGAGCTATGGAAAGGAAATACCTTCCGAGTCTGGTTGTTGCTGGTTGTCAATGGCAACTTCCTCAGAGAGCTGTGTTAACAGATCACTGGCTTGCTCCGTCTGAGTACGGGAATCAGGAGGCCGGTGGAACTGCAAAAAAAAACAACATAAAAAACCCCCCAATTTTAAGGTGTGTAATACCAGAGAGTTGAAGTATTTTGTGCCAGTCAAGTTTAGATCAACTGTTCATAAGCTCAAAGTCAACATTCAGAGACATCACGAGAGCTTGCAGGCATGAAACTCCTCACATCCAGTACTGGCACTCACAGATGGCGGGGCCTGTGATGGCTGGGGTCTGCCTTGTAGGATAGCAAGACGGTCCTCCATTTCTTGAGCAGAGGGCACAGCCTTTGTTGGAGCCTTCAGGGCGGCCAGGCGTGATTCAATGTCTTTCTCTGATGGTATGGACTCTGTGCAAGAGAAGAGCTGATGAAATGAGCAGGGCAGTAAATGGGAAACAAGCAGAGGATTTGACATTGGATTTGAGTTACTCTCAATCATAATCTGTGGATTTCAAAGCAGCCACCAGGTCAATAAAAGGATATGATCGCTGGAAAAGACAGCTGAATTCTCTCACTTGGCTTAGTATCCTCCTTCAGCTTCTGCAGCCTATCAGCGATGGCCTGGTCTTCTTTACTCAAGCCTTTGGTCACTGTGAGGCCAGGGGTACTACTCTTGCTGGCCCCAGGTCTAAGTGATGGCCCCTGTTGTCCCTGCTTTGCCTCCAGAGCGGCAACGCGCCTAGGAAAACAACGGGTTACTAAATGTCTCATCACGTCCAATGAACTATGAAATCAGTTACCCATGTTGTTTTTTTGATTTTGTACGCAGTGAAGGAAGGTCTCACTCACTTCTTGTAGTTTTCAGGGGGGGACCAGTTGGCAGCATTGTTCTTATTGCCTCCACTGCAGAAGGAAACAGAATTGTGCATGTCCTATACAATAATATACTTTTGCGCAATGTTCACAGTATTTTTTTTTTTAGAATGGAATGCTGACACTGCCATATCCCACCTTGTGAGATTACCATGACATTGCTTGCAGACCTTCTGTTGGGTGTTTCCACAACGTGGGACCAAAGCATTGAAGTTAAGACACCCGGAGCAGAAGGAACGTCCACAGTTCTTGCACCCTAGCTAGGAAAACAGATGTTCCACAATATTTATTAGAATTTAATAGTGTACTAATATCCCATATAATGCCATAAAAAAATTTTTAAATAAGGCCATACGACTAGCTAGCTAACGTTACCCAACCCATGGTCTTATCTACTTCACCACAACGTAATGCATTTGATTTAGTGGTAGCAACCTAAAGCTAGCTACATCTTAAGATGAATATGTATCAATTTACTCAAGCATGCCATTTGTGTACATTCCATAGCTGAAAACAGAGCCAGCAAACAGCTAGACAGCGTTAACATAAATTAAGACATTTAAAACGCAAACCTCCTTTTTGAAGAGGCTGAACTTGGAAGCACAGCCGTAGCATCGGTTGTCCATATTGTTCAAATTTAAACCGTCAAAACAAGAGTGAAATTGAAGTTGTGAGCAAGCTAGCAGGTTTTGGTTATGAAGAGATAATGCCTTGACTGAACTGCAATGTAGATAACGTTAGAGCAGTGGATTTCTAGCTACTTGCACGCAGCTACCTATCCACTTAACGTTAGCTAAAATATCTTACCGAGCCAGTTAAACTATTGATTTGTCATTATGCGAGTTGGCAATAATTAAATTAAGTTATAGATAGCAACCACCGAAATATTACTCATTTTAAGCGAGCAAAGTTTAATAGTTAGTCTATAAATATAAGTAGGCTCTGCACAATACAAAAAAAATGCAATTTAGTAAGTCTTGCATGCTGAACAGATCATTGCAAGATCGAAGGCAAGACAAATCACTAGTATACATACAGGAAGTAACGACTGTATTTTGACGTCCCTGGTAGACGTAGTTTCCATGTTACAACCTAAACATGTATAAGACACTATAATACCAAAAATACTTTTTTATTCAGTTAACAGCTTATATTATCAAATACGTGTTTTATAAAATGCTTAAATTTCACATATATACTATTATACTGATGAATAGTGCAAAACAAATTGCATTTCACCAACTATCACTCAAACATATGCAACTACATTTCCCGTCATGCTCAGCTAAGAAATTTTATTTAACAAAAAACAAACATTAATATTTTAGAGTAAATCAAACATATAAATATAGGTAAATGTTTTATTTTAAATATATTGCATTTTAATATGTATAAAGGAAAATTTTACTTTACTTAGCTGGTTAACATAAAACCGTCGTGATGTATTGGGTGTGACCATCCAATCAGCTCTGCCTTTCTGGCGGTTTTATTCAAAATGATTCAGCTCTGGACAAGTCGTCAATTTGTGGACAGAGTCGTTTGAAAGTCTGAAGTGTTTAGAAGTTGCTTTTGTACATATTAAGTAAGTAGACTTGATACTATACACTTTTATTTAAAGTTACTTTGACAATAAGTTTGCTATATAATCGGTACTAGCAAATTTACGGAGCTTACTGGCTAGGGTGACCATATTTTGGATTTTAAAAAAAGATTTGAAGTTATGAACATAATACTAGGCTATTTGTTTGTTTATATATGGTCTATGGAACAAGGAAATCCTAAACAGACATTTTAGGAATTTAAAAATCCTGCCTGGACGGATATTTTTGGTCCCAAAAAGAAGAAATGTCCGGGAAAAAGAGGACGTCTGGTCACCCTATTACTGGCAGACATGGCTCGCTGCCATTGTTTGTGCTATCTTGGTTAGCGAAGTAACTAGCTAACGTTACTCAGTGAACATTAACGTTACCTAACCTTAGTTGTGTCAATAAGCACGCAGTTAATGATTTAGCATATTATCAAACTAACACCGATGTGATATTATGACCTTATTATTACATGCTCAAGTCAATCGATATAGCCAGCAGGCTAAGTTAGCTCGCTCCTTGAATTGTAATATTAGTTAGCTAAAGACGCTAACGTTAGATGGATAAACTGGCCTACTAGCGCATCGTGTGTGCACATTAGCGTTAAATGGCAGGCTGGTGAATTGAGTACAGCAAGACTGTTTCATCGACATTTACGACCAGTTGTTTGCGATTAGCTACGTCACATTGCTTCAAATGTGTTTGTAACGTTGACTATTTTGTTTTCTTTTTCCGTTGCTAGCGCTTCCGCAGTTGTGTTCGACCAGTGGATCCATTATGGCAGAAGGGGATGCTGAATGGGAACTTTCCAAAGAGAACATTCAGCCACTGAGACAGGGTCGGGCTATTGCAGCCTTGCATCAAGCACTCAGCCAGCAGCAGGATGGATCGAATTACACTGCCGTACAACAAACCAAGCAGTACGTGTTTTGCTCCGATAACAGCTGGCCAAGTACTATCAAGCAATTCGGTTAATAGAAATCAGGCTTCACATCTACAGTTTAACAATGGGGTCTCGATTAACATTAAGCCCAATACGATTAATAGGCTTTTTTGTTTTCACAGCCATATTCTCACCACCGCAAACGATCATTTTATAGTTTCTTTAACGAGCCTTTTCTTTCTCCCACCAAAGGGCTTTTGAATCTGAGCTCCGAATATACAGTGGCGACGATCCACTTGATGTTTGGGATAGGTAAGCTAAACCTCATCAATGATGACTAGCATCACAACCAAGTAACTACCAACTCTTCCATCAATTAGAACAGTTTTTGTGAATGTCTTGGTGTCCTTTTATTCATAATCACTTTGCGTGATGTTTTCGGACATAACATTGTCCCTGTTTTTTCAGGTACATAAGGTGGACGCAGCAGACCTACCCCCAGGGAGGAAAGGAGAGTAACCTCTCTGTGCTTTTAGAGAGAGCAGTTATGCGATTTGCGGATGAAAAGAACTATCAGAATGATATTCGCTATGTCAGTCTCTGGATTAAATTTGTAAGTCTGCTCACACAGCTCACTTTGTCAGTGCTCCTGTTACATCTTTCGAATTCTGAGTGTGGAGCTTTGTGAATGCATCCTTTCAGACAAACTTTCGTATTCCTGTTTTCAGGCGGAGAACAGCACAGAACCCATGGATTTTTATACATACATGCACGGACAGGGAATCGGAATCATGCAAGCTGCTTTTTACATCGCCTGGTCTGAAGAGTTTGAAAAGCATGGCAACTCTAAGAAGGCTGATGCCATTTATCAGGAGGGAATCAAGTGCGGCGCTGAACCATGCGATAAACTGCAGCAGTATCACAAGTACGGGCTTCCTTCATTTCTCTTCTGAGATCAGCTGCTTGTGTTTGAGGCTTGGTCACCTTTCCCTGTTTAATTGGTGACCTGCTCGTCGACAGGGCTTTCCAGGCACGCGTGTCCCGGCAGGTGGTGTTAAACATGACAAGCGGAGGCCAGGGGGACAGTCCTGAGCCAGCAGAGCCTGAGAGGTTGTCACTGGTGGACCTCAAACACAGGGGCAAGAAAAAGGCCGTTGCCCCCATCAACAGGACCGGGGCTTCAGTCAGCCGTAAGTATCCGCGCATATCTCCACACGTACCGTGTTCGTTTTCAAATCAGCCACCCCAAAGGCAATGGCATTTTAAAAGAATTTCCCACTTTGTCAAATATTACTTTCCCGCTTTTGTCTTTGTGGGCAGATCATGCACGCGGGCTGAATTTAAACCTGCCTGCCACCGCTCATCAAGCTCAGAACAGTCAGGTGGTGGTGTTCAACGAAAACCATTCTGCTGCTGCTGCTGCGGAGTCTTTTGAACCCAGACCAGAACAATGGGTGGCACCTCCTGCGGCAAGGGCCAAGGAGAATGAGCTCATGCCTGAAAAATGGACCAATATTAGGGTACGAACCGTTCTCTTTGTTTGTCCATCCTGGGGGTTTGCCATATTCTCACTGTCGTTGTTATCATTAAGGAGATGAGGAAGCAATATTAATTTGAAGTCTGAGAATTTGAACCGTTTCATGGTCGCTTGTATTACGTGATTGCTTTTTGTTTTCTGTGGTGCTAGATGCCCCAGAAGTCTAAGTTTGGTCACAGTGTGGTGGTTCCGCCCAGTAAGCCCAACTTCCAGCCGTTTGTGGAGGAGTCTGATCAGCCTCCAGCTCTGTGAGTGTTCGTTTATGATGTCTCAAGTCTGCTGATATCACTTATGATATCAGTGATGGTATCACTGTTGGTGCCATTATTATATAATAATTTAGTTATTGAGGAAAGGCTTTTACAGAAGTCAAGGCTTGCACATTCCAAAAAAACAAGCTTAACCACTTGGATTTGTAAGTACAGGATTTTATTGCGTCATGTTCAGAATTTTAAGAAAAAGAAGACTTATGGCTCTAGTCTAGGCAATTATCAGTGCCAACATGTGTGTAACAATCATAGACCGTATAAAAATAGGTACCAATACAAGCACCTTGTGATTTGTTAATTATAACATGTATGTGTCAATACTAGCATTCAATAAATTAGTCCATAAAGTGCAATGCGATCCCTAATACATTACCCATTAGCACTGAAGCAGAATATTTTTTTAATGCCTTGTTCTCTTCAGCTGGATATTTCCCAGATTTTTAACCGGGAAGTAATACTCACGGCTATTGCTCGTTCTTGGCCTCTTGCAGCACCCCGTGCAAGATCAACCCGGCAGTGAACACGGTGTTGTCTGCGCGCAAGCCGTCCAAGGAGGAGAATCCCCTGGAGCGTCTGCAGGAACAGCAGCAGTCGTCAGGGCACACCCGGGAACAGAGCATGTACTGCAAGGAGCTGCTGCTCAGTGGTGCCGCCGAGTTCTGCTTCGAGGAACTGCGTGCAGAACGCTACCGGAAAAAGTTTGCCCTGGATCTTGAAGGTAGCAGCTCAGGCGCTCAAGCAAATTCTGAACTTTGAAATGCAAATCAGTGGAAATGATTACACACCGCAAAGGAGTATATTTATCATGTTTTATGATTTTTGATGATCCCTGGTGGCACAAAACGCCTTTTTAGCATAGGCAATGTTTTGAGGGATAGAGATAAGGTTATATTGATAATGCAAATGCTGCACATTATTGCTGTTATAAAGTTCTCTGGTTGCACAGGTGAAGGTGTGGAAGAGCCACTGTTATCCAGGGAAAGCCTAATGTGTTCTGAGCAAAACATTAATTGGATATTTCACTAAACCCATTTTGGTTGTCCATTGTGAGTGTCTAAATTCCTGGAATAAAATTCTGTCAAGCTCAAAGGTTTCTGTGTGCAGTTTCTATCTTTAAAGTGCAGTGTCCAATCAAAAAACGCATTTGCAAGCATCTAGCTGTAGCAATTTATTTAAGGTGGATCACATTTACTTTAAATTCCTGTCATTAGATAAGGAGGCCAAGTTGAGATTGGTTAAAGACGAACTGAAGAGACAGATTGAGGAGAAGCAAAGGTTGCTTCTGGAGAAGAGTCAGGAGGCAGATGCTGGCCATCAGGTGAGACTGCACTTTTAGCATGTTATTTGTGACTGGCATGAGCTGGTCTTCCAGAAATGAAAGATCTGAGGTATTGGGTATTTCTCCCACAGGCGCAACATTATGCGACTGAGAGTGATGTGATTATGTATGAAGAGCCCGCACTGCCTGGCTCCTCAGCTATATCAGAGGGGTCTGCCACGAGGTTCAAAGTGTTTGATGAAGCCAATGCCAGTTCTTCAGGGTAAGACCTCTGTAACAGGTTACATGGTTCTGTATTTTGGGGGACTCAACACAAACTATTGTTTTATTGTGACTACTATGTTCCTTTGACTACAAAGAAAATAGAAAATAAACAACTTTCTTGGTCTACCTCCCATTTACTTTTACCTTGTGTTTAGTAAGAGTTAGATGATATGAGTGTATAAATACATTTCTGATTTGATATTGAGTGGTGCTATATAAATTAAACTCATTACTATGTGTAAAGAATTTTTAATATCTCTGTAAAAAAATGCAAGCACCTCAAGTTTCCACTTATAGTTTAAATTAATTTAAAAATAGTTTTAGTGCTGTATTGTAGCAGCTACTATGTCTCTTGAAAGTTTTTTTTTTTTCTTTTTCTTTTCTCCTTTTTCCTTCTTCTCTCCCCCGACCAGAATATGCCCTTTGAAAGTACACAGGGACAGTGACTCAGGTATGTAGTCCTTAAAATTTGCATAATATTACTAGATAATATTAGCAGTATGTTCTGTTTTCTAGAAAAATTCAGTACTTTGGATGTCTTGTTACGTTCTGCGTTCACATTATCCATTTATTTTAAAAACTATATTGAATATTAGAGCTCATACTTGTGGACATTTTGTTCCATAACGCCTGCTCATATCTGCTGTTAATTTGTCATATAAACTTACCAGCTGGCTCAGTCCCCGATGTGGAAATGGTTCAGATGAATGAAGCGGAGTCAAACGCCAGGCCTTTCGCCGTGTTTGATGAAAGTGGTATGTGTGAGCAACCACAGGAAGTGTAAGTATAGACTTTACGGAGGTGAACTCTTTTTTGGTATATTACCCATTGCAATCAAAATAATCGCATCTGTTTCTATTCACAGGGCACCCATGGTCGTGTCTAAACCCCGTAAGCCTTTATGTGCCATTCTGAAACCACAAGCGGATGTACCTGCTACAAGACCACCCTCTGAAAGTGTAATGAATTTTCTTGTACTGTTTTTGCAAACTGCATGTGTGTGGCAGGACATTTGAAAAGCCACCTGTGGTTGCATTCATTTTCTTTTTAATACACTGCTCAAAAAAATTAAGGGAACACTTAATCATCACAGTATGACACCATTCAATTAAACCAAACCGGTCATGCTGGGTGATGTTGCAGGCAGCATAACATTCGCCAGGGCGTCTCCAGACTCTCACGTCTGTCACATGTGCTCAGTGTGAACCTGCTCTCATCTGTGAAGAGAACGTGGCGCCAATGGCGAACCTGCCAATTCTGGTGTTCTCTGGCAATTGCCAATCGAGCTGCACGGTGCTGGGCTGTGCGCACAGGTCCCACTACAGGATGTCCGGCCCTCATGCCACCCTCACGGAGTCTGTTTGGTGTTAACTATAACTTGGTGTTATACTGTGTTGATTAAGTGATCCCTTAATTTCTTTGAGCAGTGTAATATGGAACTTGCATTTGAGTCTATTGGAAGTGCGTAAGGTTGGAGTTTACTCAAGTTTGTTTGCCGTTATTCTACTTGATGTACACTGCTCAAAGAAATTAAGGGAACACTTAATCAACACAGTATAACACCAAGTCAATTAAACTTCTGGGATATCGATCTGTCCAGTTAGGAAGCGTAAATGATTGTGAATCAATTTCACCTGCTTTGGTGCAAATGAAAGTGACAACAGATGGACAGGAGAGGCAACAGCAAGACGACCCCCAAAAAGTAAATGGTTTTGCAGGTGGCGGCCACTGTGTGTGTATACAAATTTATATATACACATGTACATATAGGAGATATTAGTTTAAAAATATGTATTTTATGATGATGAGTCTCATTCTAAGGACCTGTTTTTGGATTAGGATTCCACACTTGACTAATAGGAAGCAGTTGTGGGAAATGAGCAAATTGTAGGAAGATGACTTTTGTCTTTTTTTTTTTTGGTCTCACCAGGAGGGTATGGAAGGAATCGAGCCTCTAATTGAGGACGCTATTATTGGCAGCTACCGTAACTACACCGTGTGTCACATCCCAGAAGACACTTGTGATTTTGCCAGGGCTGCCCAGCTGGCCTCCACCCCTTTCAGTGGGGGCCCGAACCACAGGCCCTGCCTCAGCATGGAGAGTGGCCTGGCTGAGGACCTGTCTGTGGTTAGCGCCGGCACTGCGCGAGATGTCCCAACCTTTACGAGCACACAGTCTGGTTTTGAAGGAGCTCTGGGAGTGAAGGAGCTCAGGTAGGAATTGGTGAAGAATGCAGGGCTTCAGTGATTGGGGAGGGGGCGGGGGTTGTCATAGTGCTCTTTCACTTCTTTTTTTTGCCAGGACTTACAGTTGAGCTTCTTTTGTTGTGTCAGCCCCATCCAGGAAGCGAGCCTGGAAGATGGTTCCTACTCCGGGTCGTCGGTTTCCTCCTCCACTCTGAGTGGAGCGTCCTCCATGAGGACTATGAATCTGTCCATCAAGCCAGACCTTGGGCCCTCTGAGGCAGCCCAAGGTAACGTGCCCAACGCATCAGGCGTCCTTTCACAGAAGCAGCCTCTCAATATCGCTCTGGTTGTTTTTCTTTTTTTCTTTTTTTAAACCCTCCTTCTGTTACAAGTTTATATGTTCTTTGCAGCAATTGAAATGGAGGATCCCACCAACGAGAATGTGAGGAGACGAGCCCTCAGTAATATCGACCTGAGTTCCTTTCCAAACTTCCACAAGAAATCGGGACCTTTGCCCACAGTAAATGAGCATGAGGTGTTGTCTGCAGGTAACCACATAATCATTCAAATCTTACAGAAACCGAGTTGTGAACAAGAGCTCTAACACCATATGATTAGTTTTATTTTATTTCTTAAACTTGCTTCAGTTAAAACAGCCTTCTTTTTGCACTCGTTATCTGAACCTTTTCCATTTGACTCCTTTCAAGGTGATGAGACCTTTGTAATTCTTTCTGGGATAATCAGCAGTGAAAGCTACGCGATGCATTTCGGACAAACTAAAAGCAGTGAAAATGTAGTTATGAAGGTATAGTATACAATTGTTTTCTTAAAGAATGTAGACAAATAAGTTGAAGCTTGTGTCAGCACGCCCTAGCCAGTGGTCAGATTCAGCAGTATGGATATATATTTGGTTCCCTGCCCCAGGTTGATCTCCACCCCATACCCTGGGATTTCTATATCAACACACTTCTGAGGAACCGACTGGGATCAGACTCTCACAAGTACTTCGGTGACCAGACCAGGTGTTTCCTGTATGACGGTGGTTGCATTACAGTCAGCTGGGGTCATTACCAGGGTACACTGCAAGTAAGTACATTAAAATACTAACACCTGTCTTTTCACTATGGAAAAAAAAATCCTGTAGATGCTGTATATGGTGACACATGCATCGCATATTCTCCATAGTTAAAATAGTCTTTGGAATGCATGTGGTTTTAGATTTCCATGCTGCCATCGGAGGTGGTAGGGAGCAGATTTGGGGTATTTCCACTTAAGCTAAAAAGGCATATCTAAAAACACATTTAAACTGTATTGTAAGAAGGACCTCGGTCTGCTTCCAAAAAAAACATGAAGTAGGCCCGGTGGCGAGTGCACCCGTATATGTGTCCTTGCTTGTCGTAAAATTTTACATTGCTTTATTGTTAGCTTCTGTTGCGCAGATACTGATTGACATTTCTCTCCCTTGATAGGAGTATTTGGCCAAATCTCCCTTTCAGGAAAATGTCACCGCTCTCATAGCGATTGAACTGTTGGAGCTGGTGAGGCAGATGCACTCCTGTCACCTAGTGCACGGGAATCTCCGCGTTAACACCTTGCTCCTGAGACACGGGTACTGTAGCCGGAGTGTTGCTCTTCCCATTCTCGTTTTCATATTTCCCCTCGGTTGGTTTATAAGTCCGTTTCTCTCTTAAGGTCGGGCTGCGAGGGGGTGGACGGTGTACTGAGGGCAGTGGATTTCTCCCACTCCCTGGACCTTCAGCTGCAGCCTGAGGTGACATCAGTTCTGGGGCACCCTGGAGCCCAGGCTTTTCTTAAACAGGGTGTATTGTCATCTTCCTCCAGTCCTTACCAGGTATAGCATGTCCACAAGTGTGCTTGACCATAGCTGTCAAGCCCGTGTGTGTTCTGTGCATGACTTTCCATCCATATTCCAGGCCATTTAAAGGGTTAGTATAAATAATATGAATCGTGTGAAATGGGAACTTTCCACACAAAAAAAACAAAAAAACATTAGTTTAGTGTGACCGCAAATTTTGAATGAATAATGTAGATTCAGTAACAATATATGACGCCATCAAACAAGAAATGGTAACTTCAGCTGCAGTGTTTGCACAACCAAGCTGTAGGGTCAAATAAATCCTCCTCTCTTCTCTGAGGGGCTGAAAAGTGGAAGAGTAAATCTCCAGTTTGCACAAAATGAAATCTAAGATGGTGCACTTTGAAAAAACCAGTCTGCCGCACCCAGGATATGACTCCTTATGTTGTCTGTATATTGAAAAGGGTTGTGTAAACCAATTCCACAGTTTTTTTTTTTTTTAGATAAAGGTAAGTAGAGCAAGTTCCTTTGAGTTGATCTACATAAAGCTTTGTGATATAGGATTGCAGTTTTCTTCAGTTTAAGATCTAGGGTAATATAGAGCACACTTGGAATAATGTCCTTCCTCTGACAAGGAAAATGACTAATTCAATCGTTTTTTTAAAATATATATGTATTTATAGATGGACCTTCTTGGGATCGCAGAAACTGTGCATGTAATGTTGGAAAAGCGAAGTATGCAACTTGTGTGCAAAGACTCTGAATGGGAACTTGCAGAAGATTTGGAAGTGGCATCTGGGTATGGCAAATGTTACATGATCCATTTCACTTTGATTTTTTTTTTGTACGCCAAGCCTTTTTGGCAGACATGGTAATTTTGTATTCTCATAAGGTTTTCTTATTTCTAGAAATCCTGAGGATGTTTGGTGTAAATTCTTCAGGAAGATTCTGAATCCAGGGACCCAGTCCACTGTCTCTGTTCTGTCAGAGCTGCAACTTTTCATGAAGAAACATTTCAACTACAGTATTGAGGATGAACTGGCATTCATTCATGAACACTGTCATTCAGATGGTTCATAACTTTTATTCCCGGCAACTACCATATTTTATTTGTTCATCTTTATTTTAATTGCAATTTGCTTAGAAAATAGAATTATGTTTTCTTGTAACTTGAATTTTATTATGGAAATATTTTAACACTTCTACAATTTTAATACCATTTAAACATAATCGGATACCTAGCCTTACATTGGGTTGAGCAACTTGCTATTGTTTTACACTAGACAAAGACTGCTTTTGTTGTGATAATAAATCCCCAAAAAATCCTGTTTCTTTGTCCCATTCAATGTCAGTTGGTGGCTCTTGGTCGTATTACAAAGCTGCATCGAGTACTTTTTGAAACTAAATTTTGTCTTCAAAATGTATAAACATAGCTGGTTACAATAATGCCAGCTTTTATATGTATTTATGTGTATGTACTTAAATTTTTTAACGCTTAGAAGCATTTCTGTGTTTGGCTGGACATCTACATTTTTTAAGCCTTTCCCACTACACAACACTTTGCACTGAAGCGATCGTAGTCAGCTGCTCCACCGTTAAGTAGGCTACCTATGTCGACTCCGAGACATATCTGGCCAAACGTTTCCGAAAGTTACACTCGTTATAAATATGAAACGGACGAAATTATTGTCAGCTCCATATTTGTTTTTTTATCCTATCGGTCCAAACTTTATTATTGAGCTTTACTAACGTTAGAGATTAAATTCAACATGATGGTTAGCTTGTATTATAACGTAAATACGGCTATATGGGCTCGCAACAAAAGTTGTAATAAGACTACTAACGCTAGCTCATAGCATTGCACAAATTAAAGCGAGATACGGAACCAGAAACACATTTGGATGGCTACGTTACATCACGTGTGTTTCCCAATACTGTTCACTCCCCCACCTTTTCACCACTTCCCCACCACGGGTGCCTCCCAATACTCGAAAAATGCACCCTCCATTCCTCCACTACCGCCTCCTCTCCTCCGTTCCCGGAAACAGATCTTTGTGTTTGAATCTAATGTTAAATTTACTGGCGAAATTTGGGTTTTTAACATTCCACCAAAACCAAGCTTAGCGTCCCCCTAATTAAAAGCATTTCTATAATTTATGTTTGAAATCAAGTTTGTCTTGACATTTAGGCTCCCCTTATTTTTTTTAAACCGTTTCCCAGAAGCCGATGTTATTATGGAGTTAGCTCTATAACTGCACTGAGTAAAACCCGGAGCCCTCCCAAATGTGGAACATGGACTGAAGTAAAAAGAGCTGTTCCGGGTTTTACTCCGTGCAGTTATCCAGTTATCTCCGTAATGCCTCTTCGTAATATAGGCTACCCCCAGGGGGGTATACTACGAAGGAAGTTTAACATAGCCAGGGTTAAACAAACCGGCTTTGTTTTATAGACATGTCTAGTAATTATTTTGCTACCTTGCCTGAACCCGAACATTCGCTATACCTTAAGGTTGACCGGTCAGCCATCGTGCCCCTTCAGCCTCCCTCCGTCCAAGTGGATCAATGACCCGACACATTGGCCGGATATTGCTTATCCCGACATCTACACATACAGTATTTGATCGAGTCACCGGGTACAGTAGCATTAGGCTAAGTGTTGTCTGTAAATAACCAACCTGTTAATAGCCAACTGTTTGATCTAGGCTAAGCTGAGATGTATTTGGAGGCCTTTGCTCTTCTGCTTTAAATAATTAAAATCAACGCAAAGAACTCTTTGAGGTTAATTTTGTTTCCTCTTTTTTTTTTTAGTGTGAACCTATAAGTAATTTTTTTAAGAAATATGCACAGAGTTAACATCATTATATTAATGGAGATATTTTTTAATTTGCTGTCAAAAATGAATGGAGGCCAATCGGAAAACTGGCTTTTTGAGCGTAAATCATAGATATCAGCAGAGGGCAACATTATATCCGGTGCTTAGGTTGAGAGCCGAAATGGCCCCTTGGCAAAATGCAACACTGTTGCCTCCAACAAAGCCGGGAAGTAAAATAAAACATGCTCATCTTGTAGGTTAAATTCGTTAGTTAATACCTTATTCACCTTACCACTCATAACAAATAAATCTATACTCTCAGTACATTGTCAAACAGCTTATTTGTAATGTGAAAACTGTACTACTACATTCTATAGCTCCTAAACTTTACACTTGATACAGAATGTTTAAAATCTTTCTGAAGCAATCACACTAACGTTTATTCATGAAAGTCTCTCAAGCATTTTCCGGAACTCACTAATCTCGCCCTGAGAAGAGATTCCCTCAGTATCCGCACATATCTCTCCGGGATCCTTTGGAATGGAGACGCCTTTTTCCAAAGCCAAGGAGTTGATTTGTTCAAAGGGCGTGTTTTTATGTTTCAATCTGTTATCCTGAACATAACCTGCCCCGGAGTAGGTTAGCTGTGTAGAGTAAGTTGCTGTGGCAATATACCCCGATTAAAAGTGAGTCGGCTTCGTGATACAGAAACCCCAGAGTTGAAGCTTAATTTAGCTCACTATCCCCTTAATCTTGCTTCGTAGTATACCCCTCAGGTGTCTGCGCTTTCAACAGTGTAGGTAACCTAGCCCACTTTGCAGATCAGCTCAATTAGCAGCTAGTTACAATGGCATAAATTACTATTTCAGATGGATCAAAACCAACATAGAAGGAGTGTTGGAAACCCTGCCATAGAAAGGTGATGGAACAGAATATACGATTGACACTTCACAGTAGAGTGTATAACTCCGTCTTCCGTTAATTTTAGCGTTCTCCTGAATCTAATTTCACCAGGTTTCATGTCAATTTAAAGTATTGTGCTTTACAGTGAAGTAGAAACATGTAATTTATCCTGCGGTCAGTAGAGGGCATGCAAGAGAAGTTCTAGATCAGGTAAGATGGAGCAACCATGTTATTTATATTTTTTAATTGCATACTTTATCTCGTTTGAAATCCACTGTGAGGTAAGCACCGATCTATATAGTTTGGTGGAGGTAAGAGGGAGACGGCACTGCACAATTAATCAGGTTCAGTGTAAAGCAGAAAATAAACTTTCACTGTGTCACAAGAGTAAATGGGAGACCACACGTCACACAGCATCTTATTTCTTCACTCACATGCAACCTTTTCTTTAAGTGGATGAGTCTGTTAATTTTTGCCTCCACTCAATTGTGTTATACAGCTTCCTTTAACTAGATTAACCGCCACTTACTTTGAATGAGTATTATAAAATGTAGGGAGGGTACTGTAGAAACAACAAATGAATGTGATTGAATAAACACTGATCATATGAATTTCCTCATGGCCAGTGCGGGTTAGTTATATCTCTCTTGGGGAATAAGCATCAGGTGATGAGAAGTATGGGCTTTATAGGCGACAGAGTTCATTTTTAATGAACAGGAGGGAGGTGGAGTGACTCATTTGCAAGTGAAAAGTTACCTTGTCATTTATCTCAGAGGAACCTGCTGAGCTGCTCCTCGATCAGGAGCGACCGTGCCGTCACCCCTGTGGAGTCAGAGCTGTAGTGTGGTTGCTGGAGTCAACAGGTCTGCAGAGGAAATAACTTTTGATTAGCCCTGGCGAAGCTGGACCCAGTTTTAATTGGATTTGAATCTGGATGCCTTTTAACTGGTAAGTGAAGCCTCTTCAAGCAAGGTTTTGAAGGGACACTGTGGGGGGAAAGTTTGTGGTGAATTAGAAATTTGATGACCAAGTTCTTGCAGTTTAACTGGCTTTATATGAACTACTTGCCTTGCCCTCGAGGGTAGACTGCTTGTTGCCTTATGCTGAGTACTAGTTTTCTCTGCCTAGAGGGAAGAGGTGTGTGCAGCTGATTCAGGCAGCAGTGTACTGTGTTTCTCCCAAAGGTAAAGCTAGAAGAATGTGTGGCCAGACCTCTACTGGGTATTGTAAGGTTTTAGATTTCTTTTGTAGGGATGGTCCTATAAGAGTTACGGTGTGTCATCACTCATTACTCATGTTTTACAAGCTGCGCGTAGTCAGGCATCTTTTCCCTGTCTCCTGCATTAGTCAGCAGCTGCCTACCTGTCTGGACTTATACAGCTGCTGTTCTTTGCTTTGTACAAGTAATTGCATAACACGGAGGTATGACTCTCGTCTTGTTCTTAAAAAAGAGCTTGAGGGGTGAACCTTGCATCTAATCAGAGAACATTGGACAGACTGATGCCCCTGATATATAGGAGAGTTTACTACCAGTAGCTATAAAACAGTCTGGATGTAAAGAAATTGAAAACATAATTAGGGGGGAAAACTGCAACATGCCATATCAGCCAGCCCCACTTTACTATTGCATTTTGGGGAAAAAACACATTTGTTTTTTTTCCTTTCTTGAACTGAAGGAGGCCTGGAACTTTCCTGAAGAACATTTCTCACAGGATTCTGTTAATTTTAAAGTGGATTATCCTATTATTGACAAACTCCCTTAAAATTGTTCCCTCGCAATATCATAAATAATCACCGCCATACATTTTTGGCAAAAGAGACAAACCACTTTTTGTTGTCAACATCATTCAGGGTCTGCGATGATTTATGCCATAACAAAGTCAATGCACTTTCATGAAAATCAATTTATTTAAACCTCAGCCTTTTGTTTCTTCTTGTCACACTCAGATTGCTTTGGTCGGCAGAATGAATTGAAATGCTGCAGCTGCACCATGATTGAGGCAGTTCATTTTAAGGACAGTCACTTAGAGAGGGTGAAAGAAATCATTGCTGATGTACTTTGTAATTTATAAGTGATTGCTGCCAGTTTAGGGCCTTGGTATAGACATGTCAAATGTTCTCCTTTTGTATAACAAAAGCCCTAATTAACAAGAGCCCACTGCAGTTGTTAAGAAAGCAACTATTGCTGACCATTAACTTGCTAATGTTTCTATGTTGTGGCCTATGTACATTGATCTTCCGAACCTTTCATATCTTCATTGTTGATTTGTAAAAAAGTTTTTTTTTTCTCATTTGTTTTTTGAAAGCAGAAGAAGTAGTTATTGGTGGAATGTACTGTACAAGCAGTGCTAGCATTTTAACTATGGGTTCTTGAGATGGTGTGAATTCAGAGGAGTGTGCTTGAAGAGGTGTTTTGTGGGGTGGGGGAACCATTTCCTGGACTGCCCACCCAGGAAGACCCAAAAAAAGTAGCACTGCATGCTGGGGGGCAGCAGGGGCTGTGTGAAGACGATACATACCAACAATAACAAATGGCATAGCTGCAGGAGGGGTCATACCCAACAACTACCATGTCTCCATACAGAATGGGATGTGCATATACGTCCGGGAAGGCTTTAACTCAATTTATTTGTTGTAATAAAATCCGGCAAAATCCTTAGTGCTGCACATCTTATGTGGGTGGCTATAATCTTGAATACCCTTACACCACATTCCCCAAAACCTAATTAGTCGCACTTCCAATCACTGCTAAGGTTTCCATTTTTTACCGTTTTAATGCTACATCCATCACAGTGGATCTGATTTGTGTCAGTAGAGAGCCTTGGGGCTCTCTAAGCTTCCAGACATGTTTCAGTTCTGTACAGTACAGCAGGGCCGATAATCATTGATAATGACAGAGGTTAGTTTGTATGCAAGTATAAGACTATACATAGACCCAAATAAAATGGCTGCAGCCAAGGCATCATCACAAATGTTGGGCGATTGAGACAGGGCAGACACCAAAGAGAAACGTATTACAGGTGCAATTTACCATCACAGCAGATGGGGAAAAATATTTTGGAATTCTTCCACCAGCTCTTGTGAACTCTTGAACCTTTGTTCTTCCATAATATTTTGTTATCCGTCAACTGTGCAAGCAACCACACAAATCTCTCTTCATTTCATCTTCTGCCCAAATATCAATGAGTCCTACATGTTTGCAAGTGAATTTTAAGCAAATGTTTTAAAAAGAAAATACGTTTTCAAAGTTTTAACTTGAACATTTGTGAGGCATGTAGAAAAAAGTATATGAAGAAAGGTGCAATTCAGTCCCATGACAATATCCAAGATCCCAATTTATAGTGTTTTCCAATTAAAATATATTAATCATCTCTATCGCAATAAGAGATGAAAATAGACACAACCTCAAAGAAGTAGACCGTTTGAAATTTTCACTGAATATTACACGAGACCTAACATGTCGTTAAAAACTGTTCTGACAATATAATCGGCACTTGCAGGAGTTACTGTATTTAAAGGACCTTGCTTTGAGAATAATGTGACTCAAACGTGTGAAAAGCTGTAATTTCACTTGACTGCACAACAAAGGCCCCATCCCGGGCAGAACCAGCAGCACGCCCTCTTGCCCTTGACCAGTGCACAGCATAGATAATGTAGAAGGTGAGTAGATAGGGCCTGGGCTGCACCTGCAATTACCCGTCTCATATAACCCAGTCACATGGGAGACTGTCTGAAAAAGAGGGTGGGGGGTGGCCTAGCAAGCTGAATGGTATCCCAGGTGGTGCCTGTGTTCTCCTTTACCTTCCGTCATTGGAAACCAGTCTTAGCAGATGCACACGCTGCTATCGTTTAGCCCGCTGCAAAAACACACATTAGGAAAGGGGAGGGGGCTGGAGGGGAAAGCGAGAGAGCGTTCATTCTGGCTGCAGACCTCTCTCACCCTGGATGTCTCCCTTCCCTGTGGTTTTATCCATTTGAAAAGTCCCCGGGAGCAGGTACGGCCACACGGACAAGAAGTTAGCCACGGCACCGGGGATGAGTCATCGGCAACAAAGAGTCTTTGAGCTGGCCGCGTCTCTCTCTGCCTGCAGGGAGGAATGCATTAGGCTTTCTCAGGCAAGCGGCAGCCTGCAGTGTGCTGTCGCTTGAGAGCCAGCCCACCTCGACTCTGCTTGTGTGTGTGTGCGCACCCCCGTGTGTGTGTGTGTGTGCACGCTCGTGCACTCACAAGCCTCGTCCTGGAGGACAGGCTCCTCTCTTTTCCGAACGGCAAGGTAAGGGGGCCTGCGTTTTTCATTAATTTATACTGCCAGAGTCCCTCTTCGTCTTCTCTGGGAAGCAGGAAAGGAGGAGGAGGAGGAGAATGGGGGGGGGTTAGAGAGAGAAAAGGCAAAGAGGCTGAGCTTCATTGACAAAGAGCGAGATGAAGCGGCGGCTGCAGCGGTAGAGGAGGAGAGAGCAGAAGCGCAGAATGCAGTAAGCCCAGGTGGTAATGAGGGGATAGAGGTGAGGCTTGATTCTGAAAGGTTATGCCTCAAGAGAAAGCTTCTTTATCTCTGTATCTTCTACTCCACCTCTCTGCTCCTCTCTCCGCCTTTTCTGGAAGGTGAGAAAGTTGGGACTGCTACCATTTTTTTGTGTTTGAATGAACCATGTCTCTTTAATTGAAACGCAGATTAGAGTTGCTTGAAATGCTTCTAGCCGCTAAGAAACTATGAGGGTTTATTGATGTTACTGGGCGCTTATCATCTTCCACATCTGTGCGCTGTGCAGTCGGGTTCCGTTCAGGTGAAGGGTACAGTCTTGTCGGAGACGCACAAGACTGAATTGTGCCAGAAGGATTCAGCTGCTGTTGGTTGCCGCTGCGGTGGCAAGAGAGGTAACTCAATTGAGTTTGAGCGTGTTGGATTTTCTGCTGAGTACATGCCTGCTTCTTCCCCCGATCTTCAAGCATGTGCATGCTGGTCTGGCTTTACCGTGCTGATGGGACTGTTCACTGACAGAGGGTAACACAGGGAAGTGATGAAAAATGAATTTGTTACCTGATGGTAGAATTGAATTGGAGATGCATGGAGCTGAGCAGCCATTTCCTGGCAAATATTCAACATCATTCCTAGTTTAGTGCTTAATGTTGAGGTCGTGTTGCTATATTGTCTAAACAAAAATGTATAAATTGTCTTTGATTTGTCACTTTGCAAGCTTCCACTAACTCAGTTATAATGTGCAAATGCAAAGAAATACTATACCTTGGTCTTCTATATACAGTAGGCTACGTCTTTTGTTAGCAAGGTTTCAAAACAACCCATTTCTTTGGTTCTTGTCTCTTTTTTTGAGTCGTACATTCAGCAGGCTTCCCAGTGCTACCACAAGAAAGAGATAGTAGCAAAGGATAGGTAACTGTAGCAAAGGATAGGTAACTGTAGCAAAGGATAGGTAACTGTAGCAAAGGATAGGTAACTGTAGCAAAGGATAGGTAACTGTAGCAAAGGATTGGTAACTGTAGCAAAAGATAGGTAACTGTAGCAAAGGATAGGTAACTGTAGCAAAGGATAGGTAACTGTAGCAAAGGATAGGTAACTGTAGCAAAGGATAGGTAACTGTAGCAAAGGATAGGTAACTAGTAAAGGATAGGGAACTGTGCTTACCATCCATAAAAGCGATGTATTTCATTATTACCCTTTATAACATGTGTAAATACAATGGGTGTCCATCAATGTGAAAAATCCTTTCGGTGCATTTACTGTCTTAGTGAAAACCGTGAAAAGAAACCATATTCTCTTGCAGCAAAATGTTCTTTTTCCTGAGCTATTCTCATCCATGTGATTGACGGCTTGCGTGCTGCATGACATTCTGGCACCTTTCTGTTTCAAGCTGTCATGCAATCATGCAAAATAGTTTAAGTATAAACTAAAGTCATGACTGTTACATATCAGACACAAACTAGCTGAGAAAGTTGACTATTATTTTCCAGCCTCCTGATGGAGTGGCACTTATTTTAAGGAATCTTTACAACGTGGCCCAAGTTGCAAAACGGTGCATTTTGCTCTTTCTGTCAGGAAACTACCAATCAGCAAAACACAGATGCATTCAAACGCAGCGTTTCTGAATTTATGTACAGGATGTATTTTTGAAAAAAAAGTCTTCAAGTTGCTCCTGTTTTTAAAACAATCCTTTAAAACCTTTTTGTTCAGCGAGTACTTAAATTAAAAGATGAGCACTGCCACGGTTGAAATTCCTGAAATTACAGAACTTGCTCTTACTTCTTGAGAAAACATACCAAAAATGGCATGACCCTGTCTGACCCAGTAGAAAATGGCTGTGCTGCTGCACCTGTGGGAGACAGTAGTTCAATTAAACCAGTCTCGAAGTTTTAATCCCTGTCCAACAGAGGTATGGGTGGCTGTTTATATCTGCAGCTGCTCTACCTCCGGGCACTGCTCACTTTAGGAGATAAGCGTAGCAACAGATTTTCAGGAAACACATTCCCCACTCAGATTTAGGGTTGCAGGGTTGAGGGATGCTAGACTACATCAGTAACAATGGCGGATTTGTATCGTAAATCAAATTAGCCAGTTAAAGAAAACAAAATATGGCTCCATATGGTTAAACGAACAGCGTGATCTGATCACTGCAGATATCATTTGCATCAAACCCAGAAGTCGTTCCTTACGGTGGCTGATTTTTTTGGGGGGTAGCTTGATCCATAAAAAGTTGTGTTTTCACAGTTTTGTATAACTAAAGTTGATGCCCAAGGCGCATGTTTGTTTAGTTTCGTCTTGATTATTGTGGATTGACTTAAATGAAGAGGTAGAAGGTTTAAAAAAATTAAAAAAATAATTTAAAAAAAATAAATAATTTTTTACTTTCCCATGAAAATGATGAAACATAGGATAGCACAGATGGAGAAGGGGCAGATGAACAGTGACTCGCAGGCCCGTGGAGCTTCATGGACCATTGCACTTGGGCTCTACCTCCATGCCTTCAAAGGCACATGGCTTTCCTCTGCAGCCGTTCGCACTGTCTGCCACAGTAATGACAAATGACCAGGCCTATTCTGGAGTACATCTGTGCCACAGCAGAAGGGGGCTGAGGAGGATCGCACAGGTGTTAATGAAAGGACCCTCAGAGCGCGGCGTCACGCAGATGTGAAGGGACAGACAGCGGCATACAATCCTGTCCGTTGCAAGCAGCTGGCATTCAGAGTTTACTCGGCCTATTAGCCGGGTAACGGAAAACGGCACAAACTAAATTGCCCGGCATTTGTGCAGGGAGTCTGTAGACCCTTTATAAAATGTGGCCCATTGTGTGGGGGAAAAGCCAAAGGGAGATGGGAAGGAGGAGCGAGTCAGGTGAAAATTGCGAACAATGCGTGACGCAATTGGAAGATGCGTTCAAGGTCGAGGAAAACTGTTGTCACTTTGTCCAGCTGGAAAAGTGAGTAGAGGAGGGTGCAGAAAGTGAATCACTCCTTTCATAGGGGAACGCTGCACTGTAAGTCTCGCGAGGGGGGCACACCGCATCAATAAATTACGCCCCTGAGAGCCTATTTGGCCTGTCTTACTACTACAGCCTGATGATATGTCTTTATCTACGGGGAGTAAAATTGTTTAAGAGACTGTTGCAAGCCAGGAGCATCTTTAATTAAAGAGAGTGCAGGAAAGAACTGGACTTATTTACTGCTGGTTGTCTAAATAAGTATTCGGTAATATATGGTTAGGAGGATTTTGAGGGGCAAAAAGGAGAGGGCACCCATAAAACAGGTGTTAATGGTAAATGTGCAGGGGAATTTTGGTGAATATTAGTGATTCATAGTCCAAGGCACACGGACATCTGGTGATTGAATGTGGAATGTTTTATACATGCCAGTGTCAACTTTTCTTGTATTAGGCATTGATGAACAAGTCTTAACATGACTATTTGTATTTGCACTGTTGGCAGAACATGTCCTCTACTGGTTTTTATTTCTGTTAAGTTCTGGAGCGTCATCCATATACTCTCTCATTATATAGGGTGTGCAGGATCTGTACCACACTCTTATGCTACAGTCTGAATGTTTGCTGTCTGACTGCAACACAGTGTGTGGCAGTCTGGAAGGAAAATTAATGTTTGCTGTCAGACACCATGTCAATCGTGTACAATCCATCTTTTTAACAACTTCCTATGTCCTGTTTTTACTGGTCGATTTTTGGAATGTGCCGTATGTTTTCTAGTCATATTTCTACGCCCCTTCCTTCATTTATTTTCCAATTTAGGAGAGACTAACATGTGGGTCCTGCCCAAATGTGTGTGCCTCACCATCACTTCCTTTCACACAGCATTCCACCAGCAGAGCTGTGCAGTTATTGCCCTGGAAGACTGCTACTTGCACAACTAGTTCAGTTAGCTTACAGCTCTTGAGTGAGAATGTGGGGATTAGCCTGCCAACTCAGATGCTACCTCCCTTGGCAATGATATTTTTTGTTGGATTGCCAGCCATGTTTAGCCCCAGAGTGGTCAGGATTCACTATCAGACTGCACTGCACAGAGAACAACTGCTTTACCTGGTCATGGCATTGGAAATCCCCTGCTGGAATCCACCTAATTAAGCTGGTACAAGCGGCACATCTTGCTTGCAGTCAGTGAGGAAACTGAATATGAAGTATGTATTACACTCCGTCTCCTGGTAGTGAAGAGTGACTCAATTTGCGACAAGAGCAGAGTGGCGTGCAGCATGAAAGCTCAGGGAAAGGCGATCATGGGAAGTTAACAAAACTGACAGCGTGTTTCCCCCCAACTCTCCAGCCCATTCTATTTCTGAATATTCTTCTCCGTGCTGTCAACTGTTAACAAAGGAAAAATGAGCATTCATGTGACATGTCTGCCCCTGTTTAAGTCGGGTGAAGTTGTTGACATGCAAGGGTTTTATTCTTCTGTCGTGTTAAGCCTTACCTGGGGGACTTTCATTTTGGCAAGCTGGAATATAATGTAAATATGAAGTAAACGGTTCATTAAAAGTCACAGAAAATAGTGTAATTAGGTGTGGTTTCACAACCGTACACTTTTTCAGATAATTGACAACTTCTATCGCCAAAAAAATGTATGGGAGTCAATGGGCACATTTTGAAAACCGATGCAATAGAATGTGGATGCTGTAATATATTACATTGCTTATGAGATCACAATGCCTTTTTCTGCAACACTGGTATGACCCAACAATACTATCCCAGATGATTTGACATTACCTTTTTTGTGCTTTCATCACGTCACATCACATTCATTACTTCTTTGTATCACGTCCAGGTTAGAATAGAATAGAATAACTTATTTTCCCGTGAAGGAACTTCAGTTGTAGACCCAGCAACAACAAAAAAGACATAGACAGTGGGGCAGACCCACAACACACAAACAAACTTATCAAATAAATACATTCAATAGAATCATTGCATTGATCAAACTAATAGAGGCCTGTCACATAGAACCAGCACTGTAGTTACCAATTGTTACAGGGATGCGCCGCCATGTTGGAGGACCAACCCTAACAGAGACGCTTAACGTTACCACTGAACTAGTAGTGTTTGCTACTCCATGAAACGAATCAAGTAGCTAACGTACTATGATTGCTGTCCTACAATGACGAACTTCTGCACTGTGTATTGATGTGCGAATAAAGCTGGGAAAAAGCGAAAATGTCCTTTTACACAATAATCTGAGTACTCACCATAGTAGCTAAGCCACCAGGCAGGGTGAACGAACTAAATTTTACGACCGAAAGAAGAGACTGGTGGTTGAGAGTGAGGAGTGAGCTGGATTTAGACAGCAACTAGGCTCGGATCATTACAGCATAGGCTCAGATCATTAATGGTAAATTACGTTTTATGAACAAATTATAAAGTTAGCCAGTTAATATATACATAACTAGCTGGCTCCTCCCCCCAAATAATTTGAGCCTTTTAAAACTCATTTTTTACATTTTTACACAACCTCACACAGGGCATTTTCTAAAATAAAATGTTTCATTTATGAACATTTTGAAGATTTTTTTTTCAAAGCACTAGATGAGATTTGAGATGCTTTCATATAAAGCTAAAATATAAGCTAATCAGTACATTAGTGGATAAGATAATTTAATTACATTTTAAACCCACCTCCACCTGTTAGGTAAGGTGGAAACAGGGACCCAGTAGCAGGCAGGGAATACAAAAACCGAAGTTTTAATGAGGGACAGGGCAGCAATCCGTAATGAAACGGGCAGGGTCAAACACCGAAGAGACATGACAACGGTACAAAAACAGAGTCCAAAGAGTGGTCACAGAACAGGCAGAGGTCCAAAATCAGGGTCGCGAGAACACAGGCAGGAGTCAAAACCAGGGAGGCGTAACAGGAAAACAAGAGAAAACAAAAAAAAAGACAGCAACAAAAAAACCAACAGAAAAAAGGACGAGGGATAACAAAAACCCAGGAAAAGATACAGAATGACACTAAAGGCCAACTCAGAAGACATATTGTAAAAGCTAGAATAACAAAACGGTGAGGAACTCGCACAAAAATACTGAGAAGACTGGGTTAAATACACAGAGGGAGACAGACATAATGGGAATCAGGTGTGCAGAGGCGGGGAGGGGAGATAGCTCACAGGTGAGAACAATGAGGGTTAACAAGGAATAGTAAAACAATACTGAGGGAAGAACAAATACATGGAAGGGACTCAGAAAACATGCATGACGGACAACGGGCTCGAGTAGGAGCGGAGTGTGCGCAGTAATAAGGGGAGGCATGGTCTCTAAGAATAAGAAGCTGAAACAAGTTAACAGGTAGCTCAAGGACAGCTAAGTAATGCAGGTAGAAAAGATAAAGTGGGGAAGCTGGTTAAATGTTAGTCTCTAACTACAAGACAGACAATTCGTTTGTTAATACACATTTATGTTAATGAGTTTAGTAAAGTGCACGTAACTAATAAAGCACCCGAGTGATTGTTAGTGCGAGTTAGTAATATATACAATTATACACGGGAACGAAAGCAGGAAGTAGCAGAAAACGAGACTTCGGAAATACAGCGTTAACCCACGGAAAATCCCAAAGTCACCCGAATAGTGCATGCACGAGACTGGGTAAACAAACACACAGATGAGACTCGGACAACCCATGAACAAAGGGGATGCAATGATATGTGGAAAATAATGAATGATAATGAAAATACAAATACAGAACAGACAGACAGAATCTCAGAACATAACACCACCCTCCTCATCTTATAGGAGGACAACTTTATTCATGCCCAATAATACCAAATCATTATCTAATCTTATATGGAAACAAGTATATTAAAAATGAGCTATATTCTTTCATTATTTCAGTCTCTTTGTGCTATGTAAAACTACGTTACTGTATTAACTGGCTCATCATTTTCATTTATATTTTAGCCATAGGCTACTCCCCCTTTTGTTTATCTCTGAGACATCAGGGGGCTTGCCTCTATTGATGGCTGCCGTTTCGCCATGAGAGTGATAGAAAACATAAAAGAGAGAGAGACAGATATGATAGTGTATTTTAAGTATTCCAAAGTTTGAGGAAAGTAGGGCTGACTATAGCCAACACGCAGCAGTAGGCTAGCTAACACACACACGGGCGCGCACATACACGTGCAGCCAGCTAATGCAATGCTGCAGATGTTTTGCAGAATCACAGCTATAACAGCTAGGCTAGATGCAACATGTAATCAATCTATTTAAAATAAAATCTCCCAGACGAAGACACTCGCCACTATCCTGAACTAACTGAGTAAGCTAGGCTAGCGAATATTACAGTATATCCTAAGCAATGCGTAACAGTTACAGTTGTCAAGAAGAGACCGCATAGATTGATCAAAGAAACTGACCTCTCTCTCACTGAGTCTCCATATGTTATATGGCCAAACCAACCAATCAGATATTAGAGAAATATATTATTTTGATGTGGCACTTTTATGATTGGCTGAATCATCTGTAGCTCTAATAGCCTACTGACGGCGCTATGGGCGCCGACTTCATATTGTCGGATTAATTTTTTTCTGGATTTGGCTTTGGGGGGGCAGGTGGATAATTTGGGGGGGCATTGCCCCTCCGTGCCCCCTCCCCCCCCCTATACACGGCCCTGTCCAGTAGGTAATTCTTGTGCCAGAAACCACTCATTGGTCCAAATTCCCACGGAAGCAAGCATTCCTGGTAATGGTATATATCTATGGTAAACAAACCGACCTGCTGACATTTTGCTTGTTTTTTCTGGTAGCTTGCTAACAGCATTGAAGAAAATTGTACTTTTATAAATAATTTTAATTACACAAAAAAAAATACGTACGATGACTGTACGATGATGTTATTGTTTGTATTGACAGAATCCGCTTAGTTCGCATTCTTATAGGTGCTAGAAGTGTCAATTTAAGACCGTTTTAGCTGCCCTATAGAAGTGCATGGAGAGCGACAAATATCCTATTCTGGATTATCACCCCAGGGGAGCGCAGAGCAACTAACAAACATATTTCGTCACCATTTGGACTCATATCATGGCCAGGTAACTACACAACCCAAAGTTCAGTTGTGCTTTAACCCCATATTTTTCTACAGTCTATGAATCAAACACAACTACGGCTGTGTCCCAATGGTCCGAATCAGCGCACTTACCTACTATTGTGTATGCCAGTTGAGTATACTTTTTAAAAAAGCTATTAAGTTAGGCTAGCCTACGCTACCATTCTGAAAATTGAGTGTTAATATCCCAGATGATATAGCCTACTTATGTCTGGGTTTATATAGAGTATATGTGTTTGCATAGTACGCAGGACACAGTAAATAGGGCTCTGATTTTTTTTTTAGCACCAGGCAGCCAGGATGAGTAGTTTCTGTATACCTTATATGGTAATTTTATAGTAATATGTCAAGCTACATTGCATCCACTGGAATTAACCCAAATAATTTTTTGTTTAAAATTTTCTTTTAAAACTTTATTTCCACAGAGAACATTGGCCTCTTTTTTTGGCTTTCTCCATTGACTTACATAGGGGTGGGTGGGGTTTTAAGTTCTTTTTGCAACCAGGCAATGCAGTTCACTCTTTAGCCAGTGGGGGGAAAAAAGCTTCAAAGATGGCGGCGAGTTGTTGCTGCTTGGTTATGACTACAAAATAGTTCTGTGGTTATGACCCAACAATACTATCCCAGATGCTTTTACATCACCTTTGTGTGCTTTCATCACAATATTTTACTTCTTTGTATCACTTCCAGGTTCTTTAGACTACTTACCACAAAATACATCACCATATGTTAACACTTTCACCTTATTTCGATCCCTTTATACCACATTACCGCTTCATACAATTTACACCTTTTATTTACCACCTCACACTATACCATACAGTCAAGTACAACAGAGTTATATTAATATTTCCGAAGCATTTATAATCAATAAATCCGCATTTACAATTAAGAGTGTTAAACTACCAGCTTTAAGATCGCTTGGATACTGTCAAAACTTAAAAATAAAAGGCGCTTTTAAGGGATTAGTCTACAAAGTTTTATTAAGTCCACCAAAAGTATGTGAGCTTTAACAAGTTTGTTCACTAAACAGCGCATTGTCGCACCCAAAGCAGTTTCATTTAAGAAACGTGACGATAAAGACACAAACTATTCACTGAAAATAAAAGAAAACAAACAAATCATTTGCATTTGTTCATGAGGATATATTTGCGAGTGGTGAAAGTGTATTCCTAGCCTTGAATGTCCACTTACCACTGATACCATAGCATATTACCATCTTTATATACCATTTCCAGTCATTGATACCACTGCGAAGCAACCACACCTAAAATATCTTTAGGAATTGTTAATCTAGTTTAAGATGTTTCTCAAGTGAAAAAGAGAAAAAATTTAACATCATCTCAAGCAAAATGCCCTTGATCATAAGTAAGTAACGTCAATTTTGGGAGTTTTCAGCTCCTGGTGCTCAGAGGAAGAGGCATCTTAAGCAGGAGGCACAATGAACACTGGTTTTGCTAGATCTGGGGCAGAAAGAATACACCTGAGCTACTGTGGAAGTTGATACATAGTGTCCGTCACAAAGGAGGATAAAGAATCATTGTATGAAGCAGTTTGGTAGGTGTAACGTTGAGATCTCTGCTAAAATACTGTTTTAATGACAGTTACTCAGTCCTAGGCTTCACGGCATTTTTTCAGCTCATTAATAATTAAATTATTAATTGTTTAGTTATGAATTGATTCCAGTTTGAAGCCAACTGGTACATTTCCTTGCTATAGATCCCCAATTTTCTGTAATATTTCAGTTTATGCTGAATGGTCTTTTGTGATTATTGATGTAATCCAAGGTGGATTTAAAAAAAAAAATGCTGTGTCACAGACCGCTCATTTCAAAAGTCAGGAGTGTATGAAAAGTATCTTGCAACTAGAAGGTAAGAAGTGTTTTTTAATTTTGATAATTGATTTAATTTTACATAGAAGGCTCAATATATAATCTGCTGCAGCATCCATATAGCTGTAAATACACAGCGAGACTTGTATTGATGAATCGTGTTGGGGTGGATTTAACTCAAGGTTAAAATGCTTACACAGTTTAATCCCTGCTGTAAAGGCTGTATTGCCAAGATGCAGTTTCAAAACTGTTTTACTGTCCCTCTTCTTCTCATAAAACTTGCATGCCTAAATTTTAGTTTGGGTGTGTCGTGTGTCAACTTAATATGCAAATAAAAGTCTGCACTCATTATTCCAGTTTATACTCATTTATTTTATACTTCCAGTTCATTTATATTCCATTTGAATCCAAATGGACCCACAACATGCTGAGGCAAATCCATCCATGTGAATCACACAAAAATTAAAAAAATGAAATAAGTGCTGTCTCTTATCCTTATATACAGATACATAGTGTCTTATATGGGATCTCATTTATTTAAGGCAAATTTTGTCCATATTGTTTGTTTGAACTGTATCTGATCATACACAGAATATAATTTCTGCAGTCCGAATTGATCCATTTCCTGCTATTAGCTACTGTATATCCATAAAGATAGGATTCCTTTTTGAAAGACCTTCCTCATTACATGAGTGACCATACTGAAGCTGATGGCACCCTTCCACACTACTGCACTGCATGGCAGGGAAGACTGTGTCAATGATACTAAACCAATACAGTAGTGCAATTACGTCAGGATTATTCTCATTCTGACACGGAGAACTAAAAGGAGGATTTGCCTGTATCTCAGGCAATACCATGTCACAAATCATGTGTAATACAACTAGAAGGAAAGGTATAACCAGTCAGAGGCGTTAATAGCCAACACAGTCCCTCAAACCGATGTTTCCTCAAGTGTACAGATTGAAACATTGACCCCACAATCCCCAAGTCATGTTATCTAAATAAATCAGGGTAAACAAGCTGTATTCTATATTCTTTCTTTTCTTTCTTTTCCTGTTGCAGCCTGGGGAACCGTCACTCTGCAAATCCCAGCTCTCGTCTTTCGGTCCCCCACCACGCCCAGATTTCAAACTCTGCCTGTTTCCATGCAAGAGAGAGAGAGAGAGGGAGAGAGAGAGGCGGAAAACGGCAAGAGGCACACACAAGCCAATTCGTTCTCTTTCACCCGCCCTCTCGCACGCCCACCTCTCCAGGTTCCGCTTGACTGAGACAGCTGCTAGGCACGAGAGGTTTGGAAACGCTGGCAGTCCCTGTGAGAGGCCGAGCAGAGACAGGTAAGGCCACATGCAGATTCCGGGATGTACTTCCTCTGGGGATGTGCACAGGACCAAACTTGTAGAAGAATTGTTGAGCTGTGTTGCACCACTTTTTGCCTCATCCAGGAATTATGGATTGCTCTGGATTTGCATTCGCGAAGCCCTGACCCAGACAGCGTCTCTGTTAGGTGAGAAACGCCTCGCTCATGTGTCATCTTGCTTGATGTGATTTTCGTAATTAGATTTCATCACCTGCGTCTACCTCAATTGTACACCGCACCTGGAAAGGAAAATAGGCCAAACTGTCCTGAAAAATATTTTGATATGTAAAAAGTCAGAGCTTCCTCTCTTGCTGAAGAATGAAATTACCTGCCACGTTCAGAAAGATTTAAGCTTGTGTGAACATAAGCAATTCTTTTGAGGCATTGAGTGAGGATAGTGGTTATTTATGGCAGTGCATTCAGAACAGGAGAAGGGAAACAGCAGCAGGTAAACCATTTCAAAGTGACCTCCAAGTGATTTATTTTTGTCAAACATAAGTTTGCAAGTCCTTCACAGTTGAGCCTTTTACCTACTTTTGTTCCACTTGGTAACTTCAAGAACAGGAAGTGCAGCAAGAGGTCGGGTCCCTGTGGATCATGAGTACGTGTCCAGAAACTCATTACACATGGTGTCAATGAAGATCAATGCTGACATTTTACTTATGGGGTAAAACAATATTATTGTGACTGAGGAACTCATAGGTTTAGTGGATTGCTGTGAGTGCAGATAAATGCAATACGAGCTTGTAAATCAATAATGCTAATAATGCTAGTTTTCAGCTAATTAAATGGGAAATGTTTCAAGTGTTTTAGTGGTCTTTTACTGCATGTTGCCTGGTGAGAAAATGTGTGTTTTCACATCGAACATTTTCTGAACAAGTCGTTTAATACAAAAATAAGAAAGAAAAAGCAAAAACATTTTAAGCTTAGAAATTGTTTTTACAACAGGGAGTGGTTTCACATAACAAACCAGGGGCAGTAGCATGTATACATAAAAATAAGAGTGTTTCTAGTAAAAGTAAAAGCAAGTGGTCAATAGTGGACTGTCTATGTCTGTGTTTTTCAGTGAAACAGGATTCAAAATAATTCAAAATTTACTTAATTTCGAAGGAAGCGAGTGTCAGGAACCATTATTATGGCAGTCCACATTGTATTACAGGACAGACGACATCCTATTTGTGACAATAGCTCTTAGCTTCATATCACATAAATCTCCAATCTCCTGTTGCAGTTTACATTTCATTCTTGGACAAATATTGATCTGGCTGCTTGTACTGGAAAGGTGAGCACCGTGAGTCAGTGTTTGGCTCTATAATGCTAATGTTAATTTATTCCTGTTCACTCTGAGTGTCTCCCATTTTAAAAACACAAAATGGAAATCATACCATTTTAGGTTGAAATAATGAAAATGATTAGGTTTTAGCTGAGAGTGTAAAAAAAATAACAGGGCAGAATAGTAATCTTCTGCAACAAAAAGAGAGGAACCATGTTTTTGTCTATTTTTGTGGAAGAGCGAGTACTGTCCAATCAAGCTGTGCAATGAAAGGCCTCAAATGCTGTCTGAGGTAATATTATTGAAACAATAACTTAACATGGACAATGACAATATTTCCAGCACCAGAAAATAATAACAGGTATGTTCCTGTTTAAACCAACATTAATTGCTGTCACTGTTTTATATTTGCACAAAGTTTAATAAATTGATGCAAACAGTTTTAGCATTGGGCGAATATCTGGAGTGCGGTACAACTCTTTCAATACACACAAATGCCCTTTGGACTTTTCATAAACATATTTCCTGGTGGATACAGCTTTTCAATTCCTTTAAAGTACGTGGCTCATGGTAAGTGCAGTAAAAAAGCCTTTCATGTTTCAGAAAAAAACAAGGTCCCTGTCTTGTCCTGCTTGACCCAGTCAGTGTTTCTGTTCTTTGGCATTTCAGCTTTCCTACTCCCCACCCCCGCCCCCACCCCACACCATAGTGTCCCTGTCAGATGTAATTAGCTGTCTTTCCAGCTCTACATTATGTACGTAGAAGAAGCAGAGAATGATGAGCTTATGCAAGACTTAGTATATTAGCCATGTGATCTAATTATCCTGGGAGGAATAGACACATAGTTCTTTGCTCTTTTCCACCCCAGCCCAAAAATGAATTGGATTTTGCTTGAGCATGACCACAGACTTCTCTCCTCTCCCCTCAGAAGATTTGGTCAAGACAGGACTTTTGGCGTATTTAGTCACTGATATTTTCAATTACAAGGGTCATTGCTGCTTATCATGGAGTGTCGAGGGGCAGAGCAGACTTCCTGCATGATTGTTAGAGGGGCACAGGAAGAGCTGGTGTCAAACATGAATCATTTATGCAGCTCAGTTCAGGTCACTTGATAAAAGGCATTTTACTGTATGTAAAGTAGTCACTTATCTGCTAACAGCACCTTAAGAAATGCATCTATTATAATAGCTTAATTTGTATTATGATTCCAGCTACTGTTCTACAGAAAATATGGTAATATAAAAACACACTTTTGGGAAATCACGCTGTGTTTGCTTGTAAGATGCGATCAAGATATTTTCTGAAGATATGATCTGAATCAGAATCAGAATCAGAATTCCTTTATTGTCATTGCACTGGGTACAACGAAATTGAGCAGCGCTAAAAAATTCACACAAACACACACAACAAAAAAAAAAAAAAAAATATAAAAATTAAAAAAAAGAAAACATAAAAAAAAAAAAAAAAATATATATGTGGCCTATAAACAATAAGATATAAAGACAGTTAACTGAAATGAAATATTGCACTTTCGGATATTGCACATCTCTGAATTGCGGTGGCCCTATATACAAATAGTATAAAAAAAATAGTATATAGAAGGTTAATCAGTCACCAGGAGATCATCCTGAAATTACATTTAGGTGGAAGACTGCTCACTAACAAGAAAGCGGGCAGCAGTTCTTCATGTCGTTATGAATAATGTGAGTTTTTTATGTCAGTGACCTGGATAACATCATCTACTGCTAAATAGTTCATTTAGCAAGACAACATATAAAGATAAACCTGACTCATCTTGTCAGATGCAGAAATAGCGCATCACAAGTTGTTCAATTCAGCTGAGAATTAGCTTGTCTTCATGTCGAATAAAAATGAACGGTTCACGTTAAGTGTCCCAAATGTGCTTTCAACTGCCCTCTTATCTCGCTAATCACCTAAGAAAATATATTTTACCTGGGTGGCTTGAGTTTATTGACTCTATTCATTTCCCTATGGGGAGTGCATTCTCTTTCATTAACATACATTGGAGGTCATAGTGGGCAGCTTCTTTGTGATCCTTTCTCCTGCTAATGCAACAAAAAGCCTGAGGCCTTGACTGGAGCTTTGCAGCGTGCTGCTTAGTAAAAGGGCACAGTGAATGAATATGCCTTAATTGACCAGATAGCCTTCATTCCATGTGGACACACAAACCCATCCCCCTTTCACCCTTAAGCACAAGTCATCTCAAAAATAAGACAGACAGTAGGGTCAGCTTGAGACTACATTGCGAACGTATATAGTCTTTTTATTTTATTTTTTTACTTTGAATAGTGACCTATAAATTGCTCATAAAAAATTACCCTGGAAAACAACACTCGTTGTCTGAATGATAATTGGAAAAAAACAACAAAAAAACTGATTAAAGAAATATGTTTTTTTAACTTGAGGTTCTGATGATCGAGTGTCATATGGCACACTTCACAGGTGGGGGAGGGGATTCCAGGTCATCAATCTTTCTAAAATGCAGGTAATACTAAATCAGAGGCTTCATCAGGCAAGTTGCAGCATCTCGTCTTTCTTCATATCGCTGCCGTCTTTCCGTACTGTACAAGTTGGCTGGGGTGAGTGTTTTTTGCCCTAACATGAAGTCCTCCCGCCTCAAACAGGTTTTCATTTTGTCATACCTGAGGATGTTCCGCAAAAAGAAGAAGAAGAGGCTGGAGATCTCGGCACCAAAGAACTTTGAACACCGGGTTCACACCTCCTTCGACGTCAAGCAGGGATGCTTCGTGGGCCTTCCTCCCCAATGGCAGAGCATTATCGAGACCCTACGGAGGCCCAAGCCCGTGGTGGACCCCTCCAGGATTACACATGTGGAGCTCAAGCCAAAAAAGGTAGGCTCTTGTTTGGGCACACATCCTTTGCAATGCGATATGATAGCTTGTTGTATTTAGGCACTGTAAACTCATGCAAATGCATGAAAAAATGTCTGTGAACTGCCAGAGGGTAAAAGTTAAGGCATGTTATGTACTTTTCTTGTGCAGATATAGCCATAGTTTTTCTTTTCTCTTTTGCATTGCCTTAGAGTAGATTTGTAATGTTTGTTCTACACTCAGTAAATACAGTACATGCAAACACACTCTTAGCGTAATAAACATGAGTGCCATAATATTCCATAAATATACTTTATAGGCAGCTCTCATTTTTTGTCATTTTTATAACCCCATTGAGTGCCTTTTCCCCTGAAACGTAGAGAAAGTCCCGTATACAGCAAGCTCAGCCCCAACATATTAGCAGAGAGCCCTTGAAGGAACGGGTCCACTATATTTACTAAATTCCTCTTGAGGAGTGACATTCTCCTTTCTTTCAGTAGATTGAACACCCAGGTAGCAGTGCTGCAAACAACACACATTTCCCCCCGTTCCGCGCTGCTTTTCTACCTATCCTAAGGCTGGAATAATGACCCCGCTGTGTACATCCACTGTACAATGTGAATCCCGGGAGGGATGCAAGATTTATTACTCCATCCAGGCAATTAATAATAATCCATGGTGCCGTCTTGTTGTTGTCAGAATCTGGGAGAAAAATTGCAGGTACAGCAGTGGATCAGCAGTGTAAATGCCAGTGGGCAATAAAGACTGCAAATCTCAGGACTTCCTCATATTACAGAAATATACATACTCTCCTTTTGTTAACAATTTTAATTGCCATGGTAGACAGTTTTGAGATTCCCATTCTGGATTAAAATGGTTGGCAGTCAATATCACAGTTTAAATATGAACATCCAGGATCATCTTGCTGCGAAAAACGATGTAATTGTTGGATGCAACAATGGCACACGTGAAAGCTGATATGGTAAACGTTATCAGCTACAATGACAAAGGATAGATGAACCTGAATGGGCAGATTTCTTTCTTTTGGGGAGATCCGGATTCTGCAAGGGCACTGCAGAGCAATCATTTAAAATGTTGTGAAATGGCCTATACATCCGCTGATTGTGTTACAGCAGGTAATGAAAGTACTGTCATTACATTAGAATTTCAGCATTTCTTTTCCAGTGGCTGCTCCATTATTAATCATGTTCTGGGGAATTTCTCATACTCCTTCATGGCTTTTCTTCGGTGGTCATTATTTATTTATAACAAAGGTTATGCTGTTTAACCCACAGTGACGTGCTTGTAACCACATTAATGTTAACAACTATATATCACTTGCATGAAAGATATAAATCAAAGCTTAACGGCACAGAAAGGAAGTTGCCATCTAGTACACGGTGTCAGAATCCTGTCCTGAAGGGCCATGCAAGCACCAGTGATTAATTTAAGTCATCGATTGGCAAAAGAATCCACTCACCTTTTTCTTGAGGCCTTAATTGGCTGCTAATTGAAAGGAAACCACAAATTCCAGTAAACACTGCACCCCTCCGGAACTTGAGTTTGACAGCTCTGATCTAGAATTAGTTTCTCATTAAAGATTGGCATAATGTGAGGTTATTTGCACATTATAATTTATTAAAGGGGTAAAATGCACATTAGAACAGAACACTTGATGTATCAGTTTGTATTACCAACACTAAAACACATGTGACATCACAGTCCAAGCCAAGAGTTAGGCTACAAGTGGAATTTTCTGCAATAAATTAATTTGTTCTTAATACGGCGAAATAAATTTGAATCGAACAGTTTGCCTAAAAGTATCCAAGAAAAAGCAATGATAACTGTCCTTCGAAAAATATATTACTCAACAATTCTGACTGTAAAATTCAAACGCAGTTTGTAACCATCATATAAATCAAGCCCATTCAGAATATATTTGAAGAAGAGATTGTGTCATTTACCCAATGTGTATGCTCAGTAATATAATAATGAATAGGTTGGGTGTAGCTGTTTACACAAGATGTAGAAGTGTATGTAGGTCATGTATGTTATGTAGGAATGAACTTAAGTTATGAGAACAAATGAATACAGGACAAATAAGTAACGCATATATATGAAGCCAGCATGCTAAACATAGTTACCGGATTCATATTTTAGAAGTTGCATTATCTTAGAATTGTCCTAATTATATCATACGAACTGCCTTTTTCAAAGCATCTGACAGGAGGAGATAGCCGATTAAATTGACCCTTGCTTGAATGGCAATTCATCAAATATTACCTCTCAATAAAACACACATTGACACAAATTGAATGTTACAATTTAAATTCAAGAGCCGTTGGAATATGTTTTTTGTTTTTTTTGAGATCTCAACAACTTTGCAAAACTATACAGAAAATATACACTAATAAAAAAAGCTTAATGTGAGCAGTGACCCTGCTACTCAGAGATAATTTAAATAAAGTTACAGTTATATAGTTCTCAGCAAGACACAAATTCACTCTTTGCAGCCTCCCTCCATATATGTACATGTGTAAGAATGGCTGCAATTCATACATGTTCACCCGATATGGATGTTAATACCCGTAAATTAAAGCTCACAGTCTCCACTTTACCCTCATGTTTATTGTTTAATTTAAAATCTTATCTGCTGAAGTGCAGAGTAAAAACGACAAAAATTGTGCCACTGTCCAAATACTTAAGGACTGCACTGGATATATAACTGTATATAGTGTATAAGGATGTGGTATTGTACTCAATCCCTTTAAAGCAGTTTGAGATCATAAGGTTAAAGGTGCTATATTCAGTAAATGCAATGGTGATGTGGTTCTGGTGGCAGTAGTTGCAGTCGTAGTAGTCACACATGAAACAAATGTGCTTTTGTGATATGTGAAAAACAATCAAAAATATATTTCCACAAGACCATGGTGACATAAAAAAATAAATAGAATTGAACAACTGTTTTCGATTTTATAATTTTTCTGAACTTGCTGAATGAACAGTACTGATGTGTCTGCACAGTTTATGCTCAAGGATCAGCCTTTCTACCCCTAATCGTGACTAGATAGTCATTTGAGAAACAGGATGAAAATGATCCATTACATTACATTACATTATAGGCATTTAGCAGACGCTCTTATCCAGAGCGACTTACACAACTTTACATTTATCCATTCATACAGCTGGATATATACTGAAGCAATTCAGGTTAAGTACCTTGCTCAAGGGTACAACGGCAGTGTCCTGCCTGGGAATCGAACCTGTGACCTTTCAGCCATTACACCAGTCCATGTGTTCCTTACTGTACCAGCGTTATACTACAGCTGATCTAGTCTCACCCCCCAATTCATAGAGATCCAATCAGTTAAAGCTGAGAGTATAGTATCGCTTGTAACTTACCTGAAAATAAAAATATAGTTTTTGATTTTGATTGGTTCAGGACTTCAGAAGTAACACAGCGTGCAAAGGATATGCGACAAAATATTAAATATGATACTTTAAAAAATATGTAAAAAAAAAAATTCTAATTTTCTGAGACACTGAATTTGGGTTTTCATTTAGCTGTAAAGCCATAATCAAAAAATTACAAGAAAAAAAAAAGAAAATTATTTCACTCTATGTGTAATGAATCTATATAATATATGAGTTTCACTTTCTGAAATGTGACAAAAAAAAACTTTTTCACGATATTCAAATTTTTTGAGCTGCACCTGTATATATATATTGGGAAAAGGTCATGCTTAGTAGGTAGCAGTCATAGAAAAAACTACTGTGAGAGGAATCCAGAGCCATACACTGTGTTTATACCCTCACATTCTGCATTCGAATGGTGTGTTCAAAATCTTGGGAGGATCATGTATGACGTTTGCTGTGACGATGGTTCCCGTTTGTTATGATAAAAGAAGTCTGATGGCGTTCAAATGCTCAGCGGCAAAAAAACATGGATGCCCGCATAAAGCTGATGCTTGTTTGGCTGGCCTCTGAGCAGCATTTGAAGTTCCAAAGGTTTTACATGGCGTATGCAAAAACGATTGAGGATGCAAACGTGTCACAGAAGGTGAAAGTCTACATACGCCAAGCAACGGGTCTCTCTATATCCAGATCTCCCCAAGTTCACAGATGCTCAGCTTTTTACCTCTGATGCATTTTTCGTCACCTCGGTCATCTCTGGGACCTCTGGAGGTAGCCAAGTTGAATGTCGATATTTCCGAGATCGTTGTCATCAGCCCGTCACCGGGTGTCACGTTCAAATTGTTTTTCCTTTTGATCATTTGAACCAAGCATAAAACCAGCAATTCGGCCCGAATTTTCAAAACAAAGTGGTGAATGACATAAACCAATCACGTTCACGTCGCGACCCGATCAACGATGGGATTGAACTTGCGTGTTCACCAGCTAGACATTTCACCAGCTAGACATTTCACCAACAACGGCGGAGATGCGACCTGTTACACCGGCGCTATTTCACGCAAAAAAAAAACAAAGGGATTTGGATAAAGCTCGCTCGAAAACTAAAGTAAACATAGATGCTCATTTTAGAAGGTGGTGAGATGTTCGGGAGTGGATTGGTTTAAAAACAGACGTGGAGCTCCCATCGTTTCTACTGGGCAGGTAGGGCAAAAGTTTTAAGCCAATTGTAATTACCCATAATGAATAGTAGCTAGGTTGCTTATTATACTTAACGTTACCTCGTTCGGCGGCTAGTTTTTGGAAGAAGGAAATGTTTTCTAAAGTTATCTGTCATAGATCACGTTAGCTAGAACTGGCTACTTTGCTATAGCCATGCATGCCAGCTGTAGACAGATAATGCCTGGTTCAGACTAACGTTACATGAACTCAGTGTGATGCAACATCAGAAAAGATTTTGTTGTTTTACCTGGACTTTTGTAGCTGATATTTTTTACTGTAACGTTAGCTATACCAGTCTGTAATCCTGCAATCGTATATAGAAAACTCAGATGTGCATTCAGGACGAGCTCTGTGGAAGCAGTGGGGTTAGGGGTGTCTCTCTTTCTCTGTGGGCAAGGCCAAGGGGTGTTATGACTTTGAAATGTTTTGACAACAAATGCGACCATTTTACAAAGTTGCGTACTCTACCTTTAGTGCTTGGCAGCACAATCCATCGATACAGTCACGGTACTGCTGTGTTTCAACACAAGGCATTGCATGAGAAAGGAGCGTGTGCAGACATAACCTATTTATTTCGGACTCCTCTGGAATGCAGTACTGTTTTGTTTTGCTGGTACCCAAGGAAACTTCAGCAAGCGTTTTAGTATGTGTTTGTCACATATTTGTCCAGGATTGTGATCGATGTATAATCTTAATAAGCCTTAATAAAGTTGGCATGATTTTCAGCACATTTGCTATTTTGATCGATGTATACAACAGGAGTTCCTACAGTTATATTCTGTGAATAATGGAAGGGTTAAAAAAACAACATGTCTGAACTGTTACTGAACTGTCTGAAAGATGACAGTATAATACATCATAAAATGTCCACAAGATATTTAAAATGTCTCATCAAAAAAACTGCAGATCTGAACAAAACAAGCCCCTGTTAACAAGCAAGTGTGTGTGTGTATATAGTTCACATCTCAGAAGGGGAGCCATTCATGTGCAGATTAATCATAGCCTGCTAGAGTTGTATTTTTAGGCCTTGCTGTACAGAAAACCAAAAAGAATGATCCAATACCAGTGCAGTCATGTTCACTGATATTCATGATGTAGAGCGTGTACCCGAATAACGTGTCTTCTGCTAATACTGCTGAAGGCAAGCATGATTTGAGATCTTTCCTCTTCAGACGATCGTACGCGGGAGCTTCGTTGGACACGGGGACTACATCGCCGCGGTGATCTCTGACCTGAGCCGCCTCTCGGTGACAAGCTCCAACTCCCTACGGAAGAGCAGCCCCTCGGCACGTAAGAGAGCCCAGTCCCTTGGGCGGCTAGGGGAGGTGAAAGAGGGAGACTCGTACCAGTACGAGGACCTGGCCAAGGGGGAGCGCAACGGCGGCGAGCTGACCTGGCGGGACAGGACGCGAAACGTTAAGAGCGAGAGCGGGAGCCCCCACCCAGGCATGAAAAAGAGCGTCACCATGCACCCTAACGGCGCCCTGCCCCGGGCCAAGTCCTCCTACGAGGTGAGCGTCACCTCCCTGGACACGACCGCTCCCCTGCCCGGCGACGGGGCCCTGCCCAGCCCGCGGCCGTACGTACACAGTGAGGTGAGCAGCCCCACGGACAGGCTCGTGGTGAGGAGAGACAGGGGCCCAAGGATCGTTCCGCCCAATCAGAGGCCGGTCTCCTGCTTCTACACCCCGGGTGCGCAGCCCCACGGTGACATGGGAAGCCTCACGCCAGAGCTCCGCGCACACGACAGACTCCTGATCCACCCCCAGCATGGCCCTGGCAGGCCCTACTCCTCCTATGACCTGAAGGTGACAATCCCGCCATCGATTTATCACCCTTGTGTCTTTCATTTTGGCAGTGGGCGACTTGACTCGCTGATTTAGTTAATGAGCTCAATATAACATTTGCGAGAATGGCATGAGCCTTAACCACCTCTGCCTAGAGTGGACACAGCTTTTGCACTCGTAAGCAAAATCCCAGTTGTGCTAATGAGTTACAGAAAGTGTGAGATGTAAAATGAGATTTAAATGCTGTCAGCTGCCTGAGATAAAGGTGAAAGGAAAGCAAATGACTGAGGACATGTCGAACAAATAGATAATATTCTGAATATATCTGTAGATAATGTCAGATGAAGAAGATATGGGAGAAATGTAAATGCTGAATGTTCTTCCCTGTCCAATATCGAGTGCTTATAATTAAGTGGTACCTATATTTCTGCGACAGCACTTTAAATGCTGATAGTTGTACAGTGCAATAAAATACGATTTGTCAGTTATTGTCTGTACTGTGCTAGTAAATATTAAGATTCAATGTTCTGGCAGTTGTTCAAAGGTGCATCAAAAAGAAGTAAACAAAAGCACTTAGTATTAGAAAATTAGATTGGCCACTCTACTATTTTCTGAACTTGGTGATTGATTCGATGCAGGTTAATTAAACGGCAGCATGTGGGCTTGTCTGGCTCACAAGGCCATCCTTTTAGAACCAAATGCTTTCTTTCTGATTTCATGGCACAGGCGGACTCTGTTCTAAGGCACCAGCATGGCTTCCTGCCCAATGGCACCAGTAGTCCACTTGTGAGTGGCAACAGAACTCACAAAACAGTGCGGCCCTCATCCAGCTATACCATCGGACTGTCTCCTAACATCAGCATGCGGCAGAATGGCCCCGACCCATTTCTGAGTCCTAAACCTGGCGTTCCCAGGCAGGACAGCCCATCTCAGCCTCGGCCCTCCCCCACTGGCTCCCTCGCCACTAGCCCCCCCGGCACCTGCTCCCCGTCCTTCAGGCCCCCTCAGCACCCCTCCCCCAGACCCCCCCCAGACCCCCTGAAGGTGACCCACGATCAGTTCAAAGCCGCCCTGCAGATGGTGGTGGACAAGGGGGACCCGCGCTCGTACCTGGAGAACTTTGTGAAAATCGGGGAGGGCTCAACGGGCGTGGTGTGCATTGCCCGGGAGAAGCACAGCGGCCGGCAGGTAGCGGTGAAGATGATGGATCTCCGGAAGCAGCAGCGTCGAGAGCTTCTTTTTAACGAGGTGTGACGTCCCTTCCCCGTTCAACATTACTACTCTCCTGCGGAGAAAAAACATATAGCAAGCCTAACGTTGTCCGCTGTGTTCTGTGTTCTTACAGGTCGTCATAATGAGGGACTACCAGCACAGGAACGTAGTGGAAATGTACAAGAGTGCTCTTGTAGAGGAGGAACTCTGGGTAATAATGGAGTACCTTCAGGGAGGGGCTCTAACCAACATTGTGTCCGAAACCAGGTACGGAGTCGTTGAAAAAAATGTAAAATGGCAAACATATAAGTTAAAAAGATAATAATAATAATAATTGAACCAGTGCAGTTAGTCACTCGCAAATTTGAGAAGGAATGTGGTCCTTTGCCTAACGTTAGCATGCAATGCTAATTACTATCCTACAGGGCAAAACCTGAGGTGACAGGTCTGTTTAAAAGCTCTGCAATGGATAACAGGTCTAAGAGAAAAATGTAAAGCTATTTTTAACAACAGCAGGCGTCTTGGGTATTCAGTCTTGCTATTTTCAGTCTCGTCTTTTTTCCACTTTAAAAAGGGAGAAAAGTAAAAAGAAATCGAGGGAGAAGCATCGTGACCAGTTTCAGTACTTCCATTAGACCACTAGAGGGTAGTGTGATGTTGACTGAACCACCCCACTTGACGCACTGTATTAAAAGAAGGGGCAAGGCTGCAGCAAAAGTATTATTAAAATATTCTTTCCCTTAATCCTTTTTGTCCCGCTGTAGCAGAAAACATCTTATTCCCCCTATGGGAAGAGCTGTAATTAAATTATCTAATTGCATTTTCATATGTTAAAATCTTATCTACAAAGTTGAGAATTAAGTTAAACAGCAGAAAATAATTAATTTATCTGTGCTGCCATATGGTTCGGCACCATTCATGATAAACTGTTTTTGTATCAAATAAAATACAGATGAAATACATATTGAAGTCCACAATGTGTCTTCAGTTCCCAAGTGAAAATTAGATCTCCCAGGAGACAAAGAGGCAAGTGTTGACTTCAGTGTCAGGTATCAAGAGACCAGGGAACAGAGTTAATTTATCTGATATAGATGGAGGACAGGTTTTCTTATTGGAATAGGTCAGATCCAGTTGCCAGCCATAATATACAATATGTGTTACTTGCTTCCGATTTCTATTATGATGAATGAAAAGGCTGCGGTTCACTTACATTAACCTAAGAACTTGTTGATGATCCTGTAGCTCAGGAAAAGGAAGGTAGATTTCAAGGAAGGAATATTAGATTCCAATACTGTATTTTCACATTTTCTGTAAACTCACATTAGCAACTGAATAACATTACTTCTGAAGTGCTTAGATGGAATTTATGTTCATGTGGAATGTTGAACATTGCAGTAATGCAGGAGTGCATCTGGCACTTTCTCACAAGCGTCTAACTGATCCAAGAGAAAACCCCAAAGTATCAGCTCACCAGGGTGTTCAGAAAAGGTTTTTGGAAGCTTAGAAATCAATGCAAAGCATCATGGGAAGCTGTGCTCAGGCAAAATCACAGGCAAAAGTGCTCAGGCAAAATCATAGTTACGTAAGCCTCTGAGCACTACTGAAAGACCTGAGAGAATTGTGAACAATGCAGTCTTGATATGGTAATAGCAGATAGACCTTGTAGGGGGCTGCTGTGAAAGAGAGTAACCACGTGGGCCTGTCTTCTTCAGGTTGAATGAGGAGCAGATCGCCACAGTGTGTGAGGCCGTGCTGCAGGCTCTGGCTTACCTCCACTCCCAGGGCGTCATCCACAGGGACATCAAAAGCGACTCCATCTTGCTCACCCTGGATGGAAGGGTACACTCCCTGCAGTATCTTCCAGCATGCACCTGTATTCCTCATAGACAACTAATGATTCTCCAGTACTTTAAGGGATCTTGACCAGTACACACACACACACACACACACAGGAAACCTGAGCAAATCAACATATATTTTTTCACTAATATGATGTTCATATTAATATGTAACCATATGACTTATGGTGGCATATTAATATGAACATAATATTAGTGAAAATATGTTCATATTAATATATCACCATATAACTCAATTGTTTAGACACATTTTCTGAAATTAAAACTAATTTCTCAAAATTATGAACACAAAACCAGTCAACTCTTTCTGCAAAACTTCATGTAGCCTATCTCTTGTCAAAATCAAGCACTATTTTCAAAACCATACACTCTCGTCCCAAAATGAAAAATTTATTTCAAATAATAAACACTAGTCAACAAATGAATACAAAATATAAATGCCAATGATGAAAGACTATTACCATTATATTACTTAGGCATCAGTGTTGTTTGAGTGCACTGGCCAACTCAAATACACAAAAAAAACTGAGATGGTTTTTGTTGTTTTGTATTTTTTCAAATTACAAAAATGTTGGGACTAGACAAAGTAAAATAAGAAAAAACAGGAGAAAATGAGAAAAAACTACTGGGAGTAAACAAAAAATTTAAATGTAAAACCAAAAATAAATAATGTGCTCTGCTCTTGATCAGGCCACATATTCTCATGTACATCACACTTTATATTTTCTCTGTGAGTGAGTGAGTTAGTGAGAGAGTGTGTGTATATGTGTGTGTTTCTGTGTGTATGTGCATGTGTGTGTGTCTGACTGAGTGTGAGAGGAGCTCATTTCTGCAGCACTGTAAAAGGAATATTTCCCCCGTGTTTCAGGTAGGTCCTTTTTAAGGCTGGTAAGATAAGCTACTCTCAGCTGCAGAGGGGACAGGCTCTCTCGTATTTAGGGGTGTAGGGGTGGCTTCCATATGCACACAAGGGATACTGCCAGCTAAGCTTGTGCACACTATGTTGTCCATACTGTGGTCCCCTTGTAGTAGTATACATTAGGTACTCAGTACAGGAATCACTGAGTATTCTCATTTCTAAATGTTCGTCAGCCATTGTTCTCCACATACAGGAGAGCTCACATTTTCCACCTTTTATTTGTGCTAAAGCTCCGACTGCTGATTGAATAATTAAATCAACTAGTGTTTTACCTGTAAAGAATGGGTGTGTTAATTGATAAGTGAGTTTATAGTTTTTAATAGCAGTGTTTTTCATGTGAAAACAAAAGAGAAAAAAAGTGTCTAAAACAGGAGATTTGTGTGAAATGTATTCAAAAAGTGTTAAAGAGACTGAAATTTGTGTTAAAACAAGCAAAATAGTGCTTATAATTTTGAAAAGATTGTCTCTGTTGGCACATAAACTTAATGTTTTATTTATAGGGTCATCATACCAATTTTAGTGTCTAAACAAGTGTCTAAACAATTGAGAAAAACTAATGTAAAATACTAAGTCATACTTTTTAAACCTTTAGATAAGCGAGAGAAAAAAACCTACCAAATTGTTCTCTAGACATTTGTCTTTAGAGCTACTATCCAAATAAGGTGAAAGAACGTAAGGGTGATTAGTTATTTGGAAGAAATAAATAAAGATTTAATTTATAACAGGCCTTGTAAGAGGTGACTGGGCGAATATTTTAGCATTAATCTCCTGTCCTGTCACATTCCATTCAGATCAAGCTGTCAGACTTTGGCTTCTGTGCTCAGATCAGTAAAGACATCCCCAAGAGGAAGTCTTTAGTGGGAACCCCATATTGGATGGCTCCTGAAGTTATCTCAAAAACACCCTACGGCACTGAGGTAAGCATCGAGTGGCTCAATCACCATTTATGAGCCGTTACCTTGTCTGACTGGCATGACCACAAGGTGACACATTCCACAAAAAACAATCATCATGGTTGATAACTGACTACTTGTTTTCTCTTCAGACCAAGATGTCAAACTTGTTTTATAACGCAAACTCTTGTTCTTAGCCGCCAGCATCCTGCATCTCAGCCCTCTCTGGGTGAATGTGTACTTCTTACAAGCTATTTTGAGAGGAAAATATCAGATACTGAAAGCACCACCATGTTATCTGCTCTCTAATGCTCTTTCAAGATGCTTCTGTGGTCAGGAATGTGCCCGTATGATACTAGCAATCTTACTGAAAATCTGTCAAGCTTTTTTTCCTGATATAAATCAAGTACTTACATGCTCAATTGAACGTGTTCAACTGTGTCTCGTAAGCTGAGACCCCAACGCTTCCTACAGTTGATGAAGAAGATTGGTTTCAGCTAGCCAGTCCTTTTCATTGAATGAATGCAGAAATACATTTTGTGTATGGTCATTTCATTATTTAGTCAAGGGAAAAGTGATATAATATATATACAGTATATATATTAATATATAGATTGTATAACTAAACTAAAATTAAAACAAAATTAGAGACGACACGTTTGTTCAATGGAGTATTGAAAAAAAAGTATTTATGTAAGCCTTGCTTTTTACTCAATTTCTGAACAAGGGCATTGCTACCATGCTCAAATCATATACACATACTCACAATAAGCAATGATGAAATTAGTTTTTGTAGAAATTATGCATTGTAATATGGGTGTAAAGTTGTGCGTTGTGCTTGTTTGGACAGGTGGACGTCTGGTCTCTGGGCATCATGGTGGTGGAGATGGTGGATGGAGAACCACCCTATTTCAGTGAGGCCCCTGTGGCAGCCATGAAGAGACTGAGAGATGAGCCAGCGCCCACAATTCGGAACAGACACAAGGTGACACACACACACACACACACACACACAAACAAAATTGTATACAAGCACACACAAAATCATGTACACACACACAATTCAAAGCGAGAAAACCATACATGATGTGGCATAAACAGGCACAAGTGTTTGACACCCCCCTCTTTCTGTGTTTCAAAGGAAGACACCCACACACTGCTCAAATGCTTCATAGTTATTTACAATATTTACAATAGAACAACATTTTGACTTTCACATGTATTGTCAGGCTATTATTTCATAGTAAATCAATTGAGAGCATTTAAACACCATGCATTATTTAATTTATTCTGGTTGCATTGCTTTTGATTATGTGTGCTTGGCCTGTATTAATTGTTGGATATGTGGACAGTGTGCCTTTATCACACTGTAAATTATGAGGGTTATTTTTTCTGTATCCTGTACCTCCGTAGATCTCCCCCATGCTGAAGGACTTCCTGAACCGCATGTTGACTCGCGACCCAATGGAGCGAGCCAGCGCCGCTGACCTGCTGGAGCACCCCTTCCTCCTGCAGAGCGGGTCACCGCAGTGTCTGGTGCCCCTGGTGGAGCAGTACCGCAAGCGCATGTCCCGGTGCTGATGCAGCAGGCTGCCTCTGTCAGAGCCCTGAGATTCACCCCAGCGAGGATCGCCACAAGCGCTCCTGTCCCGGTGCTAACTTAGGCAGCGCAGTGTCCACTCTGTCCCACGATGCTTAAACAGACCAGGGAGAGCCGTTTCGGAGGCGGGACTGGAGAAAACCGAAGCACTTTATCAACACGTGCACACTTGTGCGCGCAGTGCGACTACTGCATGTAAACAACGGTAGTTCCTTACATCAAATCCAAAAAGTGTTGAAATCACGTGCCATTCATATCTTGCCTCTGCATACGGGATCGTCAATTCCTCAATATGGACTTTACGCTAGTACAGATTCAAGTACAGATAAAAGCTAATAATCTAAGAATCCATTTTTAGAGTGTTCAAAGGACACGCTACACAAAAACGTGCTGTGTGTGCCGTCTGTGACTGATGGTCGATATATGACTGACATAGCGGTTGTTCTGGGATAGCTGAAATTCAGAAGTATCCTCTTCCCTACATGGTCAGTGGTGATGTGAGATACTTTGATGTTCATAATCTGACTGAATACTGGCCGGACGTGTCCCCGCTCTGCAGTGGCACTTTATCAATGGACACTACCATGCCTGAAATAGTGGCTCATATGAGCTCATGTTGTATGCTTCTAAAGTTATAGAACTCCAAACTGTATGATTACTACATCTATTAAATCATATGTGTAATGGCAATTGGTTTACAATTAAAGGATGAGGGATGTCATTTTTTAAACAAATTAATGGAAACTAAAGGGTGAACAGTTATTTTCATATTTATTATGTTAATATTTGTAAATGTATGAATCCACCTTTTCTGAAGGGTGTTGTGAAATGTAATTATGTGAAATTGTGAAACGGTGAGCTTCAGCCTAAAGGGTTTATTGTGTACAGTCTACTTCTGCCATAACTGAGAAACAATTGATGCACATATTTAAAAAGTTGAAGTTCGAACTTGCAGTTATCATTATAGTTACCTGTACTGCAAAATAAATGTGACAAACATTTTTGTTTCTGTATTTAGGTGATTTGTTACTGCTAATTCCTATCTTCCCTCTGGCTGTACTTGCCACCTATTTGAATCCCCTTTAAGAATGTGTGTTCCTACTGAAAATATGTATGACTGCATTTTTTTATTTCCATTTGTTTGCATAGATAAAGCACACAGGCTTAGCGTGTGATGCTAAAGGACCTCCACCAGATGAGTATAAGATGTACATTTTGTCTTTGTATTCTTACAGGGCCACAATATTCTTGTGTGTGTACCTGTAGGTCTTTCATGAAAGAGAATTCACATTTAAATTTTGTAGAACCAATAAATAATACAGATTGGGCCTTCTGCAGCAACCACAGAGTATTTCTGTTTGTTTCTGTCAAATAATAATTGTGATTCCTATGTATTAATATTTTTAGAATATTCTATTTTTTTGTGCTTGGAATTTCTGCCAAGGGTTGTTTGCAGCTGTCGTTTCAAGAACCAACACAGTAAGATACTTACTTAAATTAGCTAGGATGGACTACACTCGACTATATCTGATCCCTCTTGGACTCAAATAATCTTTCTAAAAGTAAAAAAATATATAATTTCACTTTGAACAAGTGCATTTCTTAATGACTGACAAATAAGTACGTAGATGAATGTGTGTCAATAAAATGTAAACGCAGAAGTAGGCTACCTTAGAATTTTTTAATGAATTATCCTAGACAGAAATTGCGGAATCATTTGGCTTTATCAAATATATTCGCGTGAAGATATGTATTGTGGAGGATATGTATTGTAATGCTTTTCATTCATAAAAAAATGTGCACATGGCAAAATAGGACATAGCTTAGGCTATGTCAAAACCACAGGACATGTGTTTTTAAATATGGGTGCTATACAAGTTTTTATTATAAGAAATAAGCTATCGTAGTTTTTATGAATACATTCAAAATAAGGTAGGCTATACCTACACATGATATAGCTTTTCTTACACACGAAACAAATATTATTTAAACGATTTCGTATATAGGCATTAAATACAATCAGAACACTGGCAAAAGCACATAATAAAATCTGGAACGATGCAAAAGCGGTTATATGTTTAATTCATCAAATTTTAACCAAGAGCAAGACGGCGTGCGGAATTGCTTTCAAATTCACAGGTCACTCCACTGATACTGTCAACGCTCGGCTGGCTGTTAACTTTCAGGTGCGTATTCGCGAGAGGGAATGTCTCGGACCGGGATATCTTCGCTTTGCCGTGTTCTGAGCCCGGGGGAATGTCCATCAACAGTTTCATAAATTCGGGAGCTGTAAATCGCCGCAGTAATCTCGTTCCCAGTCCGGTGAATCCCGGGGGTCGCAGCTGGATCCTGTCTGGCGCGATTTCCTCTCTGTGGAAGAGGATTTTGTCCTGGCGCCCATGCTGAGGTAGGCTAGAGCGCTTCTTAAATTCACTCCTCAACGAAACGGCAGAACTCTCATTTACTTTTGAGTTTGGACACAATCCGTTGTCTGGCTCCAGGGCTTGTTTTTTGCCATTTGAAAAAGATCTCGGTGTAGTGACAGATTCTTCAGCATTGATTTCTTGGCATTGTGTCTTCCTCATCAGAGTTTGCTCATCCTGCAGTGACCCTCTCTTTATTCTAACAGTGGAGTCAGTTGCATCAGAGAAGTCATCCTGGTATGACTGTTTTCTACATTCTAGGTTGAAGGGCTTTGCTTTACCCCCTGTCTCCTGGGCCTGTTCTGTAATTTGTCCATCTTCGTTCACATCTTCCTGGCATGACTGTGGATCCAGTGTTTTGGCTCCCCTCTTGTCTCTCAGCTTGCTGTTCTGTATTTGCCTGGCTGCAAAAATGCCATTCTGGTCATCCTTGCTGCAAAGCTTTTGCGAGTGATTGGACGGGGGCTGCTGGTGTCCCTTCCTGTCTGGGGACTGGTTGGGACCTTTTAGGCGTCTCCGTAGACCACTGCCCTCCCCACCCCTCAGCTGCCTCTGAAACACCACAGGCAAGTGGTCCTCACACTTGCTGTGGAACTGCTGGGTGAACTTCTCCAGGACTTGCTTAGGAAGCCTGTTGGGCCGCTGCTGCTCTCCCCCTAGCTCCTTCGCAAAGTAGGCATCCCCGTGGGGGTTATCCACGCCTGCGCACCGCTTTACTGGAACGTTCAGGGCTTGGACACACAGGTTGTGTCCGTAGAAATCGGCAACCTGAATCGCAGACTGCCCTGCCCGGTTGGTGTGTTCCAGTCGCAGGCCCAGTCGCTTAAATGCCCGGACAAGGAACTCGAGGACCTGGCTGTGGCCGGCGTAGGCGGCGTACATTAGGGCGGTGTTTCCCCAGGCGTCAGAGACCTCGGGGTCAGCATTGAACTGCACCAGGAGCTTGACAGTGTCCAGGTACCCCAGCTCACACGCGAGGCTCAGCGCTGTGCGCCCGTGTTCATCGAGGCAGTTGACGTCTGCCCCTTTCTCTAGCAACAGCCGGGTGAACTTCAGCCGTGCCCCAGACTCTGGCAGGCACACGGCGAACATCAGAGGGGTGCGGCTGTTCTCCGTCTTGGAGTTGATGATGCGCCCGTCCAAGGCATCCAGGACAAAGCGCGCCAGGTGCATCTTGCCACTGTGCATGGCATCTAGGAATGTCTTGGTGCCCGAGCCTTGGCACAAGTCCTTTGGTCTGAGCATGAGTGCAACTTCAGAAAGTGAAACCTACCCGACCTGTCTGTGCAGCAAAGGAGAAGTTAACGAGGGATGCAGCGAGGGAGCGTATCAAACTCTGAATGAGCCTCAGAGAAGAGGTGCCCGGCTTTTTATACCTACATCGGCTTTCCACTCCCTCTTCGCGTTGCCAAGGAAACAGCCATTCGAGGACCGTATTGCTGCAGCAGCATCCATTCAGAATTACCTCTCCACTTTTTCGCCAGTAGGGAATATGTACTGAATAATTACCCACGGTGAAAAACATAGTCTGTATTTGTCATGTCTGCTGATCTAAAGGAGTAAACATCTCCTGCAAAAGAGAGCCACTTAAATTAATCTCTGTTTCCGAGGAAACCTTTCTGTTTCACTCCGGATAAGGGATTTGCATGTAGGGATTTTTTTTTTAATTAGGTGAAATAGCTACTTATAGATCTTTTCAGCGTAAGGGTCAAGTAATCTATATAGAAAGTAGAAGCAGACCTCACACCAAACCCGCAACACAGTCTCATGGAAATGTATGTGCTCATAGTTCTTCACTGAGAGACTGAAAAAACAATAATTAAGTCACGGGTTGGATGCAGCTTTCAAAGGAGTTTAAAGCGCCTTCATTATCCAAACTCTTGAGAGCACCGAAGCCCTCAGGTGCTGAATGATATTGAGGCAGATTGTGCCTCAGCACTGTTGCACCTTGTTATCAGGCCAGGGATTCATTAGTTTGCTTTTCCCGTTCAGGGCACCTGATGCTCCCACTGCTACAGATCCCTTTGATCTCCCTAATTCAGCGATTACATTTCTTTTGCTTGCTCAGGGAAACTTTTTTTTCTGTCCACATTAAAATTTATTTGTTATTTTTCAGTGTAAATACATGCTGAATGCACTGATGTGGCATTGCCTGCAGCAGTGCGAATGTAGGAAAGGGATCTAGACTTTTTCTAGTTTTTGCAGTGGGATTTCTGCGTTTAATTTAACAACCACTAGTGGGATTTCTGCGTTTAATTTAACAACCACTAGTGTAAATGTTTTCCAGAACCGATTTGTCTCGCAGCTTCTGGTCAGATATGCCATAAAATTTTAGGCGATAAGTTACGTCACAGTGTTTTATGTGCAGCAGCCTTTCTGTTTTGCAATGCAATCTGAGAGCTTCCTATTATTCCTCATTAATACCTGTACTTTTACCCACGTGTATGGAATATGGAAATGTAAACAGTACCTAAAACCCAAAGGACAACCTTCCTGTGCCCTTGGTACCAATTTCAATTTCAATTGTTAATTTAAAACGCAGCATGACAGAACCAGGACCCAAATCAAGTCCCACAGGGCAGGTGAGAAAAACAGCCCTGGGTCGCATCTTAATTACTGATCATCCGGTTCCAGGCAGCTTGTATTTAAATCAAGTCTGTTGGTGTCCTACGAGAAACATTTCTATTTATTGCCCTTTTAACTCTGCATGACACCAATTGCAACAGTTCATCCAACACAAAAGATTGCAGCATCCGATGGCCCCGACTGGCTAATAAGGTTGCGTCAATCTACAGAACGATGCACTTTCATTAACTGCATATAAAATAAATGGAGGGATAAGAACTACACTGACATTCCTTCCACACATATGGAAAATTTTCTATTTTAAAAAGTCAAATCTTGTATTTGTATTTTGTAGTGTCTAGCACAATGCCCTTTCTCTCCATCCCCACATTACTTTTTCCCTTGTGCAAAATGGACCAGCTGTGAGCAATTTTTGATAATGAACAGCTTTTTTGTCAAGGAATTTTTTGTTAAAAAGGAAGTGGTATTATATCTTAAATTAACCTCTTTATGGGAGGTGCTCTTTGGTTTTGGAGATGGTTGATACACAATGTATCATATCGGAAAAGATCCTGAATGACACTTGCTGTAGTCAAGGTGTTATGGTTTGTAGTCGCCAAGATCTTGTCTTTCATTTGAATGTGTTTGACTTGTAAAGTTAGATGTTGCTAGCTGTGAACACCCCAGATGGCAAGCGCAATGACGCAACTTACAGCCTTTAACATAATGATGGCATAGAGGCATTATTTCTCTTAACAAGCAGGGCATTTTAATTTCTTTCTGATTTTATGTCGAGTTTCACAAGACTTGACATTCAACAAAAGCTCTGACTAATGATGTGATGTCGTGTTTGTAACAGTCAGTTAGATATTCAAGTTCATGAATCAATTTCTCACATGTAGCTATGGTTAATGCCAGAACATTTCTTTTGTAGTGAAGTGATGTGCCTTCAAACGAATTTTACTGAAAATAAAGTATTAGTTTTAGCACATGCTCACTTTAAAATGAGGGGTTTTTTCCATGGAAAGATCGGGAAATGAGTGAAGATTTCATAATGTAATGAGCTCTGTCACGGAGTAGCTCCCAACAATTGGCTTTTTGAAGCGGTTAATTAATCTTCTGTCCCAGGATAGCCTGTGTTTTTGCTCCATGCTCCTGCCCTAATTATTCAAATGAATGCAGCATGCAAAGTGAGGATGGTGTGTTTATGATGCAACCTCTGTTTTCCTGAATAGTTATAATATCATAACCAGGTCAATAAGACTCGGTAGATTACTGTCAGGTACCGAACCTAATTATGTTTTTCCACATTATTTTAAATTAGGTCTGATTCATTTATCCAGCTCTACATATTCATCAAATCATACGTTGTGAAAACACATTGATGGCTACGTGGCTGAGTGACACCCTGGCTTCACAGATCATTTCAATCCTTAAACGGGAGCAAGAAGTAAGACCAGCGCAAAAAGGGCACCTTTGACATAAGGTTTTTAAAATGTTTTTTTTTACCACCCCTGCCCTTATCAGGTACTCCAGCAGAGTACTCACAGCCCTTGGCTGCTATTTCAGATCCCAATTTCTCCAGAAATAGACTCCAGGACCAGCAGGCTCATTCTCGGTCCTTGCAGGCTGTCTGCTGGCTCTGTAGTTGAGTTATTGTGTTGGTTCAGCCGCATTTGGTCTTGCAAGATAATCAGTGCCACAGACTTGCATTTATTCTACAGCAGCCTAGGGCTTTCTAATTTTATATAATTATGTGTGACAGTATTAACACTATATAATAATATAGTATTAATAAGATCATTGTGATCATGTGATCACCAAAAAATGTAAGTAGTGATTGGCATATCTGTATCTTACCGTCTAAATAGTAACATGATTTTGTATGACAAGGAGACTGGTGTGGTTTCCTTCTTGGAGTGAATGGAAAAGCTCTTAGCCAGAGCGTGACTGAATCCTGTGGTCATGGCCTATAGGTAAAAGCAGGCCCGGTTCTAGACCACACTGAGAGCGGGGACTTGGGGTCTCTTACGTTGAACAAAAATATGCATTCCCCTTTCATACATAACATCTCCTATTTGACTTTGTCACGGTATGAAACTTTTATTTATCCTCAATGCTGTAGTCTTTGAGTGTTTACTTAATATTAAATTATTGTTGATTTTAACAATTGTCCAACAAAAACAGATAACATACAGTATTCACTTTTCCAGTGTTTTTATTTGTTTGGACTTCTTGAGAACATCTTGGGAATTTTGTTAATACCTTGTACTAGCTAAGGCCAAGATATTATATGGAGATTTTACATGTGGCCACACAATTGAGGGTTACAGGTTATACTCTGTGACCTGTGCAGGTGGGACATGGTACACCTGAACTGAAAGGGAAAAGATGCATTGGGTCAGTGTGTGTTTAGGCTAGCAGAAGAACTAGTTCCTTTGTTAAATTGCTGTAAAACTTGCTTAACTTCAGGCCCTCATAATTAATAGGGGTTATGACATCGTTGAGATTACATAGATGTGGCTTTGTGCAAGGGATGGGGACGAATACAAAGTGGAGTCTAAGCTTATCAGAAATTATAGAACCAATAAAAGGTTTGAAGGCTTCCAGCTTCAGACAATCAAACACGATATGGAACCAGAAACCAGAGGGAGTCATGCAATCACTGCAGCACTAAAACTTCTGGCCACCCTTCATTCTTTGGCCTCTGGTTCTTTTCAGCGCACGGTGGCTTCGATAGCTGGTATGTCGCAGTAAGCATTCTCACCTATATGCTATCCCAAGTCCTCAATTCACTCATCCGAAGAGTACAGAATCATATACAGTTCCCAAATAACCAACATGCTCACAATGAAATTAAACTGGGATTTTATGATAGCAAAGTTCCCAAATGTACTAGGAGCAATTGATGGGACACATGTTCAGTTGATTCCGTCCCATCTGAAACAGAGTATGTGTTCCTCAACAGAAAACACACACGCCCTATTAATGTTCAACTAGTGTGCTTACCCCTTACACCCCACCCCAGGCCTAATCATTGGAGAGGCACTACAGTCAAGCGCACATCAGCCCCAAAAACGTAATTGAGCGCACATTTGGTGTACTCAAGCTGTTTTTGCATCCTAGACAGAACCGGAGGAGCCCTCCTTTACAGTCCTGTTGTTGTACAGAAGTTGTCGTTGCATGCTGTATCCTTCCCAACATTGCAGTGTGCCGTGCGATGGACACACACAGACATACACACACACACACACACACAGGCACACACACGAACACACAGACAGACACACGAACACACAGGCACACACACACAGACACACAAACACACAGGCACACACACACACACAGGCACACACACACGAACACACATGAACACACAGACAGACACACGAATACACATTTAGTCCAGGATACAAACCGGAGGCTAATTGCAGGCCTGCTGGGCTTGGACCAGAGCACCCAGAGACAATGCCAATCCTGATATGGCTCCAACCAGTTGTTGAAAATGCGCTGAACGTGCTTGTATGTCACCTCTGTCCTGCAGGGACATGGACAAGAGACCAAGCCCACTGTCCATGTTAGGCAATGCTTCTTTCAAATAATTAATCTGACTATATGGTTCGTGGACTAATAGCCAGTCAGGGTCATTATGTCCAGACTCCAGAGCCGAGGTCGGTAGCCCATCAGTTGAACAATGTGGGGAAATTGTGGGCTCTGCTGGCTCAAGGGTTAGGATAGTCAGAGGCTCTGGGTCTGGATGTTGGACAGTACATGAAGGTCCCTCTGATAAATTGAAATTGCATTTATTATGAGATATAAACATTATATTGATGCCGGACGTATATCTGTTAATTTAGTAATTTGCGAATTGTAGCTATTGTAAAGAATGACCTGTTTTCTTTAAGCAAGGGCAAAATAGAGTGATCCTGTGAAAACTCTGCACCTGACTTTCCTTTCATTTACATCTCAATGGAAGACATTATTTGATTTAATCTGTAAATGTACATCTCGCATTTCCACACAGAGCCCACACATGCATGTGTCATTTAAAGCCCCATGAATATTGTTCAAGTGGAATGAATCGGTGCATCTGTATGAATGGGAAAGACTTTGAGCATTACAAATGGCTGCTGCATATACTGCTAATTGAGTGGATACATGCAAAACCACATACATGTCCCTATAAATACATATCTCTCAATCTCTCCTGGTTTCACTCATGAGTAGCCTTTCAGAATGGCTGATTAGCTATTAGGATAATGTAAAGCTAATGTGAGATCAGCAGTCTTTAACGACAGAATGCACTGTCAGGGAAAGGCACGTGCAGATTCTAATTTTAGTCTTGTTGGTGACTCGTTTGCCCATCTTACCCCTGGTCACCTTAAACCTCACCACTTCAGTACAATCAATTGTGTTGCTGTAGGGGGTCTGTCCAAATATGAATACCTTATTCGGAAACATACAAATAATATTATATTAACATAGTTATTTGGATTTATTTGTTATAAACAACTCCAAAATAATAGCGCAAGTTTGTATGTTGCTGCTGTCTTAGTCACATTTCCAGAGCTGCCACTGTGCTGAGGAGAGTAGGAAGTGGGAGAGAGAGGGCCACAGACAATACTTGCATGTGTGTGTCCACTCAGGGAGAGTACCCTGTAGGTGAATCCAAGACAGCGTAGGCTAGCAGGCGTAGTGTTCATATGCATCGCTACTTCGTCGCCAAAATTTTAACTAGAGACACAATGTACATATAATAAGATAGACACACTATTCCTATGCAATCTATCATTGAATTGTCAAATGTCTGTCCTTCATATATGTTTTTTTTTCTATTTAGTAATAGCCTTGTTCTTGGATGGGCCTCTTCCCATTAGCAGACGAGCAACACTTCCTCGCATTGCACATCACATTGTTTTGAGTGTCAGACTCAAACTAAATTAAATGTATGGGCAGACACAAATAAGGCTGGGTATCGAACCTGAATACTTTTCGAGCAAACAACATTAAACTTAAAATAACTGAACTCACTAGCATCCCATGCCACAGACAAACAACATTAAACACAAAAAAAGCAAGTGTCATGGAGTTGTGGAAACCACCCGTCCGGCCAAACTAAACGGACACAGCACACTAAAGGGCACTGTTCAGAATTTTTTTTTATCAATTTAGTGTACAAATATATTGGTTTGATATAGGTATGTATTGGTTTGTCATTGATGCATCCATTGGTTTGTCATTTACGTATATATTGGTTTGTCACTGACGCGTCATAATTCGCACATACATTGGTTTGTCGTTTACATTTGTATTGGTTTGTCATTGATGCTTACATATTGGATTGTTATTTACGCATCTATTGGTTTGATTGTCAAGTATATTGGTTTGCTTCATGTATTGGTTTTAAATATGCATGTATTGGTTAGTCATTCACATATATATTGGTTTGTAATTCGCGCATATATTGGTTTGGTTGTCATGTATATTGGTTTGCTTCACATCTGTATTGGTTTGATATACGCATGTATGGGTTAGTCATTCATGCGTATACTGGTTTGCTATTTACGCATCTATTGGTTTGATTGTCAGGTAGGCTATGTTGGTTTGCTTCACGTATTTTGTCAGGTAGGCTATGTTGGTTTGCTTCACGTATTGGTTTTAAATATTAATGCACTTGCATAGCGGCCACTTGCAGTATTAAATATGTGAACAGTACTTTCTCCAATCTCATCTATTCTCTAACTGGAACTGCATATCATCCTCTAGAGTGCTTCTCTACTGAGTATACTCAATTGTGGTCAGTCAGGTCAGTAAGTGTAAAAATCCCTGCCAGAAAGCCAAAACGGCTGCTGAACAGCCAGACACATCCACTGCTGACCACTGCTCTTGTCTCCCATGAAAAAAAAAAAAGAGAAAAAAAGAATAAAAAAAAAATGATGATATATTACTATAACAGAAATTGGAAATATTATTCGTTTTGAAATTTTATTTAAAATATTTAGAAAATTACGATTAAAAATGTGTCATCTGAAGTGGACATATTGCATCATTTATTATATTTTTATTATTCATCATGTAATCATTTCAACTTTTTCATTTTTTTTTTTTTATTTTTTTTTATAAATATTCTGTTTATAATAATTATATTTATAATAAAAACATTTAAAAAAAACATGATTGTATGTAGTGTAGTGTATTTTTATATTTTATATATATAATATTTTAAAGGCAGCAAAGAATAAAGAAGCAGAAGAAGAATAAATAGTGAAAGAAAGCCAATCCCAGTGATCCGTGATGATGATGTGATGATGGAGAGTGGATGACAGACAGAGACAGAGAGATGAGAGGATGAGAGATGGAGGAGATGGCAGAGATGCAGAAAGTGAGGATGCCTGTAGTGAGGAGAAGAGGATGAGGCCAGGGAGCAGAGAGCATGTCAGAGGGAGGGGAGGGATGGGGGGGCATGGCACCTACCACCATCAATCAAGCCACCAACTCAACTGGAAAACAACAACACAAAACACTTTGATGATGACTTGGATTTAGGAGGTTTTTTGAGAGAGAAAAAATGGGGAAGAGAGAGAGGAGAAGATAGAGATTTATTTAGACATCTTCCAGCAGATGATATCATAATATATATCAACACCAACATACACCTATATCTGAAGAAGAAAAAAAAAAAATGGCAGGTGACAAGAGTGAAATGCAGATTTTTTTTTTTTCATCATGGATCATGGGGGTAATGGTGTATATCTAGGGCACGAATGTACTGGTCTTGGGAGGATGGCCTCGTCTGGAAAAAATTGCAAAATGCCATGTCTGTAAAAAATATGAGCAAATCCTGTGTGTACTTGCATAATAAATAGTCATATATATTTAAAATAAAACAACAAGTTAATTTTTTTTATTAATTTCTCTCACGGTTTTATGTTTGAGTGCTCAGGCGCATGTAGTCCACTGGAGTGGACATCTCTGTAACTAAAAAAAAAAAAAAAAAAAAAAAAAAAAAAAAAAAACTTTTTTTTTTTGTTCTGAGAGAAGAAAAAAAAAACTAAGAAAAAAAAAATTGACCAAGGCTTTCATAATTCATGCATCACAGGGTTAATGCATTGGTTAGTTATTCAGGTATATATTCGTTTGTCATTGATGATAATATAGCCTATTGGTTTGTTATTTACACATCTATTGGTTTGTCATGTATATTGGTTTGATGTAGCCATATTGGTTTTCCCATTTACATTTTGGTTTGTCATTGATGCTTAGGCTATAATATTGGTTTGTTATAAACACATCTATTGGTTTGTATTGGTGTATATTGGTTTGATATAGACTAGTAGCCTACACATAGGCCTATTGGTTAGTCATTCGCGCATATGGTTTTCTATTTACGCATCTATTGGTTTGATTGGCATGTGTGTGGATTTGCTTCACACGTAGGCTAGTCTATATTGGTTTGTGTTTTGTTTGTATTGGTTTGTCATTGATGCTTATTGGTTTGTTATTTACACATCTATTGGTTTGCTTTTCATGTACATGTACATGGTTTGATATACGCGTGTATTGGTTTGTCATTCGCGCATATATTGGTTTGTCTTCACTTATATCGGTTTGCTATTATAGAACGGCACGATGACGGCAGCTCAGTTTAATTGGTTTATCAAATTTATTTTACGTAGTTATTTGGGCTACCTGATTTATGATATTAAACTATTTTGGGATTTTTAATATTACATATATATCATTTTAAAAAACGAATTTATCCCGTGTAGCCTATTTTTATTTTTAAAATAATTTTCAGGTGATTGTCAAAGAGTAGACGCCAGGACCCCATATGGGCACCTTCAGAAATAAACCAATTAAAACAGTCTCTGGCTCACGGGCTCGCGGCTTAGTTACAAGTTCACGAAGTGCACGTGTAATGTTAATGGACGAGACATGTCGTCGGAGAGAGCAAGGGCTTTGACTGAGTCGATATTATATGACGAAATTCTACTGGAAACCTTGGCAAGCGCAGTAAATCGACAAGCCATGCAACGTGAGGTCAGCGGTTTATTCATAAATCGGTCTTCTGCTGTACAGGCCTCATCGTCAGCAGCTTTGCTAACTTCAACAACCACTAACTCTCCAGGCCCAAACTACAATTTGCGGCGACATTTCAATAGAAGGGGATTTATGTGCAACAGGTAACGTTGGCTAGCCTAATTTTATGCTAAGCGTTCATTAGTTTACGGCGTTGTATACGTAAATGTTTTGTAATTTAACGTTAAGCAAGGTTGCTAACTGGACTCATTGACATAGCGGCTAGCAAACGCTAGCTAAAGTTGGCCAACGCGCAATGCTGGAGATGAAGAGCCGTTACATGAACGTACTGGCTAGCTAACATTAACTGCTTCTTGGCGCTTTGTCGGACAAATCTGATTTATAGAATGAGCCGAAACGTTCCTGGATTAGCCTGTGTGGTTTAGCCAGCTTGCTAAGTAGAGAAGCCCGCCCGACAAGGTCAGAAACTGCCCTACGGTTAACCACATAAAGCAATTCTAGCTTATAGTCCCTCAAACCAGCTAGCTAACGTTAGAAAAAAATGTTTAAAAACGGAGCTGTGTGCTACTGCTGGCTAACATTATTTGACAACGTCTGGAGACGAGGCTGCACGTTCGGAGGGAATTATGGGACGTGGAGTTTTTAAACAGTGCCAGCGCTGGTATGTTCACAAAACAAAATACTAAAACGTAAAATATACTTGAAGCTGGTCCAGAAAAACGACATCGTTTGCGAACGGGCATTTTTTTTTTAACAATCCGGGAAATTGACGGTAAGACATAATCAGTAGAAATGATTTAAAAGTAAGCTTTAGTTAATGTCTACGCTCTAAATCATAGGTGTCAAAAAAAAAGATTCATTTAATTATTTCAAAAATATATTTCGACTACTTTTAAAACTGTTTTGACCAGCTTCAATCCATGTTTCTGCTCCAACCCCCACGTAAGCGTGAGTTGAAAGCAGGGACAGACGGGAATCAAGCGACAATGAGACGGACAGATCTGAGCGAAATGGCTAGCTGCTCGAGTGCGACAAAAGAGACAATTTACAGAATTTGCGATGTTCCGAACAGAAAATCAGTGGTATGGAAGCATTTCGGGTTTAGAAAGAAGGAGGTGTACTTCATAAAACCACTGCAATATGCAAGATCTGCCAAGTTGAAATCAGATACACAGGCAACACCACAAACACGATAAACCATTTGAGCCGATGACACCATTAACGTGGACAGCAAGCGGATTGGCAAGCTAAACTCGGGAGTCAAGATTTTCCTGGAGAAATGGCCAAACAGTTCTATTTTTTTTGTACAATTGTTTATACTATTTCCAATGTCTTACATTCAATTCATTATTAACACGTTAACTGTCCGATTCCACACCCCCCACACATATCACGCAGACAAAACAGACAAAGACTAAAATAAATAATGGCAACCGTTTACTGTTTAAACAGTTGTCAAGGACATGTCCTGGAAAGGTCAGAGTTTAGGAAAGTGGTGGATATAGTGGATATCAATGATAGTGGATATAAATGTGTTCCTCTTGTCTTTTGTGTCACTTCCTGTTTAAACCCTGTTCACACCCACTTCTATACAAATACTTTTATCAGTTGAACAAATACAGATACAAATCTTGTAATAGCAACATAGATCAGAAGTACTAGTAACAATACATTAGAACATTTATATTGATACATGCTACCTGATTAAAATGCATTTTCCAGAAATAGAATAGTGATCAGACACCCTTTCTGGTACAGACACATGGGTCTTTCAAAATCCCTTTCTCTTTCTTCTAATTTATTTTATCCTCTGTTTCTCTGATACATCGTTATCTGAGAAATGGCACAAGTAGGTCCGTGAGCAGCGTTTACAGAGGAATTAATTACAGGCTCATACTCCGGAGATCTGGGGACCGGCAGTGTGAACGGGACAGAGGAAGAATTGTATCAAATTCAATAGGAGGACAAATATAATAGCACTTCTGCTTCCCCACTGCGGTGTTGGGTTTGTAATCATGTTTTAGTACTTGAGGAGGGAATAGTTGAATATACCAAGTGGTTTTCAGTTCATGGGCTCTTAGTTTTCGACTGACTATCTCCATGTGGTTTTCCATTGTTACATAATGTCCAATGAATGCCTTTCCCTCCCACTCTCATCGGTCTCGAAAGCGGCGCGGTGGGGCTTCACGTCAAGCCGGCATCTTGGTTAATCCCTTTGTTTGCAGTACGTTTCCAATTGTGTTTGTTATTTAATCTCTTTACCATCCCTCTAATGTCCTCTGAAGAGATACAAGGACGCGACAGCTCGGGTTCAGTGGCAGTTTCGCACTCTGTCATCCAAGGGAGTCTGAGCAGCTGGTGCGTTGTCACGGTGCCGGTACATGTGCCTATGCAGATGGGCTCAAGCTAGGGGATGGGAGGAATAACTTCAACGAGAGGACTGTTCCCAAACCTTGTTACTTGCGCCCCACAGATAAAGGAAGACACCCAGCTGTAGTTTATATACCCGTCGGTTATGAAAATCTCGCTGTACAGCCACGGTACCTTGAAGAAAGAAACACCACTTCTCTCAGCTCGATCCAGCAGTGCGAGCTGATAATGGTCAGAAACCCTCATTCACATGATCATGTCCCGTAATGAGGGGCTGGGAGCAGGGGCGTAGCATGCAATTCTGGGCCCCGTGCAAATGCAGTCTCTGTGGACCCCCTGTTGAGTCCAGGTCTTCTGAGGGCCCCTATCCACCTTGGGGCCCTGGGTAGTCAGAAACATACGCTGAGCTTGTGACAAAAGCGAGGGTGTGAGGAAATGACTGACCTGGTCCCAGCCCCTCTGTCAGCTTCACTGTACTTTCTGTCATGCGAGTGTCTCAGGGTCAGCCGAGAGAGCTGTTATTGAGAGCTCAGCTGCCCGCAAGATCTGTCCATTATAGTGACATGCAGCTGCCTCTGCAGCATCATTTGCACTGCTTCTCTGCCACAAAGGGGCTTTTTCAATTGTTGCCCCCTGTCCTGCCTACTAATTACCACCATCGCTAATCACCTCATAACCAGCTGCTAATGAGCAGTTCCATCTCTCCTCTCCACTCTTCGGCATGTCTAATATCAGGCTTCCCACCATATCATTTTGGACAGTTTTGTCTTGGCATTCAGGTGAAAACCTGGCCTCATTTGGTTGAAAAGTGTTCTAGCCGCTCTCGACTAGGACATAGCCAGGTTATATCCTGGTAAAACCTGAGCTATATAGGGGTCAACCTAGTCCGTCTGTCAAAACATCTCCTAACCTAGATTTCCATGCCTCTGGAAGTGTAGATTCTGGCTTTTGGTCACTGGGTCTGTAAATATGGTTCTATGAAAAGTCACTTAGTTTGGGCTGCTGGATAGCTCACCTAGTTAAAGCTTGTGGCGCATGAGTGTGCACCACAGTCTCAGATCAAAACTCTGGCCGGCAGATCTGTAGGGGCTTTGTGTCGCCCGAGGGATGTATGGGAGGAATTCAGTCAGTGAGGATAGTAGTGTACGTTGTTGGAGCGTCCCCTGTTGGGGTCTTCTCTGCGCGTGCATATGATTGGGTCTCTTCTGCCCCCGTTCTGCGCGTGTGCGGCTTGTGGCTGCAGTGTGAGAAGAAGCAGCTGGCTGACACCATGTGTATCGGAGGAGAGCCACAAGTTTGCCTCACTCTCCTGAGCCGGCAGCAGGGGCTGTATTGTATATAGAATAGAATAACTTCAGTTGTAGCCCCAGCAACAACAAAAAAAGACAGACAGTGGGGCAGACCCACAACACACAAACAAACATATCAAACAAAGACATCCAACAGAATCATTACATCAATCAAATGAATTAAAGTGCAATACAGCCATGATTTTAAAAAAATTGTCCCGCTGTCCCGAGATGTCCAGTGTCACCAAGCAGTCCAACACAAACTCCGCCTCCACGACTCTCCATACATGCAGCGCCACGGTCGCTGCCCACCGCTGAAACGGAGCACCGAACTGCGTCAATCCTCCCAGTCATCTCCTCATTCCTCCCCCGCATTATGTTCTCCTTCCCTGGCTGCCTTTTGAAGATTGCCTGCTTTCCCGGATCAGTCCCGAAATCCTCAACGCGATGGTAAACTTTGTTGCTGCAGTCTGCAGATCCAACGGACATTCCAGAGCATATGTTGTGAATGTGTCTTCATGGTGATGACTACAAACAAAATTATATCGACTAGACAATTTGTCGATATTATCAAATGAGCAGCAGGAGTGCCCTGAAAAATCTCCAGCCCGGTTCCCCGTCCCACTACAGACACACAGCGCATGAAAAAAACAAAGACAAAAGCCAGACACAACAAAACACATTCAAAGTAACAAACACGAACACGAGAGACGCCATTACAGCGCCACGTGATGCTGTACGTATGAGCATGCTTGTACACAGTTTGTGAATTGGACATTCTAAATTCGGGAATGCCACTATTTTTTACTTCTAAAATCTATTTTGTGTTTTTATGACTGAATAGCCAGATAATTGCTTGTGAACTGGAAAAAAGTATCATGCATGAGCAGAGTGCATGGTTCAAAGTATGTATTTATCAACTTTGAAACAGCAGAGAAAGGACACTATAAAAGTTGAACATTGATGACTGCATCTGTGATTACTGTTTGGTGTATACTTCCACATAATGAACTCTGTATGATGCATCACATAGTGTAGTTTACATGCTAATGTGGAAGAAATGTTCACATAAATTCTAAAACTTTGTGATGGTTTTTGCTTTTCAAAACAAACATTTTGTAGAGTCACTTCTCAATTCTGAATGAATTCCATATTTATATTTGCCCATAAGTGAATCTTTAAATATTTATTTGGGGAAAAGGGCTTTTACAAGTAATCTTTAGAAGAGAAGATATCTCAGCCTTTTCTTTCACATTTATCTGTTTTATTACAATTCATTAAAAAGACTGTTATTCTGATGTATGCAAACAGCAATGTACTCCTGTATTTGTAAGTCTCAACTTAAGTAGCTTTTTGGAAATGTATTCTCTTTGGACATTATTTTCAAGCCTCAAGCCCTGGGAGAGGTGACAAGCGATGACAAGAGTGATTATAATCATGGAAAATAAAATATTTTACCCTGCATCACCACTCTAGAACCTAAATAAAGCATAGTTACATGTTTGTATTACAAAAAACCATGAAAACAAACATTTAAAAAAGCAATATTTTATACCAAGTGACAAGTGAACATATGTCTGTTGTCATTGTAATTAAATGCAGTACATTGTGAGGTAAATATTTTGGATTTGCTTTATTATATGCTGTATGTGCCTGATTACTATGAAATCTGCAGGGGAAACAGGCATGCAGTAGCTAGATCATGGGTGGGAAACTCCAGCCCGTGTGTATGCGGGTTTTTGCTGCCACCAGTTACCAATTATTTAATTTAAAAAAACAAAAAAAACATTTACATGATCTGATATTTTATGTACATTCCACGATATGAAAAGCAGCTGATGAATGTTCTTGTGTTGGTATGCATGTATTGTAGCGTTTTATTGTGTAACTTACGAGTGAATCAGTGATGGTGTATAAAACTAATTAGCTGATTGAGCCAGGGTAACTGGTGGCAGTAAAAACCTGCATACACACTGGCCCGCGAGGCCTGGAGTTGCCCACTCTTGAGCTCGATCAATAATCAATCCATATATGAGTCACACTCAAGCTCTGTCTGTCTTATACTCAGACAGGAAATGTGTCACTGGAGGAGAATGAATTGGCTATACAGAGTGCAATCTGATGGAAGCTGTTTAGAATATTAATCTTGTTGCATCTATCAAGCAAAGCGTTAAACCTAAAGTGTTTACATGCAAAATGTGTGACTATTGAAAACGTCTCAATATTATCCCAGGGCCCATGAGAGATGCAATTACATCGTAAGTATTTATTAATATGCATGCTTATTTTGGAAGCCTCCAATTATTTGCAGTGTTGGTTATACAACATGTTGTATAATATTCAGTGCCTTTAACTATTAAAGACTAGTGCCTCAATTATCTGAGTAAGAATAGACAATATTTTTTAGACTATATTTCGATATTATATTTCTTAATATCATTTTATTTTCATTTTATTCTTTATACGTATGTGTAAATATGTTAATGTATAGAATAGAAAAAACTTTTATTTTCCTGTGGGGGAACTTGTGAGTATGTTAATTATATAATCTTAATGTTTTGTCTGTATTTAAACTTGTAATGTTTTATCTGTATTTTATACTTGTAATGTATATGCCATAGACTTATATGTACACAGGGCCCCCCTGAAAAAGAGACCTCTGCGCAGTTTCATATTCTTACTCTATCCACATCCTATTAAAATTGGGGTGAATTCTAGCTGTAAGAGCATATTTAATCCACTATTTATGTAATAGCAACAATTGGACACCTTCATCTGTTTTCATTGTTCAGTAATGCTAAACTACGTTTTGAAACTCATGCAACACGTAAACTTTTTATAACATGCATTTTCTAAAAACGTAGATGAACACAGAAGTAAAAATTACGCTAATGGCGGTTTTTAAATAAACGTCTAAAAACCAGCCTGTTTATACACATTCCTTGAGCAATCAGGTCTGGTGTGATTGAGATCCTTCCCTATGTGTGTGCAATGTGCCAAGAGGCAGAGGCAGAAGAGACTCCACTCCATCTTACCTTCTGACAGGCTCTATTTGTGGCCCTCTGCGCTCACAAGCAGCAGCTCAATAAATTGGACAATTGGATAACAAATGTATTTTTTTTTCATGACTTCACTGGTGAGAGAGAAGCCATGCTTGAAAGTAGCTGCTGTAATAGCCATGCATATAATTGCATCCTCAAAGGAACCTGCCGGTGTGGATCGGTTTTTACCGGTTCAGAAGAAAGAAAATGCATTGCCTAGAAAAGAGAACAACGCACTTATCACTCAGACCTACGTTCCCCAATAATAAGACCTACCTTTCCATAATGTTTGCAGGTATCTCGAGCAGATCAATTAATGTCATACAATAGCTCTGCATTCAAGTGAGCACCTCTTATCTATCATCAACAACCAGACCAGTGGGGGCAAGTAAAAAACAATAAAAAAAAAAAAATCAAAAAACCCCGTGCAGGTGATGGGGTGATGGGGCTGTATGCCGTGCGTCTGATGAGGACGTTAATAAAACCTGTGTCCTGACTCACTGTGGTCATTCCAGATCCTAAATCGTAATGTAAGGTATTTCCCCGTGTCCCCCCCTGGTATTAATTTCCTGGCTGGCTTTCAATCTCTGCCAATCCCCCCCCCCCTTAATTGGCTAAAAAAAATCATTCTCTCCTCTCCACCTCAGCTGATGTGTGGTGTGTGGTGAGCGCGCAAAATGGCTGCCGTTGTTGCACCAGGGGTGGGTGCTACACATTGGTGGTGGTAGAGACGAGTTTCCCCCTCATCACTGTAAAGCGCTTTGAGTGTCGAGAAAGGCGCTATATAAATACAAGGTATTATTATTATTATTATAACAAGAACATCGGAAAACTTTCTTGAAACTTCTCCCCATCATCATACACAGTCCGTTCAGAATCAGATGGGTGTAAACTCAGTGATGTGACTTACGAGTGGAAGAGACAAAGCACTTGATTTGATAACCATCTTGAACTTGCCTTTGATTGTTTTGCATGATTAACTAGCGTGGCGATTAGCAAGCTTGCTTATTATCTGCTGATTCCTGTGCTCTTGATTGCATCTCATGTGAAAACATCACCGTTGTACACATCTTATTATTTTTATATTGTTTATATTGGTGGTCAATTCTTATATGATCTAACAAGATAATCGTGAAAAACAAAACAGTTTAAGGTGGTTTAGGTATTTCCATTTCCTCTCACAGCTTTTACTCACAGACTGCCAATGGTTCAAATACACCCAGCTTCAAGAGGAATTGAAACCATCATCTACTGATAAACAAAACAATTGAAAAAAGTGTCAGTGAAAACAGACCAAAGGGGGTGAGTGACCATGAAAGAGGCAGGCAGGCGTGGTTAGGACCTTTTCAAACTGAAGGCAGGGGAATGCAGTATCTGCCTCTTTGTTTGAAAAATCTGTTTAATCTTCACATCTAATTCTGACCATTCTGCGTGCCAGAAGTGGTTTTGGTTTTCCACTTAAAATCAGTGAATAATTCAAACCCAAGGAACCTGGTGGGGTGACTTGAATGTGTAATCAACTACTTTCATTGATGAACTAAGTGCTAAATAACAATGATAAACACCTTTCCCCGCTGCTCTTCAAGAGCATGCATGAATATCACTGCCCTAAACCTGCCTGTGAGGATATTAGCTCCCAACAGAGGCTTATAACTTTGAAGTTCTTATGAACTTGTTTAAATCATGAAGCAGACATAAATGACCAGTTCTGTCTGACACATAGTGGATACAGTCATAATTTAAGTTAACATGTCACATGTTATGCATGCCGTATCAGTGTGTCCCTGAACTGACCGTGGATACATTTCAACTAACCCATTCTTACACACAGCTCATGTATGTGCATTCTTTCTTATGAATGCAGGAAAAGTACAAGGCATTGACTGATTTTATTGTTGATTACTGGACTATTGATGCATGGACATTGACTGGAGGAAAAAGTCTGTGGAAGACTGAGCAAAACAGTCATTGCTGCTGTGGGTGGTGCCATGAGAACCTCCCACACATTGGAACAGTGGATGATCAAATCATCCATTAGATTTTGCAGGCTTCTGTCAGTGTCAAAGAGTGTGGAATGACAGCTCTTGCAATTTCCTTAAATGAATTTGCATTCAGTAGGGACTAGGATGATAACGAAACATGTCTTCTAACACAGAGATCTATTTGCTCAATAAACAACTTTTATTATATATTGAGCTGGAGTTTCTGTTCATTGTGAACAATGTGTAACATTAGGTCTATGTCTCCCAAGGAAGCATTAGGTGCAGTTACTGACTGAATAATTGGTTGCTATAGACAGTAGCTTTATTGTAAGCTTGGTTTTACTTTAGAGGAGAATGTTGCCATCTACAAGGTGGCACAATTATGAACCATGGCAACATGCATCTCAAGCAGAATGAGTCTGGTGGCTGCTTGCTGTGCCACATTACCCAGTGGGACAAAATTCAGTAGAGCAAATTAAATGACTACTACATGATAGCAAAGAGAGCATCACCTAGTGATGTGGGAAAGCATGTTGCAAAAGCAGTATAATGCAAGAGTACACTGCTAGACATTTCTGTAAGAAGAACAACTTCTCACTGCGAGAATCAGTTGGGTGGGGGATGGGGGCTTTACCAGAAATTCCTCTCTCATACTTCTTGGTAGCCTGTTCTCCATGTAAGAAAACATTAGATTACTATTTTTTCCCCCCATTTTTAAAACAATGTGGTTCTTTTGCTTAGTGGTGCAGAGGTCAGCATCGCATTTTTACAATGAATACAAGTTAGGAGATAGCTGTGGATTTTAGGAAAAACTTTTCCCAGTAAAAATAGATGAGATGGGACAAACATGGCATGAATATTTTAGGACCAACTAAATTTGAATGTGCTGGACAAGAAATTGTGTAATCATATGGAAGCTATGTAATGTTGATAGATAACACATTTTTTAAAAATATTTTTGAATAGATTTTGCATGCAAGAATTTTTACGTAGCATATATTTTTATTTATTTAATTTTTTAGTGTTTTTTTATTATACAGTTTTGTTAACAGTGTGTTACTGTATCCAGTGCTGGGGTGGAGCCCTTTCTATTCAAAACAGAAATAAACTCAGGCAAAATAAATTGCTTCCATAATCATGGAATTTCTAAACATAACTTCTCTCTGTGATGGCTATACATTTAAGCTGTTGACAAGAATCTTAAATGAACCCATCCACAATTTAGTCAGTGAGCGAGTATGCTTTGATGTCATCTGGTTGGTGGTGTTTGCTAAAAAGAAATAGTAAAAAAATTTAATCCAGTGCATTTATTTTACTTACTTATTCTTGAAATAGATCATATGATGTTTTGTCATGCTTTTAAAGGTGTTGTTGTGGCGGTACTGTTATCCACAAACCACAGCTTATCAGGAAAGAGCCTGAATGCTAGTTCCAACCATATAAATTAATAAAAATTATGTATTGAAACATATATAGAACAAATGCCTCTTCAATATATAACACAGCTTAAAGAGAAAGCTAAAGTCTTTCCCTTTTCTAATAAACAGAAAATATGAGGAATTGTGTGGTTCAGAGGAGGGTTTTCAGCACTTAACTTATATAAAATAAACAAAAAATAAAGTCTGCAGGGTTAGGCAATCATTTAGACAAGTAAAATAACTTGCAATGATTAGTCAAGCCTAGTTTAGCTCGTTTACCAAATAAAGGTGACCCAGCATAAGTGTGTCTAGAACACCATGAAAACCGCTAGGTTTACCAATGTCCTTACCACGTAACCTCAAGGTCTGACGAATAAAGCAAAGAAAAAACTGGTACAGTATGTTGGATCAGAAAAGAACAACCTGGATATGCCATTTTCTGGGAAAAGGACAAGGCAATGCACCACAGCTGCTCGCAATGATCAATTAACTGCCTGCTAGACTCCAAGGTACTGTAGTGGTTCATGACTGTTTGTTTTTTAATTTATTGCGGCTCTCGTCCTGCCTTCACAATTGGGAATCAATCAGATTTTTTCCACGTTCTGTTTCGTGGTTTGCAGCCCTCATTATTGTTTTCACCTGCGCTTCTGCCTGCGGGGTATTTAAGTTCCTCACTTCCGCTTCTCCGGTGCTTGTTTGTCTCACTACATTGCATTCGAGCCAGGTATAGCCAGGAACTAGCGACCTCCTGATATTAAACTCTGTTTATGTTCAGGGGGGACTTGCTATAGCTACTTAATCAGGTATAGGATTGTTTTCCGCCTGGTAGCGTTTGGTTAGTTTTTTTTTTTTTTTTGTTTTGGTTTTGCACTTTTCCGGCTTTGAACTATTGTAGCCGAGAGTGTTCTTTTGTTTTACTAAGTTTCCCGTTATTAGCTCATTACGTGAGCTCAGGAGATTTAATTTGTATTCTACTGGTTTTAGTAGTGCGCCCGGTTTTGTGGCTTGATTTTCGTTTTGGCTGTTAGCCTTCAGGAATTAGGTTCCTGTCTTTTCTTTCTTCCCCTAATTATTGGTCCTCACTGTAGTGAGCTGACTTGTTCTGATCTCCCCACCTTTGCATTTGAATCTCCGAACAATCAATAAACCCCTTACAGGCACTGAGTCCCATAGCCCAATAAGTGCTGAGTTAAAGGAATCTCAAATTACGTGAATTTCGACATCAATATTTCAAAATCGAGAAGGAATAAATTTAAATAAGTGAAAACAAAAACATAGACAACAGAAAACTAGCAAGCGCCATATGATGACTGCTACATTGTCTTCAAATGTTTGGTGAATTTTGAACAAGATTTAAAATACGCTGAACAAATTTGTGAAAGGGCAATAAAATATATTTTTTTATTTTTAAAAAAAAGTCAGATTTAAGATCAAAATGATGTCAGACGGAGGAAAATAAGCGGATATAATGGACTGGATGGAGAAGGAGAAGCACTAGACTCAAGGTTAATTCCACAGGAGAAGCACCAGGCTCAAGGTTAATTCCACAGGAGAAGCACCAGGTTCAAGGTTAATTCCACAGGAGAAGCACCAGGCTCAAGGTTAATTCCACAGGAGAGGCACCAGGCTCAAGGTTACTTCCACAGGAGAAGCACCAGGCTCAAGGTTCCTTCCACAAGAGAAGCACCAGGCTCAAGATTAATTCCACAAGAGAAGCACCAGGCTCAAGGTTACTTCCACAGCAGAAGCTGCAGGTCATGCTGACTAAGTTCACATGTTGAAGCCAATGGTGGCGGAAGTAGACAAGAAGTAACATAGCAAAGCCTCAGGTAAAGAACCTAAGATTGAAGATCAGAGATAACATTAAGACTGCATCACTGAAAACATCTCACTATGTTCAAGTCAGAGCTTGCATACCTACGCCATGGACACTGAAATCCTCTATTAAGTGCTAATAAATCACTCCTTACTTTAACAATAACAATCCCTGAAAATAGATGTGAAAAGAAGGGAACGCAGTGTCTTATCTATCTGGTATATTAGAAAGAAACGTTGTTCAAGGTAACAGGTTGTCCATGTGTCTTTAACAGCTGTGACTGAACTCTTCCTAAAGCATTGCATTTGCCCTTGCCTTTGTTTCAGGACCACACTGCACTCGGGGCAGAACACCGAACATGCTTTTGAGACGCTTTAAGCTTCCTCCTGTTTCTTTCCGCATTAACTCCCTGTTGTCCAGAGGTAAAACGAGACCTCACGCTGTAGTTGTTACACAAACTGTACTGCACTGCCAGGCTGTTTTGCTGTGAATCCCTTGACAGAATGCTAATTTGTTTTCAGGAAAACCATGGCACACTAGATGATGCAACTGGAAAGAGATCCACCTGGGAACCAGAAAGGGGAACCACATTACATAGAGATTTGTGAGTTTAATAATACTATTACTGTATTAAGAAACGTATTTCCCTGCCACTTCCAGGTTAAATAATACGATACTAGAAACTTAACTCAAGCATAGAGCTTGTTGACCTGCCAAAATACGTTAAATTGCAGTAATTATTTTTCAAATTTCATATTTATTTTTTTGGTTCCACATAATAATTATTATCTTACAGTATTTGTCTCTTTATATCTGACAGACAGACAGACAGACAGACAAATAGATAGATAGATATGCAAACCTCATGTTTTGTCTCCAGTGTTTCAGTGCTACTTTCCTTAGCTGTTTGAATCCTGTAATATCTTGAAAATATTACCAAGAGCATTCTATATTAATAAAACATATGTATTATTTCACATTAGCCTCCTAGCTTTGTAAATACATAATAAAAGATCAGCATACATTAGTATACATAAAATCTATGATCTTAAAGAAAAATCTATTGAATTTACTGAATGCCAGGTTCTGTAGAATGTGCAGGAACAAGGTCCAACACTTTGATTTGAAAGCATACTATACTTAGAAAATATAACATTGCAATCTACTTGTATAATACAAAGCAATGGACTTTAATAATCCACTTTGTTATTCTTATCGACAGGAGGACTCATGCTGTGGCTGGGCCTGAATAGAAGCTATAAAGTGGCTAGGCATGGGCCAATTTTGATACAATTACTGCAGAAGATATGCCCAGAAGCTCTGACAAAGCCTTGGGCAGAGAATTGAAAGATCACCTGAAGAGAATAACATGAATGGACTTTCATACGCACTTGCTCTTAAAACATTTCTAATATTTTTGACTCATTCCTTTGTACAGACCATAACTCTGCTTTCTCCCGTGCACAGCTGACAGTGGTGCGAACAATCAACCACAGCTCAATAGTGCGCTGTGATTGAAGAACATAAAATAATAAATGAACCTTGAGGCGAAGTGTATCTGGACGAGTGGAAAAGTACAGGGTACAAATGTGTTGAGAAGGAACGCCAGAGAGAAAATAATTGTGTGGATTTATATTTACAGGTACATTTGGCTGATTCATATTAACTAGAGTGACTGAGGCAATTGTGACATTATAAATCTTTCGTTCTTTCAACGAATAAATTCTATACTTAATACATACAGTCAAGCGGGAAAGTCTGCACACCCCTTTAACCTTCTCCACGTTTTATTGTTATCAATTTTTTATTTTATTTTGTAAATTATAACACAAAACAAGACAAATAACCATACATGACAATCACAGTAACAAACACACACCCTTACAAAATCCCTCCCCCCACCCCACCCCATAGGTCCCGCCCGCCAAATAGATAACAATGGAAACAAGAATAAAAGATAAACAAGAAAAAAAATAAAAAATACACATACTGTATATACATACAAACAAACAAATGCACGCAGACAATGAATGTGGTTTCGGGATATCAATAGATCTAGACCTAGAACATAGGCTACATATTGTCCACCCACCATACACAAAGTATAAATACAACGTATAAATACAACCTATGAACCCCTCAATAAGTACAACCCGAGAAGGTCAGTCACCCGCCTGCATGGCTTCGATAAAGGAGGACCATGTATTAATATTCTGTGCATTTGCACCATGCATGCGGGCCACAGACATCTCCAGTTTAGCCAGTTCCACCACGGATGATTCCCACTGATGATAGGACAGGGTATGTGGGGCCTTCCATCTCATGGCTATCATTTTTTTGGCTGCTGTTAAGCACAGCAGCAGCCAGCGTTGTTGTTTACTAGATACTGTCAAAGTAGAGAAATCATTCAATAATAAAATAATTAGGGATGCACCGATACCGATACCGGTATCGGTATCGGGGCCGATACCATGCTCATGTACTCGTACTCGTACTCGAAAAAATGTACCGATACTCCAAAACCGATACCAACGTCCAAACGTCCGCACGCTAATGCTATCACCTTAGCAACACCTAATCCTGACCTGCGTGCTCACTAGGGATGTTAACAGTTAATCGACTATCGATTAATTGCTAATAAGAATTGAATCGATAAGATTTCAAATGAAACAATTAACTGAATAATCTGCGATCTTGTTTCAACGGCAGTTTTTGTGTGAAACGTAATCATGGTTTAAGGTCTCCACGCGAGGGCGAAGTTAATGTAGCCTACCACCTGAAATGCGAACTTTTCCTATAAACCTCGTATGAACTTTTTGTATTTTTTCCTTGTAGTTATATAGTTTTATGGATTAGGTTTATGGTCGCTCCAGTGAGCGTTTTAAATATGGATTAGAAACTACGGAAATATATGACAATTTGTGTGTTCTCAAGTTCTGACCATTTCGTGGTAAGTAACCTATTGTAAAACATTGCGTTTTCAAATGGTAAAGTTGTCAAAAGGGTGACAAGGGCCATACTTTTTTTTTAAAGCAGATGATTCTTTTCTCCCAAATTGAATGTCGATGTTCAGTCATGTATGGGGGGAGCCCTTATACAAAGGGTTGAGCTAGGTGCACTGATGTAGCATAGTGCTATTAATCACCCAGTTCGTCAGTAGGCTACTTGATTAAAATAGCGGTTCAGATTAAAATAGCAACCATTCACGCAGTGCGTGATCTAGACTCAAATTACCTGACAACAAATAAAGAAAAGGGCTTTAGCTAGACTTCTTACTGAATTTCAAGTGTAAAGAAGAAACAAACGTATAGCCACATATTGGTTATATTTGTGTAGCCTATAAAACATGGTTATAGCATATTAGGCCTTCTTAAAATAGCCTACATTTATTGTGCTATTTCGATACAAAAGAAAACACGAATGTGCTTCATTTAATCAATATCATTATTACAGATTTGAAATGGTTTAATAACGGGCAGACTTTTATTAACTCTTAGTTTGATAGTTACAGAATAGGCCTACATGGAAAATGTACAATATAGCCTACAGTAGCCTATGCGATTTTGATTAGAAATGCTTGAACCGTTTTGCTTTCGGTAACGTTACGTTGGGTGGACGTCAGATGCCAGTAGGTAGGCTACAGGTTCCGATCATGATTGCAGGCTATATTTTTTAAATGTGAAACTGTACCAAAAAAACAGTTGACCGGGCTATATTATTTTACTAATACCCCCGCCATTTGTTGCAAACTAATTGAGTAGCCCGTAGCCTATGCAGAGAGTAACTGATTCGGTTGACAATTATGTAGGCTACTGCGGTGCGGTAGTCAGCAGTTCATATAGGCTAGTCAATTCAGTAGGACTCTCTGAGGTTGATGGTTGAAAAGGACATTATGCCAATAAGCAGCATTAGACCTAGTCTTTAGATAGCACACAGGCTGTTCCATGTCAGTACAGTAGGTTAGCCTATAATGTATGTAGGCCTATTTCACAATTGTTTTTTTACAGTCAGCCCCCCTGTTAAGTTGACCATGTATATTAGTGGTAAGGGTTAGGGGTCACTTATACTTTGACGTTCCAGTATAAATAGAATGATGCACAAAAGACTGTACAGTTTTATTTTGGTTATTATTTATGTTTATTTATTTATTTTTATTGGACCTCATTTGATTTAAATAATTAGTAAATTGATAGACTGTGCTCCATCAACAGGAGAAAATAAACACAGTATCTTCAAAATCAGCCGTCTCATTATTGTGGTATTATTATACAGTATTATTATAAAGTACTCATACTTAAAAAAACACACAAAAAATGGTATCGGTATCGGTATCGGCGAGTACTCAAAAGTGAGTACTCGTACTCGTACTCGGTCTGAAAAAAATGGTATCGGTGCATCCCTAAAAATAATAGGAGAACAGGGAATGGATAAACTTAAAATAGAAGAAATTTTGTCAATAACAGTGCTCCAAAATAAAGAGACAGCAGGACATTCCCAAACCATGTGAATAAACGTGCCGGTAGTTTTCAATGTGCATAATTGGCAGTTAGGAGTTTGTGCTAGCTTCATCTTAAATAACTTATTGGGGGTACAATAAAGTCTGTGTGCGAAATTATAATGTATCATTTGATGGTTGGGGTTCCGAGAGGACAAAAGAATATTTACCCAAACTTTGTTCCAATTAATTGTGTTAGAAGAAATGGAAAGGTCATGACACCAGCGATTATTGACTTGAAGAGGCTTTTCTGCAGCTTTAGTGATAAATGTATATAAAGTAGAAACCAAGCCTTTAGTTGATTTACAAGTACATATTTTATGGATAGGGTGGGTCTTCAACTCTTCTCCCCAGGGAACCCCATAAGTGCGTAATGCACTACGTAACTGTAGGTAAAAGAAAAATGAGGTACCTGGTAAATTATAATGGAACTTAAGGTCCTGAAAAGATCTAAGCTCATTATGTGAGACTAGGTCAGAAAGGATATTAATCCCTCTGTCCTTCCACTGTGGAAATGAAATTGGCCGCCCACCCAAACAAATTGCTAAATTGTTAAATAAAGGAAGATGGGCAGGATATTTCAAATGTATATTGGCATGTGATTCGATTAGTCTCCATGTAGTAATAAGATGAGAAATTATAGGACCAAATCTGCAAGTTTTGAGAGGGATATTTGAATAAATAATATCTTGAAGTCTGTGAGGACTAACCAGCTGTTCCTCCAATGGACGCCAGGTTGCTTCTGCATCTGGGTTAAGCCAGGTGCAGAGAGCCCGAAGAGTAAGGGACCAAGAATAAAACTTAAAATTAGGAAGACCCAAACCGCCAGAGAGTTTTGGTCTTTGTAAACTAGACATTTTTATTCTAGGGCGTTTCCCTTTCCAAACATACTTTGAAATCAATTTGTGTAGTTTGTCCCAGTAACCAGTAGGAGGCGGTAATGGGAGCATGGCACTATAAAAATTAATACGAGGTAATATGTTCATCTTAGTGATGGAAACACGTGCTTGAAAAGAGTTTGCGATGGGCGACCAGCGCTCTACATCCGACTCCACCTGCCTAAAGGTTTTATTATAATTATATGACACAGTGATTTGTAAGGATGGAAAGATGGATAAGCCCAGATATTTAAAATTATGGACCAACGGGATATTTGAAGGTGGTGTAGCCTGTCTCATGGCATCATTCAATGGGAGGAAGGCAGACTTGGCCCAATTGATTTTGTATCCAGATATCCTACTGAATTATTCAAATATAGATAAGAGATGAGGGGTTGAATGAACCGCATCACCAAGATAGAGTATAATATCATCACAGTAAAGAGAGATGTAGTGGTCTGTATTGTGGACTGAAATTGGAGTGTGAGATAACTGACGCACGGCTTGAGCTAGGGGTTCTAAAGATAGAGTAAATAATAACGGTGAGAGAACACAGCCTTGTCTAGAGCTACGAGAGACCGGAAAAAGTGAAGAACAGAGGCTACCAGTCATAACCATAGCAGAGGGAGAGGCGTATAGAGTCTTTATCATGCCAATAAACTGATTTCCAAACCCCATGTGTTGCAGGACTGACCACAGGAAATGCCATTCAAGACGATCAAATGCTTTCTCCGCATCGAGAGAGAGTACGGCACATGGAGTTTTTATGGCAGAGGAAGCATCTATGACATGCAAAAGTCTACGGACATTATCCGAAGATAATCGAGATTTTATAAATCCGGTTTGATCTGGATGTACAAGTTTACACATTAGAGGCTCAAGCCTAAGGGCCAGCACTTTTGCAAATAATTTCACGTCCGCATTCAACAGTGATATAGGGCGGTAATTCGAACAATAAGTTTCATCTTTGCCTTTTTTAAGCAGTAGTGTAATGGTGGCAGTATTTACATCCCTTGAAAATGAGCCATTTGTAATTGAAAAATGTATCATATTCAAAATCAGAGGGCCAAAAAGAGGCCAAAAATATAAAAGAAGTTCCGGTGGAATTCCATCAAATCCAGGTGACCGACCCTTATTCAGGCTCATAACGTTTTATTACGTTACAGACATCTACACACAATAGCCAATAATGACGAAGTGAAAGGCTCTGGCTGGGCCACTCAAGGACATGCACAAACTTTCTGCAAAGCCACTCCTTTGTTCTCTTGGCTGTGTGCTTCGGATCGTTGTCATGTTGGAAGGTCTGAGGTCCAGAGTGCTCTGGAGCAGGTTTTCTTCAAGAATCTCTGTGTACTTAGCTGCATTCATCTTTCCCTCTATCAGGACTAGTCGCCCCGTTCCCGCTGTTGAAAAACATCCCCACATCATGATGCTGCCACCACCATGCTTCACTGCAAGCATGGTATTAGCTAGGTGATGAGCGGTGCCTGGTTTTCTCCAGACGTGACGCTTGGTATTCAGGCCAAAAAGTTCAATTTTGGTTTCATCAGACCAGAGTATCTTGATTCTCATGGTTTGAGAGTCTTCTTGGTGCCTTTTTGGCAAACTCCAAGCGGGCTGTGATGTGCCTTTTACTAAGGAGGGGCTTCCTTCTGGCCACTCTACCATAAAGGCCTGATTGGTAGAGTGCTGCCTGGATGGTTGATCTTCTGAAAGGTTCTCCCATCTCCACAAGGATACGCTGGAGCTCTGTCAGAGTGACCCTCGGGTTCCTGCTCACCTCCCTGGCCAAGGCCCGTTTTCCCCGATTGCTCAGTTTGGCCGGGCGGCCAGGTCTAGAAAGATTCTTAGTGGTTCCAAACTTCTTCCATTTACGAATAATGGTACCGTTCCGTACCCTTCTCCAGATCTATGCCTTGACACAATCCTGTTTCTGAGGTCTGCAAATAATTCCTTTGACCCCATGGCTTGGAGTTTGCTCTGACATGCACTGTCAACTGTGGGACCTTATATAGGCAGGTGTTGGCAATCCCCAATCATGTCCAATCAATTGAATTTATCACAGGTGGACTCCAATTAAGTTGTAGAAACATCTCAAGCAGTATCAGTGGAAACAAAATGCACTTCAGCTCACTTTTGGGTGTCATATCAAAGGGTGTGCATACTTGTGTATGTATGATATTTTACATTTAGATTTTTAATAAATTAGCACAAATGTCTAAAAACCTGTTTTCACTTTGACATTATGGGCTATTTTGTGTAGAATTTTGAGACAACAAATGAACTCAATCTATTGTAGAATATGTCTGTAACGTAATAAAACGTGGAGAAGGTGAAAGGGGTGTGCAGACTTTCCGGTTTGACTGTACGTCAAAAATGTATATTCTATTTCAGATACATGTAAATTTGTCATTTATTAAGTTTTTATTTTATACATTTCATTGAAACTTCAATCATGACAGCAAAAATTAATTCGTATTTGAATCACATTAAACTCCAGTACAGATGCTCATTGCTTTGTACCATAGGATGAACTGAATATACAGTGAGCACCATAATTAATTGGACAGTGACACATTTTTTTGTTATTTTGGTTCTGTACTCTAGCAATTTCAGTTTGAAAAGATACAATGACAATGAGGTCGAAGTGCAGACTGTCAGCTTTAATTTGAGGGTATTTTCATCCAGATCGGAAAAACCATTTAGAAATGATAGAACCTTTTGTACATAGTCCCCCCCATTTTCGGGCATCAAAAAATATTGTAGTTTAACATAATGCTGCCTGTTTTCCAGTACTTGTGAATAATTTTGATTTGTTTTAAAAATAGCAGAATTTGACCATTACAGAGAAATTACTAGTCAACGCTATTTCCAGATGGCGCAGGGAGGCGGGGGCATCATTAATTGCCTGGGCAGACTCTACAGGATGCACAAGAGACAAGAAAGCTGGGCTCACAAATATTAACACATTAGAATTCAAGAGGTAGCACAGAATAGAAGGAGGCCTGAGGAGGAGGGGTAAATCACCAGTCCGAAAAACACCATCAACCCTGCCAGATTCCCAGTGTCTGTAGGAGGTTATGGGAGCGATGAACCAGCGACCACCCCGGCCTCCCACCCCCTTCCCCCTCCAAGCTCGTGCTTTTGATAAAGCTCTCAAACGACAGACAAGAATTTGATGATTATTCACGATTGGCATATCCCCTGTGTCCAGATGGTTTCATGCTGTGTACAGATGCACTCAGAAACTGGGGTGTTGAGTCCTCCTCTTGTTCAATCTTATAGTTTTATGATAGGGTTCTGCACCAATGCCACACAAGCATACTGTATTTGGCACCCCATTCGGGACAGTGACCTTTTATTTTATGTCGATTGCATGCATAGTAAATCTTCATTAAAATATAAATTTTTTCCTGTGCCCATGGACAACATTGTGCAAAATGACAGTCCCAATTGACAGTCTGCTAATTGGAAACCTTCAAGAGTTGATGAGCTGTAAGCAGGCAACATTTGCTGTGTAGAAGCCTAACAAATATTAGCTGGAATCAGGGTGTGATCTACAGGGGAGCCAGCGGGAGCTTAGCTCCCCTTAATATGCCATGAGCTCCCCTCAATACTTCATTTGTAGGGTCTCTAGAATGTTAACTGACTATTTGTTTTGCCACAATTTTAACTGTGTGATTTATGTTATATTTTCAAAATCGTACATTTTGGATAGTGTAAAATTCTGTGAAATGGTATTTCAATCTCTGTGAGCATGATGATGTCACCCAGAAATGTGAAAAGATCAGTTTCCGGGACATGGAGGAGACGAGGTGGTAGTGGTGTAAAGGAGAATAATTTATTTTGAGTATTGGGATGTAACCTTGATGTTTGGATTGGCTTTGCGCGAGCGGCCATTGAACCATTGCTGCGCGAGGCAGAAGCTTTTATTTGTTCGCGGCAGGTATTTCAATCCACTCGTGATGACATATCATCCTCTCGCGCTCTGTTTTTTTTTGTGCAAACTGTCAATCGCACAATTTGGTTGACTTTTATCCATAACGGTGCCTCATACCCTTTTATGCCACTCTGTGTTGCATATGTAAATACACATGGACTTCACAGGCTCTCGGTGGCTAGCTAGCTAGACCTACTCTACCACACAGTCATACAGCAGTCTACAATCAGAACAACACATAACTAACTCCCTGCTGGACAACTAATTCCGCTAACCACCATTACAATATGATATGATCTCGTATTCCCATGGGATATTATAGAGTTTGGTCAAGCGAATCCTACAACAAGTTAGCTAGTTAACTTAGCTGCCGTTATTACTACATGGTTAAAGGTGTGAGAAAAGAAGACCCAACACGGATCTGGAAAACAAGCTGCACGTAAGGGCTGAATCTAGCGATTTACTTTGCGGTCTTTTATTCAAAAGATGATCACCATTTGATGCAGCATGCTTCAAGCGAGAGTGCAACTGCTTACTAATGTGAGCCTCAGTGCAAATTAGGCAGGTCACAGAAAGAGGCTTGAGCGCCCTTTGCTAATAAGCAGGTGTCCGGGTACACCTCACACCAAGGAAAGATAAGAATGAGATGCGTATGACTCATTGCTACTGTAGGTGCTAGTCGTGCATCATCTATCTGAAGTAATATGAATCCCACTCCCAGTATTGATGCAGTGACAGTCTTTTCAATGAAAATGATAAACTAATTTATGCATGACTCACTTTTGTACTTAAAAAGCAAGTCAGGTTGAATATATTACTCATAACATTTACATACACACATATATACATATATAGGTGCAGCTCAAAAAATTTGAATATCGTGAAAAAGTTCAATATTTTTTGTCACTCATTTCAGAAAGTGAAACTCATATATTATATAGATTCATTACACATAGAGTGAATATTTCAAGCCTTTATTTCTTGTAATTTTGATGATTATGGCTTACAGCTAATGAAAACCCAAATTCAGTGTCTCAGAAAATTAGAATATTTTGCTCCTGACCTGCTTTAGTAGATGTGGATGGATCCCTTTAAGGGTTGTTTCTCCTGACTTTTTTCCCCATAGAGTTCTATAGGAAAATGAGTCAGGAGAAATAACCCTTGCAGTGATCCATCCACATCTACTCCATATCTGGCAACAGAGTGATGGTTTGGGGCTCGTTCGATAGCTCAGACCCTTGATGACTTACAGCCATTTAGCCAGCCATGTGTTCCATACTGTACCAGTGTAATTTACAGCTGAATCTAGTCTCACCCCCAAATTCCCATAGAGATCAGTTCAAATGCAGAGAGGTTATAGTATCGCTTGTAACAGTACCTGAAAATAAAATATCGAGAGTCTTTTGGTGTTGATTGGTCACAGACTTCAGGAAGTAACAGCATGCAAAGGATATGCGACCAAATATTAAATATGATACTAGCAACATAAATATGTTAAAGCAAAATATTCTAATTTTCTGAGACACTGAATTTTGGGTTTCATTAGCTGTAAGCCATAATCATCAAAATTACAAGAAATAAAGGCTTGAAATATTTCACTCTATGTGTAATGAATCTATATAATATATGAGTTTCACTTTCTGAAATGAGTGACAAAAAATATTGAACTTTTTCACGATATTCTAATTTTTTGAGCTGCACCTGTATATATATATAGTCAAGCTTATTGAATGTAGAAATGATTCTACAATTAAATTATTTAGCTGGTATCTGGCGACCAGGGTGTTTGCTAGAATAAAGTGAAAGAACAGTTATATATCTCCTGAACCTTTAATAATCATGTATTGTGCTGACTTGAGATTCCATATGACTTGAGTTTCCCCTTATTTGTATACGGGAATGACATAATCCCATCTGAATCATGGCTTTTTTCTAATAATTATGCTTCTCCAAATTTGCACCATGCATTACCAGGGCTGGATATCATCTGTCTTTTAAAATAGTCAGAGTAAAATAGTCAAAAGGGAGAGTTCTAGCATTACAATTCTAGTTTAATTGTTGTCCATTACACTTCTCTTTATTCCTGGAGAACTCAACTGCCCCAGGGACCCTGCATCAGAAACACACGTGTAGTGATTATGGGTGAACTCTGCTACCTTTCAGATCCACATGGCAACAGCGAATTACTCCCACACACCTACCATTACTGAGCTGAGCGCACACACACACACACACACACACACACACACACACTCACAATAGCTAAATTACTGTGGTTATATTGAGCAAATTGCAGCTCTGTTTTTACATTTCTGCAAACATCTCCATCAACAGGTTTTGAATGGAGGTAGTCAGGTGATCTTTCTCTATTTATAACATTACTGTCATTTTTCCATTTCCAGGTGTATATAGAAATCCATAAACATATACAAGCACATATATACAGTACAGAAAAAATCTACACTTTCAGTGAACATTCAGACAACAAATATTCAGAAAAACATAGAACATGGTACTATAAACCATTCTAAAACAGTGTGTCACACTATTTTATTTGTAATTGTCTATGTCCATAATCAATACATATGGGTTACACACTAGTTTAAACCACATTGGGAATATCATAAAGAAAGCATTACGATAACAAATCTACCCATCCAAAAATATTTTGCATTGTGCAAATATATATGCAATTTGAAAACATCAACACGTATTTAGTATTACTTTGTTGCTGTCATGTCAAGACATGTACAGGTTGTTTGATGAAGCAAAATTTTAAAAAAATTTTCTTCTTCAAAGGTCACCACTGTGCAGGTGTTGGTCAGAAAATTTGAATACAATGGTCGAGTTTAACTTGATCGCAGGCAGCATATATGTATTCTGTATGCTGTGATCAAGCGAAGCTTAACCATTGTAGTGGTTTAGCCATTACACCATTGACCCCAATGTCAAAAAGTACATTGTTATAAAATTGGAAAATAAATAAATAAATAAATAAATAAATAAATACATAAATAAAGTCTTTCACCAACCTGGAATGCATCAAGCAGTTGAGTCAGGAAAATATTTCCTCAATGTGTCAAGAACGGTTTTAAACTATGTAGTAAAACAATTGTTCATAAAGATAATCTTCACTTTATGGAAGCGGGAGTTTTTGGGCTGCTTTTCTCAGCTTTTTTTCTGTCATTTTGAAAGCCTAGCATTGACTTTTTTAAACCTTTTTCCGCTCACCATTGATTGTTAATTCAGACCACAATTCAATATTATAAGTTGGCATTGTATTATTAAAGTTTGATGAAAAGACTCGTTCAGCACTGATTCATCACTATATAGTAAGGAAAGCCTTCTTTCACCAAAAGTGAGTGAGTAGCTACAGTTAGGTCCATAAGTATTTAGACAGTGACACAATTTTAGTTGTTTTGGCTGTGTACTCCAACACGTTGGATTTTAAATGGAACAGTAACTATGAGGTTGAAGTGCAGACTTTCAGCTTTAATTTGAGGGTTTTTAGTCCATATCGGGTGAACAGTGTAGCAATTGTAGCCATTTTTATACATAGTCTCCCCCATTTTAGGGGACCAAAAGTAATTGGACAAATTAACAAACTTTAATAAAGTTATAATATTTAATATTTGATTGCATATCCTTTGCATGTTGTGACTTCCTGATGTTTGTGTCCCCAGATTCTTGATATTTTATTTTCAGGTACTCTTACTGGTACTCTTAAGATTTTATTTTCAGATCCTATAATATCTCTGCATTTGAATGGATCTCTATGGGAATTGGGGGGTGGGACTCGATTAAACTGTACATTACACGGGAATAGTATGGAACACATGGTTGGCTAAATGGCTGTAAGTTATCAAGGGTCTGAGGTATCAAACTAGCCTCAAACCATCACTCTGCTGCCAGATATGCAGTCGATATGGATAGATCACTTTAAGCGTTGTTTCTCCTGACTTATTTTCCAATTGAACTCTATGGAAAAATTAGTCAGGAGAAACAACCCTTAAAGTGATTCATCCATATCTACTGCATATCTGACAGCAGACTGAGTGATGGTTTGAGGCTCGTTTGATACCTCAAACCCTTGATGACTTACAACCATTTAACCAGCCGTGTGTTCCATACTATTCCCATGTAATTTACATCTTAATTTAGTCCCACCCCCCAATTCCCATAGAGATACACTAAAATGCAGAGATATTATAGTATTGCTTGTAAGAGTACCATGAAATAATAAATCAAGAGTCTTTTGATGTTGTTGGGTCACAGACCCAAGTCATGATATGCAACTAAATATTAAATATTTATTAAAGTTTATGTTCATTTGTCCAATTACTTTTGGTCCCCTAAAATAGGGGGGACTATGTATAAAAATGGCTACAATTGCTACGCCATTCACCCAATATGAACGTAAAAACCTTCAAGTTAAAGCTGAAAGTCTGCACTTTAACCTCATAGTCACTGTTCCATTTCAAATGCAATGTGCTGGAGTACAGAGCCAAATCAACAACAATTGTGTCACTGTCCAAATACTTATGGACCTGACTGTATATGTGTGTGTGTGTGTAAATTGAGAATAGTTGGGATCTGCTAGCAGTTGTAGACTTTTTCAAAATATCAATCCCTTTTTCATACATTAGAAGTTAAAAATGTGTGATGTGCTCTATCTCTAAGCTAAATCTGTAATGGAGTATTTGAAGTGTGTTGTGTGAATTTATAGCTGCAGCTAAATAAACTCTAAACACACATGCATTTGTATTCCCTTTAAATCAGACTGATCTACACTCTAATCATAAAGTTCAGACATTACTAGTGCTGGTTGCAGCTGGGACAATAACCCCAAACCTTTTTTCATTTGCTCCAGATGTTGAATTTCACAATGAAACCATCTTTCCTCAGTCCAGGTAGACAGCAGTCAGAGAGCAGGTCTACCCCCTGAATACATCCCCCGACTGATCTCTGTCTTCCTTGTCCGGGCCGGACTGGTCCACCAGCTCAGGGAAATGTGGACTAACGCAACCGTTGACAGCGTCTTTCACGCTGACAGGGAGCGACCTCGTCTTCTTCTCATGTTCTGAGAGGGTCTCATGGTTGAGCTATGATGAGAAGGAGGATCACAGAGGAAAAGTGTGTATGCCTATGTGTGAACTCAACAGGAAGTGTGCTGTCCATCGGCATTAAGGACTTCAGTGCATTCTCATTCGTCAGTCAACTGACAGAATATTCATCGACAAAATGAAAAATTTGGAACATAAGAACTGATTGGATTGAAGAGCAAGCCCTAATTAGCATGTAGTTGTATTTATTATCGGTTCACTCACATCTAACTATATTTCATCATTGCTGCAGTGCGCGTACAGTAAGAGCTTTATATTCAAGGGAATGCAACACATTGAACACATTTCATATTTGTGTCCCATTCAAAACTGAGCCTTTCAAAAATAAAAAAACTATTCACCAGCAGCACATCAAGTAGACTATTCTAAAAGTATAGTAACTATTCACAGCATAAGCTGGACACGAGGCAGAAATCTGAGCAAACTGTGTACCTGGTTAGTCCGGTCTTTGATCTGCTCCAGAGTGGCAGCCTGCTTCTTCCCCAGTGCTTCCTGTTGTAGTGGGTTACTGTTAAAAAGCTTCATTCACCCACAATGCACCCTGCTGCACCACAAGAAGAGCTGCACCTACAGATCTCTGTGTTTTGTAGTGCTCTAATGTGAGCTAACCCTAGAACATTTTTACAGTTGCACCTTTTTGCTACCACCTTCTCAGTCCTATATTGTTTATGATTGTAAATACAAAGGATTGTGGTGAATGATGCTGACTATATACAGATCTGGGGCCACATGTATAAACAGTGCTGAGCAGAGAAATGCCCTCAGAAAACTGCGTCAGCGAGTTTCCACGCAAAGATTCACATGTATTACATAAAAAAACCTGCGTACCTCTGCATATGCTGGACACCATATGTACGCAATGTTTGGAAACAGTCTGATATGGCGACACCGTTATAGAAAGGCAGAGGGAAAAAATGCAAAACTTTGCGAAAGCAGATTTCGGACTTTCTCCCTGAGCATTCTTTTACGCATTTTTTTACACAGAGTTTTATACATGTGGCCCCAGGTGTTCAGCAAAGGAGATGTGTTTGTTTGCTTTCTCGCTAAGGATATCAATTATATGTGAACAAGACTTTGCCATCTAGCTGGGAATAAGCATTAAATACATTTTCTGCCTATTGTATTTCTGATAAAACATCCTTTCATTTGACTCTCCTCAGCTTGGAATGAAACCGCTAATATTCAGCACGTAAATTTGACAAACCAGGTCAATTTTCATTTGAAACACCTCTGGCCGTTCTCAAATGTAAAATGTAAAAATATACTTGACCAATAGCTTCTCTAAGCAAGCACTGCAGGGACATGCTGTAATGCACTGTTTCAGCTTCTGGTAAGAAACATGCAGAGAAGCTTCATTTGATAGGATGTTTTTAGTGGAATTCAGAGTACTTCAGATAGCAATCATTTTGTGATTTTCTGCCTATAAGCAGTGGATTCAACTAACATTAATATTTTAAAATGTATAGCTATGTATTCTGTCCACAAAGTTACATCTAAAATTGTACGATTCTTTCACAACATTTTTACGAGCAGAATGCTATGCAGTTTTTTCCACAAACAGTCATTGTCATTTTAAGCCCGTTTAAACTGGCAAACTCTTTTCACTCTCGAACACGTGGTAAAAGCAGTTAATATAAAATGCCACAATGCAATCAAGTAACAAACAAAAGATGTAAACAGCAAAATTGTGTGATTATCTGCTTGTCAGAACATTCATTCATCTTTAAAAGCAGAAATGAATCTGTACACAAGGCAGGGTGCTGGTGACTTGGCTTGGTCAGGGCATTCAGACCAATAGTATGCATGAGGATAGAGAAAGGACAAGGTCTTGTGCTCGTTCATAACTCCCTGCTCTCCAGCACACTCAACATCTATTCACGGTTGCCATGGTTATCTGTTTACCAGCTGCCTCTGATATACAAATGAGCACATTGATAATCACTGCGGCACATACATGCACATAGACATATGTCAATCCAGGCATTGTCGATATATACACATTCGGAAAGCACTATTTGTGCATATTTATGAAAATATTGGCCATGCCATTTATTCTGGCCATTTATATATTTTAGAAATAAAAATGGGTATTGTCACTTACGCCATTTGTTGACTGGCCAGAATTATCAGCAGTACCACCGTCTTTGTCCTTCTTTGCCCTAAAGCAGAATTAGAACAAGATTCCCTCCTTTAACAATATTTATAGTACCGAATGCTACAAGATGCAAACAAGTCTTTTCATACGCATGTTCTTGCTCTCACAAGAGACATACAGGTCTTTTCATATGCATGCTCTCACAAGAGATGTGCCAGGTTACTGAGGATATGTGATAGCTGTAGAGACAGTGTTTGTGAATTGATGAAACCTCTATAGTGCATTATGATGAAAAAACGGAACATGTCATATCATAAAAGCCTTGAAAGTGCAATTACTGTGCATGCTTACAATCAAGTAGAAGTTATATTTTGTTGTCTTTTGCATTTGAGCACTTGTAGTGATAATTTAATATGGGCACACATATTTATTTATGCCGCCACCTACCTACACTTTTCTTCTTGGATCCTCATTGGCCCATTATTAAATATCATTTTAACATATCATTCTACATAACTGTAGCCTTATCTGCACTTTTTTCTTCCCTTTACTGAAAATAAATTTCATGCAGCAAGGAAATTATTTAATAAACCCTACAATTAAATACCTCCATGCAGGCAATATTTTAATTAACATAGATAGGGCCTGATTTACTAAGACCTTTAATACCTGCAAAACCTTTTAGCACATGCAAAACTAATAACACAACCAAAGATTGGTGCAAAAAACTACCATAACCAATCATTGGTCTTGTTATTAGTTTTGCGTGTGCTATAAGGTTTTGCACTTGCTAAAAGTCTTAGTAAATCAAGCCCATAGTTACATGCATGTCGTCAAGACACAACACTCTGCACCCAATCTTTAGCCAATCACAAAAAAAGAGGTGGTTGAAACATTTATTCTCTTTCATTTTTAAGATTAATTTAGGAGGGATGTATAGAGGCAAATCTTGTCCTTATTTGGCCTGTTTTAGTAAATATGAGACCCTATTCCTCATAGAGATGTTTGAACACCTTGTGACTAGAGGTGGGACGATTCAATCCCATAACGATTCGATTCGATTACGATTCTTTAGGCAAAGGTTCGATGCATCATAATATCTTACGTTTGACCACGATTCGATTCGATAAGATTCTGTTCGATTAATTTAGATACTTTAAAAAAATGTAATAGGTATGTTATGTGATTTGATACCGATACATTCAGCAGTAATTAAATATTCAATTAGAACCTACACTAAGTTCACAGCATTATGTTTATTGTTAAGGCATGCCATACATTTTGCAGCAAATAATGCAGCAATAAACATGACTAACAGTGTATTTTCTAAAGTTGCCCTATTTAGGTTATTGTTTTTCAAACAGTGTCAGACATGGTACTCTAATACATTTCCTTTATTTACTAAATGAAAATGGCAAAATGTATAACAATTACTAAACTGGGCCAAGAAAAATGAAATAGCCTATAGGTCATGCATAGTACTTTCCTAAATCTTAGTACGATCTAGAACTTCGGTGGAGCAAGATGCCCATCCATCCGTAGTTAAAGCTACTCTCGTAGCGTTTTGCAAGGACAGTCGAACAGTTTTCTTCACCTCTTCATACAGAGCAGGTATACATTTTTCACTCAAATATTTTCTGCATGGTATGGTGTATCTAGGTTCCACGACATTCATTTTGTGAATCGGACAGTTAACGTAGTAATAATTAATTGAACGTAAGACATTGGAAATAGTCTTACTATTTTTTTTTTTTGTCTCTAACGTCTACTTGATTTTGAATAGAAAATGGTTTAAATTTAAATATCAGAAAGCACTTTACAATTAACTGTCTGGACACGGTATGTGTATAAAAACGAATAAAAACAATTATACAAAAAAATAGAACTGTTTGGCCATTTCTCCAGGAAACTCAGGGGAAGTGTCAATGACTCCCGAGTTTAGCTTGCTAACCAGCTTGCTAACGCGCTTGCTGTCCTTCACGTCAATTGTGTATCGTCGGCTCAAATGGTTTATCATGTTTGTGGTGTTGCCTGTGTATCTGATTTCTACTTGGCAGATCTTGCATATTGCAGCGGTTTTGTCAAGTACACCCTCCTTCTTTATAAACACGAAATGCTTCCATACCACTGATTTTCTGTTCGGAACAAATTCTGTAAGTTTCTGTCTCTTTTGTCGCACTCAGCGAGCACGCAGCTAGCCATTTCGCTCAGATCTGTCCGTCTCATTGTCGCTTGATTCCCGCCTGTCCCTACTTGCAACTCACGCTTACTTGGGGGTTGGAGCAGAAACATGGATTGAAGCTGGTCAAAACAGTTTTAAAAGTAGTCGTGTCTCAGAAATATATATTTTAAATAATTTTTGAATAAATGAATACATGTGCACATTCATTTAAAATGCGATATTAATCGATGCTTATCGATTCGAATCTTACAGATCGATGCAGTTGTATTTACACATTCGGATCGATGCATCGCGGTGCATTGTCCCACTCCTACTTGTGACTGATATGTATCTGACCTACCTTCAAAGAGCTGAACACACTGAAAAACAATAACATACTACTGAGTGATTCATTTAGTTGGGTTGTGTCCCCCCCTCCCCACACACAGACACACACACACATACAAACATACCTGCACACACACACACACACACACACACAAATGTGATTGTCTGCAATGGTTACAAATGGACCTTCACTTTTTTACATTTCCCGACAATTCCAAGTAGCAGGTGCACAAGACAATGGAGAAATTGTGAAGATGTTCTCCTACACGACCACTGGAATTGTCTTTTTGTTTTCCTTATATACAGGTTTGCTTAACTTTAGTCGATATAATTTAATATAAATGGCTTAAACGACTGGATTGCAACAAATGTGGATATTCCACACGTTATACACACACAAACTCACACATGCAGACACACCTACACACACACATACACAATAACAAAATAAACATGTCAATATAAAAATATCTCTGGCTTCTATAAGTAAGTGGATATCTTGATTGCAACCACACTCTTATAAAGATTAGATGCTTAAATACAATGTAATTAATCAATGCTGCAATTAATCACAGATTATTTTTTTATTTGTTCATAAAACACTTTCCTCTCATGCGAATTCTAATAAAAAGAAGACAGTCATTCGTCGTAAGAAGGATGCATGTACTTACCTCAATGACCTTTTAGGCATATCCAAACACGGAGAACTAAAGACAGAGGCCTGGATTCAATTAACATTTTTCCTTAATTTTTTCTTTGAAAAATAAATGCAAGTGAGCTTCTTTCTTCAAAATTAGAGTTTATCAAGCTCAGCAATTAACCTGATGAATGGGTTTGTGAAGAAAAATCTCACCCCAATGACCATTTTTGAGGTGAAAAGTCAGCGAAACGACTAGGTGCTCGGGTGAAAACCTGGCTTTGGTTTAAAAATTAATTTTTTCTAGTTGACTAGTACATAGCCAGGCTATATCTGGGTAAAACCTGAACTATATTTGGGTTAACCTATTCCGTTTATGTCAAAGAGTCTCTTAAACTAGATTTCCACACCTCTGCACGTCTAGATTCCGGCTTTTGCTCACTGAGACACTTGCTTTTATTTAAAAGTAAAATTCAAGGACAAAAGTCAATTTAATACAGGCCAGTGTCATTTCCCCCTCATTTTACAGACCTGAGTTGTGAGACAGCTTTGCTGTATGAAAACCCACCTCTCCATTGCCTGTGTCTCTTTGGCATGCTTCTCTGCTGCCAGATCCAGCAGCTTCGTTAATTGCTGTCACACCAGAGGAAGGAAACAGGAAACAGGAAATGACACTGTCAACATGTCCATTTTCACAGGCACAGGTCATATAGCCAAAGCAAAAAAAGGCTGTTTTTCTATGGAAATTCCTTTTGTAATATACACTGGATATAATCAAAAGAAGTACAAATTGTCATGCAATGTCAATTATCTGCTACTCTGGCCAAGAGATAATTTGGCCAATAAAGATGACTGCTGTCAGACCTTTGCATATTTTCAAAGAACGGTGTTTTTAGATCCCAAGCTTTAGTAAAAGAAAGTATTGATTCTTCTGTTCTGAGCAGATCAGGTGCTTGTGGTTGTTATGCTCTGGAGTACCTAATCTATAATTGGCAATCATTGCTTTGATATACAATACCCCTGAGGCGAGGAGTTGACTGGCAGGTCACACGTTCACTGTATTGCAAAGCCTTTTTTAAATAGAAGTGCATCGCACTTTTATTTTAGCATTTTGGTTTAAATACATATGAGTGTAGGCAGGGGTGCCACCAGGGATTGTGGGCTCCATGAAAAGATATAAAGATATATCACATTGGGCCCCACCACCACAGACCACACCAACCCTGCGCAATTGCTGTAACCACACACCTCCAGAACCCAATCGACCCATTCAAAGCTTTAAATAACTACCTTTACAGGCTTGCAACTCTCTTGTAGTCCATTACTTACTGTAAGATATTTACTGACAGTGAGCTGTGAAAATATAACACTGTGCAGACTTCCCATTCATTCTAGCGTAGGCTAGTTCTAGTTATCAGAGTTGCATCTCTGTCATGTCACAAATTTAGCCCTTTTTGTTTAGCTAACGTTAGAGCAAGGGCATGGAATTAAAAGGGCTTTCTGTGAATAAACATGTTCGGTACTTTATTTTAAAGGCAATTCATCGCCCCCAATTTTATTTGCAACACTAGCCTGAACAAGAACAGTGCAAGAAAACAGAAGGCTCATGTCATAATTCAACCTAATAATTTTCATCTTGCAGCGCAAGCGATATAAAATTGGTAAACGTTAAAACAAACTATGACCGGTAAAAATAGACGGTGACGGTCTAACTTATTTTCTTCAACTCCGTCACATTGATGGATTATAAATGATTCTAGCGCAACCACTGGGTATCATCGTTTCGACAAATTTTTTTTATTAAAATAAAAAATGATGAGATGGGATGACATATCTCTACCAAGTTGAGCATATAGCCAAAGCCCTGGTTTTCTACCACGTTGTACAGGTGCAAATATTTAGCCTTTCGATAAGAAGTATGCCATCGATTTAGTTATGTTTTTTTCTCGCTCACAGTTGGGTGCATGTTTTCCAAGAACTTGATCTAGAGTGCGTTGATTGCTGGCGAGAACAGGGTGATGTTTTTCCTTCATCTCTGGGTGAAACTGCACGATGTGGTTCCACATGTTCGTGGTATTCCTACAATATTTGAGCTTCGTGTGGCACAGATTACTTACATCATGTGGCTCTTATCAAGTTCCTTCTTCCATGCTATCCTCTGCCATAGCTTACTATCGCGCATCAGACGTTGGCATAAAAAACTGAAATGCAGCCCCGAAAAATATAACAAGATGTTTGAAATTTGCGCATCGATGCAGAATAGTGTTTAATATTCGCGCCTGCTTTGGGGGCAGGCCTGAACCATTTCATGTAAATAGAGGGGGGGGGGGGGGCGCTCTCTGGATGTTTACTTTTTGGCAAAAACAAGAAAAGAAAAAGAAACCGTTAGTTTTATTAGTACATTGTAAATAAAATATTCTATTAGTGATAGGTTAATAATGTAATGTTGACAAAAAATGTACCTAATGTTCTAATCATTTTTTAGAACCCCTTTCAGTCAGTCAGGGGCCCTTAGAATCATCCTAATCCCCCCCATATGGCGCTCCTGGGTGTCTATGCAATTCAATAACTAAATTTTAAAACTATCCGCTCTCAGCACTTTTAGTTAAGATGAGGCTATAAGTTTCAATCCTTCAGTGACATGGCGTAATGTGGTGACGGCGGTCTAACTCTAAAGCATCACCACTCGTGTACGAGCAAACTACAATAACTAGCAGCCAGACCTTCTATTTATAGGTAGGCTATTAATGATGACTTAACTCATTACAGCGAATCCTAAAGGGAATGAGCTTGTGTTGATGCTTTAGAGTTTAGTGGATGAAATGGCTTTGTTTTGATAGTTATGAACCAGAGTGCATTTGCCCTCTAAATGTTGTCGTTTTCTCGATGTGAGAACTAGAGGGTGCCCAAAAACAAAAAACATGCTGGAATTTGTTGAACAAGGCAGTCTCAGGTTAATTTGAAATTAACTGTGGTCCACTTCTGCACCAAGATGATAGAAGGACGTGTACAGGGTGACTATAGCATTAGTGATGCGTTATCCAGTTTTCAGTTATTATAACAGTTATCAGATGTGTTGATGACGTGACAACATAGTACGTAAATACACGACGGTTCAGCAGAATATGTATTGTGTAAAACCTGGCAACGATGAACAAAATGCAAATGACAAATTTTGTTTGGATTCCAGTAAATGAAGTCGGTGTGAAATGAAGACTGCAATCAGCACATAACACCATTTCACTGATGAAGGCATTATGCCACCAAAACACAGTACTTAAAGGGCCAGTAACTATATCGTAATGATTACATTATAGGCATTTAGCAGACGCTCTTATCCAGAGTGACTTACACAGCATTTCTTTTTTGCATTTATACATAGTATCCATTGATACAGCTGGAAATATACTGAAGCAATGCAGGTGAAGTACCTTGCTTACACTGTTCCTGTAGTTGCATTGCAGTATACATGCATATGTTACAAAACATTATTCCACAGTTAAACATATTACATCTACATCTTTAATAATGTAGTAGGTAACAAAACATATATGCATCAAAATTGAGGCTAAAGGCACAAGAACTGGAAATATGTGGGTTTGAGCCCCAGTTCGGTCCATACAATTTTAATCATTAAAAACCTAAGGTCTTGCATACCCCTTAGGCTACTTAGTGTTGAGTCAATGTGTATGTACATTATGTACATGTACAGTGCAGAATATGAAAATGTCAGGGAGGACGACAGGTTGGTACCTCAGTGGCGTGCTGTTCCTTCTTCGTTTTCAAAAGATCGTACTGACCCTCCCACAGCGTTTTAAGCTCCGTCTGAAGCTTCGCCTTCAGTTCTACGGCCTTGTCAGGAATGGGGGTTGTGCCACCTTCACTACTAAGAGACAAAACCACAGGTCAGGACTGGAAAAAATTAAGAAACCACTGAAAAATTATCAGTTGTCTTGTTGTTATTTTGGTTCTTTACTCTAGCACTTTGAGTTTGAAAGGATACAATGACAATATGATTGAAGGACAGACTATCAGCTTTAATCTGAGGGTATTTTCATCCAAATTGGATTAACCGTTTAGAAATTATAGATTTTTTTGTACATAGTCCCCCCCATTTTTGGGCATCAATAAATATTGGACAGTTTAACATAATGTTAAGAATAAAGTAATCATTTTGAATATTTGGTCGCATATCCTTTGCATGCCATGACTTCCTGATGTCTGTGACCCAACAATATTTAAAAATATCGTATTTTTTGGTACTTCTACAAGCGATACTATAACCTCTCTGCATTTGAATGGATCTCTATGGGAATTGGGGGGTGGAACTTGATTTAGCTGTAAATGACACTGAAGCAGTATGGAACACATGGTTGGCTAAATGGCTTTAAGTCGTCAAGGGTCTGACGTATCAAACAAGCTTTAAACCATCACTCTGCTGCCAGAAATACAGTAGATATGGATGGATAACTTGAAGGATTTCTTCTCCTGACTTATTTTTCCATAGATTTCAATTGAAAAATTTGTCAGGAGAAACAACCCTTAAAGTGATCCATTCATATCTATCAGAGCTGTAGATTATTACATATATGTTATGGAATAACAAAACTAAAAAGGAGTTCATGTCTTTTATAAAATTGTTAATAGTTAATCATTCCTCAGGCAAATTGTTGTAGTTGACTAAAAATTTTATTTACTGGAGAGGAAAAAAGAGATAAACAGGATTTGGGAATTCAGTTTTTGCTCTGTGGCGCTAACATTTGAGTGCTTTTTACTTTTATTTGCTTGAATAATCCATTAATAAAGGGATACTGATTCTCTAAGAATGCAATTTATTGCTGTGCTCTTCCTTTCTGAATTGAACCACATACACTAAAAACAAAAAAACAACAACAGTTGAAGTGTCTAGTTCCACCTAGTGGATACAGAAGCCGTGACTGAGATAACGATGCATTGCCTTTATGGATGCTTAATTAAAACGTACTCTTTCTTCTTCCCAGAGGACTTCTTCTTGGTAGATTTAAATGACTCTTTGTATTTGCTTATTAGGTCATCTGCCTTCTTCTGAAATTTCTTCTCCATCTCTCGGATCTCTTTCTCATGCTTTTTTGTGACTTTCAAAAAAGTCTTGTGTTGTTTCAACTCATCCACCGTCACTGAATCTGCTTCTGGAGATGCAAGACAAAAAAGTGTGCGTCAACCATTTTGGAAGATTATTGAGAAACATAGATGGTGGTTGAAGACTAATAATAAGCGCTATCCAAACAGAATACACTATATCCCTTGGATGTGAGTCATGTGACAGGGAATAACTCACCTGCATGAAACCACTAAAGCACAGGAACATTATAAAAGCGTGGCCATGATAAAAGCCTTTGGTTATGGGGCATCTGTCACAGCATTCCTTACCTGGGCCAGTATCTTTGGATGGTTTCTCAGTTACTTGAGGCTCAGCAGGGTCAGAGGAGGGGTCAGTGTTGAGGGAAGGGATGACAGCAACATCTACAGAAGTGTTTTCATCTTTGGCAGGGGCATCAGCTGCAGGAGCGTCGCCATCTTTGGCAGGGGCATCAGCTGCAGGAGCGTCACCATCTTGGGCAGGGGCATCATCTGCAGGAGCCTCAGCATCTGGGGCAGTGTCTGAGGCAGGCTCAGCTGCAGCACTCTCTGGTGTAGGATCAGTATTGCCATTGTCCATAGTGGGCTCAGCCTCACTGGCAGGTTGAGTTTCAGGGCTTGGAACGTTGTCTTCTGTGGCTGCAAGGGAGGACTTCTCACTTGTGCTGGTCTGGGCCGAGGGGTCAGTAACAGCATCCTCTGTTTGGGGAGGGCTATCAGCCCCTGCCTCTGAAAGTGTATGAATTTTTTTTAATAAAATCAGAACACAACCAGGTTTTTTCCATCCCCAGCTCATGGTACTCTCAGATTCTGGAGGTTGGGTTTTGTCTTTGAGGAAAACCTGGGGAACCTAAACATTCTACCATCATGCAGATAAAATCCATGTCCTATAGATTGCAAGCAAACATGGACCACCACATTACCTTCCTGTGTGATGGGCTCTGGGTCCTTCACTACAGGGGTGACAGGGGGCAACTCAAATGGTGACACATACTCCTGTGGATACACACATGCCACCATAAACCCCATCAGAGACACATTTCTTTTGGTTATTTATTTGAGCTATTGTTACTGGTATACGGCTGCAAGTCTTTTCAGTGTAAGGGCAGGGGCAGATGACACAGAAAATAAATATTCTATTTCTGGAATACTTCAGGCCAAGTCTCCCTCAGCTCGTGTACCGCATTATAAAGTAGCACGGAACACATGCATCAATGTCTTAGTTTTACTGATCTCACCGGTAAGCTGTTTAAAGACTCGGCGCACTCACGCAGGCCTTACCTCGTGGGGCTTTGAGGGTTTCTCAGTCTTGGTTGGGTTGAATAAGGCATCTGTGAAATCTAGAACAGAGAGTGAACTGGTGCTCAAGGAGAAGAGTAACAGATCCATGCATTGGTTATGATTTATTTTTATCAGAGAGCATGATTACATGCTTCTTGACTTCATTCATTAACCGCTTAGTCTCGTTTGTGTCCTGAGGCCAATTACAAAGGTTTCATTCAACTTTTGGTCACTGTTTGTTGTAAATTTCTGTCGAATGTACATTCTCATTTCTTTGTTATATTAAATCCCTAATCTACTTGGCTCTCATCTTTATGTTGAATTATTGTTATTCTTTGGTATTGTTGTCACATAAAACTAGATAGTCAAGGTGCAGATGGGACCTTTTATGTATCTGTAACAATTATTTTTTGATAATTGATCCATATGCACCAAACCATTGTAGCTAATTTTCAGAGCCACTGATTGGGAAAACTTGATAAAAAAGGTCTGATCTCCTGAATTGTGAACCAAGTTTTAAGCAGTTATAAAACTGGAAGGCTGTGGTGGTATTTAAACAAAAAAAGAACAAGTGCCAAAAATCCAGTACCTGCAAAAGCTGCCGGAATATAGTCCTTAATATCAATATGCACAAACAGAGATGGGAGAGTGAGAGGAATGTTGCTTTCACTGCGCAGGCAGATGTGATGAAAACCTGCCAGACAGGGAGTGATACAAATCAAGGCTCTGGAACCAACCCATCCGACTCCTAACATTGAAAACGCTAGAGAACATTACAAGACACCTGGGAGGGTCAAACAATCTACACAGAATAAAGTTGTGATACACTAATAAAAAGTGATAGAGACAGCACTTTCACCTGGCTGTATGGCATCAATGGGCATTATCCTGTGCCCCAGGAACTTCCCGCTCTCCTCATGGACCACTATCCTGAGGGAAGCCATCTCTGGCAACAGGATCTATCAGGATATAAGACAGCATCGATTAGAAAGCAGCTGGCTTTACATACGGCCAATCGCATAAACACAGTGCCCACCTTCTCAAAGACAAAGGGCTCCTCATTCCACAAAGGGTTGATGGCATTGGCGGTGGTCGACCACTTTGTCCGGAACTTGCGCTTGGGGTCTTTAGGCAACCCAATGATCTCCACTTCCACCCCTGTCTTCACATTCTTGTCCGTCAGGAACTGGCCCGAGTAGATCTGGAGAAAGCAGAAGAAAGACCAATGACTTCAGACATAGAAACACACCGACAAACACACACACTCACAAACTGTGAAAACATCGCAAGCCCCAGCGTTGAGGGATTGTGGGGATTTCAAAATGATTTAATTGGATGCAGAGCAGGACTATACAGAGAGCCTCCCACCTCCTGTATCAGAATATCAATCAGCAGAAGGAGGCACTCTTAGCCCAGCCAAACAGAGGAGCCAATGCCTCAGGGAGAGACGCTAAATGCAAATGGCGATAAAGAGCTCGCTGACTCAAACAACCAGAGGCACCAGCAGTCCCTGACAGAGTTATTTAAAATGCCAACTCTCAGTATCCATTTTTGTGAAAACAAAATGACAACTGCCCCGTACTGTACTGACATTATCCATTTTTTAAACATCATTTTTCAGCTTATGCTGGCGTGTGTGAGAGGAGCACAGCTTGCCTGTATTGTTAGAGTGCTGGCGATGATGGTGTCAAACCTCTCAGTGTGAGGATCAAACTTTTTGTCAGCTCGACGCAGGAGATCATGTTTAAGTAGGTACCCTGTCCTCCCGTTGAACTCAAACAGAGCCATGTTCAGCTGCATGGGAAAATCTATGAACAACAATTATATAGTATATAGTACCCATAAACTGAAGTGTATTTCAGTCTACAATGCGTCCTGCCTTTTTATGTTGAACTTGACTATTGAACACAAAAACTGCAGCCATGTCTCCTGTGTTGTCTTTATACCCTTCACACTTTTAGAGGTTGGTAGGTTGGAGGGAGAGGGTGTAAAAATTATGAAAATGATAGGTTATTAAATTAATTAAAAATATAGGTTGAATCAGGTCTGTGGGAGGAACAAAATGTTGTATATTCTGCTGCCTTTCAGGACCATGTCTCAACAGAACAATCCACATCTCAACGCATAGTACTGTCCAACATTGCCCTCTAGAGGAACACATGAGAATAACTAATCCACTTAAAGCACAACTGAAGTTTGGTAGAACTTTGGGTTGTGTAGTTACCTGGCTATGATATGAGTTCAAATGGTGGCGAAATATGTTCGTTAGTTGCTCTGTGCTCCCCTGAGGTGATAATCCAGAATAGGGTATTTGTCGCTCTCCATTCACTTCTATGGGGAAGCTAAAACGGTCTCAAAATGACACTTCTAGCACATATACGATCGCGAACAAAGATTACATTACATTACATTATAGGCATTTAGCAGACGCTCTTATCCAGAGCGACTTACACAGCATTTTTGCATTTATACATAGTATCCATTTACAGCTGGATATATACTGAAGCAATTCAGGTGAAGTACCTTGCTCAAGGGTACAACGGCAGTGTCCTACGTGGGACTTGAACCTGCGACCTTTCGGTTACAAACCCAGTTCCTTAACCACTGTACTACACTGCCGCCTGTCAATAGCTACAAGCAATAAGCATTTATTTTACGTATTTTTTTTATTTATTCAATGGTCCGACCTGCCGACATTTTGGTAGTCTTTTCTGGTAGCTTGCTAACAGCATTGAAAAAAATAGTACTGTAGCGACCCGGAAGCTGGGTCGCGGCAATGCATACTTGTGGGCGCAATGCGCCAAGGGAAATCGCGGGTGTTAGCGATTTCCTTTAATAATTAATGGTTAAATGTACAGTTTTACCCAATGTTGTTTATCGTTATAGTTGTTATAGTCATAGTTGTTGTCCATCGTTATAATTCTGTGTTAATCCACTGTAGTTACTGTACTGTACTGTAGTTTGTGATGAGTGAATGCGAACACCGTGAATTAATGTGTGTGTGATAAACGTGTACCCCCGCCCTTAGCGGGTATTGAATTTGAGTTCCTTCGTGCTTTGTTTTACGAAATAAACACGTGACCTGGAGTCGTGCGGTGTATGGGGCACAGGTTACGAAGCAGCTGAGAACTTGTGTGGACCTTCCATTCTTGCTTGCACGCTCGCCATATTGGTGTCAGAAGTGGGATGACGCAGAGAATGGAAAGAGAGATCCGCGAACTGGAAGAAGCGTTACAGCTGATCCAGAGGCGCCAGTCAATCAAGGCGGGCGGGATGCAACCCCAGCCTGACGGCGCCAGCGTACCACGGCCCCACTGCCCCCTAGCGACCAGGAGGACGAATGGCGACACCACTCCACAGCCCGCCGCTGATGATGAGCGGCTACCCTACGCTGCTGGAGATCGCCACCTAGGGGTCGGAGACAGTGCAGAAAGTCCAAAAGCTCTTTTGAGAGCTGGTAAGATCGCCGCTGGAGATCGCCACCTAGGGGCCGGAGGCAGTGCAGTGCAGTACAGTGCAGAAATTCCAAAGGCTCTTTTGAGAGCTGGTAAGGTAGACCTGCCGCCTACTGCTGCACAGCGCCCCCTAGTAGCCTGGAGGACCACAGATGCGGCCAACGCCGAACTACAGCAACCCATCACCACCGCCGCTGCCCACGAGCTGCCACCAGGGGCGCCGGTACTCAGTCGGCCACCCCTCGCCACAGCACCCCGAACGCCAGCCAAACTGCCCAAATTCGGCGGACTAACGCCGCTGGAGCCATACCTGTCCCAGGTCCAGCTAGCAGCATGGCACAACGGCTGGAGCAGCGAGGAGGCTGCCACACACCTGGCCCTGGCTCTGGAGGGTAAAGCAATACAGGTGTTGCTCGACCTCGGGCCTGCGGAACAGCGCAACTACCACACCCTGACCACCGCCTTGGAGAGACGGTTCGGGCAGCACCGATTCGCCGACCAGAGCCGAGAGGAACTGGCAAGCCGCCGCCGACAAGAGGGAGAGAGCCTGGGCACCTTCGCCGCCGACGTACAGCTGCACGCTCAACGGGGCTACCCGCAGTTCCACGCAACGGCTCAAGAAGAGCTAGCCCTCCACGCCTTCCTACAAGCACTCACGCCAGAGCGACTGCGCCAGCACGCCCGCCTCACCACGCCCCGCACGCTCAGCGAAGCCATTCAGGAAGCCGAACGAGCCGAGGCTATACTCGCCACTCGGGCCGACCCGCAGAGAACCTCCTCCCCAGGGCCACGCATCAGGCTGGCCGACTACGACGAGGAGGACGACACAGCAGAGGTCCGCCGAGCCCGATCACCACCCCCACGGCCTACAAACTGGCCCTCAGCGGCTCGACGATGGCAACCAGGGCTGACCAACCGCTGCTACCGCTGCGACGAGCCGGGGCACATCGCTCGTGACTGCCCGGCTCCAGCACCAAAGGTGAGGACCAGACAGCCGGCGGGAAACGACAGCGGAGTGGCCCAGTGAGGGGACCGCCACTCCAGCCTTCAGCCCCTCTCTACGGCCGATGCACGCCCGTAGGCCGCCTAGGCTACACCCAAGGGCTGTATCTGAACTGCCAGCTCGACGGCCACACCTGCCGGGCCCTAGTGGACACGGGGTCCACCATCTCCCTGGTACGGCCGGGGCTCCTTCCGGGTACCACCGGACCACTCCCCACAGCATGGTCACCAACCAACACCCGGCTGACAACGGTGACGGGAGAGACGTCGGCCATGAAAGGGAAGAAGTCGCTGCAGATCCGCGTTGGCGAACAAGAGCTCGTCCATGAGTTCTGGCTCGCCAGCATCCAGGAGCCCTGCATCATTGGCCTGGACCTGTTGAAACGTTGGGGCGCGCGTGTTGACGTGTCAGGGGCAGCCATCACCCTCGGCACCGAAACCATAGCACTCCAGCACCATCGTGAGGGGAAGAAGACCCGACGGGGCCCTCACCAGGCCGCAGCTGCTCAGCACGTCCCAAGACCGGGTGCCTCTCTGCCACCGCTGCCCCGACCTCAGCCTGAACGGGCCGCCATCGCAACCAACCCACCGGTCGCCAGTCAGCCTGCCCCCGGTCCCGCCGCCAAGACGTCTGAGGCCACCAGTGAGCTGTGGCACCGCAGCAGCGAGGGGCTCGACCTCCAGCAACGCCGCCAGCTGAAGCGCCTGCTCGAAGACTACGCCGACATCTTCGCCGCCCGTGACGAGGACTGCCGTCAGACCGGTCTGGTCCAGCACGACATAGAGACTGGATCTGCCCAGCCCATCCGGCTGCGGCCACACCGCCTGGCACTCGCAAAACGACAGGCAGCAGAGGACAAGATCAAAGAGATGGCAGCTGCAGGAGTGATCGAGCCCTCTGACAGCCCCTGGGCGGCCCCAGCCGTCTTGGTGGGGAAAAAGGACGGCGACTGGAGGTTCTGCGTTGACTACCGCCGCCTCAACGCTGTCACAAAGAAAGACTCCTACCCGCTTCCCCGCATCGACGACGCTCTCGACCACATCGCGGGGTCCAGCTGGTTCAGCTCTCTCGACCTACGCAGCGGCTACTGGCAGGTGAAGCTGGCCCCCGACGCAAAGCCAAAGACTGCCTTCACGATTGGGCAGGGGCTGTGGCAGTTCCGGGTCATGCCCTTCGGGCTCTGCAACGCGCCGGCCACCTTCGAGCGCCTGATGGAGCGGGTACTGGCGGCCATTCCCCGGAGTCGCTGTATAGTTTACCTGGACGACCTGCTGGTGCATGGCAACGCCTTCGACCTAGCCCTGGCCAACCTGCAGGAAGTCTTCGCGACTATCCGTCGGGCCGAGCTGCGACTAAACCCCAAGAAGTGCCACCTGCTGCGGAGAGAGACGGCCTTCCTGGGTCACGTGGTCAGTGCCCAGGGCGTTGCTACCGACCCTGCTAAGGTGGCTGCCGTCAGAGACTGGCCAACCCCTGCTACTATCAACGAGCTGCGGAGTTTCCTGGGCCTGGCCTCCTACTACCGTCGCTTCGTCCAGGGTTTTGCCACTACCGCCAGCCCGCTCCATCGCCTCGCCGACAAAGGGCGGCCATTCAATTGGGACGACGCCTGTGCCACAGCCTTCGCCGAGCTCAGGGCAGCCCTTGTAGAAGCTCCGGTGCTGGCCTACCCCGACGTCCAAAGAACCTTCATTGTGGACACCGATGCCAGCAATGTGGGGGTCGGGGCAGTCCTCTCTCAGCCAGGAGAGGGGGGAGAACGTGCCGTGGCGTACTTCAGCCGCGCCTTGAGTCGGGCCGAGAGGAACTACTGTGTGACTCGGCGCGAGCTATTGGCAGTAGTCCTGGCCCTTCGCCACTTCCGGCCTTACCTGCACGGGAGCCGGTTCCTCGTCCGCACGGACCATGCCTCGCTCACCTGGCTGTTAAATTTCAAAAACCCCGAAGGCCAGGTGGCCCGCTGGCTGGAGGCCCTCCAAGGGTACGACTTCGACATCCAGCACCGAGCGGGGCGACATCATGGCAATGCCGACGCTCTCTCGCGGCGTCCCTGTGCGGCAATGGAATGTCGCTACTGCCGGCGACAGGAGGAACACGACCAGCCGGCGTTCACAGTGGCCGCCGTGCAAGCGACCAGTCCGGAAGACGGGTGGCTCCAGTTAAACCCGTCACAGCTGCAACAACAGCAGGAGGCTGACAACACCGTGGGCAAGGTGAGAGGCTGGCTGGAGGCGGGGCGACGTCCGGAGTGGGCGGAAGTGTCCGCCCTGGGACCGGAAGTGAAGGCATTCCATTCCCAGTGGGGGAATTTCGAACTGCACCACGGGGTGGCGTACCGGAGGTGGCAGGCCCCTGGAGGAAGAAGCAACCTCCTCCAACTGCTGGTGCCCCGAGTGCTCCGTTCCCAGGTGCTCCAACTCGTCCATGGGTCGGTGGGGACGGGGCACTACGGGAATTCCAAAACCCTGCACCGTCTCCGGGAGCGGTTTTACTGGCCTGGCTGTCGGCGGGACGTCGAACTGCATGTTCACTGCTGCGACTCCTGCACCGCCCGGAAGGGGCCGACCCAACGCTCCCACGCCCCACTGCAGCAGTATCTGGTGGGGGCCCCAATGGAACGAGTGGGGGTGGACATCCTCGGGCCCTTTCCCGTGACTGACTCCGGCAACCGCTACGTCCTCGTGGCCATGGACTATTTCACCAAATGGCCTGAGGCGTACGCGGTGCCAGACCAGAGTGCAGCCACCACTGCGGAGAGGCTGGTAGAGGAAATGTTTGCCCGCTTTGGGGTCCCCACCGAACTACACAGCGACCAAGGGCGGAACTTTGAGGCGCAGGTGTTCGGCGAGGTCTGCCGGCGGCTGGGGGTGAGTAAAACCAGGACGACACCGCTCCATCCACAGAGCGACGGGCTGGTGGAGCGGTTCAACCGCACCCTGACCACCCAACTAGCCATCCTCACCAGCCAGCACCAACGAGACTGGGACCGCCACCTGCCCCTGGTCCTGTGGTCCTACCGCACTGCCGTGCAGGAGTCCAGCCAGTGTACCCCTGCTGCTCTCATGTTCGGGCGGGAGCTCCGGACACCAGTGGACTTGGTGTTCGGGGCCCCGCCCGAGCCGGAGATCGCTGGGGGAAAGGAGATGGAGTACTTCCGCCGACTACGGGACCGTCTCCGGGTGGTCCACGACTACACCCGCCAGGCGCAGGCTAATTCTGGGGTGCGGCAGAAACGGGCGTACGATACCCGGTGTCGTGGACAGGCATTTTCGCCTAAGGATCAGGTTTGGATCTACTGTCCCATCCGCAAGAAGGGGGTCTCCCCCAAACTGCGGAGTCACTGGCAGGGGCCGGGGGAAGTCCTGGAGAAACTGTCGGAGGTGGTGTACCGGGTGCGTATGCCCGGTCGGGGCCGCCTGGTGGTGCTCCACCGGGACAGGCTGGCACCCTACCGACCTCTCACACCGCCTGTTTCTCTCACCCCGCCTGTTGTGCTCGCCCCGCCTGTTGTGCTCGCACCGCCTGTTGAGGAGGGGGGGGCCAGTCCGGACACTGCCCATACGGAGCCGGGTGGTTCCCCAACATTGACAATTCATGCGCCCTCCAGGCGGCCGGGCCGTCAACGGCGACCACCGGCACGTTACCGGGACTTTGTGTTGGGTGATGGGGTCGTTGGGGACAACTGACCCCTTAGAAGGGGGCTATGTAGCGACCCGGAAGCTGGGTCGCGGCAATGCATACTTGTGGGCGCAATGCGCCAAGGGAAATCGCGGGTGTTAGCGATTTCCTTTAATAATTAATGGTTAAATGTACAGTTTTACCCAATGTTGTTTATCGTTATAGTTGTTATAGTCATAGTTGTTGTCCATCGTTATAATTCTGTGTTAATCCACTGTAGTTACTGTACTGTACTGTAGTTTGTGATGAGTGAATGCGAACACCGTGAATTAATGTGTATGTGATAAACGTGTACCCCCGCCCTTAGCGGGTATTGAATTTGAGTTCCTTCGTGCTTTGTTTTACGAAATAAACACGTGACCTGGAGTCGTGCGGTGTATGGGGCACAGGTTACGAAGCAGCTGAGAACTTGTGTGGACCTTCCATTCTTGCTTGCACGCTCGCCACAGTACTTTATACATTATTTTAATTAAACAGAATCCTCTTAGTTGGCGATCGTATATATGCTAGAAGTGTCATTTTGAGACCGTTTTAGCTTCCCCATAGAAGTGAATGGAGAGCGACAAATACCCTATTCTGTATTATCACGCCAGGGGAGTACAGAGCAACTAACGAACACATTTCGCCACCATTTGGACTCATATCATGGCCAGGTAACTACACAACCGAAAGTTCAACCAAACTTCAGAATTTAGGTGAATTCCAGCTATTGGATCAACACAAAGGAAAGTGATACCTCATAACTAATACACTCAAGAGCTTACTAAAAAAAACTAACAATGTTTATGATATCATACTATTACAATGAACACTATATATTAACATTTATAAAACTGTATGGACAGCAATAAGACCGGCAGAGTTGATATTGCCATACAGTAATTACCCATAGTTTGGTAGTTTAGTGCCACCAATTGACAGCCAGCAGTCCAGAAAGGCTGAGGACTGTAGTTAGATGAATCCATCCTGGTGCCCTTGGGGTAGATTCTGCTCATCTGCCTCTTGTTGTATCTGAATTTCCCTGTATAGGAGCTCTGTTACAGTCTGCATGGTTTTTCAATGATCAACACTTTCTTATTCTTGGCCGAATATATATTGCCCAGCATGGTCTCATCTGTCCTTCTTTGTGGTTGTTTTAAAACTGTGATCTATTTTTACAAGAATATGAATATGTCTCGTATCATTACTTGCACTGCTATTACTCCTACTAGTGCTATCAAAATTAATAACAATAATATCTGTTATTGCCATTCTTATTATGAACAGCAATGAAAGGATACTCCACAAACTCCACGGCTGATTTGGCAATCAGATCTACCGCTTTGGTTTCCACAAAAGAAGAGATTGCATAGCTCCGGTTCTTCTCTGCCAGCAGGAAAGAAAAGGATCTTTAAAGGGAGTTTTTCCCCAGCAAGGGATACAGCTCATTAAGCACTGCCAGCAGTGTCACACTACACAAAATCACAAATTTGGGCAATATCATTAATGTCAGAAGTACAGAGCTTCTCATTGCCCATTTATGCAGCACGTTTGAATGAGCATAAACTTATAAACTTAACAGCAGGGCTTTAGTCAAGATTCAAACTCCCTTCTGATGACTCACTTTTGGCATTCTCGAAGGAGATGAACTTATTTGGCTGAATGTAATTGACCAAGGCGGACATTTCTTCATAGGCTGTGACTTCCTGCCCCGCTGTTCCCTGCACAGGAAGTGAAAAAAATGCTGATGACCAGTTATGTGAGATGAAGGGACAACAGGGGCTGTTGAGTGATGGCGCCACTCTACCTCATCTGAGTTCTTCATCTTCTCCTCGTCCTGTTCGTCATTGTCGTCGTGCTCATCTTGGTCATCGTGCAACTCCCCCTCTGATGCAACACAGACAGAGGGTACTTTGACATAATTTGCACATATCATGTGTCCCTCTAGCAGCCACAGCACATGCATTTATTATGCCCCAAAATAGGGTGTTCATTGCACATTCAATAGAGATCCATACTGCAGCCTTTCACCGTACTTTAAACATACATCTCTACAGCAGCCTTAGTGCATTCACTATTCGGCTTGCAGACATCACAGTGTAAATAATGCATCCACTTTACAACCCACAGGCATCTCTGCAACAGCCATAGTGCATCTTATCAAGATGAGGACGGCCCCTTCTTGTGAAAAGGTCCTAAAACGTCATTGAAACATGGTCCTTTATCCAATAGATATTAGACTCAACAGTACAGTAAAACAGGGACACATATTTTGACAGATCGACAATCCACAGAGGTGACCAGTATGCTCACCATGACTCTGCTGGCTGTCAGGTTGGTTGGAGTCAGTTTGGGTGGGGTCTGTTTGGTTTGGGTCAGTTTGGTTTGGGTCAGTTTGGGTGGGGTCCGTTTGGTTTGGGTCAGTTTGGTTTGGGTCAGTTTGGGTGGGGTCCGTTTGGTTTGGGTCAGTTTGGGTGGGGTCTGTTTGGTTTGGGTCAGTTTGGTTTGGGTCAGTTTGGGTGGGGTCCGTTTGGTTTGGGTCAGTTTGGGTGGGGTCCGTTTGGTTTAGGTCAGTTGGGCTTGGGTCAGCTTGGTTTGGGTCAGCTTGGTCCTGTGGCTGGTCTGGAGTCTTCTTGGGGCCCTCTGGTTCCTGTGTCACAGCGCTGTTCTTTTTATTCTTTATCAGGATCTTTCCCATCAGCTCAGATGGGCTTGGGATTTTATGGCCTGGCTTGAGCTGGTGAGACACACAAGTGAGCAGGTGTGAAGGTGTTCGAGCATGCTAACTACATTTTATACATCTTACATTGTTAACTTACAATCCATTTAATCCACACAAGCAATTCAGAAATTAGTAACTTGGTAACAGTCATGACACAGAGGAATCAAACCCAAAACCTTTGAGTTGCAAGCCCAGTTCCCCTAGCACACAAAGTGAGCTGGAGTCCTTTCCTACAGTTTGAATCTTCAGAGAAATTCTACGTTTCCCCACTTCCAAGGTGAACTTGCGTAGATTGCTTTGAGGAAGGAGCTTCTGCCATTGAAGGGGTAAGTGCCAGTGAAAAGCAGCTGGGGTGGAAGTCACAGCCACTGAGGTGAAAGGAAGGAATGCTGGGGACTGGGGAAGGTGATGTTTAAACTTGTATTGCTTCTGACAGGACACAGGCTATAAAAAAGGGCTCAGCCTGGAGACTCTGGCAGTATTAATTGTGGGAATATTGCAAATTTAAAAGCTTCTGTGTGAATGACCCTTCTGACTGTGAAGTTCACAAAAAACACTGAAAAAAAGCCACTTTTCAGTCATTTCACAACCTCAGATGAGTTTATACGTTGTGATAGAATGGAGCCAAATTTGGTCAGAATGAATGGTTGCCCTTTATTCAGAACTGGCTGAAAGTCAAGCATGCACACTCCTGGTAGTACAGCTATAGGTGTAAAAACAGATTAAAAGACAACCTTGTAATTATACACTTTAGCCAAAAACAAAATGTGCTGCCATCTCAATGTAATTACAGTAATACAGAAATTATACATGTGTGGTTATCTGGAATTTGGCCATGTAATGAGAGCCATGTCACTGATACAGGAAGTTATCATAGTGGTCTATCAGTATTACTCACGGGGTAATTCTCCAGAGGATCAGTAAGCAGGGCATCTCCAAATATGCTCTTGCAGTAGCTGGCCATCTTCTCTTGCTGCTTCATCCTTGATGGAGAGTAAAGTATATAAGTCTATCTTTTATATATTGCATAGACATGGGATGCAATTTGAATTCCCTAAGAAGTGGGAATAGAGCAAACGTGTTTAAGTATTTACAGTGTCCAGTTTAACATTGTATATGAAATAAAGGATGTAACTGCTTCTCTGCCTTTTGGCTGAGATAAAGTGGAATAAAGGCAGAGGTGGAAAGTCCAGGGGTCAGAAAGTAGAAGTACTGCCATGTTTTTCTTCCACCCATGAACTGAGCCAGCTGATTTCACTAATTAGTTCTACCTCATGACTGACGGCAAAGCCCCACAGAAAGCGGTGCGGAGCGGATTTCTTGTGCGATTACACCACCTCCATTCATTTTCAATGAGAGGCGATTCCTCGTGTCTGCAAAGCATGTTGGGATTGCTTGCGATGTGAGAAGTCCAGACCAGACGAGGAACGTGGCGTAATAACCAATCAGATTAAAGATTGTGGGAGGCGAGAGCGATGGCATGCGATTTCACTGCTTTTTGTAGGGCTTTGCCATTAAGAATTGTGCTAATTAGAAAAACAAAATACTGGGGAGGACTTTTAATTTCTGAACCTGGTCCTTCCATCTCTGAATAAAGGAAACAAAGCGGGGATGATTTTAGAGCTCTTACGAGTCAACGTGATTCTCAAAAGACAGTATGACCGGGTACTGGGAGGTCTTGAAGGCGCACTCCGCGATGGCCTCAATCACATCCTAAACAAAGATAAAACATACTAAAGTCAACATTGCTTTATTTCTTTAGGTTTTCAGGCACATATGCCAAAAGGAACACACAGTCTACCGTAAAGACACAGAAACATTCCATTGCGATCAGCCGGACCTATAGAAAACTGAAGGAAATAGGCAACCGTGCTGCATAGTCTCTTATGGCTTATGGCTTCCGTGAGCAATGATTCAAACTCGCAAAGGAACTTCACCTGCCAAGTCAGGCCAAATAAAGTAGAACTTGCAATACATTCAGTGACCGGAGGGATATGCGACACCCAGCCGGGAATGAAATGTCATCAAATCTGGCAGTGTGGTTTTCTGATGGCTATAAAAGCCTTGTTCAGTGGGAAGTAAAACACTAAAACAGGTGAGGACAGGTGTGATGTAACAAATAGCAGAGGGCAGTGGCTCAGCCTGCCTCTTCAGACATAACTTGGCAGAGGCAGAGAGGGAGCTGTCACTCAGAGACACAGAGCAGCGCCGCGCTTCCTGAATGCACACTGCCATGGAGACGCAGCAGAGGCAGCCGTGGCGATGTGTTATTACATTACTTTCCATTAAGCTCCCCTCTGATCATCTGACAAGGGACGAGCCAGCTGCTTGTTTGCCTGTTAAATAGCCATGTTAGACCACAGAGTGTGGACAGTGATTTGTCAGCCTTTGTGCGCCTATGTATGCTTGGTGCACAGTGTGTTGTGGCTTTTTGAGTGATGTGAATACCATTCTGCAAATTATATTAAGTCACCACACGACCATACAGCCAAAAGGTCCATAACAAATTCTAGTTCTACATTGTGTCTCATATTAATAATAATAATAATCATAATATAATTCCTTACATTTATATAGCGCTTTTCTCACACTCAAAGTGCTTTACAGTGATGAGTCTGAAACTCACCTCAACCACCACCAATGTGCAGAACCCACCTAGGTGATGCACGGCAGCCATTTTGTGCCAGAAAGCTCACTACACATGAGCTTTAGTCCAGAGCCAGCTCTGAATTCAGCCTCTCTCATTACATCTGTCACCCATAGCCAATGACGCTCTCAACATTAGAGTGCTGCGCACAGTGGTAGGTAAGGAGACACACCTTAAAGAGAATCTCGGTGGTCATGGTGAAGCCGTGGGTGATGATTGGCTCTTCCTCAGGGGGCTTGCCCTTCCAGCAGTCGAGCTCCAGGCATCGACACCCGGACAGCAGGCACTGCCGGTACATCTCGGGAGACGAGACGCCTGAAAACTGGCCCGCTGTGGAGAGAGCACAGAGGAACTCCCTTCTCAACAGTCTAAACATTCCAGATCATCACATATCCTCTCTTAAAGTGCAAATCCTCCCCCAGATTGACTTCTCTACCATCAGGTCTGTGCTTTAGTCAAGTCAGTGAGTTGTGACATTATCTGCTACTAAGGATGCTAATGAGTAATGTTGGGATATTGATTTTGATAGAATGAACACAGAACTACTTACCTGTGAGTAGGTGCTGTGGTAGGTGTGTGAGGGACTCTTACCTGTGAGGTAGGTGCTGTGGGAGGTGTGTAAGGGAGCTCTTACCTGTGAGATAGGTGCTGTGGGAGGTGTGTAAGGGAGCTCTTACCTGTGAGGTAGGTGCTGTGGTAGGTGTGTGAGGGGGCTCTTACCTGTGAGGTAGGTGCTGTGGTAGGTGTGTGAGGGAGCTCTTACCTGCGAGGTAGGTGCTGTGGTAGGTGTGTGAGGAACTCTTACCTGTGAGGTAGGTGCTGTGGTAGGTGTGTGAGGGAGCTCTTACCTGTGAGGTAGGTGTTGTGGTAGGTGTGTGAGGGAGCTCTTACCTGTGAGGTAGGTGCTGTGGTAGGTGTGTGAGGGAGATCTTACCTGTGAGGGAGGTGTGTGAGGGAGCTCTTACCTGTGAGGTAGGTGTTGTGGGAAGATTTTATGAGGTAGTGGGGCACAGGTTGGGTCATATCGTGACACTTGGAAAGCTTCTGCAGCAGGACCACAGATGTCTCAGGTCCCATCAGGTAGAACAGGAGCCCCTCTGGAGAAATCTGACCTGGGGAGTACAACACAAACAAAGGTATTGCTGAATCATTATCAGTCTAAGGCAACATTACATCACCTTACGTGACGATACAGCTGTCTGAGCTAACACCTGTGTAGGCCCTGTGCTCACACAGTTAAATTCTCCTACAGACAGACGATGTCCCACACTGCCCACTGCACGCACCTCGGTTAGCGCTGGAGGAGCACGGCTCGTACTTCTCGATGATGCTTTTCACCTGCTCAGGGCGCATTGGAGGGAAGAGCTCCTCGTTCAGCCGCGAGTCGCGCTGCTTCTCATTGAGAAACTTTGTCAGATTCTCCTTTGTCATGTAGGGCTTGGATGAGCTAGGCAGAGGCAACAGGGGGTCAACAACTGAATGAGAAATTCATTAAAATTAGCCAATGGCCCCATCAGCCAAAGGGAACTTATCAGATCAAATGCACTTACAGCAGAATCCGCCCACTGAGTGTATAAAAGCCTAACATTGGTCAGAATTATCGTTAGCTTTTTAACTCTGGCACGCAATATTTTATGATGGTTTTTTGCATAACTTTACAATTCATATTTCTTAATAAAAGGTACCAGATTTGTACCTACATAAATGGGACTTACAAAGAGGTGAAGATTTCATAGATTTCCGGCCTGGGACACAGTTGCATTAGAAAGGCTCTGAATGCAGCTTCAGTAAAGACATCAGGCTTCATTGTGTCCCCCTTGCAGAGCAGACCAACCATGGTGTTACATTACATTAGCAGCCATTATCCAAGTTATCTTGCTAATGTTTGAGAGGCTCCACACATACAAAGCTAATGTGTCTCCAGCTGAGTGCACATCAGTGTGGCATGAGTGGCACTTCTAGGGCCATCAAACTTGATTGACATATTGCACAAAAAGTACAAAGAAATACTCATGAAATCCCAGGATACCACTAAGCAGAAGGGCATCAGTCCCACCTTTCCTTTAGGGAGGTGAGCTGAACTCAAGGCGCCCTCCACTCTCTTCTTGTCTGCAGGGAACATCTTGTAGATACTAAAAGATAAGACACAACAGTAATAAATCAAAGATATAACATCAGCATGTGGCTTAATGTTTGGCTGTGGCTGTAGATTCTGTGATATTGTATACGACCAGTTCAAGGCTAACAGCTCAGGATGTGTGGTTTCCACTCGCTAAAATTTTCATTCATAATTAAAGTGACCCTGGTGTGCCGCAATCCAGCAACAATACTGTATGCCTTGTGCAAATGATCACTTGTGTTGGTTTAGCCTAATAGTTGACCCAGTTAATGAGTGTTATGGTTTTGGACAGAACAAAAAACATAAGCATTTCTGGTACTCCACTGCCAGAGCTGCTTACTCCTGTATTATTCAATTAGAAATGTGCATTTTTGTTATTAAGCCTGTACATTGTGATTTTACATTACATTACATTACAGTTATTTGGCAGACGCTTTTATCCAAAGCGACGTACAATTTTACCCATCACTTACTTCTTGACTGGGATCTTGCCATCCTTGTTGGTTTGTAAGGAGATCCGGACGTACCTGTACAGAGCAGAAGAGAAGGTTCATATCCCACGTCCAACTTCGCAACACACACACACACACACACACACACACACACACACACACACACACACACACACACACACACACACACACACACACACACACACACACACACAAAATCACTCTAAGGGTGGCCCATTCTTCTCCCTTTTTATGGGGAAGCCTCACACCTTTCACTTTACAACATGGGTGGATAAAATATCTCACACCTTTCACTTTACAACATGGGTGGATAAAATATCTCACACCTTTCACTTTACAACATGGGTGGATAAAATATCTCACACCTTTCACTTTACAACATGGGTGGATAAAATATCTCACACCTTTCACTTTACAACATGGGTGGATAAAATATCTCACACCTTTCACTTTACAACATGGGTGGATAAAATATCTCACACCTTTCACTTTACAACATGGGTGGATTAAATATTTTGTGGAAGGAACCTGTGTCCCTTTCGTGTATGGTATGAAAGGAGGGCACTTCATGCAAAATGGCTGACAATTTACAAATCGTATTTCTTATGTACAGGAGTGACACCATTTATTATTTTCTTTATGTACCTATCAAATCACACATGTCCGAAATAATCTCTCCTAGCAGATTATTAGTCATAATGCCACTCATGATGACATTTCCTTATGTGAACAGAACCTAATCCTATATTCCAGAGAATTGTGTGCAAAACAAGTTCACTAGTACTCACATTTTTTCCATAAAGATTTGTCTGCATGCATTATTCCTCAGTGTGTTGTAGGCAATTGCCAGGATATTTGTAGCCCAGTCCTGTAACCAGAAGTCAGAAAATGATAATGCATGTATTCATTCAATTGCTGTTTGATTCAGAGAAACATTACATATCTGACCCCTAACTTAGCTATATAAAGTGTTGTATTATTATATTTGAACAAAAAAAGGTTCAGGGTTTAGGGTTAATGCTATGCATATAGAAAGAGCCAATGTAATTACTAGTTCATGAGTATGAGTTCACAATCTGAATTAAACTGACTATGAGCAAGGAATGGGTTTTTTAAAATCAATTTAATTAAGTTGAAAAAGGATATTTGTGTAATAAAATAATAAATTAGTAGTATATATTGTATCACCATAGAAACAACATTTTTATGCTGTGTGTAGAAAATAATGCAATTTGGCAGGTATGCTCTCAAACAGCAGTTAGGCTCACCCAAGCGCTGGAGAATAAGTGCTCTTTCCACACAATAAAGAGCAATACTCCAGCTCTATTCTGGATCAACCCGTTTGAGCTTTGCCTATATGGAGCTCACCTGTGTAACATTTTCCTTATAAGCAAAGAAGTTGTGGTACGTTAAATTGACTGTGTCAAGGCCTGTCACGATTGTCAGGGCTTTGGCTAAATGGTGACTGTCAGGGAAGTCCATGTTGAAGACATTGCGAACCTTAGGATTCTGTAGATGTAAATAGAAAATAAGAATAATTTAAATAAGAATCAAGTAATTAAAAAATATATATACAGTATGTGTATCATTGTTATTAAAGCAGTTATTGATTGTTTTCTTAGTTTTATAAATCACAAGTGTTTTTATGAACATTACCCGTGTTGTACCAGTAACAGCAGGCTGAATAGCTGGTGAATAGGAGAGGCAAGTTCACATAATAGTGATGGAGCAATTTTGTGTGTGAATAAAGCCTAACCATAGAAGCAGGGGCTGGTATGTAGACAATGTGTAGCAATATCTCTCTCTCTCTCTCTCTCTCTCTCTCTCTCTCTCTCTCTCTCTCTCTCTCTCTCTCTCTCTCTATCTCTCTCTCTCTCTCTCTCTATCTCAGGGATTCAGTGAGCACATGATTTTCAACATCCACAGCATCTGCTTTTCATACCCAGGGCATCTGAAAGGTGAAACCTAACCAACAAGGCAAATGACAAACTGCATGCAAAATGCAGAGCGAGAGAACAGCGAGAGCACTGGGTGTGTGAGACAGTGGTAAATTTCCATCTGAGTGACTGACACCCTCTGAAAAAGCCATCCAGGTAATGTTGAACAGCACAGTCATGTAATATCACATGAAGATCTCCAATACTTTTTTTAAAATACAGAGCAGCCAGAAAGCAACAGTTAATTACTTGAATAATCTCAGAGCACAGACAAATGCAAGTGGCACCGCTTTATGAAGTAAATTAGTCGACTTTCTCTGGTGTCAGACATTCCCCGGTGAGATCTCTGGTGGCAGAGATCTTAAAAACAAAGCAAAATAAATGAAAATAAAGCCAAGCATTTTTGTGTGCTGTTGAATTGAATTCAACAATGTTCAACCCCATGTCAGCACATTTTAGCTTGGTTACTAAAATAAGTACGCATACACATTCACATAAAAAAAATCTGCTAAGACCTTTTATGTTTTTTGTAATGTCTCCAGCACATAAGGGCTTATGCTACTCAGCTTGTTGGAAGCCTCAGCTTGTGTAAACATCCCTCCAGTAGCTCAAATCCGCCCTGCCACTAATGTCAGACAAACTTGATGCTGGCAGTAAATCTTTGGCAGGTCATATTTGTCAATGAAAAGTAAAAAAATACTGTGTAGAAAAGTCTCCACACTGAATCTGCACATTGATCCACCAGCTCACATAATATAACAGATAAATACAGCTATAACAGAACAGTCCATCTGTATACAAAACCTATGCTCTGTATTTTAGTTGTAATGTAGTTTAATGTAATCCAATCCTGTGAATATATTTTAAAAAGCAATGGTGATGGTAAGAATCTTTATCAAGACTGAGACTAAAAGTTTTTGTTTTCATACTGCATGATGTTACGCCTGACCCCTGAATATGAAGCATGGAGAGATGCAGTAAATCTCCATGGAGACAGTTCATGATGAAAGATTCCCAAACCGTCTGTCAGACTATTATGGTCTGTACATTGGGTTTGCACAGTATGATCTGCCCTATAGATCTATTCATTCTATGGTCTGTACATTGGGTTTGCACAGTATGATCTGCCCTATAGATCTATTCATTCTATGGTCTGTACATTGGGTTTGCACAGTATGATCTGCCCTATAGATCTATTCATTCTATGGTCTGTACATTGGGTTTGCACAGTATGATCTGCCCTATAGATCACACAGCTGTTCTCTAATGGAGATTTGCAATTGCATTTATATAATAAACAAATGTGGTTTTACTCATGTGCATGTGTGCTTTTGTATGTGTGTGTGTGTGTGTGTGTGTGTGTGTGTGTGTGTGTGTGTGTGTGTGTGTGTGTGTGTGTGTGTGAGAGAGAGACTGAGTTTTTTTTTTGCAAGGCAAATAATCTGCAGAAAAAACAACAATGTGCAGCACTGCGAAGCAGCAGCTGAGTTAGAATAAGCAGGAACGGAGCACAACAGAACAATGTGAACAACCTCATTTAGTCACCTCCTCTCAGGCTAGCGTCTGTGGCTGCCCTCTGGATTGGCGCATGTGTTACACAACAGTGAGAAAAGAAGAACAGCGCAATCTTGATAATGTCTCCTTTCAATCTGACATGAATGAGATTTCACCTATGTCCACCGAATAAACTCAGACACCCTATTAAGCGAATATGAGATACTCTATGTTGCAGAACAATGACATCGGCTGCTTTGTGAAAACTCTTAGAGCTGACTAATGCACTGCTGTCAATCAAGTGACTGTGCCTAGAGCAAATACAGTTTCTTTTATGGAAATGATCCATAATTCATGAGCGTCTCCAAGGGGATTCTAAAGGTTTTTTCCCCCGTAGGGCTTAGTACTGCAGAGCGCAGCATGCACACAAGGATGACGACACTCTCTCTCTCTCTCGCTCTCTCTCTCTCTGTCTCTCTCTTCCTCTCTCTCTCTCTCTTTCTTTCTTTTTCTCTCTCTCTCCATCTCTCCCTCTCTCTCAGTTTCTCTTTCTTTCAGTCTCTCTCTCTCTCTCTCTCTCTCCTATAAGCACAAAAAACACACATCAGCATATTGGATTTCTGTGTTTACTGAGCTGCTTCAAATTGCAGGCATATGCGATAGATGGATAAGCAGTGCGTCTTCTCAGATTTGGATTTCTAATGTGCATTGATTTAAAAAATGACACCTCTGGAATTGTACTCTCACCTTTGGCAGCTTGGCATATTTTCCTGATCTCGTGTCCCGGATATTGGCAACATCCAGGAATGTCATCTCCTTCATTAAGAGACATTAACATAAAAACAAACTGAGCAACCACAGAAACCCTTCATTTCTATGAATCGTGGCGATGTTAATTATTTGCTCCCACTCAGCAAAGAGAAGTTAGCATGCCTGTAAAATTGTTTCATTGATTTACGTAAGGAATCACAAAACAACAGGATGTTTGTCGCAGGCTATGACAGATGTAGGTTAGTGGCTCGTATTGAACTGTAGTGAAAAGCTGCACAAGTAACATGAATAGCACATTTTATGAACATATAAACATATATGAAAACATATAAAGTATGACTAAATATATATAGTATATATTTATGTGAGTGTGTTTGTTATATTGTATTGTATTGTTTTTCTTGCTGCATTTTTGAACGTGTACTGTTTGTAAGTATTATGCTTCAGCTGTTTTCGGTTTTCCTTCAGCAATCGCTGCTGCCTACGCAGGTCTCAGAACAGAACAGACTGGCAGGCCCCCCTCAGCTTCGATCAATATGTCCCTGTGCTGTTCAGTAGAATGGCGCTCCGAATTCAGGATCCAACACTGTGGCTTCACTACGTCTGTTTGAGCACCGTCATGGCGCATTTGATCCTATGAGTACCTTACTGTAAATACGTCACCTTATTCTCTGAACTTCACCCTAGATAAGGGTACCTATGAATACACGTATAATCATATGCATTTGCTGTCGTCCTGGACATTTCAATGCCATATCCTTTCTGAAAAGTGCCTAAGTTGACTGGGAGTGTGGCATAGTACTTACCCTGTTCTGATTAACCCAGTAAAGGTAGTAACCCTTTGGGTCCATTTTCATGGTAACAACTGATGTCTTTGATTTATCCTGAGAAAACACATAATATTGACATTTGCCATTTTGCAAAGAAATATATTGGATTGTGCTTAATTTATTTCTGTTCTCAAAGTAGGTCTTACTATGGCAGCATAAGGGGTTATTTGCAGATGAACCATTGTAAAATATTGAATTGAAGCTTCAGTTATTGCACATCAAAGCCTATTGTCCTAAACAACATCTGAATTGTTCAAACTGAATATTTTATATAGGAATATTACAACAGCAGAGAACAAGATACGACAAACAGGAACGGGATGCTAACAAAGGCTTAGAAAAGACAAGTGGAAAGTTCTTTCAAATTCATCCAGCTTACACTGTCAATTTCTGAACTATTTACTTGGGTGAGTAGATGGAAGGGGAAATGCTGCTTTCTGATTATTTGTAGATGACTCATCTTTCAGACAAAGCCTTCCAGAGCATCTTACTCAACTTCTCTGTGAGGCTAGACCACCTGAGATTTATTCCAATCAAACTCTTTCCTCATAAGTTTGACTTTGACATTATTCAAAGCATGTTGTGCCATTTTTATCATTCCTATAACCAAATCAAATTTACAGAACTTAAAAAACAATTTTTAAAGTGAGATTAATGTTGAGTCAAATACATAGTCTGTCATTGTACATAATTCCACACAGTCAATAAGCTGATAAGAAACTGCTATGGAAATGTTTTTTATGCATACTATTTTTTTTTATGGCACCTAATGTTGAGTTATCGGTGCAGATATTTGCATGGAACAGCCAATAATCTTTTACGTAACAATGGCAACACACAGGAAATGTTGAATACAAAAAAAAGAAGATTCAGATAAAGATCTTGTTTATGTGAAGTTCAGATTAACTCACCTCTGTCCACTTTGTGAACCTATCCCCTTTGACCAAGTAATCTTTGACATCTGGGGGCTCGAGATTACAGTGCTTTTTATCCATTCTTTTCACTACACGATGCTCTTCTGCGCACTGTTTTTGGAAAACAATGTTTTCTGACACTAGTACATGAAAAAATCCCTTGATCTTCACTCTCACCACAGAATACTCTACTCTGGCCTGCTCAGGAAGCAAGCATACATCAAAGTACTTTCAAACTCTCCAGAAATGACTGGTGAAGACCTTTCTCAGCAAATATGCATTGCAAATGAGAGTAACAACAAATGAGACATCAACTGTGACCTAGCTACATTTATCCTCAGTAAAGATTGGCAGGGTTTTACTTCCCTGCAATGCATTTGCAGAAAATGTGAACATAAGACTTGAGGATCAAATATACAGATTACGGGTCTGTAATATATGTATGTAAAATCTGTTCAGCAGACCACAAATATTCATTACACTTTGTATTGAATATAATTATGTAAAATACAGCCCAAGAATAGTAGTGCTTTTAACAACACTTTGTTAAGGATCTACTTGCTACAATCACAAAAGTGAAAACCATAAAAAGCAAAAAGAATTAGAAAAAGAAAAGCAAAGAAGAGTTGAATGAGTCAATGATTTATGCAAATTCATATCGAGGGCCGACTTCCCAAAGTAATTTGAGTAACATTCAAATGTCAGCTTGGAGGCACTGCCTTATGCAAATTCAGCAGGAGTGGCAAAATTAGACAACAATCCAGGGACACAAACAATAGCACTTAAATGGAAGGATGTACAGAAAAGATTAGAAAACATGATGTGATCCAAGTGTTCCCTTATTGACTTATTTCAGCAGATGACAGCAACTTTAGCAGAATAAAGCCATACAAGGGGAGGCTCCCTTTAAACGTTTATTTGCTACCTTATACATATTTTACATACATTGTTAGGCATTTCTAGGATGCTGCTGCACAAGAAGAAAACTTTTCTGTGTTTTTTCAATAATAAAAGAGATTAGTAGATCTTCAAGATAATAAATCACAACAAAGGATATAAGTACAGCTCTCTGTAATGCTAATAGAGTCATCGTCGTGTTCATAAAATTCATGTGAATCAGCTGGATATTTTTCTATTTTGATTCTTTAAATCCAAATACTACAGCTGAGCCTTGTTCTGACACGGAGCAAACATGTTCCTTATTTATTTAGTTTAATCATGTGCAGTTCTTTATTAAGGCAAACATATCACAGGATATGACAGAAAATGGTGCACATAGAATTTGGGATGAAATCATTATGTTATTTTAACCCAACGCCCTTTTCTCCGTCTTCTATTAATGATCGGTTACAGCACATTCAAACCAGTAGCATTTTAAGCTAGCCACGCTAGACAGTATGACTCAGGGCTAGTCCCAACATCTCAAAACTAGACTGGCAGATTAAGAAAGACGTAGGCACGTGTGGATTTCGATGAGTCATTGCTTCGGAATGCCCATGACCACAACTTTGTCACTTCCTGTATCTGTCATTACCCCACCCTTAAAGTCTGCATGATCACCTCTTTTCCAATGAGTCAGCCCAAGACTGTAGTGTATTAGCAGTATTAGGTTCAATAAATCATTAATGAATCGTAGGTAGTTCTCAGAAGCCAACATTTGAATCAATGTCTTTCAATCAAATGATCAATATTCTGCTGTTCATTTAGCGCAGCGAAGCACTATATTCACCCTTGGCCTGATAAGAGGGGAAGCCGCTGATTACTTGGGTATGATAAGGTGATGCATGTACTGTAGAATACAAAAGCAGAGCTTTTTGGTCTCCCATACTAACTACATTTCACATATTCCCGAACAGTGAATAATATCATTGTGAGGACACAACAGTTTACCTTTGTTTCTGAGATCACCAAACTAAATAATATACCATGAAAACAATGCAGACTTACTGATAATTCAACTGAAAGAAAATAAGTATTACAGTAAGCGTCAATAGATCAATCTAGGCTATCATCTTGGTCTAGCTCATTTTACCTACAATCTGAGTGCATCTAGCACTGCTCCTAGGTTGATCTTACACATCCCAAAGTGTTTCTATAGCATTCATAAACCATGAATCCTGCTAAATTAATCCGTACATCAATAACTCTGGATGTAAATTTTTTTGATTGTACAAGTGAAAACTCTACACTGATTTAAAATATACTGAAAGACTAATATCATTCATCCAATGTGTGAAAGAGTGTCTCTGTGTGTGTGTGCGTGTGTAGTATATGTGTCTATGTGTGTGTTCCTGTGTGTGCGCGCGTGTGTACTGTATGTGTGTGTGCTTGTGTGCGTGCATGCGTGTGTGCGCGCATGCGTGCTTATGTGTGCGTGCACATCTGTGTACTGTATGTGTGTGTGTGTGTGTACTGTATGTGTGTGTACACTGTTTATGTGTGTGCATGTGTACTATATGTGTTTGTGTGTGAACATGTGTGTGTGTGTCTGTGTGTGCACACATGTGTGTGTGTTTGTGTGTTTGTGTACTGTATGTGTGCGTGTTTGTGTGCATGCATGCATTCGTGTATGCATCTGTGTGTGTGCGCGCACGTGTGCATGCATTTTGTGTGCATGTGTGCACTCATGTGTGTGTACTGTATTTGTGTGTGCGTGTGTACTCTATGTGTGTATGTCTGTGTACTGTATGTGTGCGTGTCTGTGTGCATGCATGCATGTATGCATCTGTGTGCGTGTGTGTGCGCACGTGTGTACTGTATATGTGTGTGCGTGTGTACTGTATGTGTCTGTGTACTGTATGTGTGCATGTTTGTGTGTATGCATACATGCGTGTATGCATTTGTGTGTGTGTGCGTGTGTGTTTATGTCTGTGTACTGTATGTGTGCATGTTTGTGTGCATGCATGTATGCGTGTATGCATCTGTGTGTGTGTGCATGCATGGGCGCGCGTGTGTGTGTACTGTATATATGTGTGTGTGTGTGTGTGTGTGTGTGTGTACTGTATATGTGTGTGCGTGTGTGTGTGACACCTTGTTCCATTCCATTGGCTCCAGCCTGTGCACTGCAGCAGCCAGCTGGGTTCCTCTCCCCTGATGGCTGGCCATGGCAGCGGGAGCTGGGCTCAGCTGGGCTCACTAAGAGCTAATCTACGCCCTCTCCGAGGTGCTCAGATCAGCCTGCTGTAAACACCTCCATCCCTGCACTTCTCAACACTTTGCAGACTAATACAAGCTTCCCTTTATGATAAATATGTCCTGAGCTCACCTGTGGGCTGCATGTGTTTTGTCAGACACAAACATTTGAATAGCAACCTCTTTATGCTTGGTCACTCAGTGCAGTAAAATCCGCCACCTGGAGGGATAATGTGGGAAATATTTTTTTTCATTTAGGAATGGACGAGTAATCTGAAGGGAATACTGATCACTTGCTGATTTTCTGTCCAACTGAGCTCTTAATTAATTTGGTTTGATTAAGCTGTTAGCTGAGTGCTGATCATAGTTTAACATCACATGATGAGTATCAGCTGCTAACCCTCTGTGGAACAATTGGGTGGTTCAGAAGGGTGTTTGCACTAACACAGACAAATGTACATTTTAGGAATTTTTTTTTTACTCATTTGGGCCCTGTAAACACATAGCTTGGCCTGGAATAATTATTGAATTGAGACAACTATGGGGCTGATATTAATACTGATGTTAACTGGTTTTTATCAGAACAAGTTCACAACCAAGAACAGATTTACATCCGGTTACTTAAGAAAAAATATGTAAGTTGTAATACTGCAGTGTGTAAGTTCTAAGTGTATGTACTGCAGTGTGTAAGTTCTAAGTGTGTGTACTGCAGTGTGTAAGTTCTAAGTGTGTGTACTGTAGTGTGTAAGTTCTAAGTGTGTGTACTGCAGTGTGTAAGTTCTAAGTGTGTGTACTGCAGTGTGCAAGTTCTAAGTGTGTGTACTGCAGTGTGTAAGTTCTAAGTGTGTGTACTGCAGTGTGTAAGTTCTAAGTGTGTGTACTGCAGTGTGTAAGTTCTAAGTGTGTGTACTGCAGTGTGTAAGTTCTAAGTGTGTGTACTGCAGTGTGCAAGTTCTAAGTGTGTGTACTGCAGTGTGTAAGTTCTAAGTGTGTGTACTGCAGTGTGTAAGTTCTAAGTGTGTGTACTGCAGTGTGTAAGTTCTAAGTGTGTGTACTGCAGTGTGTAAGTTCTAAGTGTGTGTACTGCAGTGTGTAAGTTCTAAGTGTGTGTACTGCAGTGTGCAAAGTCTAATACCAAGGTATCACAACTTACTATTAAGTACACTGTAATACTTTATTAATACTGCAGTGTGTACTGCACATTTCTGCTAAGTGACTGGAGAGTAATGTAATGTAGGCATTGTAATCTAACATGGAGGATCTGTGTTGGTGCCTCTGCTCTTCCTTATGTTCATAAATGACCTGGGCAGGGACATTGAAAATACATTAGATAAATTTGCTTATGATACAAAACTGGCAGGTTTATCGAACCGTTTAGAATCCAATTCAGTAATCCAAGATTATTTCAACAGAATCCAGAAGTGGACAGAAACCAAATTAAATTCAATATAGATAAATGTAAAGTTATACACGAGGGAAAGAAAAACATAAGGTAGGACTATTTTATGGGAGAAACAAAAGTGGAATGTGCTCAATTTGAAAAAGACTTGGGAGTAGTAGTTGATCAAAGCCTTTCAGGTTCTGGGAATTGTGCTGTAGCAGTAAAAAAGACCAACATGATGCTGGGATATATAGCAAAAGTATTGAGTATAAATTCAAGGAAGTCATACTTATGTTATACAATACCTTTGTCAGACCACACTTAGGGCCTGATTTACTAAGACCTTTAGCGTGTGCAAAACCTTTTAGCACACGCAAAACTAATAACACAACCAATGATTGATGTAAAACAAATACCATGACCAATCATTGGTCAAGTTATTGGTTCTTCGTGTGCTAAACGGTTTTGCACAAGCTAAAGGTCTGTCATGGTTTTGCAGTTTGCCGTCTCTCCTCTGCGGATGTTCCCTCTTGGAGCCGCTGGACTGCATGCTTTCCGTGTTTTGGCACGGTTAAACCAGGTATCGGTATAGGCTTTGGAGACTCCGTTTAGTTCGAGTGCAGGTTTAGATCTTTAGGATTACCTTTGTTTATATTTATTTTGTTTTGCCTCTTTGTTTGGCTCATTGTTATTTATTGAGCTTGAGGCCGTTCTTTCCTTCCCTGTTTCTCTATTCTAGTCTGCTAGACTTCTCGCCCGCTTTTCTGGGTTGTTTTGTGTTGGCAGAATACGCCGGGACTTATATCCCTTTTGTATTTTCTTTTTCCCAGTTCCGTTCGCGGATCTTTTTCCTTTCCTAGTATCTTCTTTTCAGCCTCTTTTTTGGGTTGCTTTGTGTTGGCTTATACGCTGGGAGTTTTCTCTTTTGTGTTTTTTCACCTCCCTTTTCTTGTGGTTTCCACGTTTCATGGGTAACTTTTTGATCGCTTCACGGTCGCGTCTGGTCCTTCGTTCCCAACTCATTACGTTACATTACATTCATCACAAGGTCTTAGTAAATCAAGCCCTTAGAGTACTGTGTGCAGTTGTGGGGACCGTATTACAAGAAGATATAAAAGCTCTGAAAAAAGTATTAAAAAAAGACAACTAAATTTGCTCCTGGAATGAAATATGAAAGTAATGAGAAAATACTTAAGATACTACTTAATCTCTTTAAGTTTAGTAAAAAGGAGACTTAAGGGCAATTTTATTGAGGCTTTTAAATTCATGAAAGGGATTAACAACGTGAACTACAAGAGATTCTTCAGGTTGAGTTCTGTCAGTAGAACAAGGGGGCATAGATGGAAATGAGCAAAATGTAAATTCCGCACAGATATCAGGAAGTATTTCTTCACAAAGAGAGCAGTCGCTGTGTGGAATAGCTTGCCAGGTCGTATGTAGTAGAGGCATACACTCTGGGGGGTTTCGAGACCAGATACGGTGCTAGATACTATCTAGTTTGTAGGTAAATGGTGAGCACTAGGTACCCTTCATTGGTAGGAAAATGGCGAGCATTGTTGGGCTGAATGGCCTGTTCTCATCATTAAGTTATATTATGCTATGTTATGTCAACATATAAACCACACCGATTATTTAAAAACAATGTTTGATGTATACCCCAGAATCGGGGGAAGGAATGCAGGCGACTAATCTAAGGAGAGTTTCTAAGGAGACTAACAGGAGTTCTCAAACTATATATATTATTAATATCATTAACAGGTTAACAATTTTTACATGAATGTGTTACTTGCCCCCTCTAGTTTTAAATACATCAGTTAGCTTGCACAAGCTTTAGTCTCAATGAGAAATATTCAGGTGCATCTTCTGCGCTATTGTGTTATCCTCTTTTTAAGTTTAGACAAGCATCCAAATTAACTGCAAATTGGCAAGACTAAGGTATTTTACCTATAAAAAAAACTGTAAGCAATAACAGGCCATAGCAGCATCTTGTGATTTTAAAGTTGATTGAGTTTTACCTCAGAGTTCCATCTGAAGTTTAATTAGCCGACATTTGTGAGCTAGCATTTTTAAACGTTGTCGCAATTTATTTTACATTTAAGTGATTTATTAATACTCAGATTTTCGCTTCATATTAATTCTATTGCATGCTTCTCTATTGCTATTAATTTAGCTTCTTATTCCTCTGTATTGACCAATTATCGAGAAATCAAGTCACTGCTGTCCGCGGTACTGAAATTGTGTATTTAACTGCAACAGACGTGCTGCTGTGCGTGGATACCTCAAAGCATGCTTACAAGTAAGCTACCACATGGTTGTGGGCCTACTGCATGGTATGGTAAGCCTAAATAGTAAGGTATAGCCTACATTAGACACGACAAGTGAAACGAGGGTAAATGTCAATAACTCATCTTATGTCTCAGAATTGCATAGTTGCAAGTTCCACTAACACAGCCAATTAAAGATGGTACCAAATGATTCCTACTTTATACAGCAAAGACGGGACGTGGCAAAACAACAGGGGAATTAATATGGTAGGAATGGAATAAAGGAATGACAAAATAAACGTAACAGTCCAAATGGTTTAAAGGTGTACATATTTTGCGTGTAAGGCTAATGCATAGCCTATACGTTCGTACATAGTGGTCTTTACGCTGATGTGTTTGTGTTGTAGACTCGTTAGTTAATGCAGCTCTCGCCGCCGTTGCAGTCCCTTTAAGAACCTTTGCCCGCCTCCCATCCTATATGTGTGGCTGAGCTAGCCACTTCATTTGTTGAAGTAGACAGACAGTTGTGTACCTTATGATCTCACTTAATCGCTCTGATAAATCACATCGAATCCTGTAGCGTACTGCGGATTCGTGATATTGCTTATTCCCTTGGAGTTTTCGATTGAATAAACGATTGTATTTCGATGTTTTTGGATCCTGAAAAAACCCAGCACGTATGAATTTTTGCCATTCCTCTTGTGCAGAAATGGAATGCTGCAATGGATTTCGAAGACAAGTCGCTGTGCTTTCCAGGTCGAGGTGAATGAAAGAAAAATCTATTTTGCAACAAAATAGACAATCGGTTGAAAGTGTCCGCTTGTACACTTCTGTGTGTTTTTCTTTCGTTCAACTGACCACCTCGGTCTTCTCTTGGATTGTGGATCATCAAAAACCTTCAAGACGGACAGCGTGGTGGAGCAACGAGGAAAAAACCGGGGCAAAATGAGGGAGCGGGACTTCATGCCCAACAAGGAGCGGGGCAAACCTGCTTCTTATACCGGGGACAAAAAGGCTAAGATGGCTGCAAAGACGAACAAAAAGTGGATGAGACTTGCCACCGTTTTTGCGTATGTCCTGTCCGTATCCTTAGCTGCTATCATCTTGGCTGTTTACTACAGCTTAATATGGAAACCGACGTCCTCTTCGGCTGGAAGACCAGAGGTGCCGGAGGAAGTCACAGTGGCAGCTAACTTCTCTGCCAACATCACCAACACTAATGTCACGGACGTCAATTCTACTCAAACAAACCTTTACCTGGTGAACAACACCATTCCGGACGGGTCAGTGGCAAACCTGCGGGCCGAGCCCCGGATCAAAGTATTTGGCTGGAAGGATGGAATCAGGAGTCCTGGTCTCGTTTCACACGGTATTTTATCTAGCAGTGCGCGTACTGGACCAATGGGACGGTATAATACACAGAGAGATAAAGCCGCAGAATATCCACGTCTGGTAACTCTGGGTAAAGATATAAAAGCGTCCCGACCGGCACATGGTACAATAAATAAACAAAGCCCCTCAGCACGTTCTCGAACTACCGAGTCCATACTTGATAATAGAGAAAAGAGAGACGCGTCCAGACTGGTCACTGCCAGTGGAATACAACATAATTCTCACCAACGAGCTGCGGATGCTACTCCGTGGGATCTTATCCCTCCATCAAAGGCCCAAGCTGCTACTACAAGCCCACAAGGACTAAAAAGAGGAACTGCTAGTCACCAGGCCCAAAAGGGCTCGCAGAGACGAAACCAGGAGGATTTCGCAGATATGCACTAAGAGACGGATACAACAGAGAGGTATTCTCCTTAGAGGAACTTATTTCTTATAAGAACTTAAATGGACACAGAAGATGCTGTGAAAATGTGACGGGCATCAAAACGCACGTAATTTCTTGGTATGGCATATAAAGTACAATTCAAATTATGTATGGCAGTTACACAACTAAATACATATAAATGCTTTGGACATGACCATCATTTTTATGAACGATTATATTTTGTGTTATGCCTTATATAATATTTCTTATCTGAAAGGCTGCCGGCAAGGTCGTATTTGACATCAATTTACGCTTCTATTTTATTATTTCAACATATACACGTAGACATATAATATATACAGAGGAAGAACGATTTTTGAACATGTACATTTACAGCGCCTTTCCATGGAGAATGAGCCATGCAACGAGAGAGTTATTAACATGCAAGGAAATGCTTTTATATTATGGTTCGTTTATAATATATTTAATTATATATATTTAATATATTTAATTATACTAATTAATAAGGATTAATTGCGTAGAGAAATCTGCATTGAGATACGCTCAGGTATGTCCATATTAACCATGCAAATGTATTGTATCTGGTATTGTACATAGGGCAGAAGTTGTAAATGCTCCGGCCTTGATGAAGTTTAGCGAGATAAGATACTTTTTATGAAAACTATGTACCATAGACATATATTGCGCAGAACATAAACGTCCATGTAAAAATGCATTGGTGACTAGGTTTTGTAAGAAATAAAATGCAATGCTTGTTTATGATATGAACAATTTTAATATTAAACACAATATTATTTTGATTGACGCGAGATCTTTTTATTCATTACACACAATTGAATTTGGGCGATGAACGAGTATTGTTGTGAGTTGTGTGCTTTTTTAGAAAGTGTGGCGAGTGCCACTTTGACAATTCATAGTCTAGATTTAAAAACATTTGTATAATGAGAGTAGTGACGTCAAAGAATGTAGCGAGTTTTAAACGTTTAGTAGACAGAGACACTGAAAAAAATATTTAATGTTGATATTGTCGGTTATCTCTGTATGTTTCAAAATAGGTGTACGTCCCGATAAGAACGTGATGGTGGTCTTTGGTATCTAGTACGTTAACTGGCACGAGAGAAGGCGCTGCGAATAGTGATGCTACAATTCAAGAGGAAATTGTTTACATGTAGGCTTTGTGCAAGCTATATTCTGAAAAGGAATTTATTTCTGTTTTTTTAAGGTGATGCTGTTAACATTATTATAATTAATAATATAATATAATATAACAAAAAGTTAAAATAAAATACTATTCTCCCATCCATGAACAACATGGAATGGTCCTGCAATTTTAAATCAACATTTTTCAACATTACTATAATAATTCGTTTTCTTTTTCCACGGGTGCTTTCGTTTTCCTTTTTGACACTTTTTGAGTGAATACCATTGTGTGTGTTTTCAAGAGCCAAAGGGATTCTCGTTGATACACAGCCACATTTTTCAGTTTGGATCAGCACAGAGGCAAATTTCTTAGCTCATTAAGTCACTAAGCACTCTGGTGAACTTGAAGAAAAATCAAGCCTGCAGTTTTTTATGTACGTTTTCCTGGAATGGTATGTGAAGGCTAAACATTGACTGAAACTGTAGCAAAGCCAAAGGACGGAAGAACACATTATGCCATAGTGTTGGTACTATTTCAAACCATCCTTCCCCAAGATGCATTTTCACGAAGTGCCCTGCTAATTTTTTTTGGTTGTCAACAGCCATTGTCATGCAACTATAGTCAAAGTGTAATTGCGTCCATACCCACTATTGTAATGCAACCATAAAATGTAAATTATAGGTAAGGCTGTGCACGTTTTTTAATTGTATGTCTTTTTCACTCATATATAGCCACACTAATGGATGTTTTTGCAGACATAAGAAGATACCGTCAGCCAGTGATCTTATTGTATAAAATTAGAATACAAAAAATGTTGATTAAGTGTTATTAAACAGCAGAATCTCCTTTTATCTAAGACTGCAGTTCCTGTGAACAGCAGTTCAACTCAAATTTTTCATGATGGATAAAAGGGGGACTGCAATTGATAGATGAGTAAATCAAATTTGACAGCTGTGAGGCTGCCTATTAGCTAAATCTCTACTCCTGTCCATTTCCCCTGGAGAAACGGCTGACCTTATGACTTCCAACAGACCAGCATTTAGCCCCAGTGATTCCAGCTATGGTGTGTGGTCATATAACCAATGAAAGTGTGAGGTAGGCCGAGGCAAAGCCATCTGCTTCATCATTCTCACCTTATAATAAAATGAAAATTTGATTAAAAGTCAGGTCTTATATTTACTGTTGACAGGTTATTGTCAGGGGTTAAAAAAAAAAACTGTCCCCTTTCAAAATGTATCATCTGAAATACAGAATGCGCTGGGGGGGGCTATATTCAGGTGGTTAGAATGTGCCAGATCCCATGGTCAGAAGCAGACAATCTGACTGTGTTTATGTTCCTAAGTTCAGCTGAACCTCAATACTCTTGGAGCTCCCCATAATGATAATATTTCAATGCAAAACTGTATAACGCTCTCTAGTCAATCTTTGGGTGCAATTTGTACCTGTTTTGTATGACTGTGGCATATGAAAAAAACATATTTGAATGGTAAACAGATTCATGAGTCACATCCAAATGACAGGCAGCCAGATCATTGTCTATTTTACAATCTGATTGTAAACACATGATGCAATTATCAAAGCTATACATTATTTCGAATGAGACAAGGGGAGAAAAACAATGAAAACAAAGCATAACAGCTTTTTCAATTAACATCTGGAAAGAATTATGGAGAAATGCCTTATAAACCCGGCAGTGGAAGAGCCAGTGGTAGAATAAGAAGATTCTCTCTGGTCTTCAGTCATGCAGACAAAGAACAATGGCCTCTTAGGCACAGCTGCCACCTCCAGCATTTACAGAAAACCCAAACAGAAACGGTGTGTGAATTACTGGTTAAAGTGTGCGCGTGAATTCAGCCGCAATAAGGTATCTCAGGAAACAAATATGGCACGGCGGGTGGCGCATCTGCGGCCTTTGTTTCAGTCATAATACCGTACCTCTGTCTGAGCGTGGCTACCGTGACATCATTCTGAAATCTATGTAGGTTTGATTACCTGAACAGAAACGCAGAGCACAGAGGCGTCAGAAACACATCTATATAAAGTTATTACTATTATCCCACGTTTCTGCTCTTCTGCTAGACTCAGTAATAGCATCAAAAGGCTGTTTGAGTGTTACTGTATGTACATTTATTTGTATATAATGTTCCCTCTGGGATAGGCAGTTGTCTTAGTCTTCAGGTTTAAAGAATGATATAAGTCCTAGAGTTACAAATACTTTAATCATCCCTCAATTTAGTCCTCCAAGAAGAAATATTCCTTTTGCACTTTCTAGAAACATTTTACACTTACAGTGGTAAGCTATGCTGAAAACAGAGCAAGGTGACCAGCTGTACACTTTGTGAACCTATAAGACATTTAGAAACAAAGATAAGTTTGGTTTTTAAAAGCTTGCTGCTGTCCATGCTATTTTCAAAAGTCAACACCTTCATTGAGGTCTGTTAACCTCCTGCTAGAAATACATTTCAAGGGGCAGAACCTCTGAATAAATGCGCAGGCCATGATAAATATGCCTGATAACACTATAGGCTGTTCTGCGGTGTCCCATGAAACGGAGCGGAGGACATGCAGAGATCTGAAACCCCACAACAAAGCTCAGATCAGTGGAGCCCGGAGCACGCTGCCGGTAAGTGCATGTACAACACTTCACACTAGAGAAGGGTCAGCAGGTTTCTGCAGCATCAGAGAGGAGTCCAGGACCTGCTGGGGGCAGTTATACTTGACCGCAACGAATAATAAAAAAGAGTGAGGGTAATTTAATAATAAATCCTCCCTTTATGGGGTTCATATCTCTCCCGTGATTACCTTCCCAAGCTGTTTGTCAGGTTGCAGATAGTCCCCATTCAGCCTGCAAAGGATGGTGGGAGGAAAGCCAGGTTTATTTAAGGTGTGTCAGCACTGACTATGCATGTGGCGGGGGTCCAGACCGCAGTCAATGGCTTCTTTCCTGCTCATTGACTACAGTCAATCTGCTAATAACGGCAGAGAGAGCCAGGACATGACTGACTAATCAGAACTGTGGTGTCACGCTGGGTAACACAACTAACTCACAGTGACTGAGATCCTGGTTACTGAAGCCTGTGTTCACAGAACTACCCCGATTGGGAATTTGTTTTTTATGGCCCTACCCCTGCATCTATCGTGTTACATATAACCCTGTTACAGGAGCTGGGACTCAGACAGTTTGTTTTACAGTATTCAGGTTGCCGTTCATATAATTACCCGAGTCAGAAACGCACCCTGTGGTTTCTGATAGTTACATATGAACTTTCACTCTCTCCATGACTTATGCTACAAGAGATTGTTTCAGTGATGGGCTGACAAAATTGCCATCTATTGGGCAATTTGTTTCCATTCAACCCCTACTCAGCACAATTGCCTGGCATCTACCCAGCTGTGGATACAGCACTAAAAAAAGCTGTAAAGATTAAATGTGATAATGTGATTGGATGGTGGGGGGGGGCAGGGTAATGCAGCATGTCTTCAGGTGCAAATATCTGTCTTTGTAAACCCTGCTGCATCTTTAGCTGACAGACACGATCAAACCCCCCCACATTTCGAAAAGGGTTTACCATTTTATAGCGTGTGAAGTGACATAATCCCACACTTTAGGTTCAGCCCTGTCTAAGGGTTGAGCTCACATTTACCTGCTTTTAAAGGTACCGTTTTGCCACAAGGGAATTAGCAGCTGTTAAACCTCTGTGTATACAAGACACTATTCCCTCTGGAGGGAGATGGTGGCCTCAGAGAAACTGAGGGCCAGCATAATTGATGAGACATAAGTGTGTGGCAGAAGTGCTCTTTGCAGGACGGATATCTCATGCTGAAAACCCAACAAGGCGGCAGCTGACACGGGCCTAAAGGAGACAGCCAAGCCAGCAGCATGCCCAGATAGAAAATGTGAGTAAAACAGGGCAGTCTCAGAGAGGCTATGTAAGAAATAATTAAAAGTATAACGCAGGAGTCTCCAGCACACGAGGCCCGGTGAGAGAGCTTCATACTGAATTAATAAGTCAACTCCCACAAGCAGGCTGCTTAATTAAAACACACTACACCGTCTTCCTTCTGAAAACAAGAACAAAACGTCTCCATTGTTCTACTTCTTGCTCATGACCCGGGAGTAGTCAAATATGTCATATTTTGTTTTATAGAAAGTACTGAAGATGGTCTCTCTTTTTTTCCCACTGAAAGTCATAAAAATATATTTAAAAAAATCTTTTAGACCACTTTTTTCCCCCTGTAAAGTCATATCAGACTATTATCCCACTTTTCTGCTCTTCTGCTAGACTCAGTAATAGCATCAAAAGGCTGTTTGAGTGTTACTGTATGCACATTTATTTGTATATAATGTTCCCTCTGGGATAGGCAGTTGTCGTGGTCTTCAGGTTTAAAGAATGATATAAGTTCTAGAGTTACAAATACTTTAATCATCCCTCAATTTAGTCCTCCAAGAAGAAATATTCCTTTTGCACTTTCTAGAAACATTTTACACTTACAGTGGTAAGCTATGCTGAAAACAGAGCAAGGTGACCAGCTGTACCTATTTGTGAACCTATAAGACATTTAGAAACAAAGATAAGTTTGGTTTTTAAAAGCTTGCTGCTGTCCATGCTATTTTCAAAAGTCAACACCTTCCTATAGAAAGTACTGAAGATGGTCTCTCTTTTTTTCCCCACTGAAAGTCATAAAAATATATTAAAAAAAATCTTTTAGACCACTTTTTCCCCCCTGTAAAGTCATATCAGACAAGAGCCATGACCTCAGCTCTGCACAAAATACACGATGTCTCATGATTTTGACCTGACCTCTTGTTTTCTGGTGCTGAACAGCCTGGAAGTGGCTCTCATTATAGGGGAACAGTGTTCCAGAGATACTGTCGAGCTCTCATTCAACAGAATAATCACACTAGACTCACCCATGGCATTTGTAATATCCTTTTTGGCAGTGAGTAAAGCATGTCTATTCAGGAGCTGCATACTAAAGTGTGATAAAATAATCTTTGAAAAATAAAAAATAAAAGAGATGGGAGGAAATGAGAGCCAGAAGAGAGAAGCTCACCCTCATTCAAACTTTGTTCTCATTGAAGAAGAAGACAAAAGAAACCAAACCAAAATTGTTCCCTGTGCTTTGGCAATGATAATGTCAGTTGAGTCAGTTCTGTGCAGAGGACAGGTGATAAAAGAACAGCATCTCATGTGAAACATAGACGCACCTGTCCTCATGCCAGGAGAAACCAATTAGGTTAAAATATTGACTGTAACAGAAATATAGTTTCGATTCCCCCCCCACACACACACGTACACTATATACACAGGTGTGTTTGTGTGTGCTACCATATTTGTACTAATTCCTTTATACACGTAGAAAGTACAATTAACCCAGTGAGAAAAGAACGCATTTTAATTTTTAAAATTGCTATAGAAATGTAATGTACAATACATAAATATTTCAGAATGCCAAAGTAATACACGTAAAATTTACAGTCAGTTTAAAATGATTTTTGCTAAATAAACAAGTGGCTTTCGACAAAGAAAGACAAGATGAGTTATGTATATGAATTAGCACTACTGTATTTCATGGGGACTTCAGTATTCCTGTGATTCATTTATCATTACTTTGAATTTTATCAAAGTTGATGCAATGAAACACATCAATAATGACATTGAGCAAAAAATAAATTATTACAATTGGTTCTTAGTCCAAGAAAAGCCCCAAATTGCAGAAAGCTGGCCTCTCGAAGAGCTGGACTTGGGACTGGCCATTAAAACTATCGTGTTCTGATGACACGTCGATGTTAAAGGGAAATCGTTTGAGAAGACTGCGAGATGAATTGTATCCTGCAGGGTGAGGGATTTGAAAAGGACAGGGCACCCCCATCAACCGCTGATGGTCCATCCTAAAGGCAGAGTGCCTGCAAGCCTTCCTCGGGATGATGAAGCCATGCAAAATGTCATATAGTGTTGCCATGGTGTCTATGGCGTGGCTCTGGAAGGACGTCTCACTGTTTTTCAAGTTAATCAGATGTAAAACCTTCTTTAGAATCAGATGTATCCTTATTTAAAAGAACAAAGGACAAATGTTTTTCACCAAGCATGTTTAGGCCACTGAGCTGAATGTTTGCCATTCTGAACTCCACAAGGTAAACAAACAAAGTAATTTTTTTTTCTGTCATGCAACTGCAATCTAAATATTTAACATTAATTCAAGTTAAAAGCAGCATCTGGGGGAAAAAAAGCAGCATGAACTGAAAACGCATAAAAGCGAAACAGAGACGTTATAAATTGAGTGACACAAGTAGACAGTAATCTCAGAATCTGATAGCACTAGCTTAAACCACATGTACAAGGACGAAAAAAAATTCCTGCCTATTTAACAAAGTAGGACAAGTACAGACAGCATCTAATACAGCACAATGATGACATCTATTTGACGAAGCGCAGGCTATACCAATGTTTTAAATGTACCAATACACCACAGGTTTTTCTGTAGAATTTCGAATTATGATTTGTACTACGCACATGTAAACAACACATCTAAGTATTTCAATATGAATGTGTGCCAATGCTTTGAGCATCATTCTCTGGGTTTAAATCGGACAGGCAAGTGTTCACTCCCGTAGGACCAATCAGCTGTTCTGTGCGGGTTAAAGATATTGTAAGGCCAAAGAAGAAGATATGTGTTGTCACCCAAGGGAGCAGCCATATGTGCGATTGTTACTCAATTATTCTCAGTAGACAAGGCCATTAACCTGGGTGCTATGACTACCAAGGCCTAGAGAAGGGGTTAACTCGTGCTTTCCTTAACTCCTCAAGAATTCTACGTCTGATATACAAGATACATAAACAACAATGAACCATGGCTATCATCAAGGATTACAGGCACTGAACAGGAAAACGCTTACAAGATGAAATACCTGCAACAGTGTGCTTTAGCAGGAGATGGTAAAAGGAGAACATTCACTATTATGAAAAGACCCTGGATTTTAATTTCCGCTTATAACTGAAACAAGCATCACTGCTGAGTTCTTAGTAAACAAGAATAAAAAACTGTTTTCTGTTCAAAGCATGTTTATTTTCGTTGTGCTTATTATTTTGAACATGTAAACAAATATCCACTGCATGTATTATTTTCAATATTAATTTGACCGTAATTGTAATTCCAGTGTGATTTAATTGTATTTTCTAATGATCGCTGTAACAAACATCCTTGCGTGGCAAGGAGATTGAATATTAAAGTTTGCCTAATATGTGGTTGTCCCACTGTCTATGATTTCAAATTTTCACACTTGAAATTGCATATGAAAATATTAAAATAAGAAAATGAAAGTGCTTGAGAAATCTTTTCCCATTTTTATATTAAGGCTCCATAAAAGTACATGAAAATTTGAAAAAATAAATATGCTAACTGCAAATATTAAATATCCAACCATTTCTTTCTGAATGTAAGTTTAAACCATTTTGAATATTTACAACAAAAACTTAAAATTGGGCCAAATAAAACATTTGGTTATCCAATAATAGACACAGAGGATGACAGCGGTGGTGAAATATATAGTCAAAGTGTGAATAATACTTTATATCATAGCCAAACCAAAATGGCCTAAAACAGAATAAACATAATGATATAAATCTATAAACAAATAGACAACAAGAAACTATTTTTCACTCAATTTTGTTTTTCGAACAGAACAATTGTTCTGGGACATTGCTTTCCAAAATAAATATCAAAACAAATGGCAAATTTACATTCTGACATAACTAATCTGAATCCAAATTCAAAAATAAATTAAGTGCATCTAAGTTTAAATAATAAAACTACATGTTAATTGCACAAAATAAAAAATACTGTTCTACCACGAGTGAAAAGATATATTGAACTATAAATACATAGTTTATGTCTTAACCTCACAGTTCTCTACTAAACTATTCAGTCTTAGTACAATTACAGGAAAAGGCATTGCTTGTATACAAACAGAGGCGTAATTGATAGCTTCGTTGTATGTACCTCGCAAACTGATTCAATAGTAAATCATGTATTGTAAATGTAACATTTCAGTGTCAAAGAATCAGCATATTTCCTGACAAAACAGGGGAACTAAATTATTCAATACTGAATATTGATCAAAAGGCACCTAGGGCCATTCTCTGAAGAATAATCAGAGTTTACCTTAAATTGCATCAATCAGTTCACATGTACAGCATATCAAATTTTATCATGAGTTGATTTGAACATTAGCAATTGCTAATTCAAATTAACATCACGTAAAGTGTTCATTTGCACAAATGAAGCAAATTAACAGCTTTAACATCAAAATAGAACTCGAACTACAAAGACAAATTTGTTTGCTTCGTATATCCAAGCAAACACTTTTCCTTTGTTTTACCCCCATAAAAACCTAGGTGCCCTTTAAATCACCAGTTCTCTTCATTCAAGTGCTGCATTTAGCTTAGTTGCACAAATTATTCCAAGAGTCTGTATTAAAATAGCCAGAAGCTCTTGCAAGTACATTGAATAAGGCTTAAATATAGCAAATACAAATGATTTGCTATATGACTAAAACACTAAGTACTAATACTTTAATTAGATTCAGTTACGTAACAGAAAATAAAGTGCTTGTATTAAATGTTTGGCGAAACCCAAACAGCAAAAAAGCAAAATATCAACCCCTACACAGTGCGTTTCCAAATTGCAACTCGTTATAATCAGGATTGTTTTGTAGAATTATTCCACCATATTGACAAAATGATATGACCAACACTATCTCACTGCTCAATGCAGTACCTACATACAGCATGATGTAAAATGTAAAAGAAAAGTTACAGACAGCAAAGAAGAGTTTACTACATAATACAAACATGTATAATTTTTGTTTAGCTTGTTTTGGTTTCAGTTGTATTTCATCGTAAACTGCAATGAACATAAGTAAATGCAATGAGCTTCTCCACGTTAAAATTTAAACTATCTTCCCATTTTCTTTCACCTGGAAGACAAAAAGTGGTTTGACATAATAGTAGATAACAGACAATACACAAATCGAATGTACATTGCAACTTAATTCATTAAATCTCACTCAGAACTGGTAATGGGCCCTTTTCACATTTCCGGGTTGCCAGTTCCGTCGGTTTCAGTAACAAGGTAATTACATTTGGCACAGTCAATCTACAAAGCTTGGTGTTGTGTCAGTGGGTAGCACATTAAATAACAGAAATTATTGGGAAATTATTGGTCAGATTTAGTGTTCAGTAAGTAGCTATAGCCTACCGCTAGCTACCAAGCTAGTTAGTTACTGATCGTAGAAAATGTACAGCTAGCTATGCACACATGCTCTTCTTAGCAATTGAGTGTGGGACAGAGTGGTACAGTTAGCTGGCTAGCTACGAAAATATGCTCTTCTTAGCAATTCAGTGGGGGCAGAGTGGTGAAGATGCATGTCAGATTTAAAGTTAGGTAAGTAGCTAGCTATTCTGCTAATATTAGCCACTTACTGAACACTAAATCTGGCTAATTACCCGATAATTTAAGTTATTTGATTAAATGAGCTCATAGCACTCAGCAATAATACATTTTCACTGGTGAACGTGCTATGGTTTATGGGAACATTCTGCCTGAAAAATGTCTTGGCTTTCATAATCTGTATGTCTTAATGCCAAACCCAGAGTAAAAATCTTTAAATGTAAGATGACAAGCTAGCATTGGAGTTTCGTTAGGCTACTGAGAACCAGCCCATGAACCGACTAACATCGCTGCTTGAGAGAGCTGGAAAATCATACAACCGGATTCATTGTTACCTGGTTATCTCATCAATTCCTGTTAAAGTATGGCAGTGTGAAAAGGGCCTATGCAGTTGTCTATTTGTATTACCCCACCCCATTAATACAGTTCAGGGCAGGGGTCAATTCTATTTCAATTCAGTCAATTCAAGAAATGAACTGAAATTCTATTTGTTCTTCCATGTATAGTGGACCACTTACTGTGTAACTGAACCAGTAATACAAACTCCTCCCTGTGGACCTGGCCCCTCAGCCCCAGTAAAAGGTACAGCCATATTGAAATATTGTCTTAAAACATCTGCACTGTATTTGTCTCCAATGATACAGCCCTTACAGTGCCTTCCTTCCTCCCTAACACACAAAATTAAAATTAATGATTTAGATTCTATTTATCTCTTCCGTGCGTCCATATATTCCTCACCTTAGCATTGCTGGTCTCATGATAAGGATGAGGTGCTCCAGAGTCTAGGCTCATAGCAGAGAGGCTGGAGTTGATCATCTCTTCTGAGGAACGGACAGAACCACACGCTACAGTTGGTCACATTTTTCTCGATAATTGAGAATGTGAAGTTGCTATAAAATAACTGCGCAAGTACCTGGGCTTCTGGTGTTCTTAGAGTGTTTTAGAGGCTGGTGAGCACTCTCCTCTGGGAGAGCAGCTGAGGCTCCATCCGTGGTTCTCTGAGCTGTCTCTGGCTCGGGAATGAGACCTCGCACATCGTCGTGTTTCTTTTCAACCATTTCAGATTTGGACGTGCCCTCTGCCCCTTGTCGATCGGCATGACAGTCCACCAAAATACTGCTAACAGGGGCACTGCTGCGGGGGAGGTCAGAGACCTCCTGGTCCCGTTTCTGAACGCCATCACCCTCGGGTCTCCTCAGGCCTGAGGCCAGGGTCTGCTCGGCCTCTTCTGCCACCGCCAAGAGAGACTCGCGACCATGTGAGCTTCCTATAATGGCGCCCGTCACCTCAGGCTCAGGGGGAACGGGGCTTGGAGCAATCTCTTCAGTTCCTTTGGTCTCCTTGACGGTCTCTCCAGAGAAACTGACCTTTTTTTCAGGAGCTCTGTGCGGTTTCGGAGCCATTTCTCCCAGGCTGGCATCTAGAGTGCCTGAGGCTGCATCCACAGCAGCATCTTTATCACCCTGGCTGCGGTCAGACTCATGGGAGGGAACTCCGCCCCCCTCAGGGTCATCACTATCGACCGCCTCATCAGACCCAGCTTCATCAGCACCCACTGCGCCCACGTGCAGCGGGAAGTCCTTTCCGACATCCTCTTCTCTGCTCTCCGCACCAAGCTTGGGGCTCAGGTCCACCTCCGGTCCAACAAGGGCATCCAGTTCCTCCAAGAATTCTTCAAGGCTGGTCTCCATAGTCTAGAGGAGCAAGAATGTAAAACTTACACTTTAATATCCATCTATCAGCTTTCAAAGATTGCAGCATTGTAATCATCAGCCCTTCTTTATTCATGTTGACCTTTCCAAAGAAAATGAGCTCACTTTCTCACCAATGTCTCAATGTTCTTGTCACAAATTTATACAGATATATAACATAAAATGTGTGAATCTCAATGACAAACTGTACAGCACCAATTTCAGAAAAGCAGACTGGTATGCTTCTTTGACTATTTTTACTGACCTAAGAAACAAAAATGCATACAGATTTAACCCAGACACTAGAACTATGGCTGACCTGTAAGTGGTCATCTTCCTCCTTAGCATCCCATCTGAAATTCACAAACAGTTCAAATTAACTTAAAAGGTATTTTAGGTATTCATCAGTCAATCAAAGGCTCAGCATTGCAGCCTTTGAAATATGATTTCCAAAAATTCATTAAAGACAACTTTCTTAAGAAGAAGGATATGGACTCAAAGGTATGGTAAAATGTAAGGCCTCATTCTGAATTTCTTCTAGCTTAAGACTTAAAAGTAATGGCTTTTAAATAATACGTACACTAGTGATAATAATAAGAAGAGCAAGGCTGAAATTGTCACAAACAAGTACAGATGTATGAACAGTGTGGAATAATCATCAGTACTTATTGTGTGTGATGGTGCTTAACAGTAAAGTCTGCATGCACAAGAGCCTTATATATTAAGCAGCTCCACACCCGGGTTGCTGGCCTGCACCCACAACCACTTGCCCGCTCTCTTCCATTAGATTCTGTGGTCCATCTAATAGCTGGCATGTAGCGATTACCCACACCGACACATCCTGAGTGCTCTCTCAAATGTCATCAACATCTCCACCGAGGAGACACTGCTGCCACCACAGGCGCCATTTACACAAGCACCACTGAGAGGGGATAAAAGCATTCAAAAGGTGGTGTAGGTAGACAAATGAACCATTTTATACACTTCATATTTGTCCGCATAATTGCGGGAGGAAAAGTTCATAACATTATATTTCTCCCAGATTATTTGTGCCAGTGACACAAAATAAAAACTGGGTTATTTTCAGTGTAACATGATGTTGTTGGGTCACAGACATCAGGAAGTCATGGCATGCAAAAGATATGCAACCAAACATTAAAAATTATTACTTTATTCTACATTATCTTAAACTGTCCAATATTTTTTGATGCCTGAAAATGGGGGGGGCACTATGTACAAAGGGTTCTATAACCTTTCTGTATGATGTGTTGCCCTATATAGACAGTACATGTATGAAGCAAACATGTTTCAGTAATGCATGCAGCGTTCCTCATCTCCCAGATGCTTGACCAAAGTCTGGCAAGAGTCGAGAGAACTGAGGGACTAAAACTAAACGCTTGTCCCAGTGATGAAGACTGTAATAGTATCGACATTGCACACATCTGCCACGGACAGGTGCAGTGTTGGTCGCTCCCTTTTCTCAGATGACGTCATTACACCCCTGGTTGGGGAGTGAGGCACGGCATTGGTGTGACTCACCTCCTTGCTCTTCCAGTCAGGCGGTCCTTGCCCTTGGCTTTGCTGCTGACTGCTGGCACGTTTTTGCCACCCTCGTCTCGGTTCCGGTCCGGATGACCTGGCAGAATGAGAAACACCTTTTTGAGACTAAAATATTGTGGACCGTTAACCATTTCAAACTCTCAATATGTTCTGCTCTTTTCAAAGTCGAATGGTGACTTCTTCATCGAGAGTTTTTGTGTCACCGATAATAAAGATGCTAATTCGGTAGAGTAGCATTCGGCAAATGTGCCGTTCCACTGAACGGAACCACAAAAAATTGCTAAAACAACAATTCACTCAAAAAACACCACTCAAAGAACTGACACACTATGCAATATTGATGTGCTTATTTTATTTTTTACAATATCATAACTTATTTATGAGACAGCATATGCGGTATTCATTCATCTGCTTGTGTGTTAGTCAGTACTTGGAGGAACTGAAGGGGAAAATATACTGTAAATGCACTGTATTATATCATATTGGCATAAAGGCCCAAAGTAGTCACAGAATTAATTATTTTAATCAGCAGTTTTTCAGCTTTCTATTGGAATATAAAATCATCCTCTTCACTACACACTGAGAATATATGAAGTAAAATACAGGTGATATTTACCCTGTGACTCCCCTGTGGCTCTTGGCTGACCCCTTCTTGCATTCCTTCCCCCTGAGAAAATAAAACAACAGGGTCTGTAGTATATTCAAGTTGCATGGCAATTTTGATCCAAACTGTAACAGTGCAAGACAAATACAATTATAGTAGTAGCCTTTTATGCATAAACCCTTCATTGTTTCTAACTGTAATAAGATCATTTGTTTAGGCAATGGACAGAAGTGGAACTTGGAACTTTAGAAGCAGGGGTGTTGATGATATAGTGTGAGATTAACTGGCTTGAGTATAGGGCACCTTCACAGATTGTGTGACGTACATAATATGCACGTCTGACAGCACTACACAGCCAAGCCTGGCAGCGTCCTGTCTCCTCCAGGAAACACCAAGGTCAATGGTAAGGGGGAATGGTAGAGAAAGAAAAGGGGATCGCTGGGCGATGTGCACAAGAGTATTCAGTGAAGTCAAAACAAATTTAGGGCTCTACTGATGTTTTTGTATTCACTGTATATTTTTTGGTTGATTTTCTTGCGCGACATGTTGAGTGTATTAGTTTCTTGCAGAATATTTAATACAATAGCTAATGCTTTACCTCTCCGTTTTCAAAATGAATGGATGAAAAAAGCTATTTAAAACAATTGAGCACTGTAATATACATCTGTACTCACAAAAATATGTAGGCCATATAGGCAAAAGAACAATGTATATCACATATTTCTCTTTGTGCTGTCCTGTTTAATATTGTAATATATAGTTTTAACCAGAATGTATGAACTCTTTACTAGTACTGATATAAATGTAGCTTTATTATTATCATTTTGACGGAAATACCTCCATTGTAGCGTCCGTTGATCTTGGGTAAACACCACAAACTTCCAGGTAACTTTAGTGCGAGGTTTTGTTTGTCCCCCCCCATCTTTACTACCCTCAGAAAATGTTATTTTAGCTTTCTGTCACCGACAGGTCTCTAGTGTGTTCCTAAAACAATGACAAATCTACATATACTGTACAACTTAAGGCTCTAAACGTAACTAGCACTTGAAATATGTTTATAGACCTAAAGTTTAAACTAGATCTATGAATCTTATTACAAATAATAATGTGGTGTCTTCTTAACATAGATTTTGTGGTAGCAAATTGTACCCATTTTCTGACATGGAGATTTCCCTGGGCAGTACAAGTAACAGCGGCTATCGTGTATAGCGTGGCACCATAAATAAGCTGCAGTTAAGTATTGGGAGCGCTTTTGATCATGAGAATTCTCACCTCTTGTTTTGTTCCCCCGTTCACTTTCTCCATGAAATCTGTCACGAAACCTGTGAAGAGACAATCTAATTACAGGGAATAAGTCTCCCTGCTGACACCTGGCAGATCTCCCAATCGGATGCACAGGACTATTTCGAACATGCAAGTGCCCGCATCACCAAGTACAAACATATAGCCTATAAACTGTAACTCTGGCTCTGATCTGGACACCTCTACAACCCTCACTGGAGGAGGATGCTTGCTTCCTGAGTCAGTGGGATATATTATTGTATTCAGTCTCTGGCGCATCATTAAACCTTCCCGAATAAGGCAAGGCATTCCAATCTGCGCTAAAAATAGCCCCTCTTCCATTGCATCACTTGCTTCTAACGGCTCGTTTATGGCCAATATATCCAAGTGTCGGCCTGTTCTGAGAACTTGAAATGTGACATGCGAACACTCTTGTCTGCCGTTACCTAAACAAAATGTCAAAATGACAGAAACAGAATAGGACGAGAACATTCCGATAGCTGCCTTTGCTAAGGGCCGCTGTGCTATTTCAATAACACAGTGAAGTAATGCATATTTTGATATTTCAGGTTAAACTAGCCGTTTTCAAAAGAAATGTACCCCGCACTGGCGTACATTCAAAAGTGTTGCACTTTCCCCAGAATAGACAGACATGTTACAGCCTGCTTCACATTGCTGTCCGTGTTAAACTGCGAAGGATGTGCATTGTTGCCGGCTTAGGTCAGGGAGGTCACTGCTACAAATTCTACCATGCGCCAAATTACGCCAAGTGACATATGACTACAAATGAGTACATCAACAAGCATAGGGAAAATGGGATTATTTATGAGGCTGTAATTCTATCAGTTCCCGTTACGTAAATCGTTACTTCCATTGTGGTCAAATAAATGGAGTGTACTCGCTTTCCTGTGAACGGTTCTCCCACCAAAGTCACATCTTTAATCAGTAGCACAGCAATGCTATCATCATCTTCACAGGTGAAATTGCTTCGTCTAGTCCTCTCAGACCTGGCACGGTTGAATAAAGAAACAGAAACTTTGGAAATTAGGCAAGAGTTTCAGAAGCGGCATTGAGACTGTGTTAAGGCAATACGGTGTGCTATGCTTCCTCGCTGTTATGCGTTTGTTAGCTTTAGTTAAGGTGGAAACAGTCTGCAGAAAACAGGAGACAGCGTTTGGAAACACTCCAGAAACTGACAAAGTCCAGCCCAAGCCCTTTCGACCGGATCCGTTTTACACAAGATGCATCGCTATGTCAGTGTCAGCATTTCCTTATGATTTAATCTAATTTAGATACGTCAAGGGCAGAAAATTCGTATCCATCACATTTACAAATAACCTATTGAGTTTTAAAAAAACGACATAAAACGATGCCTTTTAAGGAAAACGTTCTGATGGACTTTTTTATCACGCTTTGCGTATAAATTCAGACCTCTCTCTCTGCATTCTTGAAGTGTAAGTGTATTCTTAAACTATTGTAAAGTATAAAATGGCATACTTCAAGTATACTTTAGCTTGCTTTTTCCCATATTAGCACTTAAAATCACATTCCAGCTATCAAAAAAACCAGCACAAAAGATTCCAGGTAAATTGGTCAGCTGGATGTGTACCCACATAAAAAAACCCTATGTTAAATTAGCATTTGTATTATTAATGGAGCGTGTGAGGCAGAAGCAGGAGAGGCTGTGGTCCATCACACATACTGCCATTACTTTCCACTGTGCACGGTCATGCAGGTGCACCCGAGCAAATTACATCCTGTAATTGGCCAGCAGAAAACCTCCAACAAAAAATTATTTTACTGGAGAAACATTTTCAGTCTGCCTTCTCATAGTCACATAATGAATGATGGTGATTTCTGACATGCTGGAAAGGCTCCAATACCAGAACAATTCTGACAATAATAAAATGGAGGTTGCTCAGGGAAGGGAGGGGGTTCAGTCGGCCAAGATGACAGCATCTCATGGCACACTAGAAATCCCCCTGGACTGGTCGATCAGTCAGCTGTAACTGAAGTATCCTCCTCTGACCCGTCTGAGCAAGCCGGACTTTTAAACAGTGTAATAAGAAACGTCAGCTGACTGCACAATTTCCTGAATCAATAGAGGAGGTTGCAGCTTTGAGCGCTGATGATGAACACGATCGGGTATTCCAAATTGGGAGAAAAAAAGAAAACGGCATAAAAAAATAACAATTAAATGTGTTGATGATGAATATCCCTTTTGCTTATATATTTGAAAAGAAACCACCAAATGCAATGTGCTGTGTTGTCAGCAGTGCATTTCTGCACTCTCTGCACTTTATCTCAGAAGAACGGAGTGGTCGGCTCCGGATGAGTTACCTGAGATTCCTGACTTTAGCCCAAAATAGTGGAGATTACCTCAAGCCTGTTACTGACTGGAGACGGCGACATTTGGATTTTGCATCCCTCTCCTCAACAGAGAAATAAATGACCCCCCCACTGAGACTGCCGCGACTCTGTTCATTCCGTCTCACGCACATCACCAGCGGAAAGTAGAAATAAACAGCCTGGCAGTAACAGCCATGCACAAACAGCCATGCACAAGCAGCCTGCTAATGGCAAATGACAAAAGAGGACAACAGAAAAAGCACGCAAGAAAGACTTGTTTTATTTACGTGATAACTAATTTAGAATTTAAATTGTGACAAAAAAATTATTAACATTTTTTTTAAATCTCAAACATGCAGAATCCAAACAGCACAACCTAACATGCAAAATCTAGAATGCTTGCCAGGTGAACGTACACGACAAACCGGCCTACTAAAAAAAAAAACTACAAAAAAAAAAAACAAAAAAAAAAAAAAAATGGCAGCTTACATATTTTCTGATTTGTCCATGTCCCACGCTCTCCTCCACTGCCCCTTGGCGTTTTTGTGGCGAGCGACGCGCTCGCGGTCGATCTGCTCGCGCTCCTTCTTCCAGCGCAGGTACTCCAGCTGCTCCTCCCTGGACGTGGGTACGGTGAGGTCGGTGAGGTCGGTGAGGCTCTGCGGGACGGACCCCTCCACATTCTGGGAAGACAAGGGAGACGACGCTCAGGCTGCACCACAGACCCTTACCTGCTGGAGCTTGGGCCTAACGCTGCACACGTTGCTTTGGAAAACAGTGATGATCAATGCAAGTATGGACAGAAACAGAAAGGGATGGAGCAAAGGAAGACAGATAGGTAATGCAGGACAGAAGAGCCATTTTCATCAAGCTTTCCTAAGCACCAGCAAAAAACTATAAAAACAGTAAGGGGCTATGAAAACGTATTGCTAACAGCCATTTAACCCCAGGTTAACCCCATTGTCCTATTTACCATGAGGATTCGATGGAAGCCTAATCCTGCTTACAGTAGTAACTGAGTGTGATGGCTGGGCTACACATGAAATAACACAAGAGGCCTGTGATCTTTTAAAACTCTTTAGTGTGTAAGAAATATGTGACTCCAATGTTCTTAAGTGAACATTCTAGTGCTGATGGAGTTTTAAAACACTGACTTAGAATTTTAAAAAATAAAATAAAATACTACTCTTCAAAGGGTGAACTTCTATTAGCGCCATGATTAGCGCTCATTAAACAGAATGTGACTACAATGGACATTCTCAATGCCACTGAGAGTACAGCGGCTGTCCTGGGATATCGGAATCGCACTGCAAACTGTTGCGTTTCCTCTGAGCCACGTTAGCTGTAGGTCAGTTATCCCAGAGGCAAAAAGGAAATATTTCCACATCCAGGACAACAGTAGGTTGCCAAACCTCAGACACAACGGCAGGCAGGCCCAGAGTCCAAATGAGCCACGCAGCATTTTGTTTGTACATAACAAAAACCAGAAAAGCAACTTTGCTTACTGCTACGTCGCTTGCTTGGCCTTGTTCACTTACACATAGCTCATGCTAGAAAATACATATTTTACTGCATATGTTGAACTACACGCAGAGCTCTGTGTATAATGTGTGTCAGACGCTGAAATCTTTTTGTCCTGGTCTTTCTAAAAAAAAGGACGAAGGGTAGTAGGTAAAAGGTGGTGGCAGTGTGGTATAAAAGGATGGAACTGTTGTTTGTAAAGTTGCCAGTTCGCCAGTTTCCAGGGGACACTGCCGTTGTACCCTTGAGCAAGGTACTTCACCTGCATTGCTTCAGTATATATCCAGCTGTATCAATGGATACTGTGTATAAATGCCAAAGAAATGCTGTGTAAGTCGCTCTGGATAAGAGCGTCTGCTAAATGCCTATAATGTAATGTAATGTACGTCTCCCTCCATCAAAAGCTAACTAGCATCTGGTCTGGCAAGAGACCTCTCGCATTTATTTACGAACAGATGCAATGGATGTCGGCGACTCAAAATCCAAAGGTGGTCTGGGTTCAGCCATAGAGGCAGCTGTTTGGGCTGGGACGGCCACTCCAAATATCCCATTTGCACTGCTGCTCAGTTGGGTTGGCGTGAAGCCGGCTTAAATAGAAAGGCACCCTGTTCCTGTACCCCTTCCTCCCCCGTCCTCTGCTTGAACGAAGGCTGCTAGCAGGGGCACCTGAGAATAGGTGACGTCGGCTGTGGCTGTGTGTGTGCGATAAAGAGCTGTCCTGTGGTGGCCTCTTCTCTCCCAGAGAAGTCACAGGATGCTTCCGCCTCGAGCGCACCACGTGCTCATCATGCTGACCGCCCGACAATTCTTCAAATAACAGGGAAAACCCACCGTTTCTACATTGATACTGCACTTAGCAAGCCTCCAAAGGCACAGGCATCTAGGCTGAAGAACAACCTGTTTTTGCGTGAATATTTTGCGTGTGAGCGTGTGCGAATACGTGCATAAGTAGGTGCAGACACTATATGTGCTTCTGCACGTGAGAGCGTACACCTGTGCATATGGAATGCACATGTACGGTATATGCCTGTCTGTGTGTACTAGGACTGTGAGCATCTGTGTGTGTGTGTGTATGTGTGTGTGACTGTGTGTGTATTCCAGTTGCCCTCGACCAGGAGGCGAGACAGCTCTGACAGCAGACCGTGGCTGCACTCTGCAGAGATGCCAGATGACCCGCGGCACCTCAAACCCCTACCTTACAGCCCAATTCCACCGCCCCTCTGAGACACCACGCACCTCGCCAGACAGCCGTCTGATTGGAGGACACTCGCCAAATACCAGCCTTAGTCACATTTCTGCCTTTTCTCCATAGCAACAGACAACCCCAAATTACTGGTGAGGCAAAAACGAACAATTTACATAAAAGGTGGCCGTGATGCACCGCCGTTCAGAAGAGCTAAACAATAGCTAAACACCATAAGACACAGTCACTGGAGAGTCACTCTATATCCCACCCAGTAAACAATGAGTCACAGAGCCTGAGGCCAAGAAGCTGTGCCAAACATCTGTGCTCTGTACCCTACAGCAGGGAAGGGCACAGGCTAGATCTTCCAAAGACCTTAAAAAGTCAAAAGAGTTTGAAGAAGCCTAGAAGATAAAAGGCCTGCCTGCTCCAACAAATCTTTCCAGCTATTTTATTACAGTTCAAACACTTGCTCCTCTGCCTTCCGTTGGTACACCTGTTACATAACCCACACAGCCATTTCCTTTAATTAACAAGCTGCTTATTAACACACATAAGTACACCATGTTCACTTGATGAGTCTCACAGCTGTTACATGCTAAATTAATGACTGCTCATTTAGGAAAGTCAGCAGCCATTTCTTTTGCTTGGAAGAATAAATTAGCAGAGAAATCAGGAAGTGCTGTCTGGCAACGGAAACAAAAAGAAAACACCTCAACAAGGTTGCAGTGCAGTGTTTCAGTGAGTCAGCATGCAGAGGGGACAGAGGGGAGAGAGAGAGAGAGAGATAGAGAGAGAGGGGGGGGGGGGGGGGTCAGTGTCAGGGAGTAGGCCAGGGTGAGGAAAAGAAGCGATAAAATGAGAGGAAGCGCCCGTGAGGTGATGTTTGCCTCAGGAACACGAGCCAATCAGAAGCAGGTAAACAAGAGGCCCTCCTGTGGGCAGCGGTGGGGCGGGTGGCGGAGCGCCATGTCCGTACCCTCTGTTTTCATCCTTCTCCATTGGAGCCCGGGGACAGGAGGACACACAGGAGAGTGCGCTTTGTGTGTTATTCCTATCGCTCGACCTCGACCCTCCCCCTCCCCACACAAACCACACTCCAGTCCCTCACCAATTAAGAGCTTTCAATTTCCTGTCCCAGTGGGTGCGCCATCTCACCCAGGGAAGGGCACAGAGAGTTGCATAAGTGGAACAGCCTCAGTCAGCATTAAGGACAATTAGTGCATAACAATATGTGTATACATGTTGCATTCACATATGTGTGCTACATGACAACAGCACGGTTTCAATTAAAGTGAAAAAATGTATAAAGAAATCAATAACTGCCCTTTAATAAAATGCTAAGGCCAGACTCCATTCGGTTAGGTCTCTCAAGTCTTGAAGACTGACAGGCAGTTTGTCTTGCACAGAAACGCATCAAGACTCCAGAGGTTGGTGACTATCATTAAACCCCGCAATGCACCTTTCTGAAAGCAAGTGTCGTTCAAAATGTTTTGTGTGGAGCATCAAGGAACATCGATAAATAACGATTAGCGGTACTGTCGAAAGGGGGACTGAACATCACCCTCTTCTGCAATGATGGCTCTTTCAAAATGCGCTGGCACGGTCCTATTTCTTTTGTACGGTCTCCAAAACCGATGCAAGCAAGAATGCACCAAGTCGAGCGTGACTTCCCCGCAGATCCTGCTCGTTTCTGACATCTGAATATTCAGATAACGAACGTGCAAGGAACGCACTTCCCACTCTCAGAACATTTAATCTGGAGACAAATTCAACACTAAATATGACCCTGGAAGGAAGGAGACACGTAGGCCTGTTTCTCCTCTGAGTGCACTAATCGACTGGGCCTGTACTCGCGTTCAGTATGGGTACTGGGTTAGCGCTCTCTAATGTGAAACCCAAGTGTATCTGAGCTGTTCCGTTGCTAGCCCCTTACCACAGAAACAAACCTAGTAGACGTAATGTACAAAACAGTAGTGACTTCACTAAGACGAAGATGTATCGTTGCAGGCCTGCAGCATTAATGAAGGTGAAAAGGTATGGCTGTAAGCCTGCTATATGCTACTGAATTAACTTCCCCTTCTTAGTAAATGCCTGATGACCATTAACCCTGGCCCATGCCTTTCCTATTCATTTCTCCTATACCCCTGTGCTACTGCTACAAATCAGAAATACATTTGCTCGTTGGCAGATTTTTTTGCTGATACACTATGGATGTTACTACTATAACTAAGCAATTCATTAAAAAAATGTTGAAAGGCATTTGTCATCACCCAGTACTGGACTAAAGGTTGAACTACAAGGTACGCACAGGGCCAAGGCTGTAATGTGACGTTGCCCAGACACAAAGAGCAGAAGGAGAATCTAGGCTGTATTTTTGAGGGGTTTTTGAGAGCAAGGGCAAGATGAAAGAGCTTGAAGGGCACACTGTGAGCTGCGCATCTGGGACACAAAAGAGAAGAACATTGCATATCTCTAGGGTAGCAAACAAACGACTCCTAACCAGTGTGAAACCAAACAAATCCGACACACCTCCTTTCACACCTATAACACACCGCACCGTACCGTGAAACCGAGATCAGGTAGCAATTAATGGAGAGGTACCAAACAAAGGTACCAGGACCTATGGGGTTCAACTAGCAGTCCTGTACTTCTCCGATTGGTCAAATGCAAACTTCCTAGGAGATCGCCATATGCCGGGCAAACCAACCGCCATTTTCAAATCCCCGGTAGCTTCAAATTAGTTTACAAATGTGAAAAAAAATTATTTAGGACAGCCTTACCAAACAAATATGACTTGACTTGATCACCAATAAGCAAGCTTTCACCTGCAGCTAGGCGACTAACTGGAAGGGGAAAGGCTGGAGGTCTAACCCCAAATGTGCCGGTGCCTTTCAAGACAGCATCTCTGAGCCCTGAGCACCAATCAGGGAAGCCGTCCCTTACCTGGTAATAGGGGTCACACTCAGCCAGCCACTGACTCTCTTCAGTCAAACCCTGCAGCTCCTGCTTCCCCTCGTCCTCCTTCAGAGAGAAAAATCACAGACACAACAATCGGGGTCATTCCAGGGTCAGTGTCAGCCCGGGCTCCTTTTAAACGGACACTTCTGCCATAACCGCCGTTAGCCCACTCTCCCGGCACGTGCATTTCAGCCCTTCCTGTCGGAACAATGGCGTCTTTTGCAGAAATGGTATCTACAGTATGCAACGTTGAGCTGAAAATGACTTGTGTCATACGAATTGTTTATTTGGAAAGGACCGTTTTCAATCAGATAAAACTGAAGGGCTGTATTACCGGCATCATAACAAGAATAGTCGTAACAGAGTGTGAGCGCATTGGCTCCATCATTATCCCTTCTATTATGATTTTATGACGCTCTTTTATTTCGGTCAAATTGACCCCAACAGTTTAAACAGATACAAAATTATTGTCATAGAAAGATTTTGACACTTTGTGTGTCGCCTTAATATTAATATTTCCCAATCGACTAGCCTTTTATCCATAAATATAAAAAATCTGTGGTAATCTTCTCATTTAAAGCTGAAGGTAAGTTAAAGTTTGTAAAGTTTAAAACCGGTATGGAAAAGTACCCAGAATCAACAACAAAATAAATCGGCGGTAAAAAAAGAAGAAGAAAGGCTGTATATTTTATTATGTTTTATACAGCTACAGAGATTCAAAATGACCCCACACAACACCTTTGTATAAAGGTTTTTTGAAAATGGCATTATGTTTATTAAATGTTTGTTTAATCCCACCAAATTAGGAAAAGTCATGCAGAATGAAAAAATAAGGTTAAGAATCATCTGCTTCTACATGCTAATCGTTCTTGTTTTATATCTAATGTCAAATATTGCTAGAATGTTGGGCAGACAATATTATAGCATTCTTTCATTTTACATGTTCCTATTTTTATTTATGTTCATGGAGCTACAAGAAAGAGGGAGAAGAAAAACTAAAACAGAGAATTTTTTAATAGATATTTCATAATTAAAAGGAACATTTAAGTAACATTATTTGCTTGTAATGTAAATGCAGACGCCTGAATAAACTATTGTCTCCACCATGTATTGCTTTTTCTCTAGTTGATGTGTGTCTATTTTTTACCCAAACATGGTATTGAAACAGTTTGGTTTGTGAGACATCAAACTTCATAGAGCTCAACACTGCCCCCAAGTGGCAAACTGCCAGCATTACTCACAGGTCTGCCCTCTGACATCATAAACTGCACTGCACTCACAGTGCTCAAAACTGTTTCCAGCCTCTGAAGGTGCTGGGGCATCCATTATATACCAGATTTATCAATGTGAGAAAATGTGAATTTATAAAAATGGGACATGAATGTACAGAAATGAACCTTTCCGAATGTCCTCACACAGGGATTTCATTCTTAATTTTAATTAATCTTAATTTATCCAAACAGTTAACAGATTTTTTCACACAACAGCAGGCCGTCAGTAGTTAGCAGTTGTCACAGCCAATCTACAACTAAATGTTTCGCACTTGGGAAAAGCGTGCAGCTGAAGCCATTCTCTCATATGTGGTTAAAATTTGGAGCAGAGTTTTGACACGATAGCAGAGAGCCAGGTGGCAGCGTGGGGCGAACACTACTGTAAGCGCATGGCTTGTAGCAGACCTCTGCTGATGCTGCCAGGGCTAATGACGGTCCCTGGGAGTGTCTCTGCTGCGTGGCACTGTGCCGCGCTCTTTGTTCTCCAAACGCGCAGAATGCGGCCTTTCTCACCCAGGCCTGGCACCCTGCCATGGCTTTCCAACCGGCAGGCATAATGATCCCATTCAGGACAGAACGCAGCGAAATGTTAATTAGATTAAATCATTCTATTCACTCTGGTGGGAAACAATACGGCGGAGAAGCCGTACGAGCAGGACAGCTCCTCAGGGCTGTGGGAGGAATATGAGAGAGTGACAGGTCTGCCACTGGAGCTCCCCGTCCCAGGAGACCGAGGAGGCGCTGGCACAAATCGCCCGCTTTCCTTTCTCCCTTTACAATGACGGGGCACCTACAGGGGTTCACCCCAACCTAACCCCCTCCCCATACCAATCTGCCCTGAGAGAGGCGCCGAGCCGCTCCTGTGGAAACTCAGTCAACAAACAAACAACCCAGCCGTTCTGGAAAAGAGTGAAGCCTCCGCTCTGCGTCTGCTCAAAGGCTCGGCCAGAGCTAGAGGGGGACCCGGCACACTAGCGTTGACTGTGACCGGGGCATTCCTCTGCGGCAGCAGACTTGAACGCCCGGCATGCCTGCTGGCGGTGTCGGCAGGAACAGCTGTTGCGGGGACTTTGAATGGACACAGGGGTAAACCAGAGCTCACTCGGTGGCCTGTGGCCACATAGGTCTCTGCACTCCCTCCACATACAACTTTCCACAAACATTTCCAGAGGCTGTCGATAAGGCGGCGCTCGCATACAAAGTTCTCGCAATATCCCACAACAGGAGTTAGGCCCTTTAAGGCCTAGCACCACAGGCAGGGTCTGAATAGTTTATTAGAGAAAATTCAGTCAGGAGAAACCAGGAACTGTTTTCTCAGATGCAGGCACATATACGGGCTGAAAGCACGTGGCGGTACAGCTGACTTTCCGCGCACACACACTCACACTGAGAATGCGCCAGTGCGTTCAAACCGTCACATTTCTACTGCCAAGCAGCGAGATTGTGTTTGTTTACAAACAAGATCCTACCCAGGGCAAATATGTTGTTGGCACCTTCTCGATAAAGCAAGGCAACAACACAAAGGAAGCGAATGGGCTCAAATCAAAGTATTTATAGCAGCGTGAGAGAAAGAGAGAATCCGCGGACACGCCCTGGAATGCAGGGTGTGTGCGGTGAAAGATTGCGTGTGGCTGGGTTGTGGCGCTTACCCCCACACCCTCGTTAGGAATAAAACAGAGTGATATAAAGGGGCCTAACAAGGTGTATTTATGGCCGATGAGCGCCGCTCTGAATACGCGTCCTCGGGGCCGGTGGGCTGGGCCCCGCCGCTGCGCCGGGCCTGTCACACACATCCAGGCCTGGGCCCGTAGTCCATCACCGCCCCCCTACTCCTCCCCCTGCCCCTGCGGCTTTTGTGCTTCTACAGAAGAGGGGCGGGACTCGCCTAGACGTCTGACATCTATGTAAAACGAGACAGCGCCGCATGGGAGAGGACAGACAGAAAGAAAGCGCTGCCAGGCAACGGGGAATAGGGGGGGCAGACGGGGGGACACAAACCTAACACACCAAAGGCCCCGACAGTGCCAGAAAATTGAGAGTCTGATCAATTATCTACGGTTATAAGCCTTTGTCCTCCCGGCATACTGCGGCCTGTAGCGCTGCTTCCTCAGTCGCTTAGATACAAAAGGCCCGTTTTAGCGCAGACTTGCAGTCACTGGCTGTGGAATGCTGCCTGTGGTTTCAGACCTCTTACCTGTGGCCTGCTGTCTGACATTGAGGGTTGGAGGTGCCTTCCACTCCTGGCGCACTCAACGTCCTCGTCCTCATTGATGTCCCTCGTGTCCCCGGGGCTTGGGGGGTGGCTCAGGCCCCTGTTCTCACTGACAATCCTCTTGCCCTGAAACCAAGCCAGCGCTCTTTCAGTCTGTAAGAACTTGAGAGCTGCAATGACTCTTAAAAACCCGTTGGGCATTTATGAATAGTGCTCTAGTCACTGTGAGTGAATTCATAGCGACCCTGAGCCGTCAATAATGCAAACGAGGGTCACCGGTCAATCAACAGGGCTACGGGCCAACGCTTCTGACAATGCGATAACACTGCAAAAAACTCATCTTAACAGGCCTTTTAATCTCATATTTAGACTTTAGAACCTTATTTCTGTTACCTTTTTGCTAAATAAAACAAACTATCTGCCAGTGCGGTGAGATATTTTTACTCATTTCAAGATTTGCCAGTGGGTTAAGATAATTTCACTTGTCAAGTAAAAAGTAACTTAAAACAAGCTAATATTTTCCACTTTTGAAGAAAAAAATATGATTTTAAGTCTCATTACAAGACTAGAACACTTAAGACACACATTTTTTTTGCAGTGAAGACAAAGCAGAATTATAATGTACTTTTCTGCTGCAGAGCTTGTAACCTTCTGCTCTGTGGCCCATTTCTCTCTGGCGAGAAAAAAGCTTGCCTTGGTGTTGCCGGCCATGGTGACTAGAAGCTGTCTCCTCTTTCCCCGGCCCATGGCAAATGGGTTCACATCCCCCTCTGCTGGCTCCTGGACCCCCCTGGTGCTTGGCACATCCCCGCTCCCCGGTTTCTTGGTCACGACGCGGGTCTCCTGCTCCAACGGGCATGAGGAGGTCAGTATTAATTGCTGGAAGAGAGTAGCCAGTCTCAAACCCAAAACATATCTTATCACAGATGCTTTTAGCTGGAGGCACAGCCAGTATTCACGAGCCGTTTCGAAACCTTGGGTAAGGCTGAGTAAGAGAAGTAATCTCAATGCTTTCTCAGCATCCATTATATTGGCCTAACTAGATGAGTATGACATGACTCATGTAGCTAATGGGTGCGTACGGCGCCCATTTTCTCTCATTTTCAGGGAGGTTAGAGAAAACCTCTCTCCCGGGTGAACGGAGGGAGACGTACCATGGTGGACTTGTTGATAGTGATCGTCAGATCCTCCCCTTTGCCCTTGCGGCTCTGCAGGCCAATGCCTTCCTCCTCCGCCCTCTTTTTGTCCTCTTCCACTTCCTGTGAAGAGCAAAATCAGCGCAAGGGTCAATATGAGCACACAAACTTGATATTGCCTCCAATGTAGCATTACTGCTATGGTATAGAACACAAATGCACACAATCAGGGCACCATTAAGAGGCAGTAATATAAAACAGTCATTGTATTAGTCTATAATCAAGTGTTTGCATATATGTAAGTGCACATTTGTTCAGTTGTACACTCCATTCCTAATATTTATTTTAACAGTCCCCTGGATAGGGGGTAGTAGGATCACTAATCTAAAAAACACCGTTTATCCAACACATTACAAAACACTGAGATACTGTTACGGTCTCATTGATGCGATAAACAAATTATACTGGCCTATTCTTCATACTTTTCAGACTTCCTTTAGTTTGTGAGCTTCCCATGCGACACAGGGAAGGGGACACAAGACGGACCCTCACCTGATATCTCTTCATCAGGGCCTCGTTCTTCTTCCGCAGGGCCTCGATCTTCTTATCCAGCTCTGCATCCTTCTGATCCTTCTTTCTGAACATGACATCTGTGGGGCTCTGCAAGGCAGATAAGCCATCATCACTGCAGGATGCACAAAGGACACCGAGTCAACAGCACCCAGCATGGCATCACCACCATAGATATAAAAACTTTTTATTTTTTATATCTATGGTCACCACGGCATCACCGCATGAGACATCCACAATGGTTTCACTTTCAAATTAGCAATACGTTAACAAATAACACAGATGGGTTGTGGTGATTTGAGGGAAGGATGCCAGATGTTGCTACATGCCAGATGTTGGATTCGAACCCTGGACTCCTGGCTCCACAACACAGCCACAATGCTGTGCTGACAGCTACAATGTTGATGGGATTAAGACCCTAAATATACCCAAAATAAATCATATAAATCAGGTATGGTTATTCTTTACTTTTAAGAGATACATTCACTCAAAATATTACTCTAAATGAGCAATTTCAACGGAAGAAAAAAGGACATTCGTAGTGTTACTTAACGTAACTTGGATTCCTCTCGACACAAGAGGCTTTGCAATATGAACATGAAATACACATTTTTTTACTTAAGAAGGTACTACACATGGCTTCCTGCTGCAGGCTTAAATGCTATTTACTTACTAGTTATAGCAACAGTACATGTTTCATAGGCAAATGGGTTTAACCTTTTCTGAAATGATCTGATTGGACATAAGACAGCCGTGTCCCTCTATGACTTTACTGCAGTAACGATCTCACTCGTTTGTTTCGCGAAAAACATTAACAGAAATGAATATTATAAGAATCTTAATCCACCACTAATTTGGCTGATGATCACTATCATTTTGAAGAAAGTGCTTAGCCTGGGATATAGAACACCTGTCCTATTAAGCTTTAAAATAAATTAAATAACTGGATTACGTCAAGTAGCCTAACCCGGTTTCTTTGCTTTTGCTTTCTAAAGCATGTGTGTGAGGCCACACAATGACTTAGTCTCTTAGAGGCATTTGTATGCAAAAAAATAACCACTTACAAGCAAAACGTTTGCGTCTGAGGTCAGCTACTATATCAATTACCAATCACTTTCCTTTAAAAAGTGGAATAGTTTACTGGCAGATTGACAGGTATCTCATATTCATAACTGAAGGAGAACGCTGCAAATTAATTTGCAGAAATGAAAACCAAACATCGGCAAGTTGCAACAAGTGCTTAATCCTTCATTGGTCAATAGCTGATACTTATTTCATTTGCACGAGCATATTCATTTTATCTTTGTTGTTCCCTGCCAGATGTGTGGATGCTCCATTTACTGTAATATCTGATGCCACCATGCAAACACATGTATGCAGACCACTGAATGTATGAGTGTCACACAGGTCTTTCTGAAAACATGATAAAATTGTACCGGTGTAGTAGCCACTATTAAAGAGCTGAACTGAATCCTGAACAGACACTTATAACCAACATAAGGGCAGCTAGTAGTTGTGTTGCTTTACAACCAAAACGGATGCTTAAAATTAATTTGTAATGGTAGGATGGTCTCACCACGGAGGGCCCTGGACCCTGTACAGTTTGTGAGAACATACACCCTTGCTACAGTGTGACATCATGCCACATATCTTTAGTATACCCTTCCCTTTCGCAGTTCTCAAACATTCATAATAATAATAATAATAGCTGGAATTTATATAGCGCCTTTCTCGACACTCAAAGCGCTTTACAATGATGAGGGGGAAACTCGCCTCAACCACCACCAATGTGTAGCACCCACCTGGGTGATGCAGCGGCAGCCATTTTGCACCAGAATGCTCACCACACATCAGCTGAGGTGGACAGGAAGAGAATAATTTTTTTTAGCCAATTAAACTGGGGGATGATTAGGTGGCAGATTGAAAGAGCCTGGGTTGGGAGTTTAGCCAGGACACCGGGGAAACCCCTACTCTCTTGCGATAAGTGTCATGGAATATTTAATGACCACAGTGAGTCATCCCAGAAATAGGCCTACATTTTCTTTTAAAAGTATATTTTAAACTAGCATTGTTTGTTCTTTCATGTTTTAGTTCTACCTACATTCCCGCTCATGCAAAAAAATAAAAAATAAAAAATAAATAATAATAATAAATAAAATAAAAAATTAAAAAATAATAATATACAGGTGCAGCTCAAAAAATTAGAATATCGTGAAAAAGTTCAATATTTTTTGTCACTCATTTCAGAAAGTGAAACTCATATATTATATAGATGCATTACACATAGTGAAATATTTCAAGCCTTTATTTCTTGTAATTCTGATGATTATGGCTTACAGCTAATGAAACCCAAAATTCAGTGTCTCAGAAAATTAGAATATTTTGCTTTAACATATTTTTAAAGTATCATATTTAATATTTGGTCGCATATCCTTTGCATGCTGTTACTTCCTGAAGTCTGTGACCAATCAACATCAAAAGACTCTCAATATCTTATTTTCAGGTACTGTTACAAGCGATACTATAACCTCTCTGCATTTGAACTGACCTATATGGGAATTTGGGGGTGAGACTAGATACAGCTGTAAATTACACTGGTACAGTATGGAACACATGGCTGGCTAAATGGCTGTAAGTCATCAAGGGTCTGAGCTATCGAACGAGCCCCAAACCATCACTCTGTTGCCAGATATGGAGTAGATGTGGATGGATCACTGCAAGGGTTATTTCTCCTGACTCATTTTCCTATAGAACTCTATGGGGAAAAAAGTCAGGAGAAACAACCCTTAAAGGGATCCATCCACATCTACTCCATATCTGGCCGCAGAGTGATGGTTTGGGGCTCGTTTGATACCTTAGACCAGGGGTAGGCAACCCTGGTCCTAGAGAGCCGCAGAGTCTGCTGGTTTTTGTTTTCACCTTAAACACAGCAACTAATTAGACCAAAGAAACCAGGTGAGGTGAGTTAACTGTGTAATCAACTGCTTTAATTGATCAATTAAGTGGTGAGTAACAACAAAAACCAGCAGACCCTGCGGCTCTCTAGGACCAGGGTTGCCTACCCCTGCCTTAGACCCTTGATGACGTACAGCCATTTCGCCAGTCATGTGTTCCATACTGTACCAGTGTAATTTACAGCTGAATCTAGTCTTACCCCCCAATTCTCATAGAGATCAGTTCAAATGCAGAGAGGTTATAGTATCGCTTGTAACAGTACCTGAAAATAAGATATCGAGAGTCTTTTGATGTTGATTGGTCACAGACTTCAGGAAGTAACAGCATGCAAAGGATATGCGACCAAATATTAAATATGATACTTTAAAAATATGTTAAAGCAAAATATTCTAATTTTCTGAGATACTGAATTTGGGTTTTCATTAGCTGTAAGCCATAATCATCAAAATTACAAGAAATAAAGGCTTGAAATATTTCACTGTAATGTGTAATGAATCTATATAATATATGAGTTTCACTTTCTGAAATGAGTGACAAATATTTAACTTTTTCACAATATTCTAATTTTTTGAGCTGCACCTGTATATATGATCACAGTAAAATATGATCACAGTCTTTAAATGACCTAGTCCACTTATCCATAAATATAAAAGCAGTGCAGTCCAGTTTCAGGCAGGGTAATTTTTCTATGGCCCTGACCTCACCCTTCACCCCCTCACCCACCCCCCAACATGTTTCAGTTTCAGCTGACCAGCCTTACAGATGGACGATTCATCAGCGGGGTCAGTTACCAAGAAAAAATTTAAGTGCATAGCATCTAAACAATCCTGATGATGTCAGCACAACCGCTTGGACAAGCGCGCTCCGTTAGACCACCGCAAGTCTCTTGTTAAAGCATTAATGAGTTCTCACACGTCCTGCAACAGCGCTCATTACCAGCTTTTAAAGACAAAAACGGCGTTCAAGCGAGAAGTCAAAAGAACATTTAAGATTTGGTGACTAGTAGTGTCCAGTTGTCATTTGAGATGGTTGGTTTTCTGGACAGTCTGCAAGCTAACATTAGCCTCTCGGATGCAGACTGAATCCAGACCAGTATGGAATCCAGCCATACGAAAATAATTTACATCAATGACGAGTCTGAGAACAGTTAGGCTCTCACTTACAGTCAAGTCTATTGTATGTGGGGGCAAGAACACCTCAGCTATACAATGCCTCAAGTGTCTCTGTTGCTTTTGTCATGGCACAGCCCACATCAGCTGTCATTCCAGGCATAAACAATAACATTTTAAATTGACCAATTTCCAAGACAACACAGCTTGTGTTTTGTGATAGGCACAGCAGCACGTGGATTTTATTGATTCATGCCAGTAGCCAGTTAGTGCTCCTGCCCATGATATGGGTACATATTCAATTGTAGACAGTTTCATTCAGGCTCAGGTTTTCAGTTTGCTCCGAGTGCGAGCTTAAAATGACGCTGTAAGCTGGCAGGCATGCACCAACTTCATAATGACAATATCATTACATTCTACTCATACTGGTAACTGCAATACAATCATTACGTTTACAAATATCTGTACGCAAAACTGTGTATCTCATAAATTTTACTACCAATAATATCAATCAATTTATCCATCAAGAGCATAAAATAATACTTATAATACTTGAGATTACAATGATTATGCCATTAAATGTTACCCGAGTAACAGCGCTGTGAAGGCAGACAGCTGAAATTGACATTACTGGATTTTGTGTTTGTGTCCCCCTCGAATGAGTGCATAACATACTTCTGGAGGAACAAGTACAAGTTGCCCAGCCAGGCACAAGAGTCTCCGTCCTCTACGAAAAAGTTAAAACTACCGCTATACCGTCCGGTCCTAGCATGTACCATGGTCCAGTTTACCCGTTTACCCCCCCTCGACAACAGTGTGTGTGGGCCTCCGGACCCGCTAGAAACGCCACCGCTTTAAACGGCTGCAGAGCGCACTAAAGGTCACATATCTGACATGCTTGAGGGAAAGAACTCAATGTGGCCAGACCACACTGTGCTGTGCGTCACCCACGGGGCTTTGCCGAAAGAGAGAGGGGGCAGGCTGGGAGCCGGGTGGGCAGGGCTCCTTGTAGCTAATGAGCAGTGCTGGGTGTGGCAACCGTCAGCCTGTTGAATGAACGCCAGCCAAGCTGACACCGAGCCTCAGTCAGGTGTGTCACAGCGCACACAGCTTTTTAACGCCGTCTTGTGCATCTGTATTATAACGTCAAGTCAACGTCAAGTCAACGTCAGGGATTTGTTGCAGTGCAGCTCAAAAAAGACAAGACATAAACAAAGTCACACAATTCATATACAATACACATAATCTTATCATAATTTCCACCAATAATCGATGTAGTACTGTACGAGGATTCATCAAAAAGATAAAATAAATCAATACAATCCTAAAAAGGTCCAATAAAATTCATTGCAAATTTTAGGATCCTATTTATTTATTTATAAAGTAGCTACGTCTGGAGAAAAGTTGCTACGGCAGCAGGATCAGAGTACCGTTTTTGAGGGGCATGCGCGTGTGTGATAATAAAGGCGCACAATCCAGGCAGCTGATGTAGGGATGAAAACACCACTTTTACTTCAGTCACACTCCCACACAGGCATATTTCAGCCAAGAAGACATAAAGCTTTAAACTAACTCACCAACATATAGCTGAAGACCTCTTAAATCCACAGGTCTGTACTGGACATTTACTTGGCGACAGCCCAGGTGAAGCTCATCTGTCTAACAGAGCGAGTCTTTACACAGGTTACATATAGCTCTATTTAGCAGAAGAGGCTCAATAAATTGGCAAACAGTCTGTTCCACAAAACTGGCGGTTGTATTTTGCGTATGATCTGCATTCACACAACAGCCACAGAAAGAGAGAGAGAGAGAGAGAGAGAAAGAGAGAGAGAGTATATACCAATTTACAATTAACAACTCAATCAAGGAGACCCCAGCACATATCTTCATTAGGACAACGATGGAAGAGAGCATAGGTTCAGGTCGATTACATAAAATACCTACGACATTTCTGCCACTTGTATTCTGTATTCTGTCAAAAGAAACACTCCACTATCATAGAATAACTGAATCACCCCCTTTTTCTTAATGCAACACTTTCACGCTGCAACAAAAACAAGCTGGCAACGTGACGGAGAGAGATGCTACGCTATCGCCCAGACAGAGACAGATGCTCACGCAAAATCAACGGCGAGATAGACATGAATCAGCAGGGAAGGAAGCATTCGGAAACAAACAAACGTGGCACTGGGCATGTGCCTGGCACAGCCCCCTTACCCCACGCGGACAAGTCACTGCAGGTTTTTAAAGGGGACACAGTCCACACCGTGGGGCAGACCAAGAGGAGGGGAGGAGGAGCCGCAATGAAGCTGCCACTCACCCGCTGTCGCCGCAGCGACGACAAAAGACCATCCTAGCCGGGTGGAGCGATACAGTCCATGTGACATTCCACACAAAGCGGGACTATGACTCGTGTACGGGCAAGGATTTGCGCCAAATCTTTCCGCGCAAAACCAGTGCTATTTTCAAGGGAGTGGCTGCAGTCTGGGTCTTCTGTCAATCCAAAAAACTGGATTTTTTGTGTTTGGATCATCCATGCTGGTCTGCAGTCTCATTTTTAAAAATCCTGATATGGGATTAGAACAAAAAGCATACCTTGGACAATAACTCATCCAGGCAGTTACAAAAAGACACTCCTGAACTTTGCAAAAGAAGGCTTATAAATTAATTGTGACTTCAAGTACGATCCACAGGAAAACACAAGTAGAAATCTAAATGTTTAATGCTTTGAAAGGGCTTCTCTTATTCGATGCCCAAAATCCCAAACAAACACTCGCTGCCAATAAAATACCTAACAAACGGAACACAAGCAAATATACTAACAAAGCCAAGCCCAAATGATATGGAGAAAAGTTGGACTCACAAAGGTTGAGTGCAATGTTACGTGACAAAGTGCCCTCAGCGCGTCTGTCCTCCAGGTCCCCCTGCTGCGCCGGGCCTAGACAAGCCGTTTTAGATAAAAACGGAGATGCGCCAGAAGCTCAGGCAGAGTGTGTGAAGTGAGAAAACGTCCGTCAGCGGGAATGCAAGCTGTCCTCTGTGCAGGGAGGGACGCAGTGGAGAGGGGGGTGGGGGGTGGGGGGGCCTTAGGGGGGTAGCACAGTGAGAATGGCACCCCAACATACTTGCGCTCTCTGCGGGATCCCCTGAGAGGCAAGCGGGTCCTGAACTCGCAGCGGCTGGCTTGCGCGCACAGAGGCTCTGCTCTGACGCTCAGCCGACGGTTGAGGCACGAGAGGCCGCTAGAGCAATGGCCGGCAGGACCACTCTGCCTAGACCCGCTATCTGACACCCAACATCAGCACCATCAGCGAGAAAGCGGAGGGGAAAAGAACACAGTGAAGGGCTTCTGCAAGACTGCGCCAGGCTCAAACACTATTATTTTTTATCAGCCATAATCTTTACACAGACCGAGAAGACAGAGGATGACACAGTAAGGGGAGAGAGAGGGAGAGGGGAGAGTGAGAGAGATAGAGCGAGAGAGAGCAGAAGAGAGGGAGGGAAAGAGGAAAAGACACTCACGGGTCTGTGCATTTTGGATGTCATCGGTGAAAGCTGGGCTCCTTCCAAACGCGGGGCAGCCGGGAGCAGAGCAGGAAGCTGCATGGAGCCTGCGATCATGCCTTGATTACAAAAAGCCAAGTTGGGCTGCCAGCCAAGAAGCTCTGCACAGAGCGACCCTGCGAACGTATTTCACAGCACCCGCCTGCCTGCTCGCTCGCTCTCTCACAAGCACTTGCTCTCGGTTAAAATTACCCTTCGCACCCCCCTTCCTCTGCCATTCCCCTCCTCCTCCTGACCGTCGTTCCTTTACTCACCACTCTGGCTGCCCCCCACTCTCCCTGACACCACAGGATTTAAAGAGACACAGTTACCGTACCTCATCAAAAACCCTGCCAACTCTTCCATGTCTGCGTGGAAATTCTGTCTGGTTGCACCAAGCAGAAATGAATGCACAGAATCTGACGAGTTAGATATTGCTCACAGAAGATGAAGGGCTGAATACAATCCAATCCTCTTTGATACATTTCATTACAAAGAACTGAGAGATGAAAGAATCATCAGCAGATTTTCCCTTTTCTGCAAGCTTAGAACTGTAACTGTAACACAAAACTATCGGCCTTCTATTCTATGGCCTTCTCAATTCCAAAAAAAGTTGGGACAGTATGTGAAATGCAAATAAAAGCAGAAAGCAGTGATTTATAAATTCTCTTTTACATATATTTACAAAAAAAAAGTAATGTTTTACCATATCAATCTTTATGTTTTACCTTATTGATTTTTGTAAATATACGCCAATTCCGAATTTGATGCCTGCAACACATTCCAAAAAAGTTGGGACAGAGGCAACATAAGACTTGGGAGGTTGTGGAATGTTCAAAAACACCTGTTTGGAACATTTAACAGGTAAACAGGTGAATAGGTAACAGGTGATGCTATCATGACTGGGTATAAAAGGAGCATCCACGAAGGCTCTGGCATTTATGAGCAAAGACGGGTTGAGGTTCGCCACTTTGCGAAAAACTGCATGAGCGAATAGTCCAACAGCTTAATAACATTTCTCAATGCACGATTGCAAGGAATTTAAGGATTTCACCATCTACAGCAGTCCATAACATTATTAAGAGTCAGAGAATCTGGAGAAATCTGTGAGTATAAAGGGCAAGGCCAAAAACCAATTTTGAATGCCCGTAACCTTCGATCCCTCAGATGGCACTGCATTAAAAACCGACCTGCTTCTGTAATTCTGTAACTTGTAACCGAAAGGTTGCCGGGTTGATTCTCAGGTAGGACACTGCCGTTGTACCCTTGAGCTGTACCCTGGGACTGCCATGTCACCGCAGTCGTAAAAAAGGCCCAACAGCGCCTGTACGGACTCAGGCGCCTGAAGCAATTCGGCCTGAGACCCAGCACCATCAGGGACTTCTACAGAGGCACAATAGAGAGCCTCCTGACAAGCAGCTTCACATCCTGGTACGGCAGCTGTACGGACAGAAACCGCAAGGCGCTGAGGAGGGTTGTTCGCACTGCCAAGAACATCACCGGGTGTGAGCTGCCCAGTCTGGAAGACCTCTACACCGAGCGTTGCCTCAACAAATCCCTGAGGATCATCAAAGACCCCACCCACCCCCACAAAATACTTTTTTCCCCTCTAAAGTCAAAAAGGGTGAAGGGATACAAGATCCTCTCAGCGCGCACTAGCAGGCTGAGAAACAGTTTTTTCCCACAGGCTATCAGAATATTAAATGACAGTGAAAAGTGAAATGTGCAATAACTGTACTGCACTATGCACTATGCACTTTATACTGCACTATGCACTTTGACATTCTTGCCTGTGTTCATTGTTTATGTGTTCTTTTAGGTTTTTATCATGTGTTTATTGTTTATTATATTGGAGCTTCTGAGTGTAAGTTTTTCACATGTATGTACCTAAACAGTGCATCTAAGTGACAATAAAGTGAATCTGAATCTGAATCTGAATCTGAATCTGAGCAAGGTACTTAACCTGACTTGCTTCAGTATATATTCAGCTATATGAATAGATAAATGCAATAAGATGTAATAAGAAGTTGTGTAAGTCGCTCTGGATAATAGCGTCTGCTAAATGCCTGTAATGTAATGTAATGAATATAACCACATGGGCTCGGGAATACTTTGGAAAACCGTTGTCAGTAAACACATTCGTCGCTGAATCTACGCAAAGCGTAAGCCATATATCAACAACATCCAGAAACGCCACCGACTTCTCTGGGCTCGAGCTCATCTGAGATGGACAGACGCAAAGTGGAAACATGTGCAGTGGTCCTGTTGAGCAGCTGAAGTCTTATATCAAGCAAGAATAAAAAATACAAAAAATGTAAAAACTACAAGAATTAGTTTCCTCAGTTCCCAAAAGATTACTGAGCGTTGTTAAAAGGAAAGGTGATGTAACACAGTGGTAAACATGCCCCTGTCCCAACTTTTTTGGGATGTGTTGCAGACATCAAATTTAGAAAGAGCGTATATTTACAAAAAACAATAAAGTTGAATAGTTAAAACATTAAAGTATTAAAATCTTGTCTTTGTACTGTTTTCAATTGAATACAGGTTAAAAAGGATTTGCAAATCATTGCTTTCTGTTTTTATTTACATTTTATACACTATTTATAATTTATCTTTTTTTTTTTTTTTTGGTTGTTTTACATTTGAAGCCTAAAAGATCTAAATAAATACAAGGTAGAGACATTCAACAGCTTAAAAAAAAAGAAAAAAAATATGTAAAAAACAAACAAAACAAAAAACAAAAATGTCAGCATCTAACTCCAGGATTTCCTCATTCCTCCAACCTAATACCTTTACAGACGGTGCTGTTGTTTTTTGCTTAAGAAATAAAAGGTGTCAAAGTCAAAATGATACGCATGCATTTTGGCCTTGTAAAACTCTCCCGTTCATCCTTTCACTTAAGTTTAGGTCAGCCTGTACTAAGGAACAGGACTGGCTTGGGTACATACATTTGTGGTGAATGGGGAGGGAGGGATACACTGGAGAGGTCTGAAGGGGTGCCTTCGCCAAGTCCCACACGCTGCACATGCAACCTCCTCTACTGACCCCACATGCTAATGAACCAGGCAGACAAATTGCCACAGACTGCTCTCAAAGGCAGTTGGCAAATTTAAAAACTTGTGACTTGCATACTTGGGAGTCTTCCCAGAGGGCTTCATGGATACAGACAGGGGCCCCTTTGATGCAGCTTAAGGACTACATCCCAGCACCATGTTTCACATTGCAGAGATTTCACATTGCGTACATTTCTAGAATCTTAAGGGGAAAACATATTCTTAATTAAAGCATTTCAAGAACACTTAAAAAAAAAACAATCAAACCAAGAATACCCTGGAATATCTGCTAGGAGCATATAATATAAATGAAACAGTAGCTTATAGTAATATTAAACAAACATCTCAACTAGTAGGGTATGGACCCTTTTGCCATGATACAGTCAACAACAAGAACCACAACAACATTCCAGGAAGTTTTTCTTGGTTGCAGTCCACTTCGGTAATTTGACACACCACATCAACACTCCACATGATAACTTTGAGAATTTCTAGTTGCGCATGTAATCGCATGCAGTAAGAAAGTTACATTCAAACTATTATTTACATCCTGGGAAAACGGCAAAAAAGAAGTCCACCCACCCCCCGCATAATCGCAGGGCTGCTCAGCACATTACCATCTGAAATGCAAACGTTACCTCATCAACTTCGCTATGCATCGACACATCTTCAGGTGGGTCCACGATTTTGTCCAAGCCTCCTTTCTTGTGTAAAGTGTCATCATATTTACATATAACAAAAGCATCACTGATGGATCCACGGTCATGCCAGTACATGTCCTCCATATCCAGCTTCCACGTGCCTACAGGGTCAACAGGATTAATTAAAAAAATAAGGCTAATGTTAGCCAAAAATGTGCTTGCTAACCACCCAAATGTAGGCAGCTGCCTATATAGACAGACCTTTTTAATTGCATGTTTACTTATTGGCCCTACTCAAAGCTGTATCCTCATTTAGGGGATAAACTGTTTAAATTGTGAAAATAGGCTATCCTTGCATTAACGTTAGCTGCAGCTAAAGTAAGCTTGCAAGGTCATCGGTGGCAACGTTAGGTACAGGCCTATTGCTTCACATTTTATGCCAGATCGTAAATGTCCGTAGCCCAATATTGAAATCAACAACAGTAGATTTAATATCATACAATTCACCTGGAATATAGTAAGCCATGGCGGAAGCCTTGCAAGGTCGCTGTGGGGCGAGGTAACTTCTATACACAAAAATCGACCACCACCAAAATGTTTTTAGTGAGGCGGATACACATGTACTATTTCGTTGTGAACACTAGAGGGAGAAGTTTCCTCATTCTCTGCGGCTTCAACCAAAGTAAACTAGATCATTTACAAATCGTTTGGGATGAACTGAATTCCAGGAAAGAAAATAACCAAATTCGTATATAAACAGGGCGAAATTTGTGAAATCCAGCTGAAAATGAAGTGCAGTTTGACAGGCGAGTTACAGACACAAACTGAATGGCAAACTTATAGTAGGCTAATGAAATGTATTACACTGTCAATTATCTTCTCAAAGGACAACTTGGGTCAAAATAATCTTTGGAAGCAACGGGTGCACTAGTCCAGACGATATCCTTAGTCGACACCACCTTGAGGGACTGCATTGCCCCAGTAAAATCGGCGACACTCGGCAGCCACTTACATGGGCTCGCATTAATTTGTTCTCTTGTGATTGTCACTGACCGCAGCATGCAGCTACATATCCAATACTAATATGCCACAAAACGATGTTAAGGCTTAATGTAAACACTTGTTATGGCCAGGATTATTTTTATTTGGAAATTAATAAATTATTAAATATTTCTTCATTAGCCATCCTGCACAGCAAAAATGTTGATGTAAATGTAACACTGCTAGTGTACATTTAACACCCTACAGTGAAATGTACACCTCCATTTTTGCTGTTTGTTCTTAAATATTCAACCATTACTAACCAGGCGGCTGGCTACAGTTGTTCATTGCTACACAAGTAAAACATGTTTCCACCTTCTTGACAGGGCGGATTCTGTTTTTTTCCCCACAGAGTGGGTGTAGGCCTAGTCTATGCATGAATGAGCCAGTAACCTGTAGGTGGACATATTGTTTAGAAAGAAAGACAATGTTATTTTGGGGATTATTGAGGTAGAGGTACTCACAGGTCCTGGGCTTATATCTTCTCCCACAGAAGTTCCTGAAAAGGTAGATTGTTCAGTGTTAAAACAACTCTTACAGAGTGCACAGGTCTCTGTTGGACTCATACTACTCTGTTTGAGTTGAATTAACACTGGACATTTTACTGTGTGTTAAGGCTGGATGTTATAGAAATAGTGTTCACACATCTAAAGTCTTCCATGCAAACTCAACCCTGGCACTTTGAATACACGGCAAATACATTGCATGCATGATCCAAAATTCTGATTCTAACAATAGAGGGCAAAACATGTCTGTACAATTCCACTGTAAACATTTTTGTTGAGCTGCATTCACCTCCTCAAGAACCTCAGAATACCAAAAGTGGGCTCATGAATTATTCAGTCATAGTCTTTGGCATGCAATCCATGCCAATGAGTCAACAAAAGACCCGTTTGCCTGGTTCACGAGGTAAAGTGTGTTAGACAGACAAACTCTGCTACTAGGCGGAGATTAAAGTGCAACAATGCATACTGGAAGACACACCCTGTTCACATGAATCACTTTTTTATTGTACTGGTATGTTACCACCATTACCTCTGTTTTACGTCCACAGCAGTGCTATCACTATTTGTTTAACAATCCATTCAAAATCTGTTTTTAATCATGAAATGACTGAAGCACGCTGCAAAAAGATGCACCAATATCTATAGCACAAATTACAGCAGTGAACATCTTGTGGATGTCATTCAGATTTTTTATGTACAAACCCAATTCCAAAAAAGTTGGGACGGCATGTAAAATGCACATAAAATCAGAAACCATTGATTTGTAAATTCTCTTTAACATATATTTAATTGAAAACAGTACAAAGAAAATATATTTAATGTTTCACCTTATCATATACGCTAAATATACGCTAATTCCGAATTCGATGCCTGAAACACGTTCCAAAAAAGTTTGGACAGGGGCAAAAAAAAATAATACTTGAAGGGTTGTTTCTCCTGACTTATTTTTTTATAGAGTTCAATGTCCCAACTTTTTAGGAATGTGTTACAGGCATTCAGAATTCACATCCTCTCCTATTCATGGATTCATTTTGTATGTGATGTCACACCAACATTTTCTCCTCTTCGTTGGTGTTGTATTCCTTGTGCTGTAATACAGCGTTGTGTACCTCCTAAATAAATTGGATCTTTTTCTTGTGGTTATCTCACTACTTGTGCCTGGTTGGTCCATATTTCTTAGTTCCTTGTAATCTGGACGTATCATTGTTTCTGACCAGTTTTATGGGTGTCTCCTGCCGCAAAATTGTGAATGAGGGCATTTCATTTCTTTGATTGTGTGCATATTAAAAAGGGGGTCCTACCCAGTACTAGATAGATGTACCTCATAAAACCACTAAGTATATACAGTATATAAAAATATTAGTAGTAGATTAAGGATGACTATTTCAAATTGACAACCCTGTTGCTGTTGGCAATCCTGTTACCCAGTCGTCAACCGTGTTATTAACATATATTTTGATAATAAAATCAAAACCTCACCAAATCTCAGGAAAGTATTAGACTGTATGAGTAGGAGAAAAAGAGAATAATTACATATTATATATAATTACAATTACATATTCTAAAATAACAGGGAGATTATGTCAATAATAGCAATTATTTTAAAAAGGAGATTCACATTTTAAAGTGCTCAACACAAACTTTAAGTAAAAATAATATGGGATGATTAATTTGTAATAAACCAAAATAGTGAATGCTGCTACAGGTTTGAAGTTTTATTTTCAGCTCTATTCTGTTTTTACAGAATTAAGAAATAACAGAATATATATTAATAAAATATGATACACCCATTGCTATACTATAGAGCTGTGAAGTAGACTGCTTTTCTTGTTAGTTCCTCTGAGAAGCTCATTTTAGTGAGATGCAAATTAGATCTCTGAAAGTTCTACCTGTTTCAACACGAGGAGTTGATAGACTACATTCTGAGCCATTAATCACAGAGTATAAAGCACAAGGTGTCTTGCCAGCACAGAAAAGTCTACATATGAGATTACATATTCTACCATATGTATAATGTTTGAGTCAAAAGTGTAATTGTTGAGACAACTTTCAAACGAACCATGTTGTTCATATGTGGTTCTTTGTGAAACAAATGTGCAAAAGTTGATCCATTCATTATTTGTATACTTAATACTTATTATTATTATAATAACATAAGTATTTTGGCAGCGATACAATTTTTGTTGTTTTGGCCCTCTAAAGCCAGCACATTGGATTTGAAATAAAACGATATGAATATGAATATGAGGTTAAAGTGCAGACTTTTACTTGAAGGTTTAAGTTTAAGTTAAGTTATTGGAATTTAAAGTGCATTTTACCCGAAGGTCACAATACACTGTACAAAGCATACTGAACAAATGGTATCCATATCAGGTGATCCATGTAGGAATCACAGCATGGTTTCATGCAGGTCTTTTTTCAGTTTGCTAGATGCATTGTGTGTGAGAACAGGTCCAACAGGATCGCGTCAGTCAGGTTGCTAACTTTCATAACTTTAACTTAACAGTAAGGTCATGCTCCCAGCAGTGGAGGAGACAATCATTTTTAACAAAGGTTTAAACATTCAGATATTACCAAACAACCTTCCACTGTAGAGATATTGCCTTCCAACTTTCCTTTGTTAGGGATTCAAACGAGCAGGTTAATTTTCATATTTCCTGTTTTCATCATTACTGAAATGTAATGCAAGCAGTACAGTTTAATTGCTGCGACTAGTATTAACAGGCACAATTATTTTACATAGCAGAATTTGAAGCATTGTCACTTTATTGACAGCCAATGACAATCCTATAATTTATTTCTAAATATGAGAATTTCAAGAAAACACGTTGATTTATGGTTTTCCCAATCCTCCAGACATTGCACAAGATGTATCAACATCAACAAATCTTTGGGTATATTTGTTTTAACATATCTTATGCGTAATGTTGCATGACCTGAAGTCAAACTATCAGTTGTTTGAATAGTTGTTTGACCGGTAGATCAGACCTGCACTTGTCTTTTAAATTGACATGGCGTGATCAGGAGAATGATCGTTAGTCCCACCACAGAGATGTTCTCTGCCAAATTGTTTTCTGACATCCTCCCATTTCAGGTGGGTATTGTTAGCAAAAAAAACAGAAAAGGGTGTGGTTTATATCAAAATGCCACTCTCTATAAATACTGACAGAAAGTAACTTGGCTGCAGAATCAGTTCAACGCCAAGACCAGGTAATACTTTTATTCTATTAGTGATCCATAATGTCATTCAATGTCTAAATCAAAATGACTATTTTAATTCATGTTTGTGAGTAAATTTATTAAAGTTGTTTCACAGATATTTTACAAATTTTGCAGTCTCTTTAAAATCGCAAATATGAAAAGGTAAACCTTTTGGTTGTGCAAACTTAGCCATATGTACATTGAATATATGAAATTAGATTATCATGGAATTTATGATATGATATATAATTTATGCCTAGAGTCCCAGCAGTGCTGATCCCTCACTAAACAGCTCAACATGTGTGACCAGGGTAGGTATCTTGTTTTGAACTTTCAAAATGAACTGAACATTCTGCACACTTAAGGTTTATAGGGTATGATAAATTCTTAATCTGTTTTGATGATAGCTGTTTTTTGTAAGTTAAAAAAATACAAAATTATTGTTGTCTTTCTCAGTTTTGAAAGTAGAACTTTTATAGCTAATCAAAAGCCTTGCCAAATTGTCTGGAACGTACTGTGCAAAACAATGGTTGCGAGTGTTTTGAACAAGGCAGCCTCTAACGTGTCTTTTTTTCATTTACAGAACCAAAGGTAAGACATTTTTTCTTAACTTTCTTCCTGTAAGAAACTTTGAAAGGAGCCATGTTACATACATGTACATATAGGCTAAATGCGTATAGACTCTCTTTTCTCTGTCAGAAGAAAGAGGGGGAAAAGGGAATGACTCTGACGTAAGATACCAGGGATAATGTAAACTATTTTTGAGATCATTTTCTGCTGTTCACCTCGATGTTCTTAGGTCCCTTCCCTAGTGGCATCCATAAGAGGGCAGCCTTGGCTACTATGCCATTCTCCATCCTAAAAGCTAAAAGAGTGGCCCTAGCCATCTGAGATGTCTGTCTGATCTCCATTGTGATGCAGTTGGATTTTACCTTCTGACAGAACTCCTGGTTTGAGATCCTGTTTGATCTGTATAGGTGCACGAGGGGTTAATGTCAGTCCGGGTGCAGGACTGTGCTTGACTGTTAAACTATAATGGCATGATGAGTGCATCCAGCCTTTAAAGTTGCCGATGGTGAGAATTGTCTGGCCACCTGCTCAAGCAGAAATCTCCTGCAAGCGAAATGTAATCTCCTGTCATTTCTATTCCAGGAACATTGTTCCAAAGGAAAGGTAAGAAGGGCTAACAGCCAGCTGATTTGCAATAATACTTTGAAATGGGTTTTTGTTTAAAAGTGCAATAATTCTATTGGAGTTGCTATTTGCAGTTTGTTGGAGGTTAAATAGTATATAAGTATATAAACTATGATGTTAGACCACCATGTTTTAGAGACAACCTGGGAAGTACACTCCCCTGCCTGCAGGGGCATCTGACTGGTTTACTCTATTCTATTGGGAATTCCAGGAAGGAAAGGGAAAACCTGAGGACTGTGGAAAGCAGGGAAAAGAGGAATGTTCCGACAAAGGAAAAAGACAAGATGAAATTCATGGACACAAAGGAGGTGAACATGGCGGAGGAAAAGACGGAGATAAAGGAAGAGGGAAAAAATGACAGCCATGATTGATGTCTCTGAGGAATATATACCTCTTTCCAATCTGTTATTAACCTATTATCATCTAAAAAAAAAAAAAACCCCCAAAACAATTCCAATATTTGTCTTAAAAAATAAGCCAATCCTGTTACTGTTTTGCCTACGATGAAAATATAATTTAAAACAAATACTGTGTGTGTTGTGATTGTGAGATACACATTCAACAGGGGGTGATTGAGCTGACTGGGAAATGGTTACTCAGTTCTAGTTACAAAACCAGAATATTCCTTTTTTAACCAAAACATTTATTGCAGGTAATAAAATAAAAAAACACAATTCCATAAATACACTGCCTTCACAGTCTTTCAAATCTCTTTTCTCTGAGCTTAGAGCTGGTTCTCAAACAATAATAAAATAATAATACTAGATGTAAGACTATAATAAAAACTGCATGGCGTCAGCATCTGCTTCTTATCACTACCTGTTAAAATGCATAACATTTTTAGTATAAGCCGGCCAAGATAACGGAGTACACCAATGTGCCATGGTCATATGAGCAGCAGAGCCCACAGGTGGAGGCTGGGGTGGTGGTGGTGGGAGCACAAAGAACTTTCCTGAATGGCATACATGCAGAAATATGCGCGGAAAGCCAAGCATTGGTAGCGGCATAGCAGGCAGCAGCAGCACGGCAAAGCAATGCATGAACAGGTAAGGTTGGTTATTTAAATAGGCCTCCTATTTAAAACATAAGCACCATGTGACCTGATTTGGAGCTTCTAGAGTTGTCTGACCAAACTAGCTTTGCAAGCTTCACATCATTTAAACACAAAGGACTATATAGCTTGTTAATATAATGTGGGCTTTGTTTTTGGTAAAAAAAGAAAAGAAAAGGGTTTTATTGTAAAATCTGCATCAATTCAGACACTGCCCTCTGCCTAGATGAACAGGGCACTTTTAACATAGCCAGGGTGATATACTACAAAGGAAGTTTAACATAGCCAGGGTGGTATACTACAAATGAAGTTTAACATAGCCAGGGTGGTATACTACAAAGGAAGTTTAATATAGCCAGGGTGGTATACTACAAAGGAAGTTTAATATAGCCAGGGTTTCTTCGCGTTAGCTAGCTTCAGAAAGCCTAAACGACGAAATCTGGCTTAACCGGTACTACGAACGTGGTTATCAACTTCAATTTCTCTCCTGTGGGGAAAAAAAGACTGATACGGACAGAATGGACGGATAAGAACATCATATGAGCAAAAAGCAACACATTGTCATAGTTTATTTCTAATGTGACAACTGTAGCCTACTACTACATTCTAGAGTTCTAAACTTTAAACTTGACACAGCATGTTTAAAATATTGCTGAAGCAATTACATCATTTTTTCATCAAAAAAAAAAAAGTCAAGCATTTTCGGGAACTCAGTACTATCAGGACAATCCGCACATTTCTCTACGGGATCCTTAGGAATGGAGACGCCTTTTTCCAAAGCCAATTAGTTGATTGGTCAATGGGCGGTGCTTTTATATGTTTCAATCTGTTATCCTGAACATAACCTGCCCCGGAGCAGGTTAGCCGTGCAGATTAAGTTGCCGTGGTAATGTACCCTGACTAAAAGTGAGTCGGCTTCGTGATGCAGAAAACCCTTAATCTCACTTCGTAGTATACCCCTCTGATCATCTTGTGCTCAGTACTTTCCAGCGTTTTTGTTCCCTGCCTGTTCCTGTGTGCAGTTCTGTGTTCCGTCCAGTTTGTTTTCCTGCCTGTCCAGCCTGCTCCAGTTCTGCCTGTTCCTGCCCAGTCCTACCCCAGCCTTTCCCCGTCCCAGCCCTGCTCCTGCCCTTCGCCCTCCTCCTCCCCTGCTCTGACAGATTTCCCAGTTCTGACCCCTGCCTGCTCCTGGACTTCGCTTCAGCCCATCCTGCTTTGCTCTGTTCACTACACTTCTTTGCCCCTTTGCCTGGAACTGACCTCGAGCCTGCCTTACCTGTATTGTTTTGTTTGCCTGGACCAGGGACGTCACTAGACTTTAGGCACTACTGGGGCACAGGCCCCCACCACTGGGCCCCTCCATATCAGCACGACTGTGCTGGTCCATCGGCTTTGCGTCGTGCCTACGATATAATCGATATAGGACCTCCCTCTCGTGTGGTACTGCTTAAATTAAATATATGCTGATTAATTATGAGTTTAATGGTGATTAACACACACACGCACACACACACACACTAAATAGTTCTGATTAATACACAACTAAAATATATCACATACCCTCAATGTCAAAGATTTTGATATTGTCTAATTTTCTAAAGCTTTTCGACACCTTGTGTCTAGGATGACCCGGCACCAGGTACACTTGTTAAATAAAGCGTCAATAAAACATTGCGAGGGGTGAGGTTCTGTACTGAAGATGCTTCAAAGCATTTTTAAATTTTTTTATTACAAAAGGGGCAAGTGGTAAGGTGAATAAGGTATTAACTAGCCTAATGAATTTAACCTACATGATGAGCATTTTTTATTTTTTACAAAAATAAAAATAATTCTTTGCTTTTTCTGGGCCATTCTGACTAGGCATGGACCTTTAAATGGATGTGACAGCCTCCATATAAGGCAATTCATGGGCGTGATTTTATGCTAATCACAAAGTAATGTGGACGCGCATCGTAAGTGAATACGAAAAAATCTACCTTTTCCACACGGTTTGATGAATCCGGCGTTAATTTTTTGTACCATTTTTTGTACCAACTCCCTTCGGACATAAATGTACACGTATATTTAGAAACACTTCATGAATGAGGCCCAATAAAACCATTGCCTTTTCATTTCTCAATCATGCCAAGGGTGGCTGTGTCATTCCAAAAGACACTTCTGCCACTGCTTGGCCAGAGAAAATATCATTTGTGATGTACATGAGAATATGTGGCCTGATCAAGAGCAGAGACCAGACTCATTTATTTTTGTTTGTTTTACTTTTACAATTTTTGTTTACTCCCAGTACAGTTTTTTAAAATTTTACTCTTTACTACATTTTTGTAATTCAGAAAAATAAAAAAATAACAATATTTGAGTTGGCCAGTACACTCAAACAATACTGATGCCTAATATAATGGTAATAGTGTCTTTCATTTTTTACACCAGTGTGTAATTGGCATTTATAATTTGTATTCATTTGTTGACTAGTGTTTATTATTTGAAAAAAAAAAAATATTTTTGGATGAGAGTGTGTGGTTTTGAAAAGAGATACATGAAGTTTTGCAGAAAGAGTTGACCGTGTGGGTTTTGTGTTTATAGTTTTGAGAAATATGCTTTAATTTCAGAAAATGTGTCTAAACAATTGAGAAAAACTGCAATAGGGGTGTTTTAGATATTTTGTCCACCCCCTGTGGAACTATGCATGCTGCTAAAAATGTTATTTTCATCTTATCTTCGCTTTACATTTTGCTTACTGTGCTGACTCAAGCATGTTTCTTGCCCTCATACGGAGGTGAGTACCTCTTTCCAATCTGTGGCGGACGTATTTGATTGTAAACACAGGACCATAGAAAGGCTAAAATATACTGCATAGTGCACCTTTACAATAATTGCTATTATTGAAATAATCCCTGTTATTTTAGAATATGTAATTAGTCACTGTTCCCTTACTCATACAAGCTAATACATTCGTAAAATTTGGTGAGGTTTTGATTTTGTAATCAAAATATACAGGTGCAGCTCAAAAAATTAGAATATCGTGAAAAAGTTCAATATTTTTTGTCACTAATGTCAGAAAGTGAAACTCATATATTATATAGATTCATTACACATAGAGTGAAATATTTCAAGCCTTTATTTCTTGTAATTTTGATGATTATGGCTTACAGCTAATGAAAACCCAAATTCAGTGTCTCAGAAAATTAGAATATTACATAAGATCAATAAAAAAATATATTTTAAACAGAAATGTCAGCCTTCTGAAATGTATGTTAATTTCTATGCACTCAATACTTGGTTGGGGCTCCTTTTGCATGAATTACTGCATCAATGCGGCGTGGCATGGAGGCGATCAGCCTGTGGCACTGCTGAGGTGTAATGGAAGCCCAGGTTGCTTTGATAGCGGCCTTCAGGTCGTCTGCATTATTGGGTCTGGTGTCTCTCATCTTCCTCTTGACAATACCCCATAGATTCTCTATGGGGTTCAGGTCAGGCGAGTTTGCTGGCCAATCAAGCACAATAATACCATGGTCATTGAACCAGCTTTTGGTACTTTTGGCAGTGTGGGCAGGTGCCAAGTCCTGCTGGAAAATGAAATCAGCATCTCCATAAAGCTTGTCAGCAAAAGGAAGCATGAAGTGCTCTAATATTTTCTGGTAGATGGCTGCGTTGACTGTGGACTTCAGAAAACACAGTGGACCAACCCCAGCAGATGACATGGCACCCCAAATCATCACTGACTGTGGAAACTTCACACTGGACTTCAAGCAACGTGGATTCTGTGCCTCTCCACTCTTCCTCCAGACTCTGGGACCTTGATTTCCAAATTAAATGCAAAATTTACTTTAATCTGAAAAGAGGACTTTGGACCACTGAGCAACAGTCCAGTTCTTTTTCTCCTTAGCCCAGATAAGATGCTTCTGACGTTGTCTCTGGTTCAGGAGTGGCTTGACACGAGGAATGTGACATTTGTAGCCCATGTCCTGGATTCGTCTGTGCGTGGTGGCTCTTGATGCATTGACTCCAGCCTCAGTCCACTCCTTGTGAAGCTCCCCCAAATTCTTGAACGGATTTTTCTTGACAATCCTCTCAAGGCTGCGGTTATCCCTGTTGCTTGTGCACCTTTTCCTACCACACTTTTTCCTTCCACTCAACTTTCTATGAATATGCTTGGATACAGCACTCTGTGAACAGCCAGCTTCTTTAGCAATGACCTTTTGTGGCTTACCCTCCTTGTGGAGGGTGTCAATGACTGTCTTCTGGACATCTGTCAAGTCAGCAGTCTTCCCCATGATTGTGTAGCCTACTGAACCAGACAGAGACCATTTAAAGGCTCAGGAAACCTTTGCAGGTGTTTTGAATTAATTAGCTGATTAGAGTGTGACACCATGAGTTTCCAATATTGAACTTTTTCACAATATTCTAATTTTAAGTGTATTGTTAATTTAATTTTTACAGGTGAATTGGTGACGTTTTTCCACTCATTTTCTTATTCTTAGGCAAATCAGGTAAGTATATTGTTCATTTTCTTCTTACATATATACTTAAGTAGCTTTATTAGGTACACCTGATCTATATCTACTGCCAGGTAGGACCCCCCTTTTCACACACATTCATACTGCGAACCTCCTGTTCCACCTCACCCCAAATGTGCTCTATTGGATTGATATCTGGGGACTGTGTAGGCCATTGGAGTAAACAGACGTCACTGTCAAGTTCATGAAACCAGCTTGAGATGATGCATGCTTTGTGACATTGCGCATTACCCTTCTGGAAAAAGGGTAGACTGTGACCATAAAGTGTTGCACATGGTCAGCAACAATGTGTTTCAGTGGGATTCAAATGCTACTCAAAGGCCTAATCTGTGCCAAGAAAACATTCCCCACATCATTACACCACCACCACCGGCCTACGCGCTTGACACAAGGCAGGATGGATCCATGGATTCATGCTGTTTAGGCCAAATTCTGACCCTACCATCTGCATGTCACAGCAGAAATCGAGATTCATCAGACAAGGCGACGTTATTATTCTGAAATAATTATTCTGACACTGAAATCAAGAAAAGAAAATAGTTTAATATCGTTAGTACCGGTGTCATGAACTGGTAAAGTAAAGGCCTAGCAGGAGATAACATGTACCATACGAGCGCATTGCTTTATCGCAGCCTGGAAATAAATTAAACGTTATTCATTTTGTAATTCTGTTGGGGTTCTGTGCATGTGAGTTGTGGTTTGAAATCGGGTAATCACATGGGCTACCTTATTTTAGAATCTCTTTGGCGCGTTCTAATTGTGGTCATATTGATGTGCGTGTCCCACACAGCTCAGGTTTTACCGGGATATAGCCTGCTGGCAGCTGGCTACATTCTAACTGTTTAAAAAACTTTATGTAACGTCCCGCTCCCTTCCTGTCCGTTCTCCAGGTTTTCCCTTTCCTCCCGTGTCATGTTTGGATTCCCTGTGTCCGTGTTTTCCCTGTCGCTACAGGCTGGGCGTGCCCCTTCTGTCTGTTCCTCTCTGTTCCCTCACTTCAGGTTCAACCTATCTCCTTTCCCCCTTCTTGCATGCATTCCGCACCAGTCAATTAGTCAATCACTCTCGGTTACATTCCTCATGCTTTTGGTTATTGGTTTCAATTTCACTCCCCTACTTATACCTCCCGCTGGCTGCTATTCGGCGCCAGTTCGTTAACGTTGTTCGTGCGTGTCATGGTCTCCTGGTTTCTGGTACTACTTGACTGAAAGCTCTGTTGTGGTTTTTTCCCTGGCTAACTCCTTGGTTCCAAGTCCAGTGTTCTGTAATATCCAGCCTGTAGCAGTCAAGTCTCCCCTGTTTGTATTGCGGTACCCCTGCTCCCAGTTAACGTTGCCTGTGCAGTGGGGTGCTCTGCCTCCAGCCCAGTTCCTGTTGGACCCCCCGGTCCAGATCCCGTTCCCGTGATCCAGTTCCTGTTGGACCTCCCGGTCCAGATCCAGTTGCCTGCGCAGTGGGGTGCTCTACCTCCAGTCCAGTTCCTGTTGGACCCCCCGGTCCAGATCCCGTTCCCGTGATCCAGTTCCTGTTGGACCTCCCGGTCCAGATCCAGTTGCCTGCGCAGTGGGGTGCTCTACCTCCAGTCCAGTTCCTGTTGGACCCCCCCGGTCCAGATCCCGTTCCCGTGATCCAGTTCCTGTTGGACCTCCCGGTCCAGATCCAGTTGCCTGCGCAGTGGGGTGCTCTACCTCCATTCCAGTTCCTGTTGGACCCCCCGGTCCAGAGCCCGTTCCCGTGATCCAGTTCCGGTTGGACCTCCCGGTCCAGATCCAGTTGCCTGTGCAGTTGGGTGCTCTGCCTCCAGTCCAGTTCCTGTTGGACCCCCCGGTCCAGAGCCCGTTCCCGTGATCCAGTTCCTGTTGGACCTCCCGGTCCAGATCCAGTCCAGTTCCTGTTGGACCCCGCGGTCCAGAGCCCGTTCCCGTGATCCAGTTCCTGTTGGACCTCCCGGTCCAGATCCAGTCCGGTTCCGGTTCGGAACCCACATCCTGTCTCAAGTCCAGTTCCGGTTCGGAACAACCCTCCGTTCCCGTGACCCAGTCCCTGTCGGACCTCCCGGTCCTGATCCAGTCCAGTTCCGGTTCGGAACAAACCTTCGTTCCCGTGATTCGGTTCCAGTGTGGGCCTCCCGGTCCAGTACAAGTCCAGCTCCGGTTTGGAGCAGTTCGCTACTTCCTGGACCCTCTTAACTATTGTGTTAAGTTTGTGTTGAGCTTGGGACTACACCAAAGCTCCGAATAAATCCTCATTTCTGTTTCCCTGTCTCTTGGTCGTTGCATTTGGGTTCAGCCCGTGTTTGGGTTCGTGACACTAACTTTTAAATAAAGTTTATCCGGTTTTCCCCCTGAACGCAAGATGGTGTTTCACCAACTTTTCAACAAAAACGTGTACTGGGGTGTGCAGTCTATGGCACCAATAACATTGGACAGGTTGGCAATTTCATAAGAACCCCGCTTTACCTCCAACTGTCTTTGCATCTTGTAGGGGAACTGGATGTACGCTGGCATTAGCTGGATTAAGCGGTTGATCACAATTGCAACCCTGGCGACAGACATGTAAGCTACTTTAAAGCAAATTTTGTTCATTGGTTAAATGTGTGTTTTAATTAGTATAGCCTATGTAAGGTCATGTAGAATTAAAATTTCTAGCAATTTAGAAAAAATAGTAGGCTACTGTTACTACTAAGTTCATTAACCTGCATTATGGGTCTAATTAAATAGCTTCATAGCCTACAATTACATTACATTACATTATAGACATTTAGCAGACGCTCTTATCCAGAGCGACGTACATAGTGCATTTCCGAACAAGTAACAAGTGCGTTAAAACAATCCTAAAAAGGCAAACACGAATCTAAGCGCTAGGCGAGAGTCAGTATGATTGGGAATTTTTTTTTTTTTTTTTGGGGGGGGGGGGGGGATACACAATTATGATAAGTCACAAGGAGGTAGGGAGGGGTGGAGAGAGGTGCAGCTTGAAGAGGTGAGTCTTCAATCTGCGCTTGAAAGCGGTCAGACTATCTGCTGTTCTGACCTCCACGGGGAGCTCATTCCACCACCGTGGGGCCAGGACAGACAGACGTCGAGACCGGGTGCTAGTATGAAGAGGGGGGGGTACCAGTCGTCCTGAGGAGGCGGAACGCAGAGATCTGGCAGGTGTGTAGGGTCTGATGAGCTTTTGGAGGTATGGGGGGGCAGATCCTCGGACTGCCTGGAAGGCGAGCACCAATGTTTTGAATTTGATGCGGGCCATCACCGGTAGCCAGTGGAGGTCAATGAGCAGGGGGGTGACATGGGAGTATCGGGGGAGGTTGAAGACCAGGCGCGCTGCTGCGTTCTGGATAAGCTGAAGGGGTCTAATGGCCGATGCTGGCAAGCCAGCCAGGAGAGAGTTGCAATAGTCCAGGCGGGACAGCACCATCGCTTGGACCAGGAGCTGGGTTGAGTGGGTGGTGAGGAAGGGGCGGATTCTCCTGATGTTGTACAGGAAGAACCTGCATGCCTGGGTTACCACTGCGATGTTCTCGGAGAGGGACAGCCTGTTGTCCATCACGACTCCGAGGTTCCTGGCACAGGGCGTTGGGGTCAGTGGAATGTCTCCTAGGGAAATAGAGAGATTGAGAGGGGGAGAGATTAGAGCAGGAATGTAGATGAGCTCAGTCTTGCCTGGATTGAGCTTGAGATGGTGGTTGTCCATCCAGCTCTGGATGTCTCTCAGGCAAGCGGAGATGCGGGCTGACACCTGAGTGTCAGAGGGTGAGAAGGAGAGAAAGAGTTGAGTATCGTCAGCATAGCAGTGGTAAGAAAGACCATGAGCAGTGATAACAGGGCCAAGGGATTTGGTGTAGGTGGAGAAGAGGAGGGGACCAAGAACTGAGCCCTGGGGGACTCCTGTGATAAGGGGACGGGGTGCCGATACTTTACCAGCCCAGGTAACCTGGGAGGAGCGTTCGGAGAGGTAGGACTTAATCCAGGCCAGGGCCGAGCCGCCGATCCCCGCTGCAGACAGGGACGACAGGAGGATGGAATGATCTACGGTGTCGAAGGCGGCAGAGAGGTCTAGAAGTAGTAGCACAGAGGAGAGGGAGGCTGCACGAGTGCTTCTAATTCTTTAAAAATTGTCTATCTGTTGGCACATAAAATTAATGTTTTATTTATAGGGTCATAATACCAATTTTTGTGTCTAAACAATTGAGAAAAACTGTAATATAATGGTAGTAGTGTTTTTCGTTTTTTACACCATGCAGTCTGTAATTGGCATTTATAATTTGTATTCATTTGCTGACTAGTGTTTATTATTTGGAAGAAAAATGTCACTTTGGGGTGAGAGTGCATGGTTTTTAACATAGTGTTTGATTTTGACAAGAGATATATGAAGATATATGAGTTGACCGTGTAGGTTTTGTGCTTATAGTTTTAAGAAATTAGTTATAGTTTCAGAAAATTTGTCTAAACAATTGAGAAAAACTGAAATAAATCACGAGAGACCAATTACTGTACTGTAGATCTGTGAAGCACTTTTCTTGTTGGTCCCTCTGAAAGCTCATTTTAGTACAATGCAAAGTAGGTCTGTGCAATTTCTACACAAGGAGCTGCTAGACAGCATTCTGAGCCATTAATCATATAGGGTATAAAGCACAAGGTGACTTGTAAGAACAGAAAAGTATACATATGAGACTACATATTATATCATATGTAATAACTACATGTGAGTCAAAAGTGTAATTGATGAGACAATGTTCAAAAGAACCATGTTGTTCATAAGTGGTTGCTTGTGAAACAAATGTGGTAAGGTGTGACATTGATTATTTGGATCTCTGTTTAGCCTATTGTAAATAATAATAATAATAATAATAATAATAATAATCATCATCATCCATCAACCCGCTTATTCCTATTCAGGGTCACGGGGGGTGCTGGAGCCTATCCCAGCATGCATTGGGCGAGAGGCAGGAATACACCCTGGACAGGCCACCAATCCATCACAGAGCACTCACACCATTCACTCACTCAATCATACCTATGGGCAATTTAGAGTTTCCAATTAGCCTAACCTGCATGTTTTTGGACTGTGGGAGGAAACCGGAGTACCCGGAGGAAACCCACGCTTACACAGGGAGAACATGCAAACTCCACACAGAAAGACCCTCGGCCGGGATTCGAACTCGGTACCTTCTTGCTGTAAGGCGACAGTGCTAACCACTGCACCACCGTGCCATAATAATAATAATAATAATAATAATAATAATAATAATAATAATAATAATAAATTCTCATTGAGAAAATTGATTAATATTGTTGTCTATTTGTAAATGAATGTATTAATTTTAGAATCCAGGGGTAAAGAAAAAAATTCTCCTGAAAGCACTGACCAATGTCAAAGTTGTATTTCAGCCCAGGTGAAAAAGTAATATACTTTAATTTAATAAAAATATAATTTTACTTTTCAAAAGTTTACTTCAAGTATAGTCTGAAACACACCGTAATACTTTTAAAGTTTGTTTCAAATGCACTGGTGACATAATGAAATTGTACTGCAAGTGTATTTACGTAAAATACCAACAAATCATACTTTCTGTTAGTGCACTTAAATATACTTAAGTACACTAAACATAGTCCCATTTTAACATACAGACATAGTGCACTTAAGTATATAAAAATAATCTCATTTTAACATACACACTGCATTTGAAGTACACTTAAGTACGACTTAAGTTCTACTTTTGAACAACTTTAGTGTACTTAGTATACTTAAAGTGCTGCCAATTTAGCACAAAGTACATAATTAGTACAAAAACTACTAAAAGTATACTTTGAAAAAGTATATTTCAAATATAATCTTTTTTTCACCTGGGAGGTCTATGTCCTCTCCAAAGTCCAGGCTACTCTGTATTTGGAAAGTGGAACAATTTTTTGTTGCTTTGGCTCTGTACTCCAAGTTCCAACACGTGGATTTGAAAACAATGCATTTGAGGTTAAATTGCAGACTGTCCGTTTTTATTTGAGGGTATTTACATCCATATCGGGTGATCCGTGCATGAATTACAGCCCTTTTTGGATACATAGTTCCATGTGGGTGTACTTCGGTTTGTTAGGTGCAGGTGGGTGAGAACAGGTCCAACTGGATAGTGTCACTCAGATTGCCGTCCTCGCTTTTAAAACGTAAAAAGGGAACGCCTCAAACTTCAGTCTTTCTTATAGCTTTACCTTAGAAGACAGGTCAATCTCCAAGCAGTGGAGGAGACAAGATGTTGTTTACGGTAATCAGATGTTGTTTTTAAACAGATGTTCTTTTAAAACAAAAATTTAAACATTGGATGGGGTGGTTCAGATATTACCATTGAACTTTCCACTGTAAAGACATTGCCTTCCTGCTTCAAACAAGCAGGTTATTGTTAAAAAAAAAAAATCATCATTATTGAAATTAGTAGATGCTAATGCTAATCATAGTAATGGGCAGAATCATTTTACGTGACAGAATTTGAAGCATTGTCATTTTTTGACAATCATAATCCTATCATTTATTTCTAAATATTTAAAGAGTTCAATAAAACAAGTCAATTTATGTTTTTTCCAATCCTCCAAAAGTTGTACAAGATTTATCTACTTCATTAAATCATTGTGCATATTTGAATAGCATATTATCTGTTGCCAGTACACAAAGTATTTTAATTCACAATGTTACATGGCCTGGAGAGAAGTCAAACTATCATATGATTGTTGTTTGACTGGTAGATCAGACCTGCACTTATGACATGATCAGAAGAATGATTGTTAGTCCCACCACAAAGATGTTCATTTTCTCTGCCAAATAATTATCTGACATCCTTCCATTTCAGTTGGGTATTGCTTGCAAAACCAGAAAGGGTGCGGTTTTTATCAAAATGCCACTTCGCCCTCTCTCAGGTGTTATAAATACTGACAGAAAGCAACTTGGCTGCAGAAGCAGCTAAACACAACAAGGTAAGACTTTTATCCTACTAGTGATCCATATGCATTCAAATATGTCCAAATCAAAGTGACTATTTTAATTCATGTTTTTGATAAAAAGGTTTAAAGTGGCTTTACAGACATTTCACAATTGTGGTGTAAAGACTGAACGTGGTAGTTAATAAAATTGTTATATACACACCTGTAGGTTATTATTACAAACAAGAACTAAGAATAATTCTAGTAATAAGTTCATTATTAACCAATAAAATATGAGGAGCATAATGCCTAGTTGTTTAGACATGTACTGAGAGCATGCATAATTATGTATCTGTGAAAATAAGTACTGCATGAGCATCACAGAGCAAGTCTGTTTAAAATCACATATATCAAAAGGCAACCCATTTGGCTGTGTAAACTTCCGTATGTGACATCTAAATTGAACGTATTAAATTATTATATCATGGAACTGTTTTTATGCCTTCAGTCCCTGCAGTGCTGATCCCTCTCAAAACAGCTCAATATGTGTGATCAACAACAAAACATGTCCAACGTGTCTGACCAGCGTATGTATCTGCAATCTTTGTATCAACTTTCAATATTCACAGAACATTCTACATACTTGAGAATTAGAGGGTGTGACCAATGTCCATCTGTTTTGATGGCAGTTATTTTTGTGTAAAAGTAAACAATACATAATCTGAGTTTCTGAGTATTGAAATGATAACTTTAATATCTAATAAAAAGCCTTGTTAAATTGTCCTGCACATACTGTGCAAAACAATGGTTATGAGTGTTTTGATCAAGGCAACCTCTAACATGTGTTTTTTCACTTACAGCACAGGCACAGGTAAGACAGCTTTCAATGTTATGTTTAATTTAAAATTTTAAAAGGTGCCCATATTACATGTACATATGTATAGATGTATAGTCCTCTGTTCAACTTTCCTTTCTGTCAGGTGGTAGTGGAAGATATGCAAAAGGCTGATGGAAGTGGCTCTGGCTCTGGAAGTGACTCTGGCTCTACTGAGGTAAGATACCAGGAATAATGTAAACTATTTTTGAGATCATTTTCTGCTGTTCACCTCCAGATGTTCTTAGGTCCCTTCCCTAGTGGCATCCATAAGAGGGCAGCCTTGGCTACTATGCCATTCTCCATCCCAAAAGCTAAAAGAGTGGCCCTAGCCATCTGAGATGTCTGTCTGATCTCCATTGTGATGCAGTTGGATTTTACCTTCTGACAGAACTCCTGGTTTGAGATCCTGTTTGATCTGTATATTTGACCAGCTCAAGCAGCTGTGATAGGTGCATGAGGGGTTAATGTCAGTCCGTGTGCAGAACGGTGCTTGACTGTTAAACTATAATGGCATAGTGAGTGCATGCAGCCTTTAAAGTAGCCAATAGTCAGAATGTACTGCACCTGCAAGAGCAATTTATTCTCCTGTCATTTCTGTTCCAGGGCTCCTCTGGTGGTGAGGGGGGGAAGGTAAGAAGTGCTAATAGCCAGCTGATTTGCAATAATAATTTGAAATGGGTTTTTGTTTTAAAATGCAATCATTCTATTGGAGTTGCTATTTGTTGTGCGAGGGGGGGGATGCTTATATGGGTAGACATAAGCAGAACTCTGTCATTTAGGAGAACAATCCAGAATTTAAACCGTGATGTTTTAGAGACAACCTGAAAGGGGTTGAAGGGGCATCTGACTGGTTTAATCCAGTATTATTTTGGGTTTTCCAGGGCCGTATAAAACATATTGTAATGTATAATCCGTTGTGATGCAGTTGGATTTTACCTTCTGACAGAACTCCTGGTTTGAGATCCTGTTTGATCTGTATATTTGACCAGCTGAAGCAGCTGTGATAGGTGCACGAGGGGTTAATGTCAGTCCGGGTGCGGTACTGTGCTTGACTGTAATACTGCAATGGCATGATGAGTGCATGTAACCATTAAAGTAGTCAGAATTTTCTGGCCACCTATTCATGGAAACTGCAAGACAAATTTATTCTCGTCATTTTTCTTCCAGGGCCATGGGAAAAAAAAGGTAAATAATTCTAAGAGCCAGCTGATTTGCAATAATACTTTGATTACTATCAATTTTTGTTTAAAAATGCAATAACTTTATTGGCGTTTCTGTTTGCAATTTGTTGGGGATGGGGGGAATAAAATGCTTATATGGGAAGATGTAAGCATAACTGTCATTTAGAAGAACAATCCAGTATTTAAACCGTGATGTTTCACAGGGGCATCTGACTTGCTTAATCCAGTTTTATTTTTGGTATTCCAGGGCGATAAAAAAAAAGGAAAGGGAAAGAGAGGGAAAGGAGAGGAAAAACGTAATAAACATGGACACGGACACGGGGGAAAAGATGGAGGAAAAGATGAAGGAAAAGATGGAGGATCGGGAGGATGTGGGAAAGAGAAACACTGACATCAACATGTTGGATGTCTCTGAAGAAAATTATACATCTTTCCAATCTGTTCTTCATCTATTATCTGAAAAGATACAAAAAAAACAACAAAAAAAACAATTCCAATATTTGTGTTAAAATATAAGCCAATTCTGTTATTGTTTTGCCTATGATGAAAATATAATTTTAAAAAAATGTGTGTGGTGTCGTTATGATACAGATCCAGCAGAGGCTGACTGAGCTGTGTGGGAAATGGTTACCTGTAACTCAGCTCCAGATACATTTTTTTGTCTACGAAGAGCTTTAAAACCAGAATATTCCTTTTTAAAATTTTTTAACTAAAACATTTATTGCAGGTAAAAAAAAAACACAATTCCAAAGATACATTGACCTCACAAATGAATAAAGTCTTTCAAACATCTTTTCTCTGAGCTTGGAGCTGGTTCTCAAACAATAACACAATAAAATTATTAGCTGTAAGACTATATAATAAAAACGGCATGGTTTTGAAATCTTGCCCCCCACAGTTGAAACTTTCACACGGAAGTTTTCGTTACAGACACAAGAAGAGGGAAAAAACAATGAATAAACAGTTCTGAGAAAATGGTTAAACACAAAAGAGTATACCGCATGTTAAAAGTATGTGGAGTCTGTTATCGGTATATTAAAAAAAAAGGTTTTAATGTAAAATCTGCATCATTTCATACACTGCCCTCTGCCTAGATGAACAGGGCACATTTTTACCAAAAAATAAAAATAATATTGACATTACGTATTGTTCAACACCGCAAAACCGGCAAAAACATGAAAGGAAGCGTGAACAATTTATGTTCTAAATATTTCAATTAGACCAAGAGCATCATATTTGTTTGCAGATTTAGATTCTGACTTAAAAACTATTTCACCTGTCCAGGAAATGATGAGTGCAGCAATGTGGTATGTGCTTCAAGCTTACAGTAAGGTTTACTGGCAATGTCAAAGAATGTCACCCTGGTTGGGTGACAAAGCAAACTGGTTGAATTGCTAGGTTTATTTATGGTACACAAGGGGGATGCTAACTTTAAAGCAGATTGGATCACCTGGGGGTATGGGGGCCCTATTCCAGCCAAATCAACGTGCCCCCACCAGCTTACCTGTAAAAAGCACTTCAGCTTATTTATTCCTGACTCAGCAATACTTTTTACTCTACCCTTCACATGCAAAGGTCATACATTTGGCTATAGCACTTTGGGTATTACTATCGGTGCACAGGGGTACTACGTCCCCAATACCATTCTCCAACTTTTGAGACTTGTACAAAGCTAAGCACATTACTGTTGCCTCCACCCACAGTACACACCTCAGACTGCAAACATCTTATAAGGCAGATATAAGCAACCGTATATGTCTGCTGACTTAAGAAAATGATACGTGTAAGACTGCACTGTATGAGTGACATCAATATAATATCCAAGGCATGCAGAATGCAATTAAAATGGGTCCAGTTTCATAGCAGAACCAGTGTCATCTCCTTTGGTTCCATTCCTATCAAGAAGGATACAACACTGGCTTTTGAATTTTCAACGTAGTGCCAATAGTGACATTAAAACAGACACTGTTCAGGCATAGTGCCAAATTAAATTAAACTTGTTTAAAATTGAAAACAGTGAATGCCATAATTTTGCACCTAATTATTACATTAAAACCACTGCAAGTACTCCATGTCCAGGCTCTTTAAAGTGTGTACATTTTCTCAAAATGAGCCTTGATGATCTCCTTGACGCACTGTAAATGTATTGCACGCTGTCTAGAGTTGAAGCTCGGAACAGAACTAATCAGTAAGCTGAATCAGACATTTCAGAAATTTTACGGATGCTTCTGGTGTTTCAGCCTAGGGGGTGTTTGGGACTGCAGAACGATAAGAGAAATACAGACAGCATTCTAATCATGCACAGTGGCTCACAACACCATGGACAAAACCCAAAAGGAAGTCTTGTGCAAAAGAACTATGAGTCATTGGCTGTCACAAAATCACTCAAAAAACTAAGGATAATGATTGTTAAAATGCATATAAGAGAAAATGAATCCAGCTGTATTTGCTCCCTGCAAATCCACAACCAAACGCAGAGATTTTAGTGTTTTTCCATGTCAATCAGAACGTAGCTGCATTTTAATTACCTGAATATTCTATAAACACCTCCGTACCTTTTAAAAGCATTTATTCTCAACATTTTAAATTAGGTCCTATTGTTTGCATATGGAGCAACCCAATCCTGTTTGTTGTACAATTTCAATCATCCCAAATTTCCTATTTGCATAAAGAGATTCACGGGAAACGGGATGCTTTCTATTTGCACTCATGCATCAGTGCCCCCTATAATAAATGAGAACACATCAGTTCTGAACTTCTGATTGATACCATAATGGTCAAAATTAAAACAAGACTATGTGTAGCATTTCGTTAACAGAAATCAATCCAAACCTTCACATTAATTGTACAAGTATAAAAGTACATTGAAGGGCATCAAACTGCTTGAGTCTCACCTTCAATACTATACCCATGAATATGGATTTTAGAGAACTCCTGGACTGTGCTTTCGGCCTATTGATGTGTACTTCTGATTCAGAGAAACTCAGAGAACCAAAAATCACCCAGCTCCTTTGTGACTAATGGAGAGAATGAATAAAAACTGAAAAATGTTATCCCACTTTGGCGATAAAATTAATTTCTTGCAAACCATAAAAATAAATAAATAAATAGATCCCACTAAATATTAGCCAGCACCAACAAAAAAAACTGCCTTGTCCATACTGGTAACTACAGTGTTAGCCCTCTTACTGTGGAAGAGCAGAAGAGAGGTCTATATCTGTTGTGGCCTGTATGTAACAAAATGGTACATCAACAACTTGTATTCCTGCTCCATCTGAAATGTAAATAAATGACAGAGAGAAAACAGAAACACAACATGTAATACAACCTGTGCCACTAGTTTCCCTTATGAAAAGTCATACAATACGTCTAAACTATGCATATAATGTTGAAGTGCATGTTATATAGGTTGCTTTTTGGTGCTCAGGTGAATGCTATTGTTCTCACATTTATGGCTTCTGTACCAGAGCATGTACAACACGCGCACACACACACACGCACACGCGCGCGCGCGCGCGCACACACACACACACACACGCGCACACACACGCACAGAAACCTACATACAAAACAACCTCACAAAAAAGACTGTCCACTCCCTTTATAACTTTTTGGTGTGTTTGGAGTTGTAGTGGCTCCTCATGTCCTTCCTGAGGCGGAACTTCTCCCCGCACACACCACATATGTACAGGTGTACGTCCATGTGCTGCTCCAGGTGCTCGTTACTGGGGAAGATCTGGAAGCACACTTGACAGATGGTCTCACCGGCCGAGAGGTGCGAGATCATGTGACGCACATGGTCATGCTTGAGGAAGGTGCCCTGGTCACAGACGGGACAGACGTAGCGAGCCATGCCCTTGTGCATGTCATTGTGCAGCCGGAGCTGCCTTTCCCTCAAGAACTGCTTGCCGCAGGTTTGGCAGGTAAACTGCTTCTCCTTGGTGTGAACGGTGTAGTGCTCCCGCAGGTGGCAGCGCTGATAGAAGCCCTTCCCACAGATGCTGCAGAAGTGCTTCCGCCGATGGTCCCGTTCGCCCTCCTCCATCAAAGATGAGCGGAACAGCTCCTGGTCTGGGCACTTGACCATGTGATCCACTACCAGCTTCTCACTTTCAAAGTGCAGGCCACAGTGTGGGCAGCGGAAGGCGAGGCAAGTATCCCGGTACACCTGGCACGAAGAGGCCAGATCTCCCTCAAAGACCATGTCACCCTCCAGCAAGCCCTCTTCCACGGCCTGCTTGTCCTCGGGGAGGGAGTCATCCCCCAATGAGTCCGTCTCGGCGTCCTGAGGCTCCCCACAGCGCTCCGCGTGCTCCTGCAGCTGTCTTCCTTTGATCAAAATTTGGCCACACTTCCCACAGGCACAAATGCTGCTCATGTGGCTGGAGATGTAGTGGGCCGACTGGTCATCCTCTGTCAACAGGGCACCACATAGCTCGCATGGCAAGCACACCCCTTCCTGCCTCTCCTCCTTAATCTGCCGTACTTTTGTCCCTTTGCCCTTTTCTTCGCTGGTGGACATGTGCCCTTCGAAAGGATCGCTGCTGTCCTCCATGCAAGATACGCCCATCTCTTCATCTTTATCATAAACGCACTGCTGCTTATCTGTGTCTTCAAATTGAGCGTTCAGCATGCTACAACCTTCTGCGCTGCTCTCTCCCACCCGCACTACTTTTATACCAGCCATATCCAACACCGAATTTTCCTCTGGCTCCACTTTGATAATGATGGTATTCCTAGTAGTCTTCGACTTGTCCAGTCCTGCTCCCACGGACTTGATCACGGTCTCCTTGTTGAAGGTCTCTGTGTCTGACTTTTGGTCAAGCCAGTCGCTTTCCGTTTTACATATGTCACCGTGATCTTCAGAGCCGTCTGAGGCTGAGCTCTCCGCCTTGCTGGAGTCGTTGTCCACCCCGGCTTTGGCCTTAGGGGCACGGAAGGCCTTGCGGTTGGTGCAGGTGAGAATGTGTTCAATGAGCAGCTTCTCGCAGCTGAAAACGAAGCCGCAGTCATCGCAGGTGAACGTGCGGCCAAAGCGAGGGCGCTCCTTTATGCTGGAGCTCCTCCCTGAGGGCTTCTTCCGTAGGTCGCAGGGTTGCTCTGCTGCAATGTCCGCAACATGAGGCAGGCTGTGGGACAGTGCGAGTGGTAGCGCCACCTCCTCCATGGCTTTTCCTCCGCATCCTATGGTACTGCTTATGCTCTGCAGAGCCGGGGTGGAGCTGGAGGCCTGCTGCACACGCTCCCCATCCACAGCACCTTGCCGTTGCTGCTCATACATGCGAACACCGAACATCATTTTCCCTGCTAAAGATCCTGGAGCTGAGGCGGATGAAGAGGAGCCAGACGAGGAAGATGAGGAAGAGGATGAAGAAGAAGGTGTGAGGTTAGAGGTCCGTAGGTCTTTAAGATCCTCCAGTGAATCAGGGATGTAATACATTTGCAGATAGGCCATGGCAGCTTTAAGCTCGTCAAACTCATAGGGGCCCACCATGATCCGGCCCAAGTACATGAGCTGCAGGATAAGATCAAAGCACTCTGCACTGATCTGCATATTGCTGAGGTTAAGGCGTGCCATAGCCTGCTGTTCCTTGATAAACATCATTCTGAAGTAAGAACTGCATGCCGCCAGCACAGCCTTGTGGGCCCTGAAGTAGATGTCCCCAATGGCTATGCAACAGTCACATAGGAAACCCCACTCTCGCTGGTTGTTGAGCTGCTGCAGGACATGATCGCTGTGGCTCGGCCTTGTCATCGCGTAGAGTCTGATTACCTTACACGATTCCTTGGAAGTTAACAAGAGATAAAATACATAGAAAAAGCATTAGTCCACAAATTGCTACATAATCATTACGTGATATACATAGTCAGAGATGTAAAATCCAGATCCAAAAAGTAAGTCCTCCCCAGTATTTGGTTCCAATCACCTGGATTTGCTAATTAGCCCAAATTTCAGCTGGGAGGCAGAACTAATTAGTGAAATCAGCTGGCTGAGTTCATGGGTAGAAGAAACACATGGCAGTACTTGTACTTTCTGACCCTGGATTTTACACCTCTGTACATAGTATTGGCACTTGCCTTTTTCAATTTGTTAAGAACAGTATTAGTCACTACACAAAAGCTAGAAACATGCACAAGAACCAATAACTCATGCAATAAATAGAAAATGGCTCCACGTTTCTTTATGTTTCTGCTGGGGTGTCTGTTTGTACAGTCAATCCATTTCAAAACTACGTGGCCATAGACCAAGTAAATCATTAACAATTTATGCACGATGACGTTAACAAGCAGGCATGTTTTTTTATCTGGATAAGACAAACTTGTAGAGTTAATGACAAAACATATTAAGCCAACATTTCAATAAAACAACAATCTGTGACATTCATTCACGTAATTGTTTAATGCAGACGTCCAATTATCTATTAAACAGACGTAGTATCTTAAATAAGTTTGCAAAGGAAGAATATTATGCAACACCTTATTGTTTTGTGAAGTTTTATAATATAACTTAGGCTACTTTAGTAGCCTACTTAGCTCGCCGTCGCAACCCGGTGATTGCATTTAATTTCGGTAGATGAAATAAATATCCCTGATGTGCGTAACATTAGCTTAGCTACAGAACACAACCAAGAACGTGTGCGCAATTTTAAAAGACTAAAAATACACTCGTGATAATGTCGCACCGTAACTCACGAAATCACCTTTGCTCCCTGTGCCTTCCAAAATATACGCGCAAATGTCAATACATGCACTGCCTGACTATTTTGGGCATTGACCCACCCAGTGGTTGCTAAGTCAAAATTGTGTAGCTACTGCTAAGTAGTTCTGTAGGTATCTAACGTTAGCCAACAACGTCCAAGTTTCTGTCAGCTATGCCCCATGTATTACCCATATCTTAACAATTAGCTTGCTCGGTGGGGTTATTTGTGGAAACTATTACATTCCAACAATTTAATGCACGTATCGCTGTTTAATTAAGAACCGCTAATCGCATGTTGAATTCGGTGTTAGCCAGCTAGCAAGTTATAGCAATCTTGCTAACTAGCTTTAGCTACGGTACTAAGCTAACGTTGCATGATCATGTAAAGGAGGTAAATGTTAGGAAGCACATTACACGTCTCATGCTTGTTCATACCAAATGCTACTGAAAGGAAATGATTCCTTAACGAGTTTGGACATTAATATGTTTATTTAGTAGACCTGTGGAACGCATTTCATGACAAACATATAACACTTCGGCCAAAGCTGGAAAGCTCGACGTTACTGACAGTTGGGGGGATTCGTCCCGCCCACGCAGTTTCATTGGTTTATTTCGAAGATGGCTCATGTGGGCATTATAGCTGTCAATCATACCGCACCAAAAGTCATTAAACTATACTGTAACATAATGTATACCAGGCCCTTCATTGTTGCTATCATTAGCATTACACATGTATATGTATGCGGATTAGACCAAGGAAAGTGAAAGCAAAAAGGAAAGGCAGCAATCGCAATTCTGCCCGAACGACTGAAGTCTCACGCACTACCACCCCCGCGCTACTTCCCGCATTCGCGCTGAGAAAAAAAGCTGTATACTATACACAAGAATGGTTTCAAAAACTGACAATGCACAATATATAACACTTACTGACAGGAAAGAGCGCCTATCTAGAAAACCACCAACTCCAGCTGGGGTGTGTATAGTCCGAGAGTTGTGCTTTTTCAGGTTTTATCCCAGTAAAGTTGTGGCGAGAATAATCGCAAAGGCGAACCCCTCCTGCAGCACGGATGAAAGAACTTCCGCACAGCCGCTCTCTGAGCTGTATCACCGCACTGAGTCTGTCTAAACCAGATCCAGCCCCACTCACGCAAATCCAGCCCTCACGCGGCCGGTTACAGCCGCCTGCGTATGCAGAAGCCTACACAATTTCCCATCACGCAAAGCACAATATAGAAATGGTATATATCAGAGTAACTACAATACATGTCAATAATACAAACGATGATGTGGAGCTGAATAACGTAATGTTACAGGGTATTTTCAGTACAAACTTAACTGGATGGCTATTATTAACTTAAAACTAAATGTGCTGTTGTTTACAGCCACGTTTGTGTTTGATATAAAGTTAAATACTGCATATAATCATTTATCAGACTCTGCGCAGATTTGAAAATGTCCATCATTGGAATGGGCGATAGAAATCCATTTAAGACTGAAGCACCCATGCTAAAAAAAATTGGATTATTCCGAGCGCGTACTAAACTGGTGCCCGTGAACAAACTACACGCTTTTCGCCAACTTGCTCCAGACAAGAAATTTTGTGAACTGCCTTCGTTGAAGCTCGCTGGTCATGGTCTCCATAAAGCTCAAGAGGGAATTAACGAGTCTCCGTTTAATACATTGATAGTGATTTCTCATAAGGCTTGGATTTATAGAATCCAATACTGCTGTTCTCACGCAGGTAAAAGTGCACTATTCTGCGAACAGAACTAGCTAATGTTATGTACAGTATAATCACGTGATACATAACAAGCTGAGCTCACACGGCGAAGAAGCGCGAGAGCGCACGAGAACTCCCCTGCAGCAACAAATACAAAAATCAAAACCCATCTCTCGCACTTAGGCGGTAAGAAATAGTTTTCCCTCATAGATATTAATTACAATGTTTTGCAGCGACGTGTGCAATGTACGTGCATGTTCTCAGAATGCATGACACATTTTGCCACGGTCTATAATGTCAGCATGAACACTCGATTGAATGCAGACGTATGAAAATGGATGTGCTGCCTTGAAATTAGTTAGGGTATCGTGCTATCTAGCTAGTTACAGTGCGTGAAGCGTAAGGTTTTGTAGTAAGGATGGTTCGCGCATCAGTCTTTTTATTACATGGGTAAATGCAGCTATGCGTATCCTGTCGAAGCAGGAAATCACGAAGATACATTTTTTATGCATGCAGCAGCTGACAGGTATTGTCATGTTTCGTTGATGTGTTGAATGAAAGGGGAATAAAAATGATAATTTTCTTTGATATGCAAGTATGATTATGAATTTTTTTTTTTGGTGGGGGGGGGGTAACTATAATTTTCAATTGGAAACATTTTATGTCTGCTATATCAACAACAAAACATGTTTGATTACTATAGGAATCTCAAATGTAAAAGATGTATTTCTGGGCTGCATAGGTGGACCTATGGGTTCAGTATTCTCTCAATTGATAACTGAAATGTATCATTGTGGGTTCAATCAAATAGGTTTAACATACAGATTTAGTTAGTATGTTTTTTTTAAATCTTTGAAAACAATATATCATGAAAAATGATGTTACATTAAATTAAGTTTATTATCTGGCCTTTGGCAATCAGCTGCCTATAAAGAAAAAAAAAATGGTAAACAGCTATCAAGAACCTATCTGACCAGCAGGGGTCACCATGTTCATTGGTTATTCGATATACAATCATCATGCCCTCTGTGTGATAGGTCAACGGGCGCCATGGAAGTATCCAGCCACAGCCTGTTCCTCTTACAGCAGCTGAACATCCAGAGGGAGTTTGGCTTTCTGTGCGATTGCACCGTTGCAATTGGCAATGTCTACTTCAAGGCTCACCGTGCTGTCCTGGCTGCCTTCTCAAACTACTTCAAGATGATCTTCATCCATCAGTCCAGGTGAGGCGTTGTAGAATTTAGTTCAGGTAGTAATTGGCTTTATGAGCTTTGTGCTAATCAGCAGAGTTGACTGTGCCTAATGCCTGCCAAGCACTGTTAGCAACTCTTACAGTTGTGTGTAATTATGTATGTAGACTATATAGCTTAAAAAAGTAATCAGTAAACATGAACAAATTATTGCATGAATTTATTTTACACACACAACACACACTATCACACACTGCAATGTGCACTGCACTGTCTGCTTTTTTAGGTTCAGTCTGCCTCCTAAGTAGTAATAACTAATGTTAAGATGTGTGTAACAATATATATATATAATATATATATATATATATATATATAATATACACATTTGTTGGGTAAAGATGTACAAAAAAAAAAAAAAAAAAAAAAAAAAAAAAAATAAAAAAAAAAAAATTTGGTGAATTAAAAAAAAAAAAAAAAAAAAAAATATAAAAAAAAAAAATTTTTTAAAAATTAAAAAATTAAATCAAGAAATTAATTATTTTTAACAAAACCCAAATTATTGGGCACCCTGCATTTATATATATAATAATAATAATATTAGTTTTTTTTTTAAATTGCATTGCATTTGCATGCCATGCCATGATGATGTCTGTGTGTCTGTGACCCAACAACTCAAAAAGACTCTTCTTATCTTTTTCTGGTACTCTTACAAGCGATACTAAATGTCTCTGCTTTTGAATGGATCTCTATGGGAATTGGGGGATGGGACTAGATTTAGCTGTAAATTACACTGGAACAGTATGGAACGCATGGTTGGCTAAATGGCTCTAAGTCATCAACGGTCTGACGTATCAAACAAGCCTTAAACCATCACTCTGCTGCCAGAAATACAGTAAATATGGATGGATAACTTGGGGATGGAATAACCATGGGAATGGAATGCTCTTACACATCAGTCTATAACAACTCTTCTTGATGCCTATGTTCTGCCTGCCCCTTCTGCACCAATTATTCTACCGTAACAATACAGTTTGGCTGGCGTATTACAGAGTTAAATAATGTGGCAACTGACTACGATTATCAGAGCACTTGTGTGTTAGTGTTCACCTTCTTAAAACGATGGAACATATTACAGCGATGGGACAGGCCTGCTTTTATTATTGGAAATGACAAAACTGGGGATACAATGAAGATTAGGCATAAAAAATTTACTTAGACAAACTTAAATACTTTTTAAGAAAAAAAGGAGTAAATAAAACACACAAATAACTGATCTCTATGAGAATTGGGGGGTGAGACTAGATTCAGCTGTAAATTACGCTGGTACAGTATGGAACACATGACTAGCGAAATGGCTGTACGTCATCAAGGGTCTAAGGTATCAAACGAGCCCCAAACCATCACTCTGCGGCCAGATATGGAGTAGATGTGGATGGATCCCTTTAAGGGTTGTTTCTCCTGACTTTTTCCCCCATAGAGTTCTATAGGAAAATGAGTCAGGAGAAATAACCCTTGCAGTGATCCATCCACATCTACTCCATATCTGGCAACAGAGTGGTGGTTTGGGGCTCGTTCGATAGCTCAGACCCTTGATGACTTACAGCCATTTAGCCAGCCATGTGTTCCATACTGTACCAGTGTAATTTACAGCTGAATCTAGTCTCACCTCCCAATTCCCATAGAGATCTTTTGATGTTGATGGGTCACAGACTTCAGGAAGTAACAGCATGCAAAGGATATGCGACCAAATATTAAATATGATACTTTAAAAATATGTTAAAGCAAAGGGTATGAATACTTATGTCAATGAAAGATTTCAGTTTTCGATTTTTAATACATTTGCAAAAATTTCTAAAAACATGTTTTCACTTTATGGGCTATTTTGTGTAGAATTCTGAGACAAAAAATGAACTCAATCTATTGTAGAATATGTCTAATGTAATAAAACGTGGAGAAGGTGAAAGGGGTGTTCAGACTTTCCGGCTTGACTGTAAGTGTTTCTCAACAGTACATCAGAAAAGTTTAGCGCATTTGTTGTTGGACTGGTGTTGTTGTGAGGTCAGGAAAGAAGAACAATGATTTAATGCAAATGCTAATAGTCTGTGCCAAGGTTTCTCACTGATCCTAGTTTATAGCTTGCACACAGCTGATGCAGGAGAAATAGCATCCTATAATGTTTGTTCCTGCGATGTCTGTTCCTTTGACGACAGTGAGTGCATCAAGATCCAACCCACGGACATTCAGCCAGACATATTCAGCTACCTGCTGCACATCATGTACACAGGCATGGGCCCCAAGCAGCAGGTGGACCAGAGCCGACTTCAGGAAGGCATCAAGTTCCTGCACGCCTACCGGCTGTACAGCAGCGGAGGCGAGAGTGGCCAGGATGCACATGCCACAAAGATGTCCAACCTCTATGGAATCCAGATCTCCCAGTCGGCAGTCAAAGACGGCGTGGGCCTGAAGGAGGCCCAGTCACGCAGCCTGGAGGAGGAGCACTCCAGAGCCCAGCCTGAGCGGCCCCAGGTCCAGCTGTCCTTGGCCATGGGCTTAGAAGGGACGTCGTCGTCGTCAGACAGACAACTCCCCAACCTGCACAGTTCATCCTCCGGAGGCTCCTGGGAGGACACGGAGGCCTCCGACCTCTCACTGAGGATCAAGAAGGAGAGGGTGGAGATGGAGGTGTCAGGGAAGCCCCAGACCAGCTCCCCCGTCATGGAGAGCCCCAGCCCAGGCCTTGTGAAGGACGGCCCCCGGATACTCTATTGCCAATACTGCGGGGAGCGCTGCGGCTCGCGGCAGGGCCTGCGGGAGCACCTTTTTGCCCATGCCACCATCTCCCTGCCCTTTGGCGTGCCCACAGCCATCTTGGAGAACAGCGATCTGGAGGCGGTGTCCAAGGTCAGGGAGGAGCTGGAGGGCCTGACGCAAGGGCATCCTCTGCAGGGCTGCGCGGCGGAGAAGAACCCCAGCCGGCCGGAGCAGCCGGAGGCGGCGGGCCTGGAGGAGGCGCTGAGGCAGAGCCGGGCCACGCCCGAGGAGCCGGCGGCAGAACTGAAAGGCAGCGCCAGCCCCGACTCCCGCAAGAGGAAGATCGCGTGCGCCATCTGCAGCCTCAGGTTCGCCCAGAAGAGCCAACTGCAGGAGCACATGTACACCCACGCGGGGAAGCATGCCCGCTACCGCCGCTACCGCTACCGCTACAATCGCTTCTGCAGCCAGCTGATCCAGGCGTCCCAGCACTTCTGCGAGAGCCAGGCGGAGTTCACAGCTGAGGATGCTGGCAGGGACGCTCAGGACAATGTCAGCTCCTGCTACTCGCTAGACTCTGAGAACTCTCAAGAAAGCATTGACACTGTTGTTGTAGAGTGATATCAAACCAAAACCGCTTGCCAGTATTGTGTCCTGGGACAATTTTTTGATTTTCACCCGCTCATGGCACATCAATTTAGTTAGCTTTAGACTTTATTTTCTGTACACCTAGCTTCCAATCATGTGACATGGTCAATGTCCAGTTTTGTCTCTCTCTTTCTGTGAGTGTGTTTCTTGAAATTGTTGTAGGTTTCAGTGTATATATTTTTTCCAACAGTCAAAGCTACTAAATTGTGTAAAAGAGCTTGTCATTTTTAAATTTATTTCTCAGGTTTGTTTCAGCAGCTAGTTTCAGTTTTGGGGTCAAAATGTATTGTTTATAGATGCATGAAATTAAACAGTCTTCCTGAGATTAGTTGAGTAGTTAATTATATTAACATGCTCATTATCCAGACTTTAAGAAGTATTTTTATTAATGTACTGATAAATAAGAGACAAGTTCCATTTTATTTGAAAAAAATTACCAAAAACAATACAGACTTGAAAGATGAGAATGTCTCTCTTTTCTAAGCAAGTCACTTAATTGTGAAGTGATTATTTCATCTATGAGTTTTCCCATGTATCTTTCCTGTTCAGGGATGACAAGTTTTGCTGTCATAGTTCAGCACTGAGTTCTTTTAAAGATGGATGGAGCAGTTGAGCCTTAATACCTCTTTCAAAATTGTACTTGTTCTGCAATTATACCATTGACACTCTGAAGTGGTTTCCCTCCTGAGAATCCTGTTTTGAACATCTGTGTATCTTAGTTTCATAACAACAAGCTACTGTAAAAAAGAAAAACAACATACAGTGGTCATTAAATATTGTATGTGCTCTTTACTGCAGCCAGTTTCCTCATGGCTGGCAAAGTTGATTGGAATGGAGGTCAAGTGTAACAAAGCTCTTCCTTCCTGAAAATGTGACCATTTACAAGCCAAAACTCAAATATTTACATTATTATTTTGCACCAGTGTATCCAATGCTTTATTCAGATATATTGCATATCTATAGTGACTGACGATAACAGGAACTGACGATAGCAGTCTGTAAGTATTTGGACAGTGACATTTTGTTGTTTTGCTCTGTACTCCAGCACTTTTGATTTGAAATGAAACAATGAATGAAAGGTTAAAGTGTAGACTGTCAGCTTTAATTTGATGGTATTCACATCCATATCAGGTGATCCATGTAGGAATTACAGACCTTTTTATGCATAGTTCCCCCATTGTAGGGGATCTAATGTAATTGGACAAATGATCAAATCTTAAATAAAGTAATCATATTTAGTACTTGGTTGCAAATCCTTTGCATTCGATGACTGCCTGAAGTCTGTGATCCACAGACATCACCAGACGCTAGTTATCTTACCTGGTGATGCTCTGCCAGGCCTGCACTGCAGCCGTCATCAGTTCCTCTTTGTTTCTGGGGTTAATCAGTTTTGCCCTCAGCAAGTGAAACACATGTTCATTTGGATTCAGGATGGGTGATTGACTTGGCCAGTCAAGAACTTTCCACTTTTTGGCTGGGAAAAACTCCTTTGTTACTTTAGCTGTATGTTTTGGGTCATTTTGCTGCTGCAAAGTGCAAAGCCGTCCAATGAGGTTTGAGGCATTCTATTGGATCTGAGCTGATAAGATGTTTATTTACACTTCAGAATTCATCCTGCTGCTGCCATCAGCAGTCACATCATACATAAAGAGAAGTGAGCCAGTTCCAGAGGCAGCCATACATACCCAAGCCATAACACTACCTCCATAAGGCGTTGTTCCAGAACTCTAGCTTTTTAAATGTACTTTTTAGCAAACTCTAACCTGGCCGTTCTGTTCTTGTGGCTTACCAGTGGTTTGCATCTGGCGGTGAACTCACTGAGGTTGTGCTTGTGTAGCCTTCCTTTTATGCTAATCTTTGACACATCTGTGCGTACATCCTGGAGAGTGTTCCTGATCTGTTCAAATTTTTGAAAGTATTCTTCAGTCATCGACTACAGTGGTTTTCCGCCTCGTATTGTTTCATTTAAAATCAAATGTGCTGGAGTATAGAGCCAAAACAACAACATTTGTGTCAACTCATCTCATTTGTGTTTTGGAAAATAGTAGTGTGAATTTCAACAAAGCTATCTGTACACACTACATTTGCATGATAAATGTGAAATATGGGTTTACATAGGACCTGGTAAAAATGCTTACCTTAACTCAAATATAGAAAGGTGTCATATTCACAGCATTGTTTATGAATCATATCCATGTCCACTTTTTTGGTAACATTCACATAAATCCTTTGTAATCATTAGTTCTAAGTCTGAATATTTTTTCTCCTTTTACCACATTTTTCAGATCAGAAAGTTAGTGTAATTATTTTTCATGAATTGGATAGTTAACAAAAATTAAATAGAAAGCACATGGATGTATTTAATTCCCTTCCTTCAAATGTAATTAACATGGCCTAGAGAAAATTATTGCCTGGGGTCTTTTTCCATCAACTCAGTGACTTTGTTGTCTAGCTATGAACTTGGCTATATACTGCATTTTCAAGTCACATTAAGGTAAGTGCAATATTAACTCACTCTTGTATACAATTTAAACGGTATAATGTCACCTGAAGAAAACTGCTTTGTAAGTAAAAAGCTTTTTGTACAAAGTCTGAATTGTATTCACAAGAAGATGAAAACAGCAATGGTCTTTTTATTTTAATTTTATATGTTATCAAAAATAGTGAAATTATGTAAATGTAATTGCACAGCTTTTAATCTGAAATTAAGTGTGAAAAATGGAAGAGAAACCGTTTGCCACTTCTCACAATCAGGTTTAGAGAATATTACATTTTAGGCCAAATGATGTTGACTCCAAATATGTTTTGAATGTTTTAAAGACAAATAAAAGGTGGTATACTGCAAAGAAAAGGTAATATTCTGGCTCTAGACAGAAACACAGGCTTTATTTGCAGTGACGATGTCTTGCCACTAGAGGGATGTTTATGACCAAGAAATAGATTCTTGTTGACACTGTGGCTGTGTTTGAATCAACACACTTCTGTAATATTGAGTATGCTAGTTTAGTACAATGGAGGACAAAGTTGTTAAGTAGGTGAAATGTTCTCTAAATGTATTGTACTTAAAATGATACACTTATCTCCAGTGTGCAGTGTTATATGCAGTGTTCCCATAAACACATTTCCAAAATGGCAGATACTGCAACTAAATATTATATGCTTATTCAGTAGCCTACAAACAATTACAATGACTTCAAATTCATTACAGGGGGGAAAACTTTTGTTTTTATGGTGTAATTTTTTTGACATACCAGGTTCTGAGTGAGGCTGCATTCACGGGACCATCCAGGCTCACCTCTATGTGCTGTTTTTAGCTTCCCTTTTCTTTGTTCTGTTTTCATAGAAAAGCAGCAGGCAGCTACACACATCCCACCTGGCTGCCAGCAAGTAGCAGGCACCATTGGAAACCCCAGAAAGAAAACCAATGGAAGGTATGCCATTGCACTCAGGGCTTTGTTTCTTTCGACGTGTCTTTCCACCGAGTGTCATTTAGTCCCATAATGAACGGAAACTACAAATCTCCGGCCAGGAACAGCTGTGCAGATCAGCTGTAGTAGAGGTAAACTGATTTCAACGGGTGGGTTCCATAATTACTGACAACAAGGCTTCACAGGAAAGTAAGGTCATTAATGGCCTTTTCTCAAAAAAGTCAGTTTCTTTAGTGCCAGACTGGCCTTTTTGCCAAGACGTAGCTCTGTGGCAACACAGTCATCAAGACATCCAGAAGGGTCATCAAGTTTAAAGTCTGGGAGAGTAGGAACCTCTAAAGGAGAAAGTGGCCCCACTGGATCCTTCACAAGGCCTGCCAGAGAACCCAGACCTCCAAGCAGGATTACATGTAAGGCTCCTTGATTAGAAGCTAGAGACTGTTTTCCACCATCTGAAATTTCAGGTCACCGATGGTTGTGTTCCAATGGCGCCCGTTGACATGGTGACGGATTTCACTCCAGTTTAACCATTACTACCAGAGGGAGAAGACGGGAAGCTTTATAACACATATCTGAACGTAACTTTTCAGCTTACAATCACAGGACCTTTATCATAAACATTTGAAAATCTTCTGGGAAATGTAGATGGTACTTTGAGTGTCTTTGTGCCTTTATTCTAAAATGTAAACGTCTAGCCCACCATGAAGCTGCTGCAGTAGGTTCAACACTAAGGTGTCCTGTTAGCACGATCGCAGATACTTACAATCTTAATACCAGGTTAGTCTCTGCTTAGAGCAACAGAAACTATTTGTTACTGTCCAAATGTGAATATAGCAACTGTACTACAATGAAAAGTTACCACACTAACCTTTTTTAATACAATTATTTTTTTTATCAGAAAACATCAAAGCACATAACAAATTGTAAACAGTGTTAACACATTGTTTGAGTTAGAAATTAGACGCTATAATCTTCTCATAAATAGTCCTTCACTTTGAGATAACATGAATACATTAACTATTACACACATATTAATTCTGAGATGTTAAAATTCACGTATGCATCTCTTATACCTCTACAGTACAGTACACAAGCTCCTGGATATACTGTAGGGAGGCTTTATCATGTTATAGGCTGGGGCTTCCCACCTCTGGTACTGGAGAGCTGTGGGATTTCTCCTTAAAATCAATGGTCATTTCAGACTCAGTAAACCAGATGAGATGAGTAAGATGTGTACTCAATTTTTTTGTTACTGTGTTAATAAACAAAACAAAAACACTACACCCTGCAGCCCTCCACGACCAGGATTAGAAAACCCTACTATAGATTATTCTGGAACTACAGTATAAGAAAATATATGTGGATTCCAGTCAACTACCCTCTACTGCCAAAGAAGATTCTGCCCTTAAACATACTGTACATCACAGACATACAATTAAACAGCAGCCGTTTAGCATAACACATTTTTTATCGATAAACTAGTTTCATTAATGATACGTCCATCAAACAGTATAAGTCCATCAAATATGAAATGCTTCTTACTGTTCTTATCTCTATAAGAGTAATTTGCTAAATGCAGAAGCAACGCTGAATATCTTTTGTTATTTATGTAAATGCTACATCTTTAGCCTCTAGAGGGCACTGTTTCTCAGCATCACAAAATGAGACTCACTATTATCTTATAAATATGTTTATCTATTTGGAACATGAAAGTGTCATTTTCTAGACATTTCATGTTTATTTGCAAAGGCAACAACAATAACTGACTTAAATTGGTACATTGGACAGGGAGATAAATACTGAACATTTAGGTCTTAGTAAATCACACAAATGCCTTACTTACTAAGACCTTCAGCATGTGCAAAACCTTTTAGCACATACAAAACTAATAACACAACCTATGATTGGTGCAAAACAAATACCATGACCAATCATTGGCCATGTTCTTGGTTTTGTGTGTGCTAATATGTTTTGCACACGCTAAAGGTCTCAGTGAATAAAGCCCTTAGTGTTATACAAAAATGTTATGTGACTTTTGATGTGCTGTATAATGTGTTTGGAACATTGGTAAGTGAAAAAAAGTATTTAAAAGCATTCCTAATGTCATGGAAGAAAGGAACTAAGGAGCCACAAGCAGAAGGAAACATTTTGCACAAGTTAAATACTGACCATGTACACAATTAAAATCTACTGTTTGCACTCGAGGGAAGAACCGGTTTAGTAAATAAAATCTGCTTCCTACTGCAACAAGCAAGAGCTGCCTTGGTTTTTATAGGCCATAAGTATTCAAAAGTAAGCACTGATTTCAGTTATCAATTTAAGATTTAACACGAATTACACATCATATATTGAAGTGAACAAGCCAATAAGTCAACATTGAGTTACAAATATAAAGCTGAACCAATGGCCCCTTTTAGGCTGGTTTACAAATGCTCTGTACGTCCACTCTCTGTTTTACTTTCTCATATATCACCAAAGGCGCAATATAAACCTCAGCTTAATATAATATACTAGGAATTAAAATACGAGTACCTGTATGGAAATGAAGTGATGGCCTCTGGAGCCACATGAGTCTGCAGCCAAACGGAATTGAAGTTAACAAGTCCTGGGGTTAAGTTAGGGCATTATGAAAATACTATATTTTTGAATGTTTTTTTAATTAAGTCCAACAAAGCACTGAAAAAAAAAATCTAATGTGAAATGATGTCTTATTATCTGTGTATCAGCCCATCCATGTTGGCTAAATAGCCTACTTCTATGAAAAATAGGTCAATTTAAATCTAAATGCACTGGGCTATAAAGTCATTGATACTGATTTTTTTTGTCTATATAACTTTTTTTATTTGCCACATACACATATTCCTCTATGTATTTGTGAACATGCATTTGTGTATTTTCAGCTATTAGCTCTCTTTGATATTGTGGACATATACTGTAATACAGTGATCACTTAAACCAAGTAATCGAAGTATAATTCGCTTGTTTTCAGTGAGGCAGGGCTGAAACAGAAAATCTCAAGGTGCATTTGCACAGAGGAAACACAGTCCTAGACAGACGTCAAAATATTAATTGTGATCTTGGAATTTGTGATATTGTGTGTGAATCCTCACTGACTTGTCCTTCAGTTCCTTTGTGAGTTGGTCCAGAGCCGCCTTCATGGCTGCCTGGACCAAAGAGCAAGCAGTCTGCACCAGGAAGACATCACTGCACTGTGAGCTTAGCACCTTGACGCGAAGGCCGTGCTTGTAGCCATTGCCATTCGCGTGGAGGTTCTGTTCAGACGATGCCTCGGGACCGTTCTCCACAGCTCTGTTTGTGTCATCGCGGCACAAACGTAAACCATCAAACTTACCATTTTTCAAGGCTAAGTTATCTTGCATGCTGTCTTCATCTGTAACTCTGCTCTGCGGGATGGTTTCTTCTTCCGCCTTCCCAGCACGTGCCACAGTTTCTTTGAACAATTCACATGAGCTTACGCGTGTATCGTCCACAAGCAATCCTATGTCCTGACCTTCTAAAATATCCTCCTGGCCTTCCCTGGTATCAACTGTAGATAGCCTAGAGGCTGATGCCCCCTGGACAGCTAAATTCTTTCTGGGAGTCGCTTTCACCAACAAATTTGTCATCACCAATTCAGGATGTCTGCTGGATTTTGTGCGATGTGCCATTCTCCATTTTCCATCAGATGCCTCTGCCAACCCTTGTGGGTCCTCTTTCTCTCTCTGACCACTTGCAGTTATAAGCTTTGCAGAAGCCTCAAGGTGTGTGCTATTTTCCCTCTCTACTCTGTCCCCTTCTCTCATGACCCTATCTGCCCTGCCACCTTCTCCCATGACCCTCACCTCCACACTAACGGTCAGGGTCTCTGAATGTGATCCGCCCACCTCTACGTCACCACCTGAATGGTCCCCCTCTTGGATATCAGGTGGTGTCTTTTGGCAAGCATCCTCTGCATGTCTGTTAGAGAACACGATGGTCTCTTCGTCAAGGTATTCATGATTTATTTCAAGCTGCTCATGGAAGAAGGGAGAAGGTTTCTTGGGTAAACGTCCAAGTCTCTTCTGGTGGAAAAGCTCAGACCGAGGGGAGTCCACACACGCAAAAGTCATCTCTTGCTCTGACAGGCTTTTTGCTTTTTTATGATAACTGGGTGCATTTAACAGCTTTGTAATGTTCCGCCTTATACAAGCTGAAAATGGTGCCCTTCTCTTCACAGTTTTGCATCCCTGCTTGTTGTTGGTCAGGGTATTTTGTTGGTGTTCAGGGGATACTGTATCGCCCATAGCTAACTCAGTATCACACTCAAGTTTTGCAGACTGTGTATTGCGGAAAGTGACATCTTCCATTGCTGACATTTTGCCCAGCCTTTCCCTCCTTCTTCTTATGCAATTAAGGGAAGAGGAGAAGAATCGCTTCCAATCTCTCTTCATTGGCTGTTTTTTTGGATCACTCTTAGTATCTGAGTGCTCTGCTTTTTCTTGACTTTCATTCCCACCATACCATCCTTTAGTTTCACATTGCTTTTCAGGTGTTGTTTGTTTCACCTCTGACTCAACAGGTTTCTCTGGATTTTCTGAAATACACCCTGGAGACCTCTCCTCTTGGACTGTAGACTGCTGTGTTTCCATGGTACCCCTCTGGTTCCCATAGCAGTTTTTTCGTTCAGTGCACATCCTAGATGTGTCTTCTATGGTTTCAATGAGGAGTCTTGGGGAACCAGTCAATTTTGTTTTAAGTCCAGCTTTTCCCTCACCATTTCCCTCGGAGGCCTCTTGGATCGAACTGGGTGATTTGCAATTAAGCACCATGTTTAAGTGTGTATTTCCCTTTCAAAAAAGCCTTCAAGGTCAATATGCTATTGTAACAGCTGAACAGACGAGCACTGTCTCCAATCTCTTACAGAACCATGCAGCTTTAATTATTGATTCTGTTTTGATATTAGACTTAGAATTAGAATTACCAACAACCTGAAAAGAAACAACAAAAAAAAAACATTACCAGATTATTGTGCACAAATGCATTTGTTTCATTAAGGCTAAACTGTTGAAGCCATGCATCCAGCACTTCGCATTAAAAATATGAAAGTGCAGCCCAGTTGGAAAAATACTGGCATCACGAAGACCCAATACTGCCCTCAAATGTTAAAAGCAGTACGTATTCAAAATCACTTTATTTTATTTCATGCGCAGTTGTGTTGTATCTCAATGCCCAATCATTCCCAATTAATAGCATAGCGCTGAAACCCTGCGCTCAAATCAGAATTCTTGAGTCAATTGCCAATTACACATTTTGATCCACAGAATGTCTATTTATATGCCCAATGAGTCATCGAGCCTGATTAAATACATTTATATTTTTTGCTTGGATGATCAGTGATGATGATAATGGATGTTCTATTAATATATACCGGTGTGTTTAATTAGCCCCGTCACAGATACAGTAGCAAAGGCTACTACTCTACTATCGTATAGCGTTTAGCTATGTATGACATTGGTATGAAACAGGTGGAACACCAGTTTATTTATTTACAGTGAAACCTCCACATACTAGCATAATATTTACATCAAATACACCACATTAGTCATTTATCTTTTCCACACAAATTTTTTTTTATAAAACGCAATCCAATACTACAAATAGCTGCACCGAGAACGTAGGCTAAACCTGCCACTAGATAGCCTACGCAACCCGACTATAAAGCATCATCTAAAGTGTAAATATTTTGCATTGGGCTCATGAAAACTGTTCGCATGCGATACTTGTTAAATAATTTGTTGCTTCAACAGAATTAATGCTAAATGACCGTTTAACGTATTCCTAAGTCAGTATATAGACTACTTTCTGTGTTTTTAATTGAGTTTAGCCTTGTCTAATGTTTTCACCAGTGCAGTGGTATTAGGATTTAATAGCACGTTATTAAGTCGAGCCAGAATTTTAAAAGAATATTCTAAACATGTAGAGTTGACAACAGTAAAACATTTTTTTTTAAACATTAGGCTATTGTTTTAATTAATTGAATCAACATTCTAGGTTTTAAAAAATATGCATTCATTTTTGAAAATGTTTACTTACACCCAAGCAATATTTTGTAGCCTACTACTGTTGTTATTTCCAAGTTCAAATGAGTCAGAAGAGATAATTAAACCAGCGGACAGTTTTCTGCAGCCTTGCACAGGAGTTAAAGACTCCGATCTCGCGTCTCGCAGCAGCAGTCAACATGTAGGGAGGTAGGCTATTTGGGCACAGTTCCCATAGAAACCTAGAGATTGGCAGTTGCAGCGGAGAGCTGTCATATACAAAAATACGCTCATAATCAATTATGAGGGAAAAGGACACTGGGCATGGATACGTCCTGCGCTTCTATTTTACATAAGCCTACAGATTACAGACGTCTAGACGTTTTCATACTCCATACAGACTTTAGTGCGATAGGGCTGGGGTGACATCCTGCCGAGTGGGTGACCGGGCAATGTATACTTTTTCATTTCGGTAGAATATCCACCTATTTATTGCTGTAATGTAACGCTGTTGTGTGTGTGCGCGTGTCTGGACGTGAACGCTGCACTAAGGCATTTTCTTTATGTGTCCAGTACCACAAATGACATTCCCTCTGGGAAATATCAAATTTTTCATTCTGATCTGATCATCAACGTATTTACCAGGCTTGACAGCAGGGCAGTTTATAGTTATTGAGCCCAATAGCAGGTTAGATCATGATGCATGGCAACAATTGAGTTTAGATACTTTACAATTTCCATCCCTCTTAACCAGTGAATATTGTCTTTAGTTCATAAGAGTAGCCTGTGTTATTATAGCCATCATTTTTTTGTGTGATTTATTTCTAAAATGTACTTTCAGGATTCAATAGTAATAGTAGTAAAAGTAGAAAAAACTCAAGATTCTCCTTTGGTTTACCAACATCCACGGTATTTTGTCTGTACCATAGTTTTTAAAACTCAGAACTGCTTGCAAGTTGTTGAAGAATGGCGACCAGAATTTTTTCCCTTATCAGAAGGGATTCAAAGGCATGACGGATCCACAATAGGTACAATCTCCCATGTGTCCTGGTGAGGGAGCTGAAACGCATCTAATCCAGTGTGAAGGTCATGTATTTTTACAGAATTCTGTGCGACAGCTCACTGCCAGAGTGACTGCCACTCAGAGCTTCTCCATGCTCCATGTCTGACTCGAAAAACCTTCAATTCGCAGCGTCACCGCATCTAAAACAAAGTGACGGCCCCATTAACAAGACCGTTGAAGGAACAGATAAGACTGCTTTTGAAACATTGCAATAACCTGGTCATACTCTGCAGTAGAGCTGCACGATTATGGCACAAATTATAATCACAATTATTTTAGTCAATATTGAGATCACGATTATTAATTGGTTTTCGGAACATAACACTTTTATTGTACGTTATCATTTTTAATTAACAGAATAATGCTTATATTTTCACATTGTCTAACCCTAACCCTCTACTGTGAGGGAGGTAAAATAGGAGTGCTTTATTTGACATAGAACACCAGAGAAAGTCCAGTAAAGGGAGAGTTCCTATCGTGGAATAATTACCAGACGCTCTCTTCAATCATTCAATCAGCACTGACGTCTGATCGGGAGCAGAGGCAGTTATGAACAATGGCTTTGAATGGTGAAGTACACATTAGCGCCATTACGTGCAATCTTTCAAAATGATTTGCATTTTAAAACTGCCATGCAGCTGTGGCCTCCTCATATAATTGGTGAATGGAGGGAGGGAAAGAGGGGAGAGAGAGAGAGAGAGATGTACACTAAACTTACGAAACTCAGAATTCATGCGAGCGTGCAACATGAAAAACTAACAAAGTCTTCTCTGGGACCAAATACTAACCCCTCAGTTACAAATGGGAGAAAATCATCTCCCGATTGACTAGAAAGTAGGTTTATTTCCCAAAATCCATTGGTCGACAAAGCTCTCCAGATGGTTACCCATTGTGCAGCATACATTTTTGTGACTTTAGACAGTTCATTAGGTTGTATGAATGTACAGTTGTGTTTAAAAAAATAGCAGTACAACATCAGTAACCTGATGAACCAGTTATTAGTAGTAGTGATAGTTCTGCATGGCAAATAATTTACTTGTAGATGTGGTGTAATAGAAAAACAACAGACCCAACTGTCATGACATGCACGCTGCTCGTTCTGAGTAATTGACTCATTCATTGAAATGGGCGTGTTCAAAATAATAGCAGTGTGGAGTTTAATTAGAGAATTAATTAATTCTGTGAAAAAACAGGTGTCATTAATTGTCCTTTATTAAGAAAGAAGGGAAGCAAATGTTTCACACATTGTTATAAAATATATTTCCTTCTGAATTGCTAAGTAAAATGGGCCGTTCCAAACATTGTTCGGAGGAACAACGTAATTTGATTAAAAAGTTGATTGGAGGGAAAAACGTATGAAGAGTGCAGAAAATTATAGGATGCTCAGCTAAAAAGATCTCAAATGCTTTAAAATGGCAACAAAAACCCGAACACGCGGAAGAAAACGAGCAACTACTGTTAAAACAGATCGAAGAATAGTCAGAATGGCAAAGATTCAGCCAATCATCACCTCCAGAAAGATCAAAGATTATCTAAAATTACCTATAAGTGCTGTTACAGTCAGAAGACATTTGATCGAAGCTAAGCTATCAGCAAAAAGCCCCCGTAAAGCACCATTGTTGAAAAAACGGCATGTGCAGAATCGGTTAAAATTTGCCAAGGAACACATGGATTGGCCCAAAGAGAAATGGCGTAACATTCTGTGGACTGATGAGTAAAATTGTTCTTTTCGGGTCTAGTGGTCGTCGACAGTACGTCAGACGACCCCCGGGTACTGAATTCAAGCCACAGTACACTGTGAAGACAGTGACGCAATGTGGCGCAAAAATCATGGTATGGGGATGTTTTTCATACTACGCATTGGGCCTATTTATCGTATACCAGGAATCATGGATCAGTTTGAATACATCAAAATACTTGAAGAGATTATGTTGCCGTATGCCGAAGAGGAAATGCCCCTGAAATGGGTGTTTCAACAAGACAACAACCCCAAACACAGGAGTAAGCGAGCAACATCTTGGTTCCAGACAAAAAGGATTGAGGTAATGGAGTGGCCAGCTCAATCCCCCGACCTCAACCCCATTGAAAACTTGTGGGGTGACATTAAAAATGCAGTTTCTGAAGCAAAACCCAAAAATTCACAGAAACTGGAATAACGCACTTGATAAAATTTGTTAATGCTTTGATTTGGAATTGAATGTGTAATGTTTCCACTACATTTGAAACATAGAACTAAAAGCTATTAAAAAATATTTTATTCACTTTTTTTTTTAACGCACTATTTACCAATAAATAGTAAATTGAACACCACTGTATGGCCCGTAGCCGTAAATTCAAGCCCAGTTATCTGGTTTGAGGACCTCATGTTAAATGCCTTGTGACAAGAAATCTCAAAGGAGAGGGTTGGCTCAGATGTACCGTAAAACCTTTTCCCACCAGGCTCCAATGGCAATTGCAGGGGCAAAGATGGCCTTAAGAGTTCTATAACAGATCATGCAGTCCCACCACCCAGCTTGTCTTTAAAAATCGACCCAAATCCAAAGATGGAATCTTGCTCTAGTACATGAATAAAAAGAAAAACGGTTCATTTATGGTCTTTAATTTGCACAATTATCATCAAGCCATCTGTCATTAGACTGCTGAAGCACTGCAAATACTGTCCAACAGGCCATGTGAGAGATGGCACCAGCATGAGTTTGACCTAGCAGTGACAAATCATGAGCTGAGGCTCTGCCATTGCTCCTTTGGCAAGTACTTGACCTGAACTGCTTCAGTAAGAATATTCAGCCGTTAACTGGATTGCATGTAAATTGTACTTCAAAATGTACTTCACTGATTAGTACTGAAAACATGGTTCACCTCCCATTCACCCTACATATGTGGCTTTTAGGACTCTAAACATAAATCTCGAATGAATGGTTCCTCAAGACACCATATAGGCCAACTCCAGTTTCTCAAAACACATATTATGCACACTGTGGGAAATGTTTTTAAAATGTTTTATTATTATTCTCAACTGAGACATTAGCAGCTATGGAATGCCTAATTACCCTCTGACAAATGCAAATTAATAACTTGTCTGCACATTCTACCAGGAAGTTTTAATTTAAACCGTTAAAGAGTGCAACGTGAACATTACTACGGTCTGGAGATAAACCTTCAATCATTCCATTTTTTACTACCAATTCAACACTGATTGGACCGTTTAATTAACGGCTCCTCAACAGCTCTAAATGTGTATGAGCGGGCTGGTCAGCCATAAAGCCATGAGTGCGTTCAGCAGGGTGCACTACATCCGAGCTTATTCAGCAGAATCAACCTCCTCCCCCAGCAAACGCCATTAGAAAAGTCTTATTTTGGCTGCCGTTATTATAGTAATATGGGCCATTGTGAATACTTTGCAAAATGAAGACAGATGGGCATAAGATCCATGTAGATAATGTAAAACAACCCAAAAGGTCACCGCAATTATCACTGAGAGAAAGACAACAAAACAACCCACAGTGGAAATGGTACTACCACTGATAAAGACATTAACTTACATGAGAGGATCACGCATTCTTCACGCCGCCTCTCTAAATTGAAGAGTGAAATGGAATTCAACAGTGGTTTTAATCATTTGTCAGTTTACAGTAGAAAAGAGGCTATCACATATTCAAATTCCAGTTTATAATCATGTTTTAGTACACTTAAACCATCAAATTCTATCCAGATTAGACCGTTCACACTGAAAACAAACATGAAAATCGGTTGCAAATACGGCTTTGACACAAAATGGCACATTCAAGGCTCAAATACACATCCAAAGGACCTCTGTAATGGCTGTAATTATGAACCCGGTAGGTAAAGAGCAAACAAACGTTACAATGGGCAAAGCCTAGGCTTCCGTGTTGAGCGCTTCAAATCTAATCATTGCATTGGCAGGAGAAGTGGAAGGCTTCCCAGTGGAAATTATTCCATCACATTTCACAATAAACGTGTGGAGGCTGTTGATCTCCTCCATATGCCATGTAGGTCCTGAACAAGATGAAATACATAGGAGAGAAAGGGAGAGAAAGGGAGGGAGAGAGAGAGAGGGAGAGAGGTCAGACAAGCCAGCAGTCATACACAAGAAAACAATCATAATGGCACCACACGTCTGGTTTTAAAAATTTGCAGATGGCATGAGCTGAAATTGGATTGTGGTTCCTTCTATGGTATGCCCCATAGGTGGCCATTCAGTGCAGGAACTCATTTTATTTAATTGCCATTTTATTTAGCTCCTGGGTTTAATAATAGAAAACGCAGTACAATTTTGACTTGTAAAATAAACAAGTTAACGGAAAAATAAATCAGCACAGACCCCAGAAACTACTACTTTTTATTAATACTACAGCACCTCATACATTGCAATACCAGTTATAATACCAGTATCAAATTAAAATGCTCCACCTCTTGTGCATATGGAGAGTAAAATAAAGCAAAAAAACCTAAACAGGATCGTGAAGATAGTAATTGTGTTTTGATGTATGAAATTCAGATTATGTAACTGAATATGGTGCAAAGGCTTTGGAAAAAAACAACAAAAACTGGGATTTGATTAAACATTCATCTCCGCCAGCAAAATGCCTGTCTGCACTTTCCCGCAAAACATGTCCGATTCCTTACCTGTACACCAATGCACTCCTTTTAGAAGAGGCCATTGACCTGCTCAGTCTCTGGGTCCAGGTCAATGTCGTAGAAGCAGGGCCTTGTGGGTAACCCTGGCATTGTGCTCATCTGCACCACACAAAAAAACGAACAGGTTTCTTTAAATAAAATGGCACTGACCACTCAGCCATCGGCAGGAATATGTAAAGCCAAACTGGCTAAATCCACCCAGCTTTATGAAAGATGTGCATGTTTTTGCAGCGCCAGACGGGAGGAATTGTAATGTAGCCTGGAAGTGGTTCTCTGATGTATTCATGTTTCCTATCCTGGTGCATTGTGAAACACCTGTTCTCCTCCCTGCTAGTTTCTGCAGCATCACGTCAGCCTCGGCTAAATCAAGACGTCTTATTACCTCAAGTATATTTTCATCAACAAGCTGATTGAGGCACTTCAAAGTTTTTTTTTTTTTTTACTGTGCAGTGATTGAAGGTGGTTTCACTAAGCACACTTGCATTTTGAAATTAAATTCTGCGATTTCTGGCAGACATTTTCTGGATTGTGGATCCCTATTTTAAGACTATCACAGAAGAAATGGTAACACCGTTGTCAATTTTTGTCAAGGGGTGAATATAATTCCCAAGGCATTTCATTTTCACATTATATAGTTACTTATTAAGAGTAGAAAAAAAAACCCATTTAAATACATTTCAATGTGACTTTTCAACACAACAAAACAAAAAATAATCAATGAGGGTGGAAACATTCTGGAGACATGGTATGTTGCCTATTAGGGAAATTTCATAACAATAGATAGCAAAGTGTCATTTTCCAAAAACATAATTACTCAGCATGACCCTATGAGGATGCTAATTTAATCTCTAGCTATTCATTCTTATTTCCCACTTATGTAGTGCTGCCTTATTGGAAAGGAATGTGCATAAATCTGTACAACATGAAGTGTAATCATATTCCTCTAATGTGGACGATTTTCAGTGTAATGGCGTCTCAGCAGTCCACCACTTCCTGAACGGTTGGGAAGTATTCTAAGGTGCAGTGCTCACCGTGCCAACCAGTGGGTACAGGAACCCAGCGCCTACACTGGCACGGATGTCCCGGATGGGGAGAACGAACCCCGTGGGCACCCCCTTCTTCTCCGGGTCATGGGAAAGGGAGAGGTGAGTCTTGGCCATGCAGATGGGCAAATTCCCAAAGCCCTAAAAAAAAAAAAAAGAGAGAAGAGAATTAAGCAAAAAATGTTTTTCATCAATCCAAGAATATAAAATATTACAGTGATTAAACACAATTACTTGAGGTCTTTAATTCGCCAAAGGTAATGGTACTAGAATTTTTCAAAATTAATTCAGGAATGTAAAGTCTTTGAGTTCTTGATCAATTTCAAATTGACATTTAGACTCAAGGTGTACATTTACTGAATAACCCTTGCAGCTATACAGTATGGGCTGGCATTTAAACTTAGGTTTGGCTCGCCTTTTCCATCTAAACCGTTGTACCCTTGAGCAAGGTACTTAACCTGAATCGCTTCAGTATATATCCAGCTGTATAAATAGATAAGTAAAAAAAAAAAAAAGTAAAAAAAAGTTGTGTAAGTCACTCTGGATAAGAGCGTCTGCTAAATGTCTGTAATGTAATGTAATCTAAACAGGATATGCAGCCTGCAGACATACACAGTCAGACAGATACACAAACCTTGCTACATACAAACTCCACCCCCCCCACCCGAATTGCTCTCTCACCTGTTTGGTGTAGAGCTCCACCTTGTGTTTGGCTTCAGGAAGAAGTTCTATATCATCTGCACCATAGATCTTCTGAGCAATGACCCTGATCTTTTCAACAATGGGTAGCTGTAAGACACACATGCGCACACACACACAAGTATCATTGATCTTTTCAAAGAAGTTTTCGCCAGGGAAATGTAAATACTCAACATTGTATATATGAGTAACAAAATTACACAACTGGGTGTTCCCTGCAACAATTCAGGTTAAGCAAACACACTGTTCAATGGTACAACACAGGACTGGGTTACAAATCTGGTTCCCAAACTACATCTGCCCTGTATTAAGAAATCCATTCAATTGTTTCCAAGGGCAACTACCATTTGTCGCATTGTGTTGCCGTGTTCAGGCTCAGTCCCGTAGCGTTTCCCACTGAGAGCATTAACCCCGGTAAATATCCGACAGGGGCGGTTCTGTGTGGGAGCGTGCTATTTCACACGGACTAATTCTGGGGGTCTGTGGTGGATTCATTCTGACTTTCAGAAAGGAAAAATGCTACTTGAGTGGCAATAATAAGTAATGCCACAGGCTTTGAATTAACGTGTGCATGTTGCTTTTATTAATGCCGTTTTACATTCAATACACAGGGGGAATCTGTGCTTTAAAGCATACATGCTGAGACACTATAATAAACATAAATAAATAAGCTGTAGTCTGATAAATCTGTGAGGATAATATTTGGATGTGAGAAAGTGGTTGAGAAAAATCAGATGCTTGGCTGATGATTTAATTTTATTTAATTACATTTTTAATTTAACTCCCATAGCACAGACATTACAAAACATTGTTTTGCATGCCAGTCCTTACCTCCACATCATAGAGAAACCTGAAATCACTGGGCGCCTTGGCTGCCTTCTGCACGGCCTCCCCGAGGGCCACCGCCCCAGCGCCCCCTTCAGCCCAGTGGAAGCAGTGCACTGCATCAAAGGCTCCTGCCGACTTGGCTAAGCTGCAGACTAGATCCAACTCAGCACCTGTGTCTGTTCTGAAGCCACATTAGATATAGACAAACAAAAACTCTGGGTCAATTTGGCATGACCATGCAATAGATGCCAGGCCTTCAAGTGCAGGGAACTTGTGGTCATTCTATGGAAAATTGGAACCAAAGGACCCCAAAAAAATTAAAAATAAATAAAAAACTGTATTCCAGTTCAGCACAATTAAAACATTTGCCATCAAACCTACGAAGCTTAAACAAAAATGTACCCTTTACCATCTCTGTAACTGCTTTAAAACTGACCCGATGAAGACTGAGAATGCCCACAAGACAACGAATGAACCAAACAAAGGTTCTGTAAGGTTTAGAGGCAGGACGGTGGGCTCATGCTCATGCTCTGTAAGGTTTAGAGGCAGGACGGTGGGCTCATGCTCTGTAAGGTTTAGAGGCAGGACGGTGGGCTCATGCTCTGTAAGGTTTAGAGGCAGGACGGTGGGCTCATGCTCTGTAAGGTTTAGAGGCAGGACGGTGGGCTCATGCTCTGTAAGGTTTAGAGACAGGACGGTGGGCTCATGCTCTGTAAGGTTTAGAGGCAGGACGGTGGGCTCATGCTCTGTAAGGTTTAGAGGCAGGACGGATCGCTCATGCTCTGTAAGGTTTAGAGGCAGGACGGTGGGCTCATGCTCTGTAAGGTTTAGAGGCAGGACGGTGGGCTCATGCTCTGTAAGGTTTAGAGGCAGGACGGATCGCTCATGCTCTGTAAGGTTTAGAGGCAGGACGGTGGGCTCATGCTCTGTAAGGTTTAGAGACAGGATGGTGGGCTCATGCTCTGTAAGGTTTAGAGGCAGGACGGTGGGCTCATGCTCTGTACGGTTTAGAGACAGGACGGTGGGCTCATGCGCGGTTTGCGGTTACTCACTTGAAGGCGTTCACAGCCACTACTACGGGAACCCCAAAGACTCTGGCGTTCTCCACCTGCTTCTTCAGGTTACTGCAGCCTTTCTCCAGCAGTTCAAGGTTCTACAGAAGTGATGGTACCATTACCATGACAGCATTTCACAGCATACCACTCTTAACTCCTCCCCCTCTCAGATTATCCAGTGGATAACATGCCTTCAAATAGGCAGACTGGAGCCATTATGCAAATGAATGTACTCATACAACAAGTGCTAAATAAGGGTGCTCTAGAGGCAGGATATTACTTAACCAAGTGAGTGACATAGGTTTGAAATTGGCCAGTGGTATTAATGGACAATTTACAAAGGCTATTCAAATTTTTCTGTGAAGCACCATGTCAATTTGTTTCACAGGCATTTACAGATTTTCTTATTTTGTCTGAAATGCACAGATATATCAGTGAAAATGCTCCATTTTAAACCAGAAATACTTTCTGAATACCGCTGCGCTGATGGTATCTAGTTACAGCAACGCAAAGCTAGCACAAGGAGCTTATTCTGGCTATTCATACCAATGTTTGAGGGCTTGTGAAATTGGAATGAGCATGCAAAGATAATGTTGCCAATGTGTTTACAAGAGCATGATAGTGCTCACGGAGAAGCATTCTCATTGGTTCAAACAAAGCATATTTTCCCAGGGATGGCACTTAGAAGTACAGGACAGAAATCAAGCCAGCTGACCATAGCCCATATAAGAAGGTAGGAAAGAAAGCTGGAGGCTGATGTTTGCACTGTTTACCAAATAACTTTAGAATCCAGTAACATTTAAGATGTAACCAGGGAACACTAGCAACAGAAACACAATGTTGTATTGCATTGCACATAATGTTACAAAATAAATTATATTGAAAATTACAAAGTACAAACAAGCTAGTTGGTGTTGCCAGTTTGGCCATTTTCTCACCAGACCTAGACAATTAAAAGCTTCACATGGCCATAAGACACAGGAATTGCGAGATCTTACTTATCTCTTAAAGACACTCTAGTTTAAGCAAGCAAGTAGTTTACATGCTTATCAAACCACAGTACCCATATACAGGTGCAGCTCAAAAAATTAGAATATCGTGAAAAAGTTCAATATTTTTTGTCACTCATTTCAGAAAGTGAAACTCATATATTATATAGATTCATTACACATAGTGAAATATTTCAAGCCTTTATTTCTTGTCATTTTGATGATTATGGCTTACAGCTAATGAAAACCCAAATTCAGTGTCTCAGAAAATTAGAATATTTTGCTTTAACATATTTTTAAAGTATCATATTTAATATTTGGTCACATATCCTTTGCATGCTGTTACTTCCTGAAGTCTGTGACCAATCAACATCAAAAGACTCTCGATATCTTATTTTCAGGTACTGTTACAAGCGATACTATAACCTCTCTGCATTTGAACTGATCTCTATGAGAATTGGGGGGTAAGACTAGATTCAGCTGTAAATTACGCTGGTACAGTATGGAACACATGACTGGCGAAATGGCTGTACGTCATCAAGGGTCTAAGGTGTCAAACGAGCCCCAAACCATCACTCTGCGGCCAGATATGGAGTAGATGTGGATGGATCCCTTTAAGGGTTGTTTCTCCTGACTTTTTTCCCCATAGAGTTCTATAGGAAAATGAGTCAGGAGAAATAACCCTTGCAGTGATCCATCCACATCTACTCCATATCTGGCAACAGAGTGATGGTTTGGGGCTCGTTCGATAGCTCAGACCCTTGATGACTTACAGCCATTTAGCCAGCCATGTGTTCCATACTGTACCAGTGTAATTTACAGCTGAATCTTGTCTTACCCCCCAATTCTCATAGAGATCAGTTCAAATGCAGAGAGGTTATAGTATCGCTTGTAACAGTACCTGAAAATAAGATATCGAGAGTCTTTTGATGTTGATTGGTCACAGACTTCAGGAAGTAACAGCATGCAAAGGATATGCGACCAAATATTAAATATGATACTTTAAAAATATGTTAAAGCAAAATATTCTAATTTTCTGAGACACTGAATTTGGGTTTTCATTAGCTGTAAGCCATAATCATCAAAATGACAAGAAATAAAGGCTTGAAATATTTCACTATGTGTAATGAATCTATATAATATATGAGTTTCACTTTCTGAAATGAGTGACAAAAAATATTGAACTTTTTCACGATATTCTAATTTTTTGAGCTGCACCTGTATGTGGGAAACATCCAACACCATAGTGTCTTCTAACCATACAATGAGGGCTGTAAAACAGTGTCATCATTTAGACTAAATTTAGAGATATGGTCAGATGATGTTGAAAATTTTATGCTGGTCCCATCTTCCAGAGATATTTCTCAGGAGGTACTGAAAACTACATACAACAAAAGTCCAATGGCAAAGATCCTTGGGGGGTTTGATTGATATTTTAAGGTCCCACACAGCGATTTTATACAGACAGAAATCTAGACTGTCAATCATTTAACTCATACACTAGCAATCCATAAACCTTTGAAATGCTTGTTAAATCAATGCATCTGCAGTTGTGCCCTCCCGATGGACTGTCAATGCATTTATATCAGTGCCATTTGAGTAGTGAAGTGTAACAATAATAATGAAATGCAACACAGCTGATAAAGAGTTCAGAGATTAACAGATATGGCAAGCCAGTAGCTGCCAGTAGCAGTGCTATGTAATAGCTTCTCTGACTTTGAGATAACATTGTACAGCCTACAGTAATATTATAAATGCAAAGTCCTTGTCTCTTAGTATCAGTCTAAATAAGAAACCAAATAAACCACAAAGTGTACTAATGTGTCAGCAGCTGCATAAACCCTATCAACATTTGTAACAGTACCCGACAGATAATCAGGCACTACGTCATTCTAAGTGCTTGATGGGCTTCTAGTCCATGGTTTGAGGGGACGTACTTGGTAGAGTGGATGTTAATGAGAAAAAATACTGGATGAACTGCCACTCAACAGCTATATATAAAACATGTCTATTGCAATAGCATCTCTTTAGGATGAACCGGACGCTATTTCATGGGGCAACTCAAAATTTTCAACAAGACAAGCCCTTGTCCTTGGGCACGGGGGGGGGGGCGAATTACCTCCACTGTGTACTCTTTAGGTAGTGGCAGCCCCGCAGTGACCTGCAGTGGAACAGAGGACATCATCGGTGAGTAACTGGCACCAGCTGCAGCAAAATTAGCAAAGAGGACCCATCACACCCTCACCGACCCCCATAAGCCCTCATCTTCTCAGACCCAAATGCACAATTCTGGGAAGGAACAAATAATGTGGATAAACTGCAGGGCAGAAAAACAATGAGGCCTTTCTGATCAACGTCCACAAAGCAGTCGTACCCAGGAAATGTTAATATATTCCAAGAAGGGCATTTGTATTCAGGTAGGGACTAAGTGGAAGACACGTTCTTCGCAAAGATGCCTAATGAAACAAGAAAGGATCTCCTGTTTATATGCGCTAGAGGTCATTCCAGGTTGTGTACATTCGCTGCCTTCAAATGAAAAGTCTGAAGTCTAAACAAAATATATCAATCTGTAATTCCACGTTTTATAATTATAAAAATAAATGATGCGCATCTACGATTATGTACCATGTATTGAAATAGCACTGTGGACGAGCTTAGCATTCAAACCAGACATCATAGATGGTTTGTCAGGCCAAACTCCTACGAGGACTTTTCCTTTGCGATCACTGACCGTGGGCCCGCCTCCGTGCATCTTGAGGGCTCGGACCGTGGCCACCAGCACCACTACATGCGGACGCAGGCCCGAATGCCGGCACTTGATGTTGAAGAACTTCTCCATGCCAATGTCTGCGCCGAACCCAGCCTCAGTCACTGTGAGACAGGAGTATTGAGAATGGAAACAGAAACACCAGGAAAGGGCAAATGTACTAGGGGGGCTGAGGTCACTGTTCTGGGGCTATTGGAAATACTACAGCCCCTCAATTTGCAATTACCAATACTTAGCATTTACCCCTGCAGGAACATTCATGACACTTGTCACTCAAATGAAGGAAAACACACAACAACATTCCAGTTGTACTGAATACCAGGTCGAACAATCGGACTGACTCACCAACAAATCCTTCAGGGCCCACCAGCTTCAAGGCGATTTTATCGGCCAAGATTGAGGAGTTGCCGTGAGCGATGTTGGCAAACGGACCTGCATGAACAAACACTGGAGTTCCCTGGAGAGAGAAGACCCCTCGGCAGTTAGGCAGCAGACCAGAAGTCTCGCATCGCACAAACACTACTGCATACCAGCAGGCCCGTTTCTTTCCCATTTCATACAAACCCACCGGTGAATCCCACAACAGGCTGACAGTGATTTATACGCCTTGAAATAACAGTCAATAGTAGACCTATTACAATACCGCATTCAACGCAAAGCTTCATTTAACAAGGCCATTAGCAAGCTCTCCCGTTTACAACAGAGATACCCAAAGTACAAATGCGAATAAGACCATAAAAAACAAAATGAGGAGAACACGCCATTAAACACATCTAGGCTCGTCCTACAGACTAGAGAGAATGAACAGAGGAACCACACAGGGAAGTGTGAAAATCTGTGTGTGAAAGCCTAGCAGCAGTTATGTGCGAGTTTGTGGGTAGGTTTCTTTATGTGAAATTACTGCAGGGCAACCCAAACAGCCTTAAGGACTAATAATAGGCAAGTTTGAGCTATGTGCCACCATAGGAACCACTATCCCCTGGCATCTCCATTCCCATGCTCCTTTGCCCCTGCTTCATTCCCTCAGTTACAGTGCCAGCCTCTGAAGACATTCCCTGACAGCGAGCAGGCAGGGCATGTGACGTTGGTCCTTGCTTTCGGAGGCAATTAGAATGGTGAGACACCCTGGCTGTCTGTTCCACCCACCTCCAGAGTCTGCATCAGGTTGGGCTTAATGGCGTCCCTCATCAGCACCGTCAGTGCCCCGCTCACACCCTGTAGGGGGCAGAGAACAGTACCTTTCAAACCAAAATTGAATCACACAATCCCCAACATCACAACACAATAATGCAGCACGCCCCGGAGATTCCGATGCCCCCGCTATATTTATCAGTGCCGAAGATACTCTTTACAAGCTGGTCTGACCCGCACTAGCAAAATTATTCAACAACGTTGCATTCACTTACAATATAACAAGTAGCAAAGTTATCTAAACAAATAAGAACCATGACGGACTGTTGCGGTTAGCATACAGTACCACGTGTTGCCAGAGCACACAGCTGGCTGGGGGAGAGGCAGACGCTAACGCTAAAGGCTGCGTGGACAGCATGTGGTCACTCACCAGGTCCTCCGTGGTGACAGGTTCCCCGCTCCGACTGCTGCCCACCACCATCTTGGCCAGCCGCTGACGCATGTCCTCGAGGCCGCTGGTCAGTGCCAGCACGGCCATTATCTCGCTCGCCACCGAGATGTCAAATTGCGTCTGGGGGAGCAGAGGGGGGAGTTACCATACAGCGTGAAAGGCATTGTTATGTTTCTTCATTGTCAGTGAGAAAATTGGCTACACAAGAACAAGCTGATGATTCTGAAGGTGGCAGATAACGCAGGCCGCTGCGACTGGATTGCTTCGCTTATCGGTTTAGCGCATTATGCAACACTGCCTTGTAGTGTGCCAAAGTTCACATTTTAGTTCTTGCTTAATTACCGTCCTTGTGAATCCCTTTTCTGTGTCAGACTGGCCGATTGTGATCTTCCTGAGGAAGCGGTCATTGGTGTCCATTACTGTAATAGAATCACAAGTGTATAACTATAAACCACTGGCAAAAGTTTCTGACTTGTCGTTGTTGTGTTTACAGGTGTTCTTAGCATTAGACTGTCAAGAGTTTAGTGGTATTGAGCAGGAGCACAAGGTCTTCACTAATCTCAAATCTTTGGAAGAACTATAATTTAATTTAAAGCCTTCATAATCATCATTCTTACAAATCACAAAGCTGACCATCCCAAGATATTTTTTCTGGCTTTTGAATTTCTCTGAAAATGTCAATTTTGATGCACCATGTGATAACTTATTAGTAAATGCCATAATGCAAAAATAAAGATTGATTGACTAATCTCACATTTCATCAACGCACAGCCGCACACGCACACACACACACGCACAGCCGCACACACGCACAAGCACACGAACACACACACTTCAGTCCGGTACCTCTCTGCCAGGTGATGGTTTCTGGGTCGATGTCCAGCCGGACAAAGCGAGTTATCTCTTCCTCTGTCAGGGTGGAGGGGTCAGATTTCTCAATGCCCAGCCTCTAAAGATGAAAGAAAGAACAGATCACCAATCTAGTCTAGTCACTGAAACATAACGACTGAGCAATCTTATCCCTTTACGCGTTTGGGCTGTCACTAGTTTCCACAGACTCTACAGCTGGGTTTTGCAACGGTTTGATTAATGACTGGCTAGTACTGGGGCCAGAAGAAGAGGATATAAAAGATCACAGAAGTTTGGGCATGTACACATCACATTTACTTGCTCAGCAGATCCATTATGAAAAAGTACATAGAAATAAGTGCACAAACATTAGTACTAATTAATATTATCATTAAAAACAGGAGCTTATACCAAATAAGTTTCTCTAACTTTGGCCCAGGCGTTAACTGTGGCCAAAGCTGCAAAACATGGCCCAAATCACCTTGTGTGAAAAATAATTTGCAGATTTATACGTATTAAAAAAAAATTACAATTCTATTACGTATTCTATTACAATTACAATTTATTTGAAAAAATATGCATTGTGCGTGATTGTGATTTAAAATATCTATAGGAGTGGGAAAGTGGGAACTCAAATGAGTAGAGTTTTGGTGGGAAAAGGTTTTCCACCCCATTGCAGCCCACTTGAGGCATTCTGGTTAGGACATGCTGATCATTGTCTAAAGGGCTGAGAACCACTGACATGGAGGGACACAAAAGGAGAAAAAGGGTATTCACCTTCAGTCTATTGAGCTGGATGGGGGCGAATTCCCTCTCTCCAGCACTCAGGGGGACCAGCCGAGTGAACAGAGCCTGAGAGAGCGACAAGCAGCGAACAGGCTGAATTACTACTTTGTGCCAGCTGATGTAAATGCACGCTGGAGCCTTTTTTTTGTTTTTTTTTTTTTTTTTAGTGTGTTTTTTTTTGTGTGTTTTTATATGACACTGTACTTTTGAGATTTTTCTCATCATATAAAGTGTGTTTTTAAATAAAATTCATTATTATTATTATTACTGTACATTGAATACGAATGAGGAAAACACCAACCAGCTAGCAGTTACAGTGTGCGAACAGGCCAGTCTCTCCGGTTACAAGGGCACGAGGGTGCACGAGGGTGCATTCGGTCCTCACCTTGTCGGACTGCGTGGCCTCGTGAAACATGCGGGCGTCGATGGCGGCAGCCACCAGGTTGTTGGCGGCAGTGATGGCGTGGATGTCCCCAGTGAGGTGGAGGTTGAACTAGAATCGACAACAGGGGACATTTTCAAAAGTGGAACCATTTCACTGCATTGCAGACTTTGCTTACAAAAGGCACGTATTCAGGGGAAATCAAACAGCAACCATTTTGCTTTTGCATTTTAGACAACCTCCTTATTTGGATTGAACCGGACATACAGCAGGAAGAAGTACGAAACAAACTGTGCAAATACACAAACGACCGCCACACTACTTTTTTTCCTCTTTAAATATATTTAATAACTTTATTATCTTTTAAAACAAATTTTCTGTCAAAATGACCCTTTTCAATATTGTAGATCATGAACAAGATCACTGCACCAAATGGTGATTTGTGATGTTTAAAGAAATAATCATCAACAATCATATTTGATGGAGCCATTTATTCATTTTTACATGCAACTTGATATAAAAACTTGATATTAACTGAAGCAATGGCCCATGTGCCTTTGGATGCACAGCTCAGATTTAACTACCACACCACACCACACCACACCACACCGCCATCCTTTATGGACTCCTTAAGATCCTATGTATCCAGGTCAATCCAATACCTCTTCCATAGGAATGACTTGGGAATATCCACCTCCAGCAGCACCGCCTGTGGACAAAATCTCCAAGTTGGTTATCACTGAACCACATGGCCATAAAGTTTAGCATATACATATACAGTATATGCTAACTTCATAAAAATGTATAAAAAAGTACAAATCAACTGCCATCCTTCATCGAGCACATTGAGAATCAGATTGTGTATCGTTGACCAATGACCACGATCACCTTTGATCCCGAAGGTGGGGCCCTGAGAAGGCTGGCGGACGCAGGCGAAGACGTTGAGTTTTAGATGCGCTCCCAGGGCCTGCACTAGTCCCACTGTGGTGGTGCTCTTCCCCTCCCCCAGAGGGGTAGGCGTGATTCTGGAGGGTGACAAAGGACATTGATTGGTCAAAAAGGAGAGATTATGGTAGCAACAGCCAAAGCAGCGTTAGGCCTAATGTCTGTCAAGTGACAGACATAATGACGGGAGTGTGTGAGTGAGTGAGTGCGGGCGTGAGTGAGTGCATGAGTGAGTTTGTTTGTGTGTGTGTGTGTGTGTGTGTGTGTGTGTGTGTGTGTGTGTGTGTGTGTGTGTGAGTCAGTGCGGGCTTGTGTGTGCATGCAAGCAAGTGAGTGCATGTGTGAGTGCGGGCATGAGTGCGGGCGTGAGTGAGTGCGGGCGTGAGTGAGTGCGGGCGTGAGTGAGTGAGTGAGTGTGTGTGTGTGTGTGTGCGTGAGTGAGTGAGTGAGTGAGTGTGTGACTCAGAGAGTATGAGTGAGAATGAGAGAGGGTAGAAAGAAAGAAAGAGAGGGGTCTCACCCTGTGACCACCACATATTTCCCATCAGCCTGTGCCTCCAGGCGCTTGACGGTGTGCAACTGGACCTTAGCCTTGGTTTTCCCATACAGCTCCACTTCGTCAGAGAACAGACCGATCTCCCTGGCAAGGCGGTCAATAGGCTTGGGCGTGCAGGAGCGGGAGATCACAATGTCGCTGCGGGTGGCAGGGGTCACACCATCATTTATTAACCAGCAGAAACAAGAGCTGCAAATGTCACCGAGCTCCGAAGGATGGCATTTTCCTGTTCCTCAGAAAAACATGAGCACAATCGAATCTCTCTGTCCAATCCACAGCATGCATTATTTATCAGCTGTGGGGAATGTGACCAGCTGAATAAAAATGCCCTCTGGGTGACTCCTACCTTGGCACAGGTTTCTGCAGGTTGAGCTTGGTATAGGAGATGCTCCACTTCCCCGGCTGGTACGTCTGAAGGAAGCGCTTGGCACTCTGCACCGTATTCTGAGGAAACAATCGCACTTGGGATAAAGAACCACGATTAAAAACACTGAGCTTGGAACCAGGAACGAGAGCAAAGATAATGTATTTACATTTCCTGAGGGGAGAGAACTGCTGAACTTAAACAGGAGAAAAAGATACTGACCATTTCGTCATTTGATTTCCCAAATACTGCAGCCATCTTGGCAATGGACAAATACATGGAGCCAGCCTGTGCTTGTTCTGACTCAGCAGTCCATCAGCTGAGCTGCACCGTCATTGTGCTGGATGGCTGCACCACTTAATAAAGCTGGTGCAGGAAAGCTGCTGGCCATTGGCCTAAGTTGCTGCTCACAGATCCTCTTACACAGTTAAGCAGGGAGTACCCAGCAAACTGTAGCCCTCCCTGTCTGCATGATGCTTTGGCCAATTCTTTATAACTTACAAGATTCCCAGCCACAGTTGGCGCATTAAGGACTAGGGCTTTAGCAGAACATGCGCCCTTCCTTGTTATCCTTTTACAATGAAGAGCAATAGCTTCATATAATATCCACACAGTAAGCAAAAATCTTTTGTGGACGAAAGAAGAGGCACTGAAGTTTCAAACAAAACTGCCAAAGCACTTACTCTGAGAGGAAACCTTCATTACCTGTTATTGGTACAACTCCTTAAATTGATCTTTAACATAACCCCAGATATAACCTTTGGGATTGGCTGGTGTCTAACCAATCACCCAGCTGGGAGTGGCTGCGTACCCGCATGAGCATGGCGACAGTCATTGGGCCCACACCCCCGGGGACTGGGGTGATGAACCCCGCCCGCTCTTTGGCAGAGGAGTACTGCACATCGCCAACCATGCGTTTCCCGCTGGTCTTGGTGCTGTCTGGGAGACACAAAGACAGAGGGCACTCTCAGACCACGCCTCGGCTCTGTACCGATGGACACCACGCTGATAATGGAACTCGCCAACTAAATAATGATTCGTAATGTTTGCAGTGGCCAATGTCTTGAGTGACTCAGCATTTTCAGAGGGCACCTACCTGGGATGTAGTTGATGCCGCAGTCGATGACCACCGCTCCCTTCTTTATCCACTCTCCCTTCACCATCTCTGCCTTCCCAGCCCCAACAACCAAGATGTCTGCCCTGCCCACCTGGAGAGGAGGAGGCAACATTGTTCAACAGCAGGCCACATTAGTGAAGCGATGTGAGAACGGGGGTTAAGAATCAAACAATGTCAGGCCTAATTACATCCTCACAGGCTAACTTGGCTAATGCCAGAACCAAAACTGGGCACTTGCTTTCTTGTTTCTACATTTAATGGGATTTTGGCATCTCTATGGAGTCTCTCTTTGTGTCACATGCTCGTTCTGCGTTTCACGGTGTCGTGGCATCTCTTTGTGGAGGTCGCAGGCAATTTGTGAGACAGTCTCTTACTTCAGCGGCGAGGTCGGGGGTCTTGGAGTGGCAGGTGGTCACAGTGGCATGGTTCCAGAGCAGGAGGTCATGCATGGGCGCGCCTACGATCTTGCTCCGCCCAATCACCACGGCGTTCTTCCCCGCCACGGACACGCCTACGCACAACACAAAGATATGAAATGACTCAAATGTTCCAACACTGAGATCTTTGGCCATTTCCCTTCTGTTTGCGCATTGCAAATGGCTCAGTTTAAGCTTGGCGTTTTCACTACGTGTGTTGAATTTAATTTAATTACTTTACTTTATTCATGGCACACACCACACACTACTTTTCAGTAGTTACGGAAGATGATCTTGTGTTACAAAGGCTTTGCAACTGCTGAAAAGCAGCAGTATACTACCACATGCCAGTATACCCCCATCCCTGTAATGAATGAATTTTGTGTAGTACTCACCTGTCTGTCTAATGAGCTCCATGCAACCGTTGGGAGTGCAAGGAATGAAGCACTTGCCCATGTCCCCACGAGAGAGCTTCCCTGCATTTATACTGGTCAGACTGGGAATAAGCATGCGTACATACACGCACATGCGCGCACACACATACACACACACACACACAAAAGAAAAAAATCAGATGACCTCAATGTATGGACTGGCCGCTGTTCATCTAAATAGCGACCGTCTCCCAAGTCTCCTCCAAAACACATTCTGCCAGCTACTTATTCCTTTCACTCTTCCGTCCACTAGCAGAGCTGCGCAGTCATTTTGTGTGCAGTTGATGCAGACCGTCTACAGACACCCAAAGGGGAAGATGCTCTTGCTCAACGAGACAAAGAAGCAGTGATTGAAACCCTCCCTCCCTGAGTGACACTATGGCCAGTTATATACAGTCCTACAGAGCTGCTGGCCAGCCAGGACCTTAGGGTGCACCACTACGCTGAAAGCCAGCGCTTTTTAGCAGGACATGCTACTCGACGCCTCCCTTCAGCATTGCTTAATGAAATGTGTCCAATCCCTAACATAACATATGCTCTACTGAAAATAAAATCAACAAAAGGACATGTGTGAAATCGTGATTTCCTTTGCACAAGACCGATGCAAGGTCCCAGAGTGCCTGAAAACAGAGGTGTTTGAATTGTAGTGCTTATCAGCCAAAGGGCACAGCTTTTGGCATCTGGTCAGAGCTTCGATGAGCTAGGCTCATGACAGCCAGTTGGATATTGCGCTCAAGACAGCAATGAAGGCCTGGCAAAGAACCCTCCACTTTCTCTGTTAACATTCACTGGTGAAACAAGCTTCTGTATTCAAAACACAAATTCCATATCGGTCTGACTGACTGAGGACCGGCACTGTCTCACCCGTCAACATCTTTCTCTGGTGCCACAGCGTTGGTGACCTTCTCTGTGTCAATGCTGTGGATTGAGTCCAGGGGCAGTTGGACGATCAGACCGTGGAACGCAGTGTTCTCATTGACCTCCGTGATACTGCGCAAGACCTGAGGGAAGAAGGCAGTGAGTAGGGATGACCACAGAGGAACGGGCACATACAATCTTGAGAACACCAAGCCCCAAATGAACCACTCTGCTGTTGCTATGCTGGGATGGTTTTTCCACACAAATAATGTGAGCAGATGGCACGAGGCCGCTTTTGCTGTGTTTTCATGCTCTTCTGAAATTTTCAGAGTGATTTACAACATGCTCTCCTAATCTATACAAAACACTAAAATTAGGGATATAACACAGCTTCAATACAATCCCGCTAGCAGTTATGAATTAATTCTCTGTGTAAGCTCCCTAGTTAGCATTTATTAGGTTCCTCTCTGCTGTATACATTTGTTTCAGCCACTGCATATATTATAAGACAATACATTCAGAGTAACCTCACACAGTCAACGTTTGTGGCTATGTGCATCACTTAAGTTTTTACAACTGTTCGTAGCTAGATAACTAGCCACCTAGCGATCAGAAGTAGCACGATAACAGCAGGTTTGGAGTACAATGCACAGTAACACTTTACATTAAGTTGCACCTATACCTGTGTAGTTCAATTGTAACTAATTTGGTAACAAAAGGTTATTACTGAGTATCTCCAATGTACTATATACTACAGGCAGGCAGTGTAGTATAATGGTTAGGAAACTGGCCTTATAACTCAATGGTTGTGGGTTTGAATCCCAGCTCCAGTGCTGATGCTATACCATTCAGCTAGGTACTTAAAGGAATAGTTCACCCATTTTGGAAATTTTTATATTGTTTAACTTACCCTCAAAATAGTATGTAAGGCTGTATTGATGCTGTCCTGGTCTCAGCGTTGTAGCTAAAATTGGCTAAAACTGAATTGGAACGACGCCAACGATTAGCATCTTGCCATTGGATTTAATTGCACCCTACTAACTTTTGTTTAAATAACTGCCTAAATCCACTCAAATAAGATATAACAACAGCTTTACAAAGCATCATGGTTGGAAACAAAGATGCACATATGATTACAGAATGCACAAGGACAATATTTTCGCTCAAATTACTGTATATAATTATGTAATTTCAGCCTAGCTCTGTTTAGATTTAAGATTAAATCCAATGGAAAGATACTAATCGTTAGCATTGTTCCAGTTCTGGTTTAGCCAATTTCAGCTACAACGGTGAGACCAGGACAGAATCACTACAGCCTTACATACTATTTTGAGGGTAAGTAAAACAATATAAATTTTTCAAAATGGGCAAACTATCCCTTTTTATTTTTATTTTGTTTATTTCAGAATTTTTTCCATTTTCTCCCAATTTGGTAGCCAATTTAACCCCTATTCTAATTAAATTCCCCCCGTGTAGCAACCGCTAGAAAATCACTGCTGCACAACCCCGTCAGCCGGTAGTAGAGCGGAGGTCGCCACGTCCTTTTTTCAGGGCACAACTCCTCCAAGCCTGACCGTGATTCCAACTCGCCCGGGGCCGCTATATGCGGAGCGAATCTCTCCAAGCCCCTCCCCCCACCCGGGAGCAGCCGGCAATTGCCGATCCCACAGGGCACCGGCCATGCTCGGATCTGGCAGGACCGGGGGGCGCGATCCCCGATCCTCGGAGTACAACCAGCTCTTACGGTTGTACCACCGCGAGGCACGTAAAATGGGCAAACTATCCCTTTTAACCTGAATTGCCTCTAATAGAAATTTCCAGCTGTATAAACGGAACAAAAATTTAATCTGGGTAAATTGCTCTGGATGAGAGTGTGTACTAAATGTCAAAATGAAATATGTAAAATGAAGCCATTTCAACGTTTTCTGGAAAAGGCCACCCTCTAAACAAATAATTCAATGCACTTTTAAAATTTGGAAGAATTTTGGCAGAACGCCGCTCGCAGATTGTACTCACCTCGTCCTCTGTGGCGGTTTTTGGCAGCCTCAAGTGGCTGGCATTGATCCCAATCTTGAGAAACAAGGACAGCAACAAGTGATGTACAAGGGACAATTCCTCTGGATGCAATATGGCCAGAGTGTTAACACTGTGACACCATTAACTGTGCAACCCCTGAAGAGACAAATAGCATCAGCTTTTTGTCTCTGTTCCCCACTCTTTACCTCAGCCGCGGCTTTCAGCTTCATGCTGATGTAGAGGTTGGAGTCCTCTCGATCCCCCACCTGGAAAGCAGAACATGTCACACTTTAAGAATACGACAGACTCAAAGGCATAAGAACCACTCAATAAACTGTGTGGACTCAAGAAACCTAGAAGCAGCACCCATATAACAACGAAAAAGGAATTCTGACTTAACTTCAGCGCACTACCACGTACTACCACTGAGTTTTAGCCTGTGTTTTCCCCAGTCAGGGCTCCTGCATTGTGAATGAACACATGACTCCCAGTTGCATTAAAAACAACCTCCTTTCGTAGTCGATATGTTTTCATGCAATATACTTTAGTGGAATTCATGTCGGCATGCGATTTAAAACAAAGCTCATTTTTAAAAAGATGTCAAACTTCCTTCTGTGTAAAATACACAATGAATATCAACTTGTTAAATACATTCTTCTGACTCATTTATACTAATAAATTACCTAACTACAGAACCCGCAGCTGTTAAAATTAATTGAAATCAAATTCACTTCACTACCACTTAACACTTAACAATTAATCAGACTATGAATCCTTTTGCCTTGGTACAGAAAAGGCATGCTCTGAATTACTGTTAATCAAGTGCTGAAATATCAGGCCTTAAGGGTTGTAAGGATGACATATTGTTTCCATTGCGGCACCAGACAACTGACCTTAAACTAGAAGAAGGAGAAGGTCACTGGAGAAGGTCCCTGATATTAAATGAAGCCTTACCTGTCATCAGTCTGAGGCAGCAGGTAAGGAAAAAGACAGGAAGAGTAAGGGGAGGTCAGTACCAGAGAGATTAGGTGTGCAGCTGAAAATAATCTCTCACAAACCTGTAAGACCACAAGGCCCGGGCGGAAGTCTGGGAACTGGCTCTTCATCTGCTCCACATCCTTCTTTAGTTGCTCTCTCACCTGCCTGGTAATGACAGGACACCCCAGTCAGCCCAGCAGGTCCATGAGAAGCCATCACCCAAGCCAAGGGACAGAACTGTCTCGTACAGAGATGGCATCTTGATTCCTCAGAGCACTGCAGCCAAAGCCATCCTCCCCTGCATCTCTGCATTTGTCTAAGTATGAGGGAGCTGCCGGAATTAATGGTTCTCTTGAGTTTGGAGGGGATAATGCAAAGCAACACACAGCATAGCGAGGGAATGGGCATCTCAGATGACTTAGGAATTAAGTTGAGTGTGTGTGTGTGTGTGTGTGTGTGTGTGTGTGAGTGAGTGAGAGACTCTTCCAAGAGTACGGACTCCTCCTTCTGACACTCTAAAAGCAATGTTCTATGGCCAAAAAAAGCCCCTTGAGTTATCATGCTCACTCACAGGCCCAGGTGTAAACACAATTCAGGTCTGTGGAGCACTGTCACGGCAACGGGGGCAGATCCTGTAGCTACAGAGTCGGACAGAGCTGTGGCAGACCACAGAAAAAGACTGTCTAAGGGCAAGGCCCAAGCTGGCCAATCAAAATACAGCCAAGGCCCAAGTGTGCCAATCAAAATGCATGACTGATGGGAGTGAAGGATTTTATTTTTTGGACACACGTGGACACAAGAGCTGGTTTGGTGTGAGGCCAGTTTACGCTGCCTGTTGCAGAAGAACCTTCCTTTCATGGCTCCCCTGCTGTGTTGACAGATTTTAAAAGTTATATCACATCTTGCTTACTTTGCTCACAAAGTGTAATCCTCAATGGGGACACAGAAAATATTTCCTGGTGGTGACTGTCCCTACTCAATAACACAGAATTAATGGCTTCACAGGCATGGATTTCAACATTAAGGTTTGAAGGATAGTCAAGTATGACCAAAGACAGAGGAACTTCATGCAGAGGGGAGAATTAGGTTTAGACCTATCCTTTTCAGCCTTTAATTGTGAAATCTACTAACCGCCATTGTGTGTACAAAAGTGGCCGTAGATTTTTGGATAGTCATAATGCAAACTTCTCCGTTAACTGTCAAAAGCTGACATTTTGATCTACATACTGACTTTGGACAGTCCATTCAGTGGACAGAGAGAGATAATGTCAGTCCGGTATTCATAATAGGTCACTACATAGAATCTACTTTATCACAGGAAAAAAATCTAATGAACATGGATTTCATAAGGCTATAATGGGACAAGTTAGTGGACTATTCAGCTTAGTGCCAAGAACAATAATTCTAATCGCAACCAAAAAAATAGGCATAATTACATTATATTTTGCAATGGAAAGCTTGCATATTCACTTCATTCATTCCAGACAAAGAGATTAGACTAGAGCATATTGCATTCCACATAGAAGGCCCAAACAGCCAGCACTTCACCAGGAGGCTTTGCAATATTCCCTTTATCCAGTCAGTACTGCTCTGTTCTGATAAGAGTGAGGAGCAACCTTTGTGCTCTGATCAAGACCACAATGTCACCAATAAAAAAAATCAGTTGCATGACTGCTTGAAGATGACAGACACACCCAAACAATGATTTGTGACCTGCAAACAGTGCCAAAGAAGAACACATGCATTTGTAAAGCACGCTGCCAGACACACAACCATATATGCAATACATGAACTTAACAACAAGTACACGGATACATGCAATGAACTATCAGACAGACCCCACTGTCCTCCATGATTCATGAATAGACTGTCAATGTAATTCGGGGACGGCAAATTAAAAGGTTCATGGTGAATGGATGTGAATGAGTTTGGAAGGCCGGTCTTTGTTAAATCAGCAACTAATTTTTAGTGGCGAGGCCAAAATGAATAGCACACCGCTTAGTCTTGTGACACGAGTTTTTCACAAAAAGGACAGGACATGAATGTAGCTCCGAAATGAACGGGACTGCGACGTTGAAGACGTTTTACAGATTTAACGTAACGTTATTTCACTTTGAATAAAAGTGAAGGTTATTTAATGGCAAGTGTTGAAATAAACGTAGTGAGCAGACTTAAATGTATCCAGCTTCATGGTCGTCTATATTGGAGATGTCATAGGTTAAAACTAATTGATTTGTCTCTTGATTAATAGCCAATCTGACGAGACCAGTCCGCCACAGTAACGTTAGCAATTTCCAGACAGTGTCATTTAAGTGTCGTTGTGCACAATATGCAATGTCCTAACGTTAGTCCATTAATTTGCTAACGATAGCTAGCCAACACCAACAACCATTTGTCTCGGATTTCCGATAATTCCCCCTTGGACGTTAAAGGCAGCTATTGTTAGAAAGATAACGTTAAGATGCTCCGTTTTAACATGTGGTAAATTTATCATGCACTGCTTATGGCCCTCCCCTGGCAATCCACAGCAATGGGTTTTTTTATAGCATGGATTACGCTAGCTCGCTAAATCGCTATTCACAGTAAAAAATAAAAAATAAAAACTTGTCAATAAAGTAGGGTAGATGCTTAGTACCCTACGGCCTATTGAATAAACGGATCCCCTCCTTTCTATTAGTTTCCAAAATAGTGCAGAATCTTGCAACCTAAATTATAACAGCTACATAATGCTGCAAGCGAGAAGCATGCGGTTAGAATTATCTAGTTTATGAAGTAACATTAGCCATTGCTAATCAAAAAACAATGGGCGAACTAGCCAGCTGTACATCTACAAAATATACAAATAATACGCAGAGTAGCATGCATCAGTTATTGTAGATAGATTGCAAACCAAATGAAACTCAAGTTCAGGAGTTCTATATGTCTGCAAGTCTATGGTTCAGTTGCAAGTTGCATCTAAAAAGTTCCACAGCACATGGCTGCTAGTTTAAAAGTCACAACAGTGGCTACAATTCAGAGATAGCCAGTTAGGTGGTAACGTATGCTAACCGAAGCTATACAATTGTATAATGATAATGATTGTAATACTAATAATAATAAATAGCTTCTACTTCCAAGTAAAATCTTGCTAATGTTAGCGAGCCACTTATGCACGTGATATTCCAGCCGCTAACGTTAGCTAGCCTAGTTGGTCTCTTGGTTTCTCGCAAGCTAAAACACTATGTGATCGTTACAGCGAGCCAACAAGCATATTATAGTTTAAAAATAATCATAAAATTGACGTAAACTCACGCAGAAACCCCTTTTCCGCTGATGATTTGGGCAGACATTGTTGCGGTTGTGTTCGGGTATGAGCTGCTCTTAAAAAAATCGCGTCAATGTGGACACGCTTCAAGACTTATTTAGCTAAATCAAGATCCCTGAACTGTTATGCCACCTATAACATGGCATTTCAATACAAATAGTTTAAGCATTCAGATAAAGCCTGATCGCATGGCACGGTACGGAGGCGGGGCGTCCTGAACTGGCCAACACACGTTCAGGGGCCTACTTGCAAACTCTTCCCGTGTAACCAATAAAAAACCGTATCCATAACTCAGTAGTGGTGTTTAGGGGTGGGACAATGCACCGGTGCATCGCGATGCATCGATCCGAATGTGTAAATACAACTGCATCGATCTGCAAGATTCGAATCGATAAGCATCGATTAATATCGCATTTTAAATTAATGTACACGTATTCATTTATTCAAAAATTATTTAAAATATATATTTCTGAGACACGATTACTTTTAAAACTCTTTTGACCAGCTTCAATCCATGTTTCTGCTCCAACCCCAACGTAAGCGTGAGTTGAAAGTAGCGACTATGAGACGGACAGATCTGAGCGAAATGGCTAGCTGCGTGCTCGCTGAGTGCGACAAAAGAGACAGAAACTCCGAATTTGCGATGTTCCGAACAGAAAATCAGTGGTATGGAAGCATTTCGGGTTTAGAAAGAAGGAGGGTGTACTTGACAAAACCGCTGCAATATGCAAGATCTGCCAAGTAGAAATCAGATACACAGGCAACACCACAAACATGATAAACCATTTGAGCCGACGATACACAATTGACGTGAAGGACAGCAAGCGCGTTAGCAAGCTGGTAAGCAAGCTAAACTCGGGAGTCATTGATGAGTTTCCTGGAGCAATGGCCAAACAGTTCTATTTTTTTGTATAATTGTTTTTATTCGTTTTTATACACATACCGTGTCCAGACAGTTAATTGTAAAGTGCTTTCTGATATTTAAATTTAAACCATTTTCTATTCAAAATCAAGTAGACGTTAGAGACAAAAAACTAAAATAGTAAGACTATTTCCAATGTCTTACGTTCAATTAATTATTACTACGTTAACTGTCCGATTCACAAAATGAATGTCGTGGAACCTAGATACACCATACCATGCAGAAAATATTTGAGTGAAAAATGTATACCTGCTCTGTATGAAGAGGTGAAGAAAACTGTTCGACTGTCCTTGCAAAACGCTACGAGAGGAGCTTTAACTACGGATGGATGGGCATCTTGCTCCACCGAAGTTCTAGATCGTACTAAGATTTAGGAAAGTACTATGCATGACACTAACCTATAGGCTATTTCATTTTTCTTGGCCCAGTTTAGTAATTGTTATACATTTAGCCATTTTCATTTTGTAAATAAAGGAAATGTATTAGAGTACCATGTCTGACACTGTTTGAAAAACAATAACCTAAATAGGGCAACTTTAGAAAATACACTGTTAGTCATGTTTATTGCTGCATTATTTGCTGCAGACAGCTGCAAAATGTATGGCATGCCTTAACAATAAACATAATGCTGTGAACTTGGTGTAAGGTTCTAATTGAATATTTAATTACTGCTGAATGTATCGGTATCAAATCACATTAGCATACCTATTTAAAGTATCTAAATTAATCGAACCGAATCGAATCGAATCGAATCGTGGTCAAATGTAAGATATTATGATGCATCGAACCTTTGCCTAAAGAATCGGAAACGAATCGAATCGTGATGGGGTTGAATCGTCCCACCCCTAGTGGTGTTATAACACAGAACATTCATAGTTCTGTGCGTTAGAACGACTGACACGCGGATGTTACAAAGGGCAAACTGATTTATCGATTGCAAAGTTCACTTATTCTACTTGGCTATAATGTTTTGCAAGAGCAGCTCATTTGACTGACAAATCGAATCTTTTTGTATTTATTTAGCAATTGTTTTGTTGTACTGTAGATTTTCACAAAAGTTATGTAAAATGGAAGCCAGAGAATTACTATTTTGAATGATATAATTTCTGTGGCTGTCGTTTGATGCAGACACATCTACTAGTCTTATTCTCAGTTTGATCATATTTTTATCAGTACTTGTCCGTTTATATTCAGGCATAGGTCTGGAATTTTACATTCAGCCTTGTCTAAACTGCAAACCACAAGCTGGTCGCTCCAGGCCTAAACTGGCCCAAACCTGCCAGACCTATATGAAGTACTAAAATGTAGCCTACCACCTGCAGCACCCTATAGCACCCCCATCCGAGTCCATGTGACCATGTCATCCTGGTCTCACATTCATCAAATGGCATGTGCAAAGTAACCCTGAGGATATATACAACACATTCCCATGCTGAAATCATCTCTTGAATGGCAATGGTTTATGGAGTTTTGTTCTCATAATTGGTCACAAATCCTGTTGATGTCAAGTGACTGTGCACTCAGTTATTATGATAAACTGAATCAGTCCAGTAATGATCCGTGATTGAAAAGCCCTGAATCTAGGGCAAGAGAGCATGAGAGCAGTCTTTACAGTTTATTTATTTTGGAAGTATGGGTTTTTATGTGCTAATTCTCAGGTGAAAAACAGCGGTGCTTATGGTGACGATAGATTTATGTTACATTCGATAATGGTATACAGATGCATAGCACCACAGTTTGTGTTTCCCTCCAGACTGTGCAATTGTCAGTTGTGGCAGGTTGTGGCCGACTCATGTTTTCTAGGTACATTGTGCCATCTACTGGCAGTGAAGAGTGAATGCAAGTCAATTGTAAGCCTAGAGAACAATTTGGCCTTGCAATGCTAATTCAAAATATAAAACATTTGGTTAGTTTCACTAGCCTAGTAGCCTAGATTTGATGTGTTTTTATAATTCACATTCTTGCAATGTTGGGCTTGACCATTTTTAAAAATCCAAGGAAAAACTGGCTCAGCTATGTACAATATTTACTTTAATATTGTACTGGGGAGACGGTGAAGTGATCATTTAAACGATGTCGTCCTCAACATATATGATGTTGCCAGAATATGAAATCCAAGGCTAGGCAAGGTATAGGCACTGAAATGTACATTCCTTGTAGACTGTAGTTTACAGAATTTGGGATGCAGTGCAGGATGTTTATCTGAAACAGCACTTGAGCTGGTGTTAAGGAACGAGAAGGCCGATGCAGCTGTGAAAGTAAAAATAAATATTATATAATTATAAAATTACAATATGAAAATGCATCATGCAACGTATAACATGCCAAAACCCAGTTTATTTATATATTTATGTATTTTTTTTTACAGTTTTTGTTTGTCAGCCTAATTAGAAATTTAGACATTTCCCCGTCTTTTCCTTTTACCATCACCCTTCCCACTCTCTCACTAATTGTGTTTACTTTTATTGTTATGAGATAGTAGGACAAGGAATCATACTGAAACATCATAACTGATTTATTTAACATTTTTTAGAAGATTCTTGATACAGTTACTACTTAAATATTAGGTTCAAAAATAATGACGGAGCTTGAAGGCTGCTGGTACCACAGTCCCTCGACATGTAGCCCATGCAAGGAGACTGAGGAACCCACCCAGGGATGGTCCTCATGTCATGTACAGGCACGCGTGCGTTACGGACAACACACCATAACATTTTTTTTCATCAGACATGTAAAACTGATAAACATTTTTAGTTAATTCTTATTTTTTCTATCCATGTTGTGTCTTTTATGTGAGGGAAACATACCATTTATCTGCTATCTGTGGAATAGATGCAACTAACTAATTACGTTAGTTTGCAGAGCACAGATGTTGCCATATTCACCTTAAAAGACCTCAAAAGTCATAACATTACATTTATTGTCTAAAAGTTAATTCACAAAAATTACACCTTTATCTAACATTACTTCAAATAAGGTTGTTTTCTTATTAAAATATTCTTATTATATCACAGTATTTGTGCTTGAAGTCTCAGGTTGATAACAATTATATAACAATTATATATTCCAAAAAACCTGACAAATACGGAAACTTGGAAAGGCATTTTTTCTGCGCTGAAAAAAATACCTTTTTTAAATATTGGGTGGATAGATTTAAAAAATGTAGCTGAAAACCACTGCTGATTTAAAATGAGAAAATTAGAGATGCCTTAAGGGCTAACTTTAATGCTTTTAGATTCAAAAGATTCAGCCCCCCCACAATTGTAGTTATTGTACAAATATGCTATTTTAATCTTACTGTCCCAAATGAAATTGAAACATTTTTGCTCATACATTTTTAATAATTCTTCTGGGGATGGTAGTACCATAAAAATGTATGCAAATTGAGGAATAACTAAATAATTTATTACTGCTATTTTTCCTACAATGTCAAGTTCATGCTTCTCCAAGCATTTATATTTTCTTCTATTCTTCTTCTATTGAAATTATCTCTTGTGATATTGTCCATGTTGTTGGGAATGTGTATTTCTAAAATATCAGTTGGACCATCTGTCCCCTTGATCTGGAGTTTGCAAGCTAATTCATAATTAGAATCTTTCAAGGATCCTATTCATAACACTGTACATTTATCATAATTTGGTTTTAGGCCAAAGATTTTAGAAAAACAGTCTATGTCAGGGGTGCCCAAACTTGGTCCTGGAGGACCCCTGTGTATGTTCATTCCAACCACAATTGCAATCCCAGAATTTTAACAAGCTGTTCATTTTTTTAAATTAGGTGATTTTTATGTTTTGAGGGATTATTTACCCTCTTACGCCACATTATGTCAGAAATATCTGTGCATGCAATGAAGTCCCATGTTCCCATTGCACTAATTGTGCTATATTGCAAACAATTACATAAAAAGAGGAAACATGTTTTAATTGACCATTTGAATCTTGTTTTAACAATAATCATATTATGCTTTCCTGCTGGGTTACTGTGGCAGGGTTGGCGTGGTTAGCCTCTGCTTGCAGAGAGAGAGAGTGAGCTGAGCGGCTCTCCGACCCTGAGCCACAGCTGTCATAAGTTAATCAGCATCACGGTGAATCGTGATTGAATAATGGTTTAATTGTTTCTGATTACTATGACAGTGAGGCTGGGCTTGAAAAGGGGGAGGCTGGCTAGAGACGGGGGAAGACGGAACTCCGGGAAGCCGGTAGCCAGCAACCAGCTAAGGAAAATAAAAATAAATAAACAGCTGAACGTATTTTCCCAAGCGCTTCTGTGTGGTGTGACTTTATTCACGAGAGGTGGCACTCGCACTTGCCACAGTTACATAGAGTTGTCCTTCTTTATATAACATAACATAACTTAATGATGAGAACAGGCCATTCAGTGCAACAATGCTCGCCATCTTCCTACCACTAAAGGGCACCTAGTGCTTCCCTACAATCTAGATAGTATCAAGCCTGGTCTTGAAAACACCCAGAGTTTCTGCATCTACCACATGACCTGGCAAGCTATTCCACACAGTGACTACTCTCTGTGTGAAGAAGTACTTTCTAATGTATGCACGGAATTTACCTTTTGCTAATTTCCATCTATGCCCCCTTGTTCTACTAACAGAACTCAACCTGAAGAATCTCCTGTAGTTCACTTTATTAATCCTTTTATGAATTCAAAAGCCTCTATCAAATCACCTCTAAGTATCCTAAGTCTTTCCTTCATACCAGGAACCTACTTAGTTGCCCTTCTTTGGACCTTTTCCAGAGCCTCTATATATTTTTTGTAATACGGTGCCCAGAACTGCACACAGTACTCTAAGTGTGGTCTGACAAAGGTATTGTATAACATAAGCATAACCTCTTTGGATATATACTAAATACTATTCGCTATATATTCTAGCATCCTGTTGGCCTTTTTTACTGCTACAGCACCATACCTAGAACCTGAAAGGCTTTGATCAACTACTACTCCTAAGTCTTTTTCAAATTGAGCACATTCCAATTTTGTTTCTCCCATAAAGTAGTACTGCCTTATGTTTTTATTTCCCACATGTAACATTTTACATTTAGCTATGTTGAATTTAATTTGCCAGGTTTCCGCCCACTTCTGGATTTTCTTTAAATCTTCTTGAATTACTTTAGTAGCTTCCAAACTGTTAGCTAAACCTTTCAGTTTTGTACCCTCCGCAAATTAAACTATTGTACATTTTATGTCCTTCTCAAGGTCATTTTGTTATGTTCTGAGTCTGTGTTGTATTCATTGTCATTTAGGTATTTTTCTGATTAATTGTGGTTTCTGAAGCATACATTTTTTCCATGTTTTCCACAGCCTTGCGTTCTGTGCTGTCTCTCTCGCTTCCTCTCACAGAGTTTTACTTTCGTTCCTGTACGCTTCGTTCATATTACCCTGCACTACTAATTCTTATAGGACTTGCATGATTACTAACTGGCTAAACACGGGTATGGTTAACTAATCTACTAACGTCAGGGTTAATAGAATTATTACTAACACAATCTAACAATCTAGTTCTCATCACATTTCCACAGCTGTTTAATGTTTCCTTGCGTATCCAGTCATTGTCTTGTTAACTAACTACTAACGTCAGGGCTAGGATAGGATAACTACTAACGATTTACTAATCACCTTGTTACGTGTCTCAGTTCTCTCAAGCTGTTTTCCATTTCCTGCTATTCTCAAGCTAAATGTTTGCACCTGTCTACACATGCATTTATACCAGCAGTCTTAGTCCCTCGTTGTGAGTTCGTCACACTAAAGTTGTTAGCGTAGTCTGTTGCCTGTTTTTCCCCGAGTAAGCTATATCTGTTTGTTTTCCCGAGTCAGTGTTTCGTGTTGTAGTTAGGTTTTTTGTTTCTGTTTGTTTCTTAGTCTTGTTTCGAGTTGTTGATTTCCTGGCCTTGACCTCAGTCCGTGTTCTCGCGACCCTGTCTCCGGATTCTGTTTTGTACCTCTGCCGAGCCTTCCCGATATCGACCCCTGCCTGTTTTGACTTCCCGTTGGATCTTGATTTTGTGCCGTTGCCTTGGACAATAAAATTCGTTTTTTTGCACTCCTGCCTGCTACTGGGTCCCTGTTCCACCGATCGTAACACATTTATGTAAATAAAGAAGAGCAGAGGTCCCAACACCAATCCCTGTGGAACTTCACTTCCCACAGTACCATGTTCAGATAAGATCCTGTTGTGGATACTGGATCCAAACCTGTCTGATTATGCCAATTTGTTGTGGATCTCCGAGTGAAAATATCTCAGAGTTGTTTTCAGAAATTCAGAGTTTTTCAACTTTACCTCTCAAATTTCTCTAAGTGTTTAAACAAAGAGGACGAGGCAATAATTCTCAGAGAATGCTAGACTTTATTTCATTAAACATACAACAAAAGTCCAGCGTAGTGCCCCCGCAGAGACTATCAAAAATGCCAGACCTTATCCCATACACCGCACGATCAAGGTCTTGACATCTCTGCAGAGACACCCCAAGCGTAGTGCCTCTCCGCAGAGACACTCCCGCTCGCTTCCCCTTATTCTTGGTTTACAGTCCATCTTTATACAGTTTCTTATCATATTGTCCATCCCATTCTTTGCCCATGTGACCCCTTTGACCATACAGACACAGGCCATCTCCATCTCCGCCTTTCTTCGAGAACTTTCCAATCTTCTCCACGTAACAGGTGTCTTGTCTTCTGAGGCCTCATTGGTTGTTTTCAGACATCAATCTCTGGCTCCGCCCTCTTTTATTAGCGTCATCCCGTGTCGAGAACCTTCCAGAACTTTCCTTCGTAGATTCCGTCACCCATCTCCAGCCCCGTGTGCCCCCCCCTATGGCATCGCCTGTTTTTTAGGCCTGGGAAACCACCTGTTATCAGACCCTGGTTGCTTGGACACTATCTAAGTTCTCCTCCAAATTTCTGAACTGCTGACTGTGTGTGTAAAAAATAACAATGGCTTCAACTTTTATAGTCAGACTCAGCGTTCATATTCACAGAAATGTCTATATCTCACTGTGACCATTCTATTAATTAACTTTATGGGATTCTGTGAAAGTGCATTTTAATTAATATATTACTATGTATTTCTGTGCTTATTTTGTACTGAACCAGGTGTTCGGACCCGAAGGGCACCAAAACAACTTTTGATAACGGTTGCCTTGGAACGCTTTAGAAGGCGCCCAACACAATCCTTGTTTTAGGAACATCTTATCTTCTTATCAGACTCTCTGAAAAGCAGCAGCTCCTTCTAGTCAGAGAGACAGAGAACATGTCTCTCTGCTCTTATAATATTTTACTGTGCTTATGAATGCGTTTCTCTGTTCTTAATACATTTATACATTCTGTATATTGCTCTTAATACATTCACAGATACATATTCAAATATTATCAATACATATTGTCACAAGTAATATAGTTTACAAGTGATACATATTCAAATATAATCAATACATATTGTCACAGGTGACCAATGGATTTAATGGAATTCCCAACAATCCCCCCTCCTACTTCTTTTTGTATTCTACCCTGCAGCCAGTTCTGAACCCATTCTGAAATGCTTCCTATAATTCCTACTGTCTTAATTTTGATAAGTCTCATGTGGTACCTTATCACATTCTTTTTTGGAAATCTAGGTATATAATATACACTACTGGGCAAAAGTTTGAGAACACCTGCTCAAACCAGTTTTTTCATGATTAAAAATGCTTTAAACTGTATAAACTTGTCTGTACACATTTAATATTTCATTATATGATATGTGTCCTTATATAAGCAGATAATCATAAGTGAATTGCATTCAAAAGTTTAATTTTTTAATGAAAATGGATTTTGTTAGTACATTGGGAGGGGTGGGGAGGGGCATTGTTTTGTTATTTAAATAAATTTGTACATACTGGTGTTCATGATGTCTATCTTAACAGGTGCTCCAGGGCCTGTGGAATTCTTCATATTTGAAAAAAATTAAATAAAGACCACCCATCATATTTAAAAATGGGGTCTAATCCCCCATCAGTTTCACCCTTCTTCATTCTATTGGAAATGCATGGTACTGCATGTGGTGAAACTTATGTAGGAATAAACTCAATTTCTCTTTAAATATGGCAGGTGGTCTTTATTTTTTCTAAATATGAAAAATTCTACAGGTCCTGGAGCACCTGTTAAGATAGATATCATCATTAACACCAGTATGTACCAATTTATTAAAATAACAAAACAATGCCCCCTCCACCCTTCCCAATGTACTTACAAAATTGCCATTTTCATTTAAAAATCAAACTTTTGCATGCAATTCACTTATATCTGCTTATATAAGGACACATGTCATATAATGAGCAGGTTTGATACAGGTGTTCTCAAACTTTTGACCAGTAGTGTAATATCAAACCAAATTCAAATCCAGGCCGAAGTACGCAAACAGTTTGGTCGCATAAATATAAGGCACAGCTTCGTTTAAAAAAATGAGGCGCAGCGTTGCTGACATTTTCCTTCAATAACAACATGTGACATGGCTGCAAGGGTGGGACATCTTACGACACTTCCACAGTACCGTTGAAAAATAGTATGGCGGATATTTATTTGCATACTAAACTATGCACATTATACAACACACGTCTGCCAGTACACTGTACACAGGAGATAGGGCTCTGATTTGGACACAGCCCAGGAATAATCGGGTTAGATAATGGATGGATGGATGGGTAGCATTGCTTTAGGAATAGAGCTTGTTTAATTTGTGTGAGCTAGCCAATAATTTGTTGTAACTGGGCCTCATTTTGACAACAATACTTTTAATGGCAGGCCTAGATTTAACTAGTTTTATTATGAACAGTGCTTTCTATGCTTGAGTAACCTGGCATTTTTCTATGTTGAAAATGTTTTTGTTGAGATTTATCTTTATTCCACAAATGCCTTTGTTTTATGTTGGCCCAGTGTAAAATTCTTAGTTACATGAACTTGGTGCACTGTAAAATATATCCATGTATTTTTACTAACTTACGAGCAGCAGAGATGCCAGTAACTTACTGCAAAACAATGCACAAGAATGAATTTCATCATTTCTATTGTATTGTCAGATACTATATTGTGCTGTAAAATCTCCAGCCACTACTGTAATATTACTTTAATTCAAAATTAAGTAAGAAATAAAAAGTGTAAAAAATAAGGCAAGCCAAATTAAAATAATAAAACTATGTTATTACATTTATTAAAGCAGGTTGTAAAATGTATACAATTCAGAGAAGAGGGAGAAGGAGAGGGAGGGAGAGAGGAAGAGATGGAGAGGGGGAGGGAAGGAGTGAGGAGGAGAGGGAGGAAAGAGGAGAGTGAGGGATGAAGAAAGAGAAGGGAAGAGGATATGGAACAATGGAGGGAGGGAGGAGGCTAGGGATTGAGTGACGATAGGGAGGGGGAGAAGAGGGAGGGGAGATAGAAAGGGACTGATGAAGAGAGGGAAGGATGTGTAGCACTGTGAATTTATGAGGTTTTCCACTCAAAGTCCATCAAGGAGCGTATGGAAGTGTACACATGAGGGTTTATGGTTGTCACTTTCCTCTTCAACAACATCCCAGTCCTCCTGCTCACACCTTCTGTGGCGGAGCACTTCACCCCATCCTCCAGGTTGATCCGAACGAGAAATCCGTAAGCAACATCACACTAGTCAATATGATCATCTCGGACAGTGTTTCTCAATCCTGGTCCTGGGGACCCACTGTATATGCTGGTGTTTGTCAAAGCCAATCTCCTGATCAATTACGGTTGTTGAAAATGTTAAGTAATATTTTTTTTATATTTGGTTGCATATCCTTTGCATGCCATGACTTCCTGATGTCTTTGACCCCACAATATCAAAACACTCTTGATATCTTCTTTTCTGGTACTCCTACAAGCGATACTATAACCTCTCTGCATTTTAATGGATCTCTATGGGACTTGGGGGGTGGGACTAGATTTAGCTGTACATTACAATGGAACAGTAAGGAACACATGGTTGGCTAAATGGCTTTAAGTCATTTAAGGGGCTGACATATCAAACAAGCCTTAAACCATCACTCTGCTGCCAGATATGCAGTAGATATGGATGGATAACTTGAAGGGTTTCTTCTCCTGACTTTTCAATATGAAAATTTGTCAGGAGAAATAACCCTTAAAGTATAATTTTTGTACTGATAATATCTTTGCTCTGGCCAATCGATGTAGCTAGGCAGATTTTGGTTACAGCAACAACAAAACAACGCTATTTGAAATGAAGGTATATTTGGGACAACAGCCCTAAATATGCGTGTATAATGCTTTTCACAAAGGACCGCACAATAATCACTTAATATTATAATCACTGGAATTATTCCAATAACTATATAACACATTTAAAACACTTTGCACTTTGTTATACGTCACTTTATATTTAAAGAAAATTAGACATTATATTATATATAAATTATACATATTATACATTAATGTAATGTAATGCACTAGACATAGCCTAGGTCAGCGGTTCTCAAACTGTGGTCCGCGGACCACTGGTGGTCCGCGAGGGTACTGCAGGTGGTCCGTAGAAAAAAAAATGAATGTACGTGAACGTCACTATTTTGCAATAGAGGCCTGTCACATCGAACTAGAACTGTCGTTACCAATGGTTACAGGGACGCGCCGTCAGTTTGGAGGACCAATCCTAACAGAGACGCTTAACGTTACCACAAGAGCCGAGAGCCGAGAGCCAGAGCCGAGAGTCGAGAGCCGTGGGTTAGCACGATTCCCTCGAACTGGCGAGTCGACTCAGACGACTCAGCATAAAGAGTCGACTCATAATACCGATTCGTTCGCGAACTGCACATCACTACACTGAACTCGTAGTGTTCGCTACTCCATGAAACGAGTTTCATGCTAACGCCTCTATGATTGCTGTCCTACAATGACGAACTTCTGCACTGCGTACTGATGTGCGAATAAAACTGGGGAAAGACGAAAATGTCCTTTTACATGATAATCTGAGTACTCACCATAGTAGCTAAACTACCAGGCAGGGTGACTGAACTAAATTTTACGACCGAAAGAAGAGACTGGTGGTTGAAAGCAGGAGTGAGCTGGATTTAGACAGCAACCGGGCTCGGATCGTTACAGCGTAGGCTCGGATCATTAATGGTAAATTACGTTTTATGAACAAATTATAAAGTTAGCCAGTTAATATATACATAACTAGCTGGCCTAATGTACATTTATGTGCATTATCTTAATGTTAGAAAGTTAAAAGTGAATTAATCTCTTGGTTTAGCTAACGTTAGTAGCTATATCATTTGTGTGATCGACTGCTACCCCTTCGAAACATTCATGTTAACCTAATGCGATACGTTAAGCATATTGTGAACATCAAAACAGTGTTCATTTGAACTATTATTACATTGCTAGGGGTGCTACGTTGTACGATGTCTCACAAATAGATTGGATAAACTGTAAACATTAGCTACCTGTGCTGGCCAGGGCAGGGTGAGCAATATGAGAATCCAAAAAGAAAATGTAACGTTACGATATTCAGCACCAAATAACAATGTATTTGAAAGTAATAATGAAAGTAACGGTAAATGTACTTTATGTGTTGAACTGATTTGCCTTTTATGGTGTCTACAACTGAAGTTCCCTATAGAAGTTATTATATTGTGGCGATCCGGGGCGATTACGAGTGATGTAAATTATTGTGTATATCGAATTGTGTATGTGTACTTGTGCTGTGCAGACCCAGTGCACGAGTGATGGTTGATGTAATCACATGATCAGAGCGTGTTCAAAAGCTCTGACGTGTACAGTAACAATGGCGGTTAATATTTGAATACAACCTCCCGCCAGGACGGCGACTGTTGTGATAAACAACAGTCGTATACAGTTCAGCTAAATGTGATAGCATGCGCTCAACCAGGTCCGCTCTATAGAATGTTCGAGCGAGGCCAACGGTTGTTTTTGAGTATGACTGAGGGGATTACGTGTGATTGGTTAAGGTGAGCTGCAGGGCACCTATTAGAGGTCGCCTTTGTTAGCATGCTCATTTGCATATCAGGGGCTATAAAGCTGGCTACAGTCCAGCGCGCGTAGTCTGTTCTGCCTGTACGCTGAGGAAGGAAGAAACAAGAGATTGTGCTCTTCAATAAATTATTACCCTGAAGCAAACCTGACTCCGACTCCATGGCTCGCCACAATGGTGTCAGAAGCGGGACGATCTGGGAACAGATCCGCGAATTGGAACGTCAGGTGACCAAGCAGATGGACGTTATCGCAGGAGCGTCTGCGAAGCGGACCAAGAGTAGACCCGGCGGGTTCCCCGAAGGAGCCAGCGCCGCAAGACCGGAGCGAGAGAGGCCGATTGCAGACCAGGCGGAGGTGCCCGCGCTGGTGGCTGACCCCGCGGCCGGAAGCGGAGCGCAAGTAGGTCGGCTGGAAGCCAACGAGGACGCCCCTGCTTCCAGGCTGAGCCAGACGGCGGTGCCGGTGCAGCGACCGACCACACCGTCAAAGGCGGCGATCAAGCTACCCCGTTACACGGGAAAGGGTGAGCTAGAGTCGTACCAAAGCCAGGTACGATTCGCAGCTAGCTACAATGGCTGGGACGAGAGCCAGACAGCCACCCACTTAGCGTTAGCCCTGGAGGGCGAGGCCTGCCAGGTGCTTCTAGACCTGGACAGCGCCGAACCACTGACGCTACCGGCACTGATGACAGCGCTGGAACGCCGGTTCGGACAGCGGCAATTCCTGGAGGTGAGCCGGGAGAAGCTCGCCACGCGACGGCGGACCGGAGCAGAGAGCCTCAGCGTCCTCGCCGCCGACATCAGGCTGTTAGCTCGCCGCGGCTACCCTCAACTCGACAACGCAGGCCAGCAGGAGCTAGCCTGCCAGACCTTCACGCAGGCCCTCACTCCGGAGCGCCTACAACAACAGGTTCGCATCGCCAAACCGGAGTCCCTGGACGCAGCGCTTCGCGAGGCCGAGCGACTGGAGCTCATCCTGGGCACCACACCCAACGGGACCCCGGCTAACAAGCCCCGGGTCCGAGCTGCCGACTGCGAGGACGGCGAGGAGGTGAGATGGGTCCAGCGGAACCAAACTCGACCGCGGCAGCGACCGGAACGGGAGCGACGCTGCTTCCGGTGCGACGAACCGGGGCATTTCGCCCGCGATTGTACCGCCCCTGCGCCAAAAGCGAGAGCTCCACAGCCGACGGGAAACGACGACGGGACGGCCCAATGAGGAGACCACCGTCCCATGCCACACTCCTCCTCAACCAGGCCCGACCCCAAACCAGCACTCACGCGCCCAGCCTGCCTATCCTAGCAAAAATTCCAAGAGCAAAAGTTCCGTTTGATGCTCTTTTAAGAGCAGAGGAACAGGCCCACGAGGCCGAGCCTCGTATTGGCAGGCTGGGGACGAAGACCGGGCTGTACTTGCCTTGCAGTTTGGACGGACAAGCCTGCTGGGCGCTGGTCGACACCGGAGCCACTATTTCCCTGGTAAGGCCGGGGGTACTTCGGGGTACTAGCGGGCTGCTTTCGGGTGCATGGACCCCTACCTCTACCCAGCTAACCTCCGTCACTGGGCAGAAGATGGGCATGCGTGGTAGTAAACAATTACAAGTGTGTGCAGGAGCCCAGCGAGTGAAACACGAGTTTTGGTTAGCAGATATAAAAGATGCATGTATTATCGGTTTGGATTTGTTAGCGTTGTGGGGAACTAGCATAAATGTGATAGCCGAAACTATAACTATTGGTACCGAAACGCTGGGCCTCCGATCAAAATGTGAATTACAAGCAGCCCGCCGAACTAAATGCCCTGGGGTGCCCCCCAAACACTGTCGCCCCAGTTCTGTGCTTGCCATGACCACCGCTGATTCGCCGCTTGTTACCGTGGTACCACCTCAGGTTACAGTACCACCGCAGACGGGCGGGCTAGCCTCAGCTACCCAGCCCTCTGCGGGGGTGCTGCAAGCCGTCCTAGCATTATGGACGCGCAGCAGCAAAGGGCTCACACCGCAGCAGAGCCAGCAGCTTAAAGCCCTGCTTGTCCGTTACACTCACCTATTCGCTGTGCGGGACGAAGAATGCACACAGACCGAACTGGTTCAACACCAGATTGATACTGGTTCGGCTGTGCCCATTCGGTTACGTCCGCACAGGCTGTCTCTAGCCAAGCGAGAGGTGGCGGAGGACAAGATAAGGGAGATGGCAGCTGCGGGCATTATCGAGCCTTCTGAAAGCCCATGGGCGGCCCCTGCTGTCCTGGTTAAGAAAAAGGACGGGGAGTGGCGTTTTTGTGTAGATTATAGGCGTCTTAATCAGATCACAAAGAAAGACGCCTATCCACTTCCCCGTATTGACGAGGCCTTAGACCATATCGCGGGGTCCAGTTGGTTTAGCTCGCTGGACCTCCGCAGTGGCTATTGGCAGGTAAGGCTGTCCCCGGAAGCGAGGGCAAAATCAGCTTTTACCATAGGGCAAGGGTTGTGGCAGTTCCGGGTCATGCCGTTCGGGCTCTGTAACGCCCCTGCCACTTTTGAGCGACTGATGGAGCGGGTGCTGTCGTCCGTCCCGCGGAGTTCCTGTGTCGTGTACTTGGACGACCTCTTAGTACACGCCAGCGACTTCGAGCAAGCCCTCGCTCATCTAAACGACGTGCTTACTGAGATTGGCCGGCCTGGGTTACGGCTCAATCCCAAAAAGTGTCAGCTGCTCCGGAGGGAGACAGCTTTCTTGGGGCACGTCGTTAGTGAGCAGGGTGTAGCCACTGACCCAGCTAAGGTGGCTTCTGTGCGGGAATGGCCGACGCCTAGCAATGTGGGTGAGCTGCGGAGCTTCTTGGGGCTAGTGTCGTACTATAGACGCTTTGTCTTGAGCTTCGCCACCCTGGCTAGTCCGCTTCATCGCTTGACCAATAAAGGTCAACAGTTCGAGTGGACAGGGGACTGCCAGAATGCTTTTGACCAGTTGAGAGACGCCCTAACGGCGGCTCCCATTCTAGCATATCCGGATGTCGCGCGACCATTCATCGTCGACACGGATGCTAGCAATGTCGGAGTCGGGGCCGTACTCTCCCAGGTGGGACCAGACGGGGAACGAGCGGTAGCCTACTACAGTAGCGCGCTGAGCAAGGCAGAGCGAAACTACTGCGTTACTCGGCGCGAGCTGTTAGCGGTGGTCAAAGCGGTTCGCCATTTTCGCCCTTACCTGCAAGGCAGCCATTTCCTCATTAGGACAGATCACGCGTCACTAACCTGGCTTTTAAATTTTAAAGATCCGGAAGGCCAGGTAGCCCGCTGGCTCGAGCTGTTGCAGGAGTACGATTTCCAGATTCAGCACAGGCCCGGAAAGCTGCATGGTAATGCAGATGCGCTTTCCCGGAGGCCCTGTGCAGAGCTGGACTGTAGGCCTTGCACTAAAGCCGAGCAGCGAGAGCAGGTGACGGAGATAGCATGCCAGGTTCAGGCTGTAGAGGGGGAGTTTGAATGGTTGCCTCTTAGCCAGCAGGACCTGCGCCTAGCGCAAGAGGGCGACGGCGAGCTGCAGCAGGTGCAGAGCTGGGTCACGGCAGGGGCACGGCCTGCATGGGGGGAAGTGTCGGCCAGTAGCCCAGCTGTGAAGGCTTACGTGAGTCAGTGGGGGAGCCTGACGTCGCAGGGTGGGCTGCTCTATAGGCGGTGGCAGGCCCCCGGCTCCGACCAGGACCTCCTCCAGCTGCTGGTGCCCCGTGCGCTCCGCCCCCAGGTACTGGGACTGGTACATGGCTCTGTGGGGGCGGGGCACTTTGGCATCAGCAAGACTTTGCACCGACTGCGGAGGAGGTTCTACTGGCCTGCCTGCCGCCGGGACGTGGAGCTGCACGTCCATTGCTGCGACGCCTGCACGGCCAAGAAGGGGCCGACGCAGCGGTCGCAAGCCCCCCTCCAGCGGTACGTCGTGGGAGCTCCGATGGAACGGGTCGGAGTAGACATCTTAGGGCCTTTCCCCGTCACCGAGTCCGGCAACCGCTACGTGCTTGTGGCCATGGACTACTTTACTAAGTGGCCCGAGGCGTACGCGGTGCCGGACCAATCGGCGGACACGACGGCGGAAAGGCTCGTAACTGAGATGTTCGCCCGGTTCGGAGCCCCCGAGGAGCTACACAGCGACCAGGGGCGAAATTTTGAGTCGCGGGTGCTGGCGGCTGTGTGTAAGCGGCTGGGAGTGGCCAAAACCCGCACTACGGCGTTGCACCCCCAGAGCGACGGGCTTGTTGAACGCTTTAATAAAACACTGGCCACCCAGTTAGCAATTCTAGCCAGCCAGCACCAGCGGGACTGGGACCGCCATTTGCCCCTGGTCCTGTGGGCATACCGCTCCGCCGTGCAGGAAAGCAGTCAGTGCTCCCCCGCTGCGCTCATGTTCGGGCGCGAGCTGAGGACGCCCGTCGACTTGGTGTTCGGAGCCCCGCCCGGACCAACGGAGCACCACCAGTCAGAGGCCGGGTACGCACGGGCCTTGATCGAGCGCCTGGAGACCGCCCACAGCTTTACCCGCCAGGCCCAATCCGCCGCAAGTGTTAAGCAGAAGCGAGCGTATGATGTGCGCTGTCGGGGGCAGCCCTTCACCAGCGGAGACAAGGTATGGATCTACTGTCCGATCCGTAAGAAGGGTCTGTCCCCGAAATTGCAGTCGCATTGGCGGGGCCCTGGTGAAGTGGTGGGCCGGCTTAGCGAGGTGGTCTATCGAGTGCGCATGCCCGGCCGAAGGAAACTGGTGGTGCTTCACCGGGACCGTCTAGCTCCTTACCGGCCGCTGTTGGATGGTGTTGAGGAGGGGATGGGCGTCGGCGAGGATCAACCCGCTTTACGTGCGCCCACCCCTCCTCCACCAGAAAACCCAGCGGCAGCTGAGGGCCCGAATCGCCCTTCTCGCCAACGGAGAACTCCTGCCCGTTTCCGGGACTTTGTGCGTGAGTGCGGACAGTTTAAGGGGTCGCAGGGGACTGCTGACCCCTTAGGTGGGGGCAGTGTGGCGATCCGGGGCGATTACGAGTGATGTAAATTATTGTGTATATCGAATTGTGTATGTGTACTTGTGCTGTGCAGACCCAGTGCACGAGTGATGGTTGATGTAATCACATGATCAGAGCGTGTTCAAAAGCTCTGACGTGTACAGTAACAATGGCGGTTAATATTTGAATACAACCTCCCGCCAGGACGGCGACTGTTGTGATAAACAACAGTCGTATACAGTTCAGCTAAATGTGATAGCATGCGCTCAACCAGGTCCGCTCTATAGAATGTTCGAGCGAGGCCAACGGTTGTTTTTGAGTATGACTGAGGGGATTACGTGTGATTGGTTAAGGTGAGCTGCAGGGCACCTATTAGAGGTCGCCTTTGTTAGCATGCTCATTTGCATATCAGGGGCTATAAAGCTGGCTACAGTCCAGCGCGCGTAGTCTGTTCTGCCTGTACGCTGAGGAAGGAAGAAATAAGAGATTGTGCTCTTCAATAAATTATTACCCTGAAGCAAACCTGACTCCGACTCCATGGCTCGCCACAATATTCTATCCATCGAGCTAAAATATTTTATTGCTGAAGTAGGCTACTGTAGCCTACCGTTACTACTTTAACATGTAACGTATCACTTTGCTCCCATATTAACTGCACAAGCACTTTACTTACCAAGGTGGTATACTACGAAGCAGGATTACTGAGTTAGTACTAGCTGGATAACTCAATAAAACCCAGAACAGCTCTTTTTACTTCAGTCCATGCATGTTCCAGATTTGGGAGGGTTCCGGGGTTTACTCTGTAATTAATCTTACTTCGTACGTATACCCCCCAATACTCCTTATAATATTTGTTTATGTTGGTATTATTAGAATATAATATAATAACTTTTATTACAACTTCAGTTGTAGCCCCAGCAACAACAAAAAAGACATAGACAGTGGGACCCACAAACAAACATATCAAATAAAGACATCCAACAGAATCATTACATCAATAAAGTGAATGAAAGTGCAATACAGCCATGATTAAACATAGCCCCCGCTGTCCAGTGTCACCAAGCAGTCCAACGCACTAACTCCACATCCACGAATTTCCTCCATACATGCAGTGCCGCGGTCTCTGTACACCGCCAAAATTGTTTTGTTATGTTGTGCACTGTATATTTTGTATATTGCTGAGCTACCTGTAAGCATTGCGCAAAGCAAATTCCGATGATGGCAATAAAGGGAAATTAAGCAACCTCCAGATTAAATGTAATCGCCTATTAGTTTGGTTTGGGGGGGGGGGGGGGGGGGGAGCCTATTAGTTTGGTTTGGGGGGTGCAATCACCTTAGACTTTACAGCCGTGGGTTCGTAAAAATATATGTACTTATTTTTGCGGTTTGCATATGAGGTGGTCCGCGAAAATCCTTGATAATAAAAAGTGGTCCGCATAAACAAAAAGTTTGAGAACCCCTGGCCTAGGTGGTTGTAGGATGCACGTGAAGTACGAGGCAATGGCTGATTGACATCCAGTAGGTTAAGTAACTTGAGATTCTGTATTGTCACTCTCATTGGTTAAGACCAATACTACAAATTGCACAGTGCAAATTGGACAGTTGAAGAAACTGCAAACCAACTGATAACTAACCTCCACAGTTAGGCGACATTCTATATAGCATACAGTAACGCAATAGGCTACAACCAGTTTTTGCATAATGGAAAACGATTATTTTCAGGTGGGTCCTTTAAGCGCGAAGATACCTATTGTATTCATAGCCCGAGTGTCATAACGCAGATTACAATATCATCAGTAGTGTACTTATAGCTGCACTTATTATTAATAGATAGATCAGTGCCGATCCACATAGCCTAATTAACAATATTCAGTAAATAAGACACCACGTTCCATTCAATTTGACGGTATGCATATTTATATGCAAAATTAAGAGCACTGTCAACCTACAGTAGGTTCAATTTTAATATTTTGTGTTACTATCAATACTAAGCTACCACGATTTACAGTACAAACAAGCAGGCGTATGAAGTGAGCCAAGTAGCCTACAATGCCAGAGGTTCGGTCTCTTTAAGAAGGTCATTTGACGCAGGTTTTGACACAGTGGTGTTGTCATGGCGGATGGAAAACGGTCAAGCACAGATCCCTCGCCTGCTACAAGCATGTCCTCTCTCGGGAGGGCTTTGTCTCATTCGTGTTTGAATCAAATTGATCAGGCCGACTTTTTCCCATCTCAAACATCTCTTCATCGGGGAAATTTAACACAGCCGGGACGAAGGAGGCGATTGTCCAGCAGTGCGAGTCTCGAATCCCTGGAGGTGAGCCCAAGTGCTGAAGCGCGGGTATTGGTCATCAACACCGGAGGAACTATCGGAATGATGTACCACAACAACGGTAAGAAATGCTACAAACAGGCACCTCAAACCGGTTTAGGCTACATTGCTAGCTACTTTTGACAAATTCAGGTGCGTTGTTAGCTCGCTAACATTGTGACAAGAGGACTACAACTTGTTTACCGGCCTAAAATCCGTTTAAGTTTGCATTAAGTAACGTTAACATAACGTTAGGCTAAGCATTGATAGCTTCCCAAACGTTCTATAATAAATGTCAACTTAGTGTTAACGTAGAGGGGGTTTATTCTTTATTTTTTTTACAGTCGATAACGTTAGCTGTATTCCTCTTGGCGAAATTATAACGTTACCTAGCCAACAATGTTTGGGGTAGCCTATATAGCCAGCAAAGCAGGCTTAAATGTCTACAGTTATTTCATTTCCGCAGTTGAATTCTGCATGTGAAATCATGAGGGAGAGTGTCCATATGGCACGTGTTGCAGCCTTCAGAATAGACTAACGTTCCTACATACAGAACTCTGAGCTTTTCTATAATCACTGATGTAATAATATAATCACTGATGCTAAACTCTTCTCACGAATCCATTTGATTATATAGTCGTAACATTTTCGTTACCTCATACCCTCAAATTCTCCCCCTGCTCCCCCCAAAGCCAAATCGAGAAAAAATAAAATCGGACAACAATATGAAGTCGGCGCCAGGCTATTAGAGCTGCAGACGATTCGGCCAATCATAAAAATGCCACATCGAAATAATACATTTCTGTAATATCTGATTGGTTGGTTTGGACATATAAAACATGGAGACGCAGCGAGAGAGAGGTCAGTTTCTTTGGTCAATCTATGCTCGCTCTTCTTGATAACTGTAACGCATTGCTTAGGATAAAATATTCGCTAGCCTAGCTTACTCAGTGAGTTGAGGATAGTGACGGGAGTCTCCATCTAGAATAATTGATTTTAAATAGATTGATTACATGTTGCATCTAGCCTAGTTGTTATACAGTAACTGCGATTCTACGAAACATCTACAGCATTGCATTTTAGCTGGCTGCATGTGTGTGTGTGCGCGCCCGTGTGTGTTAGCTAGCCTGCTGCTGCGTGTTGGCGATAGTCAGCCGTACTTTCCTCAAACTTTGGAATACTTCACATATATTAAAATACACGATCATATCTGTCTCTATCACTCTCACGGCGAAACGGCAGCCGTCAATAGAGGCAAGCGCCCTGGCGTCTCAGGCATAAAAAAGAGGGGGAGCTTTATGGCTAAAATATAAATAAAAAATAAAATTATGAGCCTGTTACAGTAACGTAGTTTCACATGTAGAAAATAGCTCAAAGAGACTGAAATGATGAAGGAATATAGCTCATCTTTAATATACTTGTTTCCATATAAGATTAGATAATGATTTGGTATTATTGGGCATAAATACAGTTGTCCTATAAGATGAGGGGGGTGGAGGTGGGTTTAAAATGTAATGTAATAAAATGATTGTATCCATGAATGTAGCCTACTGATTAGCATATACTTTAGCTTTATATGAAATAATCTCAAATATTCATAAATGAAACATTTTATTTTAGAAAATGCCCTGTGTGAGGTGTGAGGAAATTAGTTTTAAAAGGCTCCCCCAGACCCCAGCTACTTTGTCCCCCCCTTGTGCCCCACAAACATCTCTTCATGCCCCCCCAATCAAAGCAATCTAGTATTTAGATTACATTCCTTATCTTATTTCACAAAAGCCTGCATGTCCAACTTGATGTAACATATGACTGTCCTTCTGGCAAGGGTTGTGTTTGGAAGTCTAAAGTTTTGTTTAGTGAAAACATCACAGGGAGGTTCCCAGGTTCTCTCTTATTTTAGCTTCTTCTGTATACTCCTGTATTTCCTATAGCCTACTGATGTGAAACACCCACACACGCTGCAACAACAGATATTACTTAGCATTTTGGAACAGTTTTAAAGTATAATTAAAAATCCTTGTCTTATGGTATCTTTGTATTTTTTCTGTCTTACAACACTATGTTAGTTACATGCATAACAGCCCCCACCCACCCCAAAACATACACACACGCGTGTATGGCAGCAGCTGTGATACTGACCCGCGGAAATATTTTCACTACCCAATGGTGGCAGTTATGATCATATGCCCTGTAACAAGGTTCTAAATTTAGCATAACGTCCAATGAAATGACTTAACCAGCTTAAATGTCATTCAGCTGCCGGACCACATCTCTCCTAGTTAAACACTTCAGGGCCTTCAGTCATGTGCTGCACAGCTTGCAGCACATATTCATTTTATGATCAAAAGCTTACTGTTTTACATCAGTCTGTTTGCCTATGCAGAGGTAGAAAGGTAGAAGCAAATAGGTTACATGTCGTATATTGTGAGCTAAATGCCTTAGAATAATACATATGACCAGAAATGGCATTGAGAGCCAGTGAGCCAATAGTTCACAAGATCAAACCATTACCCATTTAAGAGTCAATCATAAAAACATACATTGGGGCACATCATGTGGTCCGCAGGAGAATTACAGTGAGGCCCAGCTGATGTTTGAGTAACTAAACATACTATTCCAGGACATCCTTGTTTACTTAAATGTCCTAATGTAAAGACAACCTGAAAAAATTACTAGATTTACATAACTTTAATAAGTAAGTGTTGGGTAAATTCTGAGTTCAAGTCACTGTTGGTAAGAAATAACACTGTGCAGAATGAGATACAAATTGAGACAGCTGCAAAGATATAAAGTACAATTACTTTATTATCAAAGAACCAAATGCACATGGGGTTCAGTGTCTCCCTGTCAGACAATGAACAAAGTTTGCTCAGTTTTGCATAGTTTTTATTCATTTCCTATCACTGGGCAGATAGCTCTATTCTAGGAGTGGTCTTTGCGCCACTGCTCAATCACCAGTTCAGCATTCCGCCCACATTCCCCTTTCAGTATCATGTTGTTTTGCACAGTTCGCATAAGAAACTTACACAAATAGTCAAATGCACAATAGTATCAGCTCATAGCACATTCTGTAGTTAGGGCGGTTCTTCTTATTTTCTAAGCAAAGCACATTAGTATTCATCATAACATTTTGCAATACAATGTTCTAAAAAACAAATTTAAACAAATTTCTCCATCATAAGCATTTTATTCCAAGCTCTGTGTCATTATACACAGGTAGTTTACAGTTATCTCCAAACTTTAAAGATGAGCAAAGAAGGTCACACAATAAACAATACAGGTAATGAGCTGTACTAGATGCTCAAAAGATTAATAAGAAAATGAAATAATTTCATACTAATACAATTGCTCAGACATAAATATATTTTTTGCTTTTTAATAAAGACTTTGAGACCATTTCTCCATTGCATAATCTCTCCAGATTCTTCAGATTCTTCTTGGTCCTCGCTTGTGGACTCCTCTTCAGCTCACCCGACAGGTTTTCAGTAGGGATGTTCCTAATGACTAATTTCCCTGACGTTTAAACAGAAGTTTAAACTTAGACTAGTTGACTAGTCTGAAAGTAAGAAAACACTCAGAAACCAGTCAAAATTGAGCACAATTTAATCTATAAGGTTAAACATTGTCCGAAAAAATATTGCGTATATTATAAGAGCCATTTGAAACCGTTAATCACATTCTTCAATAACCAAATCGTATTTTAAATGCCGCTGAAATGTGTGGCACTTTGCACCTTGCATTATGAACATTGCAGAACATTATCCTACAAAACATGACAACAACTCTTTAATTTATTGTTCATATAAAAAGACGCATTTATTTTTTGTTATATCTGACAGTTTCGACTGCTGTCTAAATAAAGGTATACAGGAAACCAACACACACAGATCAATACCTGTTATGGACATCGGAACACCCCACAGCACACAAACTATCAGTGGTAAGAACCTTATACAACCGCACCACCATCATAACAGACCCAGTGGACAGACAGGAGGAAGAAAAACACATTAAAAATGCTCTCACCCAGTGTCAATACCCAGGTTGGGCCATAAGAAAGGGAAAACAAGGACTCCAGAAAAACAAAGTAGAAACAAAAAAGAAAAGTACCACCAAATCAGAAAACCTTGGCATGGTCACCCTTCCTTACATCCGGGGGATCACAGAGCGTGTACAGAGGGCAATGAATAAACACCGCATAAGCACACCAGTGAAGCCGTACACCAAGCTACGCCAGGTGCTGGTGCATCCCAAGGACCGCATTGACCCAGAAAAGAAGTGTGACATAATATACGAGATCCCATGCCTATCATGCAATAAAACTTACATTGGAGAGACAGGTAGAGCGTTTGGCACACGAAAGAAAGAACACCAGAAAGAATGCGAAAAGGAAACATCTGGAGCGCGCACACGTGCAACAAAACAGAAAGCGGACCAGGAGAACCTGAAATCAGCCATCTCTGATCACTGCAAAAGGGAGAACCACATCATGGATTGGGATAAGGCCAAGGTTATTCGATCAGAAAACAACAAATACCACCGTTGGATCAGGGAGGCACTGGAGATCCGGAAACGTGCACACAGGACTGTAAACCGAGATGAGGGGGCCTACATGCTGTCACATACCTGGGATGCAGTCCTCCATAAACCACAGGACAGCAGAAGGCGTGGTCATCCCACCCATACAGGTGGGATGACCTACCCTACATAAACCAGCCATATACACGTCACAGCAACATCATGTGACGTCTCTGAGGAAGACTGCAGGAAGTCAGCAGTCGAAACTGTCAGGTATAACAAAAAATAAATGCGTCTTTTTATATGAACAATAAATTAAATAGTTCTAGTTAGACGAAATGAACTTATTTGGATTATGACAACAACTCACTAAATAAAAGTTAACAAATATCATTTATTGAAAACAATATTCAACGTAACAAAATTTTTTTAGGAAACGTGCCTGATTCTTACAACGGCATTTTCATTGGGTGAACGCGATCGCATAGCAAATACAGTAAAAAATAATAATCGGTCATCAGAAAAGCTACCAATAATAGGAACACAAAAAAATAACAGTTAGGCCGACTGATCGACGTGACATTAGATTTGTTTTATTGGGCTATTCAACAACGCGATAAGCCTACTTACTCTTTCCACCTCGCTGGTTTAACTTGCAGGGCGAACAGGCTAATGCGTTTTGTTTTTTTCCTTCGTTTTTTTTATTTTATTTTTTTAACCCGGCGTTGTTAACATTAGTAACGGATGCTCGTTTTTTTTTATAAAGCAACATTTGACCAGGAAAACATGACATTTCCGTGCAAATTATGTCAATATGTAATTTAAATGTGTACATTAATAAAATAATAAGTTTAACCGACTAGTATTTCTGGTGCCGACTAGCGAGGGTAGCAACGTTTAATCGACTAGTCGACTAAACGCGCACATCCCTAGTTTTCAGTGGGGTCCAGGTCAGGTTGAGATGGCCATTGCAAAACCTTGATTCTGTGGTCAGTGAACCATTTCTGTTTAGATTTTGAAGTATGCTTTGGATCATTGTCCTGCTGGAAAATCCAAGCACGTTTTAGCCTACTGGCAGAGGCAGCCGGATTTTTGTCTAAAATCTTCGGGTATTTGTTGGAATCCATGATGCCATGTATCCTAACAAGGTCCCCAGGGCCTTTGGAGGAAAAACAGCCCCACACCACAACATCACAGATCTACCACCATACTTCACAGTGGGGATAAGGCTCTTTTCTGCATAACTATGCCTCTTATTACACCAAAACCGCCTTTGGTATTTATTGTGAAAAAGCAAAGTTTTCATCTTGTCTGACCATAGCACCCAGTTCCAATAAACCTTTCAGTGACATTTAGCAAACTCCAGGCGCTTACATTTGTGGAATGATAACAGCAGAGGCTTTCTTCTGGAAAACCTTCTAAATAGCTTATTGGCATAGAGGTTAGGTCTAATTAGGCCTGTTCACACTGTCCTTAGCCCCGGGCTAAGAGCCTCCTTAGCCCCAGGCTAAGAGAGATTTCAGCCCAGGGCTAAGAAAGTGTTCACACTGGCACATTCTAAAGTGGGTTAGCACCAAACTTAGCCCTGGGCTATCTGACCCTGCTAGGCCTTTTCACACTGCACTGTAGTTAGCCCTGGGCTATCCTTAGCCCCTGGCTAAGGATAACCCAAGGCTAGCTCATCCTGTGTTCACACAAGCATTTATTAACCCTGAGCTAAGCATTAGCCCTGGGTTAAGGATTCACACTGCACCCCTAAGCCATGGGCTAACGTCCGTTCTACACTATTGGATTGGACATTGAACATTCTATGCATTGCCACAATCGTTGCCACTGACCCCGTTTCACACTGGCTATTTTGGCACCGTGTTTGGGGAGATTTCTGGGGCTAACCCCGAAAAGTCGGTGCTAACCCTTCTCTGGAGCAGGGTCGGATTGCCCAGGGCTAAGGTTGGTGCTAGCCTACTGTAGAATGTGCAAGTGTGAACACTTATTTAGCCCTGGGCTAAAAATATTTTTAGCCTGGGGCTAAGGAGGCTTTTGTGAATCCTTAACCCAGGGCTAACACTTAGCCCAAGGTTAATAAATGCTTGTGTGAACACAGGATGAGCTAGCTAACCCTGGGTTATTTTTAGCCTGGGGCTAAGTATAGCCCAGGGCTAACTACAGTGCAGTGTGAAAAGGCCTATTGTAATTTTGGTGGTTTAGTGATCCCAGGATGCAACTTCTGAAATTATTCAACTGTCACGTTTGTCACTTGAACTGTGGGGGCAAATTACACTTGTCCTCTTCCATGCTTCAATCACAGCTCCAGTTGCTTTAAACTTCTTAATTATTGCCCTAATGGTGAAATAGGTAGTTTCAGACGTGAATCTATTTTTCTATAGCTATTGCCTGATTTATGAAGGTCAACAACCTTTTGTCTCATGTCATTTATGTTCTCTGATCTTTGCCATGTTGATGGATGATGTTTTGGTGTGCCACCTCATATTTGTACTCTAGTGAAACAGAAAGTTGAGAATGACCACATAATAGTTCCTAAAGACTCAGGTGTGCTTAAAAAAAATAAAAATAATAATATGACTGGGAATATACTTTAATTTGGTTTTATTTGTAACTATTGAAGAGTTTTTTAAATTTTTTTTAATGTGTATGTTTCTATGAATATGTTTGTTTTTTTTTTTTAGTAAATCAGATTAGATATTTCTCATATTTTGAGTATAAGGTACATTTTCCAGGGTTGCCAATAATTCTGGTGGGCACTGTTTGTTGCCATGATTGGTATGCTGTTCTGAAGTATGCCACTAGGTGATGGTATAACCAAAGGAATCAGTACATGTTAAATCTACAAACTGGGAGATTAGTGTAACACTAAAACCATATTTCCGAGTAAAGATGGTGAGAACATTCTCTCACTGTGTGTTAATGTGTTCCTATTCTGATTTGTTAGGTTGTGGCTGTTTGCATGTCAATGGAAGAGAATCATTGCGCTGTTTTTTCTGACTGATACACAGCACGGTGATTCAGGGTGTTACTAACATTATCCCAAAAAAATGATATGCAAAATGAGGACCCTTATCTTTCCCTCACACTCACAGTACTGTGTCCAGAGCCCAATGCCTTCGTCAAGACCCTTCGCAAACTACCCATCCTGCACGACGAGCAGTACGCCCAGCAGACCCGTCTGTATGACTACTGTCCCTATGACAACACCCTGGTCCTTCCGTAAGTCACATTTCTGTATGGGAAAGAGCCCTTGTTCCTTGCATTTACACTTTCTACAAGTTTGGGTCTGGGATCATTAGTTAAATTAATTGTTAAATCGTTAAAATGTCAAATTATTGTAGTATTTTGTTCCTCCATATATAAGGTACAGTAATTTAATGATCACCCTTTAAGGATTAATGATTGATCAGGATTCAGGTAATAATATAACTTCTTGAACCAGAGTAGGTTATGCATTTATGACATCATTTGCACTTATTCACCAATCACTCTACGAACAAACGTGTTTTTAATACTTTCAAAAAAACATTTTTTATTTATTTTTTATTTTTTAACAAACATTTCAGGACTAACTGATGTTTGCTTTCCAACCTTCTGTTCTACCCAATAAAAAATCCCAAGTAAGAAAACCTTGGTGAATGCCAGAATGTTCGTACACACGTTTTAAAGAAAGTCTTAAGAACAAATGTGTTGGTAGAATGGCTGGTGAATGAGGCCCATTAATCTTCATGTCAACTAATGATGCCACATCATAATATTTCTCACAGGCTTTTTAATCTTGCACTCCTCTCTACCATCTTTTAAAAATGTCCCATGATTCCCAGTGCTGCCACCATGCTAGATATATGTTAGGGGAACCGATCGGACCCACACGCAGGTACCAAGGTGTAATATGAATCAGGCTTTATTCAGGGTCCACAGAACAGGGTCAAGGGCCAGCAACCAGAGCAATGCAGAACAGGCAGAAACTAAATCAGGTCCAGGCAGGGGTCAGAGTCCAAGCAATCAGAGCAATACGGAGAAGGCAGGGTGAAGTCCAGAACAGGCAGGGGTCAGAGTCCAAGCAATCAGAGCAATACGGAGAAGGCAGGGCGAAGTCCAGAACAGGCAGGGGTCAGAGTCCAAGCAATCGGAGCAATACGGAGAAGGCAGGGCGAAGTCCAGAACAGGCAGGGGTCAGAGTCCAAGCAATCAGAGCAATACGGAGAAGGCAGGGCGAAGTCCAGAACAGGCAGGGGTCAGAATCCAGGCAATCAGAGCAATACGGAGAAGGCAGGGCGAAGTCCAGAACAGGCAGGGGTCAGAGTCCAAGCAATCAGAGCAATACGGAGAAGGCAGGGCGAAGTCCAGAACAGGCAGGGGTCAGAGTCCAAGCAATCAGAGCAATACGGAGAAGGCAGGGCGAAGTCCAGAACAGGCAGGGGTCAGAATCCAGGCAATCAGAGCAATACGGAGAAGGCAGGGCGAAGTCCAGAACAGGCAGGGGTCAGAGTCCAAGCAATCAGAGCAATACGGAGAAGGCAGGGTGAAGTCCAGAACAGGCAGGGGTCAGAATCCAGGCAATCAGAGCAATACGGAGAAGGCAGGGCGAAGTCCAGAACAGGCAGGGGTCAGAGTCCAAGCAATCAGAGCAATACGGAGAAGGCAGGGCGAAGTCCAGAACAGGCAGGGGTCAGAGTCCAAGCAATCAGAGCAATACGGAGAAGGCAGGGCGAAGTCCAGAACAGGCAGGGGTCAGAATCCAGGCAATCGGAGCAATACGGAGAAGGCAGGGCGAAGTCCAGAACAGGCAGGGCTGGATGGGGACAGGCAAGGCAGGCAGGAAAACAGGAGTAGGACGGGTCGACAAAGGACTGGGAACAGGAACTCGGAACAGGCTTTTTATATGCCAGATTGACAACGAGACGATGAGGAAACACATACCAGGTGCGGGGAGTGGAGACACGAAATGGGGAAAAGGGAAAATGTGGAACGGACTGCAAATACTGAAAATACATAGAAACGGAAAAACCAAGAACAGATTAAGACGTAGAGGCACGGGACATGACAGATATAGGCCTATTGCTAGACTTGTCAAGTGCAGACTGGGCCCAATACTAGCAGGATAGTGTTTTGACTTTGGTTGGTTCTAGCTGTCTTCTGTAATGGGACCTGTAGGGTGTACAACAGCCATTATCTCAAAGGTGTGTGTCAGAGGAACACACATTTAACCTGCAGTCCCCCTGGCTCGTGGGTGAAAGCACTCAGGAGGCGCAATTGGTGATTCTAAAAAAAAGTACACAAGAACATGCAAAATAAGAACATGAAAACCTCCCTCTCAGAGCAATACTCAGTGTAGGCAGCTACGCTCTGTCAGGTATAATCACTAAACCTAACCCACCAAACTGAGTTTGTGGGGGAAAAAGTGCACTATTTGCATTTACTTGTAAGTAAAAGTTAAGAACAAATGTTCTTTGAATACAGGCCATCATATATAGTATCCAGCTTGGCGAGAGTGGGGCATCATTTAATGTCCCCTCAGCCGGTGCTGGCTCAGGGTGTTAATTCCAGCTTGTGCCTTGACTGGAAGTTGCTGAGAGGTTGGAATGATATTAATGTTAATATCTTCTGAAGTGCAATTTTCACACCAATTATTTCAGAGGGAATGCAAACTTCCTCTATTGTGGGGCAAGTTTCTTTGAGCAGAGGTTAGCATTAGACCAGTAGAAAAAGCTCTGATATAGCTTCCTGAGCATCGCCTCTCTGGCACAGCACATATGAAGGCTGCTTTCACCTTCCAGTTATACCAAGTTGTACACCTTGATGAACAGTGGCATCCAATGAAACAACCCCAGGAACTTGGAATGGAGCAAAAGGATGGACGCTTTCTGTCACCCGGAAGCACAAAGGCCGTTTCCTGTACTTTTTTTCCCCCCTGCATGCAGAGCGTGTTGAGTCTAACCTCTCTGTGTTGTTTTGACAGGATGCCGACGCACCACGCAGACCAGCTTTCAAAAGGGTCCTGTATTACTGGTAGCACATTGCGTGCCTGTGTTGTTTGCTTGTGGCTTGCTTTGCTTCTGACTGCTCCAACCGCTCTGGAGAAACCGCTGAGCCAGAGAAACGTATCGCCACGCGGATTCGCCGAAGTGACCTGAAACACGGGCGGACAGGAAGCGACCCGTTTCAGCTGCAGTTGTAACGGCAACGCGCTTCCCTAGCTCTTACTTATATGATCCTCTTCTTTGAGAGAAAAGGGCGTAATCCTGTCCGTTCCCGTGCTGAGGAGGATCGGCGGGTATAGCGCAGGCCTTCTCAGGACAATGCTGTGACATTGTAGCCAAGCTGTGGGGAGAACTGCAGGGAGGTGCAAACCTCAGCTTAGCTTAGCATTGGTGTTAAGCTGGTGGTGAGGAAACTAATCTGACCTGAGAGCATTGATCTCTGTGCTCTGTTTGTGAGGACCTGCTGGGGGTCTGTTGTGAATGGGCCGGGGCGGGTGGTAGGGGTGACTGGTATCTCCCCTCCAGATGGAGCCGTGACCGGGCCCGGGCCTCCCAGGGTATGATCCCCGATCCGCTCTGCTCCTCGCGTGCTGCGCTAATCTGCGTAGACAGAGAAGGGGCCTGGGGCGTAAACTTCGCCCTGAAACACAAGATCCCAGAAGCGCAGATCGGGGATCTGTGTGGGGGTTATAGATAAAGAGACCCCCGAACAATGCTCTAATTAAAAAAGGGAGTGTGTGTGTGTACTCACGCACGTGTGTGTGTGTGTGTGTGTCGGGCGGGTTGGTTATTTGTTATGAGAGCTCTCTGCACCCCATGCCCGCCTCGCGGCTGTGCTTGTTGAAGTGTGGCCATATGTCATCCCTGAATCACACTTTCAAGGCGTCGGCTGCATGGCCCATGGCAGCACTGTGATAACACTGAGATTGTCTCTGCCACAACTCTATTTCAGTTCAATCACATTGTGTGGTGAAACACAAATATTTATATTATATGTGCGAGTATAAATGTAGCTTAATTTGAGTTTAATGCAACCATCTCTATTTGGAGGTTGTAAGGTAACTTTTCTTCCTCAGTAATAACTATTTAATAACTTCAGTGATGACCATCTTGTTAGTTTTGAATGTTACTGCTGTGCTTGTCTCTATGATTGAATGCTTTAGACTGTACATCAATCGTCCATTTTCTTTGAACACTAACCATTTGCATTTGTGCCTCTGTGTGAATGCCCTGTATTAACCTGAACAAGCTTTCACTGAAACCACAAAATTTCAAAAGCAAACATGTTTGTGCACATTTGTGTCTGTGAGTAACCTTTGATCTGTTATGAAGTGAACTGTGGGGTCGTGGCATCGAGAGCAGCGGTGCTAGACCGCGAGTTGCCGGGAAACCGGAGAACGCCGTGAAATTAATGCTGCACTGGGCAAACTCCTGCCGACTGCAGTCATGAGCGGCAGTCCCTCCATTACTAGGAATTTCTCTGCTACATTGAGGGACCACAGAGTGGGGAGTATTGATTTATTGAAGTAGCCACCAGGGAAATTCTGTGGAGAGACGCAGAAGTCAGTACGTCCTTAGGAAGAGCTCCAGTTCTCCCTCCTCGTTCCACGTGTCTCACAAAAAACCTGCCAGGCAGCACCCATCCTGTCTATGCAAATCCACCCCACAGCCCTCCCCCCACTCTGTGGGCTATACTGCAAGGTAAATAAATAATTGGTGATTTGAATGCAGTTTCCAGCGGCACCCTTTGCTCAAAGATTATCAACAACATATGTTGGAGGGTTGTCTCGCGAGTCGGGGCTAATTAACGCAGCATCGATGGGCTCTGCTGGCTAGATGGGAGGGGGGGGGGGGTGGAGAGGGGTGGAATGATCGTAGGGAATTCGGCCCCCCAACTGTTCCATTGAACCCCCGAAAAAGGCAGGGCTCCCTCCCATCTCCTTGTTTGCATGCTGGTGTATGCTAATGAGAGTGCCCTGGCTCGTCTTTTAAAAAGAGAGATTAAAAAAATATTTTTTTCTCAGCTGCTTAGCCACTCGCGCCGTGATTAGCTCCATAGCATGGAGAACACGGGACATCAAATTTAACACCACTTAGGGAGGGCATAAATATGCATGTGGGGCCAGGATGTGCTGCCCCCTTTTAATTGGGACATGAGGTCTCGCCCCTATTTGTTTGGGATGCAGAGGTCCCTCGCTAACCCCCCCCCCCCACGCTCACAACCCCCACTGCATCCCAAACTGGTAGGAAGACTACTGAATCTTTGAGAGGTGTTTTTTTTCACCCAAAACGGTTTTAACTCATTCCCGCCACCCCCATACCTTCATTTCGTACCACCATAAATTTCTGCCTTGCTTTCAAGGAGGGTACGGTCCCCATCGTTCAGGTAGAAGGCCCAAAAAATCCACTTTGTCCCGCTTCTCTCTCGGAGCGGAGTGCACTCCGTGTTCTTTCATAACCAACCCTCTCTGCTCCGATTAAAGCTGAATTTGCTCCAACTCATACTGTGTCTGTAAAATAAACAACACAAAGACTAGCACTTAAAGTGGATTTTGTCTTTTTAAATATTTTAATTGGCTAATTTACTACACGGTAATTAATTGTTGATTGATTCTGTTGGTAAACAAATCTGCACTGGCTTAAATGCACTGAGTCTTTTTGCGCTCGTTTACAGCGGGCGAGATGGAGAGACGCAGTTGCTCATATTTTGTCTCTTGTGTTTGCTTCTCCTCTTTGCTGTGGCGTCCCCAGGCTTTCCAAGCAGAACAAGAGGATTGTGTTCACGGTCCTGGAGTACTGCCCCCTGCTGGATTCCTGTAACATGACCACTGATGACTGGGCCACAATCGGAAAGGATGTTGAGGTGCCTCCCGATTTAGTCTGTAACCCACTACCAGACAGTGTCACATTGTGTCAATCTGTACTCAGTCCTGCCACTAAAAGCCCACAGTGTATGCTTACACTGGAATATCTGTCTGTTGAATTAGACATTCGTAGAGTGGAGTAGGTAGCTGAGTTGAGTAACTTGAGTAGGTAGAAAAATTATTCTCACTATAGTATAGGCCAATTTGGTAGCAAGATTATTCTCACTGTAGGCCAATTGTCTTTTTTAACAAACTGCCTTATTTTTTTTTTGTATTCATGGTCGCTGTATTCAAATGAAATTCTGTTGATTATATATGTAAATAAAACCCTGTAACTAGTTGGTGGCAGATGGGTATTGTGATTAATAGCATCCTTAACAACAGTGTTTGCCTCCCATGTCTAACTGTTTTGACTCCAGAAACACTATGAGAAGTATGATGGCTTTGTGGTTCTGCATGGGACGGACACTATGGCGTACACGGCTTCTGCCCTGTCCTTCATGTGTGAGCACCTGGGAAAGCCCATCATTTTGACAGGCTCCCAGGTAAGGCCCCCCGCAGAGCGAGGACCGTTAATCTCTCAGGGAAATGGCCGGTGACAGCTGCACCTCAAAGTGCCACAAACATTTACCTCACTGCCAAGCTTGAAAAAGCTACTGTATCACTCAAAGACGTGTATTTTTCCACTGCGTCTCACAGGTGCCCATTTACGAGATGAGGAACGATGGTCGAGACAACCTCCTGGGGGCGCTGTTGATTGCTGGCCAGTTTGTGATCCCAGAGGTGAGTTTGACACCCTCACTGACTCCTCGTGGCAGGCCCTCAGAACTACAGGAAGGCTTGAGCCTCCTGCAGCTCACCAAACTCAGACTCGATGCAGGCATAGTAACGCATCTTTACGGCCGAACTGCCTCACCTTTGGAAAATGGGCTATAGGTTATAGTTATAGGCATTATAGAGATAATTCATGCATTAGGTATGAACGACACGCTCAGTGCATGACTATGTGAGACCAGGAAGTATCGGCGTATCTGACGTTCCACAGGGCCCTTCCTGCTGGTGCCAGCCTGTCCCCCTGCGTGCCTGTTTCTACAATGCATGATGCTGTCTCTGAACAGACAATGAGCATCAAAACCTCCCTAAACCACTGGTCTAACAAGACCGTTGAGTAGTGCTGGAGAGCGTGTCGCAATACCGACGCTCTGACTCAACGTCAGACCGAAAATAAATATCTAGAGAGGGCAGTCTCTCTGAATCAGATTGATAACAAACTTACCTAGAGCTCTGTTGGTTATTGTTAATATCTACAGATTAATGTCTACAAAATGTAATCGGAGAGGGCAAACAGATATAACCAAGACAAAAAATGAGAAAACACGGCTGTATTAGGTTTTATTGAACTGTATTGACGGACCATATGCTCTGTGAAATTGGTTTTGTTGGAAATAATGTCACAGGATAAAGCCAAAATTGACATTGTGGGTGGTAGTAGACATTTCTGTGTTGAATCCCTATGAGAAAGAAGACTCCTTTAACTGTTTAACCTTGACTCCATTCGCTGACACATATATCGTTCGCTGTCTGTCTGTCTGTCTGTCTGTCTGTGCGTCAGGTCTGTCTGTACTTTCATCACAAGTTGTACAGGGGGAATCGCGTGACCAAGGTGGATTCTGGGAGTTTCAACGCCTTTGCCTCCCCCAACCTCCCTCCGCTTGCCAATGCTGAAGTGGATATCAAAAGTAATTAAAGAGTTGTATTTGCTTGGTTGCTGTTGTGTGATTTGTTTTGCACCATGGCTGGGGGTATTGTTCAAAAGCGTTCAGGGCCCTTGCTACAAAATCTGTTCATTTCAGAATCGAGTGGTTTTCTGTGCTCTCACCTTCATTCTTTTCCAGCTCATGTTGTAATAGGATTGAAAAATGGTGTCGTGCTTTGTTGGAATCATTCTCAGGTGAACGGGTGAAACATTGTACAAATGTTTGCTTTCCTTAGGAAAAATAACAAAGCAATACCCTCACAACCTAGTATTGAGGAAATTACTCTTTGTGGAGGAATTTACATTTTTTATTTTTTTCTATTAAATTATTTGCCTCCCAGAAATGTACAATTTTTTTAACTGTAGGCATAAGTACAGTTGTTTTCATACCCTTTTGTAGCTCTGTGATGACGCGGGAATACCAGGCACGGCGTGTGTGTGTGTGTGTGTGTGTGTGTGTGTGTTTGGGTGTTACCTGTCCTGTGCAGGCTTGGGGATTCAGGAGATTTAAATGCCACGATTGGTTAAAAGGACACAACATTTAGAACGAGACCGTGAAAATTGGTAACCGCAGCATAAGGACTTGTTGGAAACAAAGCTGAAACCCCCAGAATCCATCTCCTTGGGTTTAATATATGTGACACCTGCCTGGCGATTCCATGGCTGTAATGGCTGATTAGATGCTTGGAAGATGGTGGGAGGAGAGTGGCGGCGGAGCGGGGACAGATGGGGGATATTGCAGCTCGAAACGGCAGGAATTATAGAGCAGTAAACCCAACGCGTGCTTCTTCATGTCCATCCTCTCTGCCTCTGCCACACAGGGCCCAGTTATCACAGGGAGAGGAAAACAAATGCAGATGGTTTTCAGAACGAGCTGTTATTTAGCCATGCAGGATCTTTATAACAGGAGCGCCGGAACATTCCAGTAATATCTCCCATCTGTTTTCTGCTGGGCACTGATAAATCTTCAGGTATTTTGCCGCAGGGGATCGGCCAGCCGAGTGCGTCCCTATCTTTGTTTGTAGTAAGGATGTGAAACGATCGGAAATGTTGTGAATTGTCCTGAATCGGTGCGTCTTCTCTTTTTTTTGTCGTAGTAAACTGGGACACGATATGGAGGGCCAACACCACGGCTAAGTTCCGGGTCCACACCGAAATGAACCGCAACGTGGGCCTCCTTCGCCTGTTTCCTGGGATCACAGCCGACACCGTAAGCGACCAATGGACAAATCCTTCATTGGTGTAATGAGGGAACCCAACGACGTATGTCGCAATCAGTCATTACAAATTTGGACGCCACCTCAATCCACTACCAGCATCTTGCCATCAGATCCTCTTTTATTGATCGATCTTGTACAGTATTCCAAGATTTATATCCTGAGGTTTAATTAGTAAGATGCACCAAGGCTCGTCTCCAGGCTATCATTGCTCACATGTGTAAACAGTAACATGAGCCAATGCTTAGTGTTCCAGCTTCCACAGAACACCCCTCTATCTGTTATTCAGTAGTTGTAGTCTACTGTCACATGATTGCCTGTATGTGTTGGCCTTGTGTTTGCCGTAGGGGTCATCTTCCTGTAAACCCAGTTCTTTCTGCATCAACTCCCTGGTGGTTTAGTCAGTTCTTTACACAGACAAGAGCTCCGCTATTCCCAGCCCAAGTTTAGTACCTCTGCCCAGCCTGTGGGTTCTCAACGGGCCGCACAGAATCTGAATACTAATGAGAGAGACGTCCGTGGAGACCCAGTCCAGAGCCACACTTGCGCGTTTGATCAGTCCTGCCTGCCAGCAATTATTTAATCAACAATCACTGGGGAGCAAGAAATTCTATTAAAAAACAAGTAGGAAAACATCTCCCCCAGCGGCTCTCTTACCGTTTCAAACCGTCGTATGACATCACTGCAGCGTGGTTTAAATAAATGTGTACACGGCGCATTGAAGAGAAAGCTGGCCAGTAAAGCCCTGTTAAGGCAGATGTAAATGTGGGCTCGGTGGTAATTGTCTGGGTGTTGTACCTTTCGGCGGAGAATATATGTGTTTTTTTCTCGTCTTATGCATCGCGCCGGTTCAATAAGGCGGCCGCACAGTCTGTCGGCAGAGCGGGTTCCGCACGTGCCAGCGGCACTTACCCGCTGAAAAATGAGATGGAGTTATGGGGCATGTCTAATCATCAACAAAAGGCGAGGGTGATGGCATAGAAATTTAAAGGCTTACTCTGTCATCCATTAAAACGGGGGAGATGCTTTTACTACCGCACACTGGCACAGTCACTCCAATAGCCTTGGCTAGCATTTTTTTCTATTATTTTTTTTATGATCTTATTACGCATTGGCAATGAGGCACGTGATAGTTCTTGCGTCAGTGCTCTAGTCTTTTCTCGTAGGTTGGCTTTGATCGGGCCGTCTCTCTGGTTTAACCGGTGTCCAGGCTTTGTTGAAACATTGACTCGCACGGCTGTTGCCGATTGACAGCGAGCTAGACCGAAAGATCTAATGGTGACACAGTGGCAGGAGTGTGGCCTTCTCAGTAGATTGGTCACGGCAGAAACCTGGCTCCACTTTGGAATGGGTCTTTCTCTGTATAATATATTACAGGTTAGCGGGGCATGGAATTAACTTTTTCACCCACTGGCCAGAGTGGCTGGTTGACTCTAAAAATCACCAGCCATTTGCAACATTTTACCAGCCACATTACCTTTTACAATACAACACAACCTGGTTGGTTATTGGCCAAAGTGGCTACTAGAGTAGCCGTTCTTACTAGCCACAATCAAAAGTTCAACAGCATTTGGCTGGTTGCGGCTGTTATTTTTACAACCTGAAGGTTAGTCAGCTGAAACTTAGTCGTCCTCCTCTATCTACTAAGGTTCATTTTTAAAAGGTTATATGGGGCTTTTCAGCTTTATTGGACAGCACAGTGTAGAGAGACAGGAAGAATGGGAGCGAGAGAGATTTGAACCGCCGACATGGCAGCTCACAATGAGCATGTGGACCGTGCTCTTACAGGCTACGCCACGAGACACCCCAAGACCTTTTTAAACTCGCCTTTTTACATCACAAATATCCAACTTATTGTTTTTTTTTTATTGGTTGATTTATATATGCGTTTCTCCTTGATTTGAAATGCCCTTGTATTCATCGTGCCATGATCTCTGCTATTAATTCTATTGCTATTGCTATTAAAAATGACAAGCATGTGCCCTCCTCAGCCACTGCGTCCTATCACACCGCAGTTTGCAAGTCAGGCTCGCGCGGACGTAAGTCAGAGTAAGTCACTGGCTGTAAGACACTTGTCAGACTTTCAGGTCCTACGAGCCAGTGGACTGCCGGGGGCTGCTGTTGCGCGCTGTCAATCTCCGCTGATGGAAACCCTCTATGACCATTGAGTGCAGAACCTACGGCTGGCTCTAGCGCGAACATGTGGGTTTGCCAGCCACAGTATGCAATAGGAAATATACAATTTCTTCAAAAATCTGACGTGTTTGATTTTGGTCTAAACACAAAAAAAAAATCTGATATGGATCAGATGTGTTTTAATCTGATTGAAATCTACAGGTATTCTGGGTTGGATTCCACTTAGAGGAGATCTGAATATAAAATCTCAAGCATGCGTCTTGTCCTGTCACCAACATTCCTCTGACGAATAACATCCCATAATAAGCTGACAGGAGTCACGTGACACCCAGTTGCAAAGCTGGTCTTCAGTGCCGCATCTAGGAGAAATGCAATCTCAGTCTAAACGCATAGAATAGAATCCGATATGCAACTCATTTAAAATGAAGTGTAAACAGACAACCACATATATTGGATGTATAAATCTGAAATCTGTTTTTGTACCATATTGTACCAAATATAAGTATATACTGGACCTATTTGACCAAATCCACCATTTTTATCCTAAATGACACTAAAATCAAAGGTGGAAAAAAGATTATTCATGTGAATTTGTGTTATTAAATAATGCACTCCATTGACAGTAAGTGAGTAGTTTTATCACTTTATGTGTGAATGATGATGTACTTTGTCCTGTTTGTCCTCTTTGTGCTGTGTGGAGCAGATTAACTAAATATTCTCTCGGGGCAATCCCGTCTGCGATATTATAAAGCTTAGCAGTCGGTCGCGGGGGTCCCCTGGGGGATCTGACGTCTGAAGGATCCTACGGTGACCTAGTTTTCTCTTCCCTCACAAGGACCAGTCGTGCCTTGCACCGCAGGCCCCCTTTTCAGCTAGCCGTCGTGGCTAGCTTCAGAATGGGCACTCGTACCAGCCCGGACGAGATCCTTCCACCCCGGGCATTTTACGGCGTCTACCTCCTCGTAAAATACCAGGCACTTCATTTCCAGATGCCAGCCATGGCCCGGGACGGGGACTTAATTGTGCTGGTGAATTACCCCGAGACAGGAGAGCAGGCAGCAGATGGGCTGGCGGTGGGTGGCAGGTTTTTTATTAAAACTCCAACGGTATAATTTCCCTCTCAGGGCCCATTGGCCAGACCCACGTGAGTGTGGCAGTTTGGGCACTGCGACTTCCCGCTCAGTGTGGTACCCCCCTCTGCCCCTCCCAAAGTGGCTTTATCTAGCCCTCTAAGAGGCAGCAGATAAGAAGCATTGTTGCCTGAATTGTCTTGCCTGATTTATTAGGCCCTGTTTTTGCTCTTAAATGGTTATTTTGCCCTCCCGCTGTTCATCGAATGGACGTTCATCTCTCCCGGGCTGAAATGCTGTCAGTCGTGAGCCAGAAGACCTCTCGTCAAAGTTTCCCACAACCTTGAGGGCCGCAGAAGCTTAATTCTCAGTGGATTCTGTCTGTGTAAACACATGTGGTGTCTATGGATGAGGTCATTGAGTGGTGTATTCCTGTATTATGCAGTGCTGATTAGGGATGTTAATGGTTAACCGTTAACCGACAATAGGAATTTTAACCGATCAATCTTATCGGTTAAACAGTTCATTTTAAACAAATTGCAACATACTGTTGGCGATTTGAATTTACATGCATATCAACTGGGGTGTGGGGGAAAACAATTATTAAATCCAACACAAGACTGTGCCACCATAACGTGATATCGGCTAGGTTTCGTTTCGTTAACTTGCAGATGCCTACGTTTCGTTTCCTTAGCTTTCACATGGCTATGTTACTTAGGAAACGTTAGCTCTCAGAGAGTCAGAGAACAAAATGAAGCGAGCAAAAAAAAAAAGTAGAGTTCGGTTTAATCAAAACCTATACATGCGTAATCAATTTCTTCTAAAACAAAGTGCAGACATGTTTATAAAAAAAACAAACAGTTTTCACCCACTGCCCTTGCTATAACGTTAGCCTATTGTTAAAAGTTTTTAAAAAGAGGACAATAGCTAAATTTGGGACACCACAGAGCAGGAGGTGTAACTCCGACCGATAGCAGAATCTACGTATGCTGCGCGAGTGGAGATTTTAAAGCCATGTATATAGCCGACAATAACGTTACTCTTATCTACGGCTCTAGCCACGTTTTTTCCCCATACTGCAACTGATGTAACAAAGTCTGCCGGTGGAACATGCTTTCAAAGCCATAGACTTACCAAAACGGAATGGCTAGCTAACGTTAGCTGAATTAAGAAACTTTGCTGGCCTTGTGTTTCAACATTATTTGACAACGGGTGAGTGAAACTGTCTTCTTTTTTTTTTTACCGGCTCGCCGTAGCCAATTATATGCTGCCTGTGTTGTTCGATTTCCAGTGTTGGGGAAGCTACTAAATCACTGCTCGCGGGACCATGACAGCAAAAACGGCCTCTCTTCAGACTAATATTAGCTTTTTTCTCCCTGTTAGGCCTAAACTATAGCGGTCTTATCGGATTAGCACGACAGGGTAGACAGCCGATGTTTGAATATGCAGCTGTATTTTTAATGGTTCATGGATTTACGTCCATTTGTTTATAGCCTATTTAAGCTTATCGGTTAACCGATAATGACCGATTAATGAGGGTCGACTATCGGTTAGAAAAAATAGGCCAAATTTGCATTCCTAGTGTGCTGATAGCTTTGTTGTGTCGTGTGCAGGGAAAATATGTTGTGTTGTGAGTCGTAATGTCCTGTGTTTAGTAACTGGATTGTGTGTGAAAAGAGGCATTGTGTTGTGTTGTAGTTTGTGTGTGTACAGGAGGGGATGGTTTATTGTGTTATGCTCTGGGTCTGCAACAGTGAAGGCTTTGCTCACTCTGAGCCACGTGGTGACTAGTTTGATGTATTTTAATGTGCATGCAGGTGAGGGCCTTCCTCCAGCCACCAATGGAAGGGATTGTGCTGGAGACGTACGGCAGCGGAAACGCTCCCGACAACCGCGCGGACTTGCTACAGGAGTTCCGCAAGGCCACTGAGAGGGGCGTCATCATGGTCAACTGCACGCAGTGTTTGCGAGGCTCTGTCACTACATCCTACGCAACCGGCAAGGTACACACCTTTAACTTTGCCCTGCACCCTACCCTGGTCATGTGACTAAGGCACAGTATCTACCTACTGTTTCAACTTTGCCCTGTGCTCCTGTTACATGAGAGAGGTACAATCCATGTATGTAGTATGAGGCTCACCCTGCAACCTGGGCTGGGTTTGCTCCGCCAAGTGCTAGAAGAGGACTATGAAAACTGTTGTTTTTATGTGACCTGCTTCTCCGCTCTGCTCTACTTGTTGGAGAAATTGGCATGCACACACTTCATTTCTTTTCAACTGTTTTCATCCATCATGGAAAGGTAAAACACACATGGGAACACACATGTACGCACACACACACACAAATGCACACACACACACACACACACACACATACATACACACACAAACATGCAACCATACAGTATGTGTACACACACAAACGCAAATATACGTGCACACACACACGCGCGCACACAGACACACACTCACACAAGTACAGATACACACACGCAAACACGAGCACACACACGCAAACACACACACACACACACGTACAGACACACGAGTGCACACACACACACACACACACACACACACACACCGGAGCTCATGTTCCTCCCAGCGAATGCTTTTCAGGAAGGCGGTGTGATTCTCTGGTAACCGATGGCAGCATGTCCCAACATGCAGAGAAAGCGTGTCAGGTTTCCCTGCCTCCCACAGAAGGGTTGTTCCTTCAACAGAGGATGCCCAATCCCTGACCTGGCCATTGAGTGCAGAACTGAGATTTTTGGCTTGTCTTTAAAGCAATTAGCCCTTTTTATATAATAAATGCTGCACAGACAGGGGAGTAGAGTTGCGTGATCGCAGTAGACCAAATTTAACAGACAGTATACTGTTATATTAGTTCTAAACGTTTTGTGTATTTGTTTGTCTATTTGTCTGTGTGCGTGCGTGCGCGTGTGTGTGCGCTTGTATGTGTGTGTGTGTGTGTGTGTGTGTGTTTCAGGCCCTGAGTGACGCCGGGCTGATCGCTGGCTGTGACATGACTCCGGAGGCTGCTCTGTCCAAGCTGTCCCATGTGCTGGCCAAGCAGGACCTCAGCACGGAGGGAAAGAGAAAGGTCTGAGGCAGCAGCCAATCACACATCACACATCACGGACACTCCCATTTCACTCCCGTTTCGCACGCCAGGGACTCTGGAGATAGACTGGGACTGTCTGTCACTACAGGCTCAAGTGCTGACACACTGCTCTGATGTCACACCCTACCGGCCTGGCATGGGCAGGCCCTCTCATTTCATGGCTTAATATAAACGCTTCTAATTCAGGCTCGCATGAACTTCATTTGCTGCTACAGACATTACAGCAGTCTCAGGAGATCCAGTTACATTTGTAGTGGAAGCAGGCAAGTGAGAGGGAAAGAAGTCCTAATTATGCAGTGAAATCCCGTGAGAACAACGAGCCCAGAACACTGCAAGGATTTCCACTGCATTAGCGACCATGTTATTCTACAGTAGCCCGTGTGCTTAGCTCTGGCCCGCGGGCCATGTCAAAGCGGTGCTTCGTCCCCCTAAAGCATAATGTAACAGGGCTGTTTTTAACGCAGGTTCCATCATGGTGTGTATTAGGTTATGCACATGATAAGCAAACAGTGCCAAGCCTCCGCTGTCTCTACAAGTCCCATCTTATATGTTAATCCTGCGTAAGTGTCCTCAACTGAAAGCTAATTCACATATACCGAGACTCTCCCTACCTCCTGAACCGTTACAAGTTTAACAGTGTTTTGTTGCCGTCCTCGTCGTTGCCCGTTTTTCACTGGAGGTAAACGGCACTCAACGACGAAGCGTTGTTACGTTACGTCGTCAAGATCCCCGTACGGTGTTTCGACGTACGGGTCTGACTCGCCGTCCCTCCACTTCCTGTCACAGATGCTGAGTCAGAACCTGAGGGGGGAGATGATCGCTGATTTGGACGGGGCCAAGCTCTCCCTGAGGGACAGTCGCTTCATCCAGATCATCGCCAAGTCTCTGAATATCAGCTGCAAGGAGGTGAGTAGTGGTGCCCCCTTCCCAACCCCCCCCCCCATCAGCTAATGAAGGGGCGCAAACTTATTTCAAAAGGTACTTTATTTTTTGTGTAATTTTTGCCAAGTGACTGGTGTTTTGAAGCACTAAACTTCTACGCGACCTCACACATTCCAGCCTTGGAGGGATACTTGCGGGGTCTTTTCATTTGGAAACTGTCCTGTGGCGTTTGTGCTAAACCATCTGATGGCCAGCTAATTCATTACATTCGTGTCCACTCCGATCTCCAGGAGCTGGAAGCCGTCCGCGATGCGCTGACCCCTACCCTGGCCTGCGCCGCTGCTAAGATCGGGGACATCGAGGCCCTGGAAGCCATCAGGGAAATGGTAAACATGGTGATTTTGACTGCCTTCAGCCAATGACAGGTTTGGGCTCTCTCGCAGGAGGGGCCATTTGGTCGAGGGGCGGTCGGCAACCTCAGAAACCGGCCGCGTTGAACCTGGGCGTGTCCCTGTGGGGCTGACTGGTTCCACAGCACAAGCTGGTTCATCCTGAGAAGGGACTCTTCTTGTTCCCAGCATTCTTCCACATTTCCTCCTGTCCGCAATCGCCGCCATAATCTGGAAAAAAGTCACCGGATCTGTCGTACATCACATTGAAATTTTTTGTAATAATTATTATTTTAAACTATTAACTCCTCACTCTAAAGAGATTATATTCAATTAGATTAGATTATTTATTGTCCTCCAAGAGGAAATTTATCTTCACAGTATGTACATAATTGCACATATAATCCAATACACATACATAAAGCCCAAAGTGACATCTTCACATATAATACCAATCATACACTAAAGGGAAGTAGATGTGGGATGTATGTCTCTTCATGGTTCTCACACAAACGTGCACATACCTCATATTTAGATGGTAATGAGATGCCTGGTGAGGCTGTGAATGCTCGTAGATAGATCAGGGGAGATACCGGGCGTGCTTCTTGGGTTGGGCAGGTCTAAGAACCTGAATGCCTTGTTTCTCCAGTGGAATGGGAGCAGAGGGGAAATCAAATGACAGAGGTATGAGCGTGAACACCAACATTAAATCCATCTTTACTGTGCGAAGGCCTTGAACCTGAACATCGCTCTGTATTTACAACCCTGTCGTCAGGATTGTAAATGCATAAAATAAGTCAACGAGAACAAAATCACCATTTGCATGTAAGTGCGGAGGCCTGGTCCGTCTGGCAAATTTCATTCTAAGGTTATAATTACATCCATTCTGAAAAAGCTGAACATGTAGGGCTTCGTTTTTCATTAAGATCTACGCTTTTCTGTTGTCAGTTGCGAGTGTTTTCGCTGGGAACCGAGCGCGGTTTTAAACTGCGTTTGCGTTTTCCCACTCTCTCTACAGTGTGTCAATGCCAGATTGATGTTCACGCATTTTAAATGCAGCAGTGTAAGGGAACCAAAAAGGACTGATCCTCCATAGCGATAAACTGGGTGATCCATTTTATTTTCAGCTTCCTGATGGCGTCCTGTCTGAAAGGTATGACTGAGGGGTGATTGGGTTGTCGGACTGATTGATTTGCTTGGTGTCCTTCTATGTGCATAACAGGAGGAGGATATCTCTCTATTTTCTCATCTTAGACAACTACTGGTTCCTCTGCATTGTATATTGAACTATTGCCTGGAAGAAACTCACCTTCTCATGAGGTTCTTTTTTTTCCATTCAATAGTTCTTTAAATAATTTCACCTTCACTAATTCAAAGTGTGACCACCATCTTCTGAAGTTTGATTCTGAAAGTGATTTTCTAAATTCATTTGGTTCTTGCTTCACAATTTTCTAAATATTCTATACGGATTCGAAAAACGTATTCCCAAAATAGGCATGTGGGTTGGGCTTGTTTTTTTATTTTTATTGGCTGATCTATACTGCCACATTTGCATAATTATTGCTCTAAATGATTCATCCGAAGGCTGTTTGGACAAGATTTCATTGGGTGCTCCATTGTCAACTCGCTGTAAGCTGTTTTGTTCATCAGAAATGGAAAATTTGTTCTATTGTTCACATCAGAATAAATGAGTAGTCAAACATGCCCGTTTCAAATTGAAATTTCTTGACGCAAAAATAATGATCTTTTTAATCTCACATACAGTGCAATCAGCTGCCTTCTTGAACCTTGAAAACTCTTGGTAGAGCAATATTTGTTTATTATTGTTACAGGTTCTACAAATTAAGTCTAAACAACAAAAAAAAGAAAGTTCTGTTAATTTTGCCACTATTCTTTTCAAATGCATCCACACATGGAAATAGTCTGTTACACGAAGACTGATGCATGGTGGGAATAGCCAATTCTGATGTGAAAGGACTGATCTTAGGGTTCATCACCAGAGAGTTCATATGAGAAATAAAATGTTTTCTCTTTAAGCGGTGCAGCTGGTTCAGTGTGTGAAGTAAATCCAGCCTTAAAGGATACTTCAGTTTTTTTCCTGACTTGGACCCATCATTCTGAACTATTTCCACCATGCTGATCGTTAATGATAATAATTTTGTCACATCTTCTTTTGTTGAACTTTGGTCACCCCGAGAGCCGCTCCACTCTGCTTTACAATGGAGTCCAATGGGGCATGACAGACAAGCTTTGAAATCCCTTCTAAAATGTGGCTTTCCACCAAATAAAAGCTTGATTAGCGTAACCAAAAATTAAATGGATAACTGAGCAGTTATTGTTTCAAACTTTAATAATAATGTTTATGTTTGATACTTTTTGCACTGTAGAAACACTTCTATATTTGCGCTGTAGCAGGCTGTGTTCATGCGTACATTGTGTTGGTAGAGTTATTCACTTTAGTAACTTACCACAGTGTCGAACATGGCTGAATGTGCTTCTCTGGTTGCCGTAGTTCTCACTGAGAACAGTGTTTGCTTCCGCTAAAAAAAGTAGTCTGTCAACTGAAACACCAAATGCCTTGTAATAGACTGATGGAAGATTATGGTAAATTAATGTCCTCTTCAGGCTATACAGGTATTATTTTTATAGGGAGATTATTTCATGGGCATTTCAAGCCCCGTTTGTTATGTCCCATTGGAATCCATTGTTAAGCAGAGTGGAGCGGTTCTCTGGGTGACCAAAGGAAATAGTTAGGAAAAATGGTCCAAGTCGAAGAAAACCCCCACAAAAACCCACAATCGATACAGTGTATATATTGTCCTGGATGAGGGCCTGTGTTAAGGCAGTACGCGGTGCATCAGAATCTGTTTCTTTTGTCTTCAGGGTACTAACCTGAGCATGGAAGACTACGACGGCCGCACCCCCCTGCACATCGCTGCCTGTGAAGGTCACCTCAATGTGGTGCAGTACCTCCTGGGCCAGGGTGCCACTGTCTATGCCAGAGATCGCTATGGAGACACGCCCCTGTGCAACGCCGTCCGCTTCAGGTAGGGGTGCTGGGTGCCTAGGGGCTTGACTAGGTCCAGCCGCCTCTTTTATAACCCACCTGGTTTGAGTGAAAGTGGCGATATCCACTCGATAAGTAGGATAATGACCTTGTTTTAGTTTTTTTGTTTTTTTGTTTTGTTCAACCCATTTTGGAAACAATTATTCCACCACAACCCCCCCCTCCTCCCCCATGGAGAATGTATGTACAAACAGAAAGCAGTTTGAGACCAAAGCCTCATTAAAATGAGGAGGATGGTGGTCTTAGCATGCTAAATTAGAAACGTATCTGGGAAGGGACTCTGGATTCCCAGCAGGAGGTGGGAACAGGAGAGCAACTTTAATGAAGTTCAGAGGCCACTTCATTCATTTTTCAGCTAATTAGGCTAATTGTCAGCTGCCAATAGTATTTCTATTTTTTTATACAATAATTAGTTTGTCTTTTCTGGCATCCTGCAAGATTGTATTGCAAATCTTGTTCTCATTATGGAGTATCGTTAAGGCTATAGTTTCCATGCAGCAGTTATTGATGGAGAGCTTAATATCTGTTATTAAATGTATCTCAGGCTCAAAGATCTGTTTGCCTCAATTTCATGCACTTTGGATTGAATTGAAATAATGGATCACATTTGTATGGTGGCTTTGTTTTCAGGATTGCAAAGTGATTCACAGTGAAGGAGGGTACTCTGTTCATCCACCACCAATGTGTTGCACCCACCTGAGGGATACACAGCAGCCATTTTGTGCCAAAATGCTCACTACACACCAGCTGAGATGGAGTGGGAGTAATTATTAAGCCAATTAAATTGTGGGATGATTATATAGCCAGATTGAGAGAACCATACTGGGAATTTGGCCAAGAAACATTGTGCCAAGTCAGCTATAGAGATGGTGAGGTGGCTGCTGTCTCTAGCCTCGTCTGAGTGGCCAACTCCAGCACGTTGCTCTTGTCAGTTGGAAAAAGAAGGTTTAAAACGGTATGTTTTCAAGGAGATGGAAGCATACTCTCGATCCTGTCTCAAACCTGAGACACCTGGGTTCCTCCAGGCCTTTTTGCCTTTAGTCGGCATGACCGCTTTCAGTTTGTCTCTCAAACGTTTATATCACATTTTGTGTCACGGTCTACGTCACATTATACAGTTGCACAACAAAACGTTAGCCGTGTGCATGAAAATAAGCCTGAGGACGAGGCGATTTGTATTGGTGACCATTTGTATTGCCATTTGGAAAACTCCTTTAAGATGTGACTTGTATACAATATCTATAGCTGGCAGAATGAACATGAAATGGGCTGGCAGAACGTCATGTTTCCTTCCTTATGTACTTAAAAGGAAATAACTGGAAAAGGGGCGGGGACAATTAAGAGAGGCCCCTAAAACCAGACTTACCTGCTGCTGCTAATTTCTATGGCAGATAGACACCCTGGCTCCTCTCCAAACTGAGGCGAAAGTCTAAGCGCACAGCCGTGTGGCTTGGTAGCAACGGAATGTTGAGAAGGAAGGCAGGGCGAGGGTGGGGGAGAGAGTTTTCCGGGGGTGGGAATGTGAAACCGCCAATCCCGCAGCAACACCTTACACCGAAAATAGCACCGAGTCAGGTGGGCCCGTACTGAAAGCCTGCACTCTCACTGCCAAAGCATGCACGTCTCAAATGAGACTTCCGGGCCTTTTGAGCCATTCATAGAGCCTTTGGACTCATAATGAAAGCTTTTTCTGTTGGTGTTAGAAACCCTTCTTCCTTCCAGTCCTTAGACTATTGCTCTCTGCGAGTTCAATAGGGGTGTATCGTACTATTTTATCGCCATTGTTTTGCGATAAAATAGCCTGAAGCTCTCAACAGAAAGTCACTGCGGGTGCCGGTGTGTAGGAGTTTCAGTGTGGGGGTGTCTGGGCTTGTTCGTGCTTGTCACGGAGCGAGGCTGCAACTTGTCGCAGTCATGGCCCTTAGGACATAGCTGGATGACTAATGTTTGCTGTTTGTGATTTGCACTGATATCTTTGGCTGACAAGGAAAGTCAGGCCCTATGTTTTTGACACAGTTCACTTAAGTGTACGGTTCTGTTCACTGTGCAAATGGCAGATGATTTCTCCTCCATGGTTCTTAACTGTTTCACGTGTGCCTCCCCATCATTGCTGCATAGGTTTGTCCATGCAATGATTCTGATGATGACCTGAAGTTCTTACAGGAATGCCTTTTTATCTTTAGTACTGATAAAGCCATCAGAAATATAATGCTTTTGGTTTGGTCTATTTCTGGACATTTGTCTTTGTGGCACACTGGTGTTACCTCAGAGGAAAGATCTGGAATGAACGAGAGGGAGTCTGGGGCAGGCTGTGATTGGCTGAGCTGCGGGGCTTGTTCAAGCATACCTCTCCATGAACTACACCTCAACTAAGTCAAGGCTGGAATTTCTGTTTTCAATTATAGGAAGCTGTCTAAAAAGATGTATTCAGAGGTTGAATCTCATCACAGTTTCAAGTTTCTTCCACCATTGCAAATTTAAGGGTTTTGTGAAGATGTTTTTTCTAGGCTACCTTGGGAACATTTACATTTTATCCCACCGTATTTATTATGCTTTTTTCAAAAGTGCTATCATTACCCTTTCACAAAGTGATAGGAAAAAGAGGATTTATTGTGGGCAACTGCACTTCTGGAAGTCAGGCCTTGAAATGGTCTCCGTTTAACACAAATACTGAGTATGAAAATACCTAGTGAAGTGCCTAAGTGTTTAACCTCCATCCTTGCTCCTCCAGACACAAGGACATAGTGAAACTGCTGAGGCAGACAGGGGCCCACTTCTCTCAAGAGGAGCTGGAGGACGCAGGATCTCAACTCTGCAGGTGAGACTACCCAGCATTTTCATACACATACACACACCCACACGCACGTACACACTCATACACATACGCACACCCAAACGCACATACACACACGCACCCACACACATGTACACACTCATACACACTCCCAAATACACACGCACACATCCAAACGCACGTACACACTCATACACAAACACGCACACACCCACACGCATATACACACTCATACACATACACACACCCAAACACACACACACACACACACACACACACACACACACACACATACACACACACACCACATACCACACACACCACCACACACTAACACACACACATACATACATACATGCATACATACACACACACACACACACACACACAACACTAACACACACACACACACACACACACACACCCAACACACACACACACACACTACACACACACACCACACACACACAACACACACAACACCACACACACATACACACACACACATACACACACACCACACACACACACACACACACCACACACACACACACCCACACGCATGTACACACACACACCACACCACCACACACACACACCACACACACACACACCCACATTACACACACACACACACACCACACACACACACACACAAACACCCACCACACACACACACACACACACACACACATACACACACACACACACACACACACACACTTGCACACACACACACACACACATTTTTACATATGTACGCACTTGTAAATGCCCACACTGACACAAAAACTGTACATGGTACGTACTACTGGTACATACACACACATTTTTACCCCACACACAACACACAGGCTCACACATCCACACACACATATGCATGCACACATATACATACACAACGTATACAAACATGCATATTTGTTCTTACTCTCTGTTCACAAAATGGCATCTCTCACACACATCAGTGGGATGAGGGACAGTGGTGGGAATATATCCCCATCCCCACCTCTGGCACATACACGCACGCACACACACACACACTTGTATCTACACACCTCCCAAAATGTGTGTTCCGGTTCAGCCAGCTGCCCTGGTCTTATGCAAGTGCAGGAATGCGACCCTGCCACATAGCTGTGAGACCATGCTGGCATCCTGAGAATCTTCCAACAAAGGAATGAAAAATAGACTGTTTGCCTGGTTTTACAGTCAACTGGTCAAAGGCACTCAACTTTGTCCTCAAAGGCTGGTGTGGCATGTTAATCTGTCACTCATACAAGGCACCTCTTTTGTTGCCATTATATAAACTGGTAGTTGCTGGTCAAGAAACATTTCTAATCCACAAAAAGTAGCTAACTTTTCATGGCTTTAGTCTAATGTAATGCTGACATTATGCACTGTATCTGGTTAGTTAGCATTACTCTTTTTGAAGTAGCTAGGTTAGTACTGTAATGGAAATGCTATTTTCAGACATAAGATTAAATGTGCTGAAAATGGCCCAAGAAAATCAATAATTGAAACTGGTGATTAGTGCTTATATGCAGTGGCAGTGCTCTGTACTGACAAAACTCAGCACTTGATTTGAAATGATGCCTATAGTGTGACCTTTTAGTGCTCCAGAGGGATATTTTTTTTTTACCACAATACAGAAAAGCAGTTTGCTAACTTTTACCGAAGATGGCAGGTAATTCGACTACTAATCCTGTTTAAAGTGCAGTATAAGTTACCTGCTGCAAAATCAGGGCTCGTTTAGCCTTTCTTTGTACCCGTGGCCCATGTCGACCAAAATCTAGCACTTGCATTGCCCAGTCCACTCATGATGCACCTGTCAATGTTCCCAAAACAACTGGTGGAACCTAACCTACCCTCCACTTCACTCAGGAGATGCAGGCTCTAAAGGTAGTTCTGTGATATACTGTACATCAGTGGGTTGGTTATGCTGTACATCAGTGGGGAAAGTGCTGCGGCTCTCTTGCACAGAGTCCACAGTGTGATAACATAGTATTTCCTCCTTTGTTGTTAAGTGCATGTATGTACCAGAGCTGGTGTATGGCCCCTGTATAATTGTACTGGCCCGGTGGCGGTGGGTGATTTGTCACAGTCTGGCAGCAAGCGGGGACCTGGAGGGACTGATGATATGGCACCTGGCGGGGGCGGAGATGGGAATGTCCGGATACGACAGTCAGACGGCCATGGACATGGTGAGTCTGTGAAGCGCCCTCAGTTCCCTCGTTCCGAGGAAGAGCGTGGTCACTGAAATAGGAATGGGGTCATGGCTGTCTTTTTGTCCATGCTCTCCGAGCATCAGTATAACCTCAGGTAGAACAATAACCCAGGATGTGTACTTCTGTAAACCATTTTACAAACTCAAATGAACCAGCACAAAGCTAGGGGATTAATTTGTCAAGTGTGTTGTGTCACTTAAGCTCCTTGAAACCCACACATCTAGAATATATAGTCAACAGCTAATCGAGTAAATGAGTTGCAGAGCTCATCTGATCGGCGTTGCTGTTTTCACTCCAGATTCGGTCAGTTTTATGTGGATATTTCTGGGAATAACAGGAGTTTTTGGCTGTTTTTCTTGTCCTCTCTTAGGCCCAGGCAACTGGAAACAAGGAGGTGCTGGAGTTCTTGCAACAGGCTGGGCAGTACAAGAATATGGTAAGAGCAGACTCACAGTAAAAAATCTAAATAAGTGGTTTAATTTGCACGTCTGCCCCACTGGTATTTTGTGGTTAGAATACTTGTCAATTTCTGCAGTGAACTTAAATAGCTTAAATCTTTTTCAAATACATTGAGTAGTGTGCATTACTAAAATCAGTTTTACAGGACTTCTACTTTCAGTCCCAGTGGAAGAGTGAAGCCCAGCTTCAAAAGCATAAACTTCCTGATGTCGTGATTAAGGGCCCATTATTAGATTTTATTACCACAGCTCAAATATGAAAGAATACCACTTTCATTTGCTCCTTCCTGACATGCAAGTGCTTGCACATTACTGTGAATCAGTGAGCCACATAATGCGAGCGTTTTCTGGTACCCGCAATATTTCACAATTGTTTACATTGTTCTTACTTTCAGCTTCTGGCTGATGAAAATGATGAGGTAAAATGTCTTTGAGTTTGATGTTTTCCCACTGGAAAAGAGCGCCATATTGGACTGATCTCACGCAGTCCTTGGCTAGCACTGCATGGCTAAGGCAGGCTGGCTGGACACTCCCGTGATTGTGCCTGTGCTGTGTCTTGTGTTGTGTTTTACGTGTCCAGTCATCCCATTTTAGAAATGGCCGTTTTGCATCCTGTTTGACCGAAGTCCCCCGAAGATGGCTGTGCTTTTTTTATGGTTTGGCCTACGCGTGTTTTTGAGAGCTCAGGTTAACCGTTATGATACGGGGCACTTTTACACAAAGGCCCTTTGTGTTCGGGGGACTTGGTGAAACTGCGCACGCGTCAAAAACGACAGAGAGATGCCTTACGTGCTGCATTTTTACGAGGGAAAACATGCTACATGTGATTATTGAGTGACAAGGGATTCAACTGAGGCCCAAGCATTAGCCGAAGCCGTACACCTCTGCCGGCCACTGCTGCTCTGTATTACCCACCACGCTTCCCTGTTGTGTTTTCATCAGCATTCCAAAGCAGAATTGTCTGAAGGCTAATTCACTCATCTCATTAGTGGAGTGTCTACATTTTACAGCGCTAATTAAATGTGTGGTGGGTGCACGAGGTGTATCTGGAGGCACTCGGTTGAGCCCTTATCACTCTCTGAGAGACGCAGGGGACTTGGGCAGAATTTGACACAGTCTTAGTGACCTTCTCTCTTCTTTCCCCCTGAGGAAGTGATGAGCTTGCTTTAGCTCAGCTCATTTCATCCCGTGTGTGTGTGTGCGTGCGTGCGTGCGTGCGTGCGTGCGTGCGTGCGTGCGTGCAAGCACATCCCCTTCTCCCGACGCCATGCCTGAACAGCATGACTGGCTTCACGTGGTTTTCCATTGTAATTTTCCAAGCCAAGAAAAGAACCGTGAAGTGCAGGTCCCGATAACCAATAAGCAAGTATGATTGTGGCCCGAGGAAGGGTTAATAGTCATTAAGGCATTGCATCAGTCAGCACCAAAGCTTTCTGGAAGATGAGTATTACCGCGTTTTTTTTTATCCTGTTCTCCGGCTATTCAAAGTGCTTCAAATGACTTATTTGCAAGTGGGCCTATCGGGTACAGCCCGTTATTATTAGTTGCACAACTGGCTTTATCCTCAAATGTTAATAACCCGACGGGAAATAATCAAGCGCAAATTTTGCCACTGTCTTTTTGAAACATGAATGTGATTTTTTTAACTATTCCATTGTGTATTTTTCAGAATGGGGGCCTGGAATTTATGCCATGTCCAAGAAAAACCTGAGCGCAGAAAACTCCAGAAGTCCTATGTTTCTCTCTCCCTCTCCCCCCCCCCCCCATCTCTCTCTCTTTCTCTTTTCTTTGGAAATACTGGTGTAGGAGGACAACTGTGAAATGCATCACTGATGTCTTGAGGAAGTGGCGATACTTCTCAGAGAGCGAACCATTCTGTGTTGTAATATTTAATGCTGTATGCAGAAGCAATACCGGTGGAACGCAAGATATTATCACTGATTGCTGGAGATGCAGGTGAAATTTCACACCTAAGTCATTAAATACTTAGGAAGCACATAAATGACTCTGATCACAGAGATGATAAAAAGCTTTTAAAAAAGAAAAAGAAAAAAAAGGAATGACTCGGATTTTGGAATCTGAACTTGTGTTACACGAAAGTGATGTTTTTCACACCCTGTATCTGATTGATGCAGAAGTGTTGTGATTGTGTGTGTTTTTATCTGTAAAAGTAGCTGAGGTGTTCTAAGGGGGGCACCATGTTAGCGTGAGCGACAGACTCCTGGCGTATGCCTAGCCTTATCCGTCCATGCATCCTGCCTCTTTACCTCCATGTCCTATGCCTTCCCTGGCATCTGACCATGCTCGACCATGCTTCATTTGGGCCATTGGTCCAGGTGTAGTCTGTGTCCTGTCCGTCTCCCCAGCCCAGTTACCCAGTGCCCGCCTCCCCAGGTTTCCATGTTGTGCAATGAGTGGGACATAGTATGACACAGTGGTTACATTACTACGTAATGGCTACGTAACCAGCGGCCTGCAAGTTCAGATCCATGTTCAGTTTACCGTTCTACCCTTAAGTACAAGGGTACTTAACCTTAATCAAGTCAGGTAATATCCAGTTTAAAAATAAAAAGGTTAAAATGTCACTTTATAAGTTATAAAGGTTTCCATAGGTGAGGGCACATATAGACAAATAGAAATAAATTATGAATAACATAATATTAATGTATTTTAACCCTAGAATAGCCCACATTATTCTAATGTATTATTTGTGCAATAACATTTTGTGAGCGCTGTAACATCTTGCATCAAGTCAGGTCGGTCTAGAGTCCTGGTCCTCTTATTTTTCTACCAAACAATATTCATGAACCCACAACCCAGCTGTTAGGGTGTTTATGGTTTTAATGGCTGTAGGTTTCTGTGATGCAGTAAAACAAATTAAAAAGCCTTGGGTCCTGTCCAAGATATTTTTATACCTGTTATACCCACAAAAATGAATGGCACACCAGGGACTACTTTACATTTGTTTATTTTAGACTTGGTTTTGTAGAACACCATGTTTGAATGTAGTAAAATATTTTAATAATTGGTGAAATGTGTAATTTATATTTTATTGTTATAGGAAAGGGGAGTCAGTGTTTTGTGCTGTTTAATGTGTGACCCATTGTTACTCTTTCTATGATACCAACTCTATGTAAAAGCACAAACAACAAATAAATACAATTATGAATAATATGTCATTTTTATTGTTTCTGCAAGTTTTTATACACAAAATACAATGACTGTTGTGTTTCCTTTGAATTATCATTTGTCGTAAGTGAATCAGTTGGTCGGTTTTGCAAAACGGAGATTAAGAAATTGCTAATGTAATCAATGACATTAGAATGAGCGTGCGTGCGTGGTGTGTGTGCGCGTGTGGCCATGCTATAGTGCAGAGCCAGACTCACGGTGCCCTGGAATCTACCCTCTTATTTAATGAAAAAGTGTTTGCTTCTGACTGGCAAGGGCATGGAAACCCTATACAAAATCAATTTCCTCTTTCCCTCCACAGCCCTGTAAACGTCAACTTTAATCTTTACAGGCCCTTTATAGCACTCAGTTCCTGTCAGCGAGTGACATGTTCGAATAGCTTCCTGGAATTACTGTGCACTGGCAAGCTCCAACAGTTCTGGTCTATTTGCTATGTGCCTTCTAAACTTTCTTCAGAGCCTTGTACCCCAATGTGAGTGTGGTGTGATGCGATTAACTAACTGCACTGTAATCAAATGAACGGGCCATGCTCTGGATATTCAGATGCCTTTGAAGATTCTTAATCGATTCATCAAGTGGTCAGTCTCATGCAAGTTATTCTCAGCCTGGCCAACCAGAACACACAGAATATTTCATAATCCTGTGTCAACGAGTGAAACCGCGTGCAAAGGTTTAACCATAATGAAATGTTTTAATAAAGTAAAGCGAGCCTTTTTTTTTAGATATCTTCCAGTGTAAAGTTGATTTTACTACCCACAACACTATATTAGCATGTAATGGCATCTATGAAATTTTTTTCTGGAGCTCATTTTTATTAGCTTGTTGAAACATCCTGCTGCTCAGGACAGAAATCAATCTGAAATCAATGAGAAAACACCAGATAGACCTGTATTCGGCCAATTAGACAGCAAGGATGATTTCCTGGTTTTTTTCTCACAGATAAGAACATTCCTGCAACTTCTATGGATGTATCCACAGAATGTCCGTCTGTGTGTATACTTAGTTTTTTGTCGGCCTACAGTGAACAATTATTTGGTAAAAACGCTGGCACCATATTAACATTTTAAACCTACTAAATAAAACACAAACTTAAGAACCCGCAATACAACTTAGATTTGTTTACAGAATAGAGTTTTCCCCCTCTTAATAATACATTTATGCTTAAAGGAAGCCAAACATTGAGTGGCAATACTCATTAATGCTAGCTAAATGTGCTGCTCAGCTGTAGTGCACAAAGAACACGGAGGAGAGATGTCGTGTCATGACAACAGTATTATGTTGTCTATGTTTTTCTATATGTTTGATAATGAAATAAGTAAGGAAATGTAAAATCTTAATATCTAATGCTGTCCTCGTCTACCCAAAGAACTTCTGTCTGTGTGTCGTATTTCCTGTTGGTGACTAGCCTATAGACTCTGAGGGTGTCGGTTGTCTCGGGCCTTCATGTGCGTCTTCGCGCCCGGAACCAGTCCGACAGGTGATCAGCGAATCGCGTGGCTTCAGTCCTCCAGAGTAGTCTCTGGAGCGCCGGCTGCTGGGGACCCAGCTCATCCGGTTAGACCGGCAAGGCCTTCATTCCTCCCTGGAACATCGGGCCCCAGTGCACTGCCTACCGACAACAATACTGTATATAAGAAGGTGAGGCAGATACAAGAAGTACAGTTGAAGTGTCAACACTGCAAACGAATCTCTTCCAATCAGCAAGGTAAATACTTAAATTATTACTTGAATGGAAATCTAAGGACATGGATTTTTGGATAAACCTTTTTTTAAATTGAAGCTGCTGTAAAAGCTCGCATTTTACAGGCCAATTATAGGTCTATTAAGGAGCAGGCTATGCATTTATGAAAATGTTATTTGCTATAGATGCGTGTCGTTGATTTAGTATCTTAAATTAAACTTCCATTTTATTGATTTGTTTTGTTATTTGTCTTTATGAACAGACTCGAATTCAAAGCATGGTCTTTCACCTGGAGTTGGGAAGATTTGGTCAGTTTCTGTCGAAAATGTATTTGTCTCTTTGGTGGAGTGGTTCTAAACAGTTCAACAGTTCTTTACCAAAATTGTGAAATGTTTAGGACCACTTGATCAGAGTGATGGAGGCTTCCAAATGAGCTGGCCAAGAAGAAACAGAAAGAACACTGTGATGACAGGCAGTGAAATGAGACAGTGTTGAAATGAATAGCGCTAAATTGTTAAGTTGTTCTGGACTTTTCCATTTATTGAGGATATGCAAAAAAATGAAGATTTCGTTAACCGATTTCGTTAATATTTTCACCGAAATCAGTCAAGTGCACTGCTTTTTCACTAAAGTATATATAGTCTATGCTAACTCTCGAATATAGTTCACTTTTGTTTGTAAAAGTATTTTAAAACATGTATTGTTGAATGAATAGCGATATAAAGGAATTCCCAATTGCTGGAAAACATGTTTGGAGCACTGTTTTGCTTTTTATATCTCCCTCTTTCTCTCTCTCTTTCTCTCTAGGGTGTATTTAAATTTATATGCAACAATGTGGTGTCACAACCATTTAGAAACTGGGAGTAGCAGTGCCCCCTTCTGCTCAGTAGGGTACATCATCTGTCAAGGAACGTGGTAGTTACGTAGGCTACAGATCACAAGCTAGACCAACCATACTTGTTCTGTTCAATATACAATTAAGATGCATTGCGTATTTTTAAGAGATGATGTCCAGTTTGACTTTGTAAATGTGGGGAGTTGCTCTTATGTCTTTTTTACTGTCTCACCGCAACCGTTGAAATGAGTGTAGTTGCTAAACGTAAGTGTACTATTTTGATTTTTATATATGTTTGAAAAAAAAGATCGGTTCTCATTTAAAGTTAATCAGGCGTATATGAGTCGCTCTGCCTCATTTTAAATAGTCAACAATTGTGTTAATGGTTGACTGCATTATACACATTTTTTCAGCCAAGTTGTGCGTGACCACTGTCCATGGTACTGAAGCGACTCGTCCAGTCCATTTCAAACCTACCCACCATATCAACTCCATCTTAGACCCCGTACACTCTCAAAAGAAAGGGTTCCAAAAAGGCTCTTCTGTGTCTCCATAGAGGAAACCTAAAGGTTATTTGTCAGGAAAAAATGTTCAATGTGGGAGCTTTCAAAATTTTCACACATAGAGCCTATACATGGTTCCATAAATATCTAAAAAAAATTATTCCCGTGGAGACAAGTAACTTTTTTTCTGACAGTGTAGATCGTATTCGTGACTGCTGTTGTGTTGTCATACGATGTTCCTACTAATTCCATTTTGTTTAATTGTTGTCTAAAACAGTATGGCCACAGGTATTGGATTGCATGACAATTCAAACCAATTAGGTTGCAGAGAGCCATGAAAATGTGTTTATCCGAATAGAATTCAACGGAACTGAAAGAGTGCTTAAATGCCAAACGCCTTGGTTCAACCAACCAGGCCACAGGGGTTAAAACCTCTAGATTAGGCTGACATGAGATGAGAGGCGGGAGACTTAATAGCAACAAACTGCTTTCCTCTTCATGAATTGCAAATCGGAAATTGAAAATGGAAATTGAAAATCTGAAACTGGGTGATCCACGCAGTTTTCGGACATGGCCAACTGAGCAAATTATTTCATCGAGCTCCTTCATTAGCAACCCCCAGTCTTTCGACGCCTCGACCTTTAGCTATCGTTTTTAAAACTGTAAGTCATGGGAGTAATTACTGATACCACTTACCTATACGTCCGGCTAATTAAGCAACAACCGAATTACTGAATAATAATGTATTTAAGTGTAAACAATAGTCTTTTCACACTTCGAGATTAAAATGGTAGAGCTCTCAATATGATCTTGACGTTTTTGATTATTCATGTTTATTTTAGACACTACAGCTTACGGCCTTCACGATATATAACAAGTTATTTGTGATGTGTATCTTTACAATTTAATAATACACAATAAACATTTACACTTTCATTCGTTTAGCTACATCGCCAGGCATATTGCATTTTCAGACATCAAAGGCTACTCAGCTAGTTTCATTGGAATAACACAGTCTTTGTTGTATAAATAAATTATTCATTACATCGCAATCCCCTCTATTTCCTTCATCCATCATTTAAGAAAGATTGAGCATCTAACTATTTCAGCTTGCATCCTGACTCGCTTAGAAAGCCCCTCGTTTGCTAAAGACTTTATGTGGTGTCCTGCCTGAGAAGGTTAGCAAGTTGTACAAAATATTTGTAGCTGTTAATGAGAGGCCCAAAGCGCTTTCCGTATATTCGCAAGGGCAGCAGATGTGGAGAGTCCCGTGGGACCGGATCCTTGGAATTTCATCAGCATTCAGGGGTGACCCAGCCTCCTCCAGCGGGGCGGTAGACGTGGTAAATCATCTTTATAACGGATTGTAATTATCGGTTCTGCAGGCCTTGTGAATCCCCAACATCAAAACCATAATGGGAATGGTGGACTTGTGGATTGCTTGTTTTGTACACATTGGTTGTTTGTTGATTGGTGTTTGCGTGCGTGTGTGTGTGTGTGTTGTGGGGGGGTTATGCTAAATATGTGCATGCGGTTTTAAAGGGGACATCCATTCGGCGTAGGTCTATGATACCAAACCATAGTCGAAAATGGAAATATTTGCGAGGTTCAACTACATTTTTTGGTGTAGCTATTCAACCACTGGACTGGGTGGCTGCTGATAATATCAACGAGCCTCGCGGTACATTGGATTTCAGAATATTGTCATCTATATTTCCCCGGGGATAAGGCCTACCTACAACGTGAAACATTGCACTCTTTGAAAATGAAATACAACGTTAATTTAGTAAAGTCGTCTTGACTGTTTACTTCTATGTGAGTAAGAATATTAATGTAAATGTAAAAGGTGACCATTCCGATTTCTCATCAATAGAGGGCCGATTACTCAGATCTACCTAAAACAATAATATACTGTAAGTGCTCAAATAAATCACGGCTCATTTTTATCAGTAAGAAACATTATGTTGCAGTGCAAATTGGAAGAATGTAAAGAAGAATTACAGGATATGTCAAGACGATAATAAAAAGTACATGTTAGGCTATATGATACAACAGTCAATTAACAATTTTGTGGGAAAGATATGAGTACGCTATCGATTAAAATCCCTTGATTGTATAGTCGTGTGTTTCAACTCTAGATGACCTTCACAAACCCAGCCTGCACACCATGTGAATCCACTGAATTTGTAGTTAAGCTTTCTCTGTTGAAACCTTATAAGGAGATAATGTCTAATTTAAATCCCTATAGTTGTAAACAATCAATTGGACCAAACCTGCGAAACATGTGAAGGAAGCGATGTTTTTAAACCGAGCTTGACAGAAATTAGTTTATTATGGGGGTAATGGCTGCCTGGTTATCTGGAATGAGGTCCTCTGTGTCCACAAGATAAGATTTTTATTAAGAGACAAGCGCTAATGTCTGAGTTTCGCTTTCAAGGCGCGCAAGAATAATAGACTTGATCTACTATATTAAGCTTTATGTTCGGGGGGCTAACTGGCATTTTACTCCCCTTGAGATAGGTTTTCTCAAATTCAGGTTTTATCTAAGATAGGCTACAGCTGTAGTTTTGCGCCAATACATTAGATGGCCTTCAAAGACGCCGACGAAGGACGCTCATAGACATGGTAAATTAGCAATGTTCCGCTTGAACTTCGACATAAATCGGAACATGTTTCTTGTCCAAGGGTAAAGAGGTTAAATGAAAAAGCGCTATATAATGTCAAGACGGGCCTACTACTTTAATACGAGCACATGGGAATTGTAACCTAAGACGTGGGAAGACAGACCTACTGAAGAACAATGTTACAATAACAACTTTTGTGAATAATCGTGACAAATGTTGATGGCGTACGCCCCAGCCTGCATCGACAGTTACCCCTAACTCACACTATAATACAAGTTAATGCAGATGTAGCCTATTTAGAAGAGCAACCTTTTTAGGTTTCCCGTTAAGTGTTGAATTGAGACTGAGCTCCTGCTTTTGCTATGAACTTTCTCTCTGGCAGTAAACGTTGCACCGGTAGATTAATGTTTAAGACTCGCACACCAAAATCATACTACACATTAACAACCGCCTTTGCGCAGGCGCCATCCATGCAAAGCAAAGTAGCCTACAGAACCTCAGTTATGCTTGATTCATGACCCGTTAAAAAGTGGCATATATTTGCATAATAAACGTTTGCCTCCATTGAAGGCAAAGCTTCTAGTTTTATCTTCACTTGTGCCTTATAAGAGATTTAGACCCCCCGATTGACTGCGACAAATTAAGCCAATCGGTTAATTAGGCTTTATTACACCAATTTCAAACGTGGTTGTAGAAAACATAACGAACACGAGGTCACTATAAATAAGTGGCGCCTCCCTTCATTTAATATGCCATCCAGCTACAATTTCATTGGTTACTCGAACTACAATTGAGTAATACGCATGTCTTTTAAATATCCTACCCACAATAGTCGTACTTGCTATAGTATATTCCAAAGTGCGGAATCACATAAACTACACAGCTCTCGTTGAAATTGACTAATTACCTTTAAAAACTATGTAGCCTAAGAACAATAAAGCACAAATTAATGGTACAATTTATAATAATTTTAAGCCAAAATAGATTCAACCAAATTATTCGGGTAAGATCGCTCCTTTAAAAAATATAGTGGATGGCTCGCTGCTTAACATCCAACGTCCATCTATCGTCATTGCGTATGACATTTGACTAGTAGGCTACACAGAAAAGAGCGTGTGGCTCCTTTAGAGCAGCTGGGCGAAGCGTATTTCCAGGATGGCCGAGGAATTGCTAAAGTGCCGTTGTTCCTTAAGTCCATGAAGGCGGTGTCCTAGCCTACACTATACAGCAACCTTAACGGGAGAATCAGCGACTTCTCGTTAATACGTCCCCCAATATCCTTCCGTTCTTTACCGGTGCCTTCTGTAAAACAAGATATCGATTTTATAATAATGTGGAATTTCATGCACATAGCCACGGAAAACATCAATGCTATTATATCCCTTGTGGCGACTTTTCGATCTGAATTTACTATAAACTTCTGATTCAAGTCAAAAATAAAAGGACGGCGGGGCTTTATGTTTGCTTTTAAGACGTAGGCTAACTCTGAATTGACAATCACAATACTTTCTGTCTGGGTGTCTCGCGTTGTTTTGCTTGTTCTGGTGTAGCTACTAGTCTACAGCCTATGCATGTCTGTTCAACACCCCCAGGCACTTTTATCCCGGTTTGCCGTCGTATTTCGGCTGGCAGACCGCACGCACCAGGGGAGACTCCATCCACGTGCCAGGAGGCGCACACAGACGCGGAAACAACACGGGTATACCACTCGAACTAAGCTTTAACTTGTCTTTTGAAATACACATTTGTTATTTCCTAGACGCATCATAGCCTATTTGTGTCCCGTGTGCTCTGAAACATTTACACAAATGCAAGTGTTTTTTAGCCTGTATGAAACAGCGCTTTGTGTACAACTCTAAAATGAATGTTAATAATCCTGCTTGGCGATGAAAAATGATTCCGATTGGATTGAGCATCAGCCAGTGGAAACATTAGTCCCATACAGCAGGAAACGTATGGAACCTCTATCGTGAAGTGCAGCGTAGAGCAACTGATGGTTTGAGTGAGCTTGCATCTGCATCTGAGAGTGAGTGAACAGGAGAGGGAGGGTGAAAGGGGAGTGAGAAAGGTGGTCAACGGTGGGCTAACGCGCTTTCATTCGAGACCTGCAGCGGCAGTGGACGAAGTACGATCAGAAGTCGGGAAGCGGATAATAAAAGTGATGTAATAGAGATCCGTGGAATTTACTGATGGATTGTGTTGGTTTAATGCCTCGGTGGACCACTGGGCACAGGAAACCTTCTTTCAATTGCATAGGCTGCCTTGGTAGATCATTGACGGGAGTGGTATTGAAAGATAGTGGGTACGTTATTAGGATTTTATAGGGTGGAAGAAAGATCTTTTGGATTTGGATCCCATGCGACGTTTGGTGGACATACAAAACATTCAGTAAAATGACCGTGAGAAGGAATATGTAAATGCCCATTTGATAACCCAGGGCACAGGATCTATTACATTTTCCTCCATGGCTTTACAAAACTCTTCAGGGTCCTCTGGAGCTGGCAAGCCGAACCCAAGTCTGATAGACCTGGGCACTTTCTTCGTGGACTCCGATATCATTTTTGGATTTACAAGTCACCTTCTGAGAAGAAAAGCAAAGGTAAGTAGGCGACACATTAGCTGTCAGCAAAAGGGAACTCGTTTGGATAACTTTATGCATGCCAGTCCGAAACAACGCAACCCAGTAAGTTGGCATTTCCTCTATAACTCAGTTCTTCCACACTTTAGTGTCCAATATCAAAGAAGAACTATAACCTAAATGGGACGTGTATTCGTCTACATTTAAATGCATGAGTTTGCTCGCTGTTGAATGTCAGCCCGGACTGGAACATTCAGGACCAAGAACAGCGGACTCAATCCAACAAAATGTTTTGCCTTTAGTCTGTCCGTCTTTCCACTTCAAAGACCGACAGGCATTCGATTTACCTTTCCTGTCCTTAAAATATCATAGTTTCATAGTTCTAGGTGCACAACTCGTTCCATGCAATAGGCTATGTTAAGTAACGTATATAATATATATTTAAAAACGTAGTCTGCGAATAATTTTGGGGGCTAAAGTTGGTTGATTTCAGTAAAAAGGCAATAACCGTGTAACCTACAGGTGTTCATTAATTTATATATTGAAGTGTCCACTGTCCGAATACGAACGCTATTGTGCCACAGAGAGCAACTCTGAAAGACTGCGCCCTAGCCTACTTTTCACTTCACAAATTCTGAGGTAAACCTGAAGCTTCTGTCTATACATCGCTTTGCAAAACAGACAAAACCGTAGACTACCTAAGCGTCTTACTTATGTCTAATGTAGCCTATATAGCCTACCACAAATTTAAAACTAATTAAATTGACATGAAGCCACTGAGGATTGAAACGATTGTGTCCAGAGTGATTTCAGCTACATCGAGGTTATAGGCTATGTAGCGAGTTGAGCCTTTTTTCTGTTTCGGTAGCCTATACTCTCTACGCTCCATTACAACGTAACATATTTTAAATGAGTAACCTGACAGTCTGTGAGACTCTAACCGTTAAGATATGTCTAGGCAAATGGTGATAGAAAGGTAGGTAGGAAATCACACTTCACAACCGGAGAATTCTACAAGGTAAATGCGCAAATATTTAGTGCAGAAATTTATGTAAATATTCGTCACACAAATCTTCCATATAAATGTCCATGCAATGTAACACATATGGTTAAGATATCACCACTGAGCAGTCAACCTCACTATGCGCTCAAAGGCATGAATAGGAATCCCGTGTTACAAATATTATAGGCCTATATTAAATGTAGCTATAGGCTACTTTTATTTATTTAAGGGAAGCTTAGTCCTAATTATCATACACAATGAAGAAGATAGGTATGTTGTTGTCTACAATATGTTGTTTTCTCATGTATGTGCCAGCAACTATATACCTCCGTATGATGGACTGTTCGGTTATATCGCCTTAAATAGTGGTAAACTCCCCAAATATAACATGTTACCAGTTGCACGGATGCGAAGTCTTTTGTCGGCTCGCCTGTAGCCTACATAGTATTAGAACTGGGTTATATGAGGGAAGACAAATGACAAGTATAATTAAATTGTAGAACTAAAGCATGCGGCTGTCATTTTTTACATCATCTACATGAAATATTTAGAAGTTTAAAAATTAAATATTTAAAACACGCTACATTTTTCATCTCTGGTTTTACTGTATTCTACCAAAATACCAGGTGGTGGCGCCAAAGTAATGATAACCGTGGGCTGCGGTTAATAGTCATTGCTTTAACTGAAGGGTGTAGCCCACAATCTTTGGTACTAGACCGCTTACTCCACTTTTAAATAAGACCATGAGGTAACTGTAACCTAGGAATACACAACGAGGTCGGCCACAAACTGGAAATTAGTGGCTACATAGCTGAAACATGTTCTAAAATACATAGGCCTATATTTCCTCCTTTGCGGTATCAAATCGTCTCCTTACTCTCACAGTTCCATTGCAATTGCTAAACGCGGTACAAAGCGTTGAATAGATTGAAAAACGACCCATGGTAATTTGGCGTTTACAAATGCATGTGGTTAGTTCCGTAGAAGGTTCCTACAAAGTGGGGAGTAGGCTCTACTGTAGGCCTATGATATGAGTAGGATCGAATGTTGGACGGTTTAATAGATGGAGATGACAGACTCAGTAGTCTAGCTACTAAAAACAAAATCGTCGTAACACAGTCACTAATATTTTGCCTGCCTCGTCTCGTGCAATAACAGAATACGCCTACAGGTAGCCTACACGCGATTAATCCAGCCACGCATATGAATACAAACGCATTTCAATCGCTTTTAAAATGCAATATCTTTGTATTAAAGCCTAACGCAACCACTTAATAGCTCGAATAACCATGCATCCGATGGACCAACCATTTTCACCTATTCTCCTTAAGCAACGGAGGCATGCCTCATTCATTCATTCCATAGAGATACGCCCAATTCTTTTTACAGACACCTATGGGGTCAGGCTGAACGGTGGCTTCCGCCGTTAACAGGTGTCGCCTTGTAACATATGCGGTATTTCATGCTTGTGTAGCCTCAAAGTAGCCTCAAACAGGGAAACAATTGCAAATCAGATATATATATATATATATATATATGTGCGTAAGCCATCATGTGCATGAATATAATTAAATTGCATCAAACGGAATATCGTTTTGATCAATATAGCCTACACACAAATAAACGTGGAAGCTCGTGGATCTACCCATGCAGTAGCCTACATATGCATTTCTAAACAAATACCCGAATATTTATTTCCTACTAGGTACATGCGCCAGATAGCCTACCCGTTTGAAACGGTCCTTTGAGGTTACTACTATCGTTACCGTTAGATATTTCATCCAAATAATATCTGCATACGGTAACACAGTAGCAATACTAGCCTGGGCTATACATGTTCCAGCTGCAATTCCAAAGCACACTGTTCATGTTACCCTCGCTGTTGTAAGATTTCCTGTCAACGTTTAAGTGCAGCAAGTCGTGCAATACTGCTCTCCATAAAGCAGTCGTGTACGCACTGAGCGCGAGCTCCACCCATTTCTGGGACTAGAACACTCCACTCCACGAATCGCTGCTAAAACTTTACTCTTCTAGATATTTACAACGACATGGGAATGAAACAGCGCAAATACCGTTGCTGGGGAATTCGAAGTCTTTTAAGACAAGTAATAAAATATTTTTGTATCGATACTCAATAGCCACTGAATGTTTTGAAACGGTAATAAGTACACTAAGTAGCCTATATACGAAAAGCTACCGATATTGTCAGAAATAGTTAACTTGTGAGAAACTGACTTGACGGGATGTTCAGACCCGAGAGGACGAACCTGAATTTGGGGGATGCAACCCGAGGACGGGACCCTGACCTCCGGAGGTTTACCGTAAGTACTGAAAATAAAGGGTAAAAATAAGCAAGAACTGAACTGGTTAGGATTAAAGTTCCACCTGTGACGGTATTTTGCAGCGCCGATCTCAGGGGAAGTCTACTCAGGGTTTTTTTCCACTCACGTAGGTTACATTCACATCTGCAGTTACTTAGCCCCGAATAGGCATTTTATTCAGTAGCCTAACTACGAAATACCATAGGCTACCTGTCTCTCAGTCCTAATCATTTCATGAACACAAACCGTCCTCAGTTCCACGTTGATAGTTGATTTATTTTCAGCTCTAACTTTTATTTTCTGTCTGCCATGGCTAAGGTTGAAGGATGTCCCAGCAGAGAATCCCCCTTCTCGCTCGAACTCAATCCCAGGAAGAGGCTACATTCAGCGGAGGAAGCCCTGTGCGGCAGTCGGCCACCCCCGGAGGGCGCTGGGTCTGTGACCATATCGGAGTCGGGTCATTTCGAGAGAAGGGACCTCAAGGGGAACTTGTGCAAACAATGTCAGATGAAAGTCGCAGAACTGAAGAGGCAAGCGCTCGCCCTAGCTGATCCAGGGTCACTGAAGGTTTGTACAGCCGAACTATTATAACTGTAAAGTATTTATCCGTACAAGAATCCAACCAACGTCACGCAGTTGTATTAGTAATGCAATTTGTTTTACAAATGTTTCATGCAACTAAAATGTATACTCAGTTCTAAGTCTGAATTAAAAAATCCATTGCATCCAGTGCATCGTCAACAGGTAAACGCTCTTTTGTTAAATTTTGTGTGGATTTTGCCTAATGTGGAGTGATTAGATTTATTAATAGCTGGGAGGTGGCCAGCTCCTAGCATACATACCTGGGGTAAACCGTATAAACTGAAACAAAAATGTAAATGTCTCTCCGTGCCACGCTTGATTGAGGCAGTTTGACAGACTATACTGTGAGTTTTATGTGCAGAGAGCCCCTGTCCTAATTGCACTTCTCAATGTTGCCTGCGGGGGCAGTGTTCTTCTTTGTGCGCAGCAAGAACTGGTCTGATTCACTCTTTATAGGCTCTTCCAGCATACAAACAACATACAATTGAGCATTGTTTTACTTTTCAATGTTAAGTACCATAATAAAAGGTTACATTTATTAACACTACACACACCTTCAGACTAATAAAAGACTTATTCACTGAAACCTGACATGGTTAAGAAGCTGTAATGGAGACCTTTGGCTAAACAGCTAGACTTAGTTGTCTGTCTTTTTTAAATTGCACTCTTATCAGCTATTTGATATCTGCCAGGGTTTCTGCCCTAGTGCCCTCAAAGTTGCCCCCTTTCAACCCAGCCTGATGGTTTTAAAGTCCCATTGTGTTGGCTGCAATAAAGTGTGCTCTCATGCAGTGGTGAAAATGTTTGGGGGGTTATGTATTGGTTCTCTCTACTCTTTACCTGGTAATGTATACATTTTTCCACTTCTGATTTTATTGTGTAGCACATCTCTATATTATATTGGTTTTGTGCAAATATATCTGAAGGTTTACAAAAACTGTGCAACAGTGACATCTGAGACAATTTGTAGTTAAATAATGCGCTGTCTGGCAGTCAGACCGTCAAGTGCACAATAGTTTGAATGCTGTTATAGTGGTCCTGTGTCATAAAGGAATTTTTTACCTCAAAAAGTCTGGACAAATCCTTGTTTTATTAATTAGGGAAACCTTTCGCTAATCTGAGGGTGAGACTTCACTGTAACAGAGCCGTCTAATTGCTTTTATAAAGTCCTGCCAGAGTTTTCAGTAGAGTAGAGAGTAGGCTACAGTAGAGAATAGGCTACATTGCCGGCTGTGGCGGAATTTGCTTCCCTCTCTTGTCAAGTTTAGGAAAGCAAGTGCTTTGGAATATTCATGTGTGCACATGTGCGTCTAGTGGTCTTATCAGCGGTAGCAGTTTGTTATCCCTGCATGCCCTGAAGGACTTGGGGCTGCTTGTTGACTCCATGCTCCGCTAGTGGAACGGGGACGGGATCCTGCAGCAGCTCGCTGTTAGTCATGTGTGCCTTATAGGGGCGCAGCGATGGCATGCGAGCAGACAGCTTTGATGCCTTGTCGGCCCATGGGGTAGTTTTGTCTGAGTCCATGGGCCTGGCGCCCCCACCTGTCCGTCCACACGAATGGGGAAAGCTCGTGGGCCACCGCAGACCCGCTGCCATCGGGAGACAGCGGCAGGTTCAGAGCACATCAGATAACGGACGATTTGGGCGCGCACCTTTCTGGCGAGGCCGCAAGAGGGGGGACGTCCGGCTGCGAACCCCACCCCCCGCCAGATGCTAGAAAATACGGGGGCCTTGTTTTTGCTTTTTTTTCTCACCCCCCCCCCCCCTCAAATTCTTGTGTGTAGTCACGACTCCTATGTGGGACAGAGAGAGAAGTGTGGTTACGTAATGGGGGGCTGCAGAGTTCTGAGGATGAAAGAGTTTGAGAGGCTATCAAACACATTAGTTCAACGAGGTGTCAGGGACTGTTATGAAAGGCAGGGGGAGACGGGGCCGTGGCAGTCAGACCCACTCGCTCTCCGGTTTCAGAGCGCTCTCCACCCACAGAGACTGTGCGGCTATTACAGTCTATTAGAAGCTGGTGTGCTTTATTAGAGCCTCGCCGTACCCTCTGGGTGTGCTGAGCGGAGCTGATTAACAGCCATTACGGGGGCCTCAGAAATATGAAAAGGTAGGAAGCGCATGGGGCACGTGAGAACGTACGCGTGCGTGCCCAGACCACCCCTCTCCCCACCTAACCCCGCCCTCCTCATGACATCATCTCATTGTGTTCCAGTTTCTTGACTTCTTCTCCGTTAGGCTTATTTTTCTACGTTTACAACCGAATGCCCATAAACAACATGAAAGCTTGCGTCTGGGAGACTGAAAGGCCTTTGGAAGTGGCCCATTGTTTTGGGAAACAATACTTACCTCGGTGCTTTCGGGGGATGGGAGGAGGGAAATAAGCAACCTGTAGGCAGTGGAGTCTGCGGAGGAAGCTAAACCCAGTTGACCTTCGCTGTGCATTGAAAGTGTTCCTGTCCACCTCGCGCCACAATTCCCACAGCTGTTAAATATAGTCCTCAGACTTTTATTGTTGTCACTGCCTGCACTGGCTGCAAGTTCTCACTGTTGTCCTCCGGGCAATGAAGGTGCCATACTTCGTTTGGATTAAAGCCCCTCCTAACAGCTGCCTGTAGCGCGGCCAGGGGAGCAGGTTTGTTGCAGGGACCTCTGACGTGCTTAGTGTAAGCTTTGTTTCTGTTTGGGAAGTACAGAGACATATCGGCAGCACACAATGAAAAACCTTTGGTGGGATTCATAATCAGAGCTATTTGTGAGGCTGGGAGGAGTATTAGCCCCCCCCCCATCTCATTACATGTGCTTCCATGGGACTGGAACCTAGGCCTTAAAATTCTCTCCAGGTGTTCCACTACAGACCCTCATACCCCCTTGCAGACACTCTCTCACACACACACACACACACACACACTGTGGTCTTCCTCAGGGGGGTCGTGGGTATGTTTCCTTTATTAGCCTCATGTTGATGGCTAAATTGGACCCTAATTCAGGTGGTAAACAGCCCTGGGAGGGCAGGGGGCTTTTTTGTGTTCTGCCCGCAGTATCAAATTCCCCAGCTGCGGGAGAAAGGAGACATTGTCCTGCCCGCCCCAGGCCGCCCACCTGCAAGGTCGGCATCGCTGTTTGTGGCCGGGAGTCGATGACCGTGACTGTTCGCCCCCGGGGCAATAGGGGCTGGAGAGGTGTGTGGCGGGTGGGGTGGGAGCACTCGGCGGGTTTGGCACCACGGAGCGGCGGGTCTGCCCGGAATGGTATCTGTGCCACGGCTGGGCGAAGGAGACCGGGAAGGTTCTCCTGGGAAAGAGAGGAGGCTCTTTGTGCGAGCTCTCCCCCTGGTTCCGCTGGGCGAGGAAGTGAGCATGCCCCTTTGACCCCTCTTCCAGTAGACCTATTGTCTGAGCAGAACCCCGGCGAGTACAGTAGGACCTGCTGTGTAGCTGAGCTAGTGTGCTTTGCTCAATGTCTGGGACGGAGCAGAGCTTTCTGCAGTGGGTGGGCAGTGTGGTGGGGGGTCCTTTTTGAATTGTTCCCCTGTACCTCACAGGACGAAAAAAACAAAGCCGCCATCGTGCGTTTCAGCATTTTAGCCGCCTGCACTCAAGCCATAATCGTCACGAAACCGAGAGGGTGACTCATAGCCATGGTGTGAAAGAGTTCCTATCCCCACAGCTTTCTCAATGGGAGACTGGCTCAGTTTCAAGGCTTAAAATGTCCAAGTTTCAGGATGCTATGGCAAGACTTGGGAATTGGTGCCATAAGTTGTAGGCTTGGGAAACAAAGGGTCAGCGCTGGGACAATGAAGATGACGAACGCTATCTTCATATTCTACCGTAGCATACTCATTCACAGCCAGCAGTTGGTCCTTCTTTATGAGCCTTGACTTTAACAACAGGGCTTATTTCCTGAGATCCAACCTTTTTTAAATTTTTGTATCTCTTACGTTTTTATTCATTGATGTTGAGTGGTTAGGCTGGCTTTATCAATGTCTGCGCATTTCACTTTGTTCTGGTTTAACTCTGCTGAGATCAGATTTGTCCTTGAGATTATGGCCTTCCTTTGAGCCAAATTGACTGTGGCTCTCTTCAGCCTTGACAGTCCAAAAGGCTCTAAATTTGCAGTCTCTTTCATTTAGTGTCAGAGAATTAAAATATAATCATTAAAATAGCCCGCCTTTAAAGCAAAACTACAGACACTTTTAGATGTTCCACAGACATGGTGTCTGCCTTGCTCAGAGAAATTATCCCATTAGGCTAGTATCCAGTTCCATAATTAAAAATCAAGTGAGCATCTCAAATGATAAAAGACAAACAATGCTGTTGCATCCAAAATTATATACCAGAGCCTCTCTTTGCTTGCTGTGAAATTGAGTTGAACGTTGGAGTCATATGATCACATTAAAGAGCAGCCAAGAGTTCAAAGCAGGTCATTTCTTTTTTATAATAATCAGGGGATCTTTCAACAAAGGTAAAAGCCCATCCACCTGGCTCTGAGCTATCTTTAATGAATGAAAACAGACTTTTCCCCTCCCTTTTTGCTCAAAGGGCTTCACTATAAAAGGACCATACTGTGGTGAACGCAGAAGAGGGTTTTTTTTTGTCTGCCCTGTCAGGTTACCTCACGAACGGGGCTAAAGTGGCTGTCATCTTCAACAATCGACCATCAGTTTCCAAGGCCCAGAAAGCCCGTCTTTAAAGTGACCTGTAAAAACCGTAACTCTTAACCCGGCTGCATTTGAAGGTGGCTGTTGTTTTCGGATGGCGTTCCTGTCACCTGATATCCTGGCTGAAACGACTGTCCTTCCTGTCTTCAGTTATCGTCCTCGTAGCCGGCGAAAAGCTGCCTTTTGTGCGCGGTGCGATAATCCGATTGCTCGGTTATCATCTTCCTCATGTTTTAAAAGGGCAGGCTCCTCTCCCAGAGGCCCCCTCTTTGCCTAGAGATATTGCCGCATGAATCAGTTGGACAATTGAGAGGTGGAATTGTGGTATGAAATGCTTAGAAAAAAGATATTACTCTTCACTGTGCAAGGCCAGGTAGGGAATATCCAGATGAGAGCTGTGTTCATAGTTTAGTGCATTATTTGACAGATCTGATCTAATTCAGTGTGGAGATCGTGCACCAGAGAGAGAAGCCATTGCAGCCCATTAAACGTGGCCACAGCTCAAAATTGGACCATCTGCTCATACTGTAGCTCCCAGAAGTGATGCAGACCTAGGTTGTGTGTCAAATCCTGCACTGGATCTGTTTCCTCCAGAGAGGAATCAAATCTCTCAAAATGGTCAACACTTGTGAATAGATGCCCATGAAGATACAACTGCTTACCTAAACTCTTGAGGACATTTTGTGTAAACGCACACAGTTTTGATTACAAGGACTGGAGTACAATCTGGTTAGTGTCTACATTCTGTATGCTACTATGGATTTTGTGTTTGTGTTTTTGCCTGCATATCTGTTTGTCCCTGTGTATATTTTGGAGCTGTTGTCCCTCACAGAGAACTTGCAATCGCTGCAGTTATTTAGGAGATTGATTTAATTGCCACAGTTTTTAGTGTGCCTGTCCACTGCGTTGAGCACTGTAGTGGTTCTGTGGTCTTATCTGATGCCGTTAGTGCGTGGTTGTGTGTGCCTGTGGTATCTGGATAAATGGAGCGATGTGGGCCTGTTTGGGGCCTCTCTGATGACAACAGAAGATAAGATGATTTGCAGTGATTGCACCTGGAGGTCTCCAGGTCAATGTGACGAGCAATGAGACAGCCACCCAGTCTTTTGCACTGCCCCACTGGTTTCTCCTGAGAGAGGGAGAGTGCATGGCTTGGCTTTGTGTGGATGAGAGTGCCTAGAATGTGTGGTCTGTCTTATATCTGTCCAAATGTGTGTGTGTGTGTGTGTGTGTGTGTGTGTGTGTGTGTGTTTGCACACATGTGTCACCCTGTGCACGTGTAAACATGAATCTCAGATGTGTATAAGAGTGTGCAGGTGTATGGTGAGTGCGCATCTTGAAACTGAATGTTTGTAAGCGTGCCGTTTCACTTGAGTGCGCCAAATTTATGCGCGGATGCGCGTGACCGTTTGTTAATGTTTGTTGACGTTTGTTGGTCATTTGTGTGGAAGTGGGAGGAACGTGACTGCATGCGGATGAATGTGTGAGAAAGCGAGTGAACGTTGGCGAATGTGTGTGAAAGCGAGTGAACGTTGGCGAATGTGTGTGAAAGCGAGTGAATGTGTGAGAAAGTGGGTTAATGTGTATGAACGCGGCGGGTGTTTCCTCCAGCTCTGGACGGTAGACTGGATGTGCTGGGACCTGCGTCGCTGTAATGAAAGAGGCTGAGAGGCTGGCGGCAGGCTCCTCAGCGGAAGAGCGGTTCGCTCGTTAGGACTAACGAGTCTGAGGAACTCATTTTATCTCGCGTAGCTTCTGTGTTTAAAAGCAGAACCACAAAAGTTAGCGAAAGAGGACTTTTTCATCCTATAGGCAGCAGTAAGAGCACTCGTTCTGGCGTAAAACAACTTGTTGTGACAAGACAAAAGCCTAACGTACAGAAGCGTGTCAGAGAGGTCAAAGGCTTCCCAGTACTAATGGGATTCTCTCTGGTGTTCCGAGGCTGCTAATTGATGGAGTTGTGTAGGGCTTGTGTTGTCCTAACATGGATCTGAGTGATGAGCCAATTTACTTTTTTTTTGTTTCCTGATAGTCTAGGCTTCATTAGTTACATGATAAAAAGTGCTATTCACTTAAGGCAAAAGTGAAATAATGGCTAATGGCCTATTGGCAATGATGGATGGGTGTTGCTGTACTTTCTGCGTAATGCCGTTGCACTGAGAGGTCCTAATTATTGGCTAACACTCAATTTACAGTTAGGGGAGAACATATCTCTTTCCGGACTCCCCAAATATAGCTTTTTAAATGTATTGGGCTATGGCTGGTTTGCAGCGATTGAGATTTAAGGACTCTGAGACTGTTTGGATTGCTGTGCAATGTTAAATGGCTCACAAAGAAAGGCCTGCGGCGGTTCCCCCATGCTGAGACATGAGCTGAGTGGAGCACTGCTGCACAGGAAGTGGAGGTCAGCGGCAGGCAGACTTTACCTCTCCGTTAACCTTTGCCCTTTGGCCCGAGGTCACAGGAAAACGAGCTTGCCCTGGCATATCTCTAATCTGGAGATCCCTGTCCACAGGGCAAACAGGGGGAACCCAAAGGAGCCAGTGTTGTCAAAGCGCGAATGACGTGTTTTATTGGTGTTTGCACACGGTGATTAAATAAGCCCACTGTTTGCCCACGAGCTGATAATAAATCACGCATTTGGTTGAGAAAGATTGCTATGAGGCGTACACGTGAAAGGAGAGCCAGCTATTTGGCGCGCAGTCTCTCCAATTACTCAAAAGTTCACTGGCAGGATAAACGACTCTTCATGTCTGTGCGGACAAAGATGAAGACACACCTCTCAGGTAGCTGCCACCTTTTGTCTGAGTTTCAAGTGTACTCTTCTGGCGAGAAAGTGAGTGTGATAGGCCATAAGTGGGGTGTTATAATCTGCCACTCAGATATATATATCCATGGATGGCAAACTCCTCTGTTTGTTCTCTTTGTACTTTTTTAGTAGTATCAAGTGTTCATCCTTGGCTGCACCTTTGTCTCCTGCATAGCTCCCCAGTCATTATGTGTCTCAGGCTGCGTATTGTTCTCCAGCGCATATAGAGTTAGGGAGGGATGCTCCCTCACACCATGTCACATGTCCTCTACATCCCACTCTCCGCCTATTTGGAGAGGGGGGGGGGGGTTGCACAGTGTGGTCAAAGCTGAAAAGTTAGATGTAATATAATGTTCCTCCACTAGGGGTGCTGATAACACTCATTTTCTGTGCAGCTCGAGCAGTCTGTGGTTGTGCAAATAGGGAAATAAGATTTTAATTCTTTCACCATGTTTGGAACCATTCAGGCTCTGTTGTTTTGGTATTTCCCTGCTGTAGTGTTTGGTTCTTTCATGCTAGACTGAACCCAGCTCCTGTGCTGCCATTGTTGTCTGGTTTGAAGCCAAACAAGGTGATATTGTGTGGAAAGGATCCAAATATTAATATTATTAAATGTTTTGCTGGTTGAATAGCTAATAGATTTGTTTTTCTCTGAGAGTAATATTCTTTATAGTCATCTGGTCTGAAAAGTTATTTGAAATAAATCCTGTAATGTTAATTTCAAATGCTTATTTTTGCTGTGTAAATGTTACACTGCTTTTTTTATTTCCTGAATAAAAGCAATGGGAGGAAATTACCTAATGTTGGCACATTCAACAAGCTTCCTGCATTGAGTGTGTGTGTGTATGTGTGTGTGTGTGTGTCTGTGTGTGCGTGTGTGTGTGTGTGTGTGTGTGTCTGTGCACGTGTGTGTGAATGTATGTGCATGCTTTTTGTGCACATACATGGGTGTTTGTGTGTGTCTATGTATTTGTTCATGTGTGCTTGTATGTTGATTGTACATGGAGAATTAACTGGTACAGTATATACCAGTCAGGTTTATATAAGGGTTCTATAACAGAGAAGGCCTGACACTCCAGCCACAGCTCACAATGCAGTCAGATTTCCATCCCCAGAGCCCACTGCAACGATGCATCAATGTTCCTGTCCCTTCAACGACAGTAAAGAGAGGCTGACATTGTGCTGGAACAGCCAAGGTCATCACACAGAGAGACTGTGGGTTACACAACCTTCCTTATTAAATTCTGATAAGTTATACGTTGTAACCACAAATTAATAGGAGTCAAGGGCCATAATCCAATTCTAAAGGGTGGCCATCATAGAAGTGCTGCATCAAGCTGTATTCCTTCTACATATCCCCTTTTAACCACGTAACTGGCAGCTCAATGTTTATTCATTACAAATATATTCAAATGTCAGAAGTACGTTTCTGCATATACATTTCTTCTAATTTGTTTTCTGACATTTGAATATATTTGTAATTGCACAAATAAATAAACAAAATAAACTCAATTTGTGAAAAGAAGCGTAATTCCTCTACTGATAAGGGTTAAAGGGTCAGTTAAAGGGTTAAACGTTTCAAACAAGAGTTTATGAAAAATTTAGCCTTGGCAGATTTTGTTTGGCAGACTTTTTTCAGCAAAAGTCTTAATTCCACACAGCAGACATGCATGCACACACGCATCCACACTCACACACACGCACAGATGCACACGCATTCACACTCACACACACAGACACACACGCATCAACTCTCACACACACAGACACACACGCACACACGCATCCACATTCACACACACACACACACACACACACAGACACACACGCCTCCACACTCACACACACACAGACACACACGCATTCACACACACACACACGCACGCACGCACGCACGCACGCACGCACGCACGCACGCACGCACGCACACACACAGATTTACAGCTCTGAAGGCTAGCCCGTGATGTTCCCAGGCTCTGCTCCCCGTGTCTGCCTGCTGTTTCTGAGACACGCCCCGGGGCTCCTCTACCTTTGTTGATTGATCTTTGACCCAGCTGTCAGCTCTCTCCCTCTTTATAGCGGTATTGGGTTGCAGCGCGCTGACCCTGGCTGGAACAGGTGGATACTGGCCGGCTTGCTGGAGGTGGTCGGGGAGTGCGGAGGGGTTTGGTGTGCAGGGGAGGGAGAAGGCGTGGGCGAGCACACAACACAACCTTTAAACCTGAGCTGGGGTAAGACTCTGGTACTGTATACAACCCATTCTGCTGGGATATTATAACGCAGTATGGGCCGGGGCTGAGTAACCAGGCACATCCCTTCTGACGTGCCGGAGGCCTCTAGATATATACGCTCTATCTAATGAATTTCCAAGGCATCATTTGTTAAATGTTGCATGCGGGGATCAGATTATTTCAATTTCAATTGGATTTATTTTTTTTGAGCAGTTGGCGGTTGGACGACGAGGCCTTTCACTACAAATGTGGCGTTTCTGTGGTGAAAGCTGTTCCCTCTTTTTGACGGTGGTCTTAATTGATTGAAAGCCAGCGTTGCGGGGAGGTGACAGAGTGGCACGGAGCTCTCTAATTGCTGAAGCTTCTGCTCAACTTTTCTGTCCTCCCCCCCCAACCCCACGTGCCAGAGAGGGAGTCAGGAAACAAGCTTCCCGCTCTCTAATGAAGCCCCGTCCAGGACTGAATCAGGACGTGCTTACGTACTGCCAGAGAGCGGCTCCCTCTCATACACCGGTCATCAGAACACCGTCACACCATCACTCTGTAGACTGACCAGACAGCCGGCTCTGTTCGGAAAGTTCTGTCAGTCTACTTCAGAAACTAACCTGTTCCAGAATATGAATTAATTTACAGGGTATGAGAACAATGCTGCGATCAGAACAATGTTGTGTCAATGGCTGTTCTTCCCTTCATCACGCGTCTTCATGAACGTATGACTATTGTGTGGAGCTGTATGGAGCTGTGCGGAGCTGTATTGAGTTATGAGTCTTGGGCAGTGCTGTATGAAGTGGGCCCTGGCTGTCAGGTATAAGCGTCGAGGTGCTCTGCTCTTCCCCGCAGCGGCCTGGGTGTACTTTATGGCATGCGCTGCGCATTAAACCGCACAGTAATAATCTGGTGTCAAATGGCAATATAGATGTGGCCATCAATCACCACAGGGCCCGCGGTTTCTCCGTCTTTCTGCAGGGAAGAGCAGGGCGAAGACATGCTGATTAAATAAAGATCGCACCGCCTTTTAAAGACTGCAACAGTCATTTCCCACTTTGTTCTCTCGCTGTGTGCCTCCAGAGTGACTGCTGAGCTTCTTACCACTGATTCACTTGTCAATAGGACCGCCATGCATCACCGTGTTTCTGATGTGTGTGAGTGCACAGGTTTCGGCTGGCTGTGCGTCACCATGTGTGAGTGCACAGGTTTCGGCTGACTGTGTATCCGCATGTGCACAGGGAGGCGGTTAAACGCCTTTTCTTTTTTTCAGCGTTAAACTGCTGGAAGCTTGAGTTGGAGACCCATGAGAGAGAGCAAAAGAGAAAGAGAGAGAGAGTGAAAGCAAGCGAGAAAGTGAGAGAAAGAGAAAAAGAAAGAGCAAAATCCTCCAGATTGTATTCTAGCCTGGCAACAACAAGAGGAAATCAGGGTCCACTTCAGGATGGGGCAGAGGAAACAGGCGCTTTGAGAGAGAGAGAGGCGAAGTGACCGCACCGACGCCCAGTGCAGGCAGTCATGGGGGTAGGGTAACGGAGGGGCGGGAGGGATTCCACCTGGGATGCACTGGAATGTTCTATGTGGAGTTGCTGCCATTTTGTCTGGAATCCCTGCCTGTACGTTCCAGTGGAGCCTGATTCTGGACAAGACGAGGCAAGACCCATGTCCTGTCCTGACCGTAAACCCGTTCCAGACGGACCCTGGCTGATTTTAGGAGTCCCCTCACCTGTCCCTTCCATCCTGCTGTGGCTCAGCATTTTGATGCGCCAGGTGTGGCGGTGCGCTGTGGTTTAGGACCGGAATTTGTTAAAAGGAGGTTCCGGGTTTGATTCCTGCATTTCAAACTGCCTTTGTACCTGCCATTTTACAAGCTATTTGAATTGCTTCCAGCTGCACAAAGGGTAGTATGTTAAAAATGTAAGGGATGTAGGCCTTCCCACCAGCTTGTGCAAATAAACACTAATAATAACAATCATGACTCCAGGTGTGCTCCTCTACAACTGTGGAATGAGGTCGACCTGGATCTCTGCAGCTGGTGTAAGGCACGTGCGCTGTTTCTAAAGTGTATCATGGATCCTCAACTTCCTGTTTCTGTTTATCAGGTATCTATTGATCCAAACATGCAATCAGCTGTTGTCACAGCAACACAGATAGGTTGGCGAAATGGATAGGGAACTGCAAAATGATGATGACGTTAATATTGGAAAAAAGATACCAGACAACTAGGCTTTATAACCGCAGATAAACGCAGATGGTTCAATTGTACAAAACATGTGAGAAGTGTTTAAGGGCAGATGAGATGTGAAAACACGAAAATAGGACACAAAATCATAACTGTGTTTGAACTATGTATGACAAGGATACCATAAGCACAGGTCACATTTCAATGTTATGTATTAGCCAGCTAACTGTATTAGTTGTCTTTAAAGTCCAATTTAAAAGAACAGAGATAAATGGAATGATGGAAAAGCATGATATGTGATAATCATTCAAAGAAATAAATTGATAACTGCATTATTCTTTGATAGGATAATGATAAAAAGGACAATTTAAATTTAAATGCTAAAAGGCAATTATAACTAGACATGGATCTGTTGGGTACAGACAGCTCAGTTAATCACTTCAATTAGATCTAGATTGGTTGGTTAACCCAGATATATCCAATTTTAGGTCACCCAGTGTAGTTAGATTGCAGTGCCTCTTCTCCCACGGGCAGTTAAATTGTTTAATTCATTGATTTAATGCCGCTGAACTTTAATTGCAATATCCAGAGCAGCAAATAGAAATTTGCCATTTTCAAAGATCAAAGTGAGGGGGTAAGTGTACCATATACTGTATGCAGTGTGTCGATTTGTAAAATCTTTTGAGGTGGATGCTGGGGTCTGTGATTACTGGCATTTATCCAGAATGACTTACACAACTTTTAGCATTTTTACATGGTATCCATTTATACAGCTGGATATATACTGAAGCAATCCAGGTTAAGTACCTTGCAGCGGGCTACCTGGGAATCGAACCTGCAACCTTTGGGGTGATGGCAATTTTAGGTTTTTGTCCATTTTTTAACAGGGGGGTGGCATACCCTTGCATCCCCCCTCAAATCGACCCCTGTATGTGACTAAGTCCCACAAGTTTCCTCTCAGAATCAATCTCATCGCGTCTTCCTTTCGCGTATGTCATTACTGACGTCCGCTAGCTGCTGTTCAGGGTGACATCGGAGAGCGCCAGGTGGGCTTGCTGGTTTCATTTGACAGTCCAGTGCTTTTTACTCACACCCAACCCCCAACCCCCTGCCCTGCCCTTGTGATCTTCCACAATAGGCCAGGTGTGCTGGGCTGTGGACTGGATGAGTGGCTGGGCTGTGCGTTGATAACTTGTGGTCACCATGACAATAGCCCCTGTTGAACCGTTTTCCCGTAATCTCTCCAGCCAGTCTCCAGGCCAATGGTCACTAAGTGTACTGGCATTATGGGTAACGGAGCAACACCAATAACAAACAGAAAGGCTGTTGCTATAACTCTTTTAAAACAAGAAGCCCTGTGTGGAATGGTTCTATGGAGCGCTGTTTATAGGGGAAGCTGATTTGACTCATTTGAGCAGTAGCATTTGAAATTAATATGGGCACAATATGCACAACTGTTAGCACAATGCAAAATAGTACGTACTTATTTCAACGACCTGTTTAATGACAAACAATACTTGAGAATGCTCAGACAGCACCAACAACGGAATTGTCTTGCCTGGCAGCACAAAGTGTGACATGTGACTCCACTGGTGCGCTCCCGTATATATGAGACAGACCCCAGGGCCAGAGCCAGTGGACAAATGGTTTGAAAAGAAACTGAGTGAACGAGCGCATAAACTATGGAACAGAAAAACAAAGCAGAGCAGCGGAGCGTTTCCCCCGGGCCCGTGTGTCGAGGCTGAGATCTCGCTGAATGAGGTGCAGGCGGGAGGGAGACTCTGACTGCAGGCCAAGGAAACGAAGAGTGCGCTTGCCGTAGAGCACCAGAAGCCAGCCCATTTAGACCGACGTGAGTTACCCCTGTGATGGAGTTTGTGCGTGTGTGTGTCCGCGTGTGTGTGTCCGCGTGTGTGTGTCCGCGTGTGTGTGTGTCCGCGTGTGTGTGCACGCGTGTGAGCTTATGCGCATGATAATGCATGACATACAATGGCGCTGTGCATAATACCCTGTACCTAATTAACTGTTTAAAAGGGTCACGGGATCTTCGTCAGCTTTTAGAAATTATAGCCGGGCTGAAGGATTTAATTCCCCAATATAATACGGAGAATATGCGGCAAGGTTAAGCTAATCTTTCCCTGTCTTCATAAAGCTCTTTAATTTGACAACAAGCCTTGTGGCTTCTGACGAAGTGCCGACAATAAAGAGCGGGGGCCGAAGGAATGCTTCACCACTTTGTGTGCCAAGATAGATCTGCATTGCTGTAGACTTGGGGGTTTTGTTGAGGAGGCGAAAGGAGAAAACTCGCACTTAATCACCAGGCCAGCCTCCCCAGGCAGTCCCCCTCAACTGAGCAAACAGCGCGCCTCGCGGGGAGCCGCGGCATCATGGGTAATTTGGAAGTGACATCGCCGTGTTTGTTTTTCCTCGGTTTGACAAGACATCTGTTTATGGGAGCTCCTTTGTCTCTTTGGCATACCTGCCATTCATCCCGCCCAGTTTGGCAATGTTTGCCCAGTGTGTGTAACGCCGGTTCAGCACAATGTGTTTGTGTGTCTTATAATACGACTTTGGTATGCGTCCATTTATTTTGCATTGTTGGTCGCTCAGCCCTGATTATATAGAGTTCGAAAATTTTTGAGCTGTACGAAATGCCAGTGGAAGTTCATGCTAAGCCTCATTTCATGGTTGAGCGTCTCTCACGGCCTCACACAGGAGTGTGTCACGACGTGTTTGCGTGCTAATTGTGTGCCTTGCCGGCCCGAAGGACAAATCGTCACTGTCGTTTCATTTTTTCCCCCCAGAATGCATACCAGGCAGGTCCCTCTGGCTGGAACCTGCAGAATGTTTAAATGGGAAACCCTTAAGCGGTTTCTAATTAGATCTTGCAACATCTCAGACGACATTTGACATTTGACATTCTGGTCATTTTTGTTATTGGCTATAGGCAGAAATAGGTGGGACATGGTGGCACGGGATAGTGCTCTCATTCACGTTAGCTGGGAAACGGCATTCTGTAGCTGCCCGTGTGATGCGCGTGGCTCTGCTGTTGATCTTGGCTGTGCTGCGGAAGACAATGGTAAGGTGATCTGTCGGGGCGGCTGCCCTGCTCACTGGCCGTGTGATAGGAATATAAACGGCCCAGCTGCTACCTCAGCACTTCGTCCTTGGAGTGTGACAGGGACTCACCGGGGGATTTCACTTTCGCTTTGCTTGCAGCGCTTCACACGCCTGCTTCGCGAGCCCCCCCCCCCCCCAGACCACAAACTGCCCCCTGCCCCCCCCCCCCTCAAGAAGCTACAGATGCCCTGACAAGAGACTGCTGTTACTGCTGGTCCATAGCTTTTATTTCACACAATTCCCTGGAATGTAGTCATAGGGGGCGAAAGGTGTAATGAGGCACTGGCCCACACCCTATAGCAGGAAATAGCTAGTGTACCATAGAAAATCTACCGTCAGTCAAGTTGATATAATAAAAAAATAAAAAAAGTGATGTGGTGCATGGTCGCTGTTAGAAAGTGCAGATTCATAGTGCTTTAGTTAAGCAAACACATGAAGCGGTAGACCTGTGAATTTCAGTCATTCTTTGACAATGACGCACTGGTTCTGAAGGAAACCTTTGTGTGCTGTAAATGGTGGGTCTGCCGTGTGAAGGGCTCTGCAGTGCTCAGACTGGCTCGGGCTGGTGGGAATTCTGGGTCAGGGGGGTCTCTCTGTGAGGTGGGCGGGGGCGGGCGGGAAGGAGATTAGGTTAGCCCAGCGTCTCATCCCGTCACATCACATGAAACGAATACTCCATTCAGTTCGCAGCGTATACTGCTCTGATCAGAGCATTGAAACAGCCAGTGAAGCTGGAGCAGGGAACGCGGAAAGGCCGAAACGCGTGCCGGTTTCTGACCTCCCCTCCGCGCTGTGTGAATCCGCAGCTCCACCGCAGCTTATTACGGCGCATTTACGCCGATACCGCTGACGGAGGCCTCCTTTCTGTCTCGAGCAAACAAGTGGCCATTAATTAGGGCTCATTGAGACGCCTTGAGCTGGGTAACAAAGACAGGGACTGCGGCTGACTGCTCCGTAGCTCCAACTGTTGTTGGGCCACACCCCTGCTCTCTGCATGTCTGCTGCTTCCCTTTCTCATCCTGTAACAACAGGCCGGAGGGGTCGCCACCAGACCAGTGTAACTCACTCCGGCACACTGTACAGTTTCGGTTCAAGTGTGATCTGCATGGATTTTTTCCAGTGCTCTCTTTCCTTGGCTGACATTCTCCTGAATTGGAGTGTGTGTATCTTGAGGGGAATCTTGATGAAGGCATTGATGAGGTGGTTGCAATTTCTGTGAAAATAGCAATCGTGTAATCACCGGGGAATGGAACAGTAAGCACAGCTTCCTGCAGTGCTAGAAAAATGGCTATTACCTTTGGAGGTAATACCTGACATGTTCAGAAAGTTGATTGGAATTGCTTTTCTCAAGGAAATCAAGGCTGCAGTGACTCAGAGTAATAAAGCTAAATACCGTAACTGAGAAAAAATTACAACTTAGATTATGGTTTAAAGATCAACACAGTATTTGTTGTCGAAGTGAATTTGCTTTCATTAAAAACTAATTATTTTGATGCCAGTAGTTACCCAGGAGTGTACATTCAGTAATGAATGAAAACATTTTTTTTCAACAAAACTTACAAATAAAAAAAGAGATGTTCAATATGGAAGAATGGCTCTCCAGACACACAAATGTGGTTGTGATTTTGATGCTCGTCTTTTCAAAATCTCTGACTATGAAAAACGTAGCTAATTATGGGTTATAAAAAAAGTGCTGTGATACCATCAGACCCTGAACCCAGTAGAACACCTGTGGAATGCTCTGGAAAGGAATGTGCAGTGCCCTGACACTGTTTGTTTTTAATGCCACTTTGGTTCAACCAATCACATCAGGAAAGTGAGGACATGTGATATATTGAACTTGTTAACTGTAAAATATGAAGGGGACATACTTGCCTCATTGGCCTTTTATTGCGCCCCTAACAGGGGCACATTGGCTGCATGTGCGTGAGAGGAGTAAAGCTGGCTGGCATGAAGGGAAAAATACCTGCAGCCAAACCCCTTGGTGTATAACAACCATTTACCACAGAGCCACAAATCCTCAGCCACTATACATATGCTGCTTTTAAATTGCCTTTGTACTTGAATTTGCCTTGTACTAAACTTCACTTCACTTCTCTGGAGAAAACATCATCAAACCAGCAATCTCTCGTGTTAACTGCCAGTGGCTTTTTCTGACCTGATGGTTTCGAAGCAATTTGTCATAATGAAGTCGTAGCTGTACAATGAGGATATAAAATTGCCTGCTTTTATTTCTATTTATTACATTTTAGGATGGCAGAGGGACTATATCACGTTTCATTAATTTGCTCTGCTTGGTGTTGTTGTTTAAAGTATGTGTTTATCTGTCACTGCAATTTAAGGAGTCGTATTTAATTTGGTAGCAGTCTGTTAGGTTGCTTTTGGAAATTAATGTGGTTTGCTTGTGTTCTGTTTTCTTGAGCTGTAGCTGAAAGCACAGGAGCATTTGAGAATGCTCAGAATTACCATGGTTTCCTATTCTTGACCTTTGTCTTTGTGTTTGTGTGTGTGTGTGTGTGGAGTGTAGAGATAGCAAGTGTGTTTCTTCTTGCTTAGATAAACAGTGGATACATTTTTAAATAAATGATAGATAAACCGCCCTTTCTATCTCGCTGATTACTATAATGCAGTCCCCGTGCATACAGCATTGATATGTTATCTGTTGATACTGATAAGAAGACTGCGCATTGATATTAAATACAAACCTTCTCAAAGTGGTTTACAAGGTATTGAGTTCTCTGGCCTTCTAACATCTGATGAGTCATAGTCCATAATTTTTATTAGATTGAGTTAATATAATCTCTACGGAAGAGAAAGGTTTATGAATAAACCTTGCCTCGGTTTTGACTTGACGGAAACAAAGGTGCATTTTCTTTTGCGCCTCTGTTTCTCAATGACTACCTTTAGTTGTTTATCTTTTTTTTAAACAAATTTGACAGTATTAATCTGGCAGAATGTAATCTGGAGCACGTTTTAAATGAGTCTCAACCGCGAAAAAAGAAATGACCCATAAATAGAGTCAGATACCTCTAGGAATTTGTATTAATTGATTCATTTTTTTTCAACTTTCACCAACTGACTGCACACAGTGAACCAGTCTTCAGATGAGGTGATCATGTGTCTTTGCATTTTTTTAGGTGAAAAAGATACACAAGGCTTGAGGAAACAGGAATAAATTGAATAGGCAGGATAGTGTGGGAATTGTATGTAAACAGACAGCATAATTTGCTGAAACAGTGTTTGCAATGCTGAACTAGTTCATCCAATGTGACCAAAGGACAGAGACAGGCAAAATATTTCCCCATATTTCATTAATGTCCTGATCAGTAACTTATCCGATTTGATATTATTGTTAATAAATTATATTACTTTGTGACAGTAAAGCATTTAAGTGTGCTTTTAAAGCATTTAAAGAGAAAATGAGAGAGACAGAGAGTCAGAGAGAGACAGACAGGCAGAGAGAGAGAGGGGTGGGGGCTGTAATTGGTGCCATCAGACTGTGCCATTAACCTGGGGGAGAGGATGTCAGGACATGTCTGTCAGGTGGGGGTAGTTATGGAGGCTGAGGGGGGAGAGATAAGAGCGCAGGAATCGGGGTAGACAGAGACTTACTCACTGGCAGACCAATCTGGCCGGTGCACGGACAGTCAGCGCAACAGTTAATGCAGCGCTGGCTACAGTACAAAAGGCCGCAACAGACACAATCTACACCATCACCCCCATCCAGAGCCGCGGTGTGTTTCGCCGTCTCTGGCGTCTGGCTGCCTGGAACATGGCAGAGGTGCTGAAAGAGAGGGAGAGGTGAGGGTTACAGTCATCAAGGCAGCACTTCTACTGCTGTCACGGGGGCGTTCGTCTTAGCTGGGAGCCTCTGCAGCCTTGCTTAGCACAGCTGTGTGGCCTTGTGGGTAACTCCACCAAAGGTCTTCGTATTTCCTGAGTACTGATAAAGCCTTCACTTTATTGCACGTCTGGAGTAGCGTCTCTCACTCGCTGACTGATTCAGTCACCGCAGACTGAGCGGCTCCCACAGTAACGGGAGCTGCTTATCGTCAGGTGGCGTATGGAGAGGACACTGTTTACCAGGGACGGTTCAGTTCCTCTTTTATTAACATAAGAGAGGAGTAGTCTTTTAAAGAGTCCTCTTGGTTACTGTGGCCTTGGAGACGGCGGCCGGTTTATGACAGCGCCGTCAAAGTCTCGTACGCCAGTCACCCTGACGAGGGCCTTTATCCCCCGTGCGTGCTGGGAATTCACACAGAGACCTCCCTCTACCATTCCTATCTGCAATAAGCATAAAGGTAGCAGCAACGCAAACGGCACAAAGTCAGACGCTGATCCTCACTCCGAATGACCTCGACTGAGCATCAGAATGAGGCAGCACGGACACGGCTTACCAAAGCAGGAAGTCATTCATAGTGGCCCAGTTCTAGTTTTTTTTCAGAGGCACACTGTGTTTGTGGTGGTGTTTGGGGCTCCCATTAAACTCTGTGACATCGGTAGATATTAGGCACTTTGCTGAGTTTAAGCTTGGCCGCGCCCTCTAATGCCCCCAGACTGCCACATCGCCATTACTTGCCCCCTGTTATCAGAACCTTATTTTCACCGTCTTATCATGTGCCTGTTTCAGCTTGATTGCGGTGTTATTTTCAATTTGTATTTGATTAATGATGATTCAGAGATTATACTGTTGCTATTTTTCACAGTACACAGGGGAGAGAATAGCTTGTGAGACTTTGGCCTGTATTCAGTCCTCATTTGTCCTTCAGTTCAAATTAATGCTGTTTTCCGGTTGGCCAGTTCAGCAATCACCAACATTACCTGACCAAATTGTGTTTGTGAAAGGAAAAAATTTATTCATGAGCGTGCGTGTGGTGTGTGTGTGTGTGCTGGCTTTCACTGTTTTCACACTGTTTTCACTTCTTTGTTGAATATTTTTAATAAGTCCACTCTTTGTAATTCTCAGTGTGGTGCCAGTGCTGTAAAACAGGGCCCATCTTTTCATGTTTTTTTAAGTCTACTTTTTTAGCCTGAGCTAACACTCACACAAGAGCCATTCTTAGAATCCCTTGAAGACTGGAGGGTGGCTAACTGCGGTGACCGTGCAGCACGGATATCCTTCTCTTCTTCAGAGAGCATCCTTGCTTTGGGGGGGGAGGGTAGGGGGAGGGGGAGGGGGGGGTAAGTGCTCGTACAGCACACCTGCATTAGGGGAGTTCTGTGAGCTTTATGGCCGGGAGAATTCCAAGGGGACCAGGCTCTCCTGCGCTGCCTGTGCCTTCTCAGCATGTACTGTGCGTGGGCTTTCCTTTCCTGAGATCTGAGAGCAGTGGGAAACCCCCCCCCCCCCCCCCCCCCCCAACTCCTACCCCACATTCACTAAACAGGAAGGGTGTCCACAGGTCATGACAGTTAGGGGCTTGTGAACCAACGCACTGACTTATGTCATCTTTACCTGTTGATTGTGCCATCTGTTGCATCTCCAATTTCAGCTTGTGGAAAATAGATAATTGCAAATTAGAAATTTTTCTATTCATCACATGAAAACAAGAAAGCAAAGGTAGTTTTTAAATCTTATATACTATATGTCTGACAGTGTCCTTTTTTCCTTTTCTATGCTTTTGACCCTATTTGCCTGTACCTGCTCCCTCTCCATCACAGGTAAGCCTGTTATATTTGAATCCTTGTTTCCTGGTTACAGTTGAGTTTCTATGGACACGACTACAGCTGCATGTCTCTGTAGCTTCCCTGGCTGAAGCTGTAAGGAAGGTGCACACCTCTACATCAGGGACACTGGCAGAGAGATTTATATGTCAGGAAATCCTGAAGTTCATCCGTTTGGCCCTCTGCTGACCCTCACATGACACTGTATCATCACCCCATTGTTTCCCCACCCAAAAGCCTGTTTTTCATATCAAATTTGGTTGAGGTCAGAGCAGGTTAGACTTTTAATGTGAATAAAAAGATGAGAAAATGCAATAGCCTACCCCTAAAATTTAAACTTTGGGTGAAGAGTGTTGTAATGTAGCCAGCTGCCTGCTACGTGCTAACACTCTACTCCGTGCCTGAACTGCTGCTAGCAGGGCCCATGGCATTGGGGTCCTTGCAGGGTAATATACCCTGACCACAGCCTGTATGTGCGCAGCAGAGACCACCGAAGCCTTGTGTTTTAGAGCAGCTTTATAAATCAGCCTTAGGCCCCGCTGACATGGCTGTCCCAGCCGATGCCACTTTGCTCTATTTGCACAGAAAGCAAACAGGCTGCAGCAGCCTTGTGAAATGTTTAAACAGCCATCTCAGACCAGGGGCGGAGAGGAGCAGCTTAGCTTGACCTTAAAATGTTCGACAGCTAGGTGGTACGCTCACAAAAACCTGTTTATAAAGGCGCTTTTTATTGTTGACGGGGCTATATAAAAAGGTCCTGCCTGTAGGACCTGTAAGGACTGCAGGAAATTCCCCTGGTCACAACAATGCTTAATTAGCTTGTAAACAAAGGGGGCAGAAGATCAGAGGCCAGTGAATTCTCCTGCTTCTTTGAGGCACTTGCACGGATAACAAAAGGCTCTCCGACCCCCGTCACTCCCCATGTTGTGTCTCACTGCTGGTGCTTCCTGTAAACATTAAAGACGCACATTCCAGGAGGGCTGGGAGCGGAGCCGGAACCCTATCAACACCTTCCTTGGCCTTCAAAGTGCCACCTCCCAGATATTGACTTTGCTCCTCTTCTGACCCCCATGTTGTACCCCCCCGCCCCCCGGCCTTCTTCCCCAGCTGAAGAGGGTCTTTTTACTGCCCCCACTGTCCCGTCCCCCATGCTGTCTGACCACAGCCATGCTGGGACATGAAAGGGCGGTCCGGCGTGCGCACAAGTGTGTTTGTGTTTGCCGGGGGAAACTTGGCTGGTGGTCCGGGGAGGGGACGCGCAGTTCGGGTGGGAGGCGTGCGGGAGCGTCACGGGGCATCAAAAAAGCCCCGCTGCCTGAGGACAGCTGCCGGGATGGTTTGTAATCACTCTCTGTTTATGTGGAGGTGCTATCATTCCCCACTTCCTGTCAAAACAGGAAATGACAGCGGCGAAAGGGAGGATAGGAAAGTGTTGCATTGATGTGTGTTAGCTGGAAGTCTGGCCTTTTGGACAGCGACCTTCCTTACTGGGAAAACAAGTCCATAAAGCTGGGATCCGCACTGGGACTCCTGGTTGCGTTATTTTTATCACTTTCGCGAGATGAAACGTGGAATCTTTTTGCCAGCTGTTGACACAATTTTTTTTCTAATCGATCCCCCCCACATTCCAAACACAGGCCCAAAATGGAACAAACTCCACCCTTGGCGAGAGGGGTCAGCAACTCCATCGTCATTTGTTTTGATAGTCTGCTTAGGAAAGGAAAGCCCCACTGGGATTCAGTTAATCATTTTTTAGACCAGACCCTCCTTCTGAAGGCGATCCTTTGACCTCCACACAATACGTTTTTCCGAAATGTAGAAAAGTTTTGTTATTTTATCATATTTCATCCATCATTGCTATTTATTAGCATTTTGCCAGGAAGACAACTCCTCGGTTAACACCTCATTTCCTCAGATGGGAGGTAGATTTATTTGAAACCATCACGCACATACTAATTGTCCACCCTACCCTAAGATAACAAACAAGCGTCGCATTGCTAGGGGAGTGCCACGCCGAGAGCTTACAGCACGGCGTGTTTGTATTAATGCGTGTAAATGAAAAGGCACAGCCGTAATATTGCACAAGCAGGTAATCATGGAGCCAGCTAATTATTAGCTGGAAAAAATGACAACAATGATCTCCCGCAGCCCTCACAGCGAGGCCATGGTTGGTTCGCCTGTGAGGTATTCTTGTGGAATTCTAATGAAGGGTTAGCTGCTCTGACTTTGGAGCATGGGCTGTTTAACCTTGCGCTTCCAAAAGGGTCGTCTGCACCAGGGATTCATCATAACCTCGCCATGGTGTCAGACAGGGCCTCTGTAACTCGATCAACATTGACTTTTGCCCACCATATTATGGGATGTTGGCTTATTGGGTCCTGCTAGTACGGTAGACAAGAATGGTGAGCTTTAGTTATTACAAGAAAATCTTTGCTTGCCACAGGCAATCTATTGCAATCAGTTCAGTACATTGCTTGACTGGGGAATGGAAGAATGGGCTGCATGGTATAATCGGTAGAGTTGAAGAATACTTCCTGTATGAAAGTTTTCTCGGTGTTGCGCTCATGTGAATAATTAATTATGAAAGGCTTTGAAAATATTGTCGGAAGGAAAGCGAGCAAACCCTGGAGCTCTGTTTGTCTTAGAATTCAGAGCCATCCTGCGTCTTTCTTTGCTTATTTTTACAGGTGTGTATTATCTATATCTGAGACTACTGTGTGTGTATTTATGGGCATGTATGCATGTGTATGTGTGTGCATTTGTGTGTGTGGGCATGTATGCGCGTTTGTATGTGTCTGCTTGCAAGTATATGTGAATGTGTTTGTGTGTGTTTATGAATGCATTTGTGTGAATATACATGTATGTATATCACCTCTGAATTACTAGTTTGGCTCTGCCCTATATGCACATTGTACATGTTATTAACTAATAACAACAGTGAATAGGCATTGTCCAGAGTATTATATTTACATCAGCTTTGACTCATATTCAAATAAGATTTAAAGATTTAGAATCTTAAAAAAAAGCTAGGCGACCACTTCCTGCCATCCTGTGCCCATGAGAAAGTCTGCAGTGAGAGGAAGTTTCTGCTCTTGGCTTGGCTGGAGACCACGACAGGAGAGCAAGGCTGATTGCGCGAAGGGAATGGCATTTCCTGTCCGGCGAGAGCGTCTGGGCGCTAGCCCTGGAGAGCAAGCAGCGGTGGAGCGCGGAGGCAAAAAGAGAGGGGTGGGGGGTGGTCTGCTTGGCGGGGGGCACACTCAACTCTATTGTTTCATTCCTCAAAAAGAATATGTGGGGTGTGTGAGGCTGTGAGCACCTCTCTGTCTGAGTTGGCCTGCAGGGAGCAGTGGCTACATGACTGCTGAGGTCTCTGCAGTAGTGTGTGTGTGTGTGTGTGTGTGTGTGTGTGCGTGCCATGTGGAAGAGGGGATTTTCCCCCTAGCATGATGACTTGGAAGAGAAGAACACGCCCAATTTTGGATTTTCATAACAAGTCAGATTAGTGTGAATTTTAAAATCAAGCAAAAAATAGTAAAATGTAAAATTCTGTTTTGGTTGCAACTTTGTAACTTTGTAAGCGATCGGCCATGGCAGCTGAAATCTCCGTTTGTGTATCCTGTTGCATTGCTGTAGAACATTTATGTGGCCTAATAAATCAAGTGCAGAAATAAGTTAAGCTTATTCATTTTTAATGCAGTGAGCGATGTTTTCAGAGAGGAAAGGCTGTAGACGTCAGGTCGGAAGGCGTCGCGGATCAAGGAGGGCTATGCATTTGGTCGGGGCGATGCCAGCAATTTGGGCTGGGAGGGGCCTAGCTAATTTTTACTCCTGACGGGACCCCAGGAGGTGTATGCAGACCCGCCAATTAGCTGCCCTTTGCTCCCTGATTCCTGACATCGCACCCCGCGCACGGACGGAGCATGTAGCCGCATCTTAAACAGGGCTCCTGCTCCCTTGTTTGCATATGAGAGGATCTGAAGAGCTGGTGCGTGTGAGCTTTAAAGTTTAAGGAGGTGCTGTTGGGCCATAGCTGGGAATGTTGGCGTTCAAAGTGACTGAATCCCCTCTGGCCTGATATAAATGGGGACTGCTCATATTGCAGAGTTTATACTGACATTGTAGCCAGCACCACTTCCTGCAGAGCTTGTCTCAAGATGGACTGTGATCACGGGACAGGGATCTCTCAGCTGAATGGGCTTTTCCCTCCAGTGGGAGTGTATCTATCTTTTTTGCTGCAGGGAAATTTGGAGAAGGGATTAAATCAACACTTTGACCTTTCCCCTCCTTGACTGTAAATGACAGAGCATTCTTGTTCCTCCCTCTAGGTTTTCCCCCTTGTCAAAAACTGGACTCGTTACGCAGGTTTGACAAAAAATGTGAAACTTCGGATTCGGCGTGAGAGCCGACCGAGCGAAACGCAGGGCTGCAATCGCTCGGCTGGACTGGGCCGCGGAGTTTGTTTAGCAACCTGCTATTGTTTGCTTTGGAGGTAAAGGCTTCGCTGGGATTTACAGTAATGCCAAGCTCAGTGCCTTTGGAAGCACCGCCGAGCGGATGCGGTGCGTGCCGCAGATTAAATGGGCCTCGCTGGAAGGATTAATTAAATTGGATACAAGTGCACTAAATGGCTAAATGTATTGTTTTAAATGATCACCTTGCGCACTCAAGTCAAGCAAAGTGATTTCTCACAAAAACAACCAAACAAAATTGTGCCAACTCTAAAGCACTAAGGCTGAAGCGCCACTGAAACAATTGAGAAATGGGCCATTTCTCCCCAGTGTGATATATGACCCTAATGCAGCCTAATAGGCGGTGTCTGGTGGCTGCTGTGCTTTCCTTCCCCTTTGCGCTGCTGGCTTACATGTGTATTTAAGTGAAGTAAAAGCCTACATGATAATTGTGCCCCTGGGTGTTGTAGGTAGAACGCCCAACAAATGATGCCTGTGAGCACAAGTATAAATAACTGTTTTGTAAGAGATGCGTTTCCTCCGGATCCTCTTTATTCTCGTCTCTTTCTGTCGGCGGTTCGCTTCGTGAGCCTCGTTCCGTCTGCGAGCTGAGCAAGCGAGGGCCTCGCGCTCAAAAGTAGCGCCGACCTCCGCGATCGAACTTCATTATGTCATTTTCTGCCTTTTCCACCACCTCTGTTGGCCCCCGACTTCCAGCCAGCTTTGCTTTGCTTTGACAAGCAATAGAACCAGACCCCACATTTGAAAGGGTCAAACAGACTCAGCTTATATTAACAGCATATGGGAATCCATAATGGAAACATAGGGGAACATCCCCATTCATATGCAGATAGGGGGGCTTTTGAACCGCCACTGCCTGCCTGTACTTTATCTGCTAATATTTGCACACATGACATGGCAATGGGAGTTATTTGTAACCCTTTATTTTAATTAGGTCTGCGGATGAAAGGCCAACAGCCTGTGTATGTCACACTGACAACAGCAATCCATCACACTGTTTTTTACTGTGTAGTTGATGGCTAGTTTAGGCAGGTGCACTCCCTCCAAGGGCTATGTAAACTGAACAGGGTGCGGTTTTGACCCAGACTCTCATATTTGCCGATAGAAGCGTTGCCACAGGGGATGACCCACATCTCATAAAAGTCAATAAAAGACTTGGACATTTTGTATAAACTGATAATAGTTTCAATCTCATCAAATCTGACGTCAGATTGAATTGCCACTTATTGGTACAGTAGCTTCCTTGTGTCAGAATAGGCAGCGTGCCATTTTCTCCCTGAGACAACTTGTTTCACCTCACTGTTGTACCTCCTATACCCCCCGTCTCATTTGGATGCAAAGTGGAGCGGGGGAAGTGGGTCCCTCTGCTTTTTTGTGGGTTACAAGCCTGCCCGCATTCTCCCATTGTTCCCAGCAGACAAAGTGGCTAAATGGCCACTGTCAGTGTGCTTGATAAGGTACAGCGTTCGACAAAAAACCTTCAAACAATCATTAAGTGGATTAGTATACCCCCACCCCTCCCCGTTCTTTCACTAGATTGTGAGGTTTTGCGACAACCCTTATCATAGAGTTTCAATGAAATATGTCTAGACATCTCTATTAGCATGCATAAATGGCCCATGCCCATTACATGAAGGCCTGTATTTTTAGATGTGTCGATCAGGAGCCTCCCGTTGTGTAAAAGTCTTTTCAATGCTAAGCCATTTATAGTGTCATTATAAAAGTTGCATTTTATTTTACTTACATTTTTTGGCTGCACCTCAACCCATCGTAATTAAGTGTAATCTGCCCCTTTCTTACTATGCTAAATCTCTCTTACAGTGTGGCACGGGCACTGTAGTCTGCTATTCTAAATTAGCCATTATGTTCTTTCGCTGTGGTAAAGATGTTCAGATTGACAAAATTGTCGAGGTATGTCTATTGAGAGGAGACTTGCGTGTCCCTGTCTAACCTGGGCTGCTCTGTTGAATAGATTGATTCCCATCCTTTGTTGTGCAAGCTGATTGGACAGGCAGAGAAACAGAAGCTGTCTGTCAATGATAACATTAAGAGGGGCTCTCTGGGATTAGTGAGATGTTCAGAATTCAAAATCTAAAACAAATGTATCATTATGTTATGGATGGAAAGTGTTTTTCATGCTTTGCAAATTATCAGAATAAATACAAGTCGAAGTATTGCAAATGCATCATCTTACGTCAGTTCACCGTTCAAATTCCCGGTGCTAATCCAGCAGCTGGTAAAAGGCTTGGAGAGCAAAAACGGTCCAATCGCTGAGCAAGGTGCACCTCTCAACCTCTACCATATGACAGCGTGCATAGTTGAATTTGGCACAAATTAGGGCATGGCTTTTACTCGAATGGGACTGTGGGAATGTTTTCTGCACCAATACCCTTACAACAACAAAAAAAGACGCAGATTGAAAAATGAACAAATCACATTACATTATGGGGAACTTTGTTCCTTTAAGACTCCAGTCCTATACTACACGTGTAGCCACCTTCTTCAACATTGCATCTTCCTACATCATCTACTCATGACTTTAACACCATGTGGAAGGTGAAAATAATTACTGCCATCTATTAGGTTTGCTCTCAAAATGACTGCTGAAAGATCATCGCACCAATTTAAGTCCAAATAGCACTAGCACTGATATTATTTCTCAGTCATGTTTATGAGTACATTGATTAAAATAACCATAAAACAGTAATAAACACAGGGACAGGAACACAAATATTGTAATTAGCTGTCATCTAAACCAAATTGTGTCGCTCACTCATCAAAGTGAAAAAATATCCAGCATGACACCATCATAATGGCCTGTAATTGGTCTATTAAGTTACCCTGTCGTAATTTCCTCGTTGATAGATAATCAGTTAGTTTCCTCATTAATGCTATCATTACCATCCTCGCTGTGGCTGTTGTTGATGTTGTCATATCATGGCTTGGTGTGAACTAAAGACCTACTGCCTGTGGCTTAATGGCTGCTTTCTGGGTTGACTTCCTTCATCCAGCCATCTGGGCTATCCAGTCGAGAGTGTGTGTGTGTGTGTCACTGCGAGACTTTGTGTTTTTCACCACAGATCTGTCAGATCTAAGGGATGTGTCTTCTGTCCACCCCAGGCGCAGCACTGCTGATGCTGTACGGGCTCTCATCTATTTGCTGAAGGGCTGTCGGCCCTGAGATGTTTCACACACAAAACAGTCGAGGCTGTTGGGTAAAAGCTAATATTATAAAATGTAGTATTATTTTGTAATAATATCACACATTTATTGCTATATTTGTGTGACATGTAACAGGTAAGCACACTGAGAATTGGTAGAATATGGAAACACACATGACAAAAATGTATATGTATGCCATACATTTAGAAATATGTCTCATTGGGTAATCTTACATTAAGAATACTAGTGGGAATTACTGGGCTGTTGGTACAAAGTGGTATTATCATATCATTCAGGACAAATATATTTACATTCTGGCCACATAAATATAATTACATTAACATTATGACAAACAAAACCAAACCTAAATCACAAAAGGATATGCAAAAATCATATATGAGCAGACAGCAATACTATAGATATAACCTACAAAGCTGATAAAATTCAGCCATCACATAACTAATTAAATTAATATTGAGTGCAGCTTGACATTAAGTTCAGGGTTTAGTGGTCCGGGAGAAATTTAGAACTGTCTTGAGGAGGTGGGTTTGGCCTACTACTAAATCCAATATGTTTTTATCTCCTCAAGTATTGTATTTAATTTCGCCCAAATATCAATTTTTGCTTCACGTTGTATAACGCTGGTGGTTCACACAGGCTCCCTGTGTATGCATTTGTCTCTGTCCAGGCGGACCCCCAATGACCCCAGAATTGGCTTTAGTTGGCTGTACTTGAGCCCTGAGGGCCTTTGACTTATATTAGCTGAGTATAAACACTTTCCTGGAGTTCAATATGAAAAATGTATGAATTTTTTTCTCCAGGGCACAAGCTCCACGTAGATAAGCAAGTTATATGATAATTGGAAAACTGCAGAAAGGATCTCGCGAAAGAGCATACTAAATCTAACCCGGCTGAGGTTAAAGGCAGGCTAAGAGCTGGTCCTAACAGCCCAATTAAGAATTTCACAGCTTGTTTAATTGGCGCCATTGTAAAACATCCCTTTGTTGCCCTGAAAGAAGATGATGGGTGAACATGGGGGCCTCTTTTGTCTGTAGTTGTAGGAGTTAACGTGGGGTCTTTCCATACCGCAGGTCTGGTTTAAATTGTAAAGAGAGAAACCGAGGTTACAGATACTAAAGTTTAGAAAGTGCCTCCTTCATTGCCAGCGTTCATCATTCATCCAAATCGAAACCAAGAACGGCTCTACCAGCCAAAAATAAATCTATAAATAAAACCCCAAACGGGGAGGCCCTGTGGTGCAGTCCATAGGGTGGCTGACTGTGAACCCGTTTACTAATCCGCCTGCGTGACCGGGGAGCTAATCCGCCTGTGTGACCGGGGGTTTGAGTCCCTGCTATGCAATTCTCTGCACTGTGATCCCATCTCTACCTGTAACCCTCTCTGCTTTTCCCCTGTCTGAATAAAGAGAGGAGTATATAAGGAGGGTGGACTGTCTATTCTTCTTTTTTTTTTTAAATCCAAATGGTTCAGTCTCGTTTCCATATAAACAGGCATTGCTGATTTTGATGAACAATTTGCATTCACTTCTCCAACATCTATAAAACTAAGCCTGATTTCCCTAAGGACCATGATCCTCGTGCCATCTGAGAATAGGAAAAGGGCAAGTTCAAAGAGGTGGAGCAGAGATTCCAGGAGGGTATGATTCTCTTGGATGGTTATTAATGGGGAAAAAATCCACAGAATATTCAGAATCGCTTCAAACTCAAGCAGCCCTGTGGACGACGGGTCTGATTCGCATGGCACACTGCCAGAGTAATCACTCTCCTGTCTGTGCTACGAGTGAAGTGGAAAGAGTAGCCTAATTATACCACCGTCACCTCTTCTCACATTGTGCCGGCAGTTTCTTTATTTTCACAAGTGCACAGAGACGTACATTTTGTTGTTGACGGAAAAGGCACATTTGATTTCATGTCAGTTGTGTATAGGAATCGGGGACAAGCAACCTCTGGTTGAGGGCAATCTCGCAAAAATGACGAGATGTTTTTCAAAGTGCATTCAGAAGTTTACACATACCTGCAGGCTTTGACATTAATACAGCTAAGTCATAATTAGGTTGATTTAGAATTTCAAATGAGCCCCATACCTAATTAGCTGAGTGTTTGTATCCAAACTGCAGCACAGCAAGGTCTATAAAAACGGGTATCAGCATTATAAAACGGGGTTATGCAGCAGTTTGCAGACAAGAGAGGGTGAGCATTTATCTCTGCCTCCGCCTTACGGTATCTGTTTTTATTTATTAATTTACATTTTGTGGAATGCGGTTTGTTATCCGTCTCGGGAACACATTCACTCATCTCCGTTCATCACAGCTGGAGTTTTCTACTCCCTGAGGCATTGAGACAGCTGTGCTGAGGTTGGGTGTATTACGAGCCCATGTTCATAAGGGGTTTACTGGTGTCAGAAGTTGTTTTTGCAATTTCAGATATGGTTCGTGCTCTCAGCTTATTAACATTTTTAAAAGTGTTTTCAAATGGAAATGTTTGCCTCCCTTTCACCACTTTGCGGGATCAATAGGGTACTAAGTTGTTTTTCCTTTCCAAAGTGTGCTTCTGGGTGAGGTTATCTATCCCTGGAAATCACAATAACGGAGAGATCAATGGATGTCACCAGCATCTGTGGGTGTGTTTTGATAGTCTACATGGTGTCAGCGTTTTATGTTGTATTTGACAGGCATATTCATTGCAATCACTGATTTGTGATTGTATTCATTGAAATATATTTCTACAAATGGCCTTCTCCCATACTAGCCTGCTACTTTTTAAAATAAAGAGTTATCATTTTACAAATTGCGACCGCAAATAGGTCTGTGTTTCATACTTTCGCAGAAACTTTGCCGTTTGTCTCAGTTAAAGCGACTGTTGTGTCAGCCGAGAGATTTTTCCTGAGCATGTTTTCACAGAGTAAGACGGGGGATTTGAAAAGCAGGATGACGTGTGCTTAAATTGTTAAGAGGTGACTAGGAGCAATCTACCAGCAGAAGTGCACGGCAAGTTAATCCAAAATTTATTTGGAATTGAAGATGCTCAGAGACCCTGCAACGGTCAGAACACTTGAGGATAGAGTGGGCCGAGGATTAACTGCGGTGGTCGGGAGTAATTATGACCGCAATGGTCATTCTGCACAATGTTGTTTTGTTACTCCTCGCTCTGCTTCAGAAATCGGAAAGTCTCGTAAAGGCCTTTCATATTCAAAACAGGCCCCTAACAGTCCCGGGGTGTGCTGCTGATCAAACTTGCGTGCATGTAGGCAGCGCTTGGCTTTAAAGGGTTATTAGCAAATTTAAAAGTCAATGGAGGCCCCCTGCCATTGGAGACATCCCCACTTTCTCCCCCTCTCCCACAACAAGACCCCCGAGGATAGTGAAGCACGAATCGGCTGTACAGAGAATCGGGTCTTATGGGAGAAAAAGCGTTTGCGGTTTTGTCAAACAAAAGTGCTGAGAAGTCAAGGCAATCAGCAAGATTTAATGGGACGCCATTATTTCTCAAGCAGATGTAATCCGTAAACAGATGCTTTCTCATTTTGTCGAATGCGGCTCGCAGCGATTCCAAGTGTGACCAAATATGACCTCAATTTAAAGCAAAACTAAGAATAAAGCCTTTATTGACATGTTTTTAATCAGGGGTTTTAATATTTATTTAATCAGCTCCAAACTTCAAAGATGTGGGAAGTAAAGCTGTTGTGGAGAGTGGAATGGGGGGAGCTGACTATTGTCTGGTTTCTATCTCTTTTTTTTTTGAGGTTATCATGCAATGCGCTGAGGTATTTCAGGACAGCAACAGAATAATGATTCACCTCGGCAGAAGGAGATACGCTGGGGGTTCTGGGGTTTCTTTTCATTGTTACCTACCTTTCTACTTTTTACTTTATTTTGTAGCATGGTGTGGAATTACAGAAATCTGTCTGGAACTGTGTTGAAGGGAGCCTGTGGCCTGTATCATGGCTCAGGATTACTCAGTTAGCGGGATAACTTCACCGAGTAAAACCTGGAACCCTCCCAAATCTGGAACATGGACTGAAGTAAAAAAAGCTGTTCTGGGTTTTACTTTACCGGGTGCAGTTTTCCAGCGAACTCAGTAATCCTGCTTCATGATATAGGCCCCTGGATTCAATCTACTTAGTTTTCAGTCAAAATAAATTAGACTAAATGGAAATGCTGCTTTTTGTATTCACAGATATAATTTGGCCATTGAATTGATCACCAATGTTAATTTCAATTAAAAGTTTTTACGTACAAAAGTTACATTTGCATTTAATTGTGATTCAATTGTGTCTTTGTTTATGCACATTCATCAGCCACAGCTCAAAACAGTGTGAATAAATTAACTTAACTGTGTCATCTATTATTCTAATGAAGTCTGAGGCATTACTGCAGTGACCTGGGCAGTGTAGCCGCAGGCTCGCTAGCTTTGCATGGTCAGATTTTAGAGCCAAACTTTAAACGGCCTCTTCAGCTCTCCTGTGGAAGCTTGAACCCTTCCTCTTCAGCCTGTCCTGAGCGGGTTCTCCTCAGCTGAACACGGAGTGTTTGTTCTCCAGCACAGCCTCCCTCAGTGACCACCTCCGCTACACCTGGGGCGCTGATACAAATTTAAAAGATTTAAAAAAAACACTGTCTCTGAGCCTTCCAATCCGCCTACTGAATCTTTTTTCCAGTTTCAGTAAACTCTAGCTAAATATCTGGAAGGGTTCCAGGGCCTGCAAATCTATTCAGGTATTTTAATTAGAAGGGAGATGGAGTTGGCATGCATTCATGAATATGCACCAGCGTCTCCAGTGAAAAGGTGCAGATTTGACTGGCGAGAGCTTCCGCAGGCGAAAAAGCTCTGGCAGAGCAAGAAGCATGCAATGGCAGCGCTATTTCTCCAGTCCCAGACTTTTACAATTAAAGAAGTGAGAAAATAAAATAAAATACCATTGTGGACTCTGCTGTTCATTGGGCAATTCATCCGTCCTGGCCTGGTTGGGTTACTTTGTCCCGTTTTTACACGGGGTTCTCATAAAGCTGCTAATCCCCTGGTCCAATCACAGTAGCCCACTTGACATTGGGGAGAGCTCCCATGCTTCTTTTAGGTCATCATAGTGGATTAAGACTCAGGTTGAGTGTATGTCCTGTATGGCCATGTTTTCAGCCTGTACAGCGTCTGTACATTACCCCTCCCTCCACATTTCCGAGAAGGGAGAACACATATTTGTGTACTTCCCTGACTGTGCGCAGTGTGCATTCATCATCTCTGAACTCTTCCTTCTGACCCCACGCACATCAACACCCTGAGGAACTTTACCTCTCACAACATTGCTATTGTGCCCTCCACACCTTCAGAAGCCTATTTGTGCAGGTAGCCCGAGTCTCCCTGCCTGTCATTGAAATAGTCTACTCTCCAAACAGTTTGGATAAATGTGCGACTTAAGAGGCCTGCCGGTTGAGTGCAGTCGGTTTCCTTGACACTTGATTCCTTTGTGTAGTTTTTTTTGTTTCGTTTAAATCCCTCTCTTACCATTATCGTGTTTATCTATTATATAACACTGATTTCTGAGGATAACGATGATGTCTGTGTGCAATATACTGTACACTGTGTATACGTCTGCATCATTCAACATTGTATACAGCAATACTAGCAGCAGCAGGAGCAGTAGAGGTGAGTAGTGGTGTCACCCACTACCATATTACTCATGTTCTAGGCAGTGAATGGTAAGCTTTTCCCCCCTATAGTCTAGTTGATCCTGCCTAACCCCTATCTTGGCTGGTTCTGGTGACAGCTTGAGTGATTAGGAATAAAGACGCTGTACTGAAGACTGCTGGAGTCCATGAAGGAAAGGGGATGGGGGGCAATGAGGGGAGATGTCCAAACACTCTGAAAGGAGCCTGTTTTCTTTGCATGCGTGAGTGAGCAGGAAAAGGTAATTAACTGACCAAGTGAGAGAAGGTGGGAGTGATGGATGAATGTGGTGCAAACAGACAGACGGACACCCACGGTAATGGGGTAGCAGTGAGCTTCAAGCAGTCGTATTATCACAGACACAAGCACAGATAGAGGAATAGAGGATTTGTGTTTTTTTCTTCTTCTTAGGAGTACTACTTTTTTGAGGCTAGTCAATTTTAATAAATCATTGTGAATGTTTCTCTCATCTTTGAACTTGTTTACGTCCAGCAGCCTGAACATTGACTTCCAATAAGTTATTTCACGGTTTTTTCATGATATATTCACTGACAATCTATAACATAACATTTCGTACCTCACAGCTTTTTAAGTATGCTGAAAAGTACAAGTTGATTTTACAGCAGAAAAATATTCAGCCTTCATTTTTCCCCCAAATGTCACAGCCTGTAACATTATCCATCTGTAATTCATGAGCAATGAATAGAGCCTTGATTTACAACTGCCAGCAACAAGTCAGTTTTTTCCACTCTCCATATGTGCTTCAAAGCATACATGAATGAAATATCTAAGTAATCATTTTTTTACTGGAACATTGATATTTCATGATAGTTTAAACCATTCAGACTCCACCTCACTTTTGTCTCCAGTCCCCAGAATGCAATGTGAAACTGGACCCTCTTTTTCTGCCTGTCAGCACAGGGCCCACACACTGTTGAAATCAACATACATTAAAATTACACAAAGACAGACATTACCTTAGCATACACTACAGAATATCAGCAGCATAGCTTGGTATTTGATATGCATATACCAACAATATATGCAGAAGTGATCAACATTTGCTTATATGCACAGAGAGAGAGAGAGAGAGAGACAGAGAGAGAGAGAGAGAGAGACAGAGAGAGAGAGAAAGGAAAGAAAGAGAGGGAGAGAGAGAAAACAATTAATTATATGGCCTTTTTATGAGGGTATGATGCAAGTTAAAAAACCATAAATCATTTCAAACTAAGCTCTACCCATAGACTTTAATACAAATGAACAGCATTCCAGTAGAGATACATACTATAGTAAAGGTAAGGTCCTGAAAGATAAGGGCATGCAATTTACATTTTGGTGAAATTATCCTTTAATTTATTCACAGGCGGTATTTAAATTGAAATGCATTCATTGCATAAATCAGGTTTATATGTATGGCTGAGTCTTTTGAGTATGGTGGGGTTTGGCTGAGCAAAGGTAATGAAATGACACTAATTCTAGCACCCAGAATGCCCTGCTCACTCAACCATGTGGAGACATAATTTGTCTATCAGTAACTTCCCCCACATAGTCATGTCCAGGGAGCAGTGCAGGAAACAGCTGGATGCAATTTGTCAGCAGAAATGGCTGCCATTTCCACACTCAAAAGTGTCTCCAATTGCCTGAGATCTCAAAGGGCCTTTACCGTATTGATTTAGAGGAAGGTGTGTGCACGAGTGCTGTTTCTCCTTGCAATGGTAATGCTCTGACTTTCTTCTGAGTACGTGATAAAGTATGCTCAAATGCTGCAGTCCTATCCCGGGTCTCAAATGTGTTGCGGTTTTGATGGATGACGAAGTTGTCACCTTACTAATTAAGCAGCCTGACACGGTAATGAAAATAACTCCCATAACTATCAACAGGGAAATGTGGAAACCGTCTTCAAACTAGGACAACGGAGAATGACTGCGGCAGCAATGACTCTCGCATGCCCTTTCACAACATCCGTGAAAGTAGAAACAGATAGTGTGTTACCTGTCTTTGAAGATGCGTGGGAGTCCCTACTTTCCGCTCCCCAGGCCTGCTTTATCAGCAGCTAATCCACTCGTGCTTGCTGCTTGCGTCCTCCCTTCTTATCTGTGTGTCAGTATTCCCCTTTCCCTTTGTGTCTCTCGGTCTGTATCTCACTTTTTATTGGAAATGATCTCTGAACAGCAGTACCGTTTAAACTACCCTTTGGAATGAAGTTGAGCCTATGGGGTATGTTGGTTTGAGTGTCATCAGTGATAGTGCCAGAATTTGTACATCAGGGTCCCAACATACTGTCATGTCATCGCTTGTATTATGTTACATAGCTGAAACTAATTGTATTTCCATTTTATACTTCATTAATTTGCTGTATTCATATTTTGTAAACATATTTATGAAGAAATATTATAGCTAATCATAACTGGTGTACCCCAACTTTCCCATTCAGGCATTAGATCCCAGGACGCTTACCTTGTCATCGCTACTTAACTCAGAGGCTATATTTGAATGGAAATATTTCTATTTTAACTGTTCCACAGCGGAGTAGTTTGTGGCAGCTGTCCAGTGCTGGGTCCCAGAGGGAATTATAATCTTTCTGGTTTAAAGGGATGAAAACATACCTCCTCACACTGGCACCTTGTCGCGTCTCTCAGCAGAATTATCACGTTTCACAGGTCTTCGGAGGGTATGGAGTCCGTCCCCATGTCAACTGGGACCACACAAGAATGGTATATATTTAATTGAAGGGGAAACGTGTAAGGACAATGCATGAGGCTTTTAATAAACATATTCATTTGTAGTTTCTTTGTTCTTTCATGGCACCTCTGAATGTTTCGTTATGAGGCCATTAACATTTTCACAAATGTAGGCTACTACTGAAAGTATTTGGTTTGAAATGTCAAAACAGTGAAGCAGTTTGGTTCTGACTGTTATTGAGAGCAGAGGATTTCAGCCTTAGGCCTAATAATTGAGTTTATTGACTTAAAAAAAAAAACAACGAAAATCACACGAATAATACATTTAAGTCTGTAAGTTTGTTTCCAGTGCCGTTCCAAGAACTAGCCAATACATTCTCTGTCGGAAACTAGACCAAAGGCCATTTCACTGGTGTTCTGGGACGTTAGTCTTGGTTTTAAGTTGAATTTCATTGGGAGAGGAAGGATAATAAAAGAGAAAAGTTTATATTTCCAAGTTAACACTCAAGGGAATATAAAACACAAGTGGACATGTGATTTGTTTACCTTTTAGCCATGTGTTTCCTTTTGTGTCCCAGATCACATTACATGACTTTCAGTTTCAATTAATATTACAATTTGCACCGAAACGTTTTCAATATGCACAGGCGTTCAGGGAGCATTTTCTTTTAAACGGTATTGAAAATACATCTGTTTACCTTTACCCAATACAGAGAGCTGTACCGAATCCGCAACCATCCATGCAATCATGTAAATGAATATTTCTGTTCTGGGTAATCTTAGATAAAAATAAAAACTGCTTAGCCTACACTTGGCAATCACTATCCAACTTTTCCTCAATCGCTTTCTAAACAATTGCTACCCGATAGCACAAGTATTCTGAAAACCATCAAGAGAGAACCAATCAAGACCCTGGCATTAGTTTCCCATAATCATTCCTGACAGTTTAAGATTTTGCCAGAATAACAGCACCCTATATCTCCCCTTGAGTTAAATTAGAGCAGCAATGATGTTTGGAACAGTGACCGTATAAACACTGTCTTTGCCCAAGATTCGGTGACACCAGAGAAAGAGCTTGCAAGTAATTACATTAAACATCCATTAAATCTGACTCATCGATACAGCAAAATGGGTTTGCACGACATGATATCAAATTAGTACACTATACCCGCCCGCTTACCATTCCCTTTTAAAAAGTGCTCTTAGCGCGTCAGTGGTTCAAATTAGACATTGCGCTGATTTTTCTTTTCAGCGAAGACGCGGCTTTATGGGGGCAGACCTCTCCCCTGCAGTTTCCAAAATCTGCCGTTTGACTGCTGGACCAACCAATTGTCATTGCCAGTGGGAGAGGCCATGTAATTAGTTTCATCGCTTGAGACTGCAAGGTCTCTCCGCCCTGTCAGTAGGTCGGATTGCGTGACACTGCCAGACGCGCTTTTGAAGGACCGTGCAGGCCGAATCAACCGGGATCTTGACTTCGGAGTAAAGTTCAGTGGTTTCTTCTGCGTGGAGAATTTTTCCTGCCCAATTCGTAATAGGCTACATGAACACCGTCTTCGTGTAGATCTCGTCTGGTCAGGTAAATTGAGGAAATATTTTCTCCCCAGTCTTAAAAGTTATCTGTAACCGGATTTAATTATGGCCGCTCTTGTGACGCGATGTTATCTAAATCCGCACGTAGCTTAAACGTGTTAACTTTTGGGGGTTTTGTGTATTAAATGTAATATGTCTGTAATAGGTTGTAATAGGCCTACTGTTACTTGTTGTCAGCAGCTGTATAATTCAGAAATGGGTTAAAAAAAATAATTTCCAACTGCATGCAACGAGGTTCTCTTTCACGACTTCTGGACATTGCTACATTTTACGTGTTTATAATAGATACATGCGTTTGATAAAATGCTAGTCTTGTGAGTCACTAATGTTTTCCTTAAATTATATTATAATCACACCCTGGTATAATGTAAGAATGGCCCGTTACAGATATGCTAATTACTGAAAGCAGTGACTGTAATCTTATTTTTCTTATTTTTCAACAATAGCCATTAAACCATTAAAAAAAGAAAATAAATCGTGCTTAACATACTTGTTCAAGGTATCAGAGATTAGTGTTGAAATCTGGTGCAGGTTTGTGTGTCCCGAGATGTATTTGCAACGCCTGATGTGCTCTAGATTCAAAAGATGTAAATCAGACAGAGCAGATGTAGAAGGATTCAGGCCAGTCTAGACTGGAATCACAGTTCTAAAGAATGGATGGGGATTCAATATTTATTCTCCTGCTTCCATTTTAATTCCAGCCATATAGTGGAGAATACACTTGTTGATTAGTTTGCCAGTTGAATGGCGAGGGGCAGAAACTTCCACAGCCACAAGCCGGCACCTCAGGCTCAGACAGCCTCAGTCTGAGTGGGCTGCTCCATTGTTGTGAACTGAAGTTTGCTCAACAGATGCACTTCCTGCTGCAGTAAACAGCAGTGTGAGATCCGGAGCTGCAGTGCACTTAGCGGCTTGTTGTATACGAGCAGTGGTCTGATAACAGCCCGTGTGCTTCAGGGCTGCTGACCACCAAGTATGGGTTGGCTGATGATACATAAACGTAAGTGGTATTGAAATTCACCTGTGAATGATGATGCCCATAAGGTGCTTTTATTGCAACCATCATATGGCTGTGGGAGTAGCTGTGGGATATGCAGCATATGAGGAGTGCTTTTATGCCAGTAGCGAGGCTCTTATTTTCCTGCTGTGTGCTACGTACTGCTATACAAATTCACTGTGGCCGAATCCTGATAATCAAACTCGTATGTAATTATATAGTTGTTCAGTTCTTACAAGTAAATTGTGAAATTCATAATGGATTCCTAAGCAATGGGTGTCAATTTTTTAGTCGAATGATTCTAATCTCTGGTTGTGTGCTTGTGATTAAAAAAAAGAACTAACATCTATGCATATGATGAAAAGCTCAGATCTTCTTACATATTTTTTTGAACAATCTAATCTCACTTCACTTACCTTGTTCAGTTGTGTTCTGAATAATTATCAGGTTTGAATGAACACGTGGCAAAGACATTGAATTTGGCCAGGCAACACATTGCTTGCCTCATGCCTGTTGGATATAACTAAACAGCAGGCATATTATAAATGGAGAATTAGATTTGGCTGGGTTACATACAGGTACTAGAGGGACTTCAGCATGTGTGGCTAATCTCTAGCCCAGATCCTCTCTTCACACCAGGGGTATAGGGTCAATCCCAGCAGGACCTTCCTGATCCTTGACTTCTCTCCTTGTCTCCCAGACCTGTAATTACAAATGGAATGGTTTCCAGGCATCTTGAGTTGGCAGGAGTCCTGAGCCCCTGGGTTTTATAGCCCACACATCGACCCCAGACCCCCCCCCCCCACACACACACACACACAGACCCAGTACTGCAGAGGAATTCTTCCACAGCCTCAGGCCCTCATGTCCTGAGAGGGCAAGGCTAGGGGAGAGCGACGGCTTTGTGCGCAGGGTGGGGGAGTTACCTTTTTTACATGTTGTTGTTATCGCAGGACCATAATCTGCCTTAATGGCCTGTGGTGAGAATGGCCCTGTCAGTCCAACAGCTGTGCACATCTCTCTGGCGATTGTGGGGAAAACTCTCGGAATACCTGTGGGAAAGTATCCCAGAGGCTCGGTGACCTTAAGGTGAACGGGCACTTTCGTTTCGGGATAAGTCCCACGGACACAAAAAAACAGAAGGCAAACTACCAAGTCCCGATGAGGCATTGGTGCCAGAGGCCATGTAAATAGAATAGCCTTGTCTGGCTTCAGTGGTCCTCAAGGAGAAGTAGGGGTGCGAAGGGGGATTGGGGGAGGGCTGAAGTGATATTGTGAAAGGCACTGGGCACAGCCCTGAGCTGTGTGGTCTCCATTAGACATAGAGTTTCAAGTGCTCTGTTGTATTGTGTATTAACTTGCCCGCTCTGACAGGAAGTCAATAAAGTGTGGAAAGGCATTTTTTGTTGTTGTTTTTGAGCAGGTGTTTGGATGTTTGGTCAGTGTTGGAAGCTGTTTATTATGGGACACTTCCTCCTGTACAATTTGAAGGAAAACAGGGACTGAATGAAAGTGAGAGAAATTTCTTTGCTTCCAAAAGTATGTTCCTGGTGGCGGTTTTGCTTCACGTCTAGCCTCCTTTTTTTATTTCTCCTCCAAAGCACACGGAAATGCCCTCTGGTGAAGGTCAGATCTCTCTCCCTGACAGCCGCTTCCAACCTAACGGAACAGAAAATTACGTTTCACAGCGTATTTTACTTTTAATGGACCATGGATGAAAGTCTTCAGTCGAGAGCCTCATGCATTTGAAAGCGGGCCCATTCGTACGTTTTAAACGAGTCACAGGTCCGCATCTGGGATGGGTGGGGGGGTTTATGTGCGGCTTTTCATCAAACGGCTAGTGCACGGTTCCACTCTCCTTCAGCTGGCTTATCACCCGTCTCCCATTGTCAGGAAGTGTGCGAGAACCAGGAGACAGCGCAAATGGGGTGTGAGCTGAAAATCACTTTCGTGTGCCCAGCCTCCATTTGCATTCAGAAACCCAGAGGACCAAGAAGGAAGAAATAATGTGCATGTTTTTTTTTTTTTCCTCCACCTCTCCTGCCAGTACTTGCGGCTCAAGCCTTTTCCGCTCCGGCCCCAGGCGAGGTACGTCTGATGAAATATTCTGTCCAGACGATTTGCGTTCGTCCCCCTTTCGTCTCATCATCATTTGTGTGTGAGGCGGGGGCGAGCTTGCGGTGCGGTGGCATATGCTCCTCCGTTCTACGGGCGGGGTTTCGTACCCCGCCTGCCCCTCACGTATCTATAATGAGGCCATAGAATCTGACTTCATAAGCCTCCAGAGTTTAATAAAATCTATGCGGACAGGCAGTAAACCAAAGCAGTGTCCCATAAGGCCCTGGGCCGGAGGTGCAGCCCCGCCACGCCTGGCTGTCGGCCTTCCCATTTTAAAAGCGTGCGCAGTTTGATGCATACGTACACCGGGCAGAGGGAAGGAGCACCACCCCTTTGATGGGTATTGACTTGTGGCAAGTGGGTCAGTAACCTTGCACTTGTTCCCCACAAAGGCGGAGGCCCCTTTAACCACTGAGGAAGCAGACGGCAGCCCGGGCTTAAATCTCTATCAAAGGGAGACGCCTCGCGCCGCATTGTGATCCACTGGAGCTATTGTCTCCGAGAGGGGTTGGCGTGCTTCGCTCAGACACTAGAAGCGTGCATCTGCATGCGAGACAAAGTTCTTTACAAACACTCACACCTGTTGGCCGTAGATTAAGATGATCATAAAACGGTCTGTATAGTGAGAGGCCTTTGGATATCAGCTGGCCACATGGTGCACATGTCTTGTACTTGTAGCAGAAAACCAATGAAATGAAAACTGTGTTTTATAACCACTTAAACAAGTCCTCAAGAAAAAGCCTATAAAAGAGGCAAATTCAGCCTCTCACAGAGTGCGCTCTCCACACAAAACCACCTGTAGTTTCTTGTCTCACAGCTCGGGAGAAAAGCCGGGGTGTTTTATCTGCTGTGGACACAGGGAACGTGAACTTTTCTGCATCAACCACCCACACAAACACATAGAAAGGACACATTCTGAGTTCTCAAAGCTAAGCTGTCAAGTGTTGTTATATTTCAGATCCCTCAAACTTGAGTGAGATGTGAACAGATTGCTGGCATCTGGTGCAGCAGGGCCCCATCACACTTTTCCCAGCATCCTTTGCAGGACACTTCCCAGCCCTGCAGACAAAAGCAGTGAATCAAACACGATGAACACCCGGTGCTGAGGAGGGCGCATCTTGCTTCTGACCTCCAGCTCACTCCTGGAAACATAAACTTCATGGACAGCTTTACAAGGGAATCCCAGTCTGTAACCTCCATAATTGAAAAGAACAGCAGAAGGGGAGCTTTGCGTTTTTTATTAGTTCCCTAAATCAATGCTTAACAATGTGTGGAGCAAGGTGTGGCGGGAAATTGATTTTTTTCTCCAAGTAATGTCTCAAGGTTTGGGATGTTCACAAGTGGACGGGTGTAGCTCGTGGTTCTGGTTCCCTGTTCCCCATCTTAGATCCAGATGGCTCTCCGAGGGGTCCTTCACTTGCATAACTATAGGGAGGCTTTTTTGCTCTCTTGTTAGTCAGAACTTCTGTAGACCTGAGTCCCTGAAGGGCTTTGTCTGGGTGTGTGTGCATATATTAAAAACTAATACCTTCTGTGCAGAATCCCCACTTGCATCAATATACAGTACATATAGCTAATGGTAGTCCAAAGGACTATAATTACATATAATTGAGCCCTGGTATGTGCTTAAAAATTTATAAGCAGTTGAGAGCAGATTCTTATAAGAAGGTAGCAATATGTATTTTTGTTCTGTTCCAAGCTTCATAATCTCTCCAATATGGCAGAGTTTCTCCAAAGTACTGCACGTTTAACTAAACGCAGAATGGATTGGTAAGCTCTACATATCCCCTGAATGCTTATCTGAATAAAACGGGTATATAATGATGGCTTGAAGTTGGTGGTTTATTGAGATGATTATGCATATCCTTAATAGGGTCAAAATTGCACTGATGCCGAACAAGTATTTAGTGACCGAAATGGGAGCCATCTACATCTTAGGCCTATGCGCTGTGAATACTGATTTCCGTATTGCACATTAAATCATATTATCCGATGGCTTTATGGTGATTTTGGGAGCTTACCGTAAACTAGAGCTCACAGTTTGGGAGAATGTCACCTTTAAGCTGATCCGTCGGGACAAGGTAAAGCTAATAACTAAAATGTGCAAGCAAAACTCTAAGCCGCTAAAGAAATAGAGAACACCTTTTTTGAGTTCGAGCCTGGGCCTAGACCGTGTTCGCCTGTCCACGTGTGCGCGTCCCCAGATGGGCTGATCCCAGCGCCAGCCTGCCTTTTCGGTCCCGCTCGCCTGCTGGATCTCGGCGGTGATTTATCTTTTTCATTACTGAGGTGGACCTATGCGCTGCGAGGGTCCGCGAGGGGCTTCGGGGTCGTGCTATAGCCAGGAGCCCCGCAGCGTGCTGGGGAAACCGCTCTGTGTCGAGAGTGAATAATAATCCAATGTTCTCTGCCTGGCTGCCTGTTAATGCAAGGGGGTGGAGAAGGCCCCAGTCAGGTGGCGGCTGCTCTTTCTGGTAATCAAGAACGATGTATGCTTCCGTCCTTCTTTGAAGAATCGGGAAGGCATACTTTCGGTCTAAGCCAGCGGAAGAGGCAGCTGTTTTGTGGCTTCTACCCCCTGCCTGTCTCTTGTTTTGCTGTTGCCAGAAAGCTAGCTATGAAAACAGGGCTTGGGGCTCCCTGCTAAAACTTTTCCCACATCGCCCTATGTCAGTATCTAACACGTTGGTCGGGGAAAATAACCGGTCCCATGTTTTGGACTTTGTTGATCTTGGTGTCCTGTGCATAGAGGTTAGAGCGCTAGCCCTGCGGTCGCTTTTTTCCCCCTCCGCCGCCTCACTCCGTCTGATTAGCGCCGCGGCTCTGAAGAGCAGAGCCCTCGTAAACATTTATGCATCTGCGGGCACTTGTTGTGTTGTGTTTGGCCTCAATGCCGTCAGGCTTGAGCTTTTTACGCTTTATGCTCCTTAAGAGACTTCAGTGTGAGAGAGGTGGAGCTAGAGAGAGCGAGTGTGAGCGCGCGCGTGCATGTGTGTGTGTGTGTGTGCTTGCTTTTCAGCCCCTTCTGAGCACTGCGGAGAGATGGCGGTAGTGGCTTGGCTGCCCCTCTAAGGCCAGCTCATTATAAGTGTGAGAGATAGAATATGTGAGCGGTCATCAGGTGCATTGTGAGCCTTTGCCTTTCAGGAAGAGATTATTTCCACGCCGGGCCGTCTTATCATATGTAAATACTCTGCACCCCCTTCTCCCATCAGCTCAGCTGTTGTTTTTTTACCCCCACGCTACCCCCCAAAACACTTTCTCGCTCACCAGCTGAGGTGTGTGTCAGGTAGTCTGGGAAGGGTGGGAGGGGCCCCTGCGGTGTCGTTTTGTTTCCTTAGCCCATTTCCCATCTTAGCTGGTAGTGACGTGAGCAGTGATGTGTAGTCACTCAGTCTCACCTGTTGCAGTGCATTAGACTAAATAAAGCATGCCAGGCAGCCTGTGTTGAAAACTCTGTCTGAACAATTGGTGAGGGAGCGGGAGAGCGGTCAGATTCACCCGGGCCATGCGAGGTCTCTAATCCGCTCGCTTCCTCTCCACAAACTTTTCCCCGTCTAATTTTCCTGCCGTTTGCCTTTCGCTAAGACCCGAGCAATTACCGTGGAACAGCCACAAACGTTTGCAACGTGATCTAGCTCTCTGCAGCTGCAGCCTGAGGATACCAATCTAAATAAACACTGCCTCATGGGTCAGGAAGCGGTTAAGCCAGGATTTAGACAGGGTCTCTGGGCCATTCCCAGGGGGAGGAACGAGACCACACCGATAGCCCTTTTATATCATCTGATTAAAATCAGAAACCAGACAAGGGAACCTCGAATCCTTGAGAGCCGAGAAATCGGTCGGACCGGTAAAGCGAAACGGTCACGGGGCGTTAATTCCTCTTTTTGTTTGCGTGTGGATAGAATTGTCTTTAATCTCTCTCTCTCTCTCTCTCTCTCTCTCTCTTTCTCTCTCTCTATCTCTATCTTTCTCTCTCTCTCCTCTCCAGGACCCGGGCTTCGCCACCTTCCTCTTCGACAAGCTCCAAGTGCCTGAGTACCCTCCGCGCGGGAGGCATGAGGGTGGGAGCCTCTGCGAGGTCTGCTCCACGCCCCTACGTCAGCTGAGACAGCAGGCCCTTCAGATGATCCTGGCCGTGTCCAAAGACATGCCAGACCTGGCGCCCGCCGCCCTCTCGGGCCTGCCCCCGCGGGCCGCCGGGCGTGGCGTGGTCACGCTGTCCTCGTCCCGCGACTGGGCGCCGCCCGCCGGGAAGCAGCCCCCAAAGGCCCACACCATTCTGTCGGCGAGTGAGAGGCGCAGGGGGCTGGGCTGGCCACAGGGCGCCCCCGGCGGGCACAAGTCCAGCGTCCAAGTGACGGTCGGGACGGGCCCGCTGACGAGCACGCTCGGCTCGGTCACCATCCAGGCGCAGCAGTACCTGGAGGGCATGTGGAGCATCTCCCGGGTCAACAACTTCCTGCCTCAGCCCTCCCTGGTAGGACCTCTCCTCTCGCCGTCTGCATTCCCCTTCCGTTCAGTATTTCGATTTTTAAAAATCTGTTAATGAAATCACGCTTTGTAGATTTTTTTTCGCTCCGTTGGGAAATGTAATTGATTTCAGTATTGTTGAGAGACGTCTTATTTCGTTTTCACTAGAAGACATTTTTAATAGGAATGCAAAGTCTTTTCACACTCCTCTAGGGGAATAGTTGACGAGGCTGAAAACTGTGAAAATGTTGGTTCCCATGGCTGTGGTGATATTTTATAGTTTGAAAATTCTGGAAAGACAGAACCTGGACTTCCTGAGGCTTTTCAGACCTTGTATGTCAGAACCCGGCTGGAGTCGTGACCTTTGGTCGCTCAGAAGTCCAGGCCTCTTGGAGTTATTAGGTCACTGGGTAAAACCGTTACTAATTTGGTGACCTTTTCCTCCAAGGTCTTTGCAAGCTACTTTTCAAACTGATGACTTAACTGCAGCAGAGACCTCCCATAATTCTCCTTTCTCTTATGTGTGGATTCTCCTGTGGTCTTGAAGTTACTGACAAATACATGGAGTTTCATTTCCGGCCTGCTGTATGTCTCGGGTTGTGGGGGGCCTGTGGTCATATAATCATGTCCCCCATACCCAGTTCAAGGCCAGGGCTTATCAAACACCACAGTTTAAGTGATGCATTGGGGCTAGCCTTCAGGTGCTACAATGAAATGTCTCCTTCTGATGATGTCACAAAGGGGATTTATCCCAGCTGACCAGTAATGACTACAGAGAGATGTATGGTTCTCAGGTGATCAAAAAAAACAAAAAAACAGATTAGCATTGTTGTGTATTCATGGGGACTTTATTGACCAAAATATCAAATCTCTGATACCTTCATTAAAAGCTGCTCATGTGGAGCCTACTTGGTGCAGCATTCTTTGAGCCACATCTTTAGGGAGATTTGGTTGGTGAAATGTCAACTCCCCACTACGAACAGAAGAAATACCCTGTAAATAGGCCTCCAGCCAGCCCAGTGTGTAGAAATGGTCAGAATTGCAGGATATAAGTTTAAGGTGCTCCGCCATGCTGAGTTATCACATGGTAAGTAAGTATGCGTGACTTTACACTCCCTGGCTTGCCCACGTATACACGAGGTGCCTATTAGTGCTGTAATGAATGTGCACAGATGCAGAAATCAATAGGTTCATTATTGGATATGCAGATGCCACCTTGGGCAACATTCCAGGGTGATTGGCCATTATTGATTGCACAGGGCAATCAGCAAAATTGTTAATGAGCATGTGCGCACTTCATCTCACTTCATCTAAGGTCAACAGAGGTAAGGATGAGAACATAATAACTATTGGTAGATTTTAGGTGCGGCTGTAGAAACAGCCGTGTTCCTCTCTCGCCTACTCATTACGCACTCACTCAATTCCTGAGCGAGAAGCTCCCCCACAGAAAAGGCAGTACTTCTGTTTAACAAGAAAGACACAGATGAGGGGATCCATTAGGAGCAACCCCTGATCTCTCAGATGGTCATAAAATGGAAGGAAAGGGATTTGGGCCCAGTGCCATACGGATTAGGGAGACCATCTCCGGTGTCAGGATTCAGGAATATAACAGGATTCGGTGCTCCCCCCTCTGGAGGTCTCCTCTCTGTGAAAGGACACATAGGATTAATCCCCAGCCTGCCTTCAGCGCCACCTTGTGACATTCCTCAACAGGAGCTCACAGTACCCCGGACGGCCAGCCGCCACCCGCCGCTCTGACTGCAGTCACAAGAAACCTTCTCTATGTGCGCGTGTGCGCCAAAAGTGTTTCTGTCCAGTCCGGTCCTCATAGTGCCCGTACGCCATTTCTGCAGATAAGTGGTGTCATACACACTTCCTGGGGGCTTGTATTGTATGCTACTTTGTCCGTCATTGGTCAGTTTCATGCCATTAAGTGATCATCACCTGCAATGTTTTATAGTAACCGCAGACCAGCGCCGCTCTAATTACCTCATTTAAGAATTGAAGGGTGGATTTCAAATCTGGTGCACGCCAGATCAGATTGTTGGTCCTGACCACCGAACTATATGGTCCTGACGGCCAGGCCCTGTTTGTGGCAAAGAAAAGCAATACCCTACCTCACTAATGTTTACTTTTCATGGTCTAAAAGCAAACACAGGCAACCTCCCCCCTCCCAAGTGTCAACAAGTGCCTCTGTGCCTGTGAACATATGAGTGCCAGGGCTTTTAACAGAGAGTGTACGGCAAGGCAGGCCATGGAGGCCTCTCAGAGCTGTCTGAGGTAATTAGAGCGGCACTGGTCTGCGGTGCTCCGCGGCTGCAGAACGTCTCTCCCATCCCTTCAGGATATAGACTAAACGCAAGCCCCAAAAATGGGTCTGTTGTTATCTCTAAAGGTCGTTTCTCTCATTAAAGCGCGGTCCCCCCTCGTGAGCTGCCGGGGCTCTCTCCTTGTGTATTTCAGGATTGCGGCTTGATTTCTTGGGGGAAACGAGAGACCGTGCGCGGGCGCAGACAATGGGAAGGATCCAGCCTTGACTGGCAGCAGTCCTCGAGCGGGGACTCTCAGTCGCGCAGCCCGAGGCATCATTCATGGGGCACCTTGGATGTGTGCTTTTTCCAGAGGCCCTGTGCGGTGTGAGATTTCACCCGGTTTGAATGGTAGGAAAGAAGAGACGAGCAGAAAGGGCCTCTCGGAGCCGGCGGATGGGACCGCGGCCTCACCTGAAGGGAAAAGGAGCATTTGACGTCTATCTGGGAAGCTTAATTGGAGAGCGAGCTTGCTTCCGGCTTCACAGAGCTGGCTGCTGACTGTTTCCAAATGGCTTGGCTCTGACTGAGAGACACAACTCAAAGAAATGTTTTTATCACACATTTTTCTCACACATTTTGGCTTCCCCGTAGTCTAGAGCGATCTGGATAATCTTAAGCATCAGGACATTAAGGGAGGGGTAATGGAACAATTACTTACGTGAACTTTCAGCACTGCGCTGCTGCGAAATGCAAAAGACACCCAGGAGCGCCATCGCAGAAGCATAAAAAGCTCTCAAATGAAGGAAGCTTAACCTGACCGGTCGGCACCGTTAACTTCCACGGTTGCGTACAGCATGTTTTTGGGGTGTATCCTAATCGGCAGAGTCCGTGCGCTGACATGGGCATTTTCTGAAACTGCCACTGTAGCCAGCTCGCTCTGTGAAGTGTTTTTTGGAATTTTTAAAATAATTTGTGTCTAGCTGCAGCCCAGTGTGACCTCCTGCTGTCGTCTGCTTTCCATTGGAAACACCACGGACCATCTGTGTGGCTCTCTGCTGCCGCACAGCTGGGCCGAAGTGGCACGGCGCCACTGGCATCGGGGAGAGTTAGGTCGGGAGGAGGGAGGGAGGGAGGGAGGGAGGGGTGGGTGCCAATTTGTTTTCAATCATTCTGGGATTTTGATCTGAGGCCTTTCTGTTTTCAGCACGGCCGGGCTTCGGCTCGGGGTCCTGCTCTCAGGCCGAGGGGGTTTAATTGAGGTCTGTTGCTCGTGTCCATCTGCGGGCCTGTGTTTACTGCGGGGTCCGATCCAGACGGCTGGGCCCGCTGTGTGAGTCGGCGCAATGAAACCGGAGCTCTAAAGGCGGCGGCCTCCCTCCGGACCCATAAAGAGCGGAGCTAAGTTCCAGATGTGGAGCCGCCGGGTCCGTCCGTACGCTCCTTCGACGTCTCGGGGGCCCCACAGCGTTGGTGAATTTCTCGACGGTCTCCCCCGCTTCTCTGAAAACATTCTGCCGCATTCTTTCCCTCGAACCCTCCCTTTTTGTTTTTGGCCGCTCGCGGAAGCGCGCTGCCGGTTGAGGCGAGACGGCCGCGGATTAACTCGGCCGATTCCGACCCAGCGATAATAGCGCGGTGCCCGGCGGGAGCAGAGGTCACCTGGGAGCGCTGCTAGGTAGCAGCTCTAAGCAGCGCTGCCCTTTTGACTGTCGAGGAGGGCAGGAGCGTGCCCCTTTGGCCCTCGATTGTGCCGAGCGGCAGGAGGGGGGAGCCCGCTGTCGGTGGCCCCCTTTCTCTCTGAGAGACAGGAGCAGACGGAAGGGGACGGGTACCGGGGGCCTGGGCTCATTACCGACCGTAAGCCCCCGCAGACCCCCAACCCTGACGCAGCCTAATTACCTGACAGGGGATTCGCATCGCTCAGTCCTCACTCAGGGTCAGCACGTCCCGCCCCTCAAAGAG